>JANCRA010000016.1:11607246-13038496 GCA_024362935.1 Setophaga petechia
AGAAGAGGTTTTATAAGGCATAGCACAAAAACTTTGTCACCATCTTTCTTGAAGCAGCAAATGAAACTTCACCATCCCTATTCTCTTCAGCAGGATTTCCTCCTAAAATCTGGTCTACCAAAGCTCCCTGGATAACAAAGTTCAATTAAGATTCAATGTTTGTTTCAGTTTTAAGGATCACTCAGTCTCCAGGCTCCATTCAATCCCCAGTCTTTCCACTGAGAGTCATTTTGGAATTTTCAAATTACTTTATCATAGTCTCCTAAATACATCCCCAAAGCACACTCATTACAACATGAAAACCAAAGAAGAATAGGATTCTTAATGAAACAATCAAAAACACCTCCCATAATGGTAAATTACTCAATCCAAAGTAATAGCAAGTACCAACATCACAGTCAGCACCAACCACAGCCCTCCTGCTCCCTGCCTTTCCTAGTCCTCTCTTTGTTTCATATGCAGAACCACTCCCACCACCCACCTGCTTACCAAAAACATCCTCATTAACTCAGCATCTGCAGCTTATTGACACAGCTCCTCCTACAACAACAAAGCAAGTTCTTGTTCCAAACTATCCAGGATTTTAACTTTCTCACTCATTCTGCTGTTGGCTCAAGCCAATTATTCAGGAAGAATACCAACAGACAGCAAATAAATAAAGCAATAAATTTTAAAATAAATTTTGAGGATAAAAACCAATGAATGAACATAATGAGAGCTTTGTTTAGAAAATGTCAAAAAAAGTTACACTATTATGATTTTTTTTATTATTATTTTTGGACTGAAGCACCAAAAGCATTAATCTGAATTTGTAGTAAAAAGATACCCCAAAAATACATGCCTGTTATTTTTGTGATGCAGAGCACTTATAACAGAAAAATGGACTGACTGGCTTCACACATCATCTATGATAGTGAAGTAATGTGGAACATTAACTTGGTTTCAACAAGCACCTCCTTCTGTTCTTCTGAGTGCAATCTCAAAACAAAATTTAGGCACAGACTCCATTTCTGGAGAGAAGGAACAGGAGCACTGCTGTACTCTCTGCTCATGTCATGGACATGGGCTCATCCAGATCTCTGTCTACAGATCATTCCTATTAGTGCTAGTGAGTGCTGGAAGCACCTCTGGATGAGCAAGTAGCTCTTTCATTTCTATTAGCCTATGAGAATTTTTCATTAATCAAATATCTAAACAGACATGTGCACAAATATTTTAATAGGCTGTTTTATAGTTCTGAATTTTTGATAAATAATAAATAGTTCATTGTGTGCTAATGCAGAGTGATAATCTGTTTGTGGCTGCTAATGAATTGTATCTATGGAATTTCAAACAATATCTACTTACAAGTAAATAATTAAATTAGCGTAAGAAACTTAGTACTAATACACTGAGACACTACCCAGTGCTTTAGCCATGCAATACAATCAGAACCAGAAATACAGTGCTGCCAAATGCAGTGCTTTGCCCCAAGCCCCATGGCTGCAATCCAGCCTGACAAGCACAGAGTAGGGGCACAGCCCCTGGACAAGCCCCTCATATGGCTTTTATCCCAAACCAGCTAATCCTTCCCCAAAAGGCCACAATTTCTCATTGCATTACACCAGAAGAGTTCTCAACACAGAAAAGTCCCCCAAAACTAGAAATATCAAGCAGTATTGACTGGACTGACGTTGTAGCTATTCAAAGCCCTCTGTTGAGAGGGCAACCCTGGATCCACTGGTAAACAGGCCTTTTGAATTTAATTCCCAGAATACTAAGAGAAACAATATCCCATGCAGCATCATCTGACAACACAGGTTTTATTCTTTGTCTTATTTATTTTAATATTCTTGGACTTCCCTAGTGCGGTATTTTTTTCCATTTCCTTGTGTTTAAAATTCACATTCTTTGTAAATAGAGTTGTGGCAGGCAGGCAGCTCTGTCTTTGGGGTTCTAATCAGGAATATCTGAAGCCCTGACAAGAAATATCCAGGTCATCACAAAAGAAAAACAAAGCTAAAATTTTTTGGATCATATTACTCTCATCTTAACACTGCAATATAATCCAGCTTTTCTGCAGCTGAGGAAACTGCAACTGCTGAATCATTTGCCCTGCAGTCCTTGCTCTAGGACTGTGCTCACCTGGCTGTCATTGGGATGATCCTGCAGGACTGAAAAGCAAAGATGGATAACAATCTCAGCAGGACCACTGCTGACAATGAAGTGCACAGGACAGAGCCACAGCCAGGATGGCAAACACAGAGAGGTGAAATGATAGGATTAGCTGGGCAGAAGTTCTGGAGTCCTGTCCCACAATGTGCAGCTGTGCTGAAATGAGGTTGTGAACTGATCAGGTAGAAAAGCAGATGATAAGTGACATGAATACATAAATAGAACATGTTCAGGGCTACAACTGAGTTCACTGGTGTGAAAGGAGATCCTGTTCATACCTGAACAAGCACTTAATGATTGCTGTGAGCATGTTATCTAAGGTACAAACAGGGGTAGACAGATCAGTTAATCTGATGCTCTTGAGCAGACACTGCTGTGTTTGTACACATTCAAACCAGTATGAGCATGAACAGGATTCACACGAACAAGAAACCAACAGTGTCACAAGTTTGCCTGGAGTGCAAGCCTTTATTTTTACTATGTATACATCCATACAGTATTACCTACGTTGTTACTTTCCTACATCATCACCAAGACAATTTATTACACTACCTTCTACTTCTAGAGGCTTCAACAGTGTCATTAAAATGATGCAGAATTGTTGCATTTTAGAACTATCTATGTACTGGATTAATTGCTAACAAAAAGCTCTGTGATTCCTGCTATAATCTATTTGATGTGGTAAAATAATGAATATGTAATTCTGTAGACACTTGTTACTGTTAGAAGTCTAACTCAGCTGAATTGATACATTCTAATGGCTTCATGCATGTGTCAGTACAGCTTAGCCTGAAAAAAACATCATTATCTTTATTAACACTTGGTAAGATTTTGTGTGCAGGACAGATCTGCTGCAGCATTGGACAATGGGCTCTGAGCTGAAACTCCTGACTAATAACATTTCAAGAAGCTATTAAATAAGCCATGCTGGCAGGCTGGGCATTCATCTTCATCAATTACATTTTTCCTTTGATAGTATTTTTAGGCTTAGTTTAGTCAGTATGACAACACAGAACACACATATAGATGCAACATAATTAACTGAAGACACGGTGTTGTGCAAGAAGGATGTCAGCTGACCTGGCTTTAACCTCTCATGCCTTTGAAGACTAAATTAGTTCTGTGAAATTTATTGAAGGCACAGTATTGTAATCATGCTTGACTTGGAAATTAGCCAGATATCCACCACAAATTCAGAGGAGTTTAGAATAAAAGTGTGCCCCAGTTTCACATGACTGGACAGCAATACAGGGATTAGACATTCTGAAATCACTATTAGGGAGAATCACTGTCTTCTCCTTTAAGCAGATGACATTTACGTTATCCTTCACACTAAAATGGTCTTGGCTCAAAAGAAAGCTCATCTATACTCTCTATTTAATGTTTTTATATATGAGTAATACCTGCTATTGATTTCTTCAAGAAAGAAATTGACAAGGAAAACTGAAAGACTGTCATCAGCTTCCACTGATGGTTCCTGGCATCCTCTGACACACTGACACCATGGTTACTGCTTCAACATGCATCATTAGAAATTTTTCCAATTAATTAAAAAAACAGTCTGAGTTTAGCCACCATCACAGGAGCATGCTGCAACACTAGCTATCTGGAAAGAAACTTTAAAAAAAATTCACCACAGAAATGTCAATATATGAAAATACTGGCAATGTGATTTTTGTCCTGGCAATATCATTAAATTGCATTTCAAATGCAATTGCTTAGTTCACCACCATGAGATGCGATGTTGTACTGACTGCTAAGACAGCAAATAACCTTGCCTACTACAACGGAAGATATTCTGAAAAACAGATCTATTTATTAGGGTCTAAAACTCTTACAATCCCTGTGGAACATCCACCTATCTGCAGCAGCTGCTAGGTTACAAAATCAAAACACTTTAGGCTACCCTTTTCTTTGCTAGAATTCTTTCATTTGACTACTCTTGGAGCTGACAGGTTCATTATATTGCCAAGAAGACATTTATGATGAGAAGGCATTAAAGTGACCAGAACCTTCATGTGAACCTCTCTGACACAATAAACATACAAAGACATTTTTTAGCTCAAAAGAAAGGAGATCTCTTGGATGCTATTAGACTGCTTTACAAAAATGTATTATTTGTGAAGCTGAGAAAGATGCTTTAGAAGGATGGTAAAGTATTCCTAGATATTCCCTCTAATGACATTCATAAACCAACAAAATACTTTGTAAAGACAGGTGCTGACTGAATAAACAACTGAACATCTGTTCTGCAATATGAAATTAAATACTCAATACACAAGCCCAATATGATTGTTCAAGAAATCAAATTTAATTTTATGGTTTTAAATCTGGAGGATGGTTGATTATTTTAGTCAGCTGTTTAAAAAAAAATAAAATAGATGCCTCCAAAAGAAAAAGAATAAAATTAAGGAAGTAAATAAAGTACTAAAAGGTGCTCAGAATGTATCACTTGCAAGGAGAGTAACAGGTAGAGAAGCAGCAATGCCGTTGTGCCTCTTGCTTTATTCTACAGAGCACTGTAAGGCCCCTGTGCCCTCTCACGTTATGGGCTGAGAAATCAACAGAAAGGGACAGACCATGAGTGCAGCTGCCAAGTGACACACAGGAGAAAGGCTCCAAGACTGGCCACCTTCCTTCAGCTTCTATTTTTCTATCTTACTCTTTTCCTTTCTTCTGCCTTTCTTAGGTTTATAAACTCATCCTATTTAAGAGGAAGCTGGTAGCTGGAGAAGGTGGAAAGAGAGGTAACAGCTTATTGTTCAGAAACTATCTAATCTAGCAAGAAAAATCTTATGTATCCAAAAAAATGACTGAAGTACTGGACCTCATGTTCTACTAAAAAGATCCATTTCCATGTGCAGCTCTCTATAAAGATGTGCCATTTATCTGCCCAGCTCAATGTTTAATCCAAGCACTTTATTTGGCCTGCAGAGCCCCATAAACCCTTTCCCACAGCTGGTGATTTTCCAGCATCCTTAATGCCTGGGTACCTACTGGACAAATGCAGTGCTAGACCAGTGCCCACCAAGTGTTTCCATGAGGTACTATTACCAAAGTTCCTACAGGTTCTCTGCTTTCCAACCCCTTAAACACACAGTTCTGATTTGTTTAAAAGATGAAAAATAGTGTATTTATCTTCTCAATCCCTATTACTTGTGTTAGACCGTTTACACTCTGTTTTCTGACATTACCTACAATATATGGGATTATAAAAGCTACAATAGACCCTCAGAATTCATTTTGGAAACATGAGGAAAATAGTCTTCCAGGTTGTGTTCATTATCAGAAACTGCAAAACCCTGATAAAGAAAATTGGGAAATAAATAATCTTTATGTGCAGTTTCTGTTTTCACCAGAGGAAGACGTTTGTCAAGAAGCACAGCCAGAAACAGTAGCCAATTTATATATGATGGTGAAGGGATTTAAGCAAGGCTCGAATTTTTTCAAATAAAAAAAAATACTTTTATAACTTACAAGTTTTTCTGCTTTCTTCAACTATATCAGTTATTTTAATGAAAGATATTGTAACTGAAAACCTTTGTGAACCAAACAAGAGCAAAAGGAAAGGAAAGGAAAGCTCTGGAATCCTTCCAGAAGCAAACTGGAACATGGAATATGTCAGGCAGGGCTGTCCCTGTGAACACAGCACAGTCAGGAGGCAGCCTCAGCACACAGCCCTGGCTGGCTCTGCACACACTCAGTCCAGTGGGAGGCACTGAGTGCTGGCCTAGGGCACCCAGACTGCCATGGGGGCACAAAATGTTCTTAAATGGGTTTCTTTTTGGGGAGTTTGGGCATTTTTTAATTTAAGAGATGTAAATGTCTTCAAAACCATATTTTTTCAAAAGATTAAGAAAACAAGGCTTAGGTTTGTTCATATTGAATCATTTTGTCATAAATCCTTTTTATAGGATTCTATGACCATCCCTCAGCCACTTCAGTGTGCATATACATTTCATGTGCATATACTTCTGCTAGGGAAAGAAGTTTTATACTGATAAAAAAACAAAGCACAAAAATACGTGGTAACTTGCCCAGAGCAGTAAGAAACCTTTGCAACCAAGCCATTCATACAAAAATGCCTTAAATACAAATATCCTCTTGATCCTGAGCATAATTAAGAAGGAAAATGAAATGCCACTGCTTTATTGAGGTCACATCCTCATTTTTAATTTTTAACTTATTTGTTGTAATTTACCCACATAGTACTTTCAGTAATATATAATAAATAAACTTTTATACAGTTAACAATGCTTTTTTCCCTGTCACATCCTGTTCCTTCACTACAGTGATAAGTTGACCTGTGATGCCCAATAAAGAAAAACATAGCAAGCACATGTGGTTGTATTGTGCAGATCTGCTGAAGTCACAGAGGGTCTTAGACAGGCACATTATTAACAATTAGCCACTTACTGTAAATTCTAGCTGACACATCTCATTAAATATAGGCCAAAATAGACTTTGGTGATCGAACCTCATTTTTAATAGCTTTTCCCAGCATTCTGCC
This sequence comes from Setophaga petechia, assembly GCA_024362935.1. NCBI lineage: Eukaryota > Metazoa > Chordata > Aves > Passeriformes > Parulidae > Setophaga > Setophaga petechia. The sequence continues at coordinate 11,613,911 of JANCRA010000016.1, forward strand.
AATTGTTGTCAGGAAGCTGAAAATTACTCCTACCACTAGGATGCCCACTTTATTCTTGCTGACTGCTGAGAAATTTCAAAAGGCTGGCCTGCCTCCTCTGTGCCTGATAAAGGTAAAACCCAACCATGTGCCTATGATGGAGATAGGCTTTTAAAAACCTCTCAGCAGGCAGCATGAAGGGAAGAGAAGTAGGGGGTAAAAGGAAAAATATTTTCTTTTGTTGTTTCTTCTACATAAGAGCCCTGAGTGACTTATAACATTGACTGCCCCCTTCTAACACAATTTTGATGTGGGACTGAACAGCTGGTCTAGTGTCCAAAATCTAAATGGCAACTTATTGTTGAAATACCTGCAATTACTTTCCACCCCCACAACCAATCAGAAAATAGAGTAATTTTTTCATAACTATCAAACTTAGCCAAAGATACTTTTTTAGATTTTTTTTTCTTTTTTTCTTTCCCCCAAGTCAGTTTTACATACTGAGCAGAGATTCTGTCTATGTTCAAAAGGAAGAAAGAAATTGCAGACAAATTTAACTTATAGCAGAGTCCTTTGTGAGTATCTTAAGATCTCATTACCCAAAGATAATTATCTTAGCTCCAGTAATCTCTTCAGTCTTAATGTTTTCCATCTTTGAACAAGTATCAGAACCAAACTTGTGTCCTCTGGCTTAGTACAGGGATAGTTTCAGCAAATATTTTATAGACAATATTTCAACAAATCAAATGGTGTGGCAAAGCACAACAATTCAAGAAAAAGAACTTGTTAAGCTCTCTACACAGGGAGATAAATGATGGCATCTCACCTGTCAAGATTTTGGAGTTTTCTCTTTTGACCCTAATTTTTTTCATATAAAAGGTCTCATGGCTGAGAATTTGCTTCACCATGAGCACATGCAGAATGTAAAGATCACATGTTTGTTCTGGCTGGCAAGGAGCTCTCTGAAGGGCCCAAATCTAATCTCCTGCTGAAAGCAGGGTTAACTAAAAGCTAAAACCAGGCTTTTTCCCAGCCAGGTTTTGAAAACCACAAGGAATCCACAGAATCTGGGACTACACAATCTTTCAGGAAGCATGTCCCAAAGTTGGACTGCTCTCAAAATGAAAAGTTTTTTTTTTTCTATCCAGTCAAAATCAATCTGTTTCAACTTGCAGCTTAGACAGATGTGTATAGTTTACCCAAAAACAGCCACAGAAGGCAGGTAAGTGTCCAGCTCATTCAGAGTGACTGAGCCAGACTGAAATATAAAGGGTTATAGCCATGATTTTACACAATTACTGAACACTTATAGAGCTCCAATGCCCACTAGCTCCCATTCTTTACAGTTCATAATTATGTCTGCATATGTCCCCAGTCAGGCCAACAATGCACTGATCCCTGTCTTCAAAATATGTTATTCTGACTCATTTGGCAAATACATTCAGTGAGCACAGCTTTTTTAGCCCCAGTATTCTCCCATTTGTCTGTTTAAGAACACATTTTTGGCTAAAACTTCTGGATCTATAAAAAAAAAAAAAATAAAACACAAAAATAAAGAGAAATAGCTTAGTAAGCATGGGGAGTTTGTTTAGCTAGGTTGCTGCCACGTTTAAAAAAACAATGATCTTGAAAGAGGAGTTAGTTATCCACCAACCAGTCCACTGAATGGAAAAATTAGGAATAAGGCTTCAGAAGACTCCCACATTTTGCTTTCTAAGTATTCAGGTGTGAATGTGAAGTCACTCACCTATGTTTCCCTAGCCTTGATTCAGCCAAGACCTTTTAATGATGTGTTTAATTTTAAAGACATAAATGTGACCTTCTCATGGGAAATGTTCTTTACAGCCATTCTTCAGTGATCTAGTGAAACCATCTATCTAAATAGAAATGATCCTCATCAGGAAATCTTCAGCAGAAATTGGCTATTAAAGCATTTCCAAGTTTCCTCTGGGATACATTTACAACAAGGGCAAGAAACCTTGTGAGAAATTGATCCCAGAGGAAATTTTACCCACAAGGTCTTCTGTCTTTTAACTGATAACTTAGTGTTTCAGATCAAAGACTGCATCTTCACTCCATTTTCTGCTTATTCTCAAGACAGACAGGAGCAGATTCTGTCAAGTGATGCACTACCAAGGGAAAAAAGGAAAATAATCACAGACAATATATACAATCATTAAAACAGTTTCCTGTAAGGAAACTTGAGAAAACTGCCTTTTGGATTCTCAGCTTCAGAAACAGAAGTGGTAAAACCAGCAAAGAAATTTTAAGTCACACACAAAGAATTCTAATGTTCTTCCAATACAAAATATTCTTTTTACTTGTCCAGTATCACTTTTTCTATATCTACCTCAAAATAGAAGAAGATTCAAAAACTCTTCTACTTTCATCTTCCACAACGTGTACTACAATGAAAAATGGCTCCTTCACTTTGCCTGTCTCCCAAGGGTCTTGAATCCTGTGTGGTTTAGCTGACTCTACCAACAGCTCCCACCTGTGCACATGTGCAGAAGGCACTGCTGAGGAACACAACCAATCCATGCTCACAGCACCTGGGGAACCCTAACACTGTCCCTAAAAGGAAGGAAAGTGAAGTGTAAACTCAGGCTGATTTCCTGTATGCAGCTGGATTCTTGAAAATGAGAATCATGAGGTGGGCCAAGAGTATTGTTTTTAATATTGTTTGCAGAAAATGAAGTATTTAGAGAAAAACTGCCTAATCATACCAGAAAACAAACCCAGACATTCTGCCATATGGAAAGATTCTCAAATTCTCTAATCTGATTCACATGGGCTATTTAGGTAATTAACTTAAGCTGTTTAAAGAAAGGTGAAGAGGGAATATCAGAAAAGGAAGCCAAGCAGCTCACGGATAGCAGCTACATCCTGCAATCACCAAAGAAGACATTATGGTAATGATGATCAGGGTAGAAGCTGGGAGGAGCTCAGGGGCTGAAGGAATCTGGCTGTCTCACCAGGATGGAAATCTCTGGAACAGAGGAAGAGCTGCATGACCTTCCCTGGAACGAGCCATTTCTCCTTGCCTCTGCTGCAGAGGAGCTGAGGTAGCTCACCACCACAGACAATCTGGAATTTGGATAAGGCAGGATGAACCCCTGTCCACAGCAGCCCATTTTTTTCTATTATTTTTTCCACTGTAAAAAGCCACTTACTGCCTCAAAATGATTTCCTGGCCCCAGTTATGAAACAAACTATTGACACTTGCAGCCAGAAACACTCTTATAAGGACTGTTTGCCATCCACAGCCTTAAGAAATCTCAGAAGATAAGGAGCAACTGCTCTGCTGAATTTGAAAATCAGAATCTTTAATGGCTGTACTTTTCCTGTGAGGGGGTGATGTTAGGGACCAGTTCAAGCTGAGTGAGCCATAAGGATCTTCAGCCCAAGCACTAATTAATAGAAGTCATGCACAATACTGTTTTCTTCAATAAGAAAGGTCTTGCTCAGCCTCCCAAAGCTCTGTCAGCAAAGCTCTACATGTGGCATTGTTCTCTGAACAAGGAAGTGAACTAAGGCTTCTAATTTCTTGGCTAACTTCATTTAAAGAAAGAATGAGATTGGTGCCAAAAAGCAATCAATGGATTCCCACTCAAACGAAACACTTAAGACCACAATTTGAATCCAGTTACTCATGTATTTAAAGTTATGAATGTGTGCAAGTGCCTCACTGGGTGAAGGTCTAATGACCTGGTTTTTTGGACTAAACTCTAGCTAAATCCAACAATTAAATGAACATGTACTTGAAAATTCAAAGTTTATTTAATGATAAACTCCAAAATCCTGGTTTCCTCTTTCTTTGCAGCCACACACATCGTCTTGGAAAGTGTCCTTCTTCCATAATGGTATTTGAAAGAACTGCTCCAGTCTGGGTTCACTTATCTAAAAATGGCCCAAAGTGTTGTGATACTGGGAGATATGTCATCAAGAGTTCTAACAATAAGTCAATATCAAATTAGGGCTTGGGTAAAATAATTAAACTTTCTAAAATGTATAATGAAACAGGACAAAACAACTGTACCTCAGGAATCCGACCAAAGTGCTTTCTTTCAAATGTTCCTAAATAGATTATTAGATATTGTCAGAAAGCTATGATGATTTTTTTTTCTACCCCTTCTAAGCCCTTGAAGTATTTATCACCAAAACTCATTTAGCCATACTGACTGAGACTTTTTGGAAGTTTCCTTAATATTTTTATTTATTTTTAATTGCTTTTAATAGTATCCTAAAAGTAAATTCTCTTAAGTTATATACTTGAAATGGATTTACACCCATCCTAGCTTCACTCCAGTGATCCTCATTAGCAATATACATATGCATTACATATTTTCAAAAGAATTTTTTAATGCGTGTGATTTTACTTTTTCCTCAAATAAGAGAAATTAAGAACCATATCTTCAGATACTTTTAAGGCAACACCTCCACTGATATACACAAGAAGAACTTTTGCACCTAAAGTCTCCCATTAATTATCAAAGAACTATAATCAATGATAATTATCACTGCATCCATGATGCTAAGATCAATAAACTAACACATAGTCATGAGTCCTTTGAAAATTTCAAGTTATTCTGGCACCTAGTGTCCTGTAGGCTCAGGTTCTTGATGCTTCTGACAGTGTCACCCCTTTTTTGTGTTTAGGCTAATGTTTAATGTCATGTCTTCAAAAGACCACATTTTAGGGAGGAATTAATCCCTTTAGAACCAGAGCAAGGTTGAGAAACTATACTACATCTTGATATTTATATCAAGACAATTTGGCTAAACAACTCTGTTAAAACAGACTTTGCATATGGAGGAGATTAAAAAAAACCCAAAAAGGCAATGCAGGCAGGCAAGATATAATTATCTAGTAGCAACTGGTAATAGTTAATGAAATAAGACATCCATTTTTATTAAAAAAGTTTGAAACAAAAGGATCAGTTTCCCATGTTCACAGGGGAAATAACTAAAATTCATCTCTTACTTGTGGATGGTAATTTCAGTTTGCTTCGTTTTTTATTTATGAACTTCTTGTTGGTACAGGCACCATATAGGACTTTTTGCTGCTGCTAGATGAAAGCAGGTTCAAAGTGAGATTTGACTTTGTATCTATCTTTCAAGATCTGCTGTGTATAATACCCACTAAAAGCTTCACCTGGTTTGGCCTCATTATATCTTCCTTAATTGAGTCTTAATAAAAAGACTGTGTTCTAGTGTGAAATTTATTAATTGGTTTTCAAGAAGAGAGGCTTGAAGCAATATAGACATCTCAATTAGGGATGCATTTCAACATAAATACAAAATTTATGCCTCCTGTGATTGCCAAAATGACTTAGAGCTAAACACAGAGAACTGACGCACCAAGTCTCTTGATATATTTTGTACCTGGGTAGGAAAAGCAAAGTATTTCTATAGTAGATTGATTTACTGCTGCTGAAGACTAAAGTAGGGCTACATCTTGAGTGTGTGAAAGGCTGTCACAGAGGGAAAGCTTAATTTATCAATTTGCCAGTTTCTCAGGGGAAGCCATTAATGACAACAGTATGAGGCTGCCTTTTAGCAGGATTCATTGGACTTATTTTCCTAACTTAAAAAAAAATTATAACTTTTCCTCCCATAAAATACCAGACCTGTCAGACACACAAAAGGACAACAGGAAATGGTGCTCTAAGCACCAAGAGCACCATCTGTTCACCTCACAGCTTTCTGCTTCAATTCAGAACTCTGAGTGCCATAAAAACAGTATCTTTAAAAAGCAAAAAACCAAAAAGTCCAACGTTCCAACACCTACCTGACCCAGCCTATGAAATGTTACACACTCACTTTGCACATAATAAGCATGATTTACTTACCCATGTAGATGCCCAAGCCAAGGCAACTGCAACAACAGATCACAAATCAGTAACTAATTCCTGAAAGTAGCATGGAGCATCCTAGTAGCAACTATTCAACTCACTTCAAACTTCTTAAAATAAAACAACTTTTGGTGCCAACCACAGAATCTGTGCAGCATGGCCACAAGCAAAATCTCACCTGTATATAAGTTTCAAGCCAGAAAAACACAAATAAAAGTAACCTGAGTCTGTGTCTCCCTGGTTCCAACTGAGTTAAACCTATCTGCAGCTCTAACAAATAGTTAGACCTAGGAAATACACTAAACTTACACAGAGCTTGTGTGATCTCTACCACTAATCACCATGGGCTCTGCTTCATCAAAAACAAAGTCTAGAAACATTTAATAAGGAATAGTGTCTGAGAGAATAATTTTAATAATGATTTACACACAGTTTTTTACCTCTTAATCAGAATTTGTAGTTAGATGAGTGTAATTTTAATTAAACCCCTGGTTAGGGCTTAGTTGCACTAGGTTTCAGCAGAGCTCCTAGTGAGAAAGGTGGAGAGCTGAACCTCCTTCAAGGCACTCCAGTGCAAGCTCTGCTTTCAGCTTTGTACATCTATGGCAGGGTCAAGTGGCTGACCTCACCTCAAAGAAGAGGGGTCACTGAGCACAGAGAACCTGTGCTACTCTGCTGGCTTTCCACTGCTGAGCTTGCACTGCAGCAGATCTCCCATCCAGCGACCCCTGCCTTTGATCTCACAACAGGTCCAGGGAAATTAAAAACTGACAATGGCTCAGTGGAAGAAGAAAAAACGAAGGTTTTCTTTGCTTGCAAAGACAGAAGAGCTGACAAGGACAGGAGACAAGAGTGCACTTCCTGGCATTTCTGCCCTGCACAGGTGACAGGATGAAATTAAAGGAGCAAACCCATATTCAAATTCCTTACCTTTCAAAGGATTCACCATGTTGTCCTAAATGTTGTTAAAAGGGGAAGAAAAAGGGTACTGCCACTTGTGAGAATGATCCTCTTTCACCAAGAAACTGTGGTTTTGGTCACTGTATCTGTGTTTAACTCATGGACAGAGGTGACCTAAGTATGTTGGTCCCCAGCTATTCCTGTCTATTTCTGTTAACCCCAAATAAGGGTTCTTTCACCCAGCAATAAGCTGGTCCCCACACTAAGCTGAGGTATTTGACTCCATTCACATCTGCAGAGATGGGTGTTAAGTGGAGGATCCACAAAGCTAGCACACCTCCATTATTCCAGGTGCTCATTTTTACACACTTAGAGCAATACAAGTTTGGTGTTTCCCATATGTGTAACAACCTAAAGCTCTGGTCATTGCCTCTGCAGCCTCATCTGTTTAAAAATACAATGCACACTTATTTTGCCACTCTCACTCAATGAAGAAGAGCTTTATATGAGTAAGGGCAACCTGTGGGTGAATATTTTCACAGAATCACAGAACAAGCTGAGTATGAAGGGATCTTATGTTAACGAGCACAAATTTCAAGCAAAGTTGTTCTTTGGATTTGTATTTTGATTTATCATGTTTTCCTATTCTTACTTCTTGGGTCATGGCTCTTGTTTCCTGCAGGTCTGGTGTTTCCTGCAGGTTTAGTTATTAATAAGTTCTTTTATTTGTCCTGCACTATACTTCAGTCAATATTTAACCTTTTCATGGTACTTTATTTCAACACTTCCAGACTAGGCTCCCCTGGACAATGAAATAGTCCAAGATATTTTGAGGATTTACCAAAGGAACTTCCTGGCAGGAGCTCTAACTCCTTCTGAATGCAAGGTGAACATACTGGGCTAAAGAAACATTCAGATATTTGCATTCACGTGCCTTCTCTTTCTTAACAGCCATGTAATCCCCGTCTTCCTTTTGCACATAATGGAAGAGGAAAAAAAGAGCTTTTTTGCAAGCTAGCTAGTAAATGCAAATATAAAGCCTCTTTGCCCAGTACAGAATGTGTCTGAATTCCATCTGTATCACACTGCTACATGCCAATTACTTTAATTAGGGTGAGATCCAAGATTCACAAGAGAAAGTTCATAGTGTAATTAAGAAATAGTTTTTCTCCTCAGTGCTCCCTTTTCATCTTCTTCTTTGCTCATTTTTCTGCTTCCCTCCCACCCTTTCTCCATTCAGGGACTTTTTCATTCTGATTCTTTAGTCATTTTGGCATTAGCATTGTTGCACTTACATCTTCAGACAGGCATGAAAGCCAAAAAGCTGGTTGCCTTTAATGCTTCCAAGATAAGGTGTAAAAAATGAAAAGCAAAGAAATGAAAGTGAAAGGTTTTATGCTGTTTTCAAGTGATATTTGGTGTGGTGTGGCACAATGCTTTGAAGTGTATCTTATTAAAAGCAATGTCACATCCTGCCGAGCAATGGCAACGCTCAGCACTCAGGGAGCTGGGTAATCTCACAGAAACACAAAAAATGGACTTGCCAAGGAAGGAAAGAACTGATTAGGTTATGTAGGTGTTCTGCAGGACCTATAATCAGCATGACAATACTGAATGAATCAATGAAATGAGTGTTGTCTTAATAACACCAGCAAAAGACATACGTCTGTCAAGGTTTGGTACAACAATTTTCATTTGAAGAGCTACCTAATCTCAATCTTTTTTGCAGCTGGCATGGATTAACACCAACAGTGGGCAACTTTCAACAATTCCTAAGTCACACAATAGCCAAGGCTATTTGTTCCCCTCTCTTGACACTTCTAATTGGAATACATCAGTCATTAAGAGCTTGACACTCATGTGTCTCGTGGCAATAGAGATGTCATCACTGATTAGTGTGGAAACATTTGGATTTAGAATTATACAAAATAGTTTCTCAATAAACACTTGTTTGCTTCTGTGCTAAACCAGAACACGATTTTTTTTTTCCTGGAGAAAGTAGCTTAGTGGAATTTGACAGAGTTAGTATTAAATAAGAAGTACGTTTATTCTTTAAACAAAAGGGGATTGATTCCTAGTCAGGATAAATTATTTAGAACCAGATTTATGTCAAATGAGAGCTGGCCCCTGCCTCATTAAAAGAATTATTCAAGCCTCTTGTAGCAGGTGGCAATATCTCACTGACCTCATCTCAACCCAGACCAGGTTATAGATGCTTTAAAGGTAAAATTTAGCAGTGTGAGCTCAGTGCACTTGAAGAATTGTATTTACAGTGTGAAAAGCCCTCGGCTGAACGCTCATGAGCCACCTCTGATGGGCTCTTTTGTTTTGTTGAATTAAAATCTGCTTCCAGTTGATTTCAGGTGAGCTGAATAAAATAAGGATCTTCCATACTTGGATTTCTATCAGTTCAGTTTTAGAAGTTTACAGTCATACCTTAGTTTGCTGGAGCATCTTTCCCACAGAGGGTAAGCCCAGCCACTACAGACAGTGCAAAATCATAAATGCTGCTTTAAAGCCTTTAGATATTCCTCTGAGAACATCTTTCATATTGACCAAGTTGTACAGGCATACGACGAATTTGCAGTTTTTTAACTCCTTTTCCATTGATATAAGTGAATGTGATATGGTGTTAGAGCAGAGCTACATTTGGATTGACAACATAAATAATCTTGGAACATGTGCACAGTTTTAAAATTCAGGAATGCTCATGTGCACATGCATTATGATGAGAGTCAACTTGTGATTAAATCCATCTTTGCCTGAATAAAAAAGTAGTACAATAAGTGGAGCATATGTGCTTCTAATTGAGTAGGCAAGCATGCATATGAGAGTAAAGGCCACACTTAGGATCAACTATGTCATTATTTACATTTCCAGAAAAATGTATGTCCAAAGTTTTTTCCACTGTACTGTAGCACAAGAATTACATCCTTATGTCATTAGATGGAAATAAACAAAATGTCCAAAATTTTGTTTGAATTTTCTTCAATTCTGTAAGTTTTCTTTAGTGCAAGTTATTCTCCCAATAAGAACATTTTTCTCCAGAAATATAAATATTAAAAAAAAATTATGCACTGTGGAACAGAAGTACTGACTTAATACTCAGTTTCAGAGTCCCACGTGCCCTATCATTAGTGGCAGACTGATTGTTTTCTACATTTCAGCAAAACACACTGGACTAATTATAATTTCACCAACACTGGAGTTGAGAACACAGATTAATGATCAGCAATTAAAACATCAACAACATCACAAACAATAATGCTTCATACTGTTAATTTCTGTTGCCTGAAGTCACGCTATTTCTCTTTGGGCATGAAATACATAATGCAGTCATTACTTCCAACATGAGTAAAATGCTATCACATTACATGCTGAGATTCATATACTGTAGCTAATTTACAGCACCTAGACAGGAATGTGCACTTGGTGGATTGTGCATATGTAATAAGAAGCTAAATCAGCGTTAAGATCTGAAATACCAGAACTCAGTTAGATTGCTCCATCCAAACATATGCAGCACCAAACTCAGATTTTAAACAACCATAAGCTCAATGTAAACAAAGTACATCAAACTGGAGTCTTTACCTTCAGAAGTTTTTCTGGCAGATCAATGCTGTCAGATTCAACTGACAGAGGTACAGCCTAGACTTTCGTGCTACAGTTTCTTAGAAAACTAACATCACTGTAAACCTTTCTGTCTGGTGCAGCATTCAATTTAATCAAGTCTCTAGCACAAAGCTCATCTGATGTCATTTCTCATTTGCACCAGGAAATCAATGGCTGCAGCTGCAAGTCACTGCAGTAGGTAACTGTGGTTTGCCCCTGCCCTTTGAGCATTTGCCTGCAGTTTGGAGGCTGTCACCCTGCAGTCAGCATGGCTTGTGGTAGCACAACTAGGGCAGGACTTAAAACAGCCCTTTTGTCAGCATATCTGCAAGGGCATCCCATTAGCTATGGTACAAGGGATTGTGTGAACTCACTTGCTGTAACGCTGTTTCTCTTACGCTCAGTATTCTCTGTTATCTTTTTCACCTACTGAAATTTATGTTGGGAGATGCATTCAGTAAACTGAAAAATAAACAAATTTACTATCTCTGTGTTGAATGTCAGCACCTTTATGTGATCTGAAATACTAAAAAGCAGGCTGAGGACAGCTTTGTTATGAAAGAATGGTGAGCAGAGGCAGACACACAGAGGGAATGAAAGCAAACACACGAATCTCACTAGTCATTTTCAGAATGGAAATATTCCCTTCACTCAGACAGAGCCCTATTATGAAAATTGAAATGGATAATAAACCCAGCAAAGACAGGCATTAATTAATGTTTGCTACATTTAAAATTTTCCCTATATGATTCAACCAGATAAAGCGAGGTGCCAGCAGCTGATGCGTTCTTTATTAATTGTTTATCAAGGACAGCTTGATAAACATGACAGCTTGTTATTCATGACAGCTAAGTCATCTCTTACCAAGGGTAGAGACTCCTGATGACTATGGAAGTGCTAGACTGATATGGAGTAAAACTGCCCATCAAGAGGAAATATCAACACTAGTTATGTCCAAAATTGAAACAGGTGCAGACCTGTGAATGGACATACAGATAAAGAATTTGCCCATCAGTTCACAGGAATGATCTGCTTGGTGTAGCAAATATCAGATCACTAGGGATGTCATGAAAGTGAGAGGGAAAGTCAGGTGTTTCATGTAACTGCAAAAACTTTCTGATTCATGTCTAACTTCAGACGTTTCTTGTTCCTTTCTAAGCAGCTGGAATTAAAACTGTTCCTGAGCTGCCACCCATGAATAAAGATTCTGCCACCCTGACTTTCCACATCAATATCTCACAAGTGTCATTAAAACCAGCTGGTATATTTATGAACAAAAATGTTACATTGTAGAAAGCTTGGCAGAATTTTTCCCTAATACATTAGCAGCCCTGGAGGCATTGTCACAGAGCTGCCAGAAAAAGGTTTGGTTTAACTTCCCAAATCCAATTCCCAGGAGCAGCAGGGATTACAGCAAGAAAGGTCTTTAGCAATTGAAAGAGACTTTCCTTATGCCACTTAATGGGATGCCCTCTGGCCAAATGAACATACTCTGCGGGTTCTGAATTCAGCCAGGTTGGAATTCACGGTGTTTCTTGCTATGATACAGAGAAGTAAGGATGCTTCCACCTGACACCTCACACATGGCATATGGGCAACTATCACAAGTGATAAACAGAATGTCTGTTACCATTTCTCAAACATAAGCATGGATGGCTGAAGGCCCAATCGAAGAAAATTCCCCTTTTAGAGCCAAACAACAGGTGGAACAGAATTATCATCATTTTCTTACGATACTTTATGGGCATTGTCAGATGCTCAGACAACAGGGCTGATCTGCTCAGCTGCTCTGCTTGCAGACTAAGGAGTTGGGATATGGACTTTATATACATTTAAAAACAAAGAGCTACAGTTCACAAATAATTTTGCCAACTGAAGGATAGCCAAAGAGCTATGCATGGGCTTTAGATACCAACTTAGGGAAACAGTTTACTCTCTCTCGTAAAGCTTTTTCATTACCTTCTTCATTAACCTTTCCTTAAGCATTACACTATCTATTACCTTCTCTTGAGCAGCATGTTCACACAGCATTATTTTCCATCATTCATGTTCCCAGTATGGTGGCACCCAGTTAAGATCATCTTCCAAATGGCAAACTAAGTGAGCCATTCTGGAGCTTAGTGTTGTCAGACAGCTTCAGACAACTTTGCTTCAAATGCTTATGTGTGAAGAGCCTTATATTCACCTTATATCCACCCTTAGAGAAATTTTACATGACAGTAGATGTTCTTAAATGTATTTTATTCATTTTGCTTTTTTCTCTTTACAAAAACTTTTATTGACCTTAAATTCCATACAAGGATCCTGGTAGAGGTGCTAAAATCACCGACATTATGGTGCTGATGTTCATCACCTCATTGTGCTGGTCTGCCCTGCGATAACCAACACTTCCTCCCTGAACACAGCTTTAAGAGACATCTAAATCCTGCAGAAAAGCCCAGGCCATTCTGCAGTGCAACTCTTAAGCAGAAACACCTCCTCCTGGCAGTTCTACAAATCATATCTGGTGATGCTGGTTAGAAGAGCACAGGCAAGCTTCATCTATCATGGCAGTAGTGTTTTTTCTTTTAAATATCTTCTGCAATAAGTAATTGGAAGAAATATCATTGTAAGAAGGAACTATTTCAGAGGCACTCTCTCAGGAGACCTGTGTCTGCAAGGTTTGGATGTACCTGTACAGCTTGACCTGATATCAATAGCATCTGCAAAGGCTCAGTTCCACACCTGGATATAATGGAATCAAACAAGCCACTGACAACAGCCCCCCAACACACACCTCCCCCACCAGGCTCTGACTTTTTTTTGTCTTATGACAAAGCTAAACTCCAGCTCAACAAACCCACAAAATGAAATCAGTTTCCATTGCATTATTCATTTTGGATGTAAACTTACAGTGGCAGATATCACCAAAGGATTTCAGAAACAGAGAGGTGTTCTTACGTGGCTTTCAGCAGCAAATAATTAGGTATTTGCTCTCAGAATAATACAGTGAACCTTTAGAGAAATATGTAAGCAAAAAGGAGGTTTTATACGGCAGTTTCACAGTAAATCAAACACATCTTATCAAAATGTGACCTATTCAAACTGCAAGTGATGTAGTGAAGAAAGATCATCCCCTAGCTGAGTACATGTTAAGTTCAGCAAAACTGTCAAAGCCCTTTAAGGCAAACAGCCCATTACAGCCCATGAACGTTGTAAACTATTACCACTGCCAAGGTAATGTGGGATAATTTCTCCAGAACTGCAAAGCTGACATATTGTCATTTGACTTTTCCTCAGAACTCTACAGATAGATTATCTCTGCAGATAACATGCTTAGCAGCAGGAAGGTTTTCTCCCTTCTCAGAACAGCTAACAGAAAAGATGGGAAAGGCAAGTCTGCACAGGCTGCAGTAGCTACAGCAGCCAGAAAAAATACAGCAACAAAATCTCATAAGAATTCCATAATTACATATTGTTCTATGGCACAGAGCTTGGAAAAATCAGCTAGAAGATAGGCAGAAATCAGGACTGATTTCTGTGTCAGGGGTAGAGAAATATTACAGCACTGACTCCCAGCAGCAGAATCCTCAGTCCACAAGTTTACATGATTAAGCTGCGACCATTTAACTCACCAGGCATTTGATCGATATCTCTGTCACACAAGAAAGGACACAAATTGCTTTGGGAAATGCTAATGGACATCCTAAGGTGTAACTGCCTTCCAAAAGCGTTTTCCTATGTTTGTACACTAGGGGGATCTAAAGCGGGAGCAGGGCTGCAATTGCACGGGAGAGCACACATAGGAGACATAATTAAAAGACAAAGATAACAATGCAGAACATAATACTAACCGTGAGGGGAAAAGGGTTTTCCAAACATATATGACTGTGAAAAGCAAATACAAAAGCCTGAGGTTCTTTAATAAAAAGGGCAGCAGATTATCCACTGTGCCTACCAGAACAGGTCTTCTGGTACTCGTAACAGTGCAGTGTCAATGACACCTTTAGGATAATTACTGGTTTATCCTGAGGTCCTAAATACATAATCACTTTATAACAGATGCAGATAGATTATAAAAACCAAACAGATATCCCATAGGAAACAAATAAAACATGAGCACCTAATGGAAAACCAATATTCCTTTAGACCTTCAAATCACAGTTGTGATAGAAAATACTGCAAGAAATCAACTAATATGGCACTTTCTACTCTCAGTGACTTTCTCACAAATTATCAGACCTTATTGAACTCTCACTGATTTGATATCACAGCAGCCCTGATGAAAAATGGCTAAAGAGAACACAGAATTTGCTGGGCTCAAGTGGCTGAAAACAGATGTTTTGTCCCTCTAGAGTTTTAAAATAAATAGAAGTTTAAAAGAACATACACCACAAAGTTGGGCTAAATCACTTACTAAGTAAAAGGTTACAGGCCACTGCTTATTAAACTGAAATGCAGAGATCTGTACTATGAGTATGGATAATAACCCCAGAAAAGCAGGAAATTTTTTTCTAACTTTCATTATAAGCAGTATACCTGCCCCTCATATGCCAATCAACAAAAAATGAAATCATGTTTAGCTGTTGGAACTTGAGCTCATATCATACAGATTCATAGGTCTAGCTGTAAAAATTAGTCTCATTCAGACTTTAACCAATTTGGAAAAAAACCCCACTCACTGGACAGTGATTTGACTTAATAAGTGTGGCCTAGCCAAACCAAAAAGAAGGAAATATCAGAACAATGCTGAACTAATTTCTAACATTTCTAAGTAGAATTTTTTTTTTAAATGTATTATTTGTTCCAAAAAAAAATCTCATATTTGTATTTTTTAAAGATTTAATCTTCACAAAAAAAGTTGAATTTTTTTTTATTTAAATTTAAAAATACCCCCAAAACCCGGTATAATGCCTGTCTGCTTCACATCTGCTTTTCAGTATTGTCAAATAACAAAGAATTTCACAATTCACACTGTTCATTTCCTCCTTAATGATTTCATTTAAATGCCATATTGCTCCTAAAATACTGATAGCCACAAAAATGCCAAAGGTTTCTGCATCAAGGTGCAATTCCATTAAGCCTCACTTTTAACTTTCTAGGATATCCTCTGGCTGAATTTTACACAGATCAAGTTGCCTTTGAGATTTAGATTGAACACTGATGAAAATGACTTTGTTTAAAAATACACAATTCAAAGATTTTTCTGCCCAAAGGAGCCCCTTTAACCTTCAAGCTGTACTTACTGCAGGAATTCATGTGAGCCTTGAGCACTCCCAGCTCTCTCTTCTCACAGCAGTATTGTTTATGTTCAATGATATCTGTTCTCCATATCTTGAAATTTTTCCCCAACTCAACTATGCCTCTGGAAGGTACTAATCCATCCATTTCCTGATAACCAATATGTTCTTCTTGGATTTCTAAGAGAGATGGAAAATACTGCAAAAGGAAAAAAAAAGCAGAGGAAAGGATTTTAAATTTTGAATACATTTGAACTTTCAAAAATTTACTTGTCATTTTGTGTTTTGCTTAAATGAGTGTTCATTTCATTGAGTTTCATCAGCATGAAAGAACAGAGAAAGGAAATTCTTAATTTTCTTTTTTCAGGTATTCATACCAGCCACTAGACAGGTTAGACATCTATGCATAATGAGGAGAAACACAAGTTTATTGGTAAGACCTGAATGAAAAGCATGCATCCTCATGCTTCAAAGCATTACAAAAATAAATCTAGAACTGATATCCCTTTGCTCTACAAATAGCATTTGATGGAAATTAAAGAGAAACTTTTCTTTCTTATATTAGTTCCATAATTGCCTGATAGTACTACATTCTGAAGCAATTTTATCAGAGAGACAATACACACATACACACTTTGCTAAAGAGAAAACTAATTTGCATCACTTATTCTATGGTAATTGTGCATGTTTTCAGCTCATAAACAGGTGAGAGTGCTTATCTCTCAGTGAAAAAAAAAAAAAATGCAATTTATCTTGTTGGGTATACCAGGGTATAAACACAGAGAAAAGTTTCTCATGTCACAAACAAACACAATTTCCTCAGAGGGCCTTGCTCACGAGCTCATACCCCAGGATAAAAGGCTCTCCTGTCCTGCACAAAGCAGCAGCTCAAAGCTCTGTGGCAATTTGTAAAATCAAATACTCACTTCAGAGCAGTAAGGGAGTGCCTGTACTCAGCTCAGAGCACACAAACACTTACAGAAAAAAAAAAAAAACCTTTATCAGAGGAAGTAGCAGATCTTAGAATGTATTATACTAAGAAAAAGTTGCAATTCATCAAGCAATTTTTTCACTGTCATTTATCAGCAGTAACCATTAATAGATGCCTGCAAACTTGCAGATGGCTCCATTTCAGCACGCTTTTCAGGCCACTGTTTAGAATATCATGGCATTTAAGCAAAATGTTAGGAGGTGACATCTTGGGATGTTATTTGACATTGCATATGGATGGATAAACTCCCTTCCCCTGCTCATCAGCTGGCAGTTCCAAGCCAAAGAATCAGTCTGGAAGTTCAGAGTAATGAGCACAGAATGAAAAACTCAGCGTGTAGAAGCAGTTCTCAATGGAGGCAGGAGGGATGCTACAAACTTTACATGCTCCTTTTTCCACTGCCAGCTATGGGAATTTGTGAATTTACAAAACATTTTATCTTCCAGGCATGTATTCATTTCTAATGCAAATGATATAGAAAAAAAAAATTGATTGACCATAAACATCTCCAAAAGTAGTTTTTGTGAATAATGGACTTTTTCCCAGATATTTTCATTTAGTACCTTTGAAATAGTGAAGGCTGCAATAAATGTTTTAGTACAAGTAATCGCAAATAAATGATAGAAATATTTTATGTCTTTTCTTAAGGGGTAATTCACATAGCCATCCCAGACAAGGGTTACTAGTCAGAAAAAAATATCCACAGCATAAGTAAGACAGCACTGGGTGACAGACATTCCTGAATCATACCACAGTTTCCCAGGGGATGTGGAAATTGTCATCACAGCCACTTGCTATTAAAGCTCAAACAATTTCATAATGAGAGCTGATGCACTTTAACTGTTGGTGCCATCATGACATTAAATTATATGATGGACTGCCCCAAAATGATAAGTTCTCAATTATGAGAAAGTTTATGATGCATAAACTCCCCATCCTCTGTTAACATCTTTTACCAGTTCCAATTTCTTCCACTTACAGTAAATGTCACCAAATACTTTCATGCTTTTAGAAAACCACACTATAAAGTTGAAAGAAATTATAATAGAAAAAACTACATTTTCAGTCACTATCTTCCATTAATCGTGGTGTTAGGGTAGATTTTGATAATAGGAAAACCCAGTATGCAGACAGAACTAAGTAGATCTTCTTCCTGAGGAAACAACTAATAAGCAGAGGAACAAGCTTTTAGAAATAATTCTGGAGGCAAAAACACTTGATTTAGGTACACAAGGAGTATAGAACAGACAAAGTTTGTGCATTGTCTTCAATATATAAACCCACCAAAAAGCTCAAGGATATGGACCCTGTGGGGAAGTGAGTCAGCCTCCACATCCTCTCATTGCTCTGTCTCAGTGAACCTGTGTCATTCAGTGCCAGCTGATCTGGGCCCCATCAGGTGGCTCCACCCAAACTGCAGAGCAGAGGCATCACCAAACTCACTCACTGTCAGCCATGCCTAAACACAAGGCTGTGTCTAGGAACAGATGCCCATGTACCCCATTGCCAAATCTTCAATCTGTACTTTTCACATGAAGGATTTTTCAGTCCTTCTTGTGCCTCCAAATTCTTTGTGCTTACTCTGGCTTTCTTGCTAATTCAAGTCCAGGGAAAGACAAATAAGGTTATACAGAAAAAAAATCAAAACTTTATAACTGAGAATTAGGAACTTGTTGTATTTAATATCTTTTCATAAAAGTGTTTCAGATATTTCACACAGGTAGTGGAGCACTGACTGTTTTGCACAGCCACACGTGGAACAGCACATGCCACACCAGCTTGCTGTACTCAGTTGTGTTCATTACAGTAGAAACAAACATGCTAATTTAAACATGTATACATACATATTTTCAACACAACTGTATCTACAAGTGATTTCAAGTGTTCCCAGCATGAAAGTGGAAATTCTGAGCAAAGGTGCTATAAACAAATCTAAAATTCAGATTAAAAACATCTTCTCCAATATAACCCTGAACATTTTCTAAAATAACTGATAAATAATGGCAGTCATTTGGCTTTTAATGAAATATTAACAGCAGGAAAAGTTCTATCTTGAAAGAGACTGGGAAAAATGCAGTTCTTGGTTATATAGCACAGCGTTTCACATCAATTTTGCTGGCTTGCAAATGTAAACAGTTTTGCACAAAGCTTGGCAACCTAATAATCAAGCTGAGCTCCTCCCAGATAATAATAATTTTTACTTGAAAAGACTCTGATAACAAAGTTTCCTCTGCTGAGTTTCAAATGGAACTGTGAAAGTCAGACTTGACTATCAAGTGTTTTCATGTCACTGCTTGCTTACTGAAAGATGAAAAGAAAAACAAGATTTAAGGAACAGGTACTAAAAGTAGAAGAATTAAGAAATAAACACCTGCAGAGAAAGACAGAAAAAAAACTTTCGCTGGCAGAAGAGAATTCAGTTAAGGCTGACACAGTGTCCCTAGTAAGGGCCCTGTTCTCAATCACTTGCACCATGAGAAAGCTGTAATCATCTGGGGGATGTGTCTCCCCTAGCCTGAATTTCCTGGAAAATTTCAGTCAGAATACTGCAGCCATTCCTGAGAAAAAGGCAATGGGAAATAGCATTTGCTTAGAAAGTTAAAAGAGTCTGAAGACCTTTCTTTAAAAAGTCCCATGCTTTAGAATAAGGACTTGCCAAGTTGGCAGAGATCCTGTGCCTTTTGCTCTCTCAATGAAAAGCCACTCAAAAAAGTCCAGCTTCAAGCCCTGTGGTCTGTGCACAGCCAGGACTTCCTGGACTTGTATTTCCCAACCTTTCTGTCTGTACTGGACGTGCTCCAGGGGCCTGAGAAGGCACTGAGAATTACAGCTCAGTGCCAAATCTGAGTTGAACAATCTGAACTAAAGCAAGAGGTCTTTGCTGTTATTTCAATACTTTCCTTACTAAATCCAAGCAACATGCAAGAGGCAGCTCTCAAACTCAAATATCCAGGGAGAGCACCAATCCTTCAGGCAGAAGAGGAGCTGGAGGAATGAAAAAGAAACTGGGTAAATGTCAGGAAAAGACAGATTGAGACCCAAAAATCTTGGACCAGAAGAAAGAAGGAGAACAAATGGTGAGCAAGTAGGCTGCTGAGCAGAGAGGCTTGAGTAAAATCCAGGAGAAGGAAGACAAAATTCTGTTGAACAACTCCCAGCTAGGAGAGATATCAAGGAATGAGGCTGGAGGAGTAAGAGACAGAAGCTGTGTCTCCTACAGTACCTTTCCACCCCCCAGCCTAAACATCCTGCAACTTAATATCACTATGTAAAGATAAAGCTTTTGTTCTAAGGTGCTTTTTTCTTCCTCTCTCCAACTTCTGATCATATTCATCACATATATATCCCTACTACCTTCTCTGAGGCGAACAGCATTTGTAGTTTTGGCTTACCTTTTAAGGATATAGGTATTTGAATATTTTCCAAAGTCTTTTACAGTTTCCTGACTTTTTTTTTTACTATTTTTTAAAATGAAAATACAACATTCAAATTTAAAAACAAGCTTTCAATAAAAATTTTGACTTCCATGAGTGTACACGAACTCAGCTCAAAGGAACTTCCAGGAACACACCAAATTAACCTTTTTTTTGTTTTCTCCTTTATAGACCACCATTAATTTAACAGTAAATCCATTTAGCTCAAATAAAGTGTTTGAACTGCTTTGGGAGAGAAAACCCAACTGCTTCTACAGAGCCATTTGTTACAGAGTAGTTCTTTGCAAAACACTCCAACATTTCCATTCCTTTTTTATGATTCCTTAAGCATCACAGCAGGTATGGTGTAATGCATGTGATAACTAGTTGAGTGATTTTTTATTTTCTATAGTTTGGTTATAACTAAAATAATTCCCAGATTAATAGTATCTGACCCACTTAAGACAAAGTCCACCAGGTTTGGTGTGGAGTATTAAATACTCTGATAAAAAATAGACATTCAAGTAATGAGGAGTGTTGCAAGTAGTTTGAATATCAATATAAATTTTCTGAGATTTTGTTCAACACTGAACAAAAATTCCAGTGCAAAATTAGCTGTAGAACCCTCATCTACCAATTCCCAGCACAAGAATATGTCTAAGTCCAGGAATGGCTCACATGTCAAATGTTCTCAACTTAATCAACAGGATTCCCTTTAGGATTATTAGAATAAAATATTCCAATAAGGAAATGTTCTTCAAAATATATATTAAAAAAAAGGCACAAAGCTTTCTCAAATATTTTTCATTCCATTCATTGCTTCTGGCAGTCATCAGAAGAGCTGACAGCTGCATTTCAATTTTCAGATTTCAATATTGCTTTTGATAGGCATTATTCCTTGAATATATCTGGGTTATTTTTGAGCCTTATTCTTCTCAAAGTCCCCACGCAGTTGGATTTAGTTTTCACTGTCAGTGGCCTGAACAAGATGATCACTTACTGTGAAAAGACTCATGAAGCAGCAAGAGAGAAGGACATGTAAGAGTGTCAAATTCTGCAAGATTGTTCTGTATTGCTTAAGTTTGTGACTGAATCACAGTCTGGAAAACTTAATTTTGGAACTCAGTACTAAGTTTTGGAAGACAGTTTGTAATTGAAAAGTTCGTTTCTAATGAAAATATGAGGTGATGAAAGGTTGGACTAGCAGACTAGATCATTTGAGTCTTTATTAATAATATGAGTTCATTTTAATTCAGTGAAGCACATAATTGGCATCAAGCTTTCCAAGATCAGCACTCTTTCCTGTGACTTGAATCTGTAATATTTTAAGACATTTTTAATGTTATGGTAGATGTTTTTATTATTTGCATTTTTAAATTAGGTTACTGTCAGATGGCTCAGAGGAATTAAAAGCTTGTTGATTTTATTGAGCCCAACGATATCCAGTGGCTAGTGACAAACCTTTATAAGCCTGAACCCGAATTCTTTGCAATGACTGCAGTCATCTGGCACTGTGGGGCAGAGATGAACAGGTTCCCCTGAGATTACTCCACCTTGAACCACCAAAAAAGGGTAATGGGGTCAATTACTGCTGCAGCTTACCCCACAGCTGCTGCATATAAATCAGTTTACCAGAAGCTCTTAAAGTGCTTTAACAACATTTACTTCAATGCCATTATCTTTGTAATTCCAGGCACTGTCAACGTATGACAATTCTGAAATCCAGAAATAAAAATACACTGAATGCAATGGAAATGCTCTTGGCCATTTAGACTGAAATCACCTCTCTGAAAAGTACAGAAACTTTCTGACATTTGCCCTGCTATCAAGCATTTTATTGAGCTACTTGTCTACAGGAAAGATATGCTCTAAATAACCCCATGAAATAAAAATCACTCAGTCACATCAGAAAGTCCCACTCTATTTGATATGAATTTTAATCAATGAGGTCCTTAGTACTTTTGCACTCTTAATGTTAGTGATGTCAGGAATCTCAGAATAACTCAAATTTTTTTGCAAATCCATAGACTGATTTTTAGTTCAACTTTCCAAAAGAACCTGTGATTCACAAGTCTAAATTATATTATATTATATTATTCTCTGAGGTATAACAAATTTAGGCCCAAAATGACTGACAGCTAATAATCTTCAGCTAAGTGATTACCAATGAAATTATTGTTTGGTTGGTTTTTTTTTCATAAACTCGTTATTTAAGTTATTGCAAATTGAGAAATTGCAGGGTATAGTTATTAAAAAAAAGCTTAGAACTCAGTGGGTGAGTTGAAATTTACCATTATGCATCTCTGCACAGGTTTACAGCCCTCATTACCCAAATCATCTCCTTTAAACAGAAGTAAGATATTGGAAAGTCTAACTAAATACTCTATGGTCTTTTTAGGTTTACAGAGGCAGAAATAAGAACTAGCTACCCATCTAGCAATAGAAAAGCACAAGTCTGAATTTTCAGAAAGCCTCAACTTGGCATGGTTGATCAATAAGGTGAGATTTTTCATATTTTATCTAGGCTGATAAAGCTGGTGAAGGTGGCAAGGACAAACAGATGGGGTGTGGCTGATGCAAGCAGCAAGTTCTGGCTTTCAGTTGTGCCAGGGGTGAACAGCAGCTCACGTGGCTTTGCAGCATTTTCCTGACTCCAAATAGAGATTTGGACCTCAAACATAGCAACAGAAGTTAAAGCCTACAGAACCTGTGGAGTCATAAGGTCTTTAAAAACAAGATTCTCCTCTGGAGCAGCATCTCACCAGAGCAGGATCTGAGGTGGATCCCTTCTCATACACTCTCTTTTGAAAGGGAGTATCAAAAACACCAAACAGGCAACCTAGCAGAACTTTCTTGAAATTAACATTCAGAATTAATTATTTTCCTTGTGTTTTTAAAGAATTCAGGAATACAGAATATCATATATTAAGTGGGTATTCTTCAAAAGGAAGAAGACAGGAGGTACCAAAAGGACAGACAGTATCTTAGCACAAAGGAGGATTCAGCCAGTCTCTCAGGTCCTGAAGGTTTGAAGCCATAACCTATCACCACTGCTCTAGGATGCTTTCTCACCTATTCAAACCACTGCCTAAGAAATTGATTGCAAAACTTCAGCCCCGTATTTTAACAACATTTAAACAATGGAGATACATTTCTTTTATCTACTCAAAGAAGTCAACTCAGAAAGAACCTGCAGAACGAATACCATACTGCCTTCTGCCACCCTTTTGAAAATGCAACTTTAAAAGGGCTGACCCAGAGTAATAAATTCCAATAAATAAAATAAATAAATAAAGTAATAAATTTCCAATAAAATTAAAAAGAACCATTAAAGGTTTTCTACTAAATTGTTTTATTTGATGGGTTTAATCTAAACTCTCTCTTGCTTTGCCAGCAGCTATCATCATACTTCATAGCACGTCTTCAGACAACATGTCTGCAGACCAGAACTCTGTAAAAAAGAACAAACTAACTTTGCAGACTGTGTATTCCACATGAGAAGCAAATGGCTGCCTGCTGAGGGCAGCGCTCTGCACTGTGATAGTGAAAGCTTTGAAGCTTGGTCAAACTTCCAGGACACTGCAATCTGCTCCGAGTAGATGACAGCACGAGCTGCACTCTGGCAGGAGCAGATGAGGGACAGGACACACTGTCACCAATTATCTGAGTTTTTGACTGCTACAGATCCAGCTTTGCTCCTTTGCACAAGAATCCCAGCCCCACCAGTACTGTTCACTACTCATTCTCTCTTTTGTAAAAGCCTCTAGAAAGAGCCCTTCAATCCTTCATTTCAAAACCTCCCAAAACCTCAGCAGAGCCCTGGGTGCTGTTAAACACAGAGTATGATTATGAAGCACTGTCAGCTGATGCCACCTCCAAGGACACAGTGGAAAGGGACCAGTTCTGGCTGCCCACCAGCTCCCTAACAGGAGAGGGGGGATGATGTTCTCAGAGTCCACAGAGACAAGAAGCTCCTCAGTCCTCATGGGATAGGAAGTTTTGTTTGAAGGGAGATCAGGAACCATGCCACAATACTGGTGCTGTAATTTTTTGATAAGCTCACTCTCACCTGTCCATGCACAGTAAGGACAGCAACACACAGAATGAAGTCATTGCTCCACAGCCACATTCAGTTCAAACCATGGCCCTCTGTCACTCAAGCTCAAATACCCAAGTGGAGTTAGTCCTGCATAGGCAGAGGAATACACTAAGGTCAAACAGATCTGTGTAGTTAGAGACCATGCAAAAATAACCTATATTGTGTATTTCCTTTAAAAAAAAAATATTTACAGCCTAGAATAATACTGTTCAGATAAGTAAGTGATATTGGAAGTCATTCAGGTATTGGTGACAAATGACAGTATTGTTTGTGATGCTGTAGGATGCTCCTTTCCTACAGAGAGAAAGTGCACCCTTAGGATATGCCAAGTACAAAGGAACTCAAACATAAAAAGTAATGTTCTGGAAAACTGCATGCAAACTGAAAGCACCAAAGTGATATAAATAAAAAATATTTTTAATCAAGCCAATTATTTTTAAATTTAAACAAAACTACAACAAGATTCACAAAACCTCCACTCAGAGCAAAAGGCACAATAGTTCTCAGGAACTGTAATTTGCAATTTCCACAGAATTTTGCTTGTGTCCTGATTCTGGCCCCCATATAATACAGAGTATTAATACAGAAGATCAACAACAAAGTTGCAAGGATAAGACAAAAATCCAGTAACAGTTGAAGCTTCCTTATGTGGTAACTGCTGATCCGGGAAACTTTAGATAGTGCCTCTCAGGCAGTGGGGCACATTTCTACTACATCTGTGATTCTTAGCTGAGTTCATTCAATAAATCTGTGTCCTCAACTCTTGACAGCTGCACATTCTGCCTTCTCTCTTTTCCTCTGAATTGCCTTCACTCCTTCAGCACAGATTGAATGACTGATTAATTGTAACAATTTTAGCACTGCCTTTGTTGCTCACATTAGAGATGTCATTCATTTGTGTGAGAAAGCAGAGATAAGCAGTGCTTAGTTCACCTTTCTGTCCTTGTACAGGGCCTAAAAAGGAGGAAGCTCTAAGTGTCTTCAGGGTAATTATGCTGGTATTTGTTACTGTGGGTAACTCTGAGTGCCTTGAGGTGGACGCATCTTGTTACCCCAGCACGACCACCAACAGAAATATTCAAAACTCATGTCTTGCAGATAAAAACAAGCAGAGAATTTCCAGAAAGAACAGTTGGCAATTTTATGATAACTGGGAAGAGAACATGTTTATGCTCAAATGGCAAAATATCTTACTTCCTGCCTATAAACAAGGCTCAGGGTTGTGGTGTTCCTGTGCAGAAATGAAGGGGTGGGGAAAAGGTTTTCAAGACTTTTGTTATCATCCTGCCTTCCTGTATCCTGCCCCTTATCCCTGGCTCTGCTGCATCAGCCTGTGGTCATGAATGAACAATTATAAAGACAAAATGTTTTCATTAGCAGCTTTTATTCTGCATTTTGTATTACTTCAGTGAGGGCAGATTTGTTTTAATTACATCTTGCATTTTAGTACCACACATTCTCATCAGGCACTTTTGTCAGCCATGAGCAGAGTGTGTGATCTCCATGAGCACATGGCTGCTCTGTACTCAGATTGAACAGGCATGAATGCAAAAGGAAACCCTACGTAGAGCAGGAAGACCAAGATTTTTTGATCCTACCATGAGTTAACCATGGAGAAGTTGGCTGATTTTATTCCCCTGTACCACCCAGTCCTGTCCAGATCCAGGACCAAAAGCTAAAACATTCAGATTCTCAGTCTTGTCACTGAAAAGTACTGACAGATGCCCCAGAAGATTCTCAATGTCATGGCCCTTGAAACTTCTCTACCCTTTGCATTTCCACTCTGCTTGCTAGTCAGGATTTCAGAAATTATGCTTTGCTTCCTTTGCATCTAATTTACATCTCAGACAGGGCTGTCATTCTAAGACAAAAATGAACAATCAAGGGGAAAAAATGGCTGCAAGAACACCAGCAAAGAATACACTATTATTAATATAGCTGTTTTTAAATACACAACAATTCTTGTAAGGCTTTGACGAAACCCCCTCACAAACCTCCACCTCTAAAAACAACTTTCTGAGCCTATGCTGATAGTAGGAAGGAAGATTGAAAAGCACCAGGAAAGAATTCTGCAGTGTGAAATTCAGTGTGTAATGAGGGGTGCAGGTTCCCTCACCCTGGGCATGCTCTGGTCAAGCTCATCAGGCAGCACTGCCACAGCTGAAGTACCACTGTGATTTGGGCAGGAACAATTCCGTTCACAGAAGCAACATCAAAGTGAAACATGCTTGGAAAACATAGAACACTGAATCATGCTGCCATTTAATGACTTTTACATCTCATGAGAGTGGGGTAGAAATCTCTTACATTCTTTTGTACCTGCAATTCTTTGATACCTGGAAAGACCTGCTGCATTTCTTCCACTTTTCTCCATCAACCTCTTCCCAGGCACACCAAACCCAGCACATCAGACACGGTAACCCCATTCCTTTTATTTGACTTCCCCAGTACTGTTTAAAACCAGAACAAGAACTACTGGTTTCAGAAATTTCCAGAGAGGATTCCATAACGTCTTTCGGAAAAAAAATTAAATTATTTGAGCCTGCATATAAATATGTAAAAACTGGAATTATATCAGGAAAATATACACAGGTTGATCCTAACATCACAAGGGCATGAGGGTAAACATTTTTCATGCAGCAAATGAGATGTTAGATCACAAACCTAACACTCAGTTAGTCAAATTCTCATTTGGTGAGAACTGACTTCCTAGCCTGAACAGAATTATGTCAGTCAAGGATGATGTTCATTTCCAACTGCACTGGCTTTGTAAAATTTAGGGCCTGATCATCAATATTCAAGGCACTTTGCAAAGGCCATCTTTTCTGTGAGCTTTTGTGGCAGAGATAGACTGATACATCCCAGTGGGTTTGTGATTCATAGCTGTAAGGTGGATTTGTTTTGGCATTAGCGTCGTCAATGATTAAATGAATTTCATTTATTAAATAAATTCTCTATCAAGTGCTACATTGTAAATAATATGAGGTAGCTAGAAACTGCAAAAATGTCAGAAAACAATCAAAATCTATGTCAAATATTAAGAAAGCTACAGAAAATGCACATTCCTTCTCTCTGACATGGGTGATTCTCTTCTTTTTCTGTTCTGTCCTTCCTCCAAGTTCCAACTTATTTCATACTGCTACAATATTTAAAGCCATGCAACATACAACACATCCATTTATTATAGTCACTTGTTCACAAGATACAACCTAAAGAACAATTTCCTTTCACTAGAATGCCATAAACATCAGATTGTGTCATACATTCATGGGTTAAGGAAGGCATTTAAAATACTTTATAATTTTAGAGTAATGTTAGTAGGCAGCAAAGTCTGTTAGCAATGTTAATGAATTCCCATCTCAGCAAGGAAGGAGCTAACTACTCTTTCATTACAGATTATGATTGTCCTGGGCTTCAGGCAACAACTTTGGTCATGGAAACAAATACCTACTTGCAAAAGCACATAGAATAAGATTGTATTTAACTGTGAATCTCTTTGGTTCTTGCTCAATTTAACTTTAGGAAAGAAAGAGCAAGGGCAGATTCTGTGGATTTAAATTAGTTTTATCATTTAATTTGAATAAAATAAAAAATTAAAAGCTATTGGCCATCACAGCAGATAAAAATAGTGCAAACAAATGCCAGATCATGAATATAAATCTACCCAAGGACAGTTCAATACCAATTCAGCAACCTCCATCCTCCAGTCTTTTCCAAACATCAGAATAAAGTCTCCTGTTCCTCTACCAGGGCCAGTCACAAAGTTTTGTGTAAACTGCACTGACTGAAGTGAAGGTGCCCAGCAGCTGACCAGGTTATTAGGTGACCAAGTGTGGCAGCTCAAGCTGTGGGATGTGAGCGAGCACTGGGCCACCCCCAGCGGAAGGTCCCAGGCCTCCCAGCTGTCTCACCAACAGGAAGGGCTCTCCATATCATCCAACAGGAAGATTTGATTCAGCCAATAGATCTTCAGGTGGCCACACATGAATTTAAATGCTAGATTTTACATTCTTACATGGTTACCGATCTGAAGAAAACTGGAGATTTATAGATGATAACACAATAAAACTCCCAGTTTGAGACTTACAGACCACCATTAGGGTCATTTAAGCACAGCTGTAACATTCTGTTACAGGTTGCAGGTTTTGCTCACCCTGGGCACCCTTCAAGATAAATAGAGACCTAGTTAAAAGCCAATAGAGTTTAGTAATTCATCTCATCCTAAAGTAAACATTTAAGAGTAGCTCAGTTGGAACATTCCTTCAGTATATCTCTAAACACAGAAACTCATCAGATTTGAAGGATTTATCTGGAATGTGAAGATTTGTGTTAATGATTTTTGAACAAGGCAGAAACAATACAGTTTTGTTCCAGAGCCTGTAAATAATCATCTTAACTGAAAACTACAGGGTGCTCTGACCTGCCACCTACCATCTCCCTCTGCTGCTCACTTGCACTGTGCCTTTAAGACACTCTTCTGAAAAACAACTTAAGATTCCTACTATGAACCTTCGTTTAAAACAAACAGCATTTTTACTGTGATTTTTGAAACATAAAACATTAATCATCTAAATATTAAGGCTGAGAGAAATCTGTTGTCACAAGGATTTTTTGGGCCACAGGAAGGGAAGCCTGATTTTAACAGTCCCAGTGTTCTTATCAGTTGAAAAATCAGCATGTCAAGTTAAGTAAATTGTCACAGCATTCATTTTACTGGACCCAAAAAACCCTGTATTTACTGAAATACAAATAGATCATCACATATGCATTCACTTTCACTTGTCTAGTCCTTGGCCCAAAATAAACATTAGAGAATGCCCAAATAAAAGAGATTGATGCAAACAGAAACCACAAACAAAACAAAAATCCACATCAAACAAAACCAACCAAGCAAAAAAACCCTTACCTGACAGCTTTTCAACTTTTTGTCTCAAATTTGTGCTTCAAGTGCTAAGATTAAGTATTGGATAGAATATCATTTGAATTCACTTTTCATTAAAATATGCAGCAATTTTTTAAGGTATTTGTATACAAAAATACAAATACAAAAATGACTGTCCTTCTTTCCCCCGCAACACATAGTGTAAAGATGAGAATCAAGTATGGAATTTGGAAAAATGTCCAAAGAGATCAAAGAAGAGCTAGAAAATCAGATGAAGCAGAAATTCAAAATTGCATTAATAGAATTCCACTACTAAGAAAAAAACCTACATTTTTCCTACATTTTATAACAGTCTTTCATCACCAAAATCCTGGCTTTACAGATTATATTTTACCATTTATCAATATGAAATTTTATGCAATCTAAGCACACAAGCACTTCTTAGTAAATATCAGTCTTATTTTATGAGTTGCCTAGCAAATGCATAGGTATGTCATAAATAAATAACATTTTTATTAATAAATTATTATGGCAATAAATAAGTAATGTTTCAAATTACCCACTAGCAAAGCACAGATACTGAGCAATTTGCTTATTTTAAATTCAGATTTCCTAATTCACTCCTTATTCCATGCTGCCACAATAGTATTACAGATTTCTTATCTGCAACTTTCCAAACTCTAAAGATTGTGTTAACTTTAACTGTCTCTCAAATTGACTGGATTATGAATTTATGGAATGAAGATATTTATGCAGTGATAAACAAGAAAACAACAACAACAAAAAAAGAAGACACGCCCACCCCCCAAATCACACACAAAGATAAATCCAATAAAACTGAAATTCTAAACAATATGTACCAAAAGTCAGTGGCTGTTTACACCTCAGCTATTATCCCCAAGTACTAGAAATGAAACATTTTTAATTAGAAGTAGGGGCATATCATATGAAACAATAAAATGGAAAAAATATAATGAAAGTTTTGAATTATTAAGATGAACACAGATCCACTCAGGTATTTACCACGTATTCCTTGTGTGGCATTACTTTGACTCATATTTTCAGTTCCCTTTTAATACTCTAGAAAGGAATAAAACTCTGCAGAGCAGAAGGATTCCTGCTGCAGCCAGCAGTAAAAACCAATCTACACTTCAATGGATAATCCTCCTCTGGCTAAATACTGAGATAGCAACTCATTGTAATACCAATATTCTTGGACTGCCCTGGGTGCTTTCTTTTGGGTGACAGCATTTTCCTGGAATGAAATTGTCTGGAGGTGGAAAAACTGAACCAACCCAAATATGTGATGGAATAAGGAAGAGCAAGGATGACTTTAAATATCATCTAAATTGTGAAATCATTCTCTAGAAGGATTTGAGTCAAACCCAAAGTGGATTGAGCACGGATTTTGTGCAGCTGCTTAAATCTGTATGGTGGCCCAGAAGTGCTGAACTAGAAAGAGGCACATTATCCTCTGTTTCATCCTCAGCTTCACACAAAGCTGCTATTGAGAAACACTGACTCTTCTCTGAGTCTTCCTGGCACAGGGAGAATGGTAGTGAGTTTTGTAGCTATGAACAATTTATCCTGAAATGTTTTGGGAGAGGAGGAAAAAAAAGCATTTCATAAATGCAGTATATGCTATTAACAATCATCAAAGCTATTGCAACCATAAATAATTTCCTCTGTGAGGGAAAGCAACCTCAAGGGAAATAATGCCTTAGGAGGCAAAACTTGCATATCTGCAAAAATAAATGCTTAAGGAGAAAAACTGTCCAGTCAAAATGATCTGCTGGCTGTGGGGATGAAGTGACCCAAGGGACAATCTCACACAGCGTTTATGGCACAAATATGTAGCTTAGTGTCTTTAAGGCAGTAGAATCTGCATATTGAACAACATGCAAATCACAGGCACTGTTTTCACAATCTCAGAATGTTCAGACCTCCATCCTTAGTAATTCCAACGAAGATCAGTGTCACAACCCAGCAACAACAGGTATATCCATGAGACAGAGAAAAGGATGAAAGCCAAGCTCAAATGTTCACCACTGTTGGTTGAGCAGCTAAAAGCATGTGGCCCCTGTCAAGTGCCAGGCTGGCTCACACTGGAGCAGGGCAAGGAAATGGGCACAGGGAGGATGAACAGGACTATGGGTATTAGGCATTATCAGGTATTAAGCACATAACATACCCAGAGAAATATTTCTTCACACAACGTACAACTGAACTGTAAAAAATTGCATCTGTGCCACAGGTGTTGCAAGGTTTAGGCAAACTCCTGAAGGAGAGGTCTGTCACTGAATATTTAATATGACAGTTTGGATATAAGTTTTGACTTAGAAGTCCTTAAACTATTGATTGCTGTAAGAATATAAAATGACCTTTTTCTCAAAAGGGTCTTCCAATACTTTCCTGTGAGAATCTGTTGCTGGACTAGATAGAATTTTGGTATGACCTAGTGATATTTTTCTCATCTTACCTATGTTATGTGAGTATATGTGGAATAGCATGGGGAGCCTTTGATTTGCCATCTGCCATAATCACTTTCTTTGAAGTTGAATTGACAAGAATACTTACAAAGCCACAAGGTATATGCATGCTCAATCACACTACAGAAGCAGTAATTTTAAATTCCAACAAAGAAATATTTTTTTATGAAATAACTTACTAAACAATTCAACTCTTATTGAGTTGCTTAAAGGAGTACCATGCATAGACTATTCCCTAGACCTCTATATTTTGATATTTTGTTTCCTAAGTCTTTTGGTCTTTTATTGTGACTTGCTTAATCCTGGAAAAAATTGTCCCAAAAGAGATCACAATAAGGTACCACACTCTTTACCACATTGACTTATACCTAAATTATGCAAATCAAGAAATTAAATGAGAGATGGCATCTCTCTTAGAATGGCATCAATCTGACCATACAATTTAATAAATGAGAACTACTATGTCTGCCTTCCTTTCCTACCAACATTAAATATTAACAAGAAAAAAGATTCTCCGCTGAAAATCAGTTCAATGCTAAGAAGAACATTGGTATAAATCACATCAGGAGAAATCTCTATTAGTGTATAAATGTTTCGTGTAGGTAAAATCCTGTTATAAAACTGCAGGAAAACAGTCTTGGGTTTAAGCTGGCCACAGCTGCTGATACAGAACAAAACTTTCTGTGTTTCTGTAGAGTTTGCTCTCATAAGAAATACATAACTATTTCTCTCACCACATTCTCCTTTAACTAACACCATAAGATCTGGTATTTACATAATTTGTAAGAAAATGTCTCTTCTTCAGGAAATCTTGACTGCTCAGTAAAATATCCATTCCTTTCCACTACTGAGCACAGGAAAAATATTTATTAGAGCATGACTGCTGGTGTACTACAGGTACTGTGAGGATGTGTCAGCAAATGTGAAATGGTACCTCCAGATGGATTTTACCTCCCACAATGCACTACTTTCCCTTCTAATAAAGGGAATTGGTGACTGCAAATCTGATCCCAGAATTACTGAATATTCTGAGTGGGAGGAGTTTCACAAGGATCATGGAGTCCAACACTTAAGAGAACAGCCCTTACAGAGATTGAATCCAACAACTTGATGCTATTAGCACCATGTTCTAATCAACTGAGTTCACACTAAAACCTGAGAATAAAACCTACCATGGATGGAAAAACTATCCAACTTCAATATATCAGAGCAGCTGTCAGAATTCAAACTGATTTCAGGTTTGTTGGTTGTTGGGTTTTTTGAAAATTTACTTCCAGCACATGCTGAAAATTATCTAAAAGTAAAAAATAATAAAACTTCTTTCTTCCATTAAGAGTAATTTCAAAGTGAATATTTCAAATATCCAAGCTTCTTTCTTAGTAGCAACATTAAGGCAGCTAACACAAAAATCTGTGTCCATGATCTACTAGAGAAATACTGATCAAGTCAGAGTCTCCTTTATCCATATCTCATCTAGGGAAGACAAGAGCCGCAATAAAATTCCATTTCTGACTGAGACACGTTGCATTCACCTCTACTCTCTGAGCTCCTGAATTAGCCATATCCCACTGCAAAAATTGATCATCAGCTTTGAATGCAGTTCCTTCAATGTGTACATCCCTGTACATGCAGAGCCACGATTCAGAGCACAAAGCCTTACCTAACCTCATTAGGACAACGTTTCCAGCCAGCCCTTTAAGTGAGCTCCCCATTGTACACAGCTGTACTTGAGGACAGGAAGCAAAATAAAAGCATATCCATTTTGCCAGGGAAAATACTACATTTCTCCCATGTAGACACAGTGGGGTTACTATAACATTGTGAAAAAGAGGGTAAAATTGATTTACTATTTACTTTGTATTCTGAACACTGGTATATATAATTATATTAGAAACTGGAAGAGAAAGTTTAGTCCTTAAGCAGATGATAACTGGCAATAGGAGTGGGGGACAACGTTAATAATTAAGACAATATTAGTGTAAGATAACCTATCTGCAATTAACATGAAGACATCATATATATGATACAGCTTAATTGTCTTCTCAAAATCTCTAGCCTTGACATTTCATGTACAGGGAACTGACACGAAGTGAATACTCCAGGATCTTTTCCTTTTTGGCGTGTAGGGGGTATTATTATGCAATTTTTTGGCTTTACAAGTCTCCTACAAGGTTAGTTAGACAAACATTTCACGAGTTAACAGTGGCTCACTGCACTGTGTGGCTATTTCCACAGACACCCTTCTATTGATCAAACTTAGTAAGGTGTTTGTTGACTGCCTCAATCTGCCAGATACATGACTGCTTCATGTAGAAGCCCAATACAAAGCAATTGCTAGGTAGCAATTAATTAGACTTGCTAAATATAAACTAAATAAATCAGAAAACACACAGCACTGAGTAAGGATATTTGAATAATGCACTTGCTTTGGCCAATCTCTTTTAAGCCAGTGAGCTCTGCTCCTGGGACTTTTAGGGCACAAACATGGCACTAATCCCTCAAAGCATCATCTGCAGTGGTGACACAATCCAGATGCTCAAGCAGAAGCAGATTCAACACGAATGTGAATAATGCCATGGGAATTGCACTGAGCAGGGACACATCCCTCTGCAGTACCCAGTGCAGGCCTTGCCCAAACCAGGCCTAATGGCTGAGCATCACTCAGCAGCTTTAAACACTCCTTGCCCTGGGGCTCTTCTTACAGTTTCGTTTCTCAGGTATCAATAAACATTAGAGAAATAGCATGCTGAACAAGAACAGAAGTCTGGTTTTGCATGCCAAAATAGTAGTCAAAAGCATAAATACATTTTGTTAAGAACATCTATTCCAGGGTCTCCTTACATGGTTTATAGATTACTATAGAAAAAAAAAAAGATGACATCAGTAGAAGAATGTAAAATTTGACCTTCAGCTAGACAATGATTGGCATTGACTGTAATTCTTCATGAGATTTCACATAATCAACATGCTGATGCATGCAGGGAAAGTACATAATCAGCTGCTCTTGATCACAGACCATTTTGCCTGAGAAAAAAATCCAGCACTGGCTTTCAAGAGTGTAAGGTCTGTGAAAATTGCAACTAGAAACTCAAGTTATGGGGAAAATAGCAAAGGAAAGTTGGAAAATATACTATTTGAATTTGAACAAAATAATACAATCCTACAAGGTTTATAAGCTTCAGACTGAGAAGAGATTACTGACCTAATCTACTGCTTTGGTCTATAGGCGCTTGTAACAAATTTGCAGAATTAGTTTATCATCTTTGTCTTCTCCCAGCATACCAGACAGATGCAGTCCCTTCCCAATCAACTCTGTTTTATTCAGCAGTTCTTGGGGACCCTACAAATAGGTCAGAGCAAAAGACAGACATCAGTTCCAGATGACAACAGTCAGACTGGGGAACAGTCCTGTTCCTTCTCCATCAAACAGTTTAAGAAGTATATCCTAGTTATAAATATATCTACTTATTAATCCTGTTTGATTTTACATAATGATCTAGTCAGTTATTCTGCATTAGTTGATGCAGTCTCTCCCATGATGCACATGAAATGTTACCTACATTACCAAAAGCAGGGTATTCCCAAAATGTACAACTGCACATGTAAACCCAGGGGTTGCACACAAACTGCTAATAATTGACTCTGCTCAGTTTTTGATATTCATGTGCAGTTGCAGTAACTGCATAGGCAAAGGGATACACAGACTAGAACAAAATCTGGCTTTCATTAATAATATGGCAATCACTATGGTTAAATAGACACTTTTAGGACAGAAAAACAAGAAGTGTCACCAGGTTGAGACAATTCCAATACAAATAAATAAATCTCACGCCTTTTATGGCAACTAACAAAGTTAATAGTTAAGGAAAAACAATCTTTAAGCACTGATCAGTTACAATTAGAATTTCCCCTTCAACAGACAAGAGTTTCAGGAGGAAAAAGCAGTAAAACCTCAGGTAAGGAGGACAGCCTGTGCTTCTTCCAGCTGCATAAACAAACTTCACACTCTAAGTTTTACAAAGACCACAGATGCTATGCCACACAGTTCAACACTCACAGGCATAAGTTGAGGATGAGCATTATGATTTTGAATACTAAATTTTGTGACTGTGTTAAATGTGAAACTCAGCTGAGCTCAAGGTTCAATACAAATGGTTGACAAATTGAGAAAAAGGTGTATAAATCAAAATAACTTCCCTCAGTAACAAGATATTCTTTGTAAAATGCTTGATATGAAGGAGGGGATAGATGAAAATGTCTCCCTCACCACCCTGCAATGTGCTGGATTTGTAAAAGAGTGCATCAGATCATCAAAAACTGTGTAGAGTAGCTGTTCACAGAGCAGTTAATCCAAAAAGAAAGGCAACTGACAGTTCAAATTCAAATAGGCTTTTTCTTCCTCTGGTCAACAAACAGGGGTTGTCAATCAAAACTCCTTCACACTCATAACAGTTTCAACCAACTTACTCTCTGCTCTGATCACATAGGTACAATATATATATGTATATATAGTGCATTTTAATAAGAAAAGCGTCCCTGTTTCCTCCCTAGTGTAGAGGGAATAGAATTTGACCCATGTTAAAAGGACTCCTAATCAAATAATCTTTCTCAAATAATTAAAATGTACAAAAGTCAACAGAAACTTCCACTTAAGTAACCCTCAGCTCACACTTCAGTATAAACTTAAAATGACCCATTTTCCAGCCCAGAAGTATAATACCTCCACATTCCCCATGAGGAACTGCAAAAAGATCAGATATAACTGTATGGCAAAATAGCAACACAGTTTGAATAAGAATTTCTGTGCTGAATGTGTAAACAGAAGCAACTTAGAAAACATAGTGAAATTGTGCACCTTTGCAAGAAAAAACAACATTCTTTCTTGGTTATACACATACATGTAAGGAAGGAGAGCATTTCAGCTGGCCCTTTTTTAAATTATTCATTGTTGCACACACACATTTCCAGTTCTATAAAAGGTCAGTCTTCTTCTGATTCCACAACACTTGCTTGTGGAGTAAAGAAGAGTCCCATGAATATGCAGACACACATCCCTGTAACACTTCAGTCACTGTGCATTAATGTGTGTACTCTGTATATTTCAAAGTCAAACAAATAATACCTGTCATGAACATGAATTTCTAATATCTTCTATATTTCATTTTAAATGAAATGTCAAAATGATGGAAAATATTTTCTAGAAAGCTGCAAAGGGCAGTGTCTAGTAAGAAGCTGCAATATGCAATTCTGCACTAGTGCAAAACATCATTAAAGGGACACTGCCACAAATTGAATCAGATTTTTTTAAATCATTATTTTACTTACCTTTGTCAATCCTTACACAAACATTTCTAAGAACAGAAATCTGTAATCCTGATTTGTCACTCTTCAATTACAATAACCAGCTAGATTTCCCTACAGCTGAGAAAATGGATGCCAGTATATTATTTTTCCTTTGTTATGCAGTATCATGTTGACATAATATTTACAAAACGCACTGAGCTGGAAGCCAAGTTTGGATGGGTGGTGTTTGCAAAAGATTGATTTTCCTGGCTCTGCCACCTGGCACGCATAGAAATGCTTTTATACATTTATTCCCCAATATTGGTTCACCTGATTAAGGACCAAGGAAGTCTTAATTTATGTGGATATTCCACTCACTCCCATTCAAAACCTAAGCTGCCTTTTACACCCACGAGCCAGGCCCAGCAGCTCTCCTCAGCTCATTGACATCTTTCTCCTGTCCTTGGCAATCCCAGCTTCCCCAGAGCACTCAGGTTGCATTTTCTGTAATCACTCCACACCCGTGTGTCCTCTTTCAGCTCACACACAGCACACTGTGCCCTGCCAGAGGATCCTTGTTAACCCACTGAGTTCATCTTCCACTAGATTAGCTGTGTTCATAAAAAGAGAAGAAGTCATTAAGGCAAGTGACATAATTTTACCATCAGCCACAGAATGTGGGAGAGTGGGGTTTGGTGGTTTTCCTGGGGGTAGGGTATTGGTTTTTTAATGCTGGCACAGTCCTAATTTCTTTCACCATTGTTATTTCAGACTTGTGAACCATCCAAACACAGTTCACAGAGATGAAAAGATAAATCTTAGAAAAAAAGAGAAAGCATTGATTTTCAGGCAGCAAATGAATCTCTAATGTCCATACTACCTTCGCTGTGATCTCTAGCAGATAAATTATTAATGCAAGTGTATGAACATCATTTTGTTGTGATTAGATTTCACTTAAATTTTAATTTAAAAAAAGTCACAGGGGATTGAAGAAGCAGTCACATAAGATAAGTGAGTCAGTCAAAGTTTTATTTTTCATGTTTGTGTGCTGGGATTATCTGGAATCTTATCATTCATGCAGCAAATTACCAAGAACTACATTAAAAATGTGTATAGCCATTTTCATTTTTAAAAGATTCAAGACTATAAATAATTAAATGGGTGAGACATCTGTTATTTATGAGCTGAAATGACAGTTTTAATTTAGTTCTTCGTTTAGCTGAGCCTGACGTATTGAGACTAAGTAAGAGAAAACAGGAAATATTTTTAAATGACATCTCCCAGAGTTTAGAACTTCCAAGACTGCAAATCACACACTTGGGGTTTTTGTTTGTTATGTTTTCCTTCCAGATCCATCAAAAAACACTCTTCATTTTTGACCTAGCATTGCATATCCATGAGGATTCTGATGACAAGGTAGAGCAACCGCAGTGGCTTCACAAAATAAATCAGCCACGTTGCTTCTCTGTAAACATTCAGGAGACAAATTGTTTATTTAACACATGGATACCAGTCAGACATGTTGCTCAAACTACAGCACTGTTATGAAGCAGATATTTCCCATACTTTTCCCCTTTATTTCTCTCCACTAACATACTAGTAGAACATTTATTGTTGTGAATCAAAATATTCCCTGTGAGAAAACGGAGGACTCAGAAAACTCTGTAGCAAGGTCTGCACAGAGCCGGTTGTGTCAGATAAAAATAAAAGATGCCCATGTCCCCCTTGCCCACTTGGGTCTCAGGAGGAAAGCTTGGCTCGTTCTAAAACTTCTGCTTGTCTCACGTTTTTTTTTTGTTGTTGTTTTTGATTTTGCCTTTGTTTTAATAAAAAGTTTACATGCCATGAAATTATTCTTTAGGAACAGACCTTTAATTATCCTCCCTCATCATCGATTGTTGAAACTACTATCTCACACGTCTGCTAACTTTGAGAGACAAGGCAGTGGGCACAAATCATTAATTTACTCTCCAAATGATTTTTGCAGGTTTCAGTGAACATAACAAAAAGCATCAAATGATTCGAATATAAAATTTGAGGGTTTTTTAGCATAATAATACTAAAAAAGAAAAATAATTTTAAAAAATTTGTTTTGTGATTGCAGCTATTTTTCCACACTCCAGGCTTCAAACAAGCCACACAGCCCCCAAAGCCAAAGGACCCAGAAGTAAGAACTCTGAAAATAAATAAACTGAAAATAGATGCAATTATTTGTATAAATCTGCCATTAACTTCAGATCTAGTTTATCTGGGAAATGACAGTCCCCATTCTCTTTCTGAACAAAGCAGATTCATAGCTTGAGGGTCTCTCAGGGGGTGGGGAACTGGGGTGGTGTGTGAAATTCTGCTGAGACAGAAGCTTTCCAACAGGAATGTCATAATTCTTCTCAAATTGAGGAGAATGAGCTCTTGGCTTCTATGTGACCAGCCTGGGACAGAAGGGACAGAACTGCTTTTCAGAGGTGCTGGAGACAGAACTGCTTTTCAGAGGTGCTGGACATAAACAGCTTTCACTGAAATTCATGGGAGTCATCACTGCTCTGAGAGAAAGGGTTCATGACACGTTGAATGACAGAGGCTGTTGAAACAAAAAACTGGAAAGAGGCCTAAGCCTAGAGACTTGTAATAACAAGCTATCTTTTATTAGATCAGTCATTTGAGTCTGGAAAGGAGAATATTCTAGCTGATCTCATAAAAGACTTTATCTGTCCCTATGAACATAGCAATTCTTAAATCCTAGGCCATCACTGACACAACATTACTGTCGTGTCTAGAACCTGCAGTAACTTTCTTTTGATATCTTACTGTTGCACAGAGGAGCAACTATATTTTCAGAATCTCAGGGTAGTATAACCTTCCCAATGTTACACAACTGTATTGTTTATTTTTGGTGAAGCAGATGGAAAACCAAAGCCTCAAGGTTTTGTTTCTTCACCTGCTGCAATGCAACGAAAAAGGCATTTCAAAAACCTGTATATTTTACATCTTATCTCCTAAACAAGAAAAGGCAAAACAAAGTAATACTGACATTTCATTCCTGCAGAAGAAAGTACAAGAGTCTTCTCAGCATCTTATCTTATTTCTCATTGGTCATTTCCCATTTATTTAATAGGATAAAATTGAAAAGTGTTGGGTTTTTTTTGCAGGAAAGAAAAAGAAAAAAACACCCAGCAAAAATGAGGTGGAGAAGGAATCCATTCTTTTTCCACTGGAAGATTAGCTTGTCTATTAAAAAAATATCGCAACAAATTTTCACATAACATAAGAACAATTACCTTACTCTCCCCCCACTATATGTAGCAGTTGAGATACATATTAAAAGGGAATCAGCAAGAAGGCAGCAGGTGTTGAGGAGCATTCAGGCCAAAGACACCTGCTGTAGATGTCAAGAAAATTGAGAGAAATTAGGGACATCTAAGAGGACAAACACAGGTGAAAGCTTGAAAAGTAACAGGGTGCCGGGTGGAAAAAATAAACAGTGCTAATCAGACAGATGAAATTAAAGCTTGGAGATAAGCACTGCTGAGTTGCCCACCCCATGAGTATAATAATTTGTAGCCACAGAAATGAACTTCAGAAGTTGCAGCCTGATGTAGATATAATATACTTCCTATAACTTCCTTAAAAGCTATATGAGCTCATTTGAAGTCCAACTTTTTTATTTTTTGTAAAAGGAAACCAATATATGTCCTGAAAACAGTGAATAAAAGATCAGAACATAAGCAGGACTACACAAAATAGCCCGTTGTACCATTTAAGAGCCTCTGGAAATCAGATGTCAAGTGGGTGGCTTTGAGTGATGAGAGAAACACCTGCTCCAGTGCCACCAAGGGGCATCTGTTTCAGCTGTAGAACTGTGGACTCTGATCTACAGAAATGTACTGCATCTGGAAAACACTTTCTGTTTAGGTGTACTTGAAATGGAGATTTTTTTTTTTTGAAGGTCATACATTAATAAAGTCCAATTTTACTTTTGTGAGTCAAATTTTACCAGGAAACACTAAAAGACAGGAAAAGCAGCAATCACATAGGAAACTGCCAGCAGTAATGCATCTCATAGTTCTGAAGCAAAAGAAGGAACACTCAAACTGAACCGAGAGCATTGTTATTTGTAAGAGGGGGACCAATGCCACGCTTGTTCAGTGCGGGCAGTGCCCAGTGCTGGTCTGTACCATTGGGCAGCTTGATGGAGGCACTGAGAAGATGTGCCTTGCCAGTCAAGCACCCT
Source organism: Setophaga petechia (assembly GCA_024362935.1). Classification (NCBI taxonomy): domain Eukaryota; kingdom Metazoa; phylum Chordata; class Aves; order Passeriformes; family Parulidae; genus Setophaga; species Setophaga petechia. The sequence continues at coordinate 11,654,861 of JANCRA010000016.1, forward strand.
TTGTGTCCCTCAGAGCTGCAGCAGCACCGAGGGAGGACAAGTCCTGCTCCCTCAGGAGCCCCAGCCGAGGCTCTGCATGGCCAGCGCCACCTGCTTGGGCCACCGGGCACATTCCCCAGCCAGTCTGGGGCAAACACACTGCTGGCACTGAGGGAAGAACACACAGGGAATATCTGCTGTCATTTACCAGCCCAAGGACAGCAACTAATTAACAGTCTTGAGAGTTTAGGGCACTGAAAATCAAATGCGGGACCATGCTCAGATTAGTAAGAAAAATTGCCATCATAGAAGATATCGACTGACCATGACATAAAACAAAGAAAGAGGTGCTGAAAAGGGGAAAGATCTGCTCTGCAAACAGGTCCAACATTCAGCACCTGAAGGAGGCATCTCAGTTTACCACTATCTGGAACAAGCTACATGTCATATGCTGCAGAGATTCACATTTCCTTCACTCTCTTGAATACCAGGCCATTTCTGCAGGAAAATATTTGGGCACCATAGAAATCATTGCCAGATTTAAAAGCTAGTGTATTTGTTATTCAGGTATACATTGAATATTAAAAGCAGCAAAAAATATTCAAGGCAAACTAAACATTTTAAAGTTGACAGCAAGCTCACTTTCATAAAAACCCCCAATACCTACAATAATGTAAATAGCATTTGTTTTAAAGCAGATAAATTGAATGCCCCACTACCATCAACACTGATCTCATATTAAAAAGGAAGGGAAAGTGTGTTAAAAAATCATAAAGGTAATCGACCTTTCACTTGTTGTCTTCCTAATGTACCACTGAAAGAGCTTAAATACTAGTGTGACCTTTGTAAAGTTCAAGGATTCTGTAGTTGTATTATGGCTAAAGTAATTAAAACAACCTACAGAATACCTTTTATCTACAGATTAGTGCTACGAAAAAAGTTTATCAAAACTTGCCAATTTTGCTTCCCCACCTAAAGAAGACAGAACTGAATAATTTTCCAAACTGAAGTCTGGAAAAAATATGCCACTTCCAAAATAATCTCAAAGCTTAATATGAATCATAGTCTTTTCAGAAAAAAATTTAAACAACCCAACAGTTTTCAAAAACATTAGATTATTATGAGCTAACACAAAGGTTTTGAAGACAGCTTTGCCTCTAGTTCAGTTTCTATTTCATCATCAAATGTCAAAATATCAAATTTAGTCATTACAAATACAAATGTGAGATCTTGATTTTAATTACAGGATGTTGCTGTACCGTGAGTGCTAAGATGTGGATATCAGAAATAAAATAAAATTTAAAAATAAAGTACCTTGTCTTTTTCTTTGTCAGGAAATGCCAGCAAAAGGACATAACATATCCCAGTGCAATATCCCAGGTGTATCTTCTTCTGTACCTATACTACTGACATGTCAGGAAATCATGGACAACATAACAAGGTATGTGAGCTCCTGTCCCAATAATACTTAGTAGAATACCTTGAAAAAATAAATTGATTTACACCAGATTGTCTTTCTAATCCACCCACACAATAGAAAAACACATTTCCCATTCCACAACAATGTTTCTAAAATGGAGGATAGCAACTTGATAGGATTTTAGGTTAGTTTAGTTTTTAATTATTTTGATAGGAAGAAAGGAAATGCAACTATAAGCTTTGACAGGATGAACATCTCTGCATGTGTAAATCCTATTTCACCACAGTTGAAATACATAAGTGTTTCCAAGCGATTGTGTGCAAAACAAAAGTAACCGAAATTTCCTATTCTCCTCCCACTCGCATAATAGCTGACTGCATTTAATTGAAACCTCCTTTAAAACTTTTGAGCTGAGACTAACGATGGCAGTTTTGAGACAGCAGAATTTTTTTAAAATGTAGTTGATGGGATAAAAAGAGGCTTTAATAAAAGACTGTTTGCAACATTAACTAGGGTGTTTACTGGTGCAGAAATACCAGAAATTATCAACATACATCTTTGCTCAGGTAGGCTGCAGATAAAACTTATGTGGCAAAAAAGGAAATTCTTCACTGGATTTCCAAAAGTACAAGGAACCCCAAAAGTTTAGTGTGAAAGGGAAAAAAAAAAAATCACCTTTTTTTCCAAAAGCCCCTTGCTCGAGATCCCTGAAGCAGAGAAAAATGCCTTTAGATGTACAACAAAAGTCAAGGGCAAACCTCAAACAAGTTAGAACTGTGTTAGCATTTCTCATGTGAGTTGTCCCAGGCGTTGTTCAGGCATGAAGTAAAGGGTTTGTTGAGCACAGTAACAAGAAGTGATACTTCATTATAGGGTACCAGAAACAAAAATGTCTATATCATTCAGATATTTACAGTTATATCTGGGAGGGAAAAAAACCCACAACCAACAGATATTTGATGGAGAGACAACCTATCTCTGAAACAATTCAGTAGTCTCTAAGTTAAGGTAAAAGGTACTTACTAAGAAATTGTGACATGTCCCAGTGCATATAATGTACTCCTTGCAGGAGATGGAGGGCTAGATGCAGTAAAGGCCCAGGGAAGTCAGAGCATGAGCTCTGCTCCTGGTGGAAAACACAGACACCAGCCAGGACAGGAACTTGAACACACAACCAGCCCTTGCTGGCACACTGCAGGGAAGGATGTGGGTCTCCTAAACATCAAAAATGGCACCAAAAAAATTTGGCATTTTCTCCAATTTCCTACATCTGGCTTCCTACACTGATTCTGTTGCCTTTTAAATAACAATCTTCCTGACTTTCAATATATAAAGCATAAATAAACGTATAGGAAATAAATAGAAATATCCAGGCTTGCCTTATTTTTAGAAAATACTTAATAAAAATGTAAAAAGCCCAACAAAAAGAACCACCAAAATCACCATCAAAAAAAATAAACCCAAAACCTTCAACTCTTTCATTGTCTACAAATAAACCACACAGAGAAAATATCTGTCATTTTCAAGCTCCTTCCTTTGGAGTTCTAGCACTGAGAACCCACTTTAGAGGTATATTTCTGTAGTGCAATGATGCTTATTCACCTATTAAGTTAATCAGTGGTATTTGTTCCCTCTGGATATGGTTTTGAAAAATTCTTTTAATCCAAGCTTTCTTTTCAAGATTGCAGTCAAGACTGGAGGCAAAACAAAATTAACTCTAATTGTACTTGATCTACCAAGTTACATGACTCAGCACTCCAGATACTAAAAATTCATCCATGGAAAAGCACAAAGCACTCCCAAATGCCTGACAAGACCTGCTTTTCTTACTTGACAAGCTGAGTCTGAAAAAGCTCTTAATGGATTGATAGCAGTGAGGACAGGGAGTTGAGGTACATTTGTGTGGGAGCTGATCCAAGCAGCACTTCTACACAATACAGCCGAGCCCCAGCCTGCATGAGAACACCAGTGCAGTGCTGCACTCAGGGTGACAGGTCCTGCTGAGCTCTGCAAAATGCACCACCTGCACAGCTCCCCACTGCAACAGAAACCTGCTTCACACAGTCCAGAGGTGTTTATCTAGCTTGGCTAAAAAGTATAAAAAAGCCTTCCAAAAGTGTTGCATCCTTGGTCTCATGGGATATGGTAAACTACTGCAACCTCCAGAATTTTGGTCATTATGCCCTTTCAATTCTGGCACACATGACCACAGAAAGATCAATTCCTTAGGTGATGGATACTCAAAACAATGCAGGGAAAACTGTACCTCCAGTTGCCCACTACAGCTATGGATTATACAGCATTGATTACATGCATCTGGCAACAGGCTGGTTTGTGGCATTTCAGGGAGAGCCCCTACAATGTCAGCCCTCCACTCCATCCAGAAAATAAACTCTTTAATGCTAATCAACTGAGTTTTGATTTGTATTTATATATAATTTTGCACATTCAATCCCTTCATTTAAACTCTCAAGTGCTACTGCAAATAATAAGGGCCAGTAATAACAACTAAAGACACAGCAATTTGGAAAAAGTTTTTTAAACAAAATGCCTTGAAGATATTGAACTTTTCCTGCTTATGAAGAAATATGAAGGAAAAACCTCCAATATAAGACTGCTGATTTCATACCTTGCAACTAACCAGGGAAAGGGAGTGGAAAGGATGTGTACGCTATGACTCTCTAAAAATCATGATCCAGGTCATAAACCTGCCTAGCCAGATATGGGAATATACTGGACTCCATAACTCCAAGGAGCAGCTGCCTACATTTAAAATCTTCAAGCAACACAGGTATGTACAGCAATTGAACTTCTGGAGCAAACCACCCCCCCATGTCCGAGTGAAGAAACAGCAAATCATTTCCACAGAGATGCTGAACTCCAGACTGCACAGGTCAGCCTGCTCCAGTCCTGAGTTCTGTGACCTTACACAGCTGCTGTGGTATGGATGACTGCAAATCATTACAGCTTAATAGAGCTCCAATGGAAGGACCAGCTCTCTGCTCTGCTCGCTGCATCTCTGGAGAGAGTGAACTGACACCCAATAGAATGGTAATCAATACATACCTGACACAAGCAATGTACATAAATTATAGATGAAGGATCATTTAAATACATTTAAACAGCACAGTTAGCCCTTCAGATGCACTTGAAATGCAGATCTTGTTATATGAAAAATGGTTTGTGATACATAATTGTACAGGGAACCTTTTTTCAACAGAGGCAGGCCACATTACAGGCTCTGGGATGAGCAAAAGACCAGCTGCTCCAGAGATACAATCCCATCAGACTAAGAACACTGCCAGGTATTTCCTGCAGTTCCAGCTCCTTTACATTAACTGTAATTTGCCTTAAGGTATTGATTGCCTTCACCAAAGTGTCTCTTGCTTAGTGATTCTATCCCATTCATTGCCTGCTTCTATTTCCATCTTTCTGCTCTTTTGATCACTTGCATCATGCAGAAGGCATGACTAAGAACATTATTTATCTGTTGTCCATCCCTTAGTTCAAGGGCCTGATCTAAATAAAGGCACACATCATTTTCATCTTACTTATAATACATATGAACCAGAATAATTCCTCCCAGAGCAGTTCCTCAGCCACATCTCTCATCTTCAGCAGCACTATCCTGATTTACACTACTAAGCATCCAGTCTGTGAGCTCTATATAAGCCCAAGAGAAAAATCAAGGCCCCAGGAGATCTGTTCTTTCTGAGATGCCAGTGAGAAATGAACTGAAGCAGTCCATTTGTCATAAGCAAACTTTGTTTTTCATCTTTATTCTCCTCTGTCACATATTTTTCCTTCACTCATCACTTGTTTCTCTTCTCTTCTTCAGATGCTCACTTAGGAACATGAGAAAGAGCAATCCAGTTTGATTCAGAGGTACTCCCCCTCAGATAAACATGGAGTGGGCACTCACAAGAATAGGAAACTACACAGGTTTATTTTGCACCAAGTTATAGGAAAAAGTTATTACTCCAGAGACAATTCAAGCTAAAACCCCAATAACTGCTACTTCAAACATAGATTAGTTTATCTTTATTTTGTCATACACAAGGTGTGGACAAATTCACATGGTAACTAGTGAGCTATAAAACTGATGAGCACTAATTTGGTCACTAACCAAGCATTAGGTCCACGAGGGAAATACCAAAATAAAAATTTCTCATATCTTTAAATTTATCTGAAATATCTTTCTTTCTGTTCCATGTATATAATATATACAGTCACAAGCTGCGACTACAGCTTGTACAAAGAAACTGCAGCAAGAGGCAATCCAGCACACTATGCTGCAGGAGTAACCAACAGAGAAAGTTTTGTACCAGGAAACATTTTTATCACTGAGACCACGCCTACATTTCCTCACAAAGTTAATCCTTTTTTTGAGGAATACAATTAGCCTGCCCCTAACATAGCTCTTGCAGTCAAAATTACTTCATTCATACTTTGCCACCTCCCAGCTTTTAATATCTATTCAGACATATGCAAAAGTGAAATATCCCATTAAAAATACAATCAAGCAATTCTACTGAAAAACTTACATCACTCTTGCTGTAAAAATCTTGTCTAGTTTGAATTTAAGCTAAGAAAAATTGCTCTGCTCACAACAATGTAACGATGAGAGCCCATGAGAACAAGACTCAATTGGTTCCAAGAGTTTTACCCAGTACAAAATTGCAAAAAGCAGCAAGAAATGTACTCAACCTTCTCAACCCTTAGCATTCCTGTAGCACAGAGGAAATCCCTGGCTGGCACAGAGCTCCTTCTACAGACAGCACATGTGGTAGCTTGGGAAATACCTGGAGTGCAGTTTCTGCAGCTGCCAAGAGCATCAGTGCAAGGGCAGAATTAGTGCAAGAAAATGGGCTGTTAAACTGGCTACAGAGTGTATAGTCTGCCTGGAGCTCTGCGCTGCCCCATAGCTGTAACTGAGAATTCAGATAAATTAATACACATTTCAGTCACCACAGCCACACGTGTACAAATTGGATCCTTTTGACTCCAAGTACACACAAATGTATCAAATCAGCTGTTTAACTGTTCAGAAGTCAGTATAGGCTAGCACATGGCTTGAGCTTTTTCCAGGTCATACATGGTCCTGTCAAGAATCACTCAGCACAGGAGAGCAGAGGATGAGATCAAAATAAAATAATGTGGACTCCATGAGATCTTCCACCTTGGCATCTATCCCAGAGGGAACAGGGGAGCATCTGTTCTAGCCAAGGACAGTCCAAAAAATGCCTTTTCTCACTCCCAACTGCCTTGGATGGTGGTGTGGCAGCCTCCTCTGTCCAGCCACGTTGGCCACAGGAGCCATTCACATTTCCCCATTCTGCAGCCCTACCCTTCACTTCCCCTCTGGAGAGCAGGAATGGAGGCTAATAGAGGGGAAAACTGTTCCTGGGATTATTTACAGAATTACTATAGAACGTGCATTTTTAAAAGGAGGTGCCTGTGGGAGCATTTCCTTTGTGCAAGATGAGAAATCAGTTACATAACAGAAACCCACAGAGCAGGGAAGGCACAAAGCATTAATAAAGCACATTGAATTCACTTGAATTGAGGTGATGGGTTTGCACTGCCAGCTGGCAGTCAGACAGTCTGGCAATGTCAGAGGTCTTCGTGTCTCCTGATAACAGAGTCAGCAAGGGCTACATGTAACCTCTCTGGAGCAGTATTTGATGTGACTGGTGGACATTTAGCTAAATGTTCATTATGCCTTTTTAGCCAAGACTTCAGAATGCAAATGCCAGGTACTGTATCTCGCAGCAGATCCACCTGGAAATTGTATCTCTCCATGAATTAAACAGCCAAAATACAGAAAGAATATTCTGTATCAGGCTACAGTGCAGATTTCTATGTACAGATGAAGCACACAAAACACGAAAACACATGCAGATGCTAACTAGAACAAAACTGCCAGAGTTTAATTGGTTGGCAGTCAGTGTGACTAGGCGGAAATAGCTGCAGATTGTTCTGTATTGTGCAAGAAATGAAAGCAGCAAAAAAAGTAAAATATTTACAAAAAGACAGAGCAGAAACATTCCCAGCCATAACTGCAAATCTGGATACAGTAATTTATTAGGAACAGTAAAGAAATTAACCAAATGATAAGAATTTCAACACCAATAATGACAATGTACTGAAAATTCAGAGGAAAGCAGGTAAAGGCTTACAAACAACAAAACCCTACCCCAACCTCCATATTTTTCCCCTCACATAGCACACTAAGGTAAGAGAATAACAATGCAGTTACACCTTTACACACAACTTCCTGCCATGCATGCCAACATTTGCAGCACAGCCAGGATTTTATTCTAGGTTTAGTGGAGCTGTGTGAGATTGTGAGATCAAATGATGAGCTCAACAAGCCCTGGCATGAGTTCCTGGGCTTAAATAAAAGCTCGAAGGTCAGGGAAGAAAGAGAAGGAGCTCAGAGAGGCAGGGCTATCCATCTTCTTCAAGTACTACCAAGGCATTCAGGCCACTTCTGCTTCCTGGCAAAGCCTAGCAAATATTTAAGGAAGCACTAAGGATGCTAAAAAGTACATTTCCCCTTTACTTCCTTCCCTCCTGTCTTCCCTCGAATGATTGCTATTTCACTATTTTCACCTTCTGTTTTCCTTTCTCTTTAAATTTACAGTAATGTAGACTGGTTCTGCTCTGTCTTGCCAAAGAGCATTCAGGCCAAGCTTGAGTCAGCATAAGTCTATCCTCTTGATAAGAGGGCTGAGTAAAATCAGAAAAAAATCCTCATTGCATAAAGAAAGAGAATCACTGGTAAAGCCAGCTTTAAGTCAATCAAAACTACTCATGAATAGAGCAAATATTTTTGGCCACAGAAAGAAAAACATTCTGCATGGACTAAGAATGAAAATACTATGTCAAATGTTTAAATTGATCTGGTATTTTAAACAAGTTTCCAAACTTTAATTAAATAAAAAAAACACCACTGTTTTTGACTAAAGTATTTTAAATCTTTCAGTTTTATATTTGTCCACTAACAAAAACTTCCACTTCCCACAAGTGAACATTGCAAGTCACTGCTGGAATACAGTACACAGAACCCAAAAAGATGAACAAGTTCTTTTACAATCATATGAGGTGCCCACACACTGAGGGTGATGTCACTAGAATTCAGTCAGTTGTTTCATTACATAAAACAATACAGGGGTTTTTTTTCTGAAATGAGTTTGCAAATACTAAGAATTCAAAGAGAAAGGGATTTTGGTACTCTACATATCCTCCAGTTGAACTTCAGATATTGCTGGTCTGGTGCTACATTAAAATAAACTCTTATGTTTCCCTATCTTTTCCTCATCTTATTACAAGGTTTGATTTTCATATAATTTCTACCTAAATAGAGTTTCTTTGAAATTAATAACCTATATTTCCTACAATTACACCTCAATAACATCTACAAGAACATTTTGCTTTAATTTTTTAAGATCATGGTCTAGCCAAGGGAATCTTCAATCTACTACCTAACTACTTCAAGTGGAAATAAATGCAGCCCAAAAAATTTAAAGCTTCTACTTATACCTGCACTTACTCTGAACATTTTGCCAAAGGGTGTCACATCAGCTTTCCTGCACAAATAGTTACAACAGTAATCCATGGATGACAAGACAATATAAACAGACCTTGAGCATAGCAAGCTGTGCTCAGTAGGACCTTCTGAAAATCAAGATTATTGTTGAAGTGTTGCACTATCATTTCTTACCAGTTTGGGGTTTGTGTGTGTAGCCTCACTAGGGAAATTACTACCCAGGAAAAGATTTCTGAAACACTGAGAAGCATGATATGTTAGTCTAGTCTGAATATATCTTGCAATAAGCCTCAAAGAGCCCAAATGATGGCATGCAACTAGAAGTAGGCACCAGACTGTTTTGCTTTATCAAGAACACTGAACTAAAGCATGACCAAGGAGGCCTGAGAAATATGTTTTTTACTCACAAAAATGGGGTTTTTTCTGGGTTTCAAGCAGACTGTTTGAAACTGAGTTTGGGAAGCAAATGAGATTTTTTTCCCCTAAGGGTCACAATTTATGACTGGACTCCTGAATCCTTTTACGTATCCAGATTTTTATCTACTTTTACTCAATCTCATCTCCCAATATGATTTTAGGAAAGTTTTCAATGCCTTCTAACAGAGATCCAATATCTGCTCAGTGCTACTATACCCAGCATCTGCCAAAGCAAGATATATCCCTGCAAAGGCCTGGGATTAACTAAACAGTTGTTACATGCACATTCCCTGTAGAAGAGAGGCAGTAGGATACATTGCCATTTTTTATGAACAGGCAAGTTCATCTTACATAAACAAGAGCCTTACTACAGAGCTACAGTGTCCCCCAGACTCGAAAAGCAAAATATCTGCCATATTCATAAATCCCAAATAGCCTTTGAATCCCAAGAGCTACTCTGAAATGAGTTTCCACCTTCACAGGAACTACATTATTCAAAGGACCTTGCACTTCTAATTTGTCATTGTAATGTGTTCTTCAATACCTTGCACTGACATTGTGTAATTTGATGGTGTTACATGAATTGCTCTCCGAGGACGAGTTATCCAGTAATATTCCCAGTGCCGTTAGTTTCACTGCTGAACATGGCCACTCTCACAAGAAGGACAGAACATGCAGTTATTGCAGAATAATTATTTCCATATTGGTTAATTTTGTTACAGAGAGTAAAAGTGGCCTCACTGAAGCTTAAATAGCCTCCATCAGCCCCTCTCTCTCTGACAGTCTCTTAAAGCTGAAACTGCTGAGACAGCAGTGATCAAAATTTATCATGTTCTGCAACAGAATGTTCTATTGCTGAAAAGTCTTTGGTGGTGACACTAGTCTTTCTCATAAAATAGCACCTAAAGTGCTACATACAGTTCCTGCACAGACTAAAACACATCCTTTAAACCACACACTGCCAACAATCACCAACCACCAGTAGCAGAACATGGCTAAAGTGCTTCACAAAGCAAGCACAGATCTGAGGCCACTAAAGGCAGCAGTGATGACAAAACACATCCACCAAGTCTGGCACATCAAGGTCTTGCTCTTCATCTGAAACATGCTGTACTCTTCACCCACACTGCTCTTCCAATAAGACACTTCTAACACAGCTCGGGGTTTGGTAGTTTGGGTTCTTTACAGCTGTTATCCATAGATTCCTCTGATAATGACTAGACAAACAGTATTATCACACACATGTCCCTTAATGCATATTTTAACATATTTTAATTAACAATTAAGAAACATCTATCACTGCAATCACTAAGAAGTTCAACTCATTAGACCAGGCTATTATGGGTGTGGAAAAAGCCCTTATAAAACAGACATTTAGCTATTCAATTATGTTTTAAAAAATACCAAAACTGTGATTATATAAAAATTACTGGTAACAAATTTGGCAGAAAAATATATTGACATTTCAAAATAACAGCAGTCAGAACAAGTAAGTATGTCTTCTAAGCAAAGTATTTAGAATTTTCATTAAACTGGAGGTTGTGAAATTCTAGCTCAGTTCCTGATAATACAGTATGGTTCTCCCTCTGCTGGAAAATCCATCCTACTACACAATCCAAAACCATATAAAGATGAAGTATTATTACAACATACTTCTCTGACTCCTCCTGCTGGGAGTGGTAAAGACTTTAATATAAACACAGCTCAGTGGTTTTATAATGAATGCTGCATTGCCTCAATAATTTATTTGGGTATGTGTGCTTCATTTTTGTGAATGTCTTGCAATCTGAAGTTAAAACATTGTAACTGTTACTACTCAAACTCTTACTTGATGACAACTTTAAAAATTATCATGCTTTAATTTTCATGGTTAAATTCTCTCCTTCCAGACATTTTTTTTTTCAGAAAGAAGGGAAGGAATGCTGTATTTCAGCAAAATTCTGTAAGCCCTTTTTTAATCACAGTGGTGAGAAAAATGAGTTGGCATTCAATTACTTTCTAAGAACTTCCACACATAGATACATACTAGAAAAACTCATCATTTTAGCTTCTATAGATGCTGAAACTAATGCTTAGATGCCAGCTGATGTTTGGTGCAAGTAGCAAGTACAGTAAGTGATGAAACTAATTTGGAGAAAATTGTTTACAAAGACGAAGGATAGGTAGAATTAGCTGCTCTGTGGAAATATTTCACAACTAGCATAAATCATGGCACTATTTAACACTGCAAAGAGGCTTCCCTCACTTACTCAAGTGCAGAGGTTCTGGGTAAGCATGTGTAAGCAAACCTCTTAAGGAGGAAATGCATATGCACACATTAATTTTTTAAGACACATCTACGCTGCTGAAGTGTCAGCTGCCAAAATCCAAATATTGATGAATTTGAGTTGGATACACATCCAGATTTCCAACCATTCCAATGCTTCCAAAGAACAATAACAAAATTTCTCTGAGCTCATCAGAAGAAAAATCAGAGAAGGAAAAAACAACACATCAAAAGCAATTCCTTAAATGTGCACTTATTTTGTTTAATAGCTACATAATACACTTTAGGATGACAGTCTTCAACTTAGTTATCTAAATTGCATCATGATTGAACCTATTTTCTGAAAAGAACAAACTGCAATGAGCTTCACAAAAGAGTAGCCTACTTGTAACTCAAAAAGATAAGATCTTGTTAAATGGAAGAGTAGTCCCCCATGAAATTCTGAGAATTGCTTTCAATTAGCAAGGCCCAATTCAGACACCCTCCTGTGTTATGTCGCTTCTGGGAAGACAAAAAAAAAAAAAAAAAAAAAAAAAACCACCCACACCAATAAAAAAAACCTAAGAGAAAAAAAATTATCATTCCAGCTCTTCAGTCCTTTAAACCCTTCAGTTAGCAGCCATGGGTCACTGGTATGCAGCCAGCTGAGATACAGCCCACCTTCTACCAGGTCTCTTGCTGAGAGGTTAAAAGAGCAGGAGGACTTCAGCCTTAAGAGACAAACATTTTCAAATATTTTCATTTTTGGATCAACACAAGTCTTGTGACAATCCCAAATCTCTGGTCCAGGGATAAATCTAAAAACCATGAATAAGACAAAACTGTCCTAATCTCAGGGAGCCCAACTCTCTTTGTGCCCCATACTGCTCAGTCTGTAAGCACCCAGCGTGTGCGAGGCACTGTGCTCCTCAGCCCGTGCCCATCCTGCAGGGCTCTGTCAGTGCTGCCCACTGGGGCTGGCACTCCCTGCCTGCCCCTGACCAGGGCTGGCTCAGCTCCAGGGCCACGGCAGCAAACAGCCTGACAGGATGGACTGACTGGGTGTGCCAGCCATTCTAACAGCTTTCTATCCCACACTGCAGGGACCCATGGGGAATGGCAACCCGTAACTAGTGCAGAAATCCTCTTCAGCTGAAGCCAGGTAAAACATCTCATCTTGCTCCAGAAGCCTTAAAAGGAAAAAGCTTCTATTCTAGCAATAACCATTAAACACTACAAAATTCCATTTTAAACCTGTCTGAATCACTAGTTTTCTCTTGCAAGTGGAAGATCCTCACAAGGTACACAAAGTAAGCAGTTCTGAAGACTGGCAAAGAAGCTCCACCAGAACAAGCACAGGCAATGCTGGAGAAGTCCCTGCGAACACCCAAGAATATTGGCACCTTTGCAATTTGTACTTTCTAGTCCAGGCAATGGCTCTTAAGCATGAGTTTCAATCTGATGAATATAGGATGTATGATAGATTGGAAACAGGAAACAAAACCAAATGAAAAAGTATTCACAAACTCATTCAACTGAGAAACAATAGGTAGGGGAACTTAAAAATTAACGAAGGAGATCTGAAAGCTGAGATAACATCAACAGAAACATGCAAAGTAACCAAACCAGAGAGGAATAGGAAACAAATTACCTTCAAGTTTCACACACAGCTGCACAATGTTAAAAACAGACACCTCTGAGCAGAGGATACTTCTGCAGAGCTGTTTCAGAGCAAGTCCCAGCTATGAAATGCAGTGGTTTGGGGGTTAGAATTCAACAGATTTGATTTAAAGACTATAAGAAATACAGTATTTTCTGCCACTTTAAAATGCCAAAAGAAGCTTCCATAGCTGCTCTTCAGGGCAGTCTCTTTTTTTCCAAATGACCTCAGATCTGCTCAATTAAGGTATTAGAACAGGAATCAAAACTCATTAAACAATGTTAGTGCTTTAGCAAAACAGCCATGTGTTTTTGACCAAAACGTGATTAAACCCAAGAACAAAAAGGGTGTTTTGGAACAGTACCTGGAAAACAGGACTGGTCTGGGCATTGCCTATATCTCCCTCTAAGTCACCACACAGGGTCTGTCAGCTACAGTGACCTAACAGTTTTCACAAGAAAAAACCCAAACCCAATAAGCTACTTCTTCAAATGAGCTACACTGATGACTTTCATTTCTTTTTCATTGCTCAGCTTGTTCCCTTATATTGCATCCGAGTTTTGTCATTTTTAAAAATAAAATCAATTTTCCTTTAGACTAATCTTTTTCAGATTGCATAAAGAGAACAGAAGTCCACCCAAGCAATCTGAACATTTCTTGTAGACAACCCTTTTTTACAGGGTTTACCTTAAAGCATGGCCAGGAGACTTCCAAATTAAAAAGGGATGGTCACTTCAACTTGGGCTCTTTGTTCCAAGGATTCTTTTTTGGAGGACATAAAACAACTATCAGCTATTAGAAGTTTAATCCCTTTAGCAAACCTATATAAGTGCTCTATTGCAAGTATGATTCTTCTCAAGGGAATGTTATAGTGGCTGCCCTGCAATTCAAAGAAGTAATAATTCAAATGTGCATTCAGTTACAGCTTTTGTGAAACAATATTTTTAGAGCTTTTAAAAAATTCTGGGGTGATGCCAAAAATTAAATTATAAAAGAGTCCTATCAAATGATTAATCAATCTTTTTTATTTAAATAGTCTTTGGATTGAGGTCCAATATTAAAAAAGCTGCTGAGCTTTTTCCTAATACTATTGTAAGATGTGATAGAATGTGCTATAAAAATACACCACATTAATGGATTTTGTTATAACAATAAAGACTTTTCAAGAGTTTCAGTAAATATTTTAAAATACAATACACACAAAACAAATTATTTGCTGAATCTCTGTTACTTAATAGCAGAATATCTATCAAAGTTACCTTAATTGTAATTCCCATCATTTTGGTTTCTATGTTACATTTTCAAATCTGGATATATTTTTCCCCATAAAAATACCTGCGCACTCAGCTCCTACTCCTAGGCTGGGTAAATCTGTGACTATGCACTTGTCTAAATCTCATATATTTTCTTTTCATAACGTGCACAGAAGAAATTCAGAACAAGCAGTAGGGCTCATTGCATAATTATTAGCTCCTGTAGGAGATTGCGTATGCATGAACAGCTTTGGAATTCTCTTTTTTTAAAGACTACTTCACATCCAAATCTTGAGGTTGATTTTTATTTTTAATTTCATCACTGCGTATTTATTTTGAAATGACTGCTGTGTTTTATAAATGTTAATATTTCTTTTAAAAATAATAATTTTGTAACCTATCATGCTGTAATTTTGTAACTCAGCATGCTTATTCACTTTGAGAAATATGTATTAAATGTAAATAAATACTTAAGAAATCTCTAACAGCGACTGTTACGCTGTGAAACAGTTTCTAATACATCAGAAATTAAGGATATTATTATTTGCAATGAAGAAATACTTCACTTAGTTTAAATCATTATTTCCTGAATTTTTCCCACTGAATATTATTGAGCAACGATTAATTGTGAATAATGAATGAATATTTGAATGAATATGTGAGTCTAAAGATTGATCAAGAATTTTGTGCTTTTCATTCTTCTCCCTTGAATTTGCTGTAATTGTTACCCAACTTGCCCCTTCACAGTATGATTTATTCTTCTGAGTGCAGAATGATAATAAGAAAAATAGTTTCAAATAAAGGTAACCAATCCACATTCCATGCACGTGTGTTTCTTCTTCATACAATAAGGACTGGAATCTGGTGTATCTGAAGGCAGAAATAACAAATAGAAACATCCTATGCAAGACCAAGCAGTTCTTTAGAATTCAAATTGAAAAGACTCTGTTGCATTTGTTCCAACCCAGCAGAACAAATCCACCCCTTTCATTTACATACCACATTCCTTATATGCATAATATTCTTAAGCATGGGGCTGAATTTTTTCAGAGATTCCCTATATCCAAAAATGAAATCTGGCCAAAGGAAAAAACCCACCTCACTGCCTCAGCCATTTTCTTCATCTGTCTGCTAGTGCCAAGAAATGTAAACACCTCCCTACAGAAAGACACCACTGATTGAAAATTGGATCCTCGGTACCAACTTCATCATCTCTGCTGGCTGGGGCCTATGTCTGAATTGGACTACAAAAAAAGTAGCAACACTTACAAATTATGTTCTGAGTGCTCATTAGTTAAGACTTAAAATATTGGCAGAGACTAAAAAATTCTAGAAATAACCCATAAGCTCCTTATAAAAAGTTATTCAGACTACACCACTCCTATGTGTTTCTATTTTAAATAAAAATTGTTGCAGAGGTGCTGTTGAAGATGCCTGTTCCTTCTCACAGTTGTTCCTCTTCACACTCATGTTCCTGTATTTTTTACCACTGGCTTCTGTGAGTGTGGATTCAGCCATCAAAAGTATCTTACCCACATTCCATCATTCCAAATAGCTCAAACTAGCCAAGAATTTTAAATACATCTCCTCGGCTGAAGGTTTTCCATGCAAAAGAAGAAATTCCTTTGTCAGTTTATTTAAATTTTTCTTATCAGTCATGATTTGAGAAGAGAAAGGTTCTTATTTAGAGGCATTAGAATCCAATTTAAACTTCAAAATTGCACACACAATCAGCCAGAGCAAATATGTTATTTCATTAATGGCAGTAAGTCTGTGCTGCCTGAACTGAAACCTGTTGTCGTGGGATGACCGCTTTTATCCCAATATCGTGTATTATGTCTGGCAGCTGTGTTTTTTTTGTTTTTTTTCTCTCTCTCTCTCTACCCCCCCCCCCCCCCCCCCGGCCGTCTTGCCGCGGCGGGGCGGGGAGGGAGGAGGGAGGGGGACTGGGTGCGCTTTGGCTTGTGGCTTTTGGCTGCTTGGCTGGCTGGCCTGCTTGCTTCTGCTTGCTACTTTGCTTGCTTGCTACTGCCTAGCCCTAGCTGATAGCTGCCTTTTTTCCCTTTTGCTGCTTTCTGCGCTGTTTTTTTTCTTTCGTCTTCTCTTTCTTACCCTCCCCTGAAGATACTGGACCGGCTCTGGACCTGACCTGGGACATCCGACGCCCGGCGGGATCTCTGGAGCCTGCGAGAGAAGCGTGGCACCCTCCACAACACTGAACTGGTTTTCTTTTCTTTTCTTGTGTTGGGGAGTGTTCTTTTGTTAATTGTCAATAAATAGGTTTTGTTTTCCACTTTGCTCCTCCGAGGAATTCCTTCCCGAACCCGGTGTTTGGGGGGAGGGGGGGAGGGGGGGGACTCCCTTTTGGAGATTTCCCCTAATTTTGTCCTGAACCAGGACATCCTTTTTGGTGCGTTGGCCGGGAAACCCAGGAGGCCAAAGACAGTGGAAAACAAACCTATAACAATAATATTTTGGTCTTGGTTGTTTTGTAGGCATATTGGTAATTCATAATGTCCTTTGGGGTGAAAGTTTGCCGGTATTTCTGGTCCCTCGGGTTTTTTGAAGCTTTAATACCTTTGTGGTCCCTAGGGTTATTTCCTTACCCAAAAATAGCTCTGGTGTTGTCCATAATAAGTAGCTTCTGTAAGCAGGGGGCGCGAACCAGAATAGTCATTGGGCTGGTTTTATGTGTGCTGATTTGTCGGAGGTTTATGGAAGACCTTGTTTCAGGAATGTATGGATTGCTGTCATGGCTGTGTACTCAGTTTGTTTGGGGAGAAGAAGGGGAAGGGGCTTCTCAGCTTTTGTCTTCCTTCTTCTCCTCCAAATTGTTGACATCTCTATTAGGAAATGTTGAATTTCCCCTGAGTTTAAAAGAAACTATCTTTCTGGCATTTAACTTATTAAGCCTTTCCTATACTGTCTGGAGTGTATATAAAATGAAAGCTGAGATTTCTAGAGGGGTTAGAGAGACTCCTGATTCAGGAGTAAAACAAAGCAGGAAAAATCTTGACTGGAGTGGGAAATGGGAGGATATGGGCCAGACTTTAAAGGAATTTGCTGATCCTATAGACTGGGACCTTCCATCTGATCAAATTCAGAACCCAGTCGAGGTGGCAAAGTATTTGAGGGAGAAGTGCCATGGTAATACTAAGGAGGAAAGACTTACTGCAGTGAGCTGGGCCTTGGCGTTTGTTTACCGTACTCTGCTAGATACTGTGGAGCAGCAGATAGCAGAAAGGGAACAGGGAGATAAGTTAGTTACTATCCCAGTGACCCAGGCTGCAGCTAACATCCCAGGCTCCAGGCTAGCAGCTGAATCAGACAACAGGCCCCAACCCATGGCTGTCGCAGCTAATACAAGAGGTGGAAAGTGTAAAGACAAGACCGATCGAAAGGTGGAGGATGATGATGATGATGCAGGAGAAGGACCCTCACCAAAATCAGAGGCCACATCAAGGGGCACAGATTCTGGAGTTAATATTGACTCCTTTTCTCTGAAGGACCTCAGAGGCCTAAGAAAGGATTACAGACGACAACCTGACGAATCTATAATTAGTTGGTTAGTCCGCCTTTGGGATGCTGCAGGGGAGGTTACGATTTTGGATGGTACTGAAGCGAGGCATTTGGGATCCCTGTCGCATGATACTGTCATCGATCAAGGTATGATGAGCAGGGCTAGCCCTCACAGCCTCTGGGATCGGGTCCTGGAGAGTGTAGCACAAAGATACTTATGTGCCGATGATCTCTATATGCAGCAGAAAGGGTGGAAGACCATAGAGCAGGGGATCCAACGCCTGAGAGAAATGGCGGTGGTAGAGCTCATTTTCTCAGATGATGTAACAACTAGGAATCCGGACCTGGTACCATGCACACCTGTAATGTGGAGGAAACTTGTGCGACTTGGGCCACCTGAATACGCTTCTGCTCTGGCAATAATGAAGCGGGATGATACATATGAGACTGTGCTTGATATGGCGAAGAAGCTTCGAGCGTATGCAGATGCTGTGCATGGACCAACTCATGCCAGAATTGCAGCAGTGGAAACACAACTGCGGGAACTAGAGGACAAAATAGAGAAGAATCATAAGAAACTCCGGGAAGAGATTAAGGAGGACCTTATTCAAATCTCGGCTGTGCAAATTAGAGGTCCTGGTATCCAACGCTGGCGCTCCTTTGATGGCGAGAGAAGGTACACCCCACGGGTTGAGTTATGGGCCTTTCTGCGTGAGTCTGGAGAAGACATGAGAAGATGGGATGGAGAACCCACTGCTGCTTTGGCACAACGGGTGCGTGATTTGAAGAGAAGAGGAAGTATCACCAAAAAGAGGGCAGCTCCGGTTGCTCGCAGCCGAGATGTTAAGTATGACGATGACATGTCCGATCCCCTTGAAGGAACTTCTAAGGCATACACCCAAGGAAAGAAGGACAATCTGGCTTAGAGGGGCCCTGCCTCTAGCCAGGAAGAGGCACGGGAAAATCGGGTTTTTTGGAAGGTGTGGATCAGATGGCCTGGCACATCAGAGCCACGAGACTATGAAGCACTGGTTGACACTGGATCACAGTGTACCTTAATGCCATCAGAATACGTGGGGACAGAACCTGTTTCCATTGCTGGAGTGACGGGGGGATCACAACAGTTGACTTTGTTGGAAGCTGAGGTGAGCTTGACTGGGAAGGAGTGGCAGGAACATCCAATTGTGACTGGTCCAGAGGCTCCGTGTATTTTGGGCATAGACTTCCTCCGGAATGGCTATTACAAAGATCCTAAGGGATTCAGGTGGGCTTTTGGAATAGCTGCAGTGGACATAGAGGGTATTAAACAATTGAATACCTTGTTTGGACTATCAGAGAACCCATCTGCAGTAGGACTCTTGAAGGTAGAGGAACAACGAGTACCAATTGCCACTTCGACAGTGCACCGCAGGCAGTACCGGACGAATCGAGATGCCGTGATCCCCATCCACAAGATGATTCGAGAGCTGGAGAGCCAAGGGGTGGTCAGTAAAACCCACTCACCCTTTAACAGCCCTATCTGGCCTGTGCGAAAATCTGACGGAGAATGGAGATTGACTGTGGACTATCGTGCCTTGAATGAAGTGACTCCACCACTGAGTGCGGCTGTACCAGACATACTGGAACTGCAGTACGAGCTGGAGTCCAAGGCAGCAAAGTGGTACGCGACCATCGATATTGCTAACGCGTTTTTCTCCATCCCTCTGGCAACAGAATGCAGGCCTCAGTTTGCTTTTACATGGAGGGGAGTGCAGTATACCTGGAACCGACTGCCCCAGGGGTGGAAACACAGTCCTACCATCTGTCATGGACTGATCCAGGCTGCACTAGAAGAGGGTGAGGCTCCAGAACATTTACAATATATTGATGATATCATTGTTTGGGGGAACACGGCAATGGAAGTGTTCGAGAAAGGAGAGAAGATCATTCATATTCTCCTGAAAGCTGGATTTGCCATTAAGAAGAGCAAAGTCAAGGGACCTGCCCGAGAAATTCAGTTTTTGGGGGTGAAGTGGCAAGATGGACGGCGTCAGATTCCTGCGGATGTTATTAACAAAATCACTGCTATGTCCCCACCAACTGATAAGAAGGAAACACAAGCCTTCTTAGGTGCTATAGGTTTCTGGAGGATGCACATCCCCGAGTACAGTCAGATTGTGAGACCCCTTTATCTGGTTACCCGCAAGAAGAACGACTTCCATTGGGGTCCTGAGCAGCAGCAAGCGTTTGTCCAAATCAAGCAGGAGATCGCTCATGCTGTAGCCCTTGGTCCAGTTAGGACGGGACCAGATGTAAAGAACGTACTCTACTCTGCGGCCGGGAGCCATGGTCTGTCCTGGAGCCTTTGGCAGAAGGTGCCTGGCGAGACCCGAGGCCGACCATTGGGATTTTGGAGTCGGAGCTACAGGGGGTCTGAAGATAACTATACCCCAACAGAAAAAGAAATCTTGGCCGCCTATGAAGGAGTCCAAGCCGCCTCGGAGGTGATTGGTACAGAGGCACAACTTCTTCTGGCACCCCGACTACCGGTGCTGGGATGGATGTTCAGAGGAAAGGTTCCCTCTACCCACCATGCCACCAATGCTACTTGGAGTAAGTGGATTGCCCTCATTACGCAGCGCGCTCGAATTGGGAAGTTAAATCGCCCTGGGATCCTGGAAATAATTACAAATTGGCCCGAAGGTGAGAGCTTTAGTGTCGCGGATGAGGAACAAGAGCCAGTGACCCGGGTTGAGGAAGCTCCACCATACAATCAGTTGCCAGCAGAAGAAACACGTTACGCTTTATTCACCGATGGTTCTTGTCGCGTCATAGGGATGAAACGGAGGTGGAAAGCAGCTGTATGGAGTCCCACTCGACGGGTTGCGGAGGCTACTGAAGGAGAAGGTGAATCCAGTCAATTTGCCGAAATCAAAGCTATTCAACTGGCCCTAGGTATTGCAGAGAGAGAGAAGTGGCCAAGGCTCTATTTGTATACCGATTCTTGGATGGTAGCCAACGCTCTATGGGGATGGCTGAAGAGATGGAAAGAGGCGAACTGGCAGCGCAGAGGAAAACCAATTTGGGCTGCGGAAGAGTGGAAAGATATCGCTACTCGGTTAGAGAAGTTACCTGTGAAGGTTCGGCATGTAGATGCCCATGTCCCCAGAAGTAGAGCTAATGAAGAGCAGCAAAACAACCAGCAAGTACATCAGGCTGCAAAGATAGGGGAGTTGAAGATAGATCTTGACTGGGAGCATAAGGGAGAGTTATTCTTGGCACGATGGGCCCATGATGCCTCAGGCCACCAGGGTAGAGATGCTACCTATAAATGGGCACGAGACCGAGGGGTGGATCTAACCATGGACAGTATCTCTCAGGTTATTCGTGACTGTGAGACGTGCGCTGCCATTAAGCAGGCCAAACGGCTGAAGCCCCTCTGGTACGGTGGGCGGTGGTCTAAGTACAAATATGGGGAGGCCTGGCAGATTGATTACATCATGCTGCCTCAAACTCGCCTAGGCAAACGTTATGTACTAACCATGGTAGAAGCCACCACGGGATGGTTGGAAACCTACCCTGTGTCTCATGCCACAGCTCGTAACACTATCTTGGGCCTTGAAAAGCAGGTCCTTTGGAGGCACGGTACTCCCGAGAGAATTGAGTCGGATAATGGAACTCATTTTAAAAACAATCTTATTAATACTTGGGCTAGGGAACATGGCATCGAGTGGGTATACCATATCCCCTATCATGCACCAGCTGCAGGGAAAGTGGAAAGGTATAATGGATTGTTAAAAACCACCTTAAAAGCATTGGGTGGGGGGTCTTTAAAAAACTGGGAGCAGCATTTGGCGAAGGCTACCTGGTTAGTTAACACTCGAGGTTCCACCAACCGAGCGGGTCCTGCTCAGTCTGAGCTCCTTAATATAGTAGATGGGGATAAAGCCCCAGTGGCCCATGTCAGAGGTTTGTTGGGAAAGACAGTATGGATCAACCCTGCCTCGAGTACAGACAAACCCATCCGTGGGATTGTTTTTGCTCAAGGACCAGGTTATACGTGGTGGATAATGCAGAAAGATGGAACAACACGGTGTGTACCTCAGGGAGACCTGATTGTGGGATAAGGCTCATATATGAATGTCATTGTTTGCTGAATGTGAGACAGAAGGAAACTGTAAGTGTCAAAGGTCTGAGCAAGTAAGATGAGAGGAATGCGTAAGTGTCAAAGGTGTGAGTAAGTGAAATGAAAGTTTTTATTGTATGTTCACGATATGGGATAAGGGGTGGAGTGTCGTGGGATGACCGCTTTTATCCCAATATCGTGTATTATGTCTGGCAGCTGTGTTTTTTTTGTTTTTTTTCTCTCTCTCTCTCTACCCCCCCCCCCCCCCCCGGCCGTCTTGCCGCGGCGGGGCGGGGAGGGAGGAGGGAGGGGGACTGGGTGCACTTTGGCTTGTGGCTTTTGGCTGCTTGGCTGGCTGGCCTGCTTGCTTCTGCTTGCTACTTTGCTTGCTTGCTACTGCCTAGCCCTAGCTGATAGCTGCCTTTTTTCCCTTTTGCTGCTTTCTGCGCTGTTTTTTTTCTTTCGTCTTCTCTTTCTTACCCTCCCCTGAAGATACTGGACCGGCTCTGGACCTGACCTGGGACATCCGACGCCCGGCGGGATCTCTGGAGCCTGCGAGAGAAGCGTGGCACCCTCCACAACACTGAACTGGTTTTCTTTTCTTTTCTTGTGTTGGGGAGTGTTCTTTTGTTAATTGTCAATAAATAGGTTTTGTTTTCCACTTTGCTCCTCCGAGGAATTCCTTCCCGAACCCGGTGTTTGGGGGGAGGGGGGGAGGGGGGGGACTCCCTTTTGGAGATTTCCCCTAATTTTGTCCTGAACCAGGACACCTGTGCTCCCATCCAAGCTCTGCCTTGATCCCTCTCAGCACAAACCTGCACTCAGCCATTGGATAAGGCAAAACCATTTAATCCCACAAAACCAGTGGGTCTCCACACACCCATACACTCTTCTGGTGACATCAAGTGATCAACAGCAGGCAGATATTTCACTTCTATTTCATAGAAAGGTCTCCCTTGAAAGATCTGGCAGTCAGATGAAATTTGTACACAACCAGAGCACTGACTGTCTGTGTAACACCAAGAATTGTCACACTGAGTGACAGAGTCTTGTAATGTCACTGCTTTATCATTGCTTTATCCAGCTAAGGTGCACAGCCATGCTGTAGGACTTGATCTTCCTCTCCCTCATCTCTTGTATTTAAGCCATCTCCCTCACAGCACCATCTTTTTCACTAAAATTCCTGTTGTGTGTAGAGTCCTCACGTTTGTAAGCTCCAGGCTGATAGCCTAAGGCTGTATCTGTGGCAAAGAAAGGCTCCAGCACACCTGTGTGGATGCTGCCTCACTGGAACACACAGACACATGTCACACTCCACAAGTGCAGCTGATAGCAGCTTGATTTTACATGACAGCAAAACAAAACACATCGTGCAACTACACCAAGAACTGCTAAAGCACAGAATAGATTTAAGCATGAGAGGTTTTAGAGGTTTGGAGCTGACAGACTGTGACTGTCCATCAGCTTCCATAGCCTAACTGAAGATATGCTCTTTCCAAGTGAAAGAGGATTAAATAACTCAGTCACCTTCAGAATATCTCTAATTCCAGTCTGCCCAACAAGGCTGGATCCCAGTATTGATAATATGTGAGATGTATCAGATATCACAAGTAACTACAAGTTAAAATTTTAATTTTGCATTTCTAAATTTAATTAATAAGAACAGATGGTGTTGCTTCTTTCTATTCATATCTCTGTTTGTGTTGTTTGGAAAGCATGGGCTATGTTTACTGCTTTGTAAGTAACTATGACTCTGACACCTTGTTTCCCAGCACAATTTTTCTTATTCCATGTTGACTGGCACTGTCAGAGCACTGCAATCTGCAGAGCAATCTCCATGCTCATGATTAAATAGCTCTTGGTATTATTCATTTCTCTGGGAGACATGATAAATATATTCTGTACTTAAAGGTATGAATCTGAAAAAAACATGATATTTGAATATTTCAGCTCAAGTCTTGATAAAGCTAGACAGATATAAGAAAAATCAATCCCCCACTGGTCTCATTTCAATTTCATGGATTCTCCTCTGCAATCATAAAGCAGGGTAGTAGCCTGTCTGAATGGAAATATTACTTGTTCTAAATTGATCAATATTATACAGAAATGGACAGTAAGGGCTATAGATACTACAAGGGCTATAGAGACAAACTTTGAGATTTGAGTGGCCTTCTACTTTGTGGTCAGTGCATTTTGCTGCCCATGCCAAGACTGAAAATCAGCCCCTTTGTAACATCATCTCTTGTGAAACAGATGCTGAAAAATGCAGCCATGGTCTGTGAGATTGCCCTTAGCATCTCCTAAAAAGGGACTAGCATACTGCTAGGCAAGTCTTCCCTAACAATAGGAGCATTTTATCCTGATGAAAATCAATGAAAACATTCTCTCTCTTCCATAAAGCCACTCCTTATCCCCCATCAGTAAAAGATTTATTTTCCTTTCTCAGTGAGCAAGAAGACACAGCTTAGGTCCACCAAATCAAGCATGTGCACACTGCACTGGCCTGGCTCCATACTGTCTCTAGGCTTTAATCTATTTATTCTCAAAGCCTGGGAAACACTGACATCACCATGTTACACATCATGAGCAGATATATTTAGAACTATACAGGTTGCATTTAAAAGTAAGAACCTGAATTTCCCTCATAAAGCCTAAAGTTTAAATCATCCCCTAGCTGGACATAGATAGGATCACATATCATGATCATAGATAGGACTCCCACCCCAAATCATCCTTTGCTTTCTTCCTTCAACTTTCCAAAGCCCAGAAGAGCACAGGTAAGAATGTGTCATCTTTGTGTCACTGGGGTACAAAGTCCTGCTGTCTGGCCTTTCTGTGTCCTCTGCTGGAATAACTGTCCTTGTGACCACCTGTATTTAGGACAGCAATTTTAAGGTTTTGCACAAATGCTCATATTTCCTGCTACAGGTTGAATAAAAATAATTAATCCTAAGGATTATTAGGATTAATAACCTTATTATTAAGACTGGGTTCAGGAACAGGTTTTGCTTGTGAATAAGGCAAGAGTTGACACATGAAGACAATTTATGAACTGCAATTCAAAACACATTGCAAACATTAATCAGTTTTTAACGTATTTGCAAAACAACTAACCAAGTCCTTGGAAACCAATTAAGGGGGGCGATGAAAATAGACTAAAACAGCAATGAAGCTTTCTGTAAAGAGTTACCTAAGCCACAGCAGAAGAGAAGAATAAATCATACATTAATACTGTGTATTTTTTTTAATAATGTCAGATAAACAGGGGAGGTAGCAAAGAAAAAGTAAAAATTTTGTGCTGTGAGAAATGAAATCCTTTTCCTTCTTTCTTTCTCCATTGTCATTAAGTCCCTGATAAAATGAGAACCATTTCATAACAGGTTTGAAGTGCACTTTCCCTCCTTCATTCCCATTATTTAAACTTAAACTTTGGAGCCTGAAGTACAACCAGCATATATACTAGACGAAGACCCACAGGCTCCAACAGTTTCTTCAAGTGTCCTCTGACCTCCAGTTTCTATAAGATTTTTTATAAGTTTATTCTAAACTTTTTAATGTCTATTGGTCCATGACCAAATAAAACCACTGGGTGTCACTAATGCTCTACAAAAAACACAGCATGTTATTGAATTTCCCACGTATTTTCTGGTGGAATTACTGCCACATGCTTTGGCAATCCCCAAGCCTTCATAAAATACCCACATATTTAGGACCAGCATTAAATTTAAGCAGAGGACTAAGTGGGAGTACAGACTCTCAGGAGGTCTGTGTTTTCCTGAGAATCAATACTATCTCTGCCTCAACTCTGACTGAATAGGATTCAATTTAGCAAGCAACAAAATCCTGCCACAGAACAACAATACATGAAAGCAACTGTTTCTATGCAGTCATTCTGAGAACAGAACAACCTAATTAATTGGTGTCAAATAGAACAACAAAGCCAATGTGCTCCTAGGGTAAAAATCAAGAGATCCTTTGTTATCATTTTTTATCAACTGATACTAAAATCCAGCACTGACAAGAACAATTCGTTGTGCTTTGTATTTCTGTAGGGGTTGATCTGTAAGTGAGGTTTAGAGGTGAGGTTCTATCAACTAGTTCTTTTTTTGCTGCCAGTAAATTAACTTTCCACTAGCAAAGCTCTATTTTAGTCTAATAAAGCAAATTAATTAAAAGGATTTCCTTTCATCAGGTTTAGGAAAGGGCCTTTTCAAGTGTCAGGTTGTCAGCTTTCTAAATCACTTGACAAATGATAAATCACTCAGGACAAAAAAAATCTACCTTTTAAAATTGTTTCCACTATCAAAATGGATAAAGTTTCTGCCACAGTAGGACGGTATTCAACATTCAGTTTTCCAAGTACAATACTAAATAATTCCTTGATTCTGCATTGCAAGAATCAGCTGTGAAAACATCACTTCAAATATAAAACTACTGAGATCAGGTTTATCATTGCAACTTAATCACTTCCTTTTCTAATAAGTAATTCTGATTTTTATTCTCTTTGATCTTTTCAGTCTGAAAAAAATAGAGCATCACCCATTTCTTTGATTCTTGAAAATTGATTATTATTTAAAATGAATCAATTTTTTACTTCACAATAATTCTAGAATGCATTAAGCATTAGAAAGAAAAAAAAAAACATTACATTCACAACAAGACACCTCAGTGTAGTTTTATGTCATCACCAGCAGCTCCATTTGTTCCATACATCATTCCAAAGTAGTCCCACCCACATGAAAGCCACATGCTGACTGGCAGGAGACAGAATGTTTCTTTCCTTTTCCTCTCCTATTCTGTGATTTCATTTTAACTGCTGATGGCTGACATGCAACACAATAGGGTAAGAGCAACACCAATGTAAAGTGTGTGTACACCAACCATTTCTGTATGTTACTGCTTCCCCTGCCACTGGAACATCCAGCACGAGTCCCTCACTCCAAGAAATCTTGCAAGATGACACAAATGGAAGCAGTCTGGTCAAAATAAAGCACAGATAAGTTAACAAAGTTACCCTGCAATTTCGTCCATACTTATGTTTTTCATTAGCCATTAAAGTATGTTGGTTATGTTTCTATCAAAAAGGAAGAGATACCTATGTACTTGTAAAGAAAACAGAGATATATATTAGAATGGCATTTCTATGAGATGAAGAATGATCCCAAAGTGAAGTAAGCAGAGGTCAATCAAACACAACAAAGTGGTACCACTGCACATCCACTAAAGTTCTAAGAATCACTTTGGAACAGGTTCTTTCCAAATACATTTTTCTTCATTAGTGTATCAAGGAAGATCCTCTGGGATCAGAAAAAAGGCTTCATAACTGAAGGATCTCCAGCATCAGTCCATTCCAAAAGAGCAAAAATCACATACTTCTGGAAAGAAAGAGAGCTAAAAGCCTGACTGGTACTAATAGAGAAAACTGAAGGTCTTGTCTCCCCCTTGAGAATAGTAAGTTTTCAACATAGGAAGACCTATTCCTAAACAGTGATTCTGAGTACTTAAGTTGCAAGACCCTTGTATATTCTATGGGTATTTTACTCTTTCACTCTTATGGATGGGAGGGGAGAGGGCTTGCAACCATCTATGTCCCTAGATATCTCCTTTAACTTAAAAAAGCTTATAAAATGTCTCAAAGGCTTCTGCTGTGTCTCTCTAGACATCCATTGTGTCAGTATAATTCCTTCCTGATACACAACATTATGTGAGGCTGCCTCTGAGGAATCTTAGTCATTTTTCTAAGAAAGCTACTAAAGCATTCCTTGGGAAATTATTCTGATCTATTTTGCATGATTACTACTCACTAATTACTAGCAAGGAGGGAGACTAATCTAGAAATTGAAGAATGAATGTTTGAGAACAGAATAACTGAGAATTAAGCACACAAAAAAGCTGGTTTGTGGGTTTTTTGGCTAGCACAGATTGTTAGAATACCACCTTGCACAACTTGTTTCCTAAGAGTTAGAAGGGGAAAAGAATCCAGCATTTTTCCAGCCTCCACCCCTTCATTTTGATTCTTCTAGTAGATATTCTACTCCTAGGCTAATCTTCCTACTGCTTGTTCAATTATGGGGAAGAGAGGATTTAATGAAAGTTAAATTCTCCTTTGATCAGTTACCATAATAACAAGATAAAGAAAAATGTAGTGATTTTTTTTTTTTTTTTAGAAGACATGTTAGGTACTTGAAATAAAAAACATAAGGTCTGCTGAACCCTGACATGGAAATACAAATAAAAAGAATTTTCAATTACATCTCACTGAGCAGAGTAACCAGTCTAAAAAGCTTCACGAGATATTTCTCATGTCCAGCCTCACATCTGGTGAGACCAGTAGTGGTTTCCACCACTGACTGGACCAATGAGTCAGAGGCTCCTCTGTTGCCATGACAAATATTTTACCAAATGAATCACAGAACTTACTCACAGCTAACGCCATCTGGCAGAGCTCTGAAACTCTGGTGGTTGTACTACCCTGTGGATACAACCCTTGCTAAATACAGTACCAAAGACTATTTCCCTTCCCTCTACAGCCAGGAAGCAACTGAAGAAATTTCTGAGCCATGGAAAAACAAAGTTCCAAACACAGCTGAATATTTTTGTTGCCTTTTTGTAGTAAATGCACTGTCCTTGTAAATTAAAAAAAAAATTAAAAAATAAAAAACAACCAAAACCTAACAAATTATTCACACTGTCTGCACTGGCTCGTCATTTTTTCTCCCACTCCCATCTGTTCAGTTTCACTCAGCTGGAAACAAGAGAAAAAGCCAACAACATTAAGCCACTCTGTTCCTTGGGAGTTGGAGCAGTCAAGAGACAAGAGTTTTAAAATGGACTCCTATTGCAGATATGTTTTTAAAGTGCATTGACAAATTATGCATATATTGGAAATATGTCTTTTACTACCAAAAAAATTACAAATTGTATTGCCAGGTGAACAGGCCTGTAAAATGACCGAACAAAAATGCATATAACACCATAATTCCCTTAGGCCTTTGGGCTCTATAATGCAAAAGATATAAACCCATAAATACCTTTCATGAATTAAAAAAAATATTAGAGTTCATTTTAGTCTCTGCAGTTGGAAGTGGAAAGTATACCTGGTGTTTTTCCAGCATCAGCTCCCAGATTTCCTAAGCTACCCACTTTTGGGGGTGAGAGGAAATTGCATTTCAAACAGGTCAGTGTCTAGTACTCAAAATAATAAAAATAATAATTATTTCACATTTCTTTGAGGTTTTGAATTCCTGTTCAATAGTTGTTCTGGTTTACTTCTCAATAAAATGTTTCCATTTTCTTCAGAACAGAGATTCCACTCAACAGCCAGGTCTGTAAATTTATCTGGGTTCTTTACATTAGTACAACAGCACAGATGGAGAATTTACACTGGTGCTAGAGGTCTAAGCACCCAAGCATCAAATTAAGCTGTACAAACTATAATAGATAGACTGCAAAGTAGATGATTTATGTCTACTGCCTTTCTTGGGGATGGCAAGAGCAAACAATCCTATCATTTGTAGTGCAGATCCAACTCTCCTAAGGATCTCTACTTTTCAACATTATATGCATTTATTTAGTACCAAGACATAATGGAAATAATTAAACTTTGTATTGGAACCAGGCCCAGTACCAGAACCAAATGGAAACCACTTTGCTGGTTGTGAGCTTGTGAGCATTACTTTGACACAGAGCAGGCCAAATGCAAGGTTTACCTAATCCACTGCTTTCAGGAACAGAAACTGTACCATGGCAGTTTTTTACCAGTAAAAAACTGTTGGAACAGACAGAAGTTCATCCTGGGTGTCTCCTGCTCCATGGATCCCCAGAAAGAACAGGCAGAAGGTCAGATGTACCAACTATTCTTCTCATTGCCAGCAAAATACTGACAGATTCGTTAGCTCAGTGAAAGCTGGTGACTTCAAAACAGATTAATGAGGCACAAAGAAGTGTTAGGATAAAGAAAAATCAGAAAGCATTTGAAAATCAGAATATAATTCCTATAGATAACACACACTGTGCATGAGATCTTTCAGCACAGCTCAGTAGCCCAGCACTGCTGGTGCCCTCTTTGCAATAGGGTATCTGGCACTAAGTCTGAGACCCTCTACAAACAGAACACACCACAGACTTACTTGGGTTGCACAGCCAGTACTCAAAATAAAAATGTTTAAATAGGTTATTTGGCCAAGAGTAATAGCAAACACCCATCAGTAACAACAGTAATTGTAATTATTCTATTTCATCTGCTTAAAACTAAAGATAAAAATATAGCCTGTCTGCTAACGATGACTACAAGGTTATTCTGAAATGATCCCTTGTGGTTACCTCATCAATAAGATATAAAAAATACTCTGTGATCCACATAACAAACTGCTTGTCCTGCTGCCTTAATTACTGCAATTATGCATTTGCTGGAATTGAGGGGGAAAAAATGTTGATGAGATATAGAGAAAAGTACTATTTACTTAGCAGAGGCTCCTTCACCTAAATTTGCAATTTCCATGGAATATCAAAGTACTGTGAATAAAGACACAACCTGAATTCAGAGATAATAAACATCCAGAGAAAAAAACAAAAGAAAGTTTTTCCACAAGTTTTAACATAAGCAAAATGATACCATTTTCTGCTTCTCTTAATGTAGCAAATCTTTGTGAACAGATGGTAGCAGATCTGTGTGATGCAGTGGGCAGCATTTCCATATCATGCTGCTGGTAAATATCACCACCATTTAACTCATTTATTCCTGTGCACACCCTCACAACACATGGACACATTGCTACCTGTCAGAGGTGCTCAGCATCTACCATTGGACAGTAGTTAGTGCTCAGGTCTGGCTTATCCCTGTATTGTACCTGATGAACAGCCAGTTTTTTCATTGTGCTTTCAACAACTACAAAATTAACACTGCCCTCTGCTTTTCAGGCAAAAGCAGATAACCCAAATTCAGCTAGTCTAGTTCAGACAAAAAAAAAAACTAAAAAAAGAAAAAAATCCAACATGAGGTAAAAAGAAACAGGTGGTCTATGCTTTAGGCTGGTGAAACAAGAGGAGCCTGTTCTGTGAGATGAGGTGTGATGTGAGGGGTGCAGAATAAAGCCTGTCCATGGCTGCCACCTCCTTAGTCCCCTTCCTACTGCCCTGCCACAGCCCTTGTGACATCAACCTTCTCTTTAACAGCATCACTTCTGCTACCTGCAGGTACTGACATCCATTCCTCTCCTGGGCCAGACTTTCACCACAGTTTTACCAACAGTGGGGGCCTAAATAAACTCTCTGCTCTATGCTGTCCAGAATTTCCTCAATATATACAAGGGACTTCAGCATTTGTTTAAACTGTGTTAGGGAATTCTGCAGTTTAGGGAGACAAAAAGCAAAACCACTGAGAGAATGGGACATGAACCAGGAAAGCACAACAAAATCTCAAGAAAAAATACATAAATTTAAGAAAACCTGTACTCTTCCCAGCAATCAATTTACTGACAAATTATTTGCTTATTTAGTCCCAGATTTCACCCTTTATTTTGCCCTAAGGTATACGACTGGATAGCAGAGTGCACTTGCAGTGTACTTGTTGCATAACATAATTAACCATGGCCAGCATTACATTCATTTCTCATATCCTGTGTGCAGCTGCAGGATGAGGAGAATGTCTTCCACAAGCATACATCTTTATTACAATCTCAGCATTGTCTGCAAGAGCAGAACACACAGTTCACATCCCAAAATAACCCTAGAGTTCTCAGTACTATATAATATGAGGTGTAAAACAAATTTCTCTTCTACATGTGCTGCAGTATCTTGCAGATCAGTTTAAAGGCCAGAGAAAATCCACATTTTCCTCACCAATGTCTTGACACAGGAACCAGCAATCCTCAACTGCACTGAGAAGCTCCAGTTAGAAAACTCTACAGACCTCTCACATTCCCTGGAGAGAAGATACAAAGAACTCAGTTGTTTCACATATAATCCTCTTCAGGAAATATTTATTGTCAACACTTACTTGCTTTTCATTATTTATTACAAGTAATACAAATCCCAAATAATTCAGTCACTGGTTTGAAACCATGAAGTCAATAGAGCTTTGCATATCACCTGTCAAACTTACTGCTACCTCTTAGAAACCTTACATGATACATTATTTATTTTAGCAACTGAATACATAGATAGCACTTTGTTCTTGAGCTATCCTCCATAGACGCCATTTTTAGAATACAGCATATACCTTAAACATTAACAACACTCTTTATGTACTATTGCAAGAAACTTTCAAAGGCTTTTCTATGGACACAAATTACGAGCAGATGTTAAACCAAGATCAGCTGCAAGGCAGTCAAATTGAAGTGGGTGGAGGGGCGTATGGAATTTTAAAGATATTTCTAATTTTCCATTTTCCAGAAGACACTGTATTTTCAACTTTTTACTCTGATTGGGAGGTGGAGGATGTGGAGAAGAATATCAGACTTTCATACAGCCCCAGTTATTATTAACTATGTGGTCTGGTTTATATCCCCAGGTTTTTAAAAGTCAATTAGCCATAAGAAACTCCCTCAACATCTCAAAATAAATTTCCACACTAAGCAAAGCTGAGGAGATGCCTCAGAGTTATGATAGTGAGATGGAATATTGATAACTACTTCACAAGTGATTCATATCTGTCCTGACAGACTGCCTGGAAATAGATAAAGCAAATAAAATACTTGTGGTCTCCAAATTACCCACAGCAAACACATTCATATCGCCCAAGCCACAGCCCATAGAGATAAATTGCATGGCTGAGCTCAGCACAAGAAAATACCATTGAGTTAATTAGCAATTGTGCAGCTTGAGAGTTTATGCAAGAGACAGGAATACTTAAGAGTTAATGATTAGAGTCTCAAAAAACCAAACTAAGCCCCAGCAACTGGCACACAGCACTTCAGTTTCACTCAACTGTGTCATGTTGCACAGGGGGCAAATTCAGTCTTATTTTGCACACTTCTTTTTGTAATGCCTTCCCTGTACAGACAGAAAAGCAGTGAGATGTTCCAGGGGGCACTTTGGAAGACCTAGCTAAGTACTCAACATGAGGTGTTGATTTCCAAAGCCTCCACTGAGCATCTAGAGAACAAATCAAATAAACAGTGTGGATACTTTTTCCACTCTTCCTCCTCACCAAACATACCTTTAAACACAGCATTTATTGGGTTTTAATATTGCAAACAGAAGAATATAATAAGAGGTTCACAGTGACTTTCAGCAGCTAAGTGCACATGATTGCACATGTTATTTGCATCAGCAGTTCAAAGGAAACAAAACTGACAGCTATAATGTTACAAGCTTGGTTGGTTTTACTTCAACTTAAAAACTCATACCAATCTTCAGAAGCATGGACAATATTGCAACAGCCTTAAGGTAGTTAAGGTCTTACCAAAAGTGAGTGTTGAAAATG
The DNA here is from genome assembly GCA_024362935.1 of Setophaga petechia. Lineage (NCBI taxonomy): Eukaryota > Metazoa > Chordata > Aves > Passeriformes > Parulidae > Setophaga > Setophaga petechia. Next base: position 11,688,436 of record JANCRA010000016.1, read on the forward strand.
TTGGATTAGGACGCATTCAGGTACCTGCAGAAAATGTCAGGCAAAAAGCCCACAGCATGCAAACATGCAGATCTGCATGTTGTTTCAAAAACAGCCTGTATAGGTGCCAGGAAAACTCAAGAATGGTACCATATGGAAAACTAAAAGAAAATAGCATAGGAGAAAAATTCCTCCCTTACAGATTGCTAATAACACATCTAAAGTGAGGAGGCATCCATAACAGGGCACCTTGAAGTTGAAGAAATACCCAGTACAAGAGTAACAAAAACAGGAGCACACACATAAACTCATAAGAAGCTTTTCAAATGTCATCCGAAAATATTTTGGCTAAAGTTTCTCACAAGGGGTTTTAAATTCAAGCCTTTCTCAGCAGCATTGTTCCTGTGATGCTTGTGAAACCGCTGGCGTTGAAGACCTGACTCTGTTTGAAAACAGTCATTAGAAATTTATAACTGGAATCTTCTTTTGGGATCCTCCAGTTCCTGGATGGGAATTTGCTCTGTAAATTCATGCAGCACCTTTCATTACCTCCTTAAGGACAGAAACATCTGCCTCTGAAATGAAGAATTGAAATCCTGAGTAGAATATGACTCAGAACACATCTGGGATTTGTGGTTTTTGTTCCCCAATAAAAGGGCCAGGGAAAATTCCCCAAACAGGTTTTATATACACCTAGTGCCTTCAGAAAACTCAGTCTGAATGTTTGTTTATGTATTAGCAAAGTTATTAGTGTGTAATTGACAATAAAATTTGTCATTCTGTTAAGTCATCTTTTAGAGTGGAGGCTAAAGTACATGCTGCATGAGCTAATGCACTTGAATAAATTACGTGTGGTCATTTGTGACTTCATTGGAGGGATTCTCTTTTCCAGTTGTTTGGAAGTCATATTGAAAAGCAGGATACACAACTGATCAGAACTGAAAGGGAGAAGAGCACTAACTATTCTACTTGAAGAAAAATATGTACATTAAAATAACAGTGCCTCCTACTATATATTAGGATCCCAATGCTCTGGAAATTATTCTGACCATATTTGTTCAGTAAAAGGTTCATTAAATATCTCCATAGGATATGCATTTAACAGAGAGCACATGAATAAATTCAGCCAACAAAACTAGCTAGCATTTAATCCTGTCATTAAAGTCCAGTCATGCCACATATCACTATCAGAAGTAATTTGTGTTTACTCCAGCTCTGTTTTCTTAACATCTAAGTAGTTACAACTGAACAATCACCAAATAACTCAATCCTATATTTTTCTTCTTTAATATTGGATTTGTGAGAGTTTGTGGGAATTATAGACAAGAAAGTTTCAGAGAGGGAAATATTTAGACACCTATGCACTGCCAAAAGTGTTGAGCATTCAGATACCCCTAGGGAAGCAAGACTAGCAGTTACCATGAACTTTAAATAAAACATCAAACAAAAGCTGTGTTGTAGCAAGGTCTATTCAGGAGTACAGCAGAAGTGACCATCCCTCTCGGGTGAATGAGTGCCTTCAAGGCCTTCTAGAGAAACACACAGAGATTGAACAACAGAAATAAACAACAGTTTACATATTAAGATCATTCTGGACACAATCTTTTTCAAACAGTAATAACAAAGGTAGAGAAAAAAAAACACATTGCAGCTCAAAAATTAATAGCAGAGAACAGATGTCACAGCTTATAGATTTAAGTACATTATCTTCTCCAAGCTAACACCTGAATTTGAGTTCTAGAGAAAAACAGACAAGTAGCTATTCCAGAGGGAAAAATACACTTTGTTCAAGTGTACCCAGTGAAGATTTGAGACAACCATTAAGAATCATGAGGAAAATATCCACAGAATCATAAAAATAGAGAGATTCTGATCACTATTTCTTGTGGAATGGCAAAGGCTTTCAGAACCACAAACCCAACTAAGTGGCTGAAACAGGGGATGTTCTTCAAATTTCATGATACCAAGGCAGCATTTCACCTTTGAAATAAAAGGCAGTCTCACATACATATTTATCTAGCATCATGCCTCTTATGAGTGTTTCTTTCTCTAAGCGGATCTCACTGTGAAACCTTTTGAAATTTCTGCCTTCCCATTAAACACTCCACCTTTTGCCAAAAGCAAAACATTTCTCCTAGCTCTTACCCCTAAGCAAAACTAGAAAAACTTGTTAGATTTTTTTTTACATAATGATGGCTTCTATATAGAAACATATTTACTTCTGATTACTTTCCTTAGCTAAGTGAAAATTCTGCTCTCTATAGCAAATGGAAGCAGCTATTTCTCCATAGCACCTATGTAGTTCAGAGTTTGCTCTCCAAATTTGGATCCCTTTCCTGTGCCTCCCTCTCTCTCTGGAAGCAGCAGAGAAGAGGACTGAAGTCTCAGCTATGGAACACCTCTAGATCTGGACCTGGAGAAGCAAAAAGGCAAAGCTGCACAATCACACACATACCTGATGCAGACAGCCTCGAGAGGTCACCCAACTCATCCTGCCAGACCAAAGCAGGAGCAAAGTACTCCCAGCATCCCTAACACCTGCTTAAAATACCACCTAAAGCAGTTCCAGCTGTAGCTTATTAGCATGAATTAAACAGACCTTTTGATTGCATGCAGCTGACACTACCCTGAGGTGCTAGAAGTTCTCTTCTCACAAAGTCAAGCCAAAAGAGGGAATTCCTGGGAAACAGACTGCAGCAGAAGGACTGCAGGAACTTTTGTTTAGAGTTAAAAAGAAAATAAAGTCATAGAATAAAGCAACAAGAATAAAGCAACAATAATTAAAGGGGAAATTAAAAGATTGAAGGACCCTTATATCTTTACTATTATTTTACATTTTATATATGTGTGTTTACATATAGATATATGTATGCACATGGAAGAGAGTGTTTCATGTCTCAGGTACAGAAATCACAGCCACACGGACCAAAAATTACTTTAATGTAAGGCATTTAAGTCATTAATAAAGAAGAATGATTTCAGACGGGTAAAACAATCTGTCAGCAAAACTCAGGTGAAAATATTTGCTTTCAGGAAGAATGTGGAGACCTTATCTGCAGATACTTGCAGATTGACTCTTGCTCAAAGTTCTGTGCACAGAGGTGGCCGCGTTTCCTCAGCCACAAGAGCTACAGTCAGTCTTACTCTCATCAGGTGACAGAATGTTGAGCTGAAAACCAAAACTGTTCCTCATCATGTCTGTACCTAGCAAGACAGAACCAATCATGCAGGTACTCAGCTTTCTCTGAAGCCTTCATGCCACCACAACTAGGAAAACCCTTTCCTTTAGATCACGGTGCTCGTTCTCATTACAGCTGCCAATCCAAAAGCCAGCTGTCCTTTTCAGGCATTAGCTGGACTTCATTCCACTCATTAAAACAAACAAACATCTCAACCAAAAAAAAAGCTCCACCAAGCATTTTTTCCTTTAAGTCCTGTTGTAAGCATTAAAAAAAATCTCACTCAAAATAAAAATCAGTTGTAAATTACACCTCTTATGTGGAAGAACCTTCAATCAGAAAAGTTTTGGAATAGTGAGCTGAAGCACATGAACATTAGATAGTGTTCTCGTGTTTAACCAGGTCGACTGAAGATCTAAATAGTTTTCTCCTTTTTCCCCTTTCACCTCAGCTAGACACACTGTGGCCTTTTAAAAGGGATTGCCTGTAACAAGCATGAGAGTAGACAAAATCTGAAGTGTTTTCATAAGAATGTTTTTTCCATCCCAATGTAACTTGACTTTGTGTTTATTTACCTCTACACTTTGAGCAGCATTTCATTTATGCAGTACGGGATGTACACTTTTAAGAAGCAGTACAAGTAAGATGAATCTTGTAGCCTTGACTCAGGCAACACTGTCATAGACTTTAAAGGAGTGGGAGCTTTACAGCTTCAAGTATTAGCTGAGAGACTACTCTATTGACCTAGGACTGGAAAACAGAGAATTTTCCTTATCTTATGACACACAGCACACAGAGTATTTTTATTCCCCCACTCAGAGTTTAGAATCCCTTCCAAGAGATCTTCGGGATCCAGTCTTCACCACACCTCTGAGACAGAGAAAGACAGTCACACTTAAAGGCTTTAATTTCCAAGAGTGTTTGGCCGTTATTACAAATACAGCAGCAAAAGCCTGGCCGTATGTTCTGTGAGGTGCACGAAATTCAACTGAACACGTGAACCAAAGTCCCCTCGCTGCGGGCAGGTCCCGGCCCCGCTGCGGGCACTGCTGGAACGACGCTGGTGCATTCCCGAGAGCATCCCAAGCTCTCTGGGATATGACCAAAGGTGAGGATTCTTTACGGAAACCAACCAATCCACCCTCAGAAGCACTATACCTACACAGATGTAGATGTGTATGTGTGTGTGTACATCTAACTACCGAGCGGCAGCCGTGCGGCAGCGCGCCCGCACCTGCCGGGCTGAGGACACGGCTCCCGCTGAGCGCCCCGCCCGCCGCGCTCCCGGGACACGCCTCCCGCCGCCCCGGGCCGGAGCAGCAGCGCCGCCGCGGCAGCCGTGCGCCCGTGCCAGCCGCCCGAGAGGCGAGTGGGGCCCGCTCACCTCCCGGCGCCGCCGCGTCCGTGCCCGCTCGGGGCCGGCCCTCCCTCCTCACGGCACCGGCTCCTGCCTGCCCCCCCACCGGCCCCGCGCGCGCCCTTCACCCCCCCATACCAGCCCCGCCCGCGAGCACGCGCACAGCCGGGCCCGCCCCCCGCGCGCACAGCCGGGCCCGCCCCCCGCGCGCACAGAGGGCGGTGCCCGCGCGCGCGCGCCTCACCTGATCCGGGCGCTGCCCGGCGCGTGCGCCGCCGCGCGCGCCCCCCTCCCGCCCCCCATCCCCCCCCACTGCCGGCCCTCGCGCGCGCGCCCGCGGAGCCATCCGGGTCCCGGCGGCGCGGCGGGGCCGGGGCCGGGGCCGCGATGCATCTGCACCAGGTGCTGACCGGAGCCGTGAACCCCGGCGACAACGGGTACTCCGTGGGCAGCGTGCAGGACACCCCCTTCACGGTAACGGGCGCCGCGGCCGCGGCCGGCCTGGGCACGGCGGGCGCAGGCCCGGGCACAGCGGAGGGAGGGGAGCCTGGCGGGCGGGGGGCGCTGCGGGTCCGGGGGCGGCCGGGGATCGCCTGGCAGCGCTGGCAGCGCCCCGTCCTCTGTATCAACCGGGGAAACCCCCCGGTGTGTGTGCTCGGATTTCGCTGGGTGCTTCAGTCTGTCTTTATTTTTTAATTTTTTTAATATATTTGTGTGTGTGTTTATATCTCATCTGCAAAGCGCACACAGTCAGTTGCACTGGGGCTCTGACGAAGCCTGCCCGCTACTGATGAGCGTCTGCCTTCCATTACTGAGCCTGATAAAACACGAATTTGTCAAATGCTCCTCTCAAACTGGAAAAGAAGCAGAAAGAGATGATAAAGAGATACACTAAGTGAATTTCAAGAGCCCCGTAGTTTATAAAACAATCTGTTTCTCATTCACAGGCTATTTTTGTTTATTGTCAATTTCTAATGTCAATTTCACTCCGTTAGGTTACGTGTGCTTGGTATGCTTTGATTTTAGTGACTGATCAGTTTCTGCAGTGTTTTCCTGCTGCCATCTAATCAGTATCTTATTCTTTAGGTATCACTTGTCTTACTGCATTTTATATTAACAAGATTATCCCAGGCACAAACAAGTTCCAAGCAAAATGATGCAGAGCATCCTCTCTGGTGTAAGATAAATGTCAGCAGAGTCGTGAAACATTTAAAGCTTGCAGTGAATTATCACAAATGTCTTATTTCAGTAATGAATGCTGGAGAGTCTTAAGAAATAAAAGGTGCCATGTTTGTCTTTATTTTCCTCGTTCTGCTGCTATGCAGCCATACTGCTATTAAAGGGACCTTTTTTACTTTTTATATTTATAGAAGTCATTTACTCATATTCACATTCTGATGTGTTTCTTTTTACTATGGCAATTGAAAAGTCAATCAAATAGTATTATGCAACATAACTTTATGCCCATTCTTGTCATAGCTTTGATAACATCAGTAACAAATCATAATATATATTGTGGTTTATACAAGATTTTTCCAAGAGCAAAGGTAGCATCTTCCAAAACGATGCAGGATTGCTTGGTAGGATTTAAATTATGGAACTACATATAACAGACCACACTGTTATTCTGGCTGCTGTATTCCAATTTTTTTGTAATACAGCAAACAAGAAGCTAAAGAGATAAGTATGTTTTAATAAATAAATCTTCTGGACTTCCATAGCTGTAACTTTCTTCTTTGCTTTTTTTTCATCCTCTGTATTCATGGTATTATTTCTTATTCTTTTAGGCCTTGATCCTAGACTAAACTGTATGGTTAAAAACTGCCTGCAAACAGTTTGAGGTCTTATATCCAGATTCTAAGGAAATTGGTTACCTGTGTGACTTGGTAGAATCATAACCTACCATTGACTGCAGGCATTTTATTAGTGCCTGACCTCAAATTCTGTCAGTCGGCATCACCTGTATGGACAGAGCTTTGTGCCCCCAAACCACTGAATCCATAGGTGTCTGCAGGAATCCATAGGTGTCTCTGGGAATCCATAGGTGTCTGCAGGAATCCATAGGTGTCTGCAGGAATCCATGGGTGTCTGCAGGAATCCATAGGTGTCTGCGGGAATCCATAGGTGTCTGCGGGAATCCATGGGTGTCTGCAGGAATCCATGGGTGTCTGCAGGAATCCATAGGTGTCTGCAGGAATCCATAGGTGTCTGTGGGAATCCATAGGTGTCTGCAGGAATCCATAGGTGTCTGTGGGAATCCATAGGTGTCTGTGGGAATCCATGGGTGTCTGTGGGAATCCACAGGGCTGTGGCACAGGAGCTGCTGTTTGTGTGCACATGTGCCCACTCACGTTTTGGTTGGCGTTGGGGCGTTGAGAATGCGTGAGAATGGTTCAAAATTGCTACAACTGATTCATCACAGGCACTTGAAAATACAGCATTTTTGTGTGCAGGAATGAATCATTGCTGTTAAAAATACTCTGCTTAACAGCAGAATAATGGCTTGGGTATGTATATATATGTACCCACTAGTTAATACGTTTGGAACTATTTCCCTTTTTTCTTGAGGAGGAGTAGAAGAAACTTCCTCTTAAGATGAATGTATTTTAAATGCCTAAGTCCAGCAATCATAGGATTCTGAGAGAAGAAACACATTTTCTTCTAACCTGATTAGGGACATTGCAATTCTCAGGTTCTTTATTCTTCCCTTCTTCTGTGGTTTGTCCTTGGCTTGTTTACATGACTCCTTGCTGGGGATAAAGGTAAGCTTTTAATTTCCAAGTCGGTGTAGCTAGAGGTAAGATGATAACACAGTCTGCCTCAACTTTTTTAAAGCTTTGGTTAAAGTCATCTAGGTATTCTGAGAATAAGACTGGGAAACAATTTTTCCACTATTTTTCTCTCTGCCTGCTAAAACAGGTATTAGCAGCTCCATAAAACTATAGATTTCCAAAGAAATAGAGACAGGTGTCTGTAGGTTTGCTACAAAGGTTTTGTCAGTGCTTATTCTGGAAGGTGCAGGGTCCTTTCCTCCCTCACTCCCACATCTGCCTGCAGCAATCCTGACACATATCCAGCCTTTCCCAAGGAAGGGCTGAGGCCCAGAGATGTGTGGCGCCTGCTGGATGGTCTGGTAGAGTGAGTGATGCACAGGAAAAACTGTTGGAAGGGTGATTAGAAGCAAAATTGCTCCATAATACTATCTTGTACCAGACAGTCTCCTCAGCCTCCTTCATCTGAGCTCTGGAACAGACACTGCTTAAGCAAAGGGTCAAAGTACTGAATGGCAGAAATTCTGGGAATAATTGTGTGCACTTTTCAGCTTGCTGTTAGTTCATGTTCTCATTTTAGCAAATATTGCTAGCTGTGTTCCACAAGTGAGTTTGCAGAAGGTTGAGCTTTAAGCAGAGGGCCTTACAGCACACACCCTGCCTTGACAGAAGAGGTGTTTGTGCCTCACAGTCTGGCTGGTAGCTAATAAGCTTTTAAAGGGAGTAAAATGCATTTTTTAAACCACAGCTGATTTCGTTTAGCTTTTGTTCTGAAAGAGCTGGTTAAGCAGCTACAACAGAATGTAACTGTTTCTAAGGTTAGTCTGGGTTTAAAAATGAATAGATAAAAATAGCCATGTCATTTACCTAGAGGCTGGATTCTGTAAGTATAAAAATTTCAAGCGTCAGACAAACAGGAAATAATATTTACTTCTGCACTGATTGCACAAAATACAAAACTATAAACATTCTTAATGAAAAATCAGAAGGTCAGATTTTAGGGATATCTAAGAACTTTACTGATAAAAGTGAGAAAAAAATCATTTATTATTTTTCGTTTTTGAAAAGGACAAGCTTCTTAACGTATTTCATGCCAGTACTGACACTTGGCCTGGAGCTGCGTGGGGTGAATTCCAGCAGCTGTTGCAGATGAGTTTCCCACACCTCTGTAATTTTTTTTTACCTCGTTGAAACTAGCAAAACCTTCATTCACACAGATGTTCACAAGATACAGCAATTGAGAGTAGGTTTGCTCTGCTGTGTTGGGTTCTCCGACTTTTTCACTACTTCATCCTTCTTAAAACACTTGTTTGCAAATCCCTCTCAGTTATTTATTACTATTTACATATGTCTATATGTTCTGCACTGTTTTTATGTTAACTGGATTAGAGATGCTTAATATCTGAATCCCTACTAAGTTTTCTTATCTCTGTATGTTTAAGCATGTTGTAAAGTATTTAATCATTAATTTGTCTGAAATGTCAATTTAGGAAAGTCTATTTTACAGGCCATGGGCTATAGTAAGTTAGGAGTTGTTTCTCAGTTATTTTGCTAGTTTGCATTAAGTGTATGTAATTCTAGAAGTACTTGAAGGAGGAGGGGGAGGAAGTGTAAGTGATGTCCATTGATGAGAGCTTGGAAACAGTTCAGGATTCAGGTGTCTTCATTGCTAAGTGGAAGGTGGAGGAATTTCTGCCAGAAACATAAAGATGAGTGTTGTTTTACCAAAAAAGTCCTTTAAAGCCAGTACAGACTTTCAGGTTTCAATAGATGTTTTAATTTATGTAATTTTAGATGTTCATGAATTTCTGTTTTTAATAGCACTGATTCTCTTTCTTTCACATCGTTTACCATCTTGAAATGCCTCTGCATCCCTCATAGTACACACAGGAGCTTGAGGACTTGGGTTTTATTATGCTGATGCCAAATTTGTAAAGAGTTGCAGGTTATAGAAAGATAATTTTGTTGGCTTTTTTATACAGAGAGAAGTATTTGTATAAGGAAATAAAAAGCCAAGATGAGCCTGTGAAGGAATAATTATTTCCCTGTCTCTTAGTTCCAGAAGCAAACTGGAAAACATGAGCAGCTGAAAAAGACAGAAGCATGTGCTGCTTTCATATTATCTGAAAACTGAGAATATAGCATAAACTGTTAGACTAGGACACAATGTCCTACTTCTGTGTAGTGCTCCTGCATTCAATTAAAGTTTTGTAATTGTTCATTTCAGTGGTCCCAGATCTTGACAGATAGAGCAAACATTGGCAAACTACAGCTTATTAATTGCTTATGGATCCTGCAAGTCATCCTTGCATTCTGGCGGTTTTGCAACTCCATTTAATTTTCTCCTTGAAGTTATCAGTGACATTAGAAATGGAGGTTGGCAGATACTCCATGTGGGTGGTTCTTACTGCACTTGTTTTGTTCAGTCACTGCTCATAATTCTGTTTATTTAAGAGCTCTGTGCTGCTCTCATCCATTACTATGTCTCGGTGCTGTATTTTTCATCTTTCCTGTCTGTATGCTTTACCAATTTTCCATTCCTTTTATCAGGCTAGGCAGATTGTCAGTCTGCTACCACCAATATTGTGGCCTCTGTTTCTCCGGCAGGGGAGACCTGTGGTGGCACAAATGACCTCATGAAGATGCTGTCAGCTGAATCCTTAAGAAGGAACTACTGATGTTAAATATTGTGACACTTCCCTGTTCTTTGTCACTGTGGGGTGTTTCTGCTGCATTACCAGATTAAGGACAAAAGAAAAGAGGATTTAACAGAAAAGTGTTCTCTTCAAGTATAAACATGTTAATATAATGAAGACATCAGAAAAGCTGCATAAAAGCAATCAAATGAAGAACTTGTATTTAGGCATATAACATGAAAATGTCTTTTAATACATAAAACTATATGGACCTTTTTCAAACGTGTGTTCTAATGACTTTACTTCATAAAATTATTACAAGATTTCATATACTTTCAAGAAATAAGGCACATTCTCAGAACAAATATCTACACTGAGAAAACGACCCCAGAGCCAAGAGAGAGCAGCACTTGCTCTAACAGCCTAGAGCTGCAGGCTGGTGTGCTGCTGCTGGGAGGGGGCTCTGCTGCCCCCAGCCAGGGGGTCCCCACTGCTGGCACGGGGTGCTCGGGCTGCTGAGTCACTTGTTGGTGCAGCAGTAAACACAGGCAAAGAGTAGGGTGGCTACAAGGGACAGTGATAAGTTTCACAAAGGAAAGAGATCTCTCTATCTTGATGAATAAGAATCACCTTTTCACTTACCTGTGTAAAAATATGCTAAATAGTTAATAATTAGCTGAAAAGTTAATGCTTTGTTGGTGGAGTAAGTGCAGGCAGGGGACAGGAGAGATGAAAAACTAAAATGTTTGAAGATAAAGACACTAAATTCTTTTGCTTCACAGAATAAACAGACATAGCCAAGTATAAAATATTTTCTGTTTCATGCATTATGAGCTGTACAAAGACATACAAATGAGCATGTTTAAGAACACTAAGCATAAGGAAATTGAAGTTGATAAGTCTTTTCCTTTTATAGTTTGACACACACATACATGTCTCTTGCTAATAAAAATGCAACTAATGATAAGTTATGTATAATGTAGTTTGAAATTTGCAACTCAAGTTATGAATACCAACAGTGAATAGAGGATTTGAAAGGTTTAAGTCCTTGTTTTAAGTGGATCAGCACCTCTTTATTTAGATAATTTAGATCACATATTTTAGTAGGTTTGTATTGGTAATTATGAGCAAGACTGTTGAAAAGAAGATGAGTCAATTCTTTTCTGTTTCAATGCTCACCCTTTGAAATTTAAGTAGGAGAATAAATTTCTTGTGAATATTCAAATTCTGAATAAATTATAGAAACAAGAGGATGTGCTTTTATTTTCCTGTCTACTTCTGGGCATTCACATCCTGGTCTTAATCTTCTTCCTTCAAACTAAGGAGCCTTTACTGTTTCATCCAGTATTCAACACTGCTGGTGAAGCTTGTTTTGTAAAGAATCCCAGTATAAAAATAGGAAAGCAACGAAACAAAAGGACTTTCTGTTCAATGCCAGAACTTATTTCAGAATCTCATCTTTCTTTCTCTTACATTCTGTAAATAATCCTATTCAATTTTAATAATAACTTACTCCCTTCCAGACTGAGTCTAATAATCACACAGCCTAGCCATCAAGGAGCTGGGATATTCTGTTACACAGATAATCTCGCTCCAACAACCTTTTAGCAATGCTGCTTACATTGTGAATCACTCCAGTATCAGTTCCTCAGAGCTTCCCAGAACAGCAGTGTGGGTTATTATGTCTCACACAACACTGTGTCACTCTATTTTTGTGAGGTGACCTTGGAAATCTTTTAGACAATCCGTCTTATCTGCAATTTTCATTTTTGTGTGTGCAGTTGTATGGTGTATTAATTTCTGGGGACTGAGTTTTTGCTTTGCAGCTTGCATTGCTGTTCCTTTCTATTTCATGCAGTGACGTACTTCCACTAAATTAAACTCTTTTTTTCAGCCTTTCTCACTTGTTGCTCCTTCCCAGGAGAATTAGAAGTAGACATAGAGAGTCATGAGACCTAAACTGTCCATTCTGATTCCAGTGGTTGTCTTGCACCCTTATCTTCGTGCAGCCACTGAGGGGCACTGGTGGTAAATCAATACAAATACAACTTTCATACATTTACAATAAAGTACCCTTTACACTGATTGAGCTCAAAGTAGAGGGCAAGGGCTGGCTCAGTATTTTGGAAATTATTGTGAAAAATCCAGTGGACAAGTTAAAGTGACAAGTAATTTTGTACCATCTGGAATTCACTGTGGAGGACTGGCACTCTCTGCTTAACTCAGCTGTTATAAATTTCTGCCTACAGTATTGGAATCAGTGGAAAACTTGCTTTAAGGAAAGAAACTTCCAGCTTTAACTGGTTACTGTGAAAGGCTTAGTGGAGATTGATCCTAGGGAGAGATTTCTGTGCCTGAAGGTGGGAGCTCAGTGGGACAGATAATCTGGAGTGATTAAACTTTTTAGAGCAGGTGAAAGGTTGGCAGACAGGTATATATTTATCCTGCCAATAAAAAGTGCTGCAGGCTGTCACTGTTCTATGGCTACTACGTAAACAAATTCTTTAGAATATAGAATGTATTGCACAACAGTATATCCAAAATAAATCTTTGTTGTTTTACAGTTTTACAGTAATGTACACTTGTGAAAACTCAGAAAAGCCCAAAAATTACATTCTTATAGAAAAGAATCCCTTAACAATTTTTATTTTAAAAAAATAATAAAGAAGGCAGGTGGGGGTACAAGACACACCTATTGAAGAAAGGTACATGCAAATTCATTAAGAAATGCTCCTGGCTTGACTGCCTTGCTTTAAGAGGCAACAAGAACTGGAGGGAAGTAAAAAATCAACTAAAACCTAAAACAAAACTAAAGAAAAAGTAAACAGAAAGCTGAAATTGTTGATTTACATTTGGGAGTTTGGGGGTGTTTTTTCCTCTTGTTTGCTTTGATTTAAACCCTGATAGAGTTATGGTCCCCCTTGCTACTTTGTTTTTCCTTGTTGCTCATTGAATTAGTGAGGAACAACCTGCTACATTGTAACTTCCTGTTTAACTGGGATATTCGCAGCTTCCAAAAACATCAGTCATGTAGCAAGTGTTCAGTTAGCTTTTAAAATAAACATTTAATTTTATTTCTTTTGAAAATTGTTTCAGGCATATGGCTCTGGTTGTGACATTGTTATTCTGGCAAATGACTTTGAATGTGTGCAGATTATTCCCGGTGCTAAACATGGAAACATCCAGGTCAGTTGTGTGGAGTGCTCCCAGCGACAAGGCAGGGTAAGGATTTCAATAAATTTGTATAGAATTTTTAAAATTTGAGAACTCTAAATTAAATAATTAAACAGCAACATAATACATTAAAGGAATGAAAGAGTTTCCCAACAAAGATCATGGTTTATTGATCTGGGACTTTCTGAGTAACACCTCTTGTGTTAGTCTTATTCTTTCAATGTATTAGTAATTTCGGGGAGGGGGGAGGGTAGAGGAAGCAGGACACATGTTGGAGCAAAGGTTTTATTCCCTTTCCAGGACCTGCAATAAGAGGTGTCACAAAATGTGAACAGATGCATTAGTTACAGTACAGTATCAGAACTGGAATGGTACTGAAATGATGGTTACTGGCTCCATTTTGTGTGCTTCCATCTAACAAAAGAAGAAATGGATAAATCATTTATCTATACATATATATACACATACGTGTATGTGTCGGTGTGTCCTGCAAAGTCATGAATTTGAAACACATTTTAGAAAGGCTTCAGCGTGTTTAGTGTGTTTAAAAGTGCTACACTATGAGCTGTCATAACTGCATAGCCCCTTGATTTGCTTTGTGGTTTCATTTGAAACCCCTAAACAATGCTAGAGAGACAGGTTAGAAAGAGGAGAAAGAAAAAAATTTCTAGGAGTTCCAGTAGTACACTGAGCAAATTTCATTTGTCAGTTGTCACTGCTGACTAGAATTAAAAATTGGTAGCAGTACTGAGGAAGCTCTAGTTAGGATTTGGGCAGATTTAGTTGGCAGAGCCCTTGAACTTCAGCAGCACAGTCCCAATAAGAGTGGGAGAGAAATTCCAGCTTCAGAGATGGTCCCTACATGACCACCACAAACCCCTGGGTGCTTCTGCATTCAGGACTCAGAACTCACAGTCTGTTCTTTCTTTGGGACTGACTCTGTTGTTGCAACCTTCTGTCCCCCTCCCCCTAAGGAAGAAATAAGATTTCATAATAAATGCCGTGAAACTTTTGCATCATTTCCGTTTTGAGGAAACCAGATCCTGGATGGGAAGGGCTTAAATAGTTTTTTTTTAAAAATCTTTTAAAGAAGAAAGAGAAATTTTAAAGATAGTTAGAAGTGTTTAAAGGATATGAGTATTAGGAACAGGCCCACATAAATACTATTTTGTGTTTAGAGATTTCTGTGAAAGAAGTGGGTGAAAGAAACTGAGGGGTTCAATGGCATATGTACTTCAATTTTTCTGTTTACCATTTATATCCTCTCAAAATGTATTTGAATGTTAAAAATAGAATTGCATTTCTTTCTTCTTCTTGTAACTAGTATTTAGTGATTTAGTGATACAAAATGGAATCTAGGGACACAGACACTAATAATTAATGCATTAGTTAACTGTGAAGTACACAGAACACGAGCAGAAGCAGTGGAGGCATCAGCTTTCTCTTGTGCATTAAGAGTAGTTGCTCTAGAAGATTGTGACTGTGTTTGTGCCACTGAAAGAGATGTCTGCCCTGTTTAGAGTTAAAATGTGAAAGTTGGGTTTATTCAAGAGTGTGTTTTCCTCAATTGCCTTAAGAAAATATACCCATAACACAGTTAATTACATTTGTATTAATTTCACTTTTCAAGTAAAATTTCAACCCTGGCACATAGAAGAGGTACTGGAAATTCTTTAGCTAATTTGGAATACTAAGGAGCACTTACCCCACTTGCCTCCTAACCTTACATTTTGAGTCTTCAACTTTTTTTTTCTTTCCTTTCCCCAGATTGCTGCATCATATGGAAATGCTGTTTGCATTTTTGAACCACTTGGTATAAATTCTCATAAAAGAAATTGTGTAAGTGTGTATTTCATTATTTTAATTCTGTTTAGGCACTTAGAAGAGGCAAAAGTCTGTCTGCCAGTTATTTTTATTATATTATGTTGGCACACAACAGAATAATGGATAAACAGTTTCCATCAGTCATGATACAACTGGATGGGTAGACTCTTCCACTGAATGAACTGTGGACTGCACTTCTAAGTTCCCAACATTTTGTTCTTGACTCTCATACTGGAATGACAAGCTGGTATTTCTTATTGGAAGAGGTTGTGAGAGGTGCAGCACAGACTTGTTTAGTGCACCCAGACCTATTTTAACAGCACAGCCATGGCTGAGTGCTTGAGCACTGAGGGTGTTCTCAAGCAGGTTTCACAATCTTTGTGGTATCTGTACTGCCATCCTTTATTTCCTGTAAAATCTATGGTCACAGTAGTTCAAAGTAATCTACAGAAATATTTGTCTGTGGGACAAGTCCAGATCTGGTTTGCAGGGCACCCTGGGATGCACTTACATTTTACAAAACTATTTAAAAACATATTAAAACTAGATTTAGCAATCTACCACTTAATGCTTTTGCAGCAGGCTTAGTAGCAATTTCATATAGAAAGAAATACCAATATCTTTATTTTTTGTTGTTGATGTGAGAGTTAATCCTTAAATGTTTTTACACTACAGCAGCTGAAGTGTCAATGGCTAAAAACTGGGCAATTCTTCCTCAGTTCTATGACTTACAACCTGGCCTGGGATCCTCAAGGTAATGCATCATTTGTGAAGTATTTGGTCAACATTTGTAGTTAGACAAAATATTTTTAATGTAATAAAATGAGAGTTTGAATATGCAGATTTTAAATTATCTCTTCTCAGGCAGTGTTGCATAAAATGTGAGGCTACAGTTAACATTTGTTAAGATGCTGTGCCAAGTGTTTGCCTCTCTTATGTAAGATTCTGCTTTGGGAGTCACAGTGCTAAGTTGTTAACTGACTTAAATTGTCACTAATAATCATTTAAATAAAATTTTAGCACAATTGAAGTCAACAATGTACCTAGACATAAATCTTTATAAGATGTCTGTGTATTTATTTGAGATATGAATAGCTATTAAGCATCTGCAACATTTATTGATTAATACAATTTTATGATTCAAAGTTCTCCTTTTAACAATGCAAAAAGAGGAGCTGAATAAATAACCTTGATATTCTTTCTTGAAAGATACTATAAATTCAAAATGTTTTAATAAAACCAGCTGGGTGAGATGATGGAATACACTATCATATTTAAAATGGACTAAAATTTAGCATTCAACCTGTTCTGGATAATTCACAACAAAATATGATGAGAGGCTTAATCTTTCAACGTACCTTCATCATCCTGGTTCCATAGCTTTGGTACCACTTCCTTTCAGGTAACAGGTTATTGACAGCAACAGACTTTTTGCAATTGTGGGCCCCTCCATCTGATGACATTCTAGAGGAAGATGAAGATGATGATGCCAGCAATCAGATCAAGGATGATAAAGTTCTCCCGGTTCTAAATGACTGGAAATGTGTCTGGCAGTGCAAGTGAGAGAATTTTTGTTTTAAGACAAATTGCAATGGTACCTCATCTATATTTTAAAATGTGCTTTTAAATACCCTAAAATTCAAACAATATAAGTTATTTCAAATAAAAAATCCTCACCCCTGTTGAATCTAACCTAGGCTTGCTGTACTTAAACCAATTTTTTGAGCTGTCTTTTCAATAAAGTATGAAAATACTTTTATGCTCCTGCTATTCAAAAAGTATGCTTAACAAAACAACTATAGAATACTTAATGTCATTTTTACTTAATTTAATATTAAATTTCAATAATAAACAGTAACATTGAATCAACTGAATACCTATGGAATAATATTTTTTAATAAATAGAGCTTACTTAACTTGCTCTTGTGTTCTGTAGGACTGCAACATCAGTGCATTTGATGTCATGGTCTCCTGATGGTGAATATTTTGCAACAGCTGGGAAGGTAAGGACAAAAAAGAATAATTAAGTTTCTGAAGTATTTTTCATTTCTTTGACAAATTTAAGTAATATGAATAGTCCTGGACCGTACATTCTATTGTAGTCTTAGCAAAGGTAAATTATGATCCCGTGTAATGCTGTATTTTGTGTAATTCCATGGATTTTAGCAGCAAGAAATTGGATTTATCTATGTACTCTTACTGAATACATGAATGAATGACAGTGATGCAGACTTGTATGTATCTATGTGTTCTATATATATATATATTTGAATTTTTTTAGATGTAGCATACTTAGATGAATTTTCAGATATACATAAACAATTCTTTCTACTTCTGTTCAAAGTAATGAGATCGTTATGATAGAACAAATACACATTTTAACTGGTATAATATGCACATGTCTGGATAAATTAGAGAAGGTTTTTATTTAGTGAATTCTGGGTTCAGCTTTCAATTCTATTTCAGAATAGAATTGAATTCTGAATACTGAATTCTATTTCAGTATTTGCAATACTTTTTGTCAAATCACTATTCAGGCTAAGATTTCAATGAATAATTCTCTTTAATGTCAGTCTCTTATTTGAATGATTCCTTTTGGTTTACGAGTCTCAATAGGTAAGCACTTTTACTGGCACCTACTGTTAGTTGGACAGTGAGATGAATTTTAGTTCTGAGCCAAATTTCCATGAACAATACCAGAACAGCAGTTGCTTATTGCTTGTGATTTTCTTTTTGTTACATTTTTAATTATAGCTACCTAAACCCCTGGTTTATTGCTTTACCTAGGATGACTGCCTCTTGAAGGTTTGGTATCCTATGACTGGCTGGAAGTCATCTCTCCTGCCCCAAGAGAATGAAGAAAAGAAAAAAGGCTCAGAGGATGTGCAGTTTTCCTTTGTTTATTTGGCGCATCCCCGAGCAGTGACAGGATTTTCCTGGCGGAACATCAGCAAGTACATGCCCAGGTTTGAAAGCTGCCTTTTTTAAAAAAGCAAGCAAGCCTTTGATCAGGTGTTTTTTTAACATTCTGCTTAATGTTTTGCCATCAAGAGCATGAGACTTCTCTTCTTATATTTTCAAGAAACAAGGCATACCAACACCTTCCCATTAACTTTTCTATCACCAGGTTTAATAACAATAATCATGTTAACCTTCAGTTAGGGGAGAAGCAGAAATTTGGATAAAGCAGTAACTACTAAATTCTTGTACACTCCCTAATTTCTGCTGTGTCTGTGTAGCTAACTGAGTTACCCAGGCAGTAATTTTGCTGTCTCTGCCATCAGGGGGTTGGTCTGTAACGTGTTACTCACCTCATGCCTCGATGGCATCTGCCGGCTGTGGGCAGAGACGCTGCTACCCGAAGATACTCTCCTGGGGGAGCAGATCTGTGAAACCACCACTTCCAGCATCAGCAGCACCATCTCTCAGTCTGGAAAGCAAAAGGACACTATACAACATGCACTAGAGGTACACGTAAATACTTCATTTGTGACATTTTTATTTCACGATGCTCAAAACTTTAAATATTTCAGGATATAGAGCTCTACGAATGTATATTATGTAATACCTATATGCATAATAGAATAACCTGAATTATTCCATAACAGGTTTTGAAGTCTCTTACTAAACACTGAAAAAGTCAGAGACTACAACTCTGCATTCAAGCATCATGGTTTTAAAACTCAGTTTGCTTTTTCTATAGTTAACTAACAGAGATAGAAGAGACAAATGTTCAGTGTGGAGTAGATGGTTTCATTCTGACTGGGTCTGAAAGTCAGCAATTAGAAAGACAATGAAAAAAGTAAATAAACTCTTTTTAAATTTTAGTTACTTCATTAGGTAATTTTGTTTCAGTGACAGTCTTATATTCTTAGTGAGTCTATTAAGTTTACAGTAAGAGAAAACCTGTCTGTAGAAGCAGCTGCTCCTGGTGCTGAACAAGCACCTTTTTCCCATGAGAAATTGCATACCAAATATCATCTGCAGCCATAAATACCTGTGTGAGACTGTTTCAATTTACTGTGTGGGATGTGTGAGAGTGTCCAAGATAAAAGAGAAAGAAACATCTGTTCTTCCATTTAGTTGTGTGATTGGTCAGTCTCCTAATCACTGGCTGTGCAGTTGATCCTTCTTGTACACAGAAGAAACATGTAAATACTCAAGTGTGTTTAATAAAGATGATCCTGCTAGATGACAAAGTGGTGGTCTGTTATCCTCAGCACTAGACTATCAATATAAAACCAAGGAAAGATAAGAAAACAAAAAAAAACACCTTACCACTCATTTGTAGACTATTACAATCAGATGAAGGTTTTACTTTTAAATATCAAGGCCATAATAAATAGGGAGCTTGGGACCAATTACACTTCAGGCTGTTAAATCAGTTGTGCTCCTCACATGCTCTCAGAAATTTTTAGTCATACCAAAATAATTCATTATAAAATTATATTACAAAAGTTACTGCTTTTAGATTGTTTTCATCTTGTTTATGAACATTGCACAAAATCCTGTGTATTTTGGTGGTGTTGTCGAGTAGAGATATTAAAGGTAGTTTTAGAAGACTGTTAGAAGAGCTTTACTTTTGGATAGATCAGATGTACATAAGTGTTACTAATCTGGGTTGAAATATATTTAAAATAATCCTTTTGAAATTAGTCTTCATTTCTTTAGTAGAAAGAAGCTTCATGCAAGTGTAACTTTTTATCTTACAGTGGTTTTTGGTATTTATTAATTTATTTTTTATAATTAAACCAGACAATTCATCATTTGAAAAATATGAGAAAAGGACAAAGGAGATCATCAGTTCTTGTCACCCACACGGATGTACTGCCAGATCAGCAGGGCACTCATGAAGTTCAGCGTCACATTTCCCATCAAGCAAATGCACTTGGTCACTTCCACATAGCAGCAAGCATCAACCCTAATACAGGTGAAGTACAACCATTGATTAAACTGCAATAATGTATTTGCACAACATGAAAAACTAAAGGAAGCTGAGCTTTGCCTAATTAAATAGAGGGAACTTGTAGGAAGTCTGTTATTTGGCATAGAGTTTTTTAAGATGAAGCTTAATTTATTCTGAATACCTTCAGCATCTTTATAAGGTAAATTAAATTCATCTTTGCAGATCAGAAGGCAAAAGAAGCATAAATTTCCAGTCTGGCTGGTGTTTGATTTTTGACTTTGGGGGGCCATGGTATATGACAAATACAGTAATTGCATCCTATGGAGTGTAGTGATTGAAAAAGACCTGTATCAGAGTCTTTAAAAATATTCTGCATTATTCTATAAAAATCAGCTGGAAAACCAGCTGATTTTTATAGAATAATGCAGAATATTTTTAAAGAAGGAAAAGATTATAGAGCAGTGACTTGCTTTACCTAAAATCCATTCACAAAAGTCAACACTGCAACATATGAAACTGAGCAGTTAGAACCACTAAATATCATTTACCATTCACATAAGAATAAATTTTCATGTAAATTTATTTACCTTAAAATGTCTTTACTGTTTTCATTACAATTGAATGTAAAATCTTGATCTTTACCTTTTTTAATCTTGCAGGCACAAATTATGTTATACCTAAAATAAGTGAAATGTGTGTGTGTACATACATATATGAATAAAAAGATGAGTGGTTAATATATAGCTTAATATATTTTTATATAGTTTAATACATAGGGTTTTTATTTGTTTCAAAATGTCCACAGATATTCCTTCAGTGTTGGCTGGAACTGCTTTTAATACAGATGAAGGAAGTGGAGGCTTTGTTGTCCACTGGCTGAATAATAAAGAATTTCATTTTACATCCTCTATTGAAGTATTCATGCAGCATCTAAGACAAATTTCAGAACAACAACTAGAACAAGATTTTGATATTGAAGCTGAAGAGGAAGAAGAAACAGAAGAAAAAGAAAAAGGCTTACATATGAAGTTAGATCATGGTTAGTAATCTGGTTAATTCTCATCAGCTAGTACTACTAGCAGATAAAAAAATACCATGTTTTGAGTGGAAACTGATAGGGAAATCTTTGCATAAAATGGCACATTTCTTTTGCAGATTTGTCTATAGACAGAGAATCAGAGACAGGGACTGGTACAGGCTCTTCAGAACATGAAGATGGAGAAAGAGAGGGAAGCCCCAAAACATCTCTGCTAGCGGGCCCGCGCCTGCCTCTGCCCACAGTTTTGTTGGACCGGAAAATCGACTTGCTCCTAACGGAATGGAACAGGAATCCAGATATGCTTTTCACTATCCATCCTGTTGATGGGACCTTTCTAGTGTGGCATGTGAAGTATTTAGATGAATACACTCCAGGCATCTTTCGACAAGTTCAGGTATGGTATATTTGAAATGGTTTTACTATTTTTAATGCTAACATTGTCCTTTGCTTTAGAGCTGAACATCAGTAGGAATTCCATTTTAAATACTTCCTGTAAAATAGGTAGAATTTATTTGAGCTGAAGCTGAGTTCATATATTCTAATTTTTTTCTTTTTTTTTTTTTTAGGTTTCGTTTTCTTCTAGGATTCCTGTTGCATTTCCATCTGGAGATGCTAGCTCCCTTAGCAAAAATATTATGATGTATGCCTGCCCTGTCTTTGTAAAAGACAGCAGCAATGCTACACAGAAGAAAACAATGGACTTTGCAGATAATGCTCTAGCAGATAAAGGACCAAGCTTTGCCCAGGACAGTGCAAACGTGAATATAATTTCTCCTGTGGTAATGATGATTTCCAAACATATAGATGGATCTCTAAACCAATGGGCAGTTACTTTTGCTGATAAATCAGCTTTCACTACTGTGCTAACTGTATCCCATAAGTTCAGGTACTGTGGACACCGCTTTCACCTCAATGATCTGGCCTGCCATTCTGTTTTACCATTGCTGCTGACATCTTCTCATCACAATGCTCTGTTAACTCCTGAGTCAGACACCTCCTGGGACTCCGACAGGATAAACAGGATGATGGATCCTATTAAACATAAGAGAGGTTCTTCTAAGCAGCAGCTTAAAAATGCAGCAACCCGTACATTCCATGACCCAAATGCAATCTACAGTGAGCTGATTCTGTGGCGAGTAGACCCCATAGGACCTTTATCCTACACTGGAGGAGTGTCTGAGCTGGCTCGAATTAACTCTCTTCACACCTCTGCTTTCTCTAATGTAGCCTGGCTTCCAACACTCATTCCCAGCTATTGCCTTGGTGAGTATACCTGCCATGTTTCCATTCAGAGTTAACGCTGTGAGTTGTAGAATTCATTTTTTACAAATTAAAATTACTGTTTTATTTGGAGTGTATTTACATTTGCTTTTCAAAAATTTCCTTTTACTATGCAAATTAAGCATTTTTACTTTGTTTGTGGCTAAGCTCCTGCAAATCACTTGCAGTGGTCTGAGTATGTCTGCAGTCCCTGTGGATCAGCTGACACTCAGGAACTCCTTTGTGTGAGGAAGCACTCCTTGCTCCCACAGAGAACAGGATGCTGCCTTTCCCCAGTGCTTCAGGCTGCTTCCTTGAGTGCTCTCTGCATTGATGTGCTTTGCTAATGCAAGTGTGCTGATGGCTTAGGGTGCTGGCCACGTGCAGCTGCAGGGGCACTGGCTTAACAGAGCTCGTATTTGGACCACCTGAACATCAGAACTATAGGGGAAAATTTTCAGCTAAAATTGGCATTAAATTGGCTCAAATCCCTTTAAAATGTTGGCTTAAAACTGCTTGGGAGGTCCTGAAACAGGACTGAAGTTCTTCAGACCACCAGAAACTGAGAAAAGCCTGGTTAGAACCCAGGATATTTATAAATAAATAGACTACATTAACTTTACAGGTCTGCAAAGAACATTTTTTCAGAGGACTGTACAACATCTGATTTATGATGCCCTTGGCCAATTCTTCAGTTTTTGTTTTTAATTTTAGAGCTTTCCACTGCAATTAAGAAAATTACTTCTACAAATGTTACTCTATCAAGCCACACAGATACTTGTTTTCTAATTATCACAAAGATGCTGCTGTATTAGTTTTCATCTTTATATACAGTACTAAAAGTCATTTATACTGTGGGTGTAGCATTGAATTTTATACTAATGCAAAGTTATAAATACATAATAAATACATAATATATTTTATTTAAAATATAACAAATTCATTTTCTGGGCTGCCTGTATCCCACAAAGTTCTAAACACAAATAACGAGCTGCATTCTTGTAGTTTGGAGGAAAATGGATATCACAGTGTCAAGCCTGTTGTATATACTGTTGAGAAACAAAAAAAGACACTCTTACAATTTTTCATATTTTGTTCAGAACTGTAGACATATCTATTTCTCCCTTCACTTTTATGTCTGCACTTTCAACTGCAGGGCAGAAGGGAATATTCATAGAGATTAATTTTATGTAAAGAGCCTAGGGTCAATAAACAAGGAAGAAAGCTATGGCTGAATAGTTTCCCCTTAGACTGCTATCCTGAATTGTCTGTGACAACCTTGGGAATCTGGAGTTGGCTCTTCGAAGCAATGCCCTGAAGGTGACAGCAAATCAAACATCACCAGGGTAAAGAATGGCAGCATTTCTTTAGGTGTACTACAGACTGGGGCTTGTGTGAATAGTGTTTGTAAACATGTATGAGTCAGCTTAGATTGTTGACCCTTTTTCAGGAGTTCTGGGTACATTCATGAACAAAAAGGGATTTATTTCAAAGTTCAAATGATGTTGTATTAATGCACACATTTGCTTAGGTTTTTTGCTTCAATGCTTGATGAAAATTGTGTTTCAAGCATATTCACATACTGAGGATTGTAATAGACTGCCTCAAGCCTTTGGCTACCATTTTTTTCTTCATGAATTTTTTTGTCTTCTATTAGGTACCTATTGCAACTCTGCTAGTGCTTGCTTTGTTGCATCAGATGGCAAAAACCTGAGGCTCTATCAAGCTGTTGTAGATGCACGAAAGCTTCTGGATGAATTATCTGACCCTGAATCATCTGTAAGTTCTACATAGCAATGGTTTGGTTTGAAACTGTTAAAATACAACTAATGTAACTCACCTTCTCCCCCTTCCAGTGGTTTGTCTTCCTTTAGTTCTGTGTGATTTTTGTGCCATTTCATGTATAGATCTTATGCATTACATCTTGCATAGTTGCATGTTTTGCAGCTGTCTTTAGACATTAGCAGAAAAAATGCAGATATTACTACTAAAAGTGTCTGCACTGAACCAAAATTTCCCATACAAGTTTCCCCAACCTGTGGCAAGTGGGAAAAGGAAAAATAGGATTTCTTAGTTTGTCCTCTCAGAAAAGGGGAGTCAAGAGCAAGAGGGAAAAGGAAAACAGAAGGGCAAGGCTGAGGTGTGTCCACCTAAGTTACATCTGTATATGAGGAAGGGCAGTGATGGTGGGATATAAGGAAATCAGCTAAGCATCATATTAGCTTTCTTTTTTTTAATAACTCATTTTTTTACTCTTTTTATCTTTCATTTCTATGACTTGAGAAAAGTAAAGCCTGACCTTGTACTGTTATTGTATAAAGAAACACATCTTTAATTTTTTCCCATTCTTCTGTTATTTTATCTTGCAAGACAGGGCCTGTCAGTATTCAGATCAGTCTGAAGAATCTCTAGGAGCAGTGACTATGAACATTCCAGCAAAAATCAATAGAGCTTTCAGCTTATATATAAGCTGTACTGAAGGTGTTTTCTACATGTTGTGACAAAAGCTTGAAAGAGAAGTGAAAGGGTATATTGTTTCTCATTGCACAGACACATTATGTGGTGTTATGTAAGGATAAATCTTTAAATTAGCAATATTTAGCTTCCATAAAAACTGGTGTTTCATCCCCATGAAGAGCTACTGACTCACAACACTGCACGTGCTTTGATAAATACATTATTCATGAGTGTCAAAGTGACAACTGCAAGAACTCTGTTATGGTTTGTGCCAACAAGAAAAAATTGAAGCATCAGTTTATCATAAGCAACTGCAATTTTCTTCTGTCCAAAGGAAAAATATACTAATTCTACTCATTTTTCTCTGTTTCAGAAACTTATTGGGGAGGTGTTCAATATTGTGAGCCAACAATCTACTGCTCGACCAGGATGCATCATTGAGCTTGATGCAATAACTAACAAAGTAAATAAATAGTTGAGTCTTTAGTGTATCACATAAAGGTGTTTAATAACTTTGTTTGTTAATTAGCCTAATCTGTTGAAAAGACATAAAAGAGATTACATTTTTCTAGGGTGACACTGACTGCTTTGAATTTTTGTGAATATTGAGGTACCTTGAGCATTTTACTAAGCCAACTTTTTGTTAGCTGCTAAGAGCTCAAAGTTCATTTTTAGAGTAAAGCTATATTTTCTAAGCATAATTATTGAAGAAAACAAAACTTTACTAAAGAGTGGTTTCTATGGTATCATAATTTAAAGGAAATAATTACAATCCCCTCAAACCCAAAAAAAACAAAAACAAATTTAAAAGCCCAAACCTAAAAATTAGATCTGACTATCCAAAATATAAGAATGATAGCCAGGTATGACTTCAAGCTTTTTGTGTTTGTATTGTAAAATAAATTTATTAATTAACACAGCTATACTTCTCAATCAATGAGCAGGTAGGATAATTGAACCATCTTCTTAGTCACTTATTTTGATGATATATATGATATATGCTCCAGTGCTGTTTTCTGTTAGCAGCTTGCAAAACCAGTGAGTTTTACCAATTTTAATTAGAAAACTATGGACTTTGGACATTTATAAATAATCCTATATTGTCAATAAATTTCTGTGTCTTTTATGTTTCAGTAACATAAAATCTTCAAATTTAAGTTCAGATTTACAAATCATTTTCCTATAATTTTTATAAATGAGTACAAGGAATACCATCTTGTTTCTCTGGAAAAAAAAAACAAATGTGTTTTGCAGCATCACTTTGCCATCACTCTATTGTAGGGATATATTTTTCCTTACCAGCAGGGAAGGATTTCACCATGAGCAGCCTTCTCTGTAGTGAGGTAGAGTTACTGCAAAGAAATATGTTGCTGTCAGAAAAGACAGATGTTAAGATATCTGAGAGAAAGAAAATCTGCAATTTGTTCCCTTTTTCAGATTTCCCAAGCAACTCGCTGCAGACATGTCCTTCCACTGAAATGGGATAAAAGTCTGAGACTTTTTGCCACTGTTATTTATTCAACACCAAAGAAATAAAAATGAATCAGATATTCATCTGTCAATAACTGCAGCAGAAGTGTTATTACAGAATTTGTCTGTCCTGGCAGACCTCGGTGAAATTATTTCAATATACAAATAATGAGTTCTAGAACAAGCTGTTCATAATATGAAAGGAAAATATTTGGTTTTTCTGATGATAACTTTAAACTTTATAAAAGAAAGTCTTCCTCATTGGTACCTAGATTGCATAGAGGAAATAATTAATTGCATTAATACTAAATATTGCTGTACTGTTCTGGAAGCATAACAGTTGCTCAATGTTTCAGTGTGGCTCAAACACACAATTGCTTCATGTCTTCCAAGAAGACTTCATTTTGGGATACAAACCACATAAGGAGGATGCAGAAGGGAAGGAAACTGAGATATTCTTCCAGCCATCACAAGGTATAGCGTGAATTATAACTAATATGAATTAAATTAGTAGCAAAAAATTTTTTCAGGAATACTAAAATCTGGCTAGCATGTCGTAATTTATTTTTAAATGAGAATCTGTAAAATTTAGTGAAATGGCTGTCATGTAACTGCTCATATGAATTGTTGCTAAATTGTATTAAACAAAGACTTTCTAATTGTTTAGAGTGGAACAGCTTTTATGACAAAGTACATTTTTCAAAGTGTTTATGTCGTATATAAAATTTGAAGAGAATAGAAGCACATTTTCTGCATCAATAGGTAGTTGCAGGCAATGATGGCAATATATCTGGCTTTCAAGTTAACACAATGGAAAGTCACTGGAAGGTTTGCTAGTAGACTTAAAACTTCAAAAGAAAAAGGGAGACAGGCAGAAGTGTCTTTATAATTCAGCAAAATAGTTCAAACTGAATGGAAAGACAAGTATCTAATAAATTAGATTTACCATTAATACTCAGATTGTCTGTAAGTCATGAGTAATCAAAATGTCAATTAAAGCATGCTACTAATGATCCTGTTTCAATATTTTGTTTTATAATCTAACCATTTATTTCAAAGATGAAAATGAGTATTTCATTGTCAGTTTATAGAGAATCTTTTGCTATGGAAAATAATTTCGGTTAAATATAAATTTCATGAACCTATGTCAATATATATGTTTATATATTAAATATATGATATGTAAATTACAGGGTATCGTCCACCACCTTTCTCAGAGAAGTTCTACCTGGTAGTTATTGAAAAAGATAGTAGTGGCTGTTCTGTTCTTCAAATGTGGCATCTTCACCTCAAATCTGTCCAAGCCTGTTTAGGTGAGTGAGTGATTGTAATTTTCTTAGACATTTCTATCATATTACTTAAGATAAATCAAATTTTGGCTGTTTGTTATAAAACAAATTATATCGCCTTTGCCCAGCAGAAGCCTAAAAATCAAGAATCTTCAGAATAATATATCAATGTTATAGAAGCAGTAAACTTCCTTACAAATATTGATTGCATTTTATACTACTAACAATATTAAAATGTGTTGATGGGATAAGTAATGTACTTAAGCAGTGGCTTCTTTATTTCAAACTATCAGTATTTCAGAATGTTATGGATGTCTTAAATGAATAGTCACAGCATGCAATAAAACTGACACAGCATGCACACACCATATAATTATTTTGTGTGCAACTTGAGCTCTTGTAAAAACAAATAAATTTGATTATCAGATATTAATGCTTTGTCCTTACTAACAATTTTTAACACTTCTTGGATTTTTTTAAAATAGCAAAATCAACTGAAACATCTTCAGCAGATAATAAGCTTAGTGTACCTGAGCAGAAGACTGTGGATTCTTCTCCAGATGTATCACCTGGCATAAGTCCCATACCACGATCTTCATCAATTGCTAACCTTCAGACTGCCAGTAAACTCATTCTCAGCTCCAGACTTGTGTATAGCCAACCCCTGGATCTTCCTGTTGGTGTGGAAGTAGTAAGAGCAACTCCTTCAGCAGGTAACTTTTACAATTTTTGCTATACAGTTGGTCCACTGATTTATATCCTAGTTTATAGAATTGTATCTCCTCAACCTGTAAGATTCTGATTTACTGATACAGAAAACATAAGGATTGAAATGGTTCTTTCAAATCATCATGCCCATGTCATGTTACTCCTCTGTAAATGTATGAAGTCCCCACAGCAACACTGTTCCTGAAACTTACCGCTCTAATGGTTGGAAATGTAATTTTCAGTCTTAATCTATTAATAAACAGTTTATACCCAGGTGCTCATTTGCTAGCATTCCAGTGTTTGATATATAGTGGGGTTTTTACCTGATGCTCTTACATCTTCTTCTGTTTGTCTTTGTATTCCTCTCGTTGTTCTAAGAGCCCTTGTCTGAATTAGTTCAGTTCCAGTTTATCTTCTTTAAATAGTGACCAGAAATGCAGATAATAGGAAATGTTCAAGCTGCAAGACTATTACCAGCTCTGATATTATTTGCCCTTATCCAAATCAAAAAAATAACACCAGGTTGCAAAGTTTTCTGGCAGTAGGTAGACAGTGCTATGTCTGCCTTAATCATGTAGGTATTCTACTGTGTATTACTAAAAGTAAATATGTTTGTTCTGACTTCAGGTCACTTGAGTTCCTCATCAATATACCCTGTCTGCCTCGCACCATATTTGATAGTAACGTCCTGTTCGGACAACAGAGTGCGGTTCTGGAGATGCACTGTAGAGACTGACCTGAGCAGCAGAACTGAGGAGAAGGAGACCTACCACTGGAGAAAATGGCCTTTAATGAATGATGAAGGGGAAGACAACAGTAGTACAGTGAGCATAGTAGGAAGGCCGGTTGCTGTTAGCTGTTCTTACACAGGACGTCTTGCAGTAGCATACAAACAGCCCATACAGCATAATGGGTTTGTTTCCAAAGAATTTTCCATGCATGTTTGTATACTTGAATGTGAGTCTACTGGAGGATCAGAGTGGGTTTTGGAACAGACAATTCATCTGGATGATTTAGTTAAGGTTGGAAGTGTACTTGACTCAAGGGTCAGCGTGGATAGTAATTTATTTGTTTACAGTAAGTCAGATGCTTTTTTAAATAAAGACAAATACCTGGTGCCCAGTATCAAGCATTTGGTGCATTTGGACTGGGTTTCAAAAGAAGATGGTTCACATATACTGACAGTTGGAGTGGGTGCCAACATCTTCATGTATGGAAGGCTTTCAGGGATTGTAACAGATCAAACCAGCAGCAAAGAGGGAGTAGCTGTCATCACCCTGCCACTAGGAGGGAGCATAAAACAAGGTGTGAAGTCAAAGTGGGTGTTGCTGAGGTCCATTGATTTGGTTTCGTCTGTGGATGGCACTCCTTCCCTGCCTGTGTCTCTGTCCTGGGTGAGAGATGGAATACTGGTGGTGGGAATGGACTGTGAAATGCACGTTTATGCCCAGTGGAAACACGCGGTCAAGTTTGGTAATGGAGAAAGCGACGTTTTTCCTTCTGAAGACTCGACAACACAAGATCCATTCAAAACAAGTGCAGTAGTGAAGAAGACCAGTGTAATTGATGGGGCAGGTATTGTGGATGATGTTTTTGGCACTCCAACTGTAATTCAGGATGGGGGCCTCTTTGAAGCTGCTCATGTTCTTTCACCTACTCTACCCCAGTATCATCCAACCCAGTTGTTAGAACTGATGGACCTGGGTAAGGTTCGCCGAGCCAAAGCCATTCTGTCACATTTAGTTAAATGCATTGCAGGAGAAGTTGCAATAGTCAAAGACACAGAAGCTGGAGAAGGGACTGGTCCTAAACGCCATCTTTCTCGCACCATCAGTGTGAGTGGCAGCACTGCCAAGGACACCATTACTGCTGGGAAAGATGGGACCCGAGACTACACAGAGATAGACTCGATTCCCCCACTGCCACTGTATGCACTGCTTGCTGCAGATCAGGATGCCACCTATGTTGCTGAAGAAACTTCTAAAATACCTCAGGGCTCTGAAGACCATGCAAAAAGAAAAACAGAGGATCAGTACTCGGATCTGTTCCAGATGCAACCTGTTACAACCGAAGACTTTATAGATTTTGAACCTGAAAAGAGGGAGAGTAAATCCAAAGTTATTAATCTGTCACAGTATGGGCCAACTTACTTTGGCCGAGAACACGCCAGTGTCCTTTCAAGCCACCTGATGCACTCAAGTTTGCCAGGCCTCACTCGACTGGAGCAGATGTTCCTTGTAGCTTTGGCAGACACTGTGGCCACAACAAGCACTGAACTAGATGAGAACAGAGATAAGAATTACTCAGGTTAGTAACGGACATATTATTGAATTTACATTCCTATTCTTCTCAGCAAAGGTAAACTTAGTCCTTTGGTATTTTGGGATAACAAAGCTGAAAGCTAGCATCATTTATTCAGGTTAGATTCAGCAGGAAAGAAAAACAAATCTAAGTAAGAACTTGTACTTCATACATAATAAATAACTTGTAGTTCAGGTTCTCAGCAGCCTTAACATACATTCCTCACACACTATTATGATAACTTGTAGTCAGCTGCATGTTTAAAAGTGTGTTTCCTATGGCACAGGAAGAGATACCTTGGATGAATGTGGCCTCCGGTACCTGCTGGCCATGCGCCTGCACACCTGCCTGCTGACATCCCTGCCTCCCCTGTACCGTGTCCAGCTGCTCCACCAAGGTACCCTCACAGCATCTGCTTGCCTTTCATTTATAATGTCATAGTTCTATTCTCTGCATATTCATTTTCTATCTCATTAAGGCCATTATCTTGCAAAGGCTTGGTGCAGGCTTCCCTACATGCACTGTAAAGAGCAAAAAAAGGATAGCTCTAGAGTAGAAGATTCTGGCCTATCCAGTTTGAGGCATGAATAAATTGCCCAACCAGATAAAACACAGATTGTATATGTAATTCTTTGTTTCTGCTAGAGGAATTAAGACATTTCCTTATATGAGCATGGTTTTATATTAAGGAATATTTTATTATTTTCATCACAGTAGGGTGGGGTTTTTTTGTTCAATCTGAGTAAATGTTGTTAATACAACAATAAGAAAACTTATTTCACAATAAAAGCAAAGAATTTATCACCTAAAGAGCAGAGAAAGGTTTCTGGCCCAAAATGGGTCAGAAATGCTTCTGTGATAACAGAATGGATATTTTTCCATCGGTCCTTCAACATATAAATCTTGTATAGTTTTGAATGGGGTACTGGAAAATTATGATAGAAGTACAGAGGAGAGGACATCCCTAGCAAGCAAAAAGTTACTTTAGCTGTTCCTTTAAAAGCTCTACTTCCTTTTGAGGGAATCAGTGTCTCTCAGATGTACCCAGCTCTTGGGTTGATGCCCCACTTTGCGTCCCTGAAATCTTCCATTTACTTATTAGCAACTCTTAGTCTTCTGAATTGTGTTGGTTTATGTTACTGTTTAGGCCTGTCAACTTGCCATTTTGCATGGGCTTTCCATTCTGAGGCTGAGGAGGAGTTGATCAATATGATTCCTGCTATCCAGAAGGGAGACCCACAGTGGTCTGAGCTGAGAGCAATGGGCATTGGTTGGTGGGTCAGGAATATCAACACTCTCCGAAGGTGCATTGAGAAGGTACTATTTACTGGTTACAGATTCTAGCTCCATGCTGTTAGATGTGCCTACTACACTAAATTTCCAAGCCATCTAAAGTAAAAATACATCTTTAAATGTTACAGTTTATTCAAAGAATCCAGGAGCAAAACAATTATCTAGTACTCCAAATCCAATTACATGAGAGTCCTATATAAAACCCAAACAGTATTCATTCAAGAAATACTGTTATTAGCTTAAATATTTTAAAGTAATGGCTTGCCAGAGGAATTTCACCTAATAGTATGAGTTACTGTAACAATTTTAAATAAAATATTTTTATTTGCACATTGCTGATGTCCCACTGTGCTTGAGAGGGGTTGCTATCTGCAATAGTGCTGTATTTCTGACTCTTAAAAGCATTTGCAGTGTAGAGCTCTGTTAGATTGGAATAAAACATTCTCACAAATTACTTTGCTGCTTTGTAGAGATAACACAGTCTACCTTGCCATCCTCTGTGACAAAGAACACAGGTTATTTAGCTAACAGCAGCTTTTATATTTTCATCAATAATAGTAGGCTTTGTTCACTACAGGTTGCAAAAGCTTCATTCCAGAGGAACAATGATGCCTTAGATGCTGCACTTTTTTACCTTGCTATGAAGAAAAAGGCAGTGGTGTGGGGTCTGTTTAGGTGAGTTCTGCTGACCTGAAGTTTGATTAAATCTTAATTGAACCAGGAATGCAAAGCAGAACTCATTCAACAATAGAGTTTAATTTCAAGTAATGTTGTTCAAGTGATAGTATGCTAAGGTACATAATAAATAGCTCTATACATTGCATTTCTTTATACAGGTCCCAGCATGATGAAAAGATGACTGCCTTTTTCAGCCACAACTTCAATGAAGACCGATGGCGTAAAGCTGCTTTAAAAAATGCTTTTGCTTTGTTGGGAAAACAACGTTTTGAGCAGTCAGCTGCATTTTTCTTGCTAGCAGGTTCACTAAAAGATGCTATAGAGGTATCTGCTTTTGAGAAATTAAGTCTCAGTTTCTGATTTGACCTGTGTTACTGCATCCTTACAAGCTGTTGTTCTCTGATGAAGTTTTCACCATTTGTGGCAGCAGAAATGGGATGGTATGTCCACACAGGACCCCCTTTTGCCCTGCAGACATACCATTTACCTCCACACTACTGTGAAAAGCAACTGGGAAGCTGATTTGAAGGCCAGAATAATTACTCAGATACCATTCCTCAGTGGAAGTACTCTTGGGAGTACTTGGAACTGTGACCCTTCTTGCAAAACTTTGTTTGAACTGCACAGTTAAGTTTTAGCACTCTGTTCAGCCTCAAGCTATTCTGCATGACCTCTTGGTACAACATTAAGTAAAAAAAGATGTCAAGAGTTCTCCTGTGAAGCAGTTCTGGGATCCCTTTTTAGTGGAGCTATGATGCTGCTTGCCACAAGGGAGGTGGGAGCTGTGAGAAAGATCATAAGCTAAGCACCATCTCTCAGGAGAGAATGGGATTTAGAGAACCTTTAGAATATATGCCTATTTATTTTCAGTATGTTTGTCTTCACTTGAGAATGTATTTTTTTCAGATATGTAATTCTACACAAGATGGTGTGAAAAATATCTTATCAGTGACATAATAACATGAAAGTTGGAGAGTGCAATTATTCTACTAGATGGACTAAAAATAGACATCCTTATCTCCTGCCATATTAATTTTTTAATGCTATGTACTGCTATGCATATTAAGATCCCTAAAATAGATAAAAGTACACCTCTTTCCAAACAGAAGAAAATGTTACTTGGATATCTATCACTTACCACATTTTTGACCTAAAGATTAATTTATACTTCAAAGAACAGATAAGAGGAGAAAAAAAATTCTGTTCTGTAAACATATATTGCTATTCACTTTATTTTATAGAACTCCCCTTATAAAACAACCTTTTCCCCACTGCTTATCATAGGTGTGCCTTGAGAAAATGGAAGACATCCAGTTGGCCATGGTCATTGCTCGTTTGTATGAATCAGAGTTTGAAACCTCTGTCACATACACCTCCATTCTCTATGAAAAGATTTTGGGTTGCCAGAAGGATGGAAGTGGATTCAGCTGTACTAAGTTACATTCTGATCCATTTCTGAGAAGCATTGCATACTGGATAATGAAGGATTACACACGAGCACTGGATACATTATTGGAACAAACACCCAAAGATGATGATGAAAACCCAGGTAAGGGGAAAAATATTAATCTGATAGGGCAAACATGTTAAGAAAAAGAAGAGAGGGTCATCAATCCCCTAACATCAAACTTAGTTCCTGCTGTCAGCTGAACTCAGGAGAGCTGTCTTTGTTTGGCACTTCCACACAATGCTTTTCTAGTAATGAATGCTGGTTGGTCTTTTCTCCAGTGGACTTAAATTATTATTCTCACTTCTAGGAATTAGCAGTATTGTAGCAGGATTTCCTATCCCATCTATTCAAGATTCATGTTAAGTGACAGGTGGCCACATAGGTTTCATATTCCCCTACAGGAATTTCCTTGGGGAAATCTCAACCTAAGTGATCATCTCAGCTGCCTTATTGCTCAGCTGAGTGCAATGTAATTGCAAGGCAAATGATAGAATTTGTATCTTTCTGCTCATCCAGCTCATACCTGTATTCTTTTTGTGGGGAATAAGTAATTATTTCATTTTATTTTGGTCACTAGACGCAAAAATGTCTTTGTCTGTTTTGATAAATCTCTAATGCAGGAAGTAATTGCAAAACAGAATAATACCATCTAAAAGGCATTCTCAATGGATGTCATATCTTTTTAATTCCTCAGTTATTGTCAAGTCCTGCAATCCTGTGGTGTTCAGTTTCTACAACTACCTTCGGACCCACCCTTTGCTCATCCGAAGATACTTCAGCTCACCAGAAGGAACTCTCGCCACCTTAGGTCTGAAAACTGAGAAAAGCTTTGTTGATAAAATTAATCTTATAGAAAGAAAATTATTCTTCACTACTGCAAATGCTCATTTTAAAGTAGGCTGCCCTGTACTAGCCCTTGAAGTCCTTTCCAAAATTCCAAAAATAAGAAAAAAGTCACCTCTAGCTGGAGAAAAAGATTCATCCAGTCCTTCAATCCAGGCTGATGTTTCAGATTCCAAAGCCCTACAGGATGGTGCTGGAAGTGGTGATATAGACTGGTCAAAACCCATTTCAACTTCCTTTGCTTTGGAGAGCACTGTTGAATCTTCAGCGCAATTTGATTGGAGTCAACCAGCAGTAAAATTTGATGATGAGCCCCTTACTCTTGACTGGGGTGAAGACAAAAATGGATCCGATGAAGAAGACAAGGATGTTGGGATAATGATGAAAAAGTCTGATTCTAAGAGTGAAGATGAGAGGACCTCGGACACCAGCATGGCTCAAACACCACATGGGGAGGTTTCTGAGGCAGGAGACACCGAGGTTGATGTTATTGCTGAGCAACTGAAATTCAGAGCCTGTTTGAAAATCCTTATGACTGAACTGAGGACTTTGGCTACAGGTTATGAAGTGGATGGAGGAAAGCTCAGATTTCAGCTGTACAACTGGCTGGAAAAAGAGATTGCTGCTATGCATGAAATATGCAACCATGACACAGGGGACAAAGACTACTGTAAAACATATACCAAAGTAAATGGGGATCTGCTTGACCCCGAAGACATTATGGATAAGCCAGACATTGGCTCATACGAACGGCACCAGATCGAAAGGCGCAGGTTACAGGCAAAGCGAGAGCACGCTGAGAGACGCAAGTGGTGGCTGCAGAAGAACCAAGCTCTGCTCAGAGTTTTCCTCAGTTATTGTAGTCTCCATGGGGCACAAGGTGGAGGTTTAGCATCTGTAAGGATGGAGCTGAAGTTCTTGCTGCAGGAGTCACAGCAGGTAAAGCAAATTTAAAATTCGTTTCTGCTGATGAATGTGAGCAGTTCTAGACTGTCAGTTATGTCAAATGCATGAGTTTGTGCCTAGATAGATCCTGCTAATGTTCTGTAAGTCTAGTGGTGATTATAATGCTCCTGGAGAAGGAGCTTGCTATTTAAGTGTGCTGCTTTTCCCAATATGGAATATTTGGTTCTGAAGAATCTACTATGTGACACTGAGGATCAGGCTACTTATGATTATGGAATATAAATGTTGCTGGTTTATATTGTAACTGCAGCAATGTATGTATTACTATGACATAATTTTGGCCACAATTTCTAGGTACCTATATAATAAATTAAATTCACAGTTACTAAAGTAAAACAAAATCTCATTCCAAGACCTCTGCAAATCATGCTAAGGAGCTACAAGGAATGAGGTGTTAACTTCAAGGCTCAACAAATAATATAAAGTCAGACAGGGTACTCTGTTACGGCATTTTCTGCATTTTATACAAAAAGAGATATTTTACAGCAAATGTTAACTACTACACTGAGCTACAGCAAATAATCTGATACTGGGCAAGTCTTTTCACATGCTCTAGTCCCAGATTTCTCCTGTTTAAAATAGGGGCAACAGACAGCTGTTTTGGTGGTACTTTGCTTAGAATGTTCATTAAAAAAATTTTTAAAGTTCTGTTTGTTTCCCCTTGAGAAACTCAGATGAGTACAAATTTGGCTTTTTTCCTAAACTCAGACCAGTGACCAGTTGTACCAACTTGTGCTACTGCAAGTATATTTTTAGGAACTGTTTCTTAAGAGACAATCTCCACACTTCTTAATGAACTACATGAAAATACTCTTCCTGCATGAAATCAAAATGTACTCCAGCAAACATGGCTATCAAGTCTGAACCTTATAGTAAATAATAACTTGCTTTTGACAGTAAAATCTTGTCTGTAGTGAGTAGACAGCAGTGGAAGAGGATAAATAATCTGGGAAATATATTTAAGATGTAAAATTATCTCTAATTTTTTTTCAAAGCAATAATTTTGAATACAATCTTTTCTTTTAAAACAGGAAACTACTGTAAAGCAACTTCAGTCTCCGCTTCCACTACCCACAACACTACCACTGCTTTCTGCAAGCATAGCATCCACAAAAACTGTGATAGCTAATCCTGTGCTGTACTTAAACAACCACATCCATGATATACTTTACACTATTGTGCAGATGAAATCACCACCACATCCTAATATTGAAGATGTCAAGGTAATTCATAGCTTTAATCTAAGGCCTGATGTTTGATGAAATGTAAGGATAGCAGGAAAAGACAGGAATGAACACAGGGTGAGTTTAGGAAAGTTTGTTTTTTTAACAGTTGGACAGTATCATTTTTTTCACACTGCGGATTTCATTGAACTTTCCAAAAAATCCTTGCATTTCCTCTTTTTAAGAATTGGACTGTTTGTGTTGCATTGTGAGGCAGAACCAGTTATTTTGTTATTCCTGGAGACTAAAGGAATTTATAAGCACATAATTGAGGTAAGAAAAGAGATTTTAGACAAAAATATTACATCATGACTACACAAACTTTTTGTATTTTATGTATATTGAGTAGCTGTTACTACATTGAACTGCAGTGTTGTGCAGCTTCCAGGAACCATTCCACCAAAGTCATTGTCATAACAGGACATGCTTAATCACTACTTCAGTATGCTCATTTACTGTGGCTGTTTGGTATTAGAATCAAGTTAATTATCTTGAGATAATATTAGAAGGTGTTGACTGCCATCAAATTATCTTGAACAAATACTGTTGATTTTCTAAGCACTTTACTGTAAACTCAAAGTAACATTCAGTTACTATTTCTTGCACTTGCTTTAAAACTACGACAGTCCTGCGGAACACATTTCCAATACCCTTTAGAAAGAAATGTATTTTACTCACCTTTTATATAAAATATATAACTCATTGGTTCTCTTGATTTTAGGTGTACACACTTCATTCTTTAGCAGCTTCACTTTCTGCATCCATTTATCAAGCACTATGTGACAGCCACAGCTACAGGTAAAGAGGGAAGTTTTCATACAGTCCTACAATTGCAGTATACTTTGTGCATCCTCAATGGAAATTCTTCCTGCATGTGACTTTAAAAGGCATTAAATGTTTGTGTATGGGTAAAGATACTTTTACACATTAAATATTGCTAACTTTGATATGCCCGATGAATTTTACACAGATAAAATAACATCATACAGGGTTTTTCAGTAAACAGTAGGAAAATATGATGTCACTCTCACTTGTTATACTCACTTTCTCATCAGAAAAAAATTTATTTGTATGTAGCAGTCAAACAGAAGCAAATCAGTTTACTGGGATGGTCTATCAAGGACTGCTTTTGAGTGATCGACGCAGACTGAGGACAGAAAGCATTGAAGAGCACGCAACTCCAAACTCATCTCCTGCTCAGTGGCCTGGTGAGACTAAAATAAGGTTACTTTTAGCTCCACTGGACCAGCTCCACGTGCCAAAAGGATTTCAGTGTCCTATATGAGGGATGAAATATTCAATAATCCATGACAGATGTTTCTAACTTAATTCTCAAAATAGTAACAGCCATTCACTTATTCATCTATCAAAACAAATAAAAATAAACTTTGTATGTGGCAAACATCTTGCTTGAAGAAAAGATGATGATCTTTAGGATAAATTTAATGATGGTTTGTCACCCCAAAATCTTTTCCTCCAATCTGCCTAACCCCTTAGCAATGCTGCCTCTATTGCTTCCACAGTACTGTCCTACATGTATGCTGTACTTGGTATAGCTGTCAAAGCAGCTAATTCTGATGTACAAGCATAAACTGTGAAAATGTGCAGGAATATCACAGACATGCTAAACTGCCCATAGTATTTGCAGAGAAGTGCAATGCAAAAGTCCCAGACCCAAGAAGGCTTTTTATAATTTTGATCTTTATAATTTTAAGAAAACTGTTAATAGTATGTTTCATCTGAATAAAAGCATCATGTGGCTACTAGTGTTTACCATAAAGTGTAGAAGTAAAATGTTTTCTTTTTGTCCATTTGTCCTCCTACTCATTTAACCCAGAATTTTTCCTCTTTACAGGTGTGAGTTCACTTATCAACCTGTTAAGTTCAGCTCAGGATGAAGACCAGCCAAAGCTGAACATCCTGCTGTGTGAAGCTGTAGTAGCCGTGTACCTGAGCCTGCTGATCCACGCCCTGGCCACCAACTCGTGCAACGAGCTGTTCCGGCTGGCGGCGCACCCGCTCAACAGCCGCATGTGGGCCGCTGTCTTTGGCGGGGGAGTCAAGCTGCTCGTGAAACCCCGCAGGCAGTCTGAGAACATCCCAGGTACACTGCTCCACAAAGGTCACACCAATGGTGTGCGTTTTGTGCCTCTTCTGCTAGGAGAGCCTGCCTTCCTTTTAAAGAACAGAATTTAAGAAACTACCGGCAAGAAAACACATTAACTAAAAAGCTGAAATAGATAATAGCCTCACAGTTGTCCTTTGTAATGGTATACAGCACATTTTGAATTTGCATTAAACTGTATAGTTATTATAGTAACAATAGCAATATTAGGTGCTTATTTATAACATTTTTCAGCAATTTCAGCTGTTATTTTTAGAGGGGAAAAAAACCGGGTGATATAAATCAGTTAAATAATATAAATAAGTATAAATCAGTTATCAACACATAAATCAGTGTTAATACCTATGGGGTTTTTATGGGAGATAAGTGTTATTGTTTAATGATTGCAGAAAGTAGGAAACAGTATTTCTGAAATCAGTTTATATTGCAAGGTAGGATTTCACCTAGCACAAGACCACAGAGAAGAAATACCAACTTCATCTGGCAGAAAAACAGCTCATGCATATGTAAGCTCCAACTAAACCCAGGATTTTTCAAAGATGAGCAAGTGTTAATATGCTGCATGAGGAAAAGCAAAAGTGGAGATTGAATTCAGACTCTGAAAACAAAGACAGATACAATCATTTGTTATAAACTTCAGCAATACTGAAAATCTCATCACACAGACTTTTAAATCACCTATAGGCTTGAAACTTATGCAAAAATTAGACATTCTCTCTCCAGAATATAAAACCAAACAGTAATAAGGCATTGCACCATTACAAGTATGCACAACAGGTATTTGTCATTCATGGAATAAGTTAAACTCATTTAGGACAATTATTTTCATAAGATAATAGCATTAATAACTTCTGCAAGTTGTGTTCATTTGAGATGTATTCTGTTTTCCTTTAACCTTCAAGCTGCTACAGCTTCTGAGGTTTCAGAGGATGGTAACGAAGGTTTGTAAAGACTTGCAGTGTAGATGAGTGTTAGTAGTGCCTTTTTTGTACAAACAGAATAGCTTTTTAATTCCTAGCTCCATCATTATAAAGTAAGTGTAATCTTCAATGTTGTCAGGCCAATAACACTTTGAAAAAGAAATTCCTCATTAATACTTTGGTTACTATTAAGGCATTTTAAAACATAACCTGTAATTGTCAAAAAGCCTGTCTTTCTATTCAAATATTTCCTTTGCTACCCTAAGAATTCCTTGGTTTATATTTGAGTAACTGCTAATTGTGCAGCATACTTTTTAGTGATATTTTACATATTACTTTATTTCTCAACAAATTTTCTAAGTTTCTTTATTTCTTTCTTCAGAAATTTTTCAGCTAAAATACTTTTTAAAAGCTACATCTCCTATAAACTTAATCCAGTATGTAAATGTAAAATGTATTTTTCAAAATAGATCCAATGTCTAAATGCCACAGTTATTGAATTTATCATAATGAAACTTTTTTATGATTACACTTACTTTATTTAGGCTAGCTTTGATTCTAAATCAGTAGGAATTAGTACCAATAGCAGTGGTGTTAGTTGCTTCAGTTATAAAATACAGACATTTTAAAGATGCAATACTAATATCAGCTTTTTTAATTACCTGGATTCAGCACCTCCTCTTCCATCAGAAGAAATGGACAAACACCGCCGTCGGTTCAACATGAGAATGCTGGTGCCAGGCAGACCAGTAAAAGACAGCAATGTACCACCACCTGTACCTGCAGAAAGGCCCTCTTACAAAGAAAAGTTTATTCCTCCAGAACTCAGCATGTGGGACTATTTTATGGCAAAGGTAATTGAAAATTCCATTAAGTTTTAAAGGACAAAAACAAAGTGAAAATTTTGAGCGCTCTTAGTAGTAAAATACAGAATATTATTCTGATAATAAAGGATAAAGTCTCTTACTTCAAGTCTCTTACTTCACTTTCAAAACATGCCTCTTGTCAGTAATAGTGATTAACACTTTCCCTCCTTGCTAATTAATTGTATTTCTAGGGACACTGACTTAAAGGTTAAGTTGCTATCATTTAAACTCTATGGGAGTCAGAAGTGAAGTCAGAGAAGAGATGAGAATATTGTTTTTATACAGACTTTTGCTTTGCATTGCAGCCCTTTCTCCCTTTATCAGACAGTGGTGTTATATATGATTCTGATGAAAGCATTCACAGTGATGAGGAAGAGGATGATGCTTTCCTCTCTGATGTGCAGATCCAGGAGCACACAGATGCCAATTCTTACAGGTCAGCAGAAATTGTCACTATTTTAGAATAATTATGTCTTATGCTTACCTTTGCTTCCAAATTTAAAAAAATAATTATCTTCTACACCATACATTGAAGTAATTTTAGTAATTTTAGTACTTAATTACTAAATTGAAGTAATTGAAGTAATTTTAGTACTGTGGGCAGACGTGTCTATGGCAATGGGATTACAAAAATTAGAAATTCTCATCACAGTAACAGTTCCCCATATACTTGCCAGAAAAAAGGGATTAGGAAGTTAAAGTTGTGTGGTTTGCAGTTTTTTGAGGGAGGGGAAAACAACTGAGAAACACACATTTTCATTTTTAAGACTCAACATAATGTACCACAATGCCAGCTCTAGAATAATGGTTTAGACTGCTGATTCAAGCATACAGCTTTTCAATAAGGTGCAGGTTAAATACAACCTTTCTACAGTGTTTTTCTAACCTGTGTATTTACTTCTACTTGAAGAAGAAAAATACTCTGTAGATAACTCAATATTTTTTTAACATGACTAAATCTTCTTTTTATACAGCTGGGCTCTTCTACATCTGACAATGGTAAAATTAGTTCTGCACAACATTAAGAACTTCTTTCCCATTGCTGGTTTGGAATTCACTGGTATGCTAAATCCTGCTTTACATTTTATTCTTCTGTATACATGGCTTTCTGTCAGACGTCACATTTTAATTCTAACTTTAAAATTAAAATAATTACATACCTTAAATATTACAGTTGCCAACATTTACATTTCCTTTCAAGATATTTTTTTTTGGATGGTTGTGTTATTATGGGGCTTTTATACTCACTGTAGCTTAATTTTTTTTTTCGCTGAGCCTTACTTCATTAATATTTCTGTTTAGATCTGCCTGTAACATCTCCATTGGGCATTGCTGTAATAAAAAATTTAGAACACTGGGAACAGATTCTTCAAGATAGAATGGACCAGTTTGAAGGCCCACCTCCAAACTACATCAATACTTACCCCAGTGACCTGGGTGTAGGGGCAGGACCAGCTATTCTCCGCAATAAAGCAATGATTGAACCTGAGAACACACCATTCAAGTAAGTATTTTTTGCCTAGAAAAAACACATTCTTTGATCACAGAAATTCTAAAGAGCATTTCATCCTCATGTTAAATGGCCAAACAAAGATTGTCTACCTCTTAGGTCTAGTAGCCAAAGTTTTACAGAAACGATTTACCCACATCCATTTGTTCATTCTTATGCAGCTGCCTGTCTCCTGCAGCAGCCTTTAGTTCCTCTGCTGCACCTCTCACAGCTGCAAAAAGAAAGGAAAATTAGGAAAGAGCAGAGGTTGTAGGAAGAGAGGGCAGTGACTGCTGCTGGGAACACCCTATTCAACCTGTTTCACTGTTCCTTCAGTAGCAGCTGTCTCTCACTCTATCCCAGCAACACAAGAGTTGTATAATACATGCAGATGTCTGGGGGAGGAGGAAGACAGTTGTACTAAGGTCCTTTTAAGGCTAATCCTCTTGTGTTTAGACAGTGTCATGCCTGGAGGTGTCTGGAAATGCAGATAGTGAACTGTGTTTTCAACTCAAAAATAGCTTTGCTCAATATATTAAACTACAACTGAGTCAAAACAGTGCTGGGGCCATATTGGGTGCCACAATACAATAAGGATATAAAACT
This sequence comes from Setophaga petechia, assembly GCA_024362935.1. Lineage (NCBI taxonomy): Eukaryota > Metazoa > Chordata > Aves > Passeriformes > Parulidae > Setophaga > Setophaga petechia. The sequence continues at coordinate 11,731,245 of JANCRA010000016.1, forward strand.
ATTAGAGAGCATCCAAAGGAGGGCAGTGAAGGTGGTGAGGGTGGAGCCATATGGTGGAGCCATATGAGGAGCAGCTGAGGGCACTGGGTCTGTTCAGCCTGGAGGAGACTGAGGGCAGACCCCACTGCAGGTACAGCTTCCTTGTGAGAGGAAGAGGAGGGGCAGGCATTGATCTCCGGTCCCTGGTGACAGTGACAGGGCACAAGGGAATGAATGGCCTGAAGGTGTGTCAGTGGAGGCTTAGGTGTGTAGTTAGAAAAAGCTTCTTCAGCCAGGAGATGGTTGGGCACTGGAACAGACTCCCTCCCTCCAACTCAGGATACTCTGTCTTTCTTTCATTCTTCTGTTTTATCCAGATCAAAGGATTACTCAGCTCTTCCAGCAAAAAGGCTCTGGCATTTTCTTGTGAAGCAAGAACTTCTTCAGGATACTTTCATAAGATATATATTCACAAAGAAAAGAAAGCAGAGTGAGGTAAACAAAGGATGTAACTTTTTTTAAAAAACAAAGCTCAATTATAACTGTTCCTCAGTCTCCGCAGTATTTAATTTTTCTTCTCATTTTTCATTGATATTTCAGTTTCTCTTATTTAACAATGTTTGGATTTTTTTTCAAAGTCAACATGACTATTGTTGATTGGGATATCAACCGAATCAAATATTTTTTAACAAGACATATCTCACCTTTATGTATTTGAATACTATCCTAATAAACAGAACATTTGCAGTAACAGTAATAAGCAAAGAAATTTGAAAATTCTTTCTTTTTTTGGTGTGTCATACTGAAAAAGAAATTTAAATGTGCTACTCATTTGTGTATATGTATATATGCATGAGTAATATATACATATAAAGGTAATATTATATAGTAATATATAATATGGGGCTTTACAAATTGTACTGGTTACGACTGCTGTGTTCTAACTGAAAATTTAAGCCAAGACATAAATATCATGGGAAATAAGTATATTATTTAATATCTTTTAGAATTCCTGTAAGTATGGAGTTTGTGTGTGTATTACTCCTCCATTTATTTACTATATCATACATTTTGTGTTCATTTAGGAGGCATTACATTTTAAGTGAGTTTGTTTAGATTCCTGTCTTAGTTTCTGTGGCTTTTATAAAAAGTTAAAAATACATTTGTCATCATTTACTGACAGAGTGGCCTTTAAAATCTAGTTTGGAATGTTTCATTCTTTTTTTATATTTGTTTGTGCATGTGTTTTGTGTTTGTGACTGTGTGATGTTATGTAGTCTGTAGAAGATCGTGTGGAGCAGGTCAAACAAAACTGCGTAGCAGAAGATCACAAAAACAAGGTAGTATCCCTTCTCCCAAACCTCTAGCACATTCTTAAAAGTTCTGTGGAACTGGCTTTTCTTTTCTAATGTGACTAACAGAAGCTGTGTGGTCTGTGTAGTCTGTGTGACAGGCTTTTAATCCATGAACTAACTTCGGATGTCCTGATAATTGGGATGAGTGAACACCTTGTCAATAGTGCTGCACACACAACTTTGTGTTTCTTACACTCAAATATCACTTTTGGCTACTAGAACACCAAACAGTATGAGAAGTCTAAAGTTTAGCTACTGAAACAATGCTAAGGCCACTGAACTTTTCTTGCATGAGTTTTGTACAGATTTTTGCACTCTGAATGTATCACTAAAAAATGGATTTTCACACTAATTGAAGTTTTTTATAAATGTTTTGTAGGTTGAAGCAGATCTTGGATACCCTGGAGGAAAAGCAAAAATAATTCACAAAGAATCAGATATGATAATGGCATTTGCAGTTAACAAGGTAAGCCTCAAATACTAGAAGAAATGTAATAAAAGATCTTAATTATAGTTAGTATAAATTTTGTATTTGTGCTGCATAGGCAAACAGCAATGAAATTGTTTTGGCATCTACACATGATGTTCAAGAACTTGATATTTCAGCTCTACTGGCTGCTCAGTCATTTATATGGATTGGGGAAGAATATGACAGAGAGTCTAAAAGGTAGGATTGTTTCTTTGTGGTTATATTAATAAGAATATTGATTTTCTGTGAGGCTGTGTCTATAGTACCTGTGTAAGCACAAATGGAGCATACAAAAAACGTTAATTACTCTTCTGAGTAGGTTTCAGATTGCTTTGCAAGTGAGGGAAGGCAAGAGAGTAATTACAGTTTAGGAATGCGTGCACTGCACAGTGAAGCAAAATCCCATGTGGTGCATGAGATAATGAAGGAAGTGCTACCTTGGACACCCTGCAGCTCCCTTGCATCAGTGCAGTGTGGGAGGCAGCTGTGGTAGCTGGTGCTGCCTGTTCTGTCCCCTCCATTCCTGTGCTGAGAGCTGTGAATGCATCAGCTGCAGTGAGCACTCCTCTGTACCAGCTCCCTGCACACCCAGCTCAGGGCCAGCCCAGCAATATTCTTCTCAGGGAAACGTAGATTCTTATACTGGGATCATCTCTTGGGATTAAACATAGATATATTTGGGGCTCATGGAAAGCATTTGTACTGCATAAGTGCAGGAATTATCAATTTATAGTCTCATTATTGTCACTTCCTCTACCCACTGCCATTAGGCTCTAAAATAATTAAAGGTTATTAGGAGGAAAGAAGTTTTTGTTTATAGCAGAACTGTTCTTTTACAGTTCTGATGACGTTGACTTCCGTGGTTCTACCACAACACTGGCTCCTTCAAGTGCACCATCGTTTGGAGTGAGTCAGATCCAGCCATCTCCATCCATGCCCTGGCTTGGTACTGGGCAAACCAGCACTGGAGCTGGTGTGGTGAGTACTTCTGTGTGTGCAGCTCAGGAGAGGAGGTGTTTATCATCTGTTAATTACTAGAGAGACCTAGTGTGCATTAGTCATCATACTGTCAATCCAGTACTGACATAAAAAGCCAACAGCAACCAAGACCTGGCCAAAAAGAAGGCCAAACTAAGCATTTTCTCATATATTGTGGCACAGAATTATTGTGATATAGAAAATAACAGGTCAGTCTGGGTGGCTTATTGTGGGAAATAGTAAAGGTAAGAAGACTTTTAGAAAGCTGGGAAAGCAGGCCTTAGAAACACAAAGAGAGAGAAATTAGACCTAGCTGCTAAGTCTGAAAGTTGAAAAGTTACAGTAGTACAGCAAGCAAGGATATGAAACAATAATTTGGGTATTAGCCTTGGCCAAGATAGACCTTAAGACTGCTGAATAATATGCTTAGCAAGATAGTAGAAGGTTTTAAGCTTAATAATGAAGTATTGTTAATAGAAAGCATACAAGCAAGCATTGTGTGAAACTTTTGTACATGTGCTTTTAGAGATTGGCTAGAACAGTTGTCTGTAAGCTTTAGCAATATGCTATTGGCTAGAAAGTTTTTTAAATTATCTGTAACAAAGAAATCTTTGGCTGCTGTTGGCAAGATGTGAGCTGTTTGTTGCCATCTTCCAATTGTCTCAGCCATGTAACGAGACTGGTGCTGCAATAAAGCTTAAGGAACACATCCCAGCAGTCCTGTCTTGTTCATGCAAAAACACCAACAGTTTTCTTTCTTATGGGAATTTTGATGTAGGACCATTCAAATAATGTAAGCTTAATATATTTTTTTTTTAACTAGGGGACACTTACCATGTAACAGTATAAACAAAATTGAATAGTGTTTGTATTTTTCAAAATTATTTTAATTTTTCTTTGTTTCATATAAAGCTGATTAAAAGAAATCTGAATAACGTCAAGAGAATGGCTTCACATCCAGTCCATCAGTATTGTAAGTGAATCCCTAGTATGGAATTTATAATTTTCTACAAAATACTGTACTATTAATTATCATCTTTTAATCTTAGATCTTACAGGAGCACAAGATGGAAGTGTCCGAATGTTTGAGTGGACCAGACCACAGCAGCTGGTGTGCTTCCAGCAGGCTGGGAATGCCAGGGTGACAAGGATGTATTTCAATGCCCAGGGAAATAAAGTAAGTACAACATGTAGGGTTTGGGGGGGTTGGAGTTTTTAGTCATAAGGAAATGTTTGGTTGTGCTGTGGCCTCTAAAGCAGTTTTGCTGCTGCCATGCAGAACTCTTAGGATGCCCTAGAACAATGATGTTGTGTTGTGCATTTTGGCTGCATGTGGGAGCTTTGTCATAAGCTCTGACCCTTATTCTGCTTTCTCTTCTCTCAGCTCCACACTGGTGTCCCATACCCTATTTGCCACATTTTCACACTATTTGTTTTCTCCCCTCAGGAATCTGTGTTCCCATGTGGTGACCTTTTTAAATTAAATGTTTTTTTAAAACTACAGAGATTCCTTATTTTATAGATGCACAGTTGTATCAATCATAGAATCATTAAGGCTGGAAAAGACCCCCAAGATTGTCAAATCCAGCTGTCATTCAGTGTAGGCCTTCAAGAAGTGCCTCCCACTTTGCATTCTGGCCAAGGTAAAGTTTTTACAGAATGCAATACCTAGAAGAACCTGGAAGACAGGGATAATTCAGCCCATGAGTTAGAAGGCTGTGAGTGCACTCCACTAGAGTGGAGAGCAGAAAGAGTACAAAAAGACATGCTTTGACCAGAAGTGACTCTATGAGGGATATGAAATGCAGAAAGAATAGAGAAAGAAATTGGGAAGAATACCCACCTCCTCAGTTTTTCATGTTGACCATATTTTAACAGGTCTTGTCTGCATTTTTACTGACAAAACATTTCACTTCATTATAGTTAAAAATTATAGAAAGTGAATTAAAGTTATTTGGGCATGACTGTACATAGCTATAAAACAGCAAATGTGAAATAGCTGCAAATATAAAGTATCTCACAGCATATCTATTTTCAGGTGGCATAGAGTGTCATTTAAACTTATTCTAAAAGTGTGTTTTGATTGTGCTTTGAGATATTGCAGTCTTACCATTATGTAGGAGTCAATCTTAAGTCAGAAAGTAAGGTGTACTTGTTGCTGTGCTTCACATGAAGGTCATTCAGGCAGGACTTGTGAAACCCAACTAAAAAGAGAAAATATAAAAAGTATTTCTAAATATTTCTAAAATTATTTTGTAAAATACTTACAAAATATGCTGCACAGAACATACAATATTAAATGTTATTGATTTTGGTTAATAAATATAGCTCACTCATTTTACCATTCATGACTACAATCTTTCCAGAATTGTTCTTACCATGCTTTTATGGCAGGCTATCATTGATCTGACTTTTTTTAAGCATTTTCAAGTAGAGTCATGGAGTAATGATGCCTTTGTTAGCTTTAGCATCTAACATTAGGATTTGAAAGATAAGCTTCCATGCTTTCTTCATTTCCAGAAAAGAATTGGGTATGCAGGAGAGCATCAATCATTAAATAATCATTAAACAATCAGCACTGAACTCACTTAGCTTCTAAACTGGTTTTTATTTTTTATCTTGATGATAGTTGTTATTGATATTCAATTTGCAGGCGAAGGTTTGGTGGTTCAGGGGGGTTTTTCCCTGAAGTCAGCAGTTTACTATCATGAAGCATCCAGTAACCACCATGTCATGCTAATAAATGCAGTTTATTCCTTACAGTGTGGTGTTGCTGATGGTGAAGGTTTTCTAAGTATTTGGCAAGTAAACCAAACCACCTCAAATCCTAAGCCCTACCTGGTAAGTAAACAGATTTTTTTTTTTGTTGTTATTATTATTGTAGAGAAAAGCAAAGTCTTTGAAACTTGAGACAGGCCTAGAGCATAGAACTTAAATAAGACATATTTGATTTTGCTGCTTTTTAATTGGCACACTTCATCAAAACTGCAGTTTCAATGATATATCTTTGCAAAACCAATTGCACCATAATCACAAGCTACAGTGTAATTACAAATACTCCTTCAACATTGCCCGTGTTTAAATTAATAATCAGAGCCACAACTAATGACTTTATAACACCAAAACTTAGTAAAAATACACTCTTCAATACGTTTTACTGCTTCTTAACATGATGACCATGCTTAATTTAAAACTCTGGCTGTTGTCATACACTATACTGCAGATTTGTTCTTTGTCACTTTATTGTAGTATCTTTTCATTTTATACTGGATTTTAATCCATTGATCCATTCTCAGTTTCAAACTGTCTGTTTTTAAGCTCTGTTTCAAAGACTCTTGGTGTTTTACTATTACTGACATCAGACTGACAGTAGTTACTTCTGATGCAAGTAACAACTGGTAAGATTGCACTTTTCTGTTTTGTTTTAATAGAGTTGGCAGTGCCACAGTAAAACCACAAGTGACTTTGCATTTATAACCTCCTCAAGTCTAGTTGCTACATCGGGACAATCCAATGATAACAGGTGTGTTTAAAGAAACAATGAAGAATTTCAAAACTACTTTTTCATCACCCCTAACTTGCTAAGCTCTTGGGCATTAATGTCTGGCTGACATTTTAAGGCTTGTTGTTCTAAGTTTTGTTACTGCTTGAACTTACTGGATAATTTCTTTGAATATCGTTTCTCTAATTGCTTGTTTCCGAGTTTTGTTTGTGGGAGGAGTGGTCAATAATTGACCAGTTTTTTCAGGTTGTATTCCCAGTGCAACTACTTTGACATGATACTGTTGCTGGAGGTAGAAATCTGTTCAGCAAAGCAAGATAATTCTTTTTCTCTGAAAAGAATAACTTCTATAACTATTTGACACAACCTTTGATCAATGCACATTTTAAGGGTAGAGTTCCACTAAGCAGTATAAGAGAGCAAAGAAAATAACTACAACTCTTAGTTCTTTTCAAATGCTCTTCAATGACTGCAGAGTGTTCAATTCTGCCTTCTAGACTGACATAAAATATGAGCACTTTTGAAGTCATGTCACCCCATGAGTCACCTGGCTATAGGCCATAGTGATTTTGGTTTTTTCTCCCTCAGAAACGTGTGCCTCTGGGACACCTTGGTTTCATCTAGCAACAATCTTATACATGGTAAGTAATGTGGTGAAAATTAAACCTCTGCTTCTTACTGAGTAAGGAAATACAGCTTGTGTGTGCATTTGGGACAAGGGGAAAACCTTATTCTGGGGAACAGATCTAAGTTTGTGTTGCACACTAATACATGCACATACATGTAATATGTAATTATAATAATACACACCTGCTTCTGCATGCTCTCTACCATGATGTTAATCTACTCCATATGGAAAAGTATGAAGAAAGGACACCGTAGAAGGGTTTGGGTTGGAAAGGACCTTAAAAATCATCTCTTTCCACTCCCTTTGCCATGAGCAGGGACACTTTTCACTAGACCAGGTTGCTCAAGATCAGCTATAATTTTTCTAAATCAGGAATTTATATGAACTTCATATAGTGAATTTTATATTTTCTCATATTTTAAATTCAGGTATGACCCTCTATTCTAAAGTAACTTAGACTGCATATCATGCTTTCTTGTGCATTAGAGCTAGGTATTTCTTATGAGACCACTAAGCTGTCAGCTGATAAGACATTATCCATATGAAGGAATGTGTCTGCAAAGTTAGAAAATATTCAGGTAGCAAGTTATAGAAGAAAGTCATTTTAAGATTGAGAGCTACTTACAGTTTCAAATCTATTATATTCTGACATCCTTCTTCTTCAGCCTTCACTTGTCATGACCATGGTGCCACAGTACTTCAGTATGCACCCAAGCATCAACTGCTGATTTCTGGAGGTAGGAAGGGATATATCTGCATCTTTGACATCAGACAGAGGCAAATCCTTTTCACCTTCCAAGCACATGAGTCAGCTGTTAAGGCCCTTGCCCTGGATCCTTCCGAGGACTATTTTGTCACGGGCTCGGCTGAAGGCAACATGAAGGTAAGGCATGGAGGAGCTGGCTTCTGGAGGAGGGTGTTTGGCTGAGGGAGTGTATTGTCTTATGGAAATAGCCAGAGAAATGCAGTAACAAAACAGTCCTCAAAACCCCAAACCTACACTTGATGTATAGCCTGCTTTACATTTATGCTGTAAATTGAAATGTACTGGTAGACTTCTCAAGCAAGTAGGTTTTTTCCCCCTCTAAAGAATAGTTGTAAAGTTGTGAGACTAATTTTAATTGGATAAAGCAAAGTGCATGGTTCTGAAATCTTACCTTTGTTTTTCACTCAAAAATATTGCTGTTGGACGTTTCTCTGTAACACAGGGGGCGCTCAGCAACTTTAACATTGTGTAAAGTTTCTGTATCACCAAGTTCTATTTTTTTTCTCCTGATGCTGTAGCCCCAGACAGCTAGTGAGAGGTCAGAGTAGCAAGAAACAACCACCAACATGAAAACAAATAAACAAAACAAACAAATACCAAAAAAAAAAAACCAAAACAAAAAAAAAACAGTCCTTGTTTTAAGGGCCATTTTACCTGAATACTAAGGGAAGGAAATACAACATGGTAAAGAGAAGGTGAATACAGTTTCTTTCCTTTTCTGGATGACTGCTTTACAGGGATTTTCATGGCCTGGCCTTGCTGAGGCTCCTGCTACTTAGGACACAACAGGCAGCTGTGCTTCCTACCACTCTGCACTCTTACTAATTGTTTAGTAACTCTTTCCTGCTAAGGAGTAACTCTGCAGCACTCCTTAGCAGGAAAGCATTTCCAGCTGCTGAAAAACTGACAGTAGTCATCTTGAATGAAAATTTCCATTTCTGCAGCTTTCCTGGGGGGCAGCTGGGAGAAGGACTCTGATCAGGTAACATAGGAAGCTTCACCCTGCCCAATACCCAGCTGTCCACAGTAAGGCAGCCTTACACTGCATCAGCAGCCTCGCAAGACTCTTGGACTTGTAGTAGTTGTTGCAATGAGGCAACAAAAAAATATCCTTTATCTTTCTCCATAGAGTTTAGAGCAGCCAGGCATCTCAAACATTAGGGGGGGAAATACAAATCCTTTAATATTTATCTCCTTTTGTCATTCTTTTGATACAGGTGTGGAGACTGACCGGCTACAATTTAATTCATTCATTTAAAAATGAACATGCTAAGCAATCCCTTTTCAGAAATATTGGTGCTGGTGTCACCCAGATTGAGACTGTGCAAGGCAATCGTATCTTCTCCTGTGGAGCAGATGGCACACTGAAAATGAGGGTCCTTCCCAATGCTTTCAATGTACCTTCAGGCATTTTTGACATTCTGTAGCGTTCTGTGAGCTAATCCTGGTTTCTATAATGTCCCTATGAGTAGCTAAAAACACAGTGATATACACTGTGGAAAGAAAACATTGTGTTTCCTTTCAAATCAGTTACTGCAGCATTAAGTGTTATGGGGAGAAAACCAACACTTTTACAGCAGGTATATTTTGAATATGCCCATAAAGATCACTGGGGAGGAAATGCATGTACTGGATTGTAAAAGCAAGGAATTCAACCCAGTATTGTTGGTCCTGGGGGGTTATTGCTCAGTGACCCACAAGCTGCATTTTGTGTGTTGTAAAGATCCTGACAGTTGTCAGTCACTTCACAAGCACTGTGGCTCTACAAGTCAGTAAGCATTTCTGACGTGATCCTGATTACTTTTATTCCAGTTTTTCCCGCTAAATGAAGCATGTATACAACTTCTCATTGTAAAATAGTTTAGTTTTAATTAAGGGTACTCAGTGTATTTGATTTCTGCAGGAAGTGTAATGGATGCAAACGCCGTGGAACATGTGCAATCAAGGATGTACTGTGAGAGATGTATCATTTTATGCTGAGATTCTTTTCCCGGTTAGTATTATTGCACAGTTGATACTGTAACTTGCACATTAATACATTTTTAAATGCGATGGGGTTTAATTTGCACAGTATTTTCCTTTCTTTCTGAGCTATGTTTTCTATTGGACACCTGCCTTTACTTTAGGAATGTATTGTAAGCACTAAATGTTTGTAGTGAAGACATCCAGCATTTTAGTCAGCTTTGAGTTTTGAAAATCATTTGTCCAGAAAATACTTCATTAAATGAAGCTGTTAAGAGAATACCAATGGAACATATAATGCCACATTTCAGATGAATGTCAGGCTTTATGTGGCCAGCTAGTAAATAGTGGATAAAACTGGTAATTAAATTATTACCAGAGTATATTGTATAAACTATGCAGAGTTCAATATTGTTTGCTTGTAATATAACTAGCTACTGTTGTCAGATGTATTTTTCTGTTGTAAACAAAAAACATGTTCTTCAAGGACTGGAATGGATGTCTATGTATTTAAATGTTAACAAACTGTCTTATTCTTCCAATGAAATTTTGATGTCTGTGCTGTATTGTAAGATATACTAGAATAAAAAGCACCTTTCTCCAAAGGTGATTTTAAATTGCAGCTTGTGAAGTAGGAGAAGTATGAAAAGAAGGAAGGGTAAATGTCACTGTTTAGTTTTCCCTTTGTAAGTTAAATAAATTACTTTTATTTCATGAAACAGCTCATTCTAGAACTCTTCCTTATATTTAAACAGATTTATCTAAATCCCCAGTACATTGACTGGATACTTCCTGAGTTAGCTTTAACTTGACCTCAGACTGTACTGAAATAAAAAAGATTAGCTGTTTACATTTTGTTTTCAGCTGTTCTTGACGAGTGCAAGGTTAACAGAATTAAGTTCCACAGCTGCAAGAAGAAGGCAAAAGAGGTAGAATTTCCTTGCTATTCCTTCTCCAAGAGATTGATCCAAATGTTTCAACAACGCTATGCAGAAGTTTACCGTGTTTTGAGATAGGTACATTATCTAGAAAATATCACATCTGACTTGAACTGTATTTGCCTGAGTATATTGCTGATTTTAGGGGTATTTTAGCTGTATTGTGGTATTAGTACCACAATTCAATTTTTGAAAAATCACCACAATCAAACAAACATGAAAAAAACTCCCAACTAAAACCTTCACACCCCCCATAAAAGTCACAAGCAGCCCACAGAACTGTAGCTCTGGAGTGTAGAGTGTCACACAGGCATAGATAGCATTTTTAGTCTGTGAGTTCTGATGTATAAACTAGTTCAAAGCAATAATCATGATTTTTTGTTCCCTTCTGCATCTCTCTGCTTAGCATGCAAAGCCTTAGTGATAACAGCAAGTATCCTGAGAAGAGCCCAGCCATCCCTGTGCCACACACTGGAGCTTAGCTGCAGCAGAGGGATTCCTCCAGCACATTTGCTAAACAAGGTTCTGCAGGCACAGGCATTCCCAAATTCATTAATCCTTTCAACAGGGCCTGGATCACACAGGTATTAAACAGCTCAGTGCAGTTCAGGATTTGAATAACACTTTGCTCCTAAGTATTTGAGTGCACTCCATGAACTTTAGCAATATGCACAGGCAGCTTAGAAATTCAGGCAGGGGTTTTCCAAGAGCATGATTTTGAATCTAGATAGATAAAACAACAGGAGAGATTTTTGTTCCACCATTAAATTAGGAAATCTGAAATACGAGAACAAAATTAAAATAAAGTGTCTATTATTTCTCACCTTTAACTCAAAAAATTAGTTAATTTTTAACTTTAAAATTTGAATGTGAATTGGCAGTCTCAGACTCACAGTTAACAACAGATATAGTCACTAAGCAGTTTAATGATTCTAAAAATAGCAGCAAAAAAGTATACCCTTCTTTTTATTATTTCATTTGTGTGGATGAATGTGGGGACATTTTATTTTAGTAATATGCCTTATTAAATAGCTATAAGCAAGTTATACTGGTATAGTTTGCATGGCAGTGAGAGTCAAGGAAGAGTCTGCAGCAACACAAGAAACTCAAATACTGTTAAAAATGAAATTTTAATTATAAAAGGTTATATCTTTAAAGAAACATAATTCATGTCTATTCAGTTGTATTTAATGGTATTATTCCATTTTCCTTTAGCTGGATTTTGCTTTTGATTATTAACACTTGATTTGACTTGTCAAATTTTAAGCTTTCTGCTTTTTTTTCTATTTAAACAAGTATTTCCATTCCCATTATTTTAAGAGTTTTAAAATTTTTTTCCAGAAAAAAATGGTAACACAGAATCATGGAAATTGTATGAAAGTGACAAAGGTATTTGTACCCAAAAGTTCATTATTTAGGTGTTTGTATTAGACCGTCATCACTGACTAGAAAATGATTGCAGAGAAGATGATTGTAAATAAAAGTTACAGTCTCTGCTGAGCACATGACCATGGAATAATCAATGTACATTAGACACAATTATCAGCTGAGTAACGGGAAAAACAAAAGTATGTCTCTGCTGTGTGCCATCTGCAATAGTGAACAATTTTTTAAAAAGATGAGGATAGCCTATGTAATTCAAGTGTGTTTATACAAAGGCACCTGATCTCCCTTTCATACACGCTCACAAACCACCATCAGCAAACAGAAAATTACTCCAAGGGAAGAGACCCCCATGTGTATGTCATAGAGTTTAAACAGATCCTTTCATCAAAGGTGGCATGTGAAAATATATTCATCTGCCAAAATGGACTGGGTATACCATTAAGCTTCCATTCTCCCACGTGTACAAATTCTTGTCTCGCAGACTGTACGAAAGCATAGCAAGAACAGACTGTGAGGACCGTAACTTAAACCTTGCATCAATCTGCTTCCTTTTCAGTAAATCAAAAGCAAAACTTACTGTCATGTCCTTAGTGTCAGTAACATACAGAATGCCACAGGCTATGAATGCATTACCAGCCTTGGACTTAGGATAGGTGGTATTGGTGAGCCAATTGACTGAGAAGCTTTCTTCATCAATGTTGGCTACCATTATATTTTCATCAATGCTTGAGGCATATATAATCCAAAGACCCTTCTCATCCACTGCTATGTTGAAATACGTCTTGGAGTTAGAGAAGAGGTAGTTCTTGCCCTGGTGTAAAGCCTTTTTGATGTGCAGGGTGTGTCGCGAGTCTGTATTGAGCCCAAACCTGAAATGAGATACAGCAAGGATTCAGTACAGGTGACCAGAGCTCATCTCACACACACAGGGTGGTGAATCACTGATAGAGGTGGTGTTGAAAATACCTGTTCAAGGAGCATTCTGATGTCTTTTAAGACTGAGTTCTCAAAGGACCTTCCAAAGCACCAGGAGAAAATTACAAAGTCCTAACCAATCTGAAAGGTGCCCAAGAGCATGGATTTGCTTTTGGTAGGTTTCACTTTATTTAGTCTATGAGCTTTACTATCACCAAAATGAAAGAAGCAACTAAAAGGAATGGGTATGAAAAAGAATTGAATACCAGGTGAAGGCCCAAAATTGGAAAATGGAATCTATACAAAAGTTTGCTTATGGACTAGGTGGGAGCTAAAGGAAGAAAATGTGATTGACCAAACAGCAGGAATTCTGGGCAGCTTCACCGAGTCTTGGAGTTCCTCTGATGAAAACAGTCCAGATAATGCGGTGGTTTACTCAAGCAGACATCAAAGGAATTAAAATCCTACTTTTTCAGGGCCAAAATTGTGACCTTATGCTGGCCTCAATGGGACAGCCTGAATACTTCCATCCCTGATGTATAAAATTGTTTTTATTCCTTGAGATTCCTTAGTAGGTTGATAATCTAAGGGCAGGAGCAGTGAGCAGCTAAATCATGTTCCTGAACTGGTTTATGGGGGGAATCAGCTCTTCCTGAGACATCTGCTGTCAGCATTTAATCACCAAATAACACTGGGCTTCAGCAAAGGCAGGGAGAGCATGGCTTTATCTTTTTAAATAATGCCCTCTGCAAAGAAGCACGTTTCAGTGTCTGACTTCTCTCTCACTGTATAGCTCCATGCTTCAAAGAGAGGAAGGAAAAATACTACTCAATAAAGGAATGTGCTACACTTGCAAGTATTTTTTCTGAAAAGATAGGCTTAATCACAGCAGCAGTTCAGATCCAGGAACATACAATACTGGAAGAATAATTTTTCAGTTTAAGCAGCATGGATAGTATAGATTGGAAAAATCATGGTAAGAAAAGTCAGGAATACCCAACTTAGATCATTCCCCTCAGCTTTTGTAAAATTCACATCTGCAGCAACTCCATATTCCAGTAGCATGTATGTGCAATAAAAAAAACAGTTAAAGGCTGGAAGAGATTTGAGAAATACATGTGTCAACCCTGTTAATCTTGTTAATTGCTTCACATCTATAAATAACCTTATGCAAGGGCTAGAAGGACAGACCTTAACAGGACTAGTTGGTCAGAAATGCAGATTTTTTTCAGGATTCTTTTCTATTAAAAGCCCACAAGATAGAAAGCACCTCAAGATTCACAAATTCTGCAGCACATGACACCCTATCTTTTCCTGTTATTTACACATGAAAATCTGGAAGGGACCAAAAAAGTGAAGTTTAATTCCCAGGTTCTCTTGGGCTCCCCCACTCAGGGACAGTCCAGCCTGGAATTCCAAATGGTTCTGAAATTCTTTAATCTTCTGACATCTTGGGGTAAATGACAAGATATAGTGTAATAGTTTCATCAACCACCAGAAATCAAGCTACAAACATTTTTCTGATCACTAATATCAACAAAGTCAATCAAAAATAACAGAGATAGTAAAGCATGCTATGAAACAAAGTAAAAAGAATGAAACTATCAAAATGTTAGAAGTCTGACCATCATAAGAAAACCTGCCAAGGTTCAGACAAACCTAGTTTTACCTGCTTTTAAATATGACAAGAAACTATTTTTGAATGTTTTTTCAACATTTGCAAAATGGACTAACCACATTCTCACCTCTACTTTCCATTAAAACAATACAACAACTCCCAGAAGCTTTTATGGAGCCCAAATTCAAGGACTTCAATGTCACAGAATCCATAGTGCCTCATTCTGTCTGTGCTGAAGGTAAATAATCTCAGAGTGAAGAACAGAAAGGCCATTTCTCAGCAGCTCCTTGAGAGGATTTGAAAATTCCACCAACAGTTTGTGTTCATCTGTACATGAAGGCATTTCCCAATTAACGGTATGCAAGCAAAGGTGAGGAATCTCTGCCCTATCACTGTGTATGGCTTAGACAGTGATGCTCTTTTACAGACTACCAGAGAAAAAGCCAAAATATGTTTAAAGGATGCTGCCAAAAAGTGAGCTTGTGCTTGGCAGAATAAATATTATAGAATCCTTGTGGCTTGCTCACATTCCTTGGCATGCACATGAATATAGGAAGGCAGCACTCACACCTGCTTGGGAACAGACATCAAAGTATGGTAAATGTTCTTGGCTCAGACATCAGAGTCATGTAAGAACTTGAAAGCACAAGCAATCTTTCACTTGCCCTTGGACTGTCTTTGGCTCTTCGTACAAGGTGAGATTCTGGAGTTGATTTGTATTGTTTGTCTCTGTCCTCAGTAGAAAGTTAAATAAGAGATGTAATCCTCAGTTCTAGTTTGGGGAGATGTATCAGGAAAGTAGTAGAAACTTATTATAAGGAAATCAAACACTGGAGCCACTCCTCCCCATGGAATGTGCAAATTTCCAGGTCGCCCTGTCCTCAGCAGGTGCCTCAGTGCACACCTCTGTGCCAGCAGCATTCCCTGCTGCTGCCAGCCAGAGCAGAGCAGAGCAAGGGCTGTGCAAAGCCAAGTTTCAGGAGTAGGCCACGGTCACAAAACCACCCACCTACACCTCCCACACTGCAGCTGAACCACTTCTGACTCAGATGCAGGTAGGTGCACAGCTTATTCGTCTAAATGTAATCCTTTCTTCTGGTATCCAAATTCCTTAGTCAGTTCTCACTTCTTTCTTGTGATTATGAACATAGCAAAGAATCCAAGTTGAAGAACACCCACAGCAATGTAATGTTCAATAGAACCTGTCTCTACCTGGTTGGATCCCAGGAGAGCCAAGAGGAGAATTTGTTGTCCTCTCTGCACATGGCATCTTGTTCATCCTGAGGACCTATTGCTCTGTGACATGGTAACTGCAGAGGGGAACCCCTGAGACACAGGGCTGAACAATGCCTAAAGAATTGTCACAGCACAGTAGTGGTCCTGAGCTATTCTCCCAGTTTTCCTCTTCCCACAACATCTGCACACACAAAGTGGAAGTCTGGTGGCCCATATTTTTGCTACAGATTGGACAGAATGAGTTGTTCTGTTCTGGAAAAAGCTCTGAACCATTCCTCTGTTCTTCCTGTTTAGGTAGGACCAAAAAGAAATACAAAATGCTACAAGGAGAATTGTCTGCTTTTCTGAGGTTCAGCTCTGGCACTCCAACCCATTGCTGCTCCTTTCACAACTTCAGTTGTCTTAGGCCAACTATCTTTGACTTACTTCTGAATGTAACTGGTTCCTCCCTGATGATAGTAGAGATAATTGTTTTGTACTGCATGACCACATCCATAGAAAAATCCTGTGATGTTAATGATCCTGTAGCTGCCATTCAGCAAGGCATCGAAATTTTCATATTCTTGTATATAGTTTCCTGAACAAAGAGGAAAACATGTTGAAATGAAAGGACTATCATTTGGTTCATCTAATTTTGAGATCTCTCTACTAAAGTTCAGTCTCTACTGAACGTCCATCTCAATCAACTATCAGACAAAGAATTGTATTTGAGTTTTCAGTAGTGATTCAACTTGCTGGAATGTGAAAAAAGAATCCAGAGACACACAAAAGTAATCTATGGAAAAGATGATCAAGAGCCTGCTTCCCACAGACCTAATAGGTCCTCATTCTGAACACAGTTGATGTGTTTGCAGAAACATTTCATTTTCCTACTTAGGTCCTGGACATTTTCCTGCTCTAAATGTAGCTTATGCAGCAGTTGCCTCATTTTCATGCCTAGCTAAACAAAAAGGCAAAACTCTGAGCTACAATTTAGGGAGGTAAAGCCATAGGAAACAAATTCTTGAAAGAAAAGGATAAAAGGCCACAAACAATAGACATTTAAACTTGGATTTAGTAAAAAAACCCCAAGCATAAAGCCATTTTAAAAGTCTGATGTTGACTCTGAAGATGTCTAAAGATATGTATAAAATGCCTACAGCCATATGTATAGTCAAGTATTAAACAGGTAATATGGAAAATATTCTGAAAAAGAGGTGTGTAAAAACTCATCATTCTTACAAGTTTAGGTTGAAAGGATTAAGGAAGCAATGTCAGATAACAACAGATTTTTGGTCAGTGACTGCTACTAAAAATACCTGAAAAATGCATGGTGAGCCAAATCCTTTCATCACTTATGTTTGCAGGTTCCCTCATCCAAGTTCCAAACGTTTTCTGTACACTGACATACTGATCAGGACTTCCTACAGACGTTATGACACATTCTGGTGGGGAAAAAGCACATGTCCATGATCTGTCACACTGAGAGAGAAAGCAGCACTCCAGTCACACTTAGGGGCAGGTTACCAGTTTTTTTTGAAGGGGGTTCTGGGGTTCTGTCTTCAGCCTTTCCAGCGAGGGTATCATCATTTGGTACACCACATATCTCATCTAGAGTGGAGGGAGAAAGAGAAAAATGACACGTTTTACCCTATTTGACATGATAGATGGACACATCAGTGACTCCACTGAAATAAAGGAATGATAACTGGGATTTTGCTTCATCTGGAAAAAAAATGCTCATGTTGGTGAGGTCAAAAATGAGATAAGAAAAGACTTGCTCTCACTTCTGCCAAGGTAATGAAGTGTTGAGACTGTCAACTTTGAGGAGTAACTAATTAAATCAACAGATTTAGTTCCTTAGCTGTGAATTTCTGAGTAGCCACTTAGGAAGAGAGAGTTGTCCTTTTCATGACATAACTTCGGGCAGCTGAGGAAGCTGGAAAATGCCTGATTTAGTAGTAAGAGAAAAAGCATTTTCTTGGGAAGGAGTAGTTGTTAAACACAAAGCCTCCATGCACAAATCTCCACAGACCAGAAGAGAGGGTGGATCCTGTTGGCAACAGAACATTTTGTTCATGCTGTTAATGCCCGAGACAGCAATAAAGCAGTAACACATGCACTGAGTACATAATGCATGAGCTTGACATCCATGCCACTAAAGAAGCAGGATGAAATACTAAGGGAAACGACACACAATATAATTTAGACACATAGAAATTGTTAGAATCACATTAGAATCAAACACCTGGAAATATTTTTCCCATCCCACAACAATTTAAGGACTAGCTGGCTGGATTTTCTCTTAGCATTCACTCTTAAAACAATGCCTGAATTAAATTATTTATGGACCATCTTCTTTAGAGCCAGGTATCTCTTCTGCCCTTAAAACAATGTGACACATTTCAGTTTGCTTAGAATGAATAACCACAGAGAACAGTTCTCATCTTTCTGCTGGTTTCGTTGTAGCCTTATTTTCTAATTTCATTCTTAACTTTCATCTCCAGCATTTCACACAGGCTGTGCTTTACACACAGGCTGCACATTTTTTAGAACCTACATTTTCATTGTTGCCTTCTAATATATTTCTAGGATTTACAGGTCTGTGATGAAGTTTAAGTGACAAAGTTAAAAATAGGAAAAAAATATAAAGTAATGCTGAAAGGGTACCATGACATTCAGGAAAGAAAGGACAGATAATACTGCATTGTTGTTTTCTCCTTTAGGTCATATCCTCCTTTTGTTCATGCAGAAGAACACTACTCCAAGATGGAGCAAGAACAGCATGTATTTCTCCCATCCATTATCTAGGGCATTTGGTGAGATGACATTGACAGCTTGCAAGTGATGACAGTGTATCTCCAAGTAAGGCACAAACAGTCCACCCAGCCATGGTAAGCTGAATGCCTCCAGATAGAATTTACCAATCCCTCGAGATCCCCTTCCAGCTTCTGATCCCATAATACTTCTAGAATATTTCAAAAAACAAAATCACTCAGCAGAAATTATAAATTGCAATGCAGAAGTTGATTTTTCTCGGGCTGAGTCTAATAGATGCAGTTGACTGAAGGAGCAGTTCCCTGCACAGCAGTTTATCTAAAACTATAGGATAGCCAAGGGCCAGCTCAGTGTTTGTAGCAGAGCTGAAGGCACTATTTGCCTTTGAGAATATTTGCAATACTTCCAGCTGCATGCATTAGAAAGCAACTAAAACTAAAGAGACAGTTTTCAATCAGAGATTCTTATGGGAAATTTCACTGCTTTCTTCCCATCAAAAACCAAGATAAATATCCTACTCTTCCCATCATAAAATATTCTGGTTGAGAGTTAATGGAGTTTAAAAGTCATTAAAACTATTCATTGGTCTGTTGGGGGAAGGTTGGAAGGATGGAGCAGAGCTGTTTTGTTTCTTCCAGAATTCACTAAATTACCAGAGAGAAAAAATATACCTGCACTTCCAACTAATTATTCTTTTCTCTGGAAGAAATTAAGTTTTACCAGATTCAAAATTTACTTTGAAAAATCCAGGCTTGTATTCTCATGCAATAAGTTAATTACAATTGTAATTCAGCATATGTATTTTCTTTCCTTGAAAGAGTAATAAATATTTAGTTATAAAATCTGGGTTATTCATTGAAATACACATCAATATTACCATTGAAAATGGTAATAAGATCTCATGGTTTGCTGAGTCATAAAACATAAAAGCTCATTGAGGAAGATCTCATCTTTGGAGAGTTATTTGAGTGTAACTCCCATTTTTCTGCTGCAATTTAAAATCCATCAGAAATCCATCAGAGAGCTTATCCTCCAAAGCATTTCAGTTTGTTTCAAGACTTGAAAAGAGGCCACCTGAGCAAATGGCCCAATTATCTCATACAACAGTTCATGCATTTCTGAATTTCAAATAGGATGAGATTTCTGCTCCAGCTCTCTCCTGTCCATTGTAAGGAGGCTCTCTGGGCTCTGTTCTGACACTTCAATGTCCAGAATCAGGGGTTTATATTTACATCTAAAATTAAATATTCATTATCTGAAAGCTAACTGTTTCAGCTGCATTTCTCTTACTTTCCAAATTTATCCCACCTAATAGAAGACACCGTTTGTAAATACTTTGTCTGAGCATTACCAAAACACAATTAAAAGACTAACATGAAGGTAGCCTGCTGCCTTACACAAACTATTTCAGCAAAGCACCTGAGCACATGTTCAGCTTTAAGCTTATGCAGTTTTAGTGGTGCCAGAAAACTAAACTCATGCTGTCTGTTTTGATCCTTGAAGCAATGGTTGAATCTTGGTTTAATGGAAAAGAACACTGGAAAGCACTAACCTGTGCATTTGCTGCTGTAGATGTTCTCCTGAAGCTCCACTTTGGCTTTACCTTTACGTTTTCCTGGGGGCCCTGGGGGTCCAGGAGGTCCAGGGGGCCCAGGTGGTCCAGGCTCACCTTTTGCACCTGGGTACAAAATGCAGTGTCAGGACACAGCCCTTCCCCAGGCAGCAGGAAACCTGCAGAGAGCTGTACATGTCCACAGGACACCCACAGAACAGCCTCTCTCTTTCTTTAGAGGTTCCTGAGTACAGAATATGGTGCAACAAACTCTCTGAAATGCTGTTTGTTAGAAAGTGAACCAGATAGAGCTTCACAAGGAGGAGGACATCAATGCATTTTATCTGTCTGGATTACAGGCCCATTAGAGAGTTACCATTTCAGATGCTACACTGCTGTAATTTTACAGTTTAGATTTGGCTGCTTCATGTATTCCTGAGTGGAAATCTGCCCTTCATTTTCTAATAGAAAAATAAAACTACGCTGGAGCAGGAGGAAGTCAAATGTATGAAAGCATTCTGGAAAGGGTGAAATTCACATACACTTCAACCCAAGGGCCAGGCAGAGAAGTTTTTATGAAGACTTGCTCTGCAAAGAGAACAATTTCCTGAGCATAGCAATACTCAGACTTCCCCATGTATATCAACCCTATTTGTACAGGTTGGTCCTGCCCTTGCAGATCATATTCATGCTTCAGAAGTGGAGCATATCTTTTTCTGACAAGTGCACTGTTGCAAGAGAACTCCCAAGAGCACTTTTCTCTACCTTCTAATATCACATCATTGTTTGCACCCCCTTTTTTCTCTTGGATCCCCTTGCACCCTTTTCTCCTGGCATACCATCCTTGCCAGGCAAACCCATTTCTCCTGGTTCTCCTTTCTGTCCTTGATCGCCTTTTGGTCCTGGCAAACCTAGAAATAAAAACCATTTCAGTATCAAGAGCACTGCTCCAGTATTAAGCACCAATTAATAAATATTTTTACTACAAACCATATCCGTTCTAGTTATATTTTTCACCTGTATTTAGCTGGATAGCTGTAATTTCTTTGGATTTCAAAGCAAATATGAAGGGAAGCTCTACCTATTTTTCCTCTTTTTCCATTTACTCCTGGTTCTCCCTTTTGTCCTGGAGTTCCTGGGATTCCATCTGATCCATTGTAGCCAGGCAGCCCAGGAGGCCCTGATCAAACCAAACAGCATAACTGGATTTTCTCTGTTGAATGCAAGTTACCCTGAAATCTACTGTATTTGCATGCAGCATGTTTATATATATATGTAAACCTCAGCAAAATATAACTCATACTTTTCTGATACAGAGAATTATTCCAAGCAGACTCTCACAGGTTAAGCAGTACAGAAAGAAAACAAGTAACCATTCATAACAGAGCCTTAAAACCACCTGAGTGAGAACTGAGACAGAATTCAATAAGAAAGGAGGAAAGTTATGGGGGAGATGGAAGGGTTTAATCAGTAACCAATATTTTTTTTAAAGGTGGTTTTAGTGTTAAATTAAAATATCCATTTCCTTGGGAGGTTAATAGATAAATTCATCTCTTCACCTAGATGCTACTTAAATATATTTGGTTTTGATCAAATGTTCTACTCCCTCCACTAGAAAATTAGAATGTCTGAAACCTCCCCTCTCTCAGAAGGGTCATGAACTGACTTAAATACAAGCATTATAAAGGCAGGCTGTCATTAAACCCTCCCTTTTCTAATTACCAATGTAAGACAATTTTGTGAAAGACAAATTTCTCTATTTCAATGTTTCATACCAGCAACTGTTTCAATTACCCCCAAATGTTACTGAAATTGTCCAGGTGTCTTACCTGGGGGTCCTGGGGGGCCTATAACAAGAGGAAAGAAAAAACCACAAGAAAGAAATAGTGAGTTTAACCTAGCAAGAAAACAAAGCAATTCCAAGCTGAACTGATGAGCACTAGATCTGAGCAGTAAAAGGGTAAGAAAATCCCTCCATTTTCAAAATGAGCAGCTGTTAACTGCTTTGTATTATAAATAACTGTCTGAGCATTAGCAGTAACCTCAGACTTGGCAAAAGAGTAACACCTTTACGTAAGCATGTTGTGCTTTTTTCAAATTTCAATTGACAAAAGTTTGGCAACAACCTCTGCAATGTAACCTCACTGTCAGGGGCTTTGGTGCCTTCACAAAGCCAT
Source organism: Setophaga petechia (assembly GCA_024362935.1). Taxonomy (NCBI): domain Eukaryota; kingdom Metazoa; phylum Chordata; class Aves; order Passeriformes; family Parulidae; genus Setophaga; species Setophaga petechia. The sequence goes on from JANCRA010000016.1 coordinate 11,753,463, forward strand.
GGATGCAAGACACCTCACAGCCATATTTTCTTTATGTAAGTGTTCTTCAAAAATCTCTTCTAGTGGAGAAAAATTGGCTTTACAATGCTGATGAATGTCACAATTAAAAATCCTGTTGGATACACATAAAAATACATGCCACACTTCTCTGTATTTTACAGATTGCAATTCAGGACCAAGACTATTTAAGTTGGAAAAAAAAGCCTTGTCATTCATATCAACAGTCAGACTTTTCACATGTGACTTATCCAGTCTGGATCAAGCCTCCCACAGAAACTGGTTGGTACATTTAGAAATTGGACTTGCTTCAGTCATTCAGCAGCTTGTAATACAGAAAATCTGCCTCACTCTCTTAGCTTAGATGTAGGGCCCTAAAGAGAAGCAAGCATAGCAGGCAGGAGTAAAGAAAGATTAACCAGAACAATGTCTGTGATTCCTCATCTGTGATCCTCAATGCACATCAAAAAATTTTTAAACGGAAAACCAGTTGGAGAATACAAAGGTGACGGTTGCAATTAAAGAACCAAATTAACTCTGTGAACATTTTTATCCAGCCAAAATACTGCCTTGTTTCAACCACTTTTTACAACAGAAAATAACAGTAATTACTAGATTTCCCTAAAGATAACAATTTTCAGCATTAATTATGAAGCATTATGAGTAAAGTGAAAACCATTTTACAATACCATTATAGGAATCATCCCTTTTAATCAGTACAGGCAGTAGTATCAGTTAACATCTTTCTGCCAGTTTTCAAGTAAATGGCTATTTCTTTCACACTATATTACATCCATTAGTGCATTGCATTCCTTCCTCATCCCTAAAGCTGAGGCTCCTTGTACAAGCATAAGATACCTAAGAAAGGGGCTTGAAAAGCCATGAATGTCATTGAGGCCTACAGCAGAGAAAGCCACTCTTGTAATGGTGTTGGGAGAGAAAAAGGTGCAAAAGGCACCAAGTAACATAAATTTACAAGTCTGAAGCCCAAAAAAACCAAAACTTACATTGTCTGTGGTTCAGCCACTGTTGCAATGAGAACTGATGTATAGCTCCAGAAATATTATTTAACATCTGTGTGTGCAGTGCTAGTTCCCATTTATGTTTAATCAGTTGAGTCAAATGGACTTTATTGAAAATTCAAACCAGACAGCAAGTGAAGCATTTTCTTTAACTCGTAAATCTGGCTTCTTTCTAATCTTCTCATTTCCAAAAGGAGCACAACTCATTCTGTGACAGATCTCAAAGCTGGACTGTAGCTCTTAAATTGGCTGCTACCAGACACTGTTCACCAAACCCCACAAAACTTTCCACACCTTCTTATGACTCAGCCATCAGCAGCTCCAGGTCCTCACTGGTGACATGTGACTTCACTAAGTGCCACTGCTCCACTGCAGTTGTAACAATGGGAGCAAGTTTATACCCCCTGCATGTTCCTCCTGTGTTAGGCCTGAAGTGCAAAAATTACATTTGTGCAAAAATGTTATGACTAAACCTCAACTGGTATTTGAAACACCCAAGTCTAAAAGATTTGCTTATGAAAATGACATCAAAGAGAAATGGCTCCAAGTAGCATCATTTGAGCTCCCTAAATTCCAGCATTTATATTCAGAGGGTACAGATAAGTCCCAAAGTGGTACATATTAACCTTTTTTAAAATTCTGATAAATAGCAGTTTTTTGGCAGTTATTGACCTCAGGTTCTTTGAAAGCACTGTTTCTGGGTTCCTGGAGGTAACATAGGTGCAATGCTTAAGGCAGCAAACATACCTGTTAAACATATCCCTTTTGTGCTGTTACACAAATCCACCATCACTCGGACCTAATATTGCAAAGAAATTAAAGTTGAAAACAATGTATTTCATAAAAGTATCTGGTTCACTTTACCTACAGAAATAATTCCAAACCCAAAGATACAACTGGCCCAGCCCTCTGTGCTTATTAGAACAAGCTCCTCAGAATACAGTAACCCTGTGACACCATCCATCTCTTTGGGCAGTGTTTCTCTCATAGGACTCTGCTCAATAGACCTCAGTTTAATCCTTACTGAAAGTATGAATAAAATATTGGGCAGACAACTCCATACATCACTCAGCCATTAAATTTCACACATTACTGGAACACATGTGGTTGTCCATGCATGGACTCTATCAGTAGAAGGTATTAAAATCCAATTATCAGCCAATAAAAACTACATTCAATTTTATTTTATATTTGTCTAAGTGATGGAAACTTTTCTAATGAAGCATACCCAGGGAGGAAGATGACCTGTGTTCCAAATAAGCAATTTTTTATCTTTGAATAACCAAGATGTGCAAATTTGAAATGGACCTTCATCCACTCAAAATAATTCAAGCAAAAAGACCAGTCTTTATTAAATCAAGCTGGAAGACACATTCATAAAGAGGCTTTTAATCTAGAGTAGACTAAAATTTATCAACAGAGGAGTCATCTTTACAAAATACAGAGTTCTTGGCTGAGCAAATATTCACATTGCATGTCCTGCATAATGAGAGTCAACACTAAAACATTTTGCGACTCATCAAAACAAACAGCAGAAATATGACCATGATCTCTGGAAGTCCCTCAGCTCTCTATGGGAAAGTCTAATGTTTATAGCCAGAAAACAAAGGGTCACTATTTCAGGGCTGTGCAATGAGTGATAATTTATGAACCATTTACCCAGAGCTGCACATTTGTTGATCTTTCTGCAGTTAGTCTATCTACAATTAATAGAAATTAATGGAATGCACTAGTCCCAAGAGATAGAAGGAACAAGTGCAAGGCAATCTAGAAGGCAGATTGAAGTTTAATCCTAGCAAGGTTATTTGCCACTGTCAATCATTATTTTTTAAATTAATGCATCATTAGTTTCAACTGCCAAATTTAACAGACTCAAATAGAGGATAATTAGTTCAGTGGAAAGTATCCTTTTGCTGCAAAAGCAAACCATATTTGACAATGAGCTCCTGTTCTGTTTGATACCTGCTGAGAATGTACTGATTCCAGACTGTACTGGAACAGTACATTTAGAATTTAAGACTCAGTTTAAATTAGCTGAGAAGTGCTAACTGATTTTGAATATCAGAATATGCTTGTTTTCTTTCCCCTCACACTCCTCAAAAGCACTTGGCTCCTACCCTGTAATTTGTAAAATACATGTTGTCCATGTGCACTCTAATTCTAACTGCATTTTAATTTAAATAGTTCTGTTGAGGTTGTTGAAGTGATCACAGCTTGCTTTGGGGCCCTCCAATTATCTCAGCAGCACTACTTTTACCAGTCAGTCCAACTCAGGTGACAATTAAAAAACATGGCACTCAAGGAGTGCAAATAGCCTGTGACAGAACCTCCAGCTTAGCTATGAAAGATACCCTTCACAACCAGCATCATCACTAAGAAAAGCTACAGAAAAAAAATATCTTATTTAAATGCTAAAATCTTAGTTTTCTCATGGAGAAATGGTGGAAAAATAAAAATGAAATTAATTCCTAAACTATGAATTATTACTCAGATAACTGGTGGCCACTATCTTTTGCACTGTCTTAAATCACACTTTGAATCTTGGCCTGTACCCTCCCATCAGCCTTTCTGCAGCAGCAGATTTCCCAGTTTCCTATTTTTACTCACTTGCAAAATAAATATACACATACTTAAATAAGAGGCCCTGAAAAAAATTATGCTCATGTTATTAGAGCTAATATTATTTAGCTCTAATCTAATCTCCAGAGAGAATCTGTTCAGGCCCACATTGAACAGGGGCCACCAGTGGCACAGGGGTCATCCCACCAACTCTGAGGAACTTTGTCTCACACTACAAAAGTAGCCAAGTCTTCAAATTGTGTTAGTGGGAGTTAGATTCAAAATACAGAAATGCAGGAGTGGGAGGAGAGGGTGTTTGAATATTTTTCTAAGGACTCTTTTCCCCTTGAGCACATGATTCTGCACACAGTTACACACTGTGCAGTGGCCAGAATGAAAAATGTTTGATGGGAGTAAGAATGAAAAGGCATCAAACCCTCCCAAGCAGCTCTCTGCAGGATGCACAGGTTTAAATGAAGCACATCACACACAGCATAGTCACAGTGGACATTTAGAGGCACAAGTGAACAGTCTGGCCACGTGCTCTTCAAATATACACAGTGTGCTCAGTCCTATTTGGAGAGGGCAATAAAATAATGTAATGTAATTAATGTAATCATGGTACCTATTGACAGCAGAGTAGCACATTTAATGGCCACTGACAAAATTATCCAGGCACTCACCTGCAAGTAATGATACCAGTCTGAGCACCTGGCATAAATGGCATTGACTGTCTTCAAGCCCTATCAGGATCAGAATCCTTTCCCCAATAATTTTATTTGTGGATCTTTTGGACTCAAAAAAAGCAATTCATATCAGATAGAGCAAAACAAATTGCAGCTGCCAAATCCAGAGATGACTTCCTAAAAAGTTATTTAAAAGACAGTTTTGAGTACAAAATGATGTGACTTTACAGATTTTTACTTTTTGCAGAAGTTTTGTGCTGCAAATTCTAAACTCAAAGCACAACAACTTAAAGGGCCTAGCTAAAAAAAAAATTATTCTAAGACCCTAACAAAGTCATTATCAAGACTCCATGCTTTGAACACCTGTGCTTGACACTCTCATTAGCTCTAACATTAATGGAGATGTTATCACTGTAAAATGAGGATTGCAATAGTTTATTAACAAAAATGCCATCAGAACATGAATGAATAGGTATTTTCTGTAAATACTTTTTTAAACCAGCAACATTAATACACGAGTAAGACCCTGAGTTACACTTTTGTGCACGTAGACCTGCAACCCTTACTGGGACAATTTCCACTAAAGTTCCCTCAATAGTAATGTTTTTCTTGCATTTCTTCTAACTCAAAATGCAAAAGTATTTCAATCTATTCAAAATTTGTCAACTATACAACCTGTGTAATTTTTCAACTACATGACATTAGTTCCTACTGAGCAAGATCATCTTTTCACTGATGTGTAAAAAACTGTGCTGTTCTACCAGAGAAAGGACATACAGTTCTCCTGATCCATCAAATACCACTTCAAATTCAGCACTTACTGGAAAGGCATTATCAGTTTCAAAGAGATGTCAGGTGCTGTCCAGTGCCTCATGCTGAGATGCTGAACAGCACACAACACACGGGGGCTCTGTTAGTGGTGTTAGTTTTAAAAAACGGGAATGCTGGAAACTGGAAGGCTTCTTATTGCAATGAAATTTTTTAGTTTCACTAAACCTCCATCTGTAGTTATGGTATTTACTGAAAAATCCTTTCTTTAGGATTTTTTCTCCTGAGAAGCTGAGAGACCTCAGGAACAAATGTAAACTATAATTATCTGCTGCTGTGGAATGCAACGGGTGGATCTGTGATTGGTCTCATGTAGTTTTTTCTAATTAATGGCCAATGACAGTCCAGCTGTCCGACTGTCTCAGTCACAAGCTTTTGTTATTCATTCTTTTTCTATTCTTAGCTAGTTTTCTGATGAAATCTTTTCTTCTATTCTTTTAGCATAGTTTTAATATAATATATGTAAAAAAATAATAAATCAAGCCTTCTGAAACATAGAGTCTCATCCTAAGACCCCTGCGAACACCCATCATACCCAACCTCCCTCCCTTTGGGTAAGTCCGGTTTGCGAGGTTGGGTGTTGCCCTGCGAGCTCCGAGCGCCGCACTCACAGGGCGGGCAGCGGGGCAGAGCACCGCGTTCTCTCCGGGTAAAGCCGCCCGGCAGGAGCCAAGGCGAGCGAGCGCCCGCCCCGGGGCTGCAGGCGGGCCAAGCCCGGCTCTCCCGCCCCCCGGCCCGCTGGCAGCCCCGGCGGGGCCGTACCGGCACCATGGAGTAGGTGAGCATCATCAGCATCTCGTCGCTCTCGGCGCGCACGTGGCCGCGGGCGCGCTCCCCGCGGCGGCTGCGCTTGGTGCGGGCGGCGGGCGCGGGGCCGGGGGGCAGCCCCCGCACGGAGCCGTTCCCCGCCGCCGCCTCCAGCTCCCGCAGCGCCGCGCCCAGCTCCCGCCACTGCGCCAGCAGGAACAGCGTGCCCGCGGCGCTCAGCGCCGACAGCAGCCCCACGGCGGCCAGCAGCGCCCGCCCGCCCGCCGCCTCCATCGCCCCGCCGCGCCCGCAGCGCCGCGCATTTATCGGCGCGGCCGGGGAGTGCGGGGGCACGGCAGGGCTGGGCACTGTCCCCGTGAGCCGGGCAGGACGGGGAGCTGCCCTCGGACACTTCAGAGGGGGATGCGCCTGGCGCAGCGTGTGACCCAAAGGCTCTGTCAAACGGCTGATGTTGTACATGGGTTTTTCCAGGGGTCAAGCAGTGAGACTGCATAATAAAAATCCCCCTGTTAGACAGATCCTGTCATCTCACAGATCCGTGACACGGGTCCCGCAGTTCACAGCATCACTGAGCTCTCTTATGAATACCATGTGTCATTCACTTACAAAAACTGCCTTGTTGCTTTAGATGTTCAAGCACAGACCTTTCCAGAATCACTACTGCTAAACCTCCTGTGACATGGGATACCTTTAACATAGCAAATTTTGTTATCAGTTAATTCATAGGCAAGATAAGAAAATTAATTACAGCATATAGCAAAATCTATTCAAATACCAAGATTTCATGAAGAATGTGAAAGGTCTTGAACTCAAAAACACTTTTCAAAAAAGTTATTTTTGAAGCTGACATTTCAAATCAAAGCCATGCACTTTCTTACATTGATACCATTTCAAATCGACCTCAAGAAACCCCCAGCTTTTGAATGCCAAGTTTCCTACAAGGGAAGGCTTTGATCCTTTGTCACAGTGACAATTCTCTGCTGCAACTGATCACTTAAATTTTGTCTCCATTCTAACTACACCATTGACCTGTAATTCATGCTAATCCCGCAGTACATTGACAGATGAACTATTGGGTCAAACCAAATCTGAATTTAATACACTCAGTTCTGCTATGGCTGCCTAAGCACAGTAGAGAAGTAGACATAGGAAAACAACTCCATCATATTAAATTTCTCATCTCTCTGAAATAAATTACTGCAAAAAGTGCTGGTGTCCTCAGGCATTGCATTGGAAAGTTTCCTTATGAAACTACTACAGGTATAGGTGAAAGAAGATGAAAGAAGAGAGACCAATCATTCCATGTCATCCCATGATGGCAGATGGGACAGAAGAAAATCACCATACACCCAAAGGCATAGGGCTTATCCGCACAGAAACAAAGAATAGTTGGGCCAAAAAGCACCTTTAAAAGTCACCTGACCCAGCCCCTCTGCAGTGAGCAGGCACACCTTCACACAGACCTGGCTCCTGAAAGCCCCATCAGCCTGGCCTTGAATGTTTCCAGGGATGGAGCACCTCTCACCTCTCTGGGCAGCCCCTGTCAGTGTTTCACCACAATAACTGCAAAATATTTCTTCCTTCAATCAAATCTAACCCTACTCTAAGATAGCCTAAGGAATAATTACAAAACCAAATGAGTAAACACTTGCTGAAAAATCATTTGAGGCTTTGGGCCTTGGCAAACTATTCTGAAGGTATCCCAAAGTCCTCCATAAATGTGAACAGCCTTTCTGATGTCAGAGAGGGTTACAAGAATAATTGCTTCCTGCAATATATCTACACCAAGCAGGACATTCCTGGGTGTGGAAAATGCCCTGGCCAGCTGGGGTCAGCTGTCCTGGCCGTGCTCCCTCTCAGCTCCCTGTGCACCTGCTCACTGCCAGGGCAGGAGGCTCTGGCCAGCCCCTGGCTGCAGGTGAGCCCTGCTCTGCCCCAGCCAAGGTGTCACTGTGCTCTCAGTGTTATTCCCACAGCTCCAAAGTGCAGCACTGCCCCAGCTGACAGGAAAGCAAATCATTCTATCCCAGTCAAAACCAGGAGACTCCGCAGTTGATGTCCCAGCTTAGCATTGAAGTGCATATTTGAGTTTTGCTTACAGTACTACTCTTGTAAAAGAGAAAGAAGAGGAAGAAATAAGACCTTGCATAGAATTTCCCAGAAGACTTATCTTAAGCAGGCTTAGTTTATAATTCATAGGTATAAGAAAATGAGTAAGAATCTATCACACCAGCAAACAAAACTTTCTGTCCAAGAACAAACAGAACTGCACCCCAGAGATCATACAGCACAACTAACAGCAATTCTTCATTTTTATCGTCCATTTCAAAGTGCAATGATTGAGTAAAAAAAAAAGAGTATAATAATTATGAGCTACAATTTGAAGAATAACAAAAGCAACATAGCTCGCTTAGCACTCTTGCTTTCCCATCTGCCTAATTCTGCAAGTTTTTCTCTCCATTACAATCAAAAAGCAACTGAACATTGTTCATTTAAGAAATGGGCCATTGGATCAGCACAGACACCCTATCCAAGGCTGCAGTCAGGAACCTGCTGAGATGGCAGAGGGGCAGAGTTCTTCCCCAGGCCCCAACATATACCAGAGGTTTATGGCAATGTGTGCAGATCTGCCCTTGGCTTGCCAGGGCACACAGTGACACCTCTGGTGAGAAACTGCCCCATTTTTGAAAGTCAGGAGTCAGCTGACAGCACAATTTTGTGGCAAAGAGGTTCCCAAGACTGCATTGAAAATCCTTTTAGCTGCTCCAGTGGCAGGAGCAGCTGACTGACAGGGCAGTGGACATTCCTGTCCCTGCTTTCTACTGAGTGTTCCCTCAGCCCATATGAACAGCAGCTCATTCAAATGTCTCCATGGTACCCTCTGCTGCTGCCTGACAATCCTGTGGCTCCTTCTGGATCTCTTGTCCCTGTGTAACACAGCTGAGATTTTGGTTCCTCCATACAGCACTTGTTACCAGCTGCAATGCACTTCATGCTCAATGCCTCTGTTCCTTCACAGGGACAAAAACCAATGGTCCCAAAGCAGAATGGAGGCTTGGGGATGATGTTGGTAAATTCTAGAAACCTTACAGCTATTTTCTTACCAAAAAAACAGAAAAATTTGCTCAGTAGCAATTTAAACCCACGTGAGAAAAGTGTTATCCCCTGGATCCATCATTTTCTCAGTTAGGTAGAATGCCAGCAAGCAGCACTTCAATTATTTCCTGGCATTTCAGAGCCTGTGTCTCTAAAGCACATCCCAACACGACTGTGCATCATAACTGACAGGCCATACAAAGGTCACATAAATCTGTCCAAGTAACACTGGAACCAAATAGAAGCTACCAATATGCAAACTGCAGAGGCAACACCATGTTTTTTCATTTTAAAATTCCAGCTTTGCAGAGCTGAAATAAATTCCCAGAAAATAAAACATAGCATTCCCACAAGAGGTATTTTTGTATCCAAATTACTCACTATGTGTATAATAAAAAATATTCCTTGATTATCCTCAAGCTGACAATGTATTCAGATGGTGTCACACTTAACTAATGCTCCCACTGATGTTTTACTTTGTAGAAGTTGTTATTACTAAAATCTCATCTATTTTGGCAGCTGCCCCAGTGATAAAGCACATTGGAGATGGGAACATTATTTCACTTGGGTAGATAATGCTGGAAGAAGGACCAAGGTGCTGAGGACAATGCCCTTATGAGACAGTTAAACTGCCTCTGATCATGCCATGACAAGACCAGACAGATTACAGTCTTTATGAATGCTATCAGAAAGAAGATAATCTCTTTTCCTGAACTAGTTAAAGTGAAAAATGATCTTTTGAAGCTTTCATAACCTGCCATGACAAGTGACAGATTTTATTGGATCTCCCTTCTTCTCAAGAAATACACCCGAGGTTTGATATATTCATTTTACCATTCCAAAGCTACTATAGATTCCAAACCTACAAAGTAGAAGGGGAAGATCATTCTTTGGACTGTCAAACTGATGAACAGTTAAGGCTTTTCAGTAAATTTCTTGTGCTTTCCATTGCCACAGCTGCCCCTGGTAAGTGCTGCAGCCACGTGTTCAGCAGGGCTGTGCTCAGGCAGGAAGCCCCAGGCAGGGCTGGAAATGCCCTTTCCCCTCACCCCTGCTCAAACCATGGCATGCACCAGCAGCTGGGCAGAGCTGTCCAGCCAAATCACAGTTACACCTTAATATTGGCACTGAAACCAGCATGGCTTCTACAGCAAAGAATTAGCTTTAAAATATTAAAAGGCTTCTGACTACACGCAAAAAGAGGCTTGATTTTGAAATTCATATTAGGTCCTGGCATATTCATGTTCAGAAAAACTGGAGCACGTAGGTTTGAAATGTCTTTGCAGCAGTTGTAGGTCAGGCACAATAGCAGATTTAGTGATCCAGACCACACTAAGCTGTGTGATCAACCTCACCCCACAGAATTAATTCAGGCTTCTATCAGCACACACACCAGAATGCCTCCTACTCCATTTCTGCACATACATTCCACACAGACTATGGCATATTGGATACAGGCTTGCTTTTCAAGGAAAAAAAAAATACTGAAAGAAGATAAAAATACAAAGGAAATACTATAATTCTCATGATTTTGTATCAGAGGAGGTGTGGAAAAGATGGAGTAGTACCCCAACCCCTTAAATCTTGTATTATGCTTTTCAGTGGCACAAATACATAAAGCTCCTCAAGGAATCAGCCATGAATACCTTGAAAATAACTTCTGATTTCAGGAAATACCTATTTAGTACAGAGCTGCAAGAATAAGCAAATCTATGCAGAGGAAAGAATATGCCAGCTGTTAATTTGGAATATCTGGCTTTATTATAAATCATAAATTAGGACTCAGAGAAAAGTGTTTCTTAATAGGTAGGTCAACTTGATGTTTGAAGTTCAAAATAAAACCCATAAATATCTGCAAGGGCTGCAGCACAAAGAGTACTATTCAGTGGCATCAGCAGAATGTCTCATTGTCTTTGAATGCACATTCAATAAATTGGAGGAAGATGCCTTTGAGATGTTTCATCAGGGCACTGGCAGCTAAAGACTATTTTCCCAGAAAACTGCTCAGAATTCCTCCAACACACATTAGAAAAAAATCAAAGCTGCACCATAGACAAAGATGACTGAAGGAGCAAAGAAAGAGAACAATTCAGACACCATGGCTACAACAACCCATTCATAATCCAAATTATGGGAGTAAAAGCAACTGATCAAAACACATGACAAATAGGAAGTGACTTAAAAGATCTGTCACATCTTTGTACCACCACTGAAATCTGAAAACAATGAGAAGAACTGTAGAAATCCAGATAGCTGTCCCTGAAAATAGTCCCTGTTTTTTTTGCAGAGAACCCTGCAGTTCAGTAAGGAAGCAAAGGACCAGGACACCCCTCAACTACCCTGAAACACAGTCAGGAATTAAATATTAAATATTCAGTACCAAATCATCAAAATTATGTTATATCCATGTTGAGATACAAAACAACTAAGAACATTTTTTGGTAGAAGTATCCCAACAGTACCTTAAAAAAATTTGAAGTTTGCATGCGGGAAACTCTCTTACACCATCCACTCTTAAGAGGTCCAAGGAACAAGAGTGGATGTCTCTGTGGCCCAGGTATAACAGACTGGGAGAAATAAAACAGCTGGATAGAAAATAGAGCAGAATTAAATTGCCCCTCTGCTTCCAAAACCTCTCTCCACATCATTGCACCGTGCATGGCACCCACCACCTTAGAGCTGCTCCTGCCCAGAGCTTCAACCAGCTCTGCCACGATCCACTCTCTGCAGCTCTTGGCAATTTTCAGCCAGGAATCACTGAATACAAGCAGTAATCCAGCTTTATTCCCCTCACCTTTTTTTCATTCATATTTACCACTGTGATTCACAGAGGATTAAATGTAATTTTGCCTACTTGAGCACTTTTAAGACATTAATTGGATATATAACTATACACACCATAAATATATATTTTAAGACTATGTATAAAGCCAAGGGAAAGAAATAGCACTATATAATAGCACTGTTTAATATGCCATACAGAAGAAATGTCAAATAATTAATTTACTACTGGTATCTTTGACTTTCAGAAAACTGAACACAGTCATAGCCACAAATACAGCTGAAAAATAAATGGACCAACTGCACTGGGATAATTTATAAATGGAGAACAGCAGTGTCATCTCAGAACACTCCCAAGAAAACTGCTCTGTATTAGGTAAATTTTTATTGACACTATATGCCAACTCATATCAAAACCATGGGATATATTTTTTGAGGTCCTGATAGGAAAAACCATTGCAATTTTAAAGACACAGAGTGGTAAAAAAGACAATTAAACAGTAAAACCATGCATTAGAGTGACATAAAAACCAGCTCTATTAAAGCAATTTAAATCCATCTGCCAATTTCATCTTTAAAATCTAGCAGTAATCTAGAAATGGATTTTCTTCAGTTAGAAGAGTTAAAGTTTCCATGAGTAGCCAAATAATTGCCAACTATCTATTCACCCAAAATCAGGATAAAAATCATATACACTGGATTAGCTAAAGAGGAACCTTTAATGAGTTTATCCCTGACACCTCAGTGCCCCTTACAGACAGATTTGGGATCTTGGTGAGCAGACACAGACCTGAGAGTCACTCCTAGAAATGACTGATTTTCCTCTACCACTGACAAAGCAGGGCCAAAAGAGATGTTTAGGCCTAAATGTCTAGAGTTAAGGAAAATTAATCATATTTACAGAAGTATTACCACCCAGGGAAAGTCTGATACTAAAACAAACCTTATTCAGACACATTTCCTAAGAGACTCTCTCTATTCCAGTGATTCCATAATCTCAAGACATAACAGAAAAGAGAACCAAGGCAAGAAACAGGAGGTAAAATATACATTTTCACTATTAGATTAGACTTGAAATACAGTTTTCTAAATACAAATTATCTAGAAGTACAATTTTCAGAAAAGCTGCACATACAATAATAGAAGGTACAGACATAAAACTGTATTTTGAGTATTTTGCCCCATTCAGGGAGAAGTGTGGCAGGCTCTCGGGTTTTTCCAGCTGAAGGAAGGGGTGCATTCCCTTCCCCCAAGCACCCTTGTGTCAGAGCTGTGTATGCCTTGATTTGCAGAGCAGAAAATGTGCAAGTCTGTGCAGATCTGGAAATGGCACATGGCTGTGCCACAACATTCAGATTGTTCTGGGAGCACAGGATGGAGGGGGCACTCTGGCAGAATACTCAGTTCCCTTGCAGGCACTGGAGCTGCAGCCCACGTCAGGCAGCAATTTGGCACATTCCCTGTCTGGGAAGAAGCCTCTCAGACTGTCTGGATCTGTGCTTCTTGTCTCCACAGTGAAAGATCTGAAGGTACCACAAAGGGGCTAGAAATACCATAACTCAAAAAAAAATTAATAATTTTCTAAACAAGCAGTTCAAGTCAGAAAGACTTTTGAGAAAAGAGTCATTTTATCAGATTTTTGAACGTGAATGGCTGGATGCCACAGCACTGCATTCCCAGCTCACTTTCTGTGAGTGCAGGGGTCCTCTGTAAGGAGTAGGTTGGATGGAATAATGACATAGATGGGCACAACATTTAGTGTATTTGTGATCTGTATGTAATATTAGTTTGCAACTAATGTTAGGGTAGGTTTAATATCAATGCAATTAAGCATGATAATACATTTCTTCAGGTGGGAAAGCTGGAAATCAGTGCTTAAGCTGATTAAGCTAGGTAGGGGAAGTGAGCAGTGAGGAAGAACTGCAGCATTGCTCCAGCCAAAAGGAAAAAAAAACAAAAACACAAACAGAAAAACTGATCCTTCTAAAGAGACTCACCCCATTATATTGCTCTTCAGTAGAGATGAGATGCAGACTGATTGTGGGTTAATCCTCAACATTTTTTTTTATATTCTACCTTTGATGTAATTTGGATTCTGGTAAGTGACTACACAAAGCCACCTAATTTGTCTATTTAGATACTAACTTTAGAATTCATGCTCATATGCATGGGGGATTGTAATCCATATGTCACAGCATTAGATTGGGATTTATTATAGGTATGTACAGAGTCTGGCAAGTAGAGGTGAGGATTATTTAATACATAAATATTTATGTGAAGCAAAGCCACAATGATGGGTTTGGTTGTTCATTAAAGAAAGAATAGCTATAATCTAGAATATTCTAACCTGATTTTTACTGCTTATCACTCAAGCCTTGAACCAATGATTTACTTAGTTTTATGGAAGATCTACTGGACCTGGCCTCTCCTGAGCCTAGAAATACAATGTATGCCATTAAGAAAATACAGACCAGGAGATTTCCTCTCGATTACCCTCACCAGCCAGTGGTTTCAGTCACCCAAGCACAGCAGAGGAATTTCATCTGAGAGCATTTCCTGGGAAGCAGAGGGAATTATCACAGGCAGAGACTGAAGTAACACAACCATTCTGCTGCCAAGGTATTTCCTTCAGAGTTAGCTTAGCTAATCCTGGGAGTACTGCCCTGTGCAGTGCTGCTTTGAAACCATTTACAAAGGCTTAATTCAGAATCCCTAATAATTCTCAACATTTCAGGTATTAAAATTGACTGAATTCCACCAAACACTGAAGAGGATTTTGCACCATTCCCCTTATGCTGCTGTCTTAGACATAATCTTCAGCAAATAGGTGTCTCCAGGTGTATAAATTTCAGTACTGCTTCTTCAGCTTGAGTTTATCTTGTTACAAGCAGGTTTTTAGAAAATACATTGTGTTTTACTTGTGTGCACACACCAGTAACTGTGAGCAATTTTGGAATGGACAAGTAAACATTTCACTGTATGGCTGGCTGATAGACATAATTACAGATAATTCTTACCAGTGCAGGTTATGATACATTCAGCTTTGTTTGCATTTCAGAACTTATCAGAAATGACCTGGACTAAGCATACTTACATACAGCTTTAAAGAGAATTTCTGAGATCACAGCATTTCCCATACATTCCGGGTATGAATTCTGGGCTCACAACCAAAGAGCAATTCTGGCTGTTTTCCTACACAGCCACAGGTAACTCTTTGCCCACAGCTTCCTCTGCAGATGGTTACAATTGTCACACTGTGTTGTGCAGCATGAAAATACAATATTCCATCAAACTTCTACATGAGAGAACCTAAACATAAAACACCTGTTTCTACAAAACTGACTTGCAGCTTTTACAAGGTGGAGTCATAATAATACAGGAGGTTAAAAGAATATTTTTCAACACAGAGGGAATTATCTTAAAGGAGCATTTTCAACCTGAAATTCTACACAGCTTGAAGTTGGAGTTATTAATGGTTATAGAATGTTTTTCCTCTGTAGGCCATTTCAAAATATTTGTTACTTGTATTTAACAAAACAGCATAAATTAAAAAACCACAACAGTTTATGAGAATCTAATGAGCCCCAAAATACTTCATAACTTGGTCTGACAAACAGGCAAAATTATATCATCCTAAAACACTGAAAAATCCTTTTGTATAAACCACAAGCCCAGTGCACAGAAGATGTTTTTGCAAACCTGCTGTGCCTAAAAGCAGCACACTCTGCATTGTGCAAAGCAGGTGCACAGGGGCCTCTCTGGAGCCTCTTCACTTCAGAGACTGGGCAGCCAAAGCTGCCTTAACAGAGAAATTGATATCACTAACAGCACTTGAAGAAGCAGATTAGAGGATTCAGAACAGAAGTAGTGAACAGAATTTTAACCTGATGGCCTCGTACCTTCTTTCCAAGCTAAACTTTAGTATTGCTTTCAGTGCTTTAACTCTACTGAGAAAATGCCTGCAGCACCTTCAGCACTGCAGATGCTCTTGTTCCCCAAGCAGGGCTGCTTTGGCTGGGAGGGTTGGCTGCACTTCCATTTCAGCAAAAGTTTAGCATGGTTGTTTTGGACTTTCCATGGAAGATATCCCCACTTTTTAAATAAAAAGATGCTTGAATCATCCCAATATATCCAAGTAAGCATTTAAAAGAGTTTGATGTGATACAATGAAAAAGCAGTGGATTCAGGTTCCCACTGTAACAGCCAAATAACAGAAATTTGCTTAGAAAAAGTAAATGGATATTGGAGCTTTTTCTAACTGTGACAGCAGTGGATGGTAAGCAGGTGGAAAAACAGGGGAAGTATTTGCAAGTTTACAAGTTTGTGTCACCTTTACTGCAGACATAAAAGAACACTGCATGAGACTTGCAAAGACATCCCTGTGACAGCAGAGCTTAAAAGAAACAAGGAGAAAAAAAAAGAGTATTTAACTGACAAAGAATCCTGTAACAATCTAAGACTCATCCTGAACTGCTCTGAACATCTTGCACATTTTTCCATGACAAGAGAACAGATTGTGTCTCAAAGCACCTTTCTCCACTCTCTAAAGTGTTGCTCTCAAATTATTCTGATGCCCACGGACAAACCCAGAAAATCTAAGACAGTCCTCACTAGTTCTTGCACATCAAGGACAAAAATCATCACACACCTCTTTCTTTTTCTCACCAGCTGAAATGCCAGTTCAGGAGAAGGAATAAAATGAAAACAAGTTGACCAGCTAACAAGCTGAAAGTGTAGATGCTCAGGCACTTAATAAATGGAGAGTTAGTTTTAGACAGTGCATGCATGACCTGTTCCTATAATTCACCATTACAGCTGCCTCTGCCTGTGACAAGAACACACTGTCCCCTTCTTCAAAATAGGTAGTGCTTCTTGAATTAACAAGTGTGGTCTACATTAGTCTCAAGATTTGAACTTATGTAGGCAGACAAATAGGAGAAAAATATCCATACTGTTAACTCTTTCCATTTTGGCTTTCATTTGGAGTTTTTATTGCTGTTCTATCAATCTGATGTGGACAAAATGAGAAGAGTGATTTTTGGGGGGGATGTGAGAGATGCACTTGACTGCTTAAGAAAATGAGGTGTTTGGCCCAAAGGAGGCAAAGGCCTGACCCAGAGCTGGGCCAGGAACCCCTCCAGGACACCCCCAGAGCAGGAGGGGTCCCTTATGTAATTCACTGTGAGCCAAACACTTCACTCCATAACCCTGGGAGCCTCTGTGAGCTGCCTCTGGGCCCTCCCTGCAAGGCAGAGATCTCCCCTCCACCTTCCCCAGGACAGACAGACCTTCTGCTAATGACAGAGCTTTGGATGAGTCCAACCCAAGCTTCCTCCAAACTGCCCTGACTGCACTCCAGGGCACTCTCTCCTTGAGCAGGGACACCTCTCAGGGTTTGGGGTTCCTTACCCAAGGCTGGGAGATTCTTCCTTGCAAATTGGATGGGAAAATGACCCTCAAAACCAGCTGAAGCAGCCCCTGCCTCCTGTGCACCTCCTCACCTATGGATTATTCAGGGGAAGGGTGGTTGTGATAAAGCCCAGAGCTCACAAACATCACATGAGACCTGTTTTGAAGAAAATTAAATCTCATGTAAACAAATTAAAGAGCTGCATTCAGTCATACTGAAAACTGACCATTTTGCCTGCATTTGTTCCAGATCAAAGAAACCACTGAAGAGATTTTTTTGAGTGTTCAAAGCCACATGGAACATCTTTTATAAAGCTCCTTACATCAACAACATTTACAATCGGAAAGAAACCCACCAAAACAATAAACACTAAACCCCAAGTACTCAAAGGTGGTGTCTGAAGACTTGTACCTGTCTCCAGACAGTAGAGGCAGAAAGAATTCAAGAGGCTCTTATGGATTGTTTTGTACCTGACAATATCATGAGCTTCTAAAGCTTTTTTTTCCTTCCAGAATATGAGCTAATATTTTTTTTTTTTTGAAACTTTGCTGACCATGACACTCTAGATGTTGAGCAGCCACACTTCCCAACACACTCTAAAGTCTGGGGGTTTGGACAATAAGCCAGAAAGAGAATTGTGAAGATTTGTGAAATAGAATTGCCAAATCTGCCTGGTGTTAGAACTGCAAGCAGGATAGACCCTCTGAAGCTGGGCATGAAAGAAAAAATGTGGGCAGTAGAGATGGTTCAACCAACTGCATTGATATGAGAGTACTTCTGTGATCTTTTTTTTAAATGGCATTATCTAGGGAAGCCGAACTCCAGTTTGCATTAAAAAATTCTGCTGTGAGGCCAAAAAAGTCTATCCCTGCACTGAATATAATGTTAGAAAGGCTAAACAAGACAGCTCCTTACAAGACACTTCACAGAAAAAATCACATACAAAATGTGAAATGAGTGATTTCCAATATTGTGTTACTAAATCCCTCAAAATACACCTGCCTATGTAGTCAAAACACACCTGCCTGTGTGCACACTGTTCATTGAAAGGGTGCATTTATGACAATGACCAGAAAGAGCCACGGAGGGAACATGAACAGGGTGCAGGGGATGCTGCCAAATGAAGGAGCTGTTTAGAAGCAGCAGCCAGCCCCTGCCCAAGTGTGGCTGGAAATGAAGGCAAGGGCTAAAATCTGATTGCCTGCAAGCACTCTGCAGCATTTTGTGCTTTGCTAGTTCTTTAACAACAGTGGACTGAAACAGACTCAAAATCTGCAAGCAGTTCACTGACACGATTTTAAGGATTGGTAAGTTTTCATACACACAGGACATGTTTGTTGGACAATTTTGCTCCCCAGTGAGAGAACCTGACAGGCTAAATGTCACCTGCTCCCCTGGCTGATGCGCACCTCAATTAGAAAGAAGCACTGCAAGTATTTGAAGACAGGTACTTGCAGCAGTCTCAGCTCTCTCAGTACTTGATAATTGATTTGTTAAGGGTAATGGGAAAATAGCACACATGGGAAGTTAAAAGAAAAAGAAGGAATAAAATGCCTGGTTAAATTACAACAACGTCTTTCTTTGAGTGCCTAGGAAAGACAGGCAGCCATTACTGCAAACATAGGGGTGCCTAGGAGTGCCACTTCAGATTCCTTTACTTTTATATAGAGAAGGAAAGGCACAGAGAGCAAAGTAGACACATTGTCCCATGGTCAAACTCCCCACCTGGCATCTGCTTTTGTCCAATACCCAGCATGGAGCAACAATCCCCATGGATCTCCAGCAGGACCTTGTGCTGACAGCTCTGTCCACACAGATGTCTCTGCTCTTTCTTTGCTCACACCACATGGGGCACAACAGGGACAGGTTCACCAGGGGCAAAGCAAGCATGTCCCTCACACCTTTGAGACTGCACTGAAACCACCAGGACATAAAAAGAATTAAGATCTGATGCCATCTCACCAGTTTCATAATGCTGGTTCTTATACCAGTGATTTCATTGCCACTGGTTCTTATACCAGTGATTTCATTGCCACTGGTTCAATCTAAGTAATTTTCTTTCTGCCTAGTTACTAGGGGAGAATCAAGCCCTTCTGACTAAAACCCAACTCTTATCATGTTATCATAGGAGTCACAGGGTCCCTAGAAGGTTACATACCCTTCTGCTCAGCTATGAAGAACATTTTGCATCATTTTCCCTCAACAGCCTATTGTGAAATATTTAGAACAAAGAACCCTCCTGCATTATTTGTGTTTCATGGTATAAAATCCAACTTTGTTAATTCAGTGAATGCCTACTCAGGCTCTGAAGAATTTGTAGTATTCAACATAGGCCTTTGTAGTGAACAACAAGTCCAATCATTCTGGTTGCATTATGCAAAGTTCCAGGAATTCTTTGGCATGAGAGAAAAGATACATTTTGTCTGGTATATGGAAATATTATTTGATTTAAAGTTGTATCCCACAGAAGTCAGTCTTGATGAAGCCTAGTTTAAATATAAACAATCACTTTCATGCTATTTTACCCATTTTGAGACTACTTCATGAGCATCTTAATCAGTTTCCTACCCCTGAATTCATACACAAATTCCTTGTATCAGTAAGAAGATAAATAATGCTCTCAGAAGAAGGAGCTCCAACAAAGACTTTAACAGATTTTTTCATTTTTAGACATGTACTTTTGGTTAAATAAATTATCATGGAGAAAGAAATAAAAATGTGCTTGTGTGAGAAACTAGTCATTCTTGGTGTCCCTTAAACTTCAAGAAACACTTGCTGACCAAGGAAAAAAACAATTTTTTTCATATTCCTTATATTAACTTGGTATTTCACTAATCTCATCATTCTGATGGGCTTTTAAAAATGAGTTATTAAGCAGTTTCTTTTGTGCATGTATAATAAAGAATATCTAAGGATTTAGGTGCTTCCAAATAAAGCTAATATGTGTTCTCATTTCAATTTATCACTAATGAAACCATTAGTGATAGAATGAAATTAAAAGTTTGAAATTAGTGATAGATTGAATTTGAAACTTAAAATTGCCTTTGAGAGCTCTTTCACCAATAGCCAAGTTACTCTCTAATGCTAAAGCCTGACCACCACCAATGAAACAAAAATGAAACACCATCAGTGAGGGGTGGCTGCAACCACAAAAGCATTGGGAGTGTCAGAACTTCCCTTTGCCTCCTTCCTCCACACAACACAAAACCAATGATTTGTTTGCAGTGGCAACAAGGACCAAGTCTGGCTTCTGAAAAAACACAGAACACAAAGGAAAATCACAACCAGAAAACCAGCACAGAAAGTTCAACACAAGCTGAAACCACAATCACACTAAATGCCACAAACCAGTTCCAAATCATAGGGAAGAGCTGGAAACTCCATCACAGCTTTCTGGTACAAGACTTTCTTAATTTGGTGTCTCTGAAACAATTATCCATCTGCTTCAGAACTGATCACTTACATTAGCCTGCCCACATGAACAATCTAAAAGAAATATATCATACAAAACCAGCCCCAAACCTCAGCTCCTCCAGAATGTAAATACACCTAGTCTACAAGGAGTAAGAACTTACAGTTGGCTTGTAAAAGGGGAAAAAAAACCCAACAAAAACAACAACAAAAACCAACCAAAAAACAACAGCAAACCACAAGCTAATGCATCACTTTCCTCTAAACTTTCAGTAAGGCCCAAAAGAAATTACAACCAGCTATTGTGTCTTTTTGAAATAAAACAAAGTCATCTTAACACCTTCAGAATGTCAGACACTATGCCACAGGTTGTAACCACTGTTGTGTTCATCTCTAAACACAGTAGAACTGAAGTTCTGCCTGCTTTTGCTTGTACTGTAACCAAGTCTCTGCATAATAAATAGACATGGAAGGATGTGTACACATGGAAAAAGAAGAGTTCAGTTGTCTGATTGAAATTAGGTTTGTTTCTGGTTGTCTAATCTGAGTGTCTTCCACAGGGTTGCAGTAATGCCACAAGAATTTGTGTGTGAATTCAGCCCTTATTCTCCCCAAACTGTCTGCATCATTTATTTATTTACTTTAAGAAAGGCTTCTCAAAAGAGATTTTGCATTCAAAAAAATTCTAGGTCTCTTTCATCCTTCCCTGAGTTAAAAAGATTCCATCACTGGAACTATTGTACAAAACCCTTAAACACCTTCTGTTCCAAGTGAGATCACAGTGCTCTAAGACCCCTTTCCCCCTTAGATGAGTTTCCTTACTAAAGAAATGCCAATGCTAAAGCTTTGAGTGAATTCAAAAGTAATTTTCTTTCTTCAAAAGAAGAAGAATGACAATATTTCATGAGAATCTTTTACACTTGTGACCTGACAGTGGAAGACAGGGATGCCCAGTGTCTTACTGCCACAGGATACGACACAGCTTTGCTGGAAACAGATCTGAGTCATTGGATTTTCCCAACTAGAGAGTACTAAGAAAAAATTGATGATTTTGATCTATTTCCCAAAACAGTCTGTTTGGACTCATGGGGTAAACTTACAGAAGAGGCAGCTGAGCCAGCCAAGGATTTCCCCGTGCTGACATTGAGACAATTTGGATTTCTCTTGTTTCAAAGCAGTAACAGGCACGAGCACCTTGTTCATGCTTCTGTGTCAGTCTCCTCTATTAGCATCACCAACTCCTATTCCTATAGGTCTTTGGACATTAATGTTTCCTGTAGTCACACAATGCAGTTCCTCAAAACCATTGCCAGTTTGTTTGAGTTGCCCTAAGCTACAGCAAAAAGGAGAAGAACCACATAGCAGAGAAACCAGCCTTAGTTTGTACAATCATTCTGGGAGCTATCAAACCAGCTGGGAACATAAGCAAACAGCAAATACCAAAGTGTGTAGGACAGCAGTCTCTGCAATGGCTGTGAAGGATTGTGTCCTACAAAATGTCACTGATAACTCCATATTTTTTTTATTTTAGAATAAAACATTTGGACTTCCTTGCTGTTGGAAATTGAAAATACCTTTAGATACACATGGCAAAGAGTTCATATGATTTCTGTTAGTTGTATCTCCGGTTAAATGACAAATCTGTTTCATTGTTCAGAGCCACTACACACAAACTATAAACTTTGTTTAATTCTCTGTTTTACTCTCCAGTCACAATTCCAATCAGCACCAGGCATGTGTATCTCTGCCACTGGCTGTTTTGCAGCAGATACATTGAGCTGTAGAGGTAAAATTACAATTTTTTTTCAAAGCAACAGTCTCTGATCTATTACAATAAACAAACTTCCATCTCCAAGCAACTGATCTCTTAGCAACAAGAAGCACCTGCATAAAAGATGCTACAGGGAGTGATCACCAGACAACCTATCCAGACCTGTGAGAGGAGCACATCAGGAGCCAGGACAGCACTCTCCACCAGCAAAAACCCACAAGTGACAAGAAGACACAGGTACATTTTCAATTCATATTCTAGCTCTTTTCTTCAAACTGTATGGGTAGGACATTAAATAAATGGGATTTATTTTTGTTTTGAGTGGGAAGTATGCCTTCTGGAGCTGCTTTGATCTGCTACTGTAATTATCTTTGTGTAAATTATATGCTGTCACTACCTAAACAGAGGGGTTTTTTAGTAGAAAATATGCAGGTCTTTGGCCAAATTCTTGGTAGTAAAACAGCAGCAATATGCTATATATTTGTCAAGTGTTCTATGAAGTTTCTTTTCTAAAAAACAGCACAGTGTTCTTGCAGAATAGTTATCCTAAGAAAGTGTATTCACTTCGTGCAACCTTTCAAACTGTTTACATTACATCAGAAAATATTAAATCATTTCAGGTTTTTATGGATGTGGACCCCATAGACTAAAAAAACCAAACCTTTTCAGTGTTTCTGTGGTGTCTGATTTAATACTTTTCACTCTCAAGTGGACTTTTTTCATGTGTGTCATGACAAAGTTCTGGTGGAATACACAGCATGGGACAGACACTGCCAGCTGCTGCTGCACAGCAATGTAAAATTAGTTGGGAAGTTGTGAATTTTGGACAAACTGAGGTTTCCAAGCATCATTGTCACAGCATGGAATAATGGATTGTAAGTGAGGTTAAAAAATTGAGATAAAAAAAGGTGAGGATAAAATTCAGGTAGAACAAGTCTTGAAGTGACCCTGGGAATTTTTTTTATTCAACCAAAGCTTGGTATATCTCACTTGGTGCTTGCTGTGGGAAAGTGCTGTCTTTCTTCTAGCTGCTCCATCTCAGTTCATAATGATATCTGATGAATAAAGTCATTTGCAAAAAGAATGGTTTGAGAATTGTCATGTATTCTTTCTCAGTCTTTTTTTTCCAAACACACAGATAAACTTTCCTTCAGGACTAATTTACATACTTTGATAGAATACATGGTACTTAAATCCAGAGGAAAAAGTCAAAAATTTAATTAATACTTCTTAGAGAATCACCCCTTCTGTATCAACTAATTTTTTGTTTATATTAATCCAGGTATTTGCCAGCAATAAAAGTACAACAGCAGAAACATGATTATAGTAGAGAGAGTTGGTTTTTGTTTGAGAAATTAGAAACAAAACCCCTGCCTGTAGTAACAGAAACCAACAGCAGCTACCTACAGAAAACCCTCTCAAACAGGTCTGCTTTGCCACAGCCGCAAGGAATCTGATAAAAAGCACTTTAGAGAGATTTCAGTTGCCATCCACAGCTCGTTTTCTGGTTAGTTTTGAGTTGATTAGACCTTGCAGTGCTGTAATCAAACTTTGACATTGGCAGGAATTCCAGCCCTGCCGCTGCTGCGGAGGTTTGCTCCCCCAGCTGGTGTTGGTGCCCCACGAGCCCTGGCACCCCTGCCCTGCTCAGGAGGTGGTTTGGTGCACAGGAAACCCTGGTACCATCCCTTGTGGGTGATGCTTGGACATTGTGGTGGCTCATAAGCAACAAGACCTTTTGTGAAAAGTGAAAGCTGACAAGTAATTTTTCCAAATTACACCTCAACCACCATATAAAGGCACAAAACAGCACACTGCTCTTACAACAGAACTCCATTAATATTCAAATGGAATCCTACATTTATAGAAGATATTTGCAATGGATTTGTTTCCCTGGCAAAGGGTTTAGTGACCAGTTAATTTCCAGTCACATGCCAGTACTGGGGGGTGCTAAGAAAAATGATGGACCAAACTGGCTCCAGACAGTAGGAATGCCAACATTTACAACAACAATTCTAGGTTTGCAATTCCAAACTTCTCTGCACATTGGAACTCACTGGAGACTTCATGTAGAAAGAGTGACAAGAAAGTGAGTTGTGTGGATAAATTGTGGCCACCAGCAGCCCTGTAACAATGCAGCAGCATTTTACAAGTGCTATAAAAGGCAGCTGACAGAACTTCATCTCAGAGAAGCAGGCTCTAGGGATAGATCCTATTCAGCTGTGAAGCAAGGTAACCCTGTCATAGGAACACTCACTAGAATTAAAAAATAAAATTGAATATGATAGCAGAGGCATCAAATGTTACAATCTTTCTTATCACATAGTACAGATGTTTTTCAACACCACAAAGTCATGGCTGTGTTCTGCATTTCTCTTTCCCTTGCCCTCTGACACAACTTCAGGCTCCTACCTCCTCATTTACTTGTCAAGAGCCCCTTTAGATTGCCAGGGTGATCATTACTAAATTCCCACCTGCAAGCTTTGCTGAAAGCTGTCATCTCTTCCTTCTCTCTTCCTCCTCCTCCTCTAACCTAAACAACAGATGTAAGTGCTATTTAGATTAGATTTCATAGTAATCAAGTGGTGCAGGATTAATCTACCAGGCTGTAATAATCATTCAACACTGCTAGAATACATTTCCATAGTAATTAGATGGGATAGACCTCTACAGCTACACAAATTCCAGCCCACTGACTCAAACTCAAGAAATGACTGAAAAAGGGGTTTATTCCCTCCTTTTCACATTTTACTATGTTTATCTTTCTTTTGAGATGCAGAGGATTGAGTTAAAAGTAGAAACTAATCCTAAAGAAGGCAGAGTGCTGCAGAAGCAGAGTAATGAACACCTGAATTTAAAATGCCAGCTCTGCACATTGGGACTGCAAACCCACCTGTAATCAGAGATGTCTGACAGATGCAAAGGATCAGGTGACTAAAACACAGTGAGAAGTTATTAAGTGATAAAAATAATTATGTAACAAAACAAATGCAAAGTAATTAAGAAAAAAAGTATGGCAGATCAAAGACAAAAAATTGTCACAAGAGGAGTGCAATAAGATAACAAATAAATTGTGATGGAAAACCCTCAGTGACATCCACATTGCATCCTGAGAGAATTAAAGAATTAGAAGAGACCACAGAATGCAGGGTGACACTAAATAAATGTGCAGCCTGATGCTTACAGGTTAATTTACCTCTCACAAGGAATGGTGAGCACTCTCAAGTTTAAAAGTCTCCTGACATGTTCTCAGCTTTAAACCCCAGAGCCTTTCAAGGATCAAGCCTTTCACTGTATCAAGGATTTGACATATGCTGTACACCTGGTGACAAATATCCACTTCAAATCAATTAAAACCTACTATTTTATTTTTCAGAGGCACTGTGCTCCTTCAGTCTGTATCAACATTGGCAAAAACTGTGGTGCAATGGGAGCAGATCTGTAAACAAAATGGGGTTTGTGTGAAATAAGTCTGTTTATTTTCCTAAACGGTTTAAACCTAGAAAAGTTGCTTCAGGTGCTGCTCATAGAGGTTACTAATACTTAGGAATTTTTAACAAGTAGCAGATTGTTTTCTCTCCTGACAGAGAAACCGCTCCAAAGGAAGCAACTCCACGACACAAGAATGGTTCTTCAAGAGTTATCAGGAATTTTTAGGAACACCTTCTCAAAATTAAGAGATTTTCAGCTCCAATTCTATAACATGATGTCATGAATTTCCTCCTTTGCTGGCAGAGTTATTAAGTACCAGAACAAGAGGTGTCGACACAGCTGTCCTTTAGATGTAAAGAGCTTTTCTCTTTACTGTGGACCTTGCCATCATTCCTCACATTACCTTTAGCAAGAAAATGTTTGACAGAACCTAGAACATTCTCCTAGGGCTTTGTAGCCAATCTCAGAAATCAGTAATCTCCAAGGCCCTCTGCTGGCAGCTGCTTTCCCAGGTGTTGAGACCTGTAATTGCTTCCAGGCCTGACAGCCTGGGCACATCCATCTATTCTGTCCCAAAAGCCCTTTCCTTTAATAAGTCTCTTTTCCCCCACTGGACAGTGGGATTTTAAAAGTTTTGCCCCATAAATAAAAATCTGAACCAACAAATCCCTCTGATCTGAGACACCTCAACCAGCTGCAAGGAAAGGAAAAATTACAGCAGATAAATGAGCAGGACTAGAGAAACCTTCCTTCATGCACAGTGGGCACTCTAACTCAGTTCCATTCCTAACTTTTATCAGGTGACTACTTACTGTCCAAATGGGTTTGAGTTTTTATGAGGAGAGATTTCACTCATGGGCGGCTCTTAAAAGATGCAATGCATAAAAAGTAGGATAAGCAGTTGAGTGGAAATATTTTTAAGGTGAATTTTTCATGGCCCAGTTGACTTTTGCAATGAAAAAAAAAGGTTAAAAATGCAAGCCCTGAAAGTGTGTTTCATTAATACTCATTGAAATGAAGCAAAGAACCCCTCAATACAGGAAATGTCAACTGCTTAAGGTCTTTAGAAGCCACTTTGACTAAAGGCTGTACAAGAGTGTATAAAATATTCAAACCTAATACTTTGCTTTTAGTACTTTTATCTTACATGGCAGCACAATCCAGGATGTTAAAATTTTACATGTAACAGCAAGGTGTTGGACATAGAAAAAGAAAAAATTCTTTTACTAAAAACTCTAAAATCATGAAGCTGGGGCAATCAAGAATCTCAAACCCAGTCCATTGCTATCTGTATATTTTGAAAAAACAGAAACCTGTCTGCATTCCACTGTGAAAACAATGATAAGCTTTAGCTGTGAGTATTTAAGAGCTGAACAAGATCAAAACTCAGGGTTCATTTTTAGAAGATAGAAGGGGGAGACTCATACTTGCAAAGTACACTGTGCAAACATATCAGGGCCTTCAACTCTACCAGGGCTCACCCTGCAGATATAATATTCACACATCCACATTGGGAGGTATGAAATTGGTTTATTTCACAGCACCCAAATGCATAACCAGCTCCATACTTGTCTGCACAGGGAATGTGAGGCAGTGAAAATACCCTGCACACAACAGAGGGTCTTGGAAATTAAAAAAACCCATAAAGCACAATGTACATCAGAGCCTGTGGCAATGGAGCACAAACATGCAGTTTATGCAGATCCAGAGTGAAAGCCACATAAAAATGGAACTATACACCCCAAGTGTGGTTTTTTTCCCCTCTATAATGCTATAAACCCATATTAGTGAAAGGGACAGAAGCTGATAAAATATTTATATATACACAGGCATGCTTTTGTTATGGTAAGGAATAGCAGTCAAGGAAATTCAAACTAAACAATACCATGACATGATAGAAATGGTGGTGCATACAAAGCTCTTTCTCACCACACACAAGGCAGTGGAACAGCTGGAGGTGCCCAGGGTGGGACCTGTCCCTGGGCACCCTCAGGAGGGCTGGGCTGCTCTCCTTTGCAATGGCAGGGATGGTTCTGAAAGGTCACCTGGCACATTGGCCACTTTGCATCATACAAACCCCAGAAGCCTGGACACAAAACATCCAAAAGGGAGTATTGCATGGACCTGCAAGGTTTAAAACCACTGCTTGCTGCCTTTCCCCATATTGCCTTCCTACACTCCATACATGACCTCCTTGGAGCATACACACCAGGATTCTCCCTGTCTAGAAAGCATCTATCCCATTCTTGGCTTAGTTTAACATAATTATAGCCCTGATGGTCACTACAGAGCAAGCTCTCCTTTTTTCAGCTACGTGAGACCAAAGCCCAAGACAAACAAGAAAGCACTTGCTGAATGTAAAATGTATCTAAAAGCTTCCAGCTAATTAAATATATCCTTCAACTTTGAAATACTGTTTCAGGAAAAAACAAAACAAATCTTTTCTTAGTTTTTTGCCAGAGAAGAATTAAGACGTTTTATTAATAAAATATTGTGCAGGTTCAAGCAGTACTTTCCTGGGGTTAAATGAGTTCTCACTCACATTCCTTCTCACTCACATTCCTTCCCATGTACAACAACTTCTTATATTTTACTATTTAATTCAAACCCATGCAAAAAACCTTCTAATTAATCCTTTTATTTTCTTTATGCATAAGAGACCTGTTGGCTGTCCTTGGGTTTTTCTTTCCCATGCTGAGTGCTGGTTACAGCCTGAGTAAAAATATGGCAACAGATAATTTATAACCCTATTTGTTATGGCATATATTCTATTTTTCAAAGTATTTAACAGAAAAACCATAAAGAAATGCATTAGATTATATTACATTATGTTACACTCAAAGGTTGGCAATAAAAAAAAAGGAAAAATACATTTCTCAGACAAAAAACTGTGGTTCTGGGGTACTTTATCTGTATCATTGAAAACTAACATAGTTATTCTAGAAATTCAGGAACTCTGGCACTACAGGCATGCAGGAAGGGAACAGCTAAATAAGACAGAAAAAAGCTGGCAAGTGAACTCATTCAATGCTTCCATATGTGCTGAAAGCTTAATTTCTTGTGTTTTGGTTAGAGATGTGTAAGGAGTAAACCTCAGTGTTGGCCAGCAAAGTCGATATCAGAGATAAAAGGTCTGTCAGCCAAAATATCCAAAACTATGCCTCAACATCAAGGTCAGAAAACCTTTGTTATTCCCAAGCAAAAAAATGTGTCTGCTTCATGTCTCTTTTGACTTGTGATGAGGCTTGTCCCAGCAAGCTCTCAGGCAGTGCCCCTGGTTATAAAGCCACGTCCAGAGCTGATGTGCTCATTGGTAGGGACTGCAAGGGGGTCAGAGGTACCAAGCAAAGCTGAACACATCTGACAGCCTGTGCCTCTCTCCCCCCTTCTCTCTCTCTCTTTCTGAAGCAAAGCAGAGCCTGTTTGAAGAGATGGTCCTGGAGACCCTGAACCCAATGCACTACAACATCACCAGCCTGGTCCCAGACACCATGCCCGTGGCCACCGTGCCCATACTCATCCTCATGTGCTTTCTCTTCCTGATATGGAATCATGAAGAGACTTCTTCAATACCAGGTAAATTAGCTTTAGCTGTTGTGCCACATTAAAGTTTTCAGAGTAATTTTTGTTTGTTTCTCAAATTTAAGTGACAATGTAATGCTGAATAATCATGGTAAGACAACAAAAATTATTATGGATCAGTTTAAGTAATACAGATTCTTAAAAATTCCTGATAAAGGAAATCAGGCTTATTCTAACTTCAGAACTTCCATAATAATCGTGGCTTGGCCATCTGATATTTTTTCTTCAGCTTTAATTTGTGTATGCTAGAAAACTATAATACTATTTTACAACTCAGAATTTTCAACTATTTCATACTATTTTACAGCTCTCATTTTCATGTGTATTATAACCTACTTTTTGGATATTTTAAAGTTTAAATCTCTCTAAACTACCTTTACTCTAAAAAATTATCTAAGAAGTTGTTCAGATTTTAGTAGGTTATCAATGTTTCTCTATCTTTAGCACTGAAAACTCTCCAGAACAGAACATCAAATCTCCTTTCCCTTCTGCAACATTTTAGGGGCTTGTTTAGACATTAATGGCTCAGCTTATTTTCCACCAGATGCAACACCCTGCTGCATGGAGGAGAGCAGTGCACAGCCTCTCACAGGTGTTGGACAGGAATAACCCTAGACCAGTACAGTGACTCCTGGAAAAAATTCCAGGAAAAGACCAGAAAAGAGAATTTCTTCTTCCTAGGATGGAGCCATTGTCCCTCCAAAAGCAAGCAGCAGCTGGAAGCTGTACACAGCAGTAATGAATGTCATTTGTTGTAGGTACCACTGAAAGCACTACAGGCTCCTCAGACAGTGAGATTTCACCTCAGACAGTGAGATTTCACCTCAGACAGTGAGATTTCACCTCAGACAGTGAGATTTCACCATTTCAGTGAGATTTCACCATTTCAGTGAGATTTCACCAGCACAGCTGCAGCTCCTGAGACAGTTTCAGAGCAGGACAGTTTGTGTGAGCTGCCCAGCACAGGCTGCGACTGCCATGTGTAAAACCTCCCTGCCAAGGGAGCTGCTCAGAGGTGTTTTCTTGTCTGTGAGCACTGCTGAGACCAACCCTCTCTTCCCTGTTCCTTAGGGCCAGGATACTGCATGGGAATTGGTCCCCTCATCTCTCATGGCAGATTTCTCTGGATGGGAGTTGGGAATGCCTGCAACTACTACAATAAGACATACGGAGAATTTGTGAGAGTTTGGATCGGCGGTGAAGAAACATTTATAATTAGCAAGTAAATCCTTACTTTCTATACTTAATAACTTGAAAAGCTTTATATCTTTACAACCTCTTTGCTACTTTATTCTAAAGCAGAATTGAAGTTATTATTTTCAAAAATTGTCCTAACAAAAGCCTATTACTTTCTGCTATTCACAGACCTTTTTCTAATCTTGTGTCTGTTTGAAGAGTCTGCTGTTGAAGTCTTGGTGAATTCTCCTAATAATTTTTTTGTGGATAGGAAAGCACTGTGGCTAAATCCTAGAAATAATTTACCATCTATTTTACTATCCATTTATTATAAAGATAACATTCAGTTTAGGGATCTAGGCTTACTGCAATGTGGGATTATGTCGAATTTTTATTTTCTGTGGTTTTAAATTTCTCCTTAAAGTGGAAGTAAATGCTTGAAGGTTATGGCTCCAATTCAGTGATTTAACTAAGCATATACAGCATTATAGTATTAGGAGTAATTCCACTCCAATTAATGGGATTATTCATAGGTTTCAATTATGCACAGTATTAAACATAATGCTAAACTTCAGCCTATCGTTTTATTAGCTCCATTGGTTTCTTCTTAAATTGGATTATTATAAGTCATGCCATGAAAAAGAAAAAAAAACTAGTAAAAGATTTACCACATGTAATTGATAAAGAATCAAAACCTTTCAAGTAACAATGTCAATCAATTAATACTTTCATTAAGTAAAAGCCTTTGAAAGAAGAACAGCATAGAGAATAATCACAGAATTTGCCACACGGTGCAAGTCAGCTTCATCTCTGTTTAAACCTCAGTAGAAAGAAGTAATCATTACAAGAAAACTGTTTATATTCCTATCCTACAAAGGTGTTATAAATATCAACTAAAGCAGCAAACGTTCTGATAATGCTCTGAATGCTTTGAAAATCCTACCAACTCTTAGAGCTGTCTTTGTGCTACCAATTCATCAGAAACAAACCAGGAGTGCTGCTAAACAATGCCAGATTTACAGTCAATACATTGTTTCTTTTCAGACATTTCTTGCTTTAAATCATTGTTTATACCTAGAAAACGAGTATTTCACTTTTTTTAAAGTAAGAACATAGAATAAAATTTTCAGTGGATCCTAAATTCACTGCAAAGCTAAACATAACCTGGCTTCTGCAAAAGAAAAATCAATGTCATCTTTTTTCACCAATGTCATCTGAACTTTTAGCACCAAATCTAATACTGAGGTGCTAATGCACAGAGAGAAGGATTTGCAGTCTTGGTTACAACAGCTGATGTCTTTTGGAGGACTTCATTAGATAGTTTCATAAGGAAACCTCCTTATGCAAGGTCACTTGACAAAACCCTGCCTTGAAACATTATGATGTGTCTCCTGCATAGACACACGTGGGATGGGAGGAAGAAAAATGAGCCTGCTGCACCTTGTCCTTTGTGGGGAGCTGTCAGAATTCAACACCATCTTTTCATGTTCAGGGAAATACAGATGGTATACCCTGACATGGGAAAAAACTTTAATGTTAGCTTTACCTCCAGGTCATGCAAAACTAAGAAAACAAGGATATTTGCAGTCAATAGCAAAAGACACATTTACATAAACTGACTGAAAAAATAAACTATACCCATGTTACTAGTCTGGGGTTTGGCCTACAGACTATACTACACAGTAAAGAAAAAAGCATGTTGTTTCATTTCAAATCTTTGTTCTGATTTTCTTTCTTTTGGTTGGATTCCCTTTGATCAGTATTTCATCACATCCACATTTCTGAAAAGCTGGCTCCCTCTAAAGGAAATTATCTCTTAAAGCAAGAATGCTGTCTGCCAGCACCACCAAATTAATCTTGCTGACTGTAAATATAATTATGCATATCATGGACTCCCCTTATGCATCTCTTTAAGAATATTTATTATTTATCCCGCACATACCATAGTACTATGATAATGGATATTCAAGTGATGCATGTGTTTTTATGCTTTCAATATGTGTCTGAGAATGACCAAAGAGCTACAAAAGAATACATAGCATTGACTACACAAAAGTAAAGCTCTCATTTAGTACATATCAAATATTTTACCCTGTCCTCTGAAGTATCTTACACTGGGCACAGCCTAAATGTATCATACATATCTACACATTTCTATGTATACACACTGTTCAGTTTTGAAACCTTTATTAACCATTTTAAAAATAATTTAAATCTGAACAGAAAAAATTACTGCTCTAACATAAATTCTGAAAGCATTGATCAGATTTTTAATTATGTAAAAGATTTTTAATTATCTAAAAGGAACATCATTTCGTGCTGAGCATTGTACTTGCTGCTAAATTAAGAAAGCGAGTCAGCACTGGGGAGCAACTGTAAAATGTCAGCACACAAATGCTCTATTTAGTCTATGAAACAACTCTTTTATTGGGGGCTTTTTCATCCTTCCTTCCCCAGATCCTCCAGCGTGTTCCACGTAATGAAGCACTGGCATTACGTGTCTCGGTTTGGGAGCAAGCTGGGATTGCAGTGCATTGGCATGTACGAGAATGGGATCATATTTAACAACAACCCAGCTCACTGGAAAGAAATTCGACCCTTTTTCACCAAAGGTAACCAGTGTGCACTGACACCCTGCATCCCTGCGACACACACAGAGCCAGCCCTCCCTGAAATGCTGCTGTGCTTGTCTGAAATCCACTGTGGAGACCCTGGGGGGCATTCCCTGGTCCAGGAGACACGAGAAGCTTCCCTCAAAAAGCTGTTAGACCCCATTGGCTCCTTCCCCTGTTCCTATGTCTACTCCTATGTCCCTGAGCCACTCCTTCCCATTTCCCAGGTTGTCTCCCACCTTTGTACTGCCCCGAGACCAGGGTCAGCCCCCAGGCCCCTGGGCAGAGTAAGGGAGACCCTCTGTGTGCAAGGGTGGGGATTGAACACCTCACCTCATGGTGGAATAAAACATCTGTGGATATTATGTAAACACCCTTTTTGCTTCCTTACCCTGTACCATACTAGCAAAGACCCTTTTTGCTTCCTTACCCTGTACCATACCAGCAGCTGTTCAGACTGCTACACTCCATCCCCGATTTTCCTTTCAAAAAACAATTAACCACTGAAGCTCCAGAATGGTTTCACACCAGCCACTGACACAATTTGCCATTTCATCAACACTGCTATCACCACTTGAGGCATTATAAAGAAGGTACAAAACCTGACCAACCTTTTGTGTTTTTGCACAAATGTCCCAGCTCTGTCTGGCCCCGGGCTGGTGCGGATGATCGCGATTTGTGTGGAGTCAACCATCGAGCACCTGGAGCAGCTGCAGGAGGAAACCACGGAGATGGGCAACATCAACGTGCTCAACCTCATGAGGAGGATCATGCTCGACACTTCCAACAAGCTCTTCCTCGGGGTGCCCCTGGATGGTACTGTCAGCTTCAGTTCTGGGCCTTAGGAGGGGTCTGAAATGCATATCCAAGGAAAATTCATTGACACTGCTCAGCTGTTTTGTCTCAACATAACAGAGCAAGAACAGACCCTTGTATCACCACACAATTAATTGAAATTGATTTATTACCATCTTAGTTACAAGAGAGCTTTATATGACCAAAAATATGCATTACCTTGTCACCCACCTTAATGAATTGGACCATTTAAAGAGAATTTTATGCGCCAATTTGATATAATTCCAATATTAAATTGTATTCATGCAAGAATCTGAAATCTTTCTACCAAACTAAATGATTGTTCTGAAAAGTTCACCTAAAAAAATTATGTTTTCTACAGTTTCTTCAGCCTATAACAGAAATAATATTATTATCAGAATGTCTAAATTGCCCATTTCAGTGTTCTGCAATATCTCTGCTTCTGCTCTCCTGTGGGAGACTCTTTGGTCTGGCTGACACACCTCTGTGTCCTTGCAGAAAGTTACCAAGAGTTTCTGCAAAGATCTAGACCTTTTTTACAGTGTGCTTCAAATGTTACCTACCAGTTGCTTATCAGATTCCCAGGAACTTAGCGGAGTAGGGAACACAACCTTATTATTAATTTTCTGAAGGACTTATCTTACTTGACTAATGACCTTTTTTTAACATTTCTTTTCAGAAAATGCCATTGTGCTTAAGATTCAAAACTACTTTGATGCCTGGCAAGCACTTTTATTAAAGCCTGACATATTTTTTAAGATTTCTTGGCTGTGCAAGAAGTACAAAGACGCAGTGTGAGTATCAACCGTTCTACAGAGCGATTGCATAAGATTCTTTCTTTCTTTTCATGAAGAAGCATTTCCCTTGATGGGAAATCAAGGGAAATGAATCAGATCTTTCCTCTGCCTTTAAGAAACTAAATTGTGACACTTGCAAAGGTGGCTGCTGAGGTCCCCTGTCCACAGAGCCAAGACAGAAGAGGTTTGTCACTGGTGGTACAAGAAGCTGAATCCAGGTTAAAGCTTTGCCTATCCAGACCCAATTTATTCACCAAAATATCAGTTCATGCACACTCAAATGTGAAACTTTGTTTCAGACAAGGAAAAGCCATTGTATGGGTAAGTGATATTTGCTGTCCAGTTGAGGACAATCAGAGCAGGCTGCAGCTCATCCAAACAAGGAAACCCATCTGTATTCATGGCATAGCACACAAAGAGTTAACCCTTGAGCAGTTTCTGGTTATTGGCTCTCTCAACATGCATTTTTGAATCAAACACTCATTTATTAGTTAAAACTTGGTGCTCAGTGTGATAATCCATTTCAAGATTGAGGGGTTTTTTCCCTAAATAAGGAAGAAATACATTTTGCCATTTTCCTCTTTGCAAGAACACAAAATGCCTCTTCCAGTTTTGTGATGTTGCTTTCTGTCTTCTGCCAAAGGAGAGCTGGCTTTAAAAAGAGCTGGCAGTCGCTTTTTTTCATTTTGGATTTGTTTTCCATCTAGTAAGTGAAATTGCTCCTTAAGAAGGACATGTAATAAATTGCTTTGATAGTGCTACAAAACATAAGGGCTTTAAGGAGAAGATCAGTTTCACCCAAGCTAATTGGCAGCTCTTGAGGACTGGACACAAAATTCACCTTCTCTAATATTTGCTTGCTAGTTTTGTTATGGCACTGATTACTGCTTTATCCTGTGATGCTGATAATAAACTATTATGGCCCAGTTATTACCAGAAAGCCCCTGCAAGCAAATATTGATATTTCAAAAGCAGTCCCATAAAAAAAGAACTCATGAATAAATTTTTATTGCAAAGAAAAAAAAATAAAGTTTTCTGGATTTAAGACAATGCAAAGAACCACCACTGGATATGAAGATTTCTAATATTCCTCTGATAAACTTTTCAAAATGGACCACTAACTATTTCTAATACATAAATATTTATAAATACTGAGATCTTCATGGCAATTGAAGTTCTAAATATATTTACCCTACAAACACAAATTATCTGTCCCAACAGTAACAAACCCACATTTGAAAAGCCTCAAGATTCCATTCAAAACCTTTTCAGAATACTTTTTTTATACAATTGCTTTCACATCTATAATTAATTGAAAATTCCCCTAAAATATATAACAACTTTTGAACTTTGCTTTTCCACCACTGGAACACAACCTGTTGACACAGTATTACTATTGAAATATGAAAAGTTTAAATCAACTCTACTCCAAGATACAATTTTTCTAATACTTGTATACATGTTTCTAAAAATCACCCCTTATGTTCTCTAAATTCATTTTACTTACGGATAAAACACAATATAAAATTCAAGAAAATAAAATACTTCTTTGGAAATGGTAATAAATCTTTAAAACCTTTATTCATTAATAGTGTATATAGACACCTTTTCCTCTTCACTCTATTCTATAGAAAGAAATTAAGATTTCATTCCAGACTGACAAGCAATTGCTTAAGAATAATAAGAAAATACACGTTGCCCAAGTATTTCTACTTTTGCAGAGAACCTTATAACATTCTTAGGAATACTTAATTTCTACCATCCTCTTTTCTTGGTAAATCTCTAGTCTTGGTAAATTTTTAGTCATACCCTGGTGCAGATATTTATCAATATGTTGCATTTCATCTGCTTTCAGCAAGGATCTTAAAGGAGCAATGGAAACTTTAATAGAACAGAAACGACAAAAGCTTTCCACTGTGGAAAAGTTGGATGAACACATGGATTTTGCATCCCAGTTGATTTTTGCACAGGTATTGGGAATTTACTCAAAATATGGCTAGCATTGGTTTTTCTGCCATTCTCCTGAACACAGGCTTTGCAATTTAATCTTCATAAGCCTCTCAGAAAGTCACATCACATGAAGGGATGCTGAGTTGGTGCTGTGGAGTCCCTGGGAGTGACTCAAACAGGAATGCTTTGTATTTCAGGATCAGGTGCTTGCCATATTTATTGCATGGCTTAAACAACATCCCTAAAACTCTTGCATCTATTCCTGAGTGTCCTTCAGTCTTTCCCTAACATCTTTCTATTATTTAATGTATTTCCTTTTGTTTGCAAAGGTTTCAAATGCTGTATCACTCCTATTTTGTATAATCTCTGACAGCTCACAAATTCTGAGGAAATACAACAAACTAAGAAGGACCTGAGCTAAGAACATTCATTTCTGCTTTTCTGCAAGACACCACACACTCATCAGAACATGAACTTTCTGTCATTCTCTGAAAGAAAAAAGAAATGCTATTTAGTGTAAGATAGACTGTCCAGAAATTGTGTGGTCTGTAAGACTTTTGTTGGCATCAGAGGTCAGCAATCAATATTTTCTCCATAATTTCCTATTTTTTTTTTTTTTCAGAACAGAGGGGATCTGACTGCTGAGAATGTGAACCAGTGTGTGCTGGAGATGATGATTGCTGCTCCTGACACTCTGTCTGTGACTCTCTTCTTTATGCTAATCCTGATTGCAGAGCACCCCACAGTGGAAGAGGAGATGATGAGAGAAATTGAAACTGTTGTGGGTAAGCAAGAGCTGCACAGTCAGTCATGTGGGAATATAATTTTGCTTCAGTTGTGATCTAACTTAATTTATCTAAATCTGAAAATTTTAAGCATTTTCTCCTAACAGAAGTGTTTGCTGTAAAACATATTAACTACTATTGTATGTAAAAAAATATATTAAAGAGGAAATGAAAAAAATGTAATAAACTTGTGAAATAAAATAAAATAGGAATCATCAGAATTGATACTCTATTAGAAATAATGTGGTGTATTCTCTCCTCACAGTGTAAAATCAGCATTCACCTCAAGTTTCATTGAAATTATTTTCCTGTTACCCTGAAATAGCAAAAGGGGGCACTTGTTCCAAATAATTCTAATCACCAGTATTTTTCTGTGCTAAAATACAGAACTTCTCTAAGTTTCATTATGACTCTAGAAGGAAAAGACTAGACAAAATTAAAATTATATTCTGCTGTCATCCATTTTGATCTCAAATTGGCCTCCTCTAAGTACTAATTATAACTATTCAAAACACAATCAAGATATTCCAAATTTGTATTCTTCCCCTTCTCTAGCCTTCATTCAAAGCCTGACACTGAACCAATATAGAAACTAATTTCATCCACTCTTATTTAAGACTTACTTCTGGTCTGTTAAACACCAGAAAATGTATCACAAGTCCTTTACTCTTTTTCTAAGGTACTTTTAATAATCCTTATGGAGTGAGTCCTCATGAGAGTCCTCACTCACTCACTTTCCCTGCTTCCTTCTGAAGCCTTACCCTCTAAGGTAAGGCTTAAATTTTCACATGGTGAAAATTTAAGGTCCTACAGAATTAGCTCCAGACTATCCCAGGTTCTGTTTGCTGTTAGCTCCTGGAAGATTGATTTGCTGTTCCTTGTTGCTCTCTCATGCAAAAGCCAGAGAAAGACCCCCCTGAGTTTTGTTGCTGACAAGAACAAAGAGTCAGAAGAAGATGACGACAAGATAGTTAATTAATAAACTAGGATTTATGCCAATGAACAATATACCAGAATTCCTCAATAAGTAAGGCCACACAAAACTCCTTTGAAGTTGTTGGATCCTTCCTACAACTTCAGAACCCAAGAACCTTCCCAAAATGTTCTGATATTTGCACAATGAAGT
This sequence comes from Setophaga petechia, assembly GCA_024362935.1. Taxonomy (NCBI): domain Eukaryota; kingdom Metazoa; phylum Chordata; class Aves; order Passeriformes; family Parulidae; genus Setophaga; species Setophaga petechia. The sequence continues at coordinate 11,792,068 of JANCRA010000016.1, forward strand.
TATTAAATTCCTAACCAACTAATCTCTTCACCATCTGCTCTATTCCACAAGGCGACAGAGACATCCAAAGTGATGACATGCCAAACCTAAAAACTGTGGAGAATTTTATTTATGAGAGCATGAGATACCAGCCAGTGGTGGACCTGATAATGAGGAAAGCACTACAGGACGATGTCATTGATGGCTACCCCGTGAAAAAGGGCACCAACATCATCCTCAACATCGGCCGCATGCACAAACTCGAATTCTTCCCAAAGCCAAATGAGTTCTCTCTCGAGAATTTTGAGAAAAATGTAAGTTCTCCATCCTGTTTCCTACAGAAATTTGGATATTATTTATTGCTAATGTCTCTTCCTCTTACTTTGCTCAGTAACTTTGTGACCATAAGGCTGTTTTCCCTTTGTCTAAGTGCCCAGTTAGCCATACAACCTGCTGATTACTGTTATTATTATTAGAGCTGGGCAGATATTTTCCTGTCAAGTTGCCTTTTAAATAAAAATTAATTATGATATAAAAACCAGTTTTTTCAGACATAATAGTTTTGATTAAAAAACTCTGAATAAATTTGTCAGACACACACAGTTGCCATTATTTCCCCTGACACTGGACAAGATAAAGAGGCTTTATGGGGCTAGAGCCATGCCAGCAGCCCACACAGAGCTGAGCATTCTCTGGAGAGGTGGAGCAGTGCAGTAACTTCTGAGAGACTGGGGATCCTGTGCCTATATAAATTCTTTTTTTTTCTTTTTAAATTAACAATATTTTATAGACCATAATGAAAATGTTAAGTTCTAACTAACTCAACACTGCAGATGTTGAGTAATTAAGTTCCCGTTCAGCTCTGAATTTCAAATGAAGTTATGTTCTAACTACCAGGAGAACTATAATCAAAAGCAATAAGTGAATATTTTTCCTTCTTGTAATCCCCTACAGTTCAAATCATCCTTCAGATTATTTACTCAGACCTCTGCTCTACTGATTACTGATTAAACAATTGGTTTTGTGAAGCTGCATTTGTCCAGCAATAATAACCTGGAGAGATTAAAACTGTACTATATGTTAGCAGCTGCACACATGAACACTGACAGCAACAATTTCAGCTTTAAAAATTGAACAAAATACTTTGATACACCAAAAATGGACTCACCAGTAAAAATACCTGAAGCAACAACTAAGAAAGGAAAAAAAAAAAAGTGTTCAAGCCAGAAAAAAAACTTAAAGTTTTACCTATTTCTTACCAAAAAAGCTAAGCATATCAAAAATGACACACACAAAAATTAGCATTAATCCACCTGGTTAATATTTCTCAACTGCTGATGGACTACCCTGAGCAAATCCTGCACAGAGCATTAAAAATAACAGCTCAAAAAAAAGTTTTTGTAGAAAATTCAAGAGTAAGTGATGAAGTTTATCAGAATTACAATTCCCTGTGAATAGTCTCCATTTTGCCACCCATTATTTACATTGCAAGTATTTCTATCAAAAATTGATATCTTGCTTAATTTATGAGGACATTTTGCTACTAAAAATATTTCCCCTTGACCAAATATTTAACCACACATTTTCTATCTGACTTGATGCATTCTGTTTGCCACATAATTATTCTGGCAGGCACAATTTCCCTCCAGTTCTCTAAGTGAATAGCAATCCACAACATTATTTATTATAAGATGCCATTGTTAGAATCTAAACATTTTTCCATTTTCACAGGCTGTGCATTTGCCATTGTGCTGCACTTCCAGCTGCTGTACTTTCTCTCTGTTATAAACACTTGTACTTATAATTTTTTCAAAAGCATGGGTCAGTTTATTAAAAAAAAATAAACTGAACACTTCTGTCAGTCTTAAAATAAGAAAAAACAGTACTTTTTTCCAGATGCTTTGAGAGAAATAAATGGTTTCTACTCTATTCTTGTTAAATAGGAAATCAGAACATGGTTAATACCTGACTTTTTAAAAAAGAAGTTACATACATGAAGAAAAATAATTTCTTTATTACCAGACTTTCTTTTTAACTGATGTACTCAATGGCAATGAAAGTAGCAGAAACTAGCAGTTGATTCTTCAGTAGTCCTGGGAATCCTGCATTTCATATTTCAGCTGACAGGACAGAAGACAATTTCATGTGTTATCTATTAAATATCAAAAATTTTAACATTTAATTTTATGACAAATCAGTTCTCAGAAATATTAGCTTTATAATTACAAATGGAGTAGGTGTATGGCTCAGTGATTATCTTTAGACAAGGCAGCAGTCTGTATTTCAGATATTTATAAGCTTTATAATGAGCAATTTCTGAAGAACTTTTTAATGAACTTTAATGCATTTGAAGAGCAGAGGCTTCACTCCATTTCACAGCTTGAGGTGAAATCCCTGTAGTTCCCAGGACAAACAGATAAACACATGAGCAGAATTATTTAACTGTACAATCCTTGCTACCTCTGAATTTCCAAGGGCTCATCCACACTTCTGTCAGTGCCTGTAGCTGGGCCTGGGATTTCCAGTGTGAAATGAGAAATTGCTCTTAAAATTTTATTTCCACAGGTTTTTCAGAATATATCTGTGGGAATACATAAAATCAGAGGGTTTTGGGGCAAAAGGCAGGCATCAGAGACAGCAGAACTGTGAACAGAGCTCAGCAGTCGCCATAAGATTGGTCAGCAGAAAAATTATGTAAGAACTAGAAAAGTTAGGACAAACAGAACAATGGTCTGTGTATTAATGCTGGTCTAGAATAACTCCCTAAGCTGCAGAAAAGTTTATCTAGCAAGATATTAGGAAGGTTAAAGCTTAATAATGGAGCTCTGTGCATTGTATTTTAAGGCTTACAAATAGGTATTGTATTTGAAATAAGCAAGCATTGTTTTAATCAAAGTTACATGTGCTTATGGTGATTGGATAGAACTACTGTCAATGTGCTTTTGCTTTGTGTGATTGGTCAAAAAACTTTTAAAGTAAGTTATAAGATTAGGTTCTTAGTCTGCTGCCTGGGATGTGAGCTGCTGGCATCTTCCCATTGTCATAACCATGCAATGAGACTGATGCTGGAAAACAAAACAGCTCAAGGCACGTTCCCAGCTGTCCCATCCCATTTGTGATTTGTACACAGCCCCCACTGGCAATAATATCTACTACGGATTTCCATCATTGTTTTCACTGCTCTTATGGAGAAAAACCTGTCTGAGTTAACTCCTGACGTTGCTCTCCGCAGGTTCCCTCCCGCTATTTCCAGCCCTTTGGGTTCGGCCCCCGGAGCTGCGTGGGGAAGTTCATTGCCATGGTCATGATGAAGGCAATCCTAGTGACTCTCCTGAGGCGCTGCAGAGTGCAGACGGTGAAAGGAAGAGGCCTGAACAACATCCAGAAAAACAATGACTTATCCATGCACCCCATAGAGAGGCAGCCTCTGCTGGAGATGGTTTTCACACCCAGAAGAAATGCGGACGAGAGTCAGGGTGACAGAATGGATCAGCACTAAAGTTGCAGGATTTTCTCAACCTCTAAGAAATAGTCATCATTCCTAGTTAAATACAGAAAGTAAAATGTTTTGTTGTCCCTAAATGACTTCAGGTGACACCTTGTTCTGCCTGTACAGCAGAGCCAAAGGCCAGAATTGGAAAGACTAAAAGTACAGAAAAGTTCTGTTGTAGATGAAGCCATGCTATACAATTCCTGATTATTTTTTTAAAACATAGAGTTCAGACAAAAGTTATGCCTTCCCTTTCAAACACTGCCAGTTCAGAGGTTTGAGGGTCAACAAACCAACATACCTGATGTGTGCTTAGTTCCCTTTTCCCCACCTCCCTGAAGCTGGACCTAGCAATATTTAACCACAGCAAAAACTCTAATTAACTGTTTTCAAAACAACTGAATGAATAATATTGGTTCATTTCAAGACTAAGAAACTATTTAAAGTATTCAAGATATCTATAAGTTGTAAAAAAATATTTGAACAAGTCATTCAAACACTTTTCTTTACCATGTTTTGCTGTCCTGTTAAACAGATACCAAAGATTTACAGTGTCACACAGATTTTACCACTAGCAGTAATTTGCAGAGTACTAGGTAATAATGATAGTTGAGGTAATGATTCTATATTTTTAAAACCCAATCTCCTGCTGCAGGGGATCTGTAAACATTTTCATAAGGTGTGAGGTGAGAATGAGGTGATGAGCACCCAACATTACCACCAGCACTACATGGGTGGGGTGACTTTCAGCCCCACCTCCTCACCTGATTGACTATAGACATTTCCCACCTCCCCTCAGCTTGAGTGAAGAAGGTCAAATTCCCTTTAAGCTGCCTAAAATATGCCAAATCCTTTTTTGACCTGGTTTTAGTTGCCCAATTCCACTTCAGAGAGTAAGATTTGGAGTTGTTGCCCATGTTCCCACACTGGAGCAGGAGACAGTGTCCCCCCCTCATGATCCAAACAACTCCTGGTGCTCCTTCTGCAGGAGCTCTGGGCTGTGTCCTGCTCTCTCTCTTGCTCCATGTCCCTGATGTACAGAGGTTCTGAGTTATAAACACTCTCACAAGAGGTAAATTTCACTGGGTAAGTGCCCAGAGCTTGGTAGTGACAAAGGAGAGAAGTTCTGAACTAACAAGCAGATTTCTAGGAAATGCTTTTCAAGGTGTTTTGCGTACACAGGTTTTTATTTTAGCTATAAACCAGGGTGGGGTTTATACTTAATCCTTAACAGCAAAAACTACTCAACCTTTCTGTTTAGAATTGCCCCATCTTGAAATTTGTACAGTCTGGACATTGATATCTTTACTAGCCTAATGAGGAGTTGCCAGCTTGGTCAAGAAGAAAAAGGTCTTCCTGGCTAAATGACAACATTCCTTGACAGAGACTTTTCATTTTCATTAAGCTTGAGTTTTCATCCTGTGTAACACAAAGAAAGGGATTTTCCAGGTAAAGTGCCTTGATAAAGATAACTGACCAATGTACAATAGGCTTTATATTAACCTTCTCCTTCCAAGTCCTTAAAACTATAATAGAAGGCACAAAAAAAAAGGGAAAAAATAGAAAAATTGTGTCTTTGCTTTGAAAATATAAATAAAATTTATTAATTAATCTATTCCTTCAGACCACTGATCTCAGGCACAAGTCCAGAAGAGAAAGATCTATCCAATAGCACAGAAGAACTGCAGAGATCCAACAAATAATTATGTGCCCCACCCAAAGGTAATGAATTAGACTGGGAATGGTGACAAAGAAGAGGAACTGCCTATTTAGGGAAATGCTCAAAACAACATATGAACTTTCTACAGTAATTTTGAAAAATCAATCTTGAAAGCATTTATTGAAGAATTTATTGCAGCTAGGTTACTTTTAAAACTTTCTCCATAACTTTTGCATTATACCAAAAATTACAACAGCAAAGTGCAGTCCTGTACCACCTGTACATACAGACAAAACTGGGCAGTTGAAGACACAAATAAAAATAGGATTTAATGGTAAGACTCAATGGTCTTTTCCAAATTAAAAGGTTCTATGTTTTCTAGGACTGGTATTTTTTAGGTCATGAAATGCCACAGTGGTATGAATCTGTGGAATATCTAATGTGACCTCTGTTTGTGCATTCTTTGTACCCTTTAAACTAGGAAATTCATAAAGCAATTGGAAGAAGAACAAACAAACACAACCACATTTAAAACGTTCTTACTCTTTCTGCATCTTAAAACACTTCAGGGTACTTTAGTGGGCAGGTATTTCTTACTTGCATAAGAACTCTGAGAAGAAATCCACTGAAGGCTTTTTTTCTTGGGAATAAACTACTATTTAATACACATGATACATATCTTTGCTTATTTCACACACAAAACCAATTTTGTAGTGATAATTTACTGTCTGATTTTCCCACCTCACAAGTATAGGCCTCCTCCAAGCAAAATTTTTCACAAGCTTGAAATTAATAAATTATCATTCAAATTTTGAATTCATTTTATGAAATCAAATAGATGAAAAATGCATGCTGCTCTGACTTCTTGAATTTACTCTATATTGTTGAATTTGTAGGCAGGAATTTCAGAAAAATGATTACCATAATTATTCTATGGACAAAATAAAGCAGTATCATTTTTTACTTGTTGTCAGCAAGACAACAGAGTTATTTCCCATTGTGTCTGATATGTTGGGAGCACAGCATTTCTGGTCCTCTGGTTTCTGCAGGATTTAGTTTGGTCCCCGTTTGCACAGCAGAGCTGTGATTAATCTGAGCTCTCAGCTCATCTGAGTCCTGCCCCCTGACTTTATTAGGGCTGCTCCTCAGTGGTCTGTTTGCATGAATTTTGCACTGCCAGCTCCATTCCCCCATCCCATAATCTCACACCTGCTTGAGAGCTGCAGCTGGGGCAGCAGAGTTCCAGAACTTGCCGTGTGGGTATGAACAGATTCAACCTTTCACTGTACAGAACAGAGCTCTGGCTTTAAACACTGTTTTACCACCAGGGATGCACAAATTCCAGGGGCTTTTTAAACCACACCAAGTCCACAGCCATGACTTGGCTGCTCCATTAATGTTCAATGCATTCCACACAACAAACTCAACTGTGTTTTATACTTCACTGTGATCATGGGCTGCTCACAGCACATGGATGTGGATGTTGTCAGCAAATAAAATAAACATCAAATAAAAGTTGTATGCAAAAGAGTTTAAAGTCATGTTTCATCATGTTTTCCCAATCTGAGAATCACAGATTGTATTAAAATGCATGAGTGTGTCTGCATGCAGGAACAGATCAATGTATTAGATACAAAGATGAAATCCACAATGTTCTAAAATTGAAATTCCCACTGATTTTAGACACTGTATTATTGCCAAGATATTTTTCATGTAGTAAGAAAGCATAATTAAAATTATTTAAATTGATACAAGACTACTTTCCTAGGAATGCACTTTATCAAAGCTTTAGAAGAAGGGAGAAGAGGTGGGTTTTGGTGGTTCTTACGGTAACATATTTGTTAATATAACCAAAAAATTTGCTTAATGATGCAAATAAAGGACGCAGCTGTCAGTGAGAAAAGTATCTAAAGTAATTAAAAAATGTACCAAATTAAATAATTAAACTGACTATACAGTTGAAAGTAAAAAAAATTTAATCTCATTTTCTACTCATAAAAAGACAGCACGACAAATTCAATTTGTATCCAATGCCTAATTTTTTCACTCAAATTAAAAGCTTTCATAATGATAAACATCTGGCTGAGTGACAGGGAACTGGAAGGGAGTAAATGGCACAATAACAACAAAATTTAAAAGACCACAAAACTCTAACATAGCTACAAATAGATTTTTCAGACATGATATTGAAAATATTGACCTGATATTGAAAATACCGACCTGATATTGAAAATATTTATCCTAGAATTTCACAAGCTGTATTAGCAATTTTTAAACAATAATAAACTTTCGTTTTATAAATTTTCGTTTTAGAAATTGTTCACTTTCTGTACAATACAATCCAATGGCACAGCCTCAATTAATATCCTATTAAATTCAATTCTAACCTCAAAAGAAAATTCCACTTGACAGTTTCCAGCAGAAAGGAATGCAGTATTGTTGGATAGAGGAAAATAGTTCAGAACTTAAGCCAAATCTGCTCGAAGTAAATTCTTTTGTAATTTAAAACTGGAATTTGCACCTGACATACAATTTTAATCAGGATTTAAGAGGTTAAGAGCGTTAAGCGATGTTGTTTTGAGTCCTACCTACTGTTATTGTAAGATTAAAATTGATGATCTCGATTTATGAAAGTGCTGGGTCTGCATGCTGTGATAATTGTGCTTATCACAATTGTGATAATTGTGCCTTTTTCCAGCACAGATCTTTAATTTCACAGTGTGGGCGAGCAGAGGATTGCACACCCCTGCTCTGCAGCCCTCCCTCCCGTCAGACAAATCCCCGCATCAGGAGGAGCCGCAGTGGCCCCTGAAGCCCCGGCGGGAGGTGCTGCCCACCTGCGGGGATCGCTGCGCCCCCCCGGCCAGGTAACCCCGCTCGGGACCAGCCGCGCCGGCAGCTCCGCGGCAGCTCCGGCAGGGCCAGCAGATGGCGAGTTCCTCCTGCCACAAGCACGGCTCAGCTTCGGCCAAGCCCCTGCTGAAAGCCCAGAGGCTCCTGGTGTCACTCAGTTATCAAACTCTGCTGGAGGGAGACGTGGAGTCACTCTGGAGTCATCCAAAGTGTGGAGACAGAGAGAAAATCCAGCCCAGGGACAGAATTTATTAGCAAGAAATCATCCTGCTTATTAAATATTCCATTTATTCGTTATTCTAATTAGCACTGGTACAGAACATTTTCCAGTATCACCTTTTGCTAAAAGAATTCTCCCAGTCTACTCAAATCTTTATGTATCATTTGGCATCAAGATCAACAGAACCTAACTTGGTAGGGCTCAAAATGCTTTCTGAGAAGCTGTAGGACTTTGCTAGTACTTTAAGTATAATTCAACAATTAATTCGATGTACCGATACCAATACATTATCTCAATATGATATCTTAATACAATATTTTCCCTGTTGCTGACTTAATTTAATGTAGTGCCTCTATGGCATCATTCCATAGTAGAACAGCAATCACTAAGAAAATATTCTGGTCTTTGAAGTTAGATTTTTATGAGTAATGCAGGGCCCAACACCTCATGGAGCCTCACCACACCTCTGCAGAAGGTACCAACTTAGCAGACCAAGAACTGAGCAGGTCTTCACAATAACTCTTTATTCTTTAATTAATTGCTGGTCAAAATCAAGTCACATTCAAAATAGGGCATATTTGGCACAATGTGCACAACTCTATTAAACAACCTGATTAGAGCTGAAATACCTCCCACTGGATTTCAATCATTTAATTCCTCTTTAATTTCAGAAGGGTTGATTAGCATTTCACTCACTGACTTATAAACTTACCCTTACCTTGTAATGATATGTAGATGGAATTGAATTTCATTCTCCATTTAACAATCATTGAAATATTCTTGGCAAGTAATTATAGATCAAAATAACTATATTCAGAAACTACACCTTCTAACACCTATATGGATATTTGTATTTATATTCATCCTTTTTTAATTCCAACAAATAATGGAAGATATTTTTCAGTGTTAAACTGTCGGGTTCAGGACATCCCTTTGGCTGTCCTGAGCAGCCAAGACCCTTGCCAGGGGGCTTAGAGACCCTGGCACAGAGCCCAAAATGCCTCTGTGAGTTTGATTATGGCCCGTGGAGCAAATACCAACCTTCTATGAAGATAGCAAGCCACAAGAGTTTAGGTAGAATAATAGTGAAATTATCACAGGGTGAATTATGTATTTTAGGATTACTGTACAGGGGGGTTATATCCCTGTACAGGGGGGGTTATGGAGACAAGATGGAGGAATCGGGGCATGCCTCGTGCTTCTTCTTTCTTCTTCTTGACCTCCATCTTCTGTAGTGATGTTGGCACTTACTTATTGGTTTAGGGTAGAAGCTCACTGTCTAGCATAGGTGATGGGTATTGGGGAGTAATTGTAAATATTGTACACGTAGTTTTTAGTATAAAGACACAACACCGCCCCGGGGGCAGGCAGAGTGCCTGTGGCTGCCCTGCTGAACAGATCTCTGCTGGGCAGAAAGAAAATTTTTTAGATAAGAACTAATAAATAACCTTGAGACCGAAAGATGAAGAGCTCTGACTCCTTCTTTAAGCGCTGGGCTGGGAAAAGAGACTTTAGAACTTTTCTCGGGGTCACTCTGACAAACAAATGATCCCGACAATTGGCGTCCCTGGGTGGGCAGTTGGCAAGCAGCCACGCCACCAGCCATCAGCTGCTGAAATCCAGCCCGAGAAGGAAAGAAAACAGGCACTCTCAAGAAAGAAAGAAAAAAAAAAAAAAAAAAAAAAAAAAAAAAAAAGAGTCCAGAAAGACCATCTCGACTTCTGCCGAGAGGATTTGTTTCAACCTCGACCTGGAAGGAGGACGACCAGAAGCCGGCCTGGGAGATCCTCACCTGTGAGCTGCTGGACAGTGACCAGGGCAAATTCCGGACTGACTTTGCAGATGATTCAGCTTTTGGTAAGAAAGGTCAAAATTGAGACCATGGGGGATACATGCTCCCAGGAAGAACCTAGCACCTTGTCAGCCCTAGAGGGCTTGACAGACACATACCCTGTAAAAATCCCTGAAAAAAGATGAAATTTCTGGCAGCCAGGATTATATTAGTGGCGACCTCAGCAGAAGGGGTCAGCTGGGCAGCTTTTAGCTGCGGATACCGCAGAAGCGGGGGGGGGAGGAGCAAAGTCCTAAAAAGAGGCTTGCTATAGTCCCCGTTACGTTACGGGAGCGAATTCCCGGGGAAACTAGACTAAAAGAGGTGTTATCGCCTCCTGTCCCGATAACCCGAACACCAAAGAGACCCCCAAAGCGCCCTGAAACCACAGAATATACAGGGGATTCAGGCAGCGACTCAGATACAAATACAATCCCGAGTACAGATGAACTGGGTTTTCCCCGAGCGAGATCGAGGGGGTGGTCCCGAAGGGACGTGTCCCCCCAATCCTCGGGAGCCTGGGGAACAGGGGTTGGAAGCGACTGCAAAGTCGGAGGGTCTCGGAATCAGTTCGGGGGGAAGGGAAGCGCTTTCTCGCAGCAGCGACGCGGCGGCAGTGGAGCCGGCGGCGCTGGCTGGCGGGGGGGCAGCGGCGGAGGCGGGGGATACGAGTTTTGCAGTGATTTTTGCGAGCGCAGCGTCGGGAGCGGCGCCGGATCCTGTCGCACTGATGCGCGGGACGGGTAATGCTGACAGAGCTTTACGGGAAGACTCGCAGGCACCAGGTTATGCGCTAGAGTCGGCCAGCTTTCCCGGGAGCGACTGCAGCGCTCCGGACTGGCGCCATACCTAGACGCAAGGGGCGTGCTCTGTTGACGAATCCGGAAGCAAGGATGCGCAGATGGACCCGTATCGCTGCACAGGGAAAAGTAAAAGCGGCCAGGACACCGGGAGCACTGGCGGGAGATGTATATGTGTCCATAGAGGGAGAAGGGGGGTCAGAACCAGGCTTATGGGAGGAAATATCGGAGGCGGAGTGGGACAGAGCCAGTGACGTCAGTTCAGGGGCGGGAGGAGGCGTTCCCGAGGGCGAGAGCGCGCGGAGGAAGAAAGTGGGGCGTGGTAGAAGGCGAGGCAAGTCCCCTGTGACGTCTCAGGCGAGGAGGGGCCGTGGGTGGAGTTCCACATCCCAGGACTCCACCCCGTCTCCGGTTCCGGCTCTCTCGGCCCCCGATCCCTGAGGTTCAAAGCCCTCACGGCCCAGAGAGACAGTCACATATGTTATCTCTATTGTTGGCTCAGTCAAAAGTCGTGCAAACTCGATCCAAACAAAAGGCAAAATTAAAAGCAGGGACCGCGCGCACCGGTTGCGGGCGTTGGCACGGAGCCAGAACGGGATCGGGGCAGCGCCGGTGTCGGTCACAAGCAGAGAGGGGGGGGCGTTCCCGAAGCCGTGCCTGCGCCGAGACGAGCGCAGGGGAGGCGCGGTCAGGGTGGGAGTGCCCGCACTCCGTGACGGCTCAGGCAGAGACGGGGCACGGTCTGGGTACAGAGGGTCCCGATGTACCGGCCCTTCTCCGGTCCCACGGCAACGGGCAGCAGCCAATCGCAGCAGCCAGCACACAGTTTCAGCCTCCAACAAAATATCAAATTAGAGATTTTGTGCGGATACAGCACATGTTGTGTGGGGCACATAGAGTTCCTAACCACTCCGGTCCCACGGAAGTGACAGAAACAGTATTTACCAGATGATCAGGCTTCAGATGCAAAAGATGGACATGTAGAAAAGCTGTCCAAAATCAAAGTAAAGTGTGAAAAGCACCAGGCTTTTGCTCAAGATACAGATAAAAAAGGAAAACCAGTGCAAATCAATGTTGTTACAAATATGATGTAGATGGAAATCTATTGTGAATAATGCCTCTAAGGGAGGGAAATGACCATATAAAGATAGAAGTGTTAGTCTTGATTCAAGTATCTGAAATGTCTCTGAAGACAGAGTATTTAAGAAATATCAGTCAGATCCTATTTGTGGGGTCATCAGTTAATTCTTCAATGGTTCAGAGTCTTTTTGGTATTGAGTCTGCAACCCTTGTTGGTTTGAATTTTATAGGTGACACTGATAAATAAGGATTGTTATTAATACTGTATAAATACTTTTAAAAGGTTGTCATAAGCCCTTCAAACATTTCCTGTTGATAAGTTGATTATATAATGAGAATTCTCAGAATTTATGATAAGAATTATTAGCAAGGTATTGTAATATTTACAGCCAGCTTTTATGTGTTTCACTATCTCTTTGTGTGATCATCTACAAGATGTGTGTCTTCAGAATCTTGTCTTATATTTCTTAACTACTCATGGTTTTTGAGTTTCTTTTAAATCCAGATTGCCATTTTCGTGGTTTTCTTCAGTTATTATATCTTCAGTTTTTATAGAGGTACTGCATGCCGAAAATTCAAGAGGTTTGCTGTGTTTGAAGAATTTCTATCCTGACAGAAGTTTCGGAGGGATTCATCTATTTAATGGTTTGATTAATCTTTAATCCTAAGGTTTCCTATTCATAATTGCTGTTTTTAAGAATCTTATTTTAAAATGTATTAAGTGATATCCATTATTAGAGTTCGAACTCTGGCCAAGTTCTAGCTCTACTTGAATGGAATGATTGACAATCAGCCCAGATGTTTTCTGCATCAAAAACTATTCAAGTCCTTTTGGCTTGACAATTTGACCATGTATGATAGCTGAGCCTGTTTTCAAAGGGAATCTGGAGAAACATGAATCCGGACATGAGTTCTCCAGTTCTCTGTTGTTTTAAGATTCATCAGCTGTCGCAGACTCTGGGATGACAGTTCAGTGTTGTAGTGATTGATAACTGTATAATTTCAGTTGTGTTATTGGTTATGTGTATTATCTGATTGATTTCTATTTGCTGTTATCTTACATTTCCCTATGTAATATTGCATAGAGACTGAAACAGAGTAGATATATAAGGGCACATTTTTCACCTTCAAGATTTTGAGATAATCCTCCAGTCCCTGTAGGGATGTGGATTTGTTTGTGTTTTAGCAGGTGCAGAAGTCCAGGTAGATCTCAGTAAACAATGTGAAACTTGATCAAGTGCGTGAGAATGCTGACAAAAAGCATGAGCAAGAAAACGCTGACCATTTCACAAGCAGAAAAAAGATGCAGAGATGTGGACTGTACAGAGATTTCAACCTTTGTGCTTCACCCACAGAAGATTGTGGACTTTGGGTTGCTTCATGGATGAGAGCCCTGCAGTGATACCCACAGGTGTCACTGGAACTTTGTCCCAGAGACAGGACTTTTTAATAATTGGTAAAAAACAGAAGCAGCATCCTTGGACTTGTCATTTATCCTTCGATCATTTTGGAAAATCAGAATAAAGAGTTGACAGTTTTAGCTAAAGCTCTTTGACCACTACTGGCTGTTCCAGAGAATACCCTGGTAGCCAAAGCTCTCGCTTTGCCACCATATGCAGCGGAACAAGGCATGCCGGTGTTTGATCAGCAGGACTTTCCCTCTGGAGACCATGTCCATGGAATTCTCCAGTGTTTGTCATTCAGAAGAAAACTTCAGACTCATGGAGACTGCTACATGACCTCAGAAAGATCAGCAAAGTCATTGAGGACATGAGACTGCTTTGACAGGGACCTTCTTCACTCTCAGTGATTCTCAGATTAGCCACTTGTGATCATTGATCTCGAGGACTCTTTCTTCAGCATCCTGCTCCATCCAAATGATGCTCCTTCACTTGCATTCTATGTCCCAAGCAACAACAGGGAAGAACCCTCTGCAAAGGTACCAACGCAACAGGAGCTGCAAGAAACTTGTGACTGTGTGATTGTAAAGGTGCAAAAGGCAGGACTGAAAATCAGTGTTGAAAAATTCAGGAGATCACATCGTGGAAATACCTAAGGTGGAAAATTTCAGAGCAAACAATAAGACCACAGAAGATAGAAGTCAGCTCCAAAATCAGCAATTTGCATGACCTACATCAGCTGCTCAGAGAAATCGACTGGATGAAAACAACCATGGGGTTCACAAATCATGACATCCTAGAGGCTCAATCTTTTGAGAGAGGACAATTTGACAATGATATCAAATCTCCCAGAACTCTTACACCTGAAGTGCAGAGAGAACTCGAGAAAGTTACAAAGGTCTCCAAAGACAAACCTCACAGACCTGGAGATGGCATTCCAAATTACCATAAAAGCAAGGACAAGGTTGCTGACAATGTCAGGCAGGAATTTTTCTATAATTCATTTACCATTGAAGAAAGATTATTTTAACTAGGCAATGCAGAAATCAAAAGGCTTGTTAATAGTATTGTTAAAGTAGCCAAGCGTTTGCATGAATTGTTTTCCAGATCACAGATTGCTGAAATCAAAAATATGTTACAGGGAAAAACAAAGAATAAGTGAGGAACTTACTTATTGATTAGGATAACAGTATTCACTAATGGTTCTAGAAAAACTCACAAATCAGTAATCATGTGGCAGAATTCAGTCACAGGGGAATGGGGCTCAGATGTAAAAATAGTCCAAGGTTCATCATAGATTGTAGAATTGGCAGCAGTGGTCAGGGTCTTTCAATTGTTCTACCAATCTCTCAAATCTGATTACAGATTCAGCATATGATACAAATATGGTCAGGTGATTGGAAGGTTCATTTTTGAAAGAAACAAGCAATGACATTTTAAATTCATACTTATCATGTATGGGGGCACTGCTGGAAAGCAGGGAGCGCAAGTGTTTCATCATTCACATTAAGGCATACTCATCCTTTCCAGGATTTTTTAGCAGAAGGGAAAACCCAGGCAGACAAGCTAACCATGCTCATTTCACAGACTTTACTGGATATTTTTGAGCAAGCAAGGTTGAGCTATGCATTTTTTCATCAAAATGCATAAGCACTGATGGAATCCTTTTGCATCTCAAAAAGCCAGGCAAGGGAAATCATTAGTGCTTGCCCAAACTGTCAGTTTGAGCAGTCACCTGCATCCACAGGAGCGGTCAATCCAGAAGGATTGCAGGGCCTCCAGCTGTGGCAGGTGATGTCACACAATATCCATCTTTGGGAAGCTCAGAAATATCCAAGTCTCAATTGATACATTCTCAACAGCTCCTTTTTCAAAACCCAATCTACCAATTCTCAGGCATTTTTATAACACTAGCCAGGCAAAACTAAGGGAGAATCCTTTAGTTTTGATCAGAAGTCCAGAAGTAGGACAAGTTGAAGGTCCTCTCAAACTAATCATGTAGAGCAAAGGTTTAGCTTGTGTTTCTACAGGGTGAAGTCCAAAGAAAGTGTTGGTGAGACTCGTAGAGCCCTACAGGACTCGGACGCGGGAGGACACGGATCCGGAACCGAAGAAGCAAGCACGCAGACAGAGGCAGAAGACAAGACTGTGAACATCTCCTCGAACAGCACATAAAGAGTTCAAGGACTTGGGGTTTCTCTCAGGGGCTTGGGTGTCATGGCATGGAAAAACTTCTCACGGGGAGTGAAGCCATGAGCTTGAGATTTGATCAGGTATTGCTCATGTACCTCATTCTTCCATCTATTGCCTTGGGCAGTGGAGCAGATTTGTCCATGGTCCAGCCAAAACAAAATGTCTGGGGGGCTTTGGCCAATGCAGCAGGTTTGGATGGTGTCTGCTTGGCATGTTCGGGGCCAGGGAGATCGTTCTCAATGTATCTGGTGGGTTTGCCAGTGAATGAATGGCCAATTCCAAAAAATACTTCTATAAGGATTTCACAGGTCATTTCAAATCCTGTGAATGAGTAACATCTTTGGACACAGTTCCTCCCTGTGGCTCCTTTTGAACCTGAGGAACTGGAAAATCTTAGGTCAGCAAAAATGAATTAATGAATTTTTGTATAAAGTTTTGAACTTTTGAAAGTGACACAAACAAAAAATGAGATAATGTCACTCCAAAATCATCATTTTTTTTAGAAATGCATCTGATTGGTGCAAATACACCAAGGTGACAGCCAAATCATCCCTCCAAGTTTCAGCACAATTACCACAGGGAATTTTATTTTTATCTGTGGAGACAAAACTTGGCCTGCTATTCCTGCAAATGTCAAAGATAGTCCATGCAGCATTGTAAGAGTTTCATTGTTAACACCTGATTGGAGAGTTTTTAAAAGAGTAAACACATAAGAGGAAAAGATTAGTGGAACAATACAGTCCAAATTGTGATAGTAATATACACACATGAGACAAGGCTTGGAGAATTGCAGTTGCAATTTTCTCCCCACAGGCAGCATCAGAAGTGGCCTTGACTCAATTGGATCATATAGGTTGCTAGCTGAGCAAGCATGCTTGAGCTGTTTTTCTTACACTGAGTGAAATGCTTGAGCTGTTTCTCTTACACCCAGTGAGATTCTAACAGACATCGACACTAGGATAAGCAACTCTCCAAAACAGAGCAGCAAGTAACTATTTGCTGCTGGCACATGGACACAGGTGTGAAGAATTTGAAAGGATGTGCTGTATGAATATGTCAGATCATTCAAAATCAATTTATGAAAACATCAAAAGTTACAAGGAAGTGTTAACAAACTTGGGGAGGTCACTAGATCTTGGATGGTTGATGTGGTTGGATTTTTTAACCTTTCACCATTGTAGAAAGTACCTTTAAAGGTAGGTTATTACATTTTGACAAGGCTTGTGGTTCTACTGCTCATCTTGCCATGCATCTTTATGTGCATGTAGTGGGCCATGAACAAAGTTGCAAAGAAGGTGTTTTTAGTGCAACGAGAGGGGGGAGATGTCGGGTTCAGGACATCCCTTTGGCTGTCCTGAGCAGCCAAGACCCTTGCCAGGGGGCTTAGAGACCCTGGCACAGAGCCCAAAATGCCTCTGTGAGTTTGATTATGGCCCGTGGAGCAAATACCAACCTTCTATGAAGATAGCAAGCCACAAGAGTTTAGGTAGAATAATAGTGAAATTATCACAGGGTGAATTATGTATTTTAGGATTACTGTACAGGGGGGTTATATCCCTGTACAGGGGGGGTTATGGAGACAAGATGGAGGAATCGGGGCATGCCTCGTGCTTCTTCTTTCTTCTTCTTGACCTCCATCTTCTGTAGTGATGTTGGCACTTACTTATTGGTTTAGGGTAGAAGCTCACTGTCTAGCATAGGTGATGGGTATTGGGGAGTAATTGTAAATATTGTACACGTAGTTTTTAGTATAAAGACACAACACCGCCCCGGGGGCAGGCAGAGTGCCTGTGGCTGCCCTGCTGAACAGATCTCTGCTGGGCAGAAAGAAAATTTTTTAGATAAGAACTAATAAATAACCTTGAGACCGAAAGATGAAGAGCTCTGACTCCTTCTTTAAGCGCTGGGCTGGGAAAAGAGACTTTAGAACTTTTCTCGGGGTCACTCTGACAAACAAATGATCCCGACATTAAACAATAGTTCAAGAGAGACATGAGAAGAGTATAAATCAGTATTATTATAATATTAAGTATGCTGCTAACTGCATTAAGAAAATTGCCACTTACTGCCATTTCAGAAAGCACATAATTAAATTTTGCAAAAGAACTTCGTCCAGCTACTGAATGAATTCTAAAGCAGCTGCAAATGGATCTCTTTCTGTTTGAAACGTTTTCAAATGGAATATCACTAGCTCAGATGTATAAATACAAATGAAACTGTATGCATGGTCTTCCTTCTAATGTTAAAGACAGAGCAAAGAAGATAAATTCATTCTACAGAAGTGTTATCAATCCATTGTATTACTTCACCTAATGAACTCAAAGCATGTTATGAAAATCAATTAAATATTTGCAATAAAGCTGATTTCATAAACTCCTGCCTCAAGGAAAGGTTACAGTAAAAAACCAATGTAACTGCTCTGGACCTAATAACTCATGGGCCCCTTCACTCAGACAAGGTTTGGTCAAAACCCCAAGGCATCAGGACAATAATCCATTTTAAATGTCTTTGCTTAGGTGTCAGGATGTATTTGAGCCTGCATCTGTGAGGATGCTGTGAGTAAACAAGATTGCACACACAGTAAACACTTGCCTATGTAAACCATGCCATTAACAGTCTAACCAAAGGCTGCAGGGCAGGAACTGCCCCTGACAATGCTTTGGCTCCAGCCTCCAGTGAAACTCAAGAGACAGCAGAAAGTTTCAGACTAAAGGGAAATGGGAAGGTGAGCCAGCTCCTACTCTAAATGTGGCTCCAGAGAACCTACAGGTGAAGGTGATGGCATCAGCACCAGGAGGAACATTTGTCAGAACTGGGGGCACAATGCCCTGTTGTGACACCCCATCTTGGAAGGAACAGGCTTGGCCTTAAAGCCATATATGTATCATTTTATTGCATAGTTGAGATGCAAGAGCACTTCAAGAAGGATCTATACATCTTGTTAAAACATGCCAGTTGTGATTCATTATTGCTTCCTTATCATTACTGACTTGGTTAGCAGTAAATTATTGTGTGTTTCCCTTTTTTACAGGCAAATATCCCACTTGAAATGACACGTGCAAGAACCTCAAACCTTGGTTGGCTGTTTTTTCAACAGCTACTTAAAATTATATCAAGGAATGAGAGCTCTCCATTTTCAGTACCTCAGCTCTCCATTTTCAGCTGCTCACTACACCTCTTTGTCTCAATAGCAGCATGTCACCTGGCAAGTACAGAAGTCTGTTGAAATTCTCCTAAATTAGTCTCTGATCACTAACTGGTTCTGGAAATGCAACAGAAACTGTGACACAACTCTACAAAAGATAAATTGTTTTGGAGAACTGCATCCTAGAGGGTTAAAGGTTTTCATGCAGCACTCTAGTACAAAACACTGACAACAAGCTGGTGATGTTTGTGATTAACAGGATGAGGAAGTTTTTGCAGATGACCCAGAAAAGTTGTATTCCCTAGTGAGCCTTTATCCTGCTGGGCTTTCTGGACTCTGTGCTCAAAAAGCCCTGTGGAAGAATTCAATTTCAGATGGCCAAGGCTCAGAAATTTGCTAATAGTGCCAAAAGGAGAATCCAAATACATGTATTGTAGAAAAAACCAAACCCAAACTCCCCACTAGACCAACCAACAACCCAGCATATTTACTGAAATAGGGGCAATGATGCAGAGTGCAGTATTGACATGGAGGAAGTGTCCAAATTTATAAACTGTTACAAACTCAGTTTTGCCACGTCCTTTAAATTTGTCGAGTTATGAATCATAAATTTTTGAGCAGATTCCATAACAGACCTACTTACATTTCAAAATACTTACAAAATGTTCTGGTTTAGCCTGCTAACATGTATCTGCTTCACATTGATTTTTTTATAATTAAATTTTTAAATTCCCAAATCTCCTTTGAGAATTCAGGGAGTTCTCCACCGAACAGAGAGCAGGAGCAGAACATGATTAGAGCAATAGGAGATTAAACCAATACAAAGCATCCCTTCATGTTTGGCTTCTGAAGAAGCTGAAAATTTAGAAGTGTGTTTCAGTGACACCATAGTCCTTCAAACGAAATACCACTGACTGGACTTGGATCAGAGTGAAAACCCTAAATGAATATTACTGGAATAGAGCCTTTACAAAGCCAGTGAGTATTTATGTATTGGTCCCCAGTCTGAAAAGTTAAAGAGTAAACTAGAGTGTGACATTTATTCACCAAGCCTTTAGAGAACTCACAGTGTGTGGTTTACAGGGGTTCATCTCAGTATTCTGAGCAAGTCTAATGAAATGTCATGTAAAGCCAGTGGGACTTAGAAGTGTAAGTTTTACGATTGCTCCCAAAAGCAAGGAAAATTTAATCTTAAACACATTTTGAAATTAATAGCAAAGACTCCATGTTCTTCTAATTGAGTAGCAATAAGCAGCAGTACCCATGTACAACATAAATCCCAGACTGTCTTCCTTCAGCCTGACCCTGAGATACTGTAGAGTTTACATCATCTGCAGAGCTTTGCCACTATTATTTTTATAGTATTTTAATTCTGAAATATTAAGCTTGCACTTTGTGCCCTAATCTGGCTTTGTGCATGCAAAACGTGTTCAGACTCTGAACTGCCTCGGAGAAAAAAGCACTCATACCTGAATTGTCTTCAAATCTGTTTCCAGTGGATAGAAAAAAACCTTTTCAACTCTTGGAAATTTAACTTCAGGTTACATTCAGTAACAAATGCTCACAGATTCTTGTAGTAGCCAGACATCTGTTTTAATTTCTGTATACAAGTTAAAACACACATCCAGAAAAACTAAAGATTTAATTAACACCTCTTGAGAGCCATTTCTAAGATTACCATTTGACCCCAAGAATTTGCTAACCCTTCAGTATAATTTGGGGTTTTGGTGCTACAGAATATGCCAGAAATGGATATGCCTTAACTATGCAAGACTGGAAAGCACAGTCTCCTGATTACTTTCACATAAGCACTGAGAAGTTTAATGAGGAGAAATAATTGCCCTCCCCTTGCTAATGATGATTCTGCTGGGTTGTTAAAAGATGTTTTATGCATCACATCTTTTGTGTGTATCCTAGTATGGAAAGGGAGGAACAAGGATTGCTTCACCTACTGCATGCATAGATACGTGCAGAAATCAAAGAATAACCTGTACTTTGCCAATCCCACTTAGTCAAAAAGGATTATGCAACGGTACGTTCTTTTTGTGTGCTCTCATCCCAAAAGTTTTTGTACTTAATGTAATAAAAAGAGGAAGAGAAGAAAACTTTTAAACTATTTTGAGTCCCACATATACCAGTTTTCTAAAACTTGCAGCAATACAAAACCACTGTATCTGAGGAAAAAACCCCACACTCTTAATTTATTAGATGTGATGGAGCTTTCTTACAAAGACCAAAACTTTGTGCTCGCAGCTCATTAAACAAAAGTAAGCTCAAGAAATAAATTGAACTTTCCTAATCCTGGTTGCACAGAACTCTATTCCTATTCACCAAACAGAACCTTTTTGTCTTCCTCCCAGTCCCTGGGGAATCCTGTACCAGGGAGAGAAATTCCTTTGTAAGCCACAAACCACAAAGAATGAAATGGGATCACTGGATCTAAACCACACAACTTCTTGAGCAAAAGCAATTGCTTCTGTTGAGAACAAACTGGATGAACACTTGAACTCGATATTATCCCTTAGAAAATGACAGAGCACCATGTGGATGAAATATAGACATCAAGAATCATGCTTAGACAAAGCACTTGGCAAACAATTTTCAGCTATAATTATCTCTCAGGAGTAAAAATATCAGTTAATAAATCTGGACTGTAAAGTCAAATCTATTGTGCTTTCAAAATGAAATGTACAAGAGAAGCTACATGAAGACTTTTTAAATAGTTTAGGGAATAAGTTGCCCTCAATACCTCTTTAGAATTAAATATCTTTTGAAGACAACAAGAATGAAACATTCATTGCAAAATGGCTTTAATTATTTTTCAGGTGAAATACATTAATAGCAATATATTTTTGCCAAGAGGGCATATCATTTTGGGGCCTAGAGCAATGACTCACAGAAATAATTATCTTTTATTAGACTGATGCTTGTGTGAAAGATAAACAACTGATAAGCAACAGAGCTGTCCATCACAGCTATCCTGTCAGGCTGTTATTAAAAATGTCAGAGGACTGATTGTTATGGGGGTGATTATATCAAGTACATCCATGTACATAAAAAGTTGAACATTTTAAATTGATCCATTGGCGAAACCCCATCACTGGCCAGAACACCCAACAAAAACTTTTTTTTTTAATCCCATTCAATTTTGCATAAAAACACCAGTAAAGAAATTTAAAAGTCTCAGAATGTGTATTAAAAGATGTAATATTTTTGCCTCACATAAGGCAGATTATCTAAGACATCTTGGCTGTATCTAATTTTTAGAATAGAAAAAGGCAACACAAAAGCCCAAACAGACTATCCTGTACCCATTTTTACCAAAAGAGATTTTGTCAGTACTTTTATTAAGGATATGCTACATTTACTCTTTTGCAGCAAGAAGACCATTTGTTCTCAGTCAACTCTGCTGCAATATTTTCTCCTCATATCCATGATAGAGAAGGATGTAATTTTACAGACCTCTCCTTCACACCAGTCAAGTGCCTTTTGATATTGTTATGCCTAGAATTCAAGTCAAAGGCAACTCTCTACTCATTTCCTCTAATTCTGCAGAGTTCAGCCTTCAAGAGAAGATATTGAAAGAACTGTAGCTGTACCTGAACCAAAGGAGCCCTTACTCATGCAAACCCCAAATCTTTAATTCAAGTACTTGATGATAATTAATGTTTTATTTATCACCATTTTTCTAACTTTAAAATTCCAACTTGATATCTAGAGTTGTGCAAATAAGAAAGGTTCTCCTCACAAGCCAGCCCAATCTCAATAAAGCTTTAATAATATACCTTGGAAAGAGTCTTGTTTTATTCTAAAATCTCAACACCTTCACCATGCCTGTCAATGGTAAGAACAAAGCAGAAATGCTGACTCAATCAAATGAGATTGATTCTTCAGCTGTCCCCTGTGATGGAACCAAGCAGTAGTTTACATTTTTTGCTATGAAAAAGTCTTACAGGAATGCCCTTGCCTTTCTACATGAAAGTGTGACCTCTAATCTCAGAAACGAGGACCTTTTCCTGTTTAACACACAGAAATCTGAGCTCTCTAGCTGGGCCATGATGTGTTATTGAGCTTTTTCCAGGTCAGGCTTTCAGCAGCACCAGGAATTCTCATGCAGGGCTCTCTCTCTCCCTCTCTCTCTCTCTCTCTCTCTCTCCCCTTATCCAAGTTTTCCCTTTTGCTGCTCAGACATTCCAGTTCTCAGGTATTAAATGGGACGTGTTTAGACCTCAATGTCACTGGGCACTCAGACACACTGTCTCACCATAGCCATTGGGAAAGGCTATTTTATCAAATTAAAGACAGATTTTATTAGTCCTATTGAAATTATGTCTAAAAAAGACCACCATCCATCTGACTGCCTGGTTCTGGTCTGTCTCTTCATGAGTTTTCCCAAACTTCTCCTTCCTCCTGCTTTCCAACAAAGCTGCTGTTTGACAGCTCAGAAATCTTCTGTTTCACATCAAACCTCAGACAATTGTCCCCCACTGCAGCATGTGAGATAAATTGTATTTTGCATAAATCTCAGGTGTGATTTGCTCAAACTGGATGTAAAATACTATGCAAACCAGTTGATAAAACCAGTTAAATACACAAAACTGATTGATTAGACTAGAGAAAAGCTTGCTGAAACATGTATAGCCAGCAAGAGTTCCTCTCTATCACCTGCCCATGTATTTCTGTTGAGATATTGAAGTATTTTACCCTGCAGTCAAAGAGTTTCAATAATGAAGAATTTTTTTTTTCCCAGGGAAATTTACTAAAGTGCTGAAAAGGTAAAATATGAAACTTCCTTGGGACAAGGTAAAATGTGCAAAAAGATGCTGACATAGCTCCACAATCTCTGCATGGCTGTAGGGAATTGTCAAACTGAAAGCACTGAAGTGCTCAGGATGGTTACATGCTGGAGAAAGTCTAATTAATACAACTGCTGTAAAAGAGTATTGCATCTTTTGATAATTGAGTTTTATCAGAAATGGAAAAACAGAGGCATAGAGTTAAATTGATTGATTAAATTGATCTATTGTTTTCTGGATGAAAACAAACAATAGCTAATTCTTGGTGCTCACAGAAAGAATCCATTTTTGAGAGACTGCACAGTTAAACTCTAAAAATCCTTGTTAAAAGACAAATCTTTCTAAAATATATTTTTTAAAAGGTAGTAAAAACAGTATTTTCCATTCTGAATAATCCTACAATAATCCAAAACTGTCAGTCATGATACAGTTACCACAGCACCTTCCCATTTACCAACCTAGAGGGAGACCTTCTCAGACCACCAGTCAGAAAGTCCATAAACTCTGAATCCAAGTAGAAAATTCTGATATGGAGTGTCAAAGATAAATATGTTTACTAATCACCCTTCCTTGCCTAAGTTTTATAAAGGAATGGTATTCAGCAACCATTCTGATAAAGCAGCCAAAACCAATAATGCAACTGCCAGTCCTTACTGGGCAGCAAAATGTTTGCTGAGTTGGGACTAATTCAGCAATATATATTTGGTTCATTCA
Organism: Setophaga petechia; assembly: GCA_024362935.1. NCBI lineage: Eukaryota > Metazoa > Chordata > Aves > Passeriformes > Parulidae > Setophaga > Setophaga petechia. The sequence goes on from JANCRA010000016.1 coordinate 11,816,229, forward strand.
CGTGATTAAATAACATCCATGTAAGAAAGTGCTCTTGCATTTCAGACAGTCCTCGCCTGTAAGTGGTCACTGGCTCATCATCTCTTCAGAATAACATACAGTATAAAAACACAAAACAAAATGAAACCACAAAACAACAAAAAAATTATCAAAGATTTCCACATAAAAAGGGCTGATTGTGGCATCCTCTCTTAAGTATTGTCATGAAACATTGCTGAGCCAGGAGTTCAAGATTGAATAGGGAAGAGGAGATTTGGCTAGTAAATATGTATACAGATTTCTGAACTGTGAGGAAGACAAAAAACTGTAAATTTAGAGGTTTACCTCATGTAACATTCAGACCATTTTTCAGAAACTGGATACTCTGAACTTTATTCAAAGTATTTCTTTATCCCCACTTAAAATTTGACAAGTCAAACATGAAGTCATTTATCAAAACACCTTAAATTTCCAAGTTGGTTGAATTCAAACAGCCTCATACGACATGATGGTTCAGGAAAAGATCAAAGTAACAATGTTCTGGAACTGGGATAAAGTTTATGTCTTTTATAGACAGAATCTATTCAATTAAGAGTTAAGCTTCAGAGATTAAAGGTGAGTCCAATTCCTTGGTATTTATGCAAAGAAAATGGATCAGTAAATGAAATTCTGCTACAGGATAAAAATGAATGTACTGACTGAGCTTTCTTTATCAGTTTCTATTTTTATTGTGTTCCTATTTTCCTCTTTGTTCAATAATGAAGGGGAGGGGTTGCAAGCATCCAAGCTTGAGCCCCCATATGCAGAACAAAGTTTCCATTGCTGTGCATTATCAAACTGGGTGCTAATTTCTTCCAATTTTGTTTCAACTCTGCCACGGGACATCTGTTCTTGTGTGCTGTGTTATATTATTAACACTTTCTACACTCTGTTACAAGAACTCAGACAATTTTGATAGGACGTTCCTGCTTTAAGAATTCTAGTATGTGCTTTTTAAAAATTAAAATGCCATCACAGCTCTGTCATTATGGTCCCAGCTGAATCCATTTCCAAGCTGAGGATGTAAGGAGAAACCAGATGTGGTGTGATATGTACTGCATGACAAACTATCACTTCATGCTCTGTGCCACACCGCGCAAAGAGGAGACATTTCCTACTGCTAAGTCCAGAATTTGTGAACAGTGAAGATCCAAATCACTTCAGTTCCTTCTTAAGAGTCAAAACCCAACTGCAGAACACTTTTCTGCAGCAGAATCAGACCCATTTGTTATCAATTTTTAGTGGAAGGGAGATTTCCCAAAGGGAGAATCAATCATCCAGATTCCTTTTCCACTCCAACATAAATGAACTTCAGTTTATATAGTAAGACTAAGACCAAATTTGTCTGAATCTTCAAAATTAACAGTGCAAAGACAATCTTATGATAAAAAGGATAAAAAAAATGTTTAATCCATCATACAGAATTAGGTTAGAGCTGGACGTCAATTTTTAATAAAGTCACTTTTTATGTCATTTGCCTAAACCAAACATTCTCAGGACTACAGCATTATCTGAGAAAAGGGAAACAGAAATCCCAAAATACTGTTTATTTAAAGCTGTTCTCTCTGTTGGCAAAAGTTTGTCTTTAGCCTAGTGAGCATTTCCATGTAGGTTTCATAGCTGGAATAAGAACAGTGTGAAGAGGTTTCCAGACCAACATGGGTTGTTCTAAGACTTAAATCTGGGAGAACAATCAAAAAACACTTGAAAAATTTGGACCAGATTCCTAAATGTAATTGTAAAATCATAAATTATTTTCACTGATGAGATCTGGAATAATTGCATGGTAGCTGAAACCCAAGGCTGTGTGCCAGTTTAAATAGGTTCAGGGTTTATTATTAATGCACCACTGGACCATGGTTAATGGACATGGGCAGGAAAGAAATTAAAGGTCCTGGCTTCCAAACCAGCTTTCTTTGGACTACTCAGATACACAGCTTCTGTGTCAGCTTGCATTTGCAGTGAAAGAAAGAATACATGCACAAAATACCCATCCACATGCCTTGTCCATGTTACAGGAATCAGTCTCTGGGTTTCTGTGTTGGCCTAATGATAAGGATACAGGGAAGGATGGACAATGCCTGACACATGAGCCAAGGGCTTGGTTATTGTTCAAAATAAATCACTAACTAATCACACTTTGCCAAACAGCACCACAGCTTTCCTGTGGCACACATCCAGCAAGCATTCCTTACTGTAATACTCACAATATTGACAACTTCAACTGACAAAATGATAACAGTCTTACTCAATTTAATTTACTTTATCACTGAACATTTCTGTGCTGCTTCTTACTGAAGGAGTTTGATTTTAGCAGTTGCCACCTAAAAGTTTGGGAAGTTTTGGAAGACTTTTTTAATGCTAAAAACAAAACTGAAAAAGCCCACTGCTACAAGATAAATGCACAGTGCAAAGAGTTAACATTTCCACTCAGAGACCCTCATCTTGACAAGAAACTTCTCAGATAGATATGCCTTTAACACTGCTAGCCTGCCAGTAATCCAGCTGGGTTATAATGGCAGACACAATGGTGGGGGAGTGACATCCCCCCCATAATGAGCAGCTAAAACAGAGACAATTTCATTACAAACCAAAACGAACATTTTGTCAGCTGTTGCTAGAATACACAACTGCTGAAAATAGGGTATCACAAATAATGATAAATATTCATTAGGACATCATTACAAGGCTCTGAGAGACACGGCTCAAGCAGAGCTGCCCTTGCTGGCTTTACAAGTCCCTACCCCTTCTCTGGAGATGCCAAACTCTCTTCACTGATGGCCAGCAATGATTTTTCCTAAATATCAGCAGGAAACAGAACTGTTTAGGATTTCATGGCAGACTCCCAGTGCCTCACAGGAGTGAGCTTCTAAAGGGAAACAAAAGGAGGAGAGAGTCTCCAGGCAGATGGCAGGCAGCAGGGAAAAGCCCTGCTGTGTTGGCTGACCAGCTCAAAAGAAACAGAGGGAGATGGTCCAGCAAATCCATTGTGGAAGAGACAAGGGGAAGACTTGGGGGGGTCACAAACAGCTTGCTTCTGTTACTGGTGCCCCTATTCCCCAAAGTGCAGGGGATCAGAGCACAGCAGAACTTGGCAGAGAATGTGTGATACCATACCAACCTCACAACTGCCCCTTGCCTTCCTGCTCTTGGCACTCCCTAGGCTGCCACAGGTTTTGTACTGAACTGGCTTTAGCCATCCAACCAGTAAGCAGGTAGCAAAATAAAGAGAGAAAATCTCAGGCTGAACCTGCCCTAAACAAAGGGATTGCTGTACCAACAATATTGTATCCATTTGACCAGATGCAACAAGGTTTTTGAGAAGTTCCAGAACAACATCTGTAGTCAATGGTCATAGGAGAACTGCAACTACCATGTATATTTATGCACTTGAAATGCTCCTGCAGTCTCATAAACACATCACTGCAATATATTGACACTGGCAGGCTTGTTTCTGTTATGGACCTTTGAGTTTTCATGATGCTAAAAAGAAATGCATTCAATCCTTCCACACTTCTCCCCCCACTCCCACATATACATATTTATGTCCTGGCTTTGTAATGATCACCTGATTTCTACATGTCATCATCATCCATAAAGGTTTAAAAGTCACAAAATGAGCAAATCGTAGATGTGAAGAAAAGATAGTTATATAATTATAACAGGGTCCATCTTGTGAAGCAGAGGTTCTTGCTTGGTAAGAAACACGAAGCGCAGAAAGTGCAGGAGATTTTGCAGAGGGATGCGCCTGCCAGGCGAGCAGGGCTCGGAGCAGCCCCTCCATCTGCCGGCTGCTCCGAGTGCCTGCGGCTCCCGCTGCCACATCCTCGCCTGAACTCAGCCCCGCTACGAAACAAGTCACCTTTTTTCACACTTCATTCAGGGAGATTTTATCACCTGATGGATTATGTAAATTGCAGAACATAAGACTTTTAATGATACAAATTCTCATTTAAAAACAAAACAAACAAAAAACCCCAGCACGCTGGAAAGTTCAACAGCCTATTTCATCTCTTTACCCACCAAGACCTAAATCACCACCACAACTTACTTTCTCTAATTTTCGCATAAACATTCTTCCTTATATTCTAATTGATCCCTACTTATCAAATAGTCTGGCAAGATAACAAAATGAGAATATGAAACTCATAAAAGGCATATTTCTCTTTAAAATCTTTACCTACAAAACCACTTTAGCAGTAAAATATAGAATCCAACAGAGAAGAGGGTAGGTGAAATTTCTCCATTAACTCAAGGGGATCACAAAGAAAGGGAGTGAAGAAATGAGGGCCAAAATCCAGATGGCTGTCTGGGACAGAAGATGGAATTTTCAATAGTCAAATATCTGAGACATAAAAATCTCAGGATTGTTCCAGGAAATGAACATATTACATTCCTCACTGAGCCCTTGAACCTCACCCATCTAAGTGCACAGGAAAGAAGAGAATTTCTTCATAAATCAGAAATAAGAGAAACAGTGTATAAAGGCTGAGTCATCACAACTAAAACTTCAGCTTCCACCTACACCTCTTACACATGCACACACACAGAAGATGAACAGCATTGTTTATGAACACTGACACATCTTAATATCAGATGAGTCATAATACAAGGTATTTCAGGATTCATTTTATCACATTAGAGGGATACAAAAAATGGACTGCTTAAATCCAACCCACATACACTTTGTCCAGTACTGTGTAAGATTGCCTTTTCATATAGCATTTTTTCAATATCACCAGCATCTCACTTTTAAACAATTAAAGCCCATTTCTGAAATTGAGGCAGTTATCCCAAAGCAGGTTTGGCTAGTGGTCAGTGTGGTCCTGGATGCTTTGTAGTGATAACTGTAGATATCCTTGTACTATTTATATTTATTTTCATTTCTACCTCTTAAATCTATGCATAGCTTAAAACATTTACAAGTTACATAACCAGTTAACTAAGAATTTCCTCTCCTAACAGTTCCAGTACTTCATATCAAAATTTAGCTGCAACTGTACCCCAGCTGTGGACATTTGACTCAGTCTTCATTCCTATTGTATGATGCTCTGAGAAGGCAGCAACAGCACAGGATCTTTGCCTCCTTCAGTGCTAAACTTTGCTTATCAGACCTCTTAAATCCCTAGAGCTCATTAGAACAAAGAATGCTGTCCTTCAGTAAAATCATGAGTAGCCAGGCTCAGTTTTACCCCAGATAGATATTTTTATCTCCACAATGATATCAGCTACTACTATAGATCCTTCTCTCTAAATTCTCAGCAGACTTATAACTTCATGGCACCTGGCTGGCTCTAATGAGGCTCTGAATGCTCTGTTTAGGGTTGTGTGGTCTCATTTAGCCAGACTGGTGTTCTCTGGATGTGATTTATTGTCCTTTATTGGGTTCAATCAAGGTTCATTGTCCCTCAAAATGGTGGGGAGCTTTCTTTAATCTCAGGAAGGAGCACGCTTGCCTCAGTACCCTGATGATCCCCTGCAGCATTTCAGTTCACTGACTTTGGGATGATTTTCTGTGCTTCTTCAGACTCTTATAACACCTGCTGCAGCCACTGCTCTGCCCTTGGGCTTGTGCTCTCACAATGAGTCTCTGCAGTGACTCAGCTGCTCCCTGAACCCTGGGTGGGAGCTGGGTGATGTTACACAACCCACCCATGGACACCAGCACAAATCTGTTCCCTCGCTTTGGCTCTCAGGAAGGGACTGGGCCTCTCAGCCCTGCAGAGAGGGTGTGGAATCTCACATTCCAGAACACCTAGAGCTGTCTCCTCCTCAGGTTTTGCACCACGTGCTGCTCATCTGATCATCCCACTCCAGCACCCTCCACACCAACACTCAGCTTCCCTGGCACTCTCCAGCCCCTCGTGGAGCTCAGTGCCTCCTGGGAGATGCTGAGCCTCCACTTCCACCTGTTTTTCTGAAAATGAGGGAAATGCTCAGCCTCCCTCATGACTCAATCTTTACTTGGCATTCTTTTCAAATACCCAGACATTGCCATTTTAATATGACAAAAACCTTGGTAGAAACAGTTGTTATAGGAATGGCTGGGCTATCATTTTTGGCTCTAAACTGCTTTCAGATAAAGGATCTGATTCTCTCCTACCTACAGTTTTTGGTTTAATTCTTTAATTTTTATGTATTTTACACGTGCATAACAAACTAAGAGGGAAGATGCCCTGCAGACTGGTGCTGGGCCCTCTGAGGTTAATGGTTAATGCCCTGAGGTGCTTTCCAGCCTGGACTGTGCTGTGATCCCAAGTGCCTTTACAGAGCCTGGCCTGTCCCGTGATCCCAGTACCTTTGCAGCCTCATTGGCAGCCACACACGTTACACCAGTCAAATGCAGCACTACTGCATTATGCATTGCATAATCCTGTTTTTGCCAGCTACTTTTCTCTGCATGTCTTTGACAAATAAAGCACTGGAAGAGCAAAGGGAGTCCATCATGCAGTGAAAACAATCTGAGACTTCAAGCATCACAACACAAATTCTTCTCGCAGAGCTCTGTCCCAAACTCCCCCCTCTATTCTATGTCCTAAACATGGAACAGCAATGAAAGTCAAAAATTCAAGGTATTTGTTCCTTCCTTCAGATAAGTATTTTTTTTTCCTAAGGAGCATAAACAGTAACCATGACCCCTCATACAAACAGTTGTACCAGCAGGGGAACAGCTGGGAGGGGCACCTCAGTGCTGGTGCTGTTTGACCAAAGGTTGGACTCAATCTAAGACTTTTTCCAACCTTAATGATTCTGTGATTCTATACTGGAAATAGGTAGAATTCACATAAAATTGTTGAGTAGATATTATTAGGCTGACACATCCCACAGTACTGATCCCAACAATATTAAAAGAATGTCTTAAGTCTTTTGTCTTCGCTGCAAAAAAGGACCCAAGATCTACAATCCAAAAATTTCATTAGAAACAACAAAGTCCCTAGATTTTATCTAAAGACAGATTTGCATTGTCCAAGTTGAATTCAAGTTCCTCATATATTGTATTTATGGGTATTCTGGAGCCCTCTGTGTGTGCAAGAGAAATAATTCACCTGCAAGTGGCCTGGACAGCAAGTTTCTAAGTAATTTCATTCCCTTTAGTTGAACTGTTGTAGGACTACGTGTAATCTAATTGCCTATGTTACATGTTCCCAAGACTACCCATAAAATGTAATTTTATTCCTGGGTTGATGATATTTAGTTATTTATAGATAGGTGGGCAGCAGAGTGCTTTTTGCCATGCTATTAGAGATGGTCATGAAGTAATGCCCACACAGTCAGATGAAGATGATGCTTCCATGCTGTTCCAAAAATCACATCAAGCTCTACAGAAACCACAAATGAGCATATTAACATTCTGCCATTTGAGCATTCTGATCCATTTGCGGGTGTGAGTGAATTGCTCCACAAAATATTGATTCCTGCCTCTCTGAGTGCCTCTCAGAGCTCGTGCTTCCCTTTAGCTCAAGGGGTGCTACACTTCTTAGCAGAAACTCGTCCCCAAGGCCAGTCCCAGCTGCTGCATCACCCTCTCAGTGACAGCTGTAGCACTCCTGGGCTCAAATCCTCATCATGGGTTCTGTCATCTGACCAGTGTGCAGGTCCCACTCATGGCTGTAAAGTCAGAGTCAGCACCAAATGTAAAGAAGCATCCAGAGCCAGTCAGCTGCAAAACACTGAATGCTTTAACACTTGTCCTGATAATATCCAATTTAGTAAAGCTCTACACAGAACATGCAGCTCTGTGGATTTCAGCATTTGCCTTTTGTGGGAAAGTGTGACCTACCTGTTCTAATAAATCAGGATGCATAGGCATCATTATTGTGTGAATAAATAAATCATTATTATGTGAATAAATAACAGCTTGCCAAACACAACCTAATTTGAAATGCTAGGGAAGTTGGGTTTTGCGTGTTAAATAAAGCTATACAGAAATAACCACAGCAAGAATGCATTTTCTGGGCTACAGAAGCACATAACAAACAGCATGGCTATAAAAAGTAGATGCTAGCATAAAGAACAGGATTAGAGAAGTTAATTAAGTAACTGGTTCTACCTATAAACATTCTGGAAAGACAGTACAGTATAGATCCTCCATGGTTTCCTAGCAACAAAATTTTCTCTGCTTTCTCAGAGTATGGTAAAGTTGTGGAATCCTCCTACACACAATTTGAAATCAGGGATGAAAACAAGGATGACCCATCTTCCAGGCTAGAAACATAAAACTGCCTCAAAGCATCCTGAAACAGCTCAGAAAAAGGCACTGCTGGCTGAACTGTGTTTCATTTGCATATTAGGCAAGGGCAAAGGGTTAAATGTAGCCATAGGGTAATCAACCCTTGTACTGAAGGGCATAACTCAATAACACGTGAGAACTAAGAAATGTGGCATATTTTAAAATTACTTCAGTGACCAAGAATTAAAAATAATTCCCAAAGAAAATGGCAGAAAGGAAAAAGGTTTAGACTGGCAGCTGTCCCCCTGCTTTCCCTAGACAGCATCAGAATAGGAATAAAACAGAAGAAAATCCCCTGGTTTATCCTATATTTCACAGTGATCCCCTTGAGAAAAAATTCTTTAAAATTTATTTCTCCACCCCCAGAACAGAGAAAGCAAAACCAGAATTAACTGGTGGGTTTTCAATTTGGAAAGTAGCTTTCATTTCTTTAATTACTTAGAAAGCCAGGTTATGAATTTAAGAGTTTGCCAATATACAGGTAATTGCATCTATAACTTAGAAGAGTAGTATCTTTCTAAGCACAGGATAAATCACCATCTCACACAAAGGAATAGTCAAGTATCTGTAAGAAAATAAAACCCAATACCACTAAAGTATGCCCAGGCAATCCAATTTAGAGTTTAATACAGAAAGCCTTACTCTACAGGCAAAATCCTACTAAAACTGAACAGAAAAGTAACAACATCCTCACGGCCAAAAGTGTACATGAACATTTCTGCTGTTCAGTTCCCATAGGAGTCTTGTTTCTACAAGCTAAGAGGAAATGGGATAAGTTACTACTTTGCTTTTTCACTTTATTTCACTTGGAATTAAAATCTCCTGAGAGCGGCTTGCAAGGCATTGAGATGATAGGACTGAAATCCAGCCTCGATCTTTAAATCTGGTATTGCAAACACCACAGGCTCACAGCAGCACCAGGCTGCAGTCCCAGCCTGTGGCTGCTTCCTCAGCTCTGCTTTAAGAAGTCAGCACCAGAGGCAGAACATAATTCAGAAGACCAATGGCTAAAAATATGTCCATGCTATGGTAGGAACCCAGAACTGATGCTCCCCATCTCTTACAGTTACTTAAAAGGGAGGGAACAGAAAATACTGAACTCTTCCATATTTATCCTCTCAACACAGGATGTACAAGCACTGCCTACATCATGTGTTACAAAAATCTCAATCTTTGAATGCCTACTGGCCCGTGAGAAAGAATTAAATAACACAGACATCTTGTTCATCATTTGAACTCTAAATCAAATCAGACTGTTTGCAGATCACAATAGAAGCATGATTGCAGTGCAAATCTCCTAGCAGTGCACACAAGATGTGTATCTGCAGTGCATGCTGATTGGCTTCCAAACACCAGCAAGAGTCTAAGGTGCCAACATGACAAAACTGTTGACAGGGAATCTACTGACACCAATTATTCATGTTCTGGAAATAATGGTGGGGGGCAGTTTTCTTCATGAAATATATACAGAGGCACCAGAAAGAAATTGGGAAAAAAATTCTAAAACCTGCTACAGCACAATGCAGGAGTGTGTCAGCCTGTGGGAGATGCTGCTCTGGTTAATACATTCAGTAGCAATGGTGCTTGGCATTGTTAGGCTAGAGTGTCACTGCCAGAGAGTCTCATAAATTGTCAGGCTTGAAAAGTTCCTTAATATGTATAAAAGATAATAAAATAGTTTAACAAAATATCAGGCAACAAGTTTAGAAACAGTACAACCTTGGGTAGATACATTTAAACAAAGAAATAATTTGCAAGTAAAAAATATAACCTTGCATTTTTACATTTAGAACTGAGAGGAATAGACAATCCTACACACCTGTCTGGACAGTGTAAAGGAGACAAGCCAAACACAAAGAGGGTAAAGGGGGTTCTGCCAGATGTAACAATGGAAAGAAAAGAGACTGGTTTCTATCATAGGTTTGAAGGCTCAGTTTCAAGGAGGAAAGGTTGAGTAGCAAACCACAGGCAGCTCACCAGCCTTTCATTCAGCAGAAAGGGATAACTGGACAGTTCAGGTACAGCTCATGGGATTCAGGCGAAAGTCTGTGCTCTACATTTGACTTTAAACACAGCTTCTCATTTCCCTCTAAAAAAGAAAAATACTACTATCTTGATTTCACAGCAGGCCTGTAAGGACAAACCTAAGACATGGATGGAATGGTAGCTGGGCACCCTAAGCACTTAGAATACAATGAAATTGTATTTATGTGAACATACAAGTGTGAGTTGCCAATAGAGCACTGCAAAAGCATGAGTCCTAAAAGCTGTCATAGGCACATCTCCAGCACTCACACAATGAGTGGGCAGAGGAGAGTTTCAGCTTAGTTCCATATGGAAGGAAGATCAAGACCAGATGCAGCTGAAATGTGAATGGAGGAGCCACACAGAGATGTAGCATCATATAACTGGGATTACATGGGGCAGCTCCAACGTTACTGGCTCCCCTGCTACATCCTATTGGAAGAGATTTATAGACAAATATATTAACTGGGCCCTGAGAAAAAACATTCCAGATTCTAAACATCCCAGTCTTTATGAAGGAATAAAGGAAGCAGTTGCAGAGCTACAGTCAGAGAGATTCAGTTTATAACAATGAATATGTAATTGCACTATTTGTACCAAATGCAAAAAATAAATCACGAAATGCCAGCTTTCTCCATGTGAAGTTTCATTGAATAGGCATCTAGATAAGTGCATATTTGCTGTTAATAAACTTTTTGTGCTTTTCTCTACACCAGCATTGTATGGAGTGGAAACTATGAAGTTCAGAGTTCTAAGCATATGGAATTTTCCAGGTCACATGTTAAACCAAGTGCGGGACTGCGCTGGGCAGAGAACACTGAGAGGAAAAAAACCCTGAATTCTAACCATATGCTTTGAAATGAAACAATATGCTCATTCTGTTACAGCTGAAAACTTTTCTAACTGCTTTATGGTTAGCAGTAATAAAAAGGGAAAGTAATCTTGAGGCAGAATTTACTGTCAAGTAGCAAATAATTACAGCAGAGTAATGAGAATACCCAATGTATGTATGGCAAGCATGAAGCAATGCAATATTGATTGAGTTGTACTATTTCCGTCATTATATTTATTAGTGTGCTTATATAAGGATAAAAAACTGAGAGGAATTAAAATAAGTGGGCTTTTGGTCATGCTTTTAAGTATTCCATGCTAAGACTTCCATCTTGGAGAGGATCATGAAAAAATAACTTTTCCTTCTACTAACTGAACTATTTTCAGTAGCAGAGAAGTAGGACTATTCAAGACCTTAACATTTAATTCCAATTATAGCAAAGGCTATACACACAGAAAAGAAGAAACTCCACACAGAAAATAGGATAAGGCCAGAACACACCTTGGAAAGACATCCACAGCTGCATTTTACCAGCCCCATGCATGATCCAAAATTCACTGCAGAGGCAGCCCCCTTTGCCACTGACAGAGCTGGAAGGGTTCTGCTGGACAAGTCCCTTCAAAAAATCACCAAGTTCCTCTGCTTATCTGATTACAGCCATTGCCTTTAAATAGTCAGAATTTGTCCAGGTTAGAAATTATCATTAGTTTCTAGCTATTGAAGACAGTCCACAAAATGAATTAATTGTACTCAAATACAAACTTGCTCTTCCTACTAAACTGTGCTTTTTGGGGAGGTGATTTAGTTTGCTTTTGACAACCATAAATGCAAACAAGAACAACAATGACAAACAGGGAATGAGAGATACTAAAATCCTTTCAGGTCTCAGATTCTGTGCTTGGTGTGGCATCTGGGATTATTTCTGTAATATAATATTGGGACTTTTCTGTTGCTATGTTGTTTCTGTTGCTACGTTGTTTATATCACGACTGCAGATTCCCCACATATTCTGCAGTCAAATTTTGCACTGGCTTTTCACAACAGAATCCTAGAATCAACTTTGGTTTCGATGCTTCTAATGATACTAATTTAAGAAATTATATGCAGCAGTATTTAGAATGTCATTTTAAACGTAATGAAAACATCTACAAACAAAAGTCAGAATTTGTTTTCATGGAGTAAAACCCATAAGTGTCTTAACAGTATGGGCTCAGGTTACGACAGCAACGTCCCAAATTACTTGAGAATGAACTTTTCACTCCAGAGGTTGAAGGGTTTTGTGTCTAAACTGACATAGCAATGGGTGAATTCCAGGGTCAGAAAGTTTGAGGTCTTTTGTCTCTTCAGGCTCAATACAATTTGAAAGCAGGGAAGCAACCTTAGAGCATAAAATGGGCTTCATTTTTAGTATTGTAGCATTGCACAAGATAAGCCATCCCTGGAAAGAATTTGACGGAGTCCTTTGAGTTAAAAGAAATACTTTTTTTTTTTAATCTCATGCTCTATGTTAAGAAAAAGTCTTCACACTTGTCAAGAGTGTCAAGCTTGATCTGATGCAATAGATAATTTTCTACATGCAGCCTGAAAGCAGCATCCAGACATGGCTTTTCCCAGCAGCAGGGGTGTATGGTTTTGGGGAGAGAATTCCAGATTCAAGCTGTGGTCTACAGCTACAGGCATAAACCTCTGGCTAGAGGTGCATTATGCTGCAGGTAAGTGTTGAAGGCCCCAAGCAGCTTTTAGGATGTGACATATCCATGGGTCCATCAGATCTCTAAGGACTGTTTTAGGATGGTGTTTGGTTCCCAGTCCAAAAAGTACTTTTTACTACTAATTTCCTGAGATCTTTGTGCTAGAATTTGAGTCACGTTTGGTCTCTAACAGCAAGAAAAACTAGAAATGAATAAAAGCAAAGGGTAAGACCTGACTAACTTCAGAGCTTAACAAGTGACCTCAACCCTCTGAATTAAGGGATGGCTCACATCTGTAGTAGCTTGTGTGACAGAAGCAAAGCCTGCAGAATCTAACTTACACAATTTTTCACTTCAGAACAATCTAACGGCATGGCCATCTACCAGATACTGCCCTGTCTACCTCAGAAAAACATATAATCAGGAAGCAACAGAACTCAGACTTTCATTATTCTTCTGGGCACTAATACCCAACAAGAGCTGGCACTTCCCCGTTGGCTTCCTCTCTTCTAATTTTTGAGGACTTATCGTAAAGGAGACAGAATAAGGGAAATGAGACAAGGAGACAGAGAGAGATGCCCACAATAAGCGTGATGGAGAAGACAGGCGGGAGATGCGATGGCAGTGCACAGGGCCGTCATTTCGGTATTTTTGCGCTCGGAGCTGCCCCGGGCCGTGCAGCCCAACTCGAGTCAGACGCGGGGCAGGAGCCGCTCCCGGCCGCGCCCCCGCTGCCTCCGCCCCGGGCGCGCCCGCCCGGCCCCGCTCCGCCCGCAGCCAATGGCGCTCGGCGGGGCGGCCGCTGCGGCGGGGCGGCGCGGGGAGGGAGCGGGCAGCGCTCCGCCGCTCCGGGCTCTGCTCCTGCCTGCCAGCGGCGCCCCGCGGAGCCTGCACCATGGACTCGGACTCGGCGGAGCTCAGCGAGGGCGAGCTGGTCTCGCCCGCAGGTAAGCGCCGGCTGCGCGGCGGACGGGAGCGGGGTCGGGTCCCTTCCCGTGCGGGGCTCTCGGGTCCCCGTGCCTGAGGCGGCTCCGGGCAGCGCTGCCGGGGTGAGGGCACGGGGCAGCGCCATCCCCGCTGCCGCGGCTCCGGCAGAGCCCAGCACCGCCCCCGGTCCCGCTGCCGCGGCTCTCGGGCACGGACCGCGGGCTCGGGGCTGCGCTGTGCCCGGTGTGCGGGAGAGCTGCCCCAAGGGCTGTGCCCTGACAGCTGATGACATCGCGGTGCTGCCGCTAGCTGATGCTTTATACCCAGGGGCTGCAAAGTTTTCGGGGGTTTGGTCGCGGCTGTTCCGCGGTGGCTCCGGGAGCACCGCGCGTACCCAAGGGGGGCCGCCCCCGTCCGGAGCCGAGCCCCCGGCATGCTGGGCTTCTATTTTCAAGTCTTAACTTGTCACAGGAACCATGCTGTCTGGTTGCTGCAACCCGCATAGTTCTTGGATGAGACAGAAGGAAAAAAATTAAAAACCTCTCCCACCCTTTCCAAACCTTCCCATTCTTGTGTCTTACGCGAAAAAAACGATGAGCGATGCGCCATAGGCAAAGAACATCCTGCACGCATGGTAAAAACGGGGACAACAAACTCGTGTGAAACACACAGAGGTAGGTTCGCTCTGCCGGCACAGCACGTGGCCCCGAGATGCGCTATCACCTCCCGGCCACAGCTCTGGGTGCCCGAGCCTTGGGGCAGGGGGGCTGTCACCCTGCCCGCAGCACAGCGGGCTGCAGGGGCAACACACACAGAGACAGGACAGGACCGGGCTGCAGGGATGTCACACACACACAGACAGGACCGGGCTGCAGGGATGTCACTCACACACAGACAGGACCGGGCTGCAGGGATGTCACTCACACACAGACAGGACTGGGCTGCAGGGATGTCACACACACACACACAGACAGCACTGGGCTGCTGTAGTGTCACACACACACACAGAGACAGGACAGGGCTGCAGGGATGTCACACACAGACAGACAGCACTGGGCTGCAGGGTGTCACACACACAGAGACAGGACAGGACAGGGCTGCAGGGATGTCACACACACACAGACAGGACCGGGCTGCAGGGATGTCACACACAGCACTGGGCTGCAGGGATGCCACACACACACAGAGAGACAGGACAGGACCGGGCTGCAGGGATGTCACACACACACAGACGGCACTGGGCTGCAGGGTGTCACACACACACAGACAGGACAGGGCTGCAGGGATGTCACACACAGACAGACAGCACTGGGCTGCAGGGTGTCACACACACGGCTGGCACCTGACAGATGCTGGGGCTGTCACTGACACCAGGTGCAGAAGGAACCTGTTTGACCTCCAGCTTCCCACAGTCAAAGTCATAGACAGCCTTCTCTGAAGCCATTTAACTGGCATCAGATGCAAGTGCAATTGGAATGATGCCTGAAATAGTGCCAGTGATCATAATAAATCCAAATAGAAAGTTGCTGTGTTATGTTACTAGATATTTGAGAAAAATCTTTTCACCATAACCAGTCCAGTTTGGACGTGTACTTCATGCCAGCTAACACCCTCCTGCATCCCCAAAAAGAAGAATTTGAGCACCAATATTCTAACTACAAAGGCAGAAAAGCATATTTTTTTTTAATAGTTCACCTGTCCTATTAATACAGCAGTGATAAACAACAGTAGCAAGTCATAAGATAAATGTGTTTTCTAGTCTCCCAGCAGAACATTTCATAACATAATCTGAAATCTAAATCTGTTTTAAATATAGGGGTATTTACTCCTGATATCTTGCTTTGTATTTTCTTACTTGAGATCTAAAGAATTAAAGAAGACCAGCAACAGGTCACAGAGCTCCTTATTTTCACAGAGCTCTGTTAGGCTGAGCTTACTTGCAAAGACCACCAACAGCTATAATTTTTCATCCAAACAAATCTTCCAAGCCACGCATGAAGAGCAAGTTACAAACATTACTTTATAGACAAATTAATATAATAGAGCTCCTGCCAACATTTCACTCCTGTTCTGAATAGGAATTTATTTTAAATAAATTTTAAATAACTATGCTCAGAGATTGCCATAAGTGGTTTTCAAGTCATCACTTGCTAGCTGCCAAGAGCTGATGTTCATCAGTCTCCTTTCCTCTTTTCTATTCCTTCTTTGTTCCATTTAAGAGAAGAAAAATCTGGTATTTTGGCCATACATGGCAGATGCCTATGCAGTAGAATAAAACTGGAATAGAGAGAAAACTTGCATGTTTTGTCTTACCCAGCTGCAATTTTTTTTTCCTGCACTAAAGAATTACATGTTCTTTGTATCCCCCATGTCTTCTGAAAAATAGATATTTTAGCTAGCTTTCCTTGGGTGTTTTTTCTGTTCTCTGCCATATGTGTGGTGCAGCCTCTCTCAGTACGTGGGTGTTCAGTCAGGCTGTCAGTCACTGCTGCAGGCACAGCAGCTGAGGGGCTCAGAGTGGGGCTCAGCCACCCCCTTGCCCACCCCAGCTCACAGGGCAAGCACAGTGTCTTGGAGGAAAATTTGGGCTGAAGTCCTGCTGGTGGTTTGATTTTGGACATTGATTTTAGTACAGCTAGAATTTTGTGCTGAAACTGACAGCAGCCCAGTGTTCAGCTTGCTCTCCTCATTACCAGTCCTCACACTTGCCCAGGCTTCAGCTGGCACAGCCCGAGCTCCTGCAGGCACTGCTGAGCCTGGCCGATGTCTGAGCCCCCTGGGATGCAGTGTGCTCTGTCTCCAGGGCTCCACCACGCTGATGCAACACAGATGTTTCAATCACAGCCTGTTTCAGGGATTGCACTGCTCTCCCAGCTTTTTGTGCTGTCCCCGTGAGGGCACCCCTGCCACTCCTGGGCTCACAGGGGTGTGCAGGAGGTTACCTAGTGCCCCCCCTCCATCTGCCATACACACGTGGCTTCCAAGAACCAGCTGGAGTCTTGCTCCAAGATCCCAGCAGCCTCTTTGCTTTAATAGCCCTCTTCAAGCTTGAGGCTCAAGGAGGCAGAAATATTTTTTCTGTATTTGTTCCGAACATGTTGTCACAATAGCATCTTCATATTCATATGGTGCAAACAAAAGGCTCCTTATATGTGAGCAGTGCAAGATGTCAACTGTACTTTAAAGCAAACAAACAGAAAAACCACCACACCTCTAACAACATCCAGCTCTACAGCCTTGGCTCCCACAGGCCTCCCACACCCATCTATTACTGCTCTGCACTTGGGGTGTCTAGAGGGTCAGAAAGCTTTGGTTTTCAAAAATGGTCACTCATGAGACAGACTCCTATTAAACCATTAAACAGGTCTTCATGATTCTGAAAAAATTATGTATTCTGGTGCAAAAGAAGAAAAGTTACATGCTTACTAGCTAATGAAATTTCTAGTTTTACTGTAGAGGTGACTAGTCACATTCTTTTTCGTGTCCTACAGAACAGCTTTTGAGAACTGAACAGGTAATCTTAAAATAGAACATTGTTCTCACTTTTTAATGTCCACCTATTGAGAGGTTGGGTTTCAAAAAAGCCCTTTTCAATAGAGTAATGGTCTCCTTTCCCTCAGCTCTTTCATAGAGTCATCCTGCCACATGAAAGAATGATCCTCCATGTCATCTTTCAGAGTAACATTTCACAGAAATTCAGGTCATCACAACAGAAATGATTTCACAGTGGGTTTGGAAATTCTGCATGTAGGAGAATAAAGGTGTGAGACCTTCATTTGGTGTGCCTTGTCCTAGGTTCCCTAGCTGAAACAGGCAGGAATTTGGCCATGTAGCTTTTATGTGGACTGGTTTAAGTGCACTTTATACAAGCCACTAAGTCACAGCATGGATTTCCATATTTGTTTTGATGGAGCTGTTATGTTTCAATAGTAACATAAGATAACCAGAGGCTAAATTGCCTGCATGGCCTCTGAAACAATACAGATTATCCTCATGAAGTTCAACATTCTGTGGAGAACAAACTGTTGCTGGTCCCTTCTCTGGCTTTCCTTCCACAGAAGTCAAAAGATGTTTGGCCTAGAAAAGAGCAGCTTGTACCCAAGTAGAGCTCTAAATCATGACAGGGGTTTGGGGTTTTGGGGTTTTTTAAGAATTGACAGTGTGAAGCTTACAGCTTTTTATAATGGCAAGGTTAACAAGATGAAGGTGACCTTTTCACCAGGCTTGTATCCATAAGGGTAATGGGAGCCTGATTATTACTTCAGTACATCTTCAACAGAGCCAAGATCTTACCCTAGAACTCTTAGCACAAAAAAATGGTAATGCATTTGAAATTCTTTGATAAATTATCTGAGCTTCCCCCTGGACAATAAATATATACTTGGTAAAAAACCCAACAGATTTAAACATTATTTACTGGTGAAAATGACCTCTACAGACAAGAATAATTTTTCTAGAGCTGTACTATTATTTGATTTGCAATGCTTAGCAAGTAATTTTTTCTGCAAATTATTTATCATGTTATGTGAACTATCTGCAGTTCTGTGATGTCAGTCTTTGAAGCCTGTTATATATTTTAATCACTGTTTTACAGAGTTAATGCCATTCAAGAGTTAATATATTCTTGTAAATACAAAATTAATTAGAAAGTGTAATGAGGACATTTAAGATTTATTATTTGAGGCATCAGTAACATGCTTATGTGATGTATAGTGCAAGTAAGCCTTGTTTAACCTTTTGCAGTATCACACACACATTTGAAAAATAGAGCCTTTGCCCCAAGGAATACTTGTGTGAAGGAGGAGGGGTTTGGTTTACCAAAGCCTTGCTTTGATTCTACATAGAATGTTCCAAAGATAAACAATAATATTTATTAGACTTCAGGCAAGCCAGAAGAAATCGTAGATAACATGTTCTAGGTATGAAAACCAAAAAAATATTTTAAAAACAAAGAATTTTTATGGACTTCTTTCTAGCAACTATCTAATAAAGGCTCTCCCTTTGCTTTCTGCTGGACAACAAAGGAAAACAAAGCCAATTAAAAATGAGATGGACAGACAACAGACATGAGCCAACATGCCCTGGGACCTGTGCACCAGACTGTTACAGGGCTTCTGCATCACCCTGCACACTGAGGCAGGGCCAGCTCTGTCTGCCAAGAGAGTGGGCAAGAGATGCTTTGGGATGAGCAGGCAGCAGCAGCCAGGGCAAGGATGTGAGCCAAGAGCCTGGCTGGGGGAATTTTTCTTTTAGTGTTCCCTCCAGGAATCACCTGGGCTGCTGATTTGCATACAGAGCCCTCATTAGCACAGCAGCTGCCAGTCAGGGAGTCTTGTCCAGCAGGGAAAAAAAAAAGGAGTAAAAACTTTAAAGGGGAAAAATTCTAATCACATTGTAAGAATAGTAAAGATCATGAATAATTCCACTTTTGTCAAATTGAATTGACGCCTTGGACAAACAAGTCAGTTTGTTATGGGTTCTGTTCTTAAAATCAAGTGCAAATATGAACTTCCTGAAGCACTGGATGGAAGCCCAAGCTCACCTGCTTGTGCAAGATCATGACCAAGCTGTTCCCCACCTGAAATGTTGGTGCTGCTAGCAGTCAGTGAGCAGGAAGCCTCCAATCTCTAATACGTGGCTATGGACAAGGAATTTATGATGGCATATTAAACTCTAAGTAGGAATACGAAGCAATTGCTGCCACACAGCAATTATTGACCATTCCTGTCTGCCTTGCCAAAGGTCTGGGATGAGACTGAGTTCTATTTAAAGTGATATTTTGGCAGTAAGGAGTGACCTGTACAAAGCAATGAGTGCACTGCCTCAAAAACTCACACTTCCCCTTTGAAGAAATAAATCTTTTAGCCTTTCATCTTCTCTACAGCAAAGACCAAAAAGTCATGGTAGGAAGAGTATGTCACCTTATTTAGCTGGTAACAGAGCAATCAAGCTATAAATCCCAGGTAAAAAGGACAACAGTGAGCCAGACACATGAGAGAGTTTTCCTGAAAATTCTGAGAAACCTTTGGCACTTGCATTCTACCCACAGCATCAGTCTTAGGGTGACAGGCCCTCCCAGGAAGGCAGGAGAGCCCTGTAACTTCGAGACCTCACAGTTTTATCTGGTAAACTAAGCAGGACCTGGCTGTAAGCCCGAGCAGTGGTACACAATCCTCTAAACTGTTTATCTATTAATACTCTTCCTGGCACTGTTTCAGCCCATGCTAGATAGCCTCCCACTAAATGTCCTGGCATGAGACAGAGGATAACAGTGGCCAGTATGAATTAAACAACATTTGGAGTGTGGGAAAGAATTCAGCCTGTATCCAGATGGCAGGACAATGCATGGACAAACGGGTCTGTGCTGGTGTATTTCCAGACAGAGACCCTGTGCTCAGAGCAGGCTGCAGAGGTTCCTCACTCTTACTGTGGCCTCTGGTGCCTGCCCAGGGCTGTCCAGGCTGCTCAGGGACCCTGCTCAGGGCAGCTTCCCTGGGCTCAGACCTGGGTTTGGAGCCCTGCCCAATTAAAAGTGTGTTATTTGCTGTTTGCCTGCAGAAGTCTCTTTGCCAGTTACATTATGGGAGGTCATTTCGTGGGCTGACAAGTGCAGCTGGAAGAGATTCATGGGAGGCTGAGATTTGCTGCAATAGCTACAACTTCATAGCCAAGCCTCAAACATCATCCTGAGGAGCCAAGCTGAGCTCAGACACGGGCTGGTAGCCAGTGAGTTTTTCTGCTCTTTAAGGCAGACATATTAACAAAATAGGCTGGGAAAGAGCAAGAGTCACTCGGATGTCTTTTCAGGGGTCACTAATCCCTCCTTGGTACAGATGCTGGTTTATGTCAGGTTTGAGCACTTGGCTCTGCTCAGCCTTTCTGCAGAGGAACAGGCTGACCAGCCCCTCTGTACAGGTGTAGGTTTTGGCTGACATCTGTTGCTATAACATCACAAAACAGGGGAGGAAGATGATGCCATCTATGAAACAAACACTTCACCATGGAGACATTCTCCTAGGTCTTCTGACTAGTGCTAATTTAACATGAAAGGCAATCTTCTGAAACACTAATAGTAAAAGTTAGCATAATACCTCACTTATCACCATCTCATTCCTGGCATTAACTTTGTTTATCCAAGCAGTTTGTCTTGCAGGAAAAACTATATTCTCTTTGCAGAAAGGCATTAGCACTATTATTGTGTTAGTGCTTCCTTTCCAAATAATTTTCCATTTACTTTTAGAGCCTATAGTTTACATGGTCAAATCACTGACAGATGCAGATAAAACAAATACAGTTTTCTTTAGACTTTTTAAGTCAGGGGTATTTTTAGTTTTTTTTTAATTAAGATAACTATCTTTCAGATTATTTTTTCAACAAAAGCTCTGTGCCATGTAGTGTTATGCCAGGTGAATATCTGTAGCTTTTGTTTACTTGCATTTAATTTTAGCTTTGTGTTTTTGTGCATCATTTCCCTCTGACTCCCAGAAGTGAGAAGGAAGTAAGCTAAAGGTATCAAGAATGACCTTCACATTCACTTCAAAGCAAGTTATAGTTGGTACCTCACTATTTTTATACATTATTAATCATCTCCACTGTTAGGAAGAATGTTTACTTGTAGATACAAAAGTAATCAGTACAGTCATTATGATGCACAGCTACTGGATTAATTAGAAAGTAATAAAGAATTGGTGAGGAAAAATACTGACTAGAATTACAGGTTTAAGAATGGGATAAAAAAGTTCAAGCCTAAGTATACATAAAAACCACTTGCACAAATTTTATACAGTGCCAGTGTTTCCCCTCCTTACCCCCTTGGACTGGCCAGTGCTCTTTAAATACACCAGGGTCTGTCTACCTGAGAGGAGGTTTCTGGTCAGTGATTAAAACCTCACCTGTATCAGAAATTTCTGGTGTATGAATCTAGCCTGACCTCAGCTGAGGTTTCTGTGGCTTCTCTCTTACCTGCATTTGTTTTTAAGAGTCTATTTCTATACCAGTTCTTAAAGGTCAGATTATCCTGCATAAGAAGGATGTAACACCTTCCATCCTTGGGGCAAATATAGCCCCAAGAGAGTTTGCTCCTGCCTGCAGTCCTGTCCATTCCTGTTCCCCCAGTCAAAGACCCACAACCAAACACAAAAGCAACAACAAGAAATGAAAACAACCACCCCAAACCCCCAGACCTGTACACTCATCCAAAACAGTCACCACTGGCATTTCTCTGTAGAGCACTTCCCCTTACAGAAATCATACAGAACTGATGGAAAGCCAAGAACAAATTGTCTCAAGGACAGATACCAATGTTTTGCACAATTCCATGATTTAACTTCGTAGTTTGGATTAAATCAGATGCCGGAGGGTTTAAAGCAGTCCCAAGACTTAGTAGTTAATCAGCTGGCATCTGTTTATCCTCCAGACCTGGATATCTCCTGTAGTTCTGAAGCCAAACTGTGAGCTAGGGCTCTTAACTAGTTGCTGTCCTTCACTTCTCTACAACTTTCTCTTAAACTTTCTGATTTTACTCTGTGCTAGGTGTTTGAAAGCCTGGAAAGCTGGGGACAGACAGAAAAGAGCCACTTTCTCTGTTGTGTTGCCACAAACTTGTGCTGGTATAAATGGGTGTTTCCAGTCCATCAGGAGCAGTGAGGGAGGACAGGCAGAAACTCCTCCTGCTTTGAGGAAAGGCACAGGGACATGGTGAGGAAGGTCTCAAGTTTCCTTGCACCCTTGCTTGGACTGCCCCTGCCACCAGAGGCTAAGGCCCTTGCAGGAAGGCAGGCACCCACATTTTGGCTATATTCTCCATTTTCTAACCTCTAGAATACTTTAAAATCCTCTCTTTTCCTATCCATCTTCATATCTTACACTAACAATTTGTGTCCATTCTCCAGATACCCACATCTTCCTAGCACTTCACTGATTTCTCATTTCTCTGTGTCCCTGCCAATATGCTGTCCTCCTCAAGCCTCAATTCTTCCAGTATTGATCTGATTTTTCTTCCTTAACTCATATCTTCTCAAATGCTCCTGTGTTTATGATTTCTACCACTAAAAGAAGGGAATAAATGCTGTTAGGTTATATTTCAAGAAAGGGGAAATTGATGGAAGTAAGACATTGACTTGGCATTGTAATTAAAGGTTCTAGAAACAGGAACTAACATGCTTCTTCTAGCAAACAAAAAATACAGACAGTGGGCTTCCAAGTGGGATCAGGAAAGTTAAATTGACTTTGAAATACTGAAGCAGGTAGCTGCAATATTTGCCAGAAAGTGAGCAATAGCATCTTCACAGATAGCAGGGGCTTCCCAGCTATTTCCAGAATGCATTCCTGAATTAAAAACTCCCTGAAGAAACAGTATATCCTCACCCCTGTAAGTTCAAATCATTGGGCTTGAAGAGCAGGTCCAGGGCAGAATTGCATCTGTCACCAGACACAGCAGCCTGTGACTGGCACTGATCAAAGGAGGTCAGAGGAGGACACTGTTTTTTACTGATAGAGCTTAACTACCAGGAATAAAGGAAACCAGAGCCTTGCCATTTTGCAGAGTTTTGTGTTGAAACACAGCATGCAGATCTCCCTCACACAAGGTAACAAATATATATTTATTAAAAAGTGACAATATACTTTCATTCAAAAAATATTAGAAGAGATTTCACAGAAATTGCCTCTGGAAAGTAATCAGAAGCTTTAAACAACTGGGAAAGCAAAATATAATTCTGTAAACTAAACTCATCTTCACTTGGGACATGAATGTCTATTTAGATTTTCTTCTGCCAATAAGACCAGGATGAGAGCACAGGAATGCACTGAGGGAGGCTTCAGGGAAAGGGCTGAAGCACAGGGATTGCCAAGTGGGTACAGCCTCACCAGAACAGCAGCACAGTGCCACATCCACCCTCCCACTCTGCTACTGACTGCCCTGAGCTGAATCAAACTAAAACTGAGCCCATCCTGCCCTTTGGAGGGTCAGCAGCCACCCACACTGGGGGAGAGAAACAAGGTGCCCAGAAGCAGGGTCCCCATTTCCCACCACAGCATCTCTCTCAGTTGCTGGCTCTGTCCAAGCCATGTCCCCACATGTCCTGGGTCAGCAGCGCCCCGTGAGTGACCAGGGAGGGCACAGCCCTGGCTGGCAGACAGGGAGGGCACAGCCCTGCCCTCCCCATTGGCCTGGCACAGGGCACAGGACAATCTCCCATGCTGCAGCCAGGATCTGTTTCAGATTGCCCAGGGTGTGTGTGCCTTTGCCATCCATGGCTGCAGGGTGGGTACAGGTGCCCTGCTCTGTCTGACCTCTCTGTATTTGCCTTCCAGGACCTGCTGAGGGAAGTGGTGCCTTAGCAACAGCTGAGTAGTGTTAAAGAACAGACATGTGACACGTAGGAAGAGAATTTAGGGTGATGGTGGGGGAGAGATTATTCAGTGTTTTCCATATTTTGGTATAACAGAATTGAATTTCCTTGAAGTTGCAGCAGTCAATGACAAGCAGCAGTGTGCACGTGGAACACCTCTGGCTGAGCACTGAAATAAAGCATGACTAGACATAGCAAATAACCCATGCAGACTGCAAGGGGTTGTTTAAAAAATAATTATATACTTGTCACTGGAGAAGCTTTTCTATATTTATAATTCCTTTTTCCTTGTAGCCTCCTCTGATGGAATTCAGATAGCATGCATGCCATTATGTTAAACAACCAATTCTGGAATACTTCCCTCTTTCCTCTCTTTTACAGGCATTAAGGCAGTAGTTACACTTCTTATGGGCATTATTTTAGGGACAGTTAAGGCCTATGCTTAGTCACTTCATCACTGACTAAAATACAAACTCTGCTCTTATGCCATTAAAGAGATTGAAAACAAATCTTTAAATAAGTACTTAGCTTGCTTTTAAAGCAATGTGGCTTCTTTACTATGATAAAGTGATAAAAATACATATGAGATCATAAAGCTCACAGTAATCTTGTTGCTGAAGAAGTTTTACAGCTATCTACTTGAACTCATTCGGTTTGAAGCTTACCTTGGTCTAGCATTTTTTGAGTTGAAAACATTTTTTATACAAACAGCATGTGATAGAATATAACTCAGCTTTTCTATACATATGTAAAGTGGACAAAAAAGATTTTCCCTAAGTAAGGAAATGCTATATATAGAAGGAAATCTGAAGACTTTCAAGTCACAGACTTGAGGAGGTTTGTTAGCACCATCCCCAGGGAGGCAGGAGGACAAACAATAAAAAAGCAATTTCCTGCACAGGAACATAGAGAACATCAGAAACACCTAGTAAAGAGAACTGTGTTGTGCAGAGTGGAAGTCGTTTATCCTGCTGGCTCACGTTTTTCACTCTGCTAATCATCATTCCCTGTTACCATCAATGGGAGCTGCACACACATCAGTAGCTAACACAGAGTTCTAAATATTTTTAATAAATGTCACAACCCAAATAAGCCAGAGAAGGTGTAGCCTCCACAACTCTTGAGATGTATAGTGTGGAATAACAGCTCTGGGGAAGAAAGAATGCTACAGGGCATGACTGTGCCATCAGAACTGCAGAGGCAGTGGGGACAGAGCTGTCCCAGGCACACCACGGCCAGGAAAATGCATCCCTAGGGAGTCACAGTGCTGCTGCTGAGGGAAAAACCCTGCATGCAGACCTTCTGCAACTGCTCCTCAGCCCTTGAGGGTGGCACACCTGGATTGTGCCAGGACTTGGTCCAGATGCTCTCACTTGATTTTTTTCCTCCTCTTTTTTTTTTTAGCAAACACACCACGAAGGAGTTAATATGAACACAAACACACAGAATTGGTATTTAAAGTTACTTTCACTTGGGCTCACAGACACACAGCTTTCATGATGCCAAAGGGGAACCAGAAGCTTGTCTGTAGCAAATGAAAACTAATCCTGGGACAGAGCTGCCTGAGCCACTCTGATTCTGCAGTAGCAGTTATTTAGGTGGAGCACACATCACAGAAGAAATGTTAGATGGCTGCACTGAAAGGGTTTAGGAAGTGCAGGATGTGCATGGATGTGTCAGATTTCAACAGATGGATTGCTGATTCGGGGTTTATGTAATTCAGAGATGTTCTAACAGGGTACTCAGGGACAGACATGCAGAGTAACAGAGAATGGCAGTATTTGAGAAGCTTTGCCATGTTTTCATATCCTCATTTGGAAAAAAAGATGGAAAGAAAATATCCAAATGAGTTTTTCCCTTCATAAAAAGGACACCAAACACATACACAAAAAAAAAAAAAACCCCACCAAAAAAAAAACCAAAAAACCCCCCCAAAAAACCTTCAGTGGCAGGAATCCTTTCTTTGTGTGACACCCCAGTTAGGTTTGTGCACTAATAACCCTGTATTCATATTAAACCAATTTAGTACATTGTAAAAGGCATCTCTAATCTGTATCTCTTTCAAAATACACCTTGCAGCTTTAGGTTTCTGTTAAATAACACCTTCCTGAATTTCAAAACAAATAAAACAGGAAATTTAGGGACACCTTAAAGATGCTGGGGCTAATTTCTTTGTGCAGCCTCCCATATGATAACTTTTCAAAATCTGGTTGATAAAGTGCTGGGCTGTCAGCAGGATCTTAATGAGAGCCTTAAGCAAGTTTTTCAGTTGTGTCTATTTCTCCTCCCATTCCTGGTCTTTGTCTGTTTTTACCTTCACTATTTTTAGATGAGGAATGTCTTCCATTACACTTGTGCAGTGAGAACCCAGAGATGTTTTATGAAAAGCACGTGAATACTAATATCAATGCAGGGCATGGCCCCTCATGATACTTTTATGGGTATATTATCAGAGGGCTTCCTTCCCTACCAGGGAAAAAATCTGCACTTCTGCAGTTCACACATCATCTCAAATGTGAAAGATACATATGCATTCAACAAGAACTTCCAGTTATGAAAAAGACTGCAGTTTGTACACTACTTTATCTTAACCAGACTTGACTTTTTGTCACATTAATCAGATGACTGAAATTATTTTTTTCAATAAACAGTGCTACTGCATATCATGAGACAAAGGAATGTTACAAGCAAAAGTAGAAAAATCATTTTTTTGTCAGTTGAGCTAAAGGGAGCACACATTTTTCCCCTCCATTTTTCCCATTTGTTCCTGATTCCAACTGTTTGCTTTCTGGCAGTGAAAATATGTTTGGAATCAAAATAGACCCCACAATTTGAAGTGATCCTGCGTTACTTTGTTTTGCTTTTCCCTTTAATATATTCTTTCTGAAATGAGGAAAACCATTCACCCAGAGAGAATTTACCAGGAGTTTGGCAGCATTATCCTGCTGATGACTGCTGGTATATTCTCTGATACAACTCTTTGCAAGGTGGGATCAAGCACAAAAAAAAGATGCTATGCTGATGAAGTGATTGGACAGAGGCTTTCCTGCATGGCCTTTGTGCACACACCATGGTGTAACGCTCCATCATCCATGAGAAACCTGCTGTAAGCCACAGGGAGAAGTTCTCCCACCTCACAGAGAGCCACTACCTGCTTTGCTGCCCAAGTTTCAGTTCTTGCACATAAAGGAGTTTGGGTGGACTTCACATACATAACCCACCCACACAATGCTCTTCAAGAGGTGCTTGCTGCCAAGCTCCCTTGTGTGCAGGCCAAGGAATATGGACATTTGCCAGTCCTGTCTGTTAAGGCTTCCCTGCAGGAAGCTGGCTTCCTGGGGTGTGAATTTGTGCTTTAAAACCATCTGCCCAACACTGCTTCATCTCAGACAGTGCCTTAGTGCAAGAAACAGTAAGTCCTGTTCAAAGGTCACAGGGTCTGGTGACCTGGCACTAACCCTCAAACTCTATAAAGCCAGGTGGAATACAACAAATCTGGCCTGAAATACAACAAACTCCAAAGTCAGCTCCAGCCAAAAACAGCTTCTCATTAACAGAGCTCTGAGAGTCACCTTGCCTGTAGAAACACAAGTTGAACACTTCCTAGTAAGCAGCTGTAGTGGATAATGTTATTATCATTCTCTCACTTCTCAAGATCAGTTTATTTAACCTAGAAATGAAATCATGGCAAGAGAACATTTTCCACAGTCACACATACTGGAGGAGTGCTGAGCCCTGTTACTGCACAGGGGGATCAGTGTCTGCTGCAGGGACAAGAGGCACTCAGCAGGTTTGCAGCCAGGGAGATGCAGCCTGACTTTAGGAAAATCAGAGCTACAACCACTGAGCAGGAACCTTGGTCTTTAGGAACACATCAGACAACTATCTCTGCTAGCCTGTTAGCCTTATCAGAGAAAGGAATGGATTAGATGATGCATACAAACTTTTATTTCCTTCACCCCCAGGTTTCTAGGGCACTGAAGCAATACACAGCAGCTCAAAGCTTTAGCTCAGTGATGTAAACAACCAATTTCTACACCAAACCTGACTCACTTTCCATGTGAGCACACAGAATAAACTTTGCCAAAACTCATTCCTTAACTCCATCTCATTTTAACACTGATAGCCTTTTAGATAAAGCCTCCAATGGTTCTGGAGGGTACAATTCCTTCAGTTAACAGTTGTGTACATTGCCCCATCCTAACAGCAGCCAAACAGCCCCTGCCAGCTGCACCTCGTTCAGTGATCAGCTACCTAATGACATTGCAGGTGATTTTAACACAAGCATTGCTTTCCAAGGTGTAAATGCAGACAGTTTAGTTGCCGAGCTCATAAAGACAGATGAAAAATAAATAAATAAAAAATACTCAAATATCCTTATCCTCCAGCCTGCAGCAGCCAAAAAACCATAGATGGTATTGAGCCATGAGATCAGGTGTACCCCATGCTGTCAGATCACTTTCCCAATCCATTCTCATCTCCCCACATTCACCCCAGACTGATTCCTGCCAGCATCACCTTGGGTACTGCTGGTCCCTGACTGCTGCAGTGGCACTGCCCTGGAGCCTGGCTTGGCCTCACCTGTCTGGGAGCCAATGTCCCTGCAGGAGCCAGGTGCAGCCACCTGCTGGGCCAGCTGGCTTTGGAGGCAGCAAAAGAGCCAGTCCAAATCATCACAGAGTGTACCTGGTGGCCTGTCAATAACATTTGTACTCCATACCCTATAGCCACTATTGACACCTCATATCAAACCTCCCCCTCTTCATTAATAGCAAAATTTATCACCCATAGGTAGTTGTAGATGCAACTTGACTAATGCCTGCTAGAAACACTTTGTGGGTATAAGTTACAGCTGGAAAAAAAAGGAAGGTAGGTTTTAATCAAAAAGGCACCATCGACCCCCAGCCTGCAAATTGATTATACAGTGATTTAGAACTCAACAGTGCAGTGAGGCCAGGAGACAAATACCAAGTGTAGGTGCTGAGGAGCAGACACACTTTCTGTCAAACTGGACAGTGTAATTTTATACATTAAACATCTGGGTTTTTATTTTAATCTTGTTATAACACAGCTATATATAGTGGAAAAAAAAGTGTCTTACTAAAGTAGACCTGTTCCTGAAGTGACCTAAGATAGACTAAACAGACCATCTGTCTTGGGAATCTGATTTTTAACCAGAAATAAAAAGGAATGTTAGAACCTATGAGTTATAGTTAGCCTTAGTCCTTATTTCATAGTGCTCTAACTTTTCCCTGGAAAATGTAAACAGACTGAAAGAGGGGGAGGAAAGAAAAAAAGGTTTTCTGAAGTTTTATTGCCTAGAGGGAAGGCAAGGGGGAAAGTCATTTTTCCTCTCAGGGAGAGAGCTGCAAAGTCTCTCTGAGCTGTACAAGAAAAGCACATCAGAGCAAAATTACTGAAGTGCAATACACAAACAACATTACTATAATAAAGTGATTGGCATCATGGTATCATGTTCAGCTATGCTGCTACCAGAAATAGACTTATCAAACCTTGATGATATTCATTTGAATATTAAAGGAGATACACATCCATTGCTCTTCTAGATGAAAATAAAATACCTCAACAGAAAGCAGCTAAAATGATAATAGAACAGTATTCCCAAGGACCATGTCAACTTGCTCTACAAGAAAATACCCTTTCTGTGAACTCCTCTTGAGCATGGAGAGTGTACTTATTTATACTGATTAATCCAATAGTTTCTTTGTTTCAGACTACTAATTAATATTTCTGCTTTAAAAAGCAACAAACCAACCCACCAACAACAACAACCAAAAAAAAAAAAGAGCCAAAACCAAACACAACAAAAAAGAAAACAACACAGCCTAAACAAGCAAAAATCCAAACATTGCCAAACTAGATTTCCTTTTAAAGTCAGAGAGTGAAGAGGTGTCCTTTAAACTCACAGTCAGCCTGGCTGGTGGAGGGGTTACCACACACACTACCAGGGGAATTGATTCCTTGGTTCTTGCAGAACTTTGCTAAATGCCCTGCCAGGCACCACTATGAATGCATGAATAAAGAACTGCAATGTCAGATTGCTACATTTAGCTTCTTTCAGAAAAACAATGAAAAACTTATACAAGTAGTTGGATCCATTCCCAGTCCCAGGAGATAGTGAAACAAACCTATGGCACCCATGCAGACAGCCCCAGGTTCCACCTGTACCTGCTGCCAGAGCAGCAAAAAGGGGCACAAAGCCCTGTGCAAACCTGGGGCACTGGGACAAGGCCACCCTCTCTCACAGAGGTTTTGCCTACCCAAGAACTGCTGGGCAGAGCAGTGCCCAGGTGGGACCAGGGCTCCTTCCAGCCCATCTCACAGCAGCAAAACCCCAACAACAACTGAGTCCATTGTGATACCAGCAGAGCAATTTCTCTCAA
Organism: Setophaga petechia; assembly: GCA_024362935.1. Taxonomy (NCBI): domain Eukaryota; kingdom Metazoa; phylum Chordata; class Aves; order Passeriformes; family Parulidae; genus Setophaga; species Setophaga petechia. Next base: position 11,846,708 of record JANCRA010000016.1, read on the forward strand.
CAAACAGCCCCAAGTAAGAACACAAAGAACCAGCAGCGCCCAGGAGCTGCTCACTCACCTTGCAAGCCGTGTGTCCCGTGCTCCAGCCTTCCACAGCCACCTTCTCCCCCAGCCTGCCCTGCAGCAATAACCCCTGCCCTGCCTCTCCCACCTTTGTAGCCCCAGGTGCAGCTGCTCAGTGCAGCCCTGGCTCTGCTGATGAGAAACACCTGGTGCCAGGGGGGCAGCACCACCGTGCTGGGTCAGGCTCTGTCCCAGGAAGGTGCCAGTGCAGAAGGGCTGGCAAAGGGCTGGCAGGTGCCCCCATTGCCTCCTGGCACCCCTGTTCTGCCCTCAGTGCCAGGTGAATTTGCCATCACAAGCTGAGCCCTGCCTGGCACAGTGGTGGTGCAGACACTGAAGTTCTGCATCTGTTGTATTTGCCCCAGTGAAGGAAGGAATGATGAATCTGACTCCGTGTTCTCAGAAGGCTAATTTATTATTTTAAGATGCTGTATTATATTAAAGGATACTATACTAAACTATACAAAAGAATATAGAAAGGAAAGTTACAGAAGGCTAAAAAGATAATCATGAAAATTCCTGGCTCTCTCCAGAGTCCCAGCACAGCTTGGCCCTGATTGGCCAATGAGTGAAAACAACTCACACCAGAATCCAATGAAACAATCACCTGTGGTAAACAATCTCCAAACACATTCCAGAGGAGCAAAACACAGGACAAGCAAGTCAGATCATAATTGTTTTCCTTTTTCTCTGAGGCTTCTCAGCTTCCCAGGAGAAAAATCCTGGGCGAAGGGATTTTTCCAGAAAATGTGAGTGCCACATGCATCCTGCAGGGGTTGTGCCCCCGGGTGAGCCATGAGACCCCCATGAGATGAGTTCTTGCATCAAGCTCATCCCTTCCAGGGCAGCTTTCCCAGCTGCCAGGGCTGGGAGTGTTACCCCGTGTGTCTCCCATGGCTGCACGTTCTGTGTGCCTCGGACACATAATCCCAAATGTGGGCACCTGCCTCATCTGAGTTTGAGCCACCAGTTTTTGTCCTACTTTGGTACTTCAAAGTCTGTTTTTTGGTTTTCTACTTCAGCCATTCCTGTGTTCAAAAGCAGAATATAAATAGGATCACAGAAACCAATCTTCCATTTCTTCCAGAGTAAAAATTAAATCTGCACTATTGACATCATCATATGGAAGTAGCAATCACAGAGTAGAGCTACATAGCAAGTCATAAAAGGATTCATCAAATATTAAAGGAATTTTGTTTTTAATTGGACTTTCAGTGGTCAGACTTTTAAATTCTGTCAATAGTTTTGAAAAGCATTGACAGAATTATCTTGCAGTGTAAAGTTGGTTAATACATAAAATAAGTCTCTTCAGATTAGAGTCAGGCAATTTAAATGCTCAAAATACCTTATTAAGATTATGAGGAAAAACATAATTACCTACTACCAATTTGCTACTAATGAAATAGATTTTTGTTTATTGTGTAACACTGAAGCAAGGCCTAACCTTGCAGCTTTACTTTGGTAGGACTCCCATCAAGTGATGAATTAGTGCTAGACATAAGTCATCATATGGAATAATGCAGGAAATACTTTTCTAATTAAGCCTTACAAGTTTTTTTTGGAGTAGTTCTGGGGAAGTTAATGCTTACCTGTCATCATGGACTGGGAAAAGCACACTGTCAAGAGCCTAAAAGGGACATAGCACTGAAATAGGGAAATGGAAATTTAAAATTAATTTACTGTCCCACTTGTAGGTTAGTCTAGGTGGAAGTTCTCAATCTGGAAATGATGTTATTTGGGTCTCTGTCTCACATCCTTTACCATATCTTTCATGGTTGCTAAGAAACAGCAGCATTACAGCAGAGTAATCATTGGTACTTCAGTGTAAATTGTGGTTAATTAGCTGATGTGTGAAGTGGGATCCCTGCCACGAGGAGAAAGAGACACCGTTCATGTTTAAAAGCACAAACCAACACCACTGACAGGCTGAGGATTCCTTCTCAATCAAAATGTTCAAATGCTAAAAAGCTTTGGAAAGTTGACATTTCCTGGAGTGGTTTGTAATACATGGGAAGGATAAAGGAATCATGATTAGCTGTGTCCCAAAATCTGTCCTTTTGCAGGCCTTAATGAAAATTCTCAGCTTGAGTGTCAAATCCAATGGGTACAAACAAAGCTGATGTGATTGGATAAATTAAAACAAAAGGAGTTTGTTTTCTGACATGGATAACATATACAGCAGGAAAAGGGTTGCAGCTTAGGCGAAGGTGGGAAGTAAAAGATGCTACTGGGATTTTTTAGAAGATTTGAAAGTATAATTTTATATGGAATTTTTTTGGGACTAAAATGTTTAGAATACACAAAATAACTGATTATCCTTGTCTTCCGTATTTCTTATTTACCCAAACAAGGGTAAACATCATAGTCTTGAACAGAAATCAGTCTTGGCTCTGTCATTTGCCAGGGAATTTTCTAATTAGTGCCTTTGTTGTAGTCAAACAATCTTGTCATTTGATTTCCAAACAGGAGTGAAAATTTGATATTTCATTAGGGAAGAACAATGAACAAGTGCCTGATACGTGAAGTTCAGGGCAGATCTGTCATTCTCTTTCTAGCAAATTTGAGATTGCAGTGAGATTGTTTTTTAACTAAGTCAAGTAAGAGAATTTTAAATACCTCAGAAACTGATTGCTGTGAAAGCATTTTTTCAGTACAATTTTACATAATATAAAATTTTCTTAAGTTCTGCTTGGAGAGGAATAGAATATTTTGCTTCAGTGTCTTTTCCCATTTTTTTCCAAATATGGATATTATGGAGAGACATTTCTAAGACAAGTGCAATGAACTTCTCAGTTCTCACTGAGCAGAGACTCTGACAGACTATCTAGGTGCCAAGTGTTAGCATTAATAACCATCTCAATCTATGCTCTGTTAAACAGCCTTCATTTTAGTAGCTATTTTAAGAGCCAAAATGATTTGTGTGATGGTTTATTAGGCAGGATATACACTGCAAACAAAAAGATATTTGTGTTCATTATGCTTTGAGAGCCTTCAAATTACAAAAATGTAGGAAATATGTTTTAGATCTTTATATGTTAAAAATGTCTATTTTTGTGTGTGTTGCTATTTCCAGACTAGGATTCAAAAGTTATTACTCTGATTGTTTCTAAAGCTTCTATTTTCCTTCCTCTCCCTGATGGTAGAAAGATTCATACATCTTTTAATAAATCAATGTTTATTTCATTTTGCTACTGATTGGGATGTCAGAGGGCTTTTAAGACGTATTGTAAATAAATAGTTTGAGTGAGGCCACATTGGCTGTGTCCCAGAGGAGAAGGTATGGTAATTTTTGGAGCTGCCCAGTGCTATTTTGGACATGAGCTGAACAACCAGCTGTTGTCACTGGGGCAGAAAGAGGTTAAAGCAGGCATGGATGCAGCCAGAGCACATAATGAAATGAGTGAACTGAGCAGAACTGGGGGTGGAAGTGGGATAAAACTTCCCTTTGTCCCACTCTCTCATCTGTTGATCCCAGCTCAGACTGTGAAATTCATATGGGTAAAAAAGAGACCCATAAGATGCACTTCAGTAAGAACCTAAAGGATGTCTATTGCTAGGTGGTACTGCTGTGCCCAGAAAACTGGGGCTCCTGAAACCAACCAGAGAAATCTTTATTGAAAACAGCAGACAGGTCTGTAAGTGCCAATCCCCTAGGGACAGGAACATGGCAGGGCAATTCCACTCTGTGGGAAGGAGAGTGTGTCTCAAGCCCTGCTCCACCTGCAGAACTGCTGCATGTTGCTCCTGGGATGCTCTTGGAGAGGCTGGTGGAGATGCAGACATGTGACAAACAGATTTGGCTCCAAATCCTCTGGCTGGAGCTCCTGAGTGTGGCATGGGCAGTGACAGCCTCTGTTGCAGCATCTGAGCTGTCCCAGCAGAAGGGAGGAGCTGGCAGGACCTGCAGACCCTGGGCAAGGGCTGCATTCCTGCATTCCCAGGGGCAGGCTCTGGCACATCTCTGTGCTCCAGTGTTCAGCTTTCAAAGGGAGCTTTTGGAAAAAGGCTATGGAACAGCCACTCAGTTTCCACTTGACAGAAAGCAGCAGTTCAGTCCCACTAACTGTAGATTCTTTTTAGAGAACAACCCTAGAAATGGATCAGTAAAAGGCAGAGCACAAAATAGGCTGCTGTTTCAACTGGCAACTGCAGAATGCACTTGTGTTGGGCTATTTCTGTCTTCCTCGTACAAGAATAATTTCCATCATTTTAAATCATTTTTCCAAGTTGCACAAGCTGGTTTCATTTTCCAGCACTAATCGAGGAGAAACCTTTATTTAAATCTTGTAAACTATCATGGGTGAGTAGGTGAACCTGTAACAGAGCTAAATAAATATGCCAGATACCCAAATGAGTTTGTTATCTATTCCAGAGCGATGAAAAAAATAAACTGTTCTGATTAAATCTTTGAGTGGCAAAGTTCCAGCCCCAGCAATAAAGGCAGGCCCTATGTTCTCTGGATCTGACATATTTCTCCAGCATAGAACAAAGTGAGCTCTGCAGCAATGATGACTGTAGCCAGCTATGGGAAGGAATCAGCACTCCCAAGGAATAAGCACTCAATAGTCTGCTGCAGTGTTTTCAGTGTTCTATTTAATTTTGCAGATTACGTAACTTTTCTTTCAGTTCAGAGTGCTTACAGTAAATTTAGACTTATAAAGACTTGACTAGGTTTTCATGATTACCTTTTTCTCAGACATCTTGGAAAAAGCTCATGGGCTGCTGTGGTCTGGGTATATCCTCCAGGTCTACAGTCTAGGACTCAGCCTGGATATAAGGATGTAACCTTCTATAATATGCTTCACCCAGGAAATAAACCAGTGGAGAATTGTGGAATTTTTTCTCTATCAAGACCTGGTACCAGTGTGATACCACACGTGAGTAGTGGTGCATGACATCCCTGTAAACATCTGAGCTTCATCCAATACAAGGAGGAAAGGGAATACTTCAGGGCTTAGTAATTATTTTTTTTTTGTCCAGCATTTTTCTTTTTAATTAATTTGTTCTTTACTTCCCCTCTAATAAATTAGACATCATGGACTTTCATCTGTCTCTTTGTATAATTTGAACTGACTTCCATGGAAGTCAATGCTTTCAGCTCTGCACTCCTTGCTCAGGTTTTTTTAACACAGTCATTATCAAAGATTGAACATTGCAAATATAAATAAGCTATCTGAAGTTAAAAGCTTTGAAGCTTTGTATAACAACTGGTTCTAAATAAAAGCAAGGACTGAAGCACCAGCAGCAGCACTTCTATGGACAAGAAAGGCACCTTTCATGTGGGGAGTACCTACAGAGACTCCTCCTGCTCCCCAGCACATGAAAGAGACCAAAGAGGAGACGTGTGAGACTTCACTTGCACGAGGTTAATGCATTGTCTGTCTGAATCACCAAAAACAGAAGCAAGAACACAGGACACTGAGAAGTTAAAAAAGAAAAAAAACAAACAACTCAGCCTGATTTAATTGGAAAGCATCACTTGGCTGGCTTCTTCAGTAATTGCTGGAAGCCATCCCAACTCTGTATATTTAGAAGTGATACAATCCAACTCGTAAATAATTTTTTAATAAGCGACAGTGCTCCCAAAGTATGGGACTTAACCCTTCAATGTGTATGAGAAATAGGATTGTTCCTTTCATGCTTCATACATTTAGAACACTTTATGATAACATTAATTTTTCTGTTGGATATTTTAGAAATAGGATATCCCAATAAATGCATTCGCTGTCCTGTGAAATGACAAAGGCTTTGGACAGCAGGCAACAATAACAACTGAAACAATAATAACATGCTGAAACAATTAGTATTACCAGTCCTGTGGTGTCACAGAGATGAAACTATCATTAGGGAGATCTACATAAGTGTATGCAAGATTAGATTTGATTAAAGGCAGTCTTTGCATTGCAAAATCTAGTGGTGCTGTGTTGTCACTGAGAATGAAAAATTACCTGAAAAAAATATATTTGTTTAACATGTTTATGCTTTTTTTTTTTTCTGGCAGTTTTGGTTTTTTTGATGGTTTTGTTTGGGATTTTTTTCCAAAAAGACACCAAGTCTATGGGACCAAGCTCTCTTAGTCTGGAGAGGAGGACTGAGCTGGATTCCCTATTGCATGTGGGAACAATTCACTTTTTCAGCCAAAATCAGTGCAGCAAGGCTAACTCAAATGGCAAACTCAAGAAGAAAGGGCTGAAAACTTTAGAGATTGACAGGAAACCACTAGGGATTTTAGAAAAAAATACATGCAATTCCAACAATATTTCAGCCAGTCAACATTTTCTGTAAAATAGCTGAAGAATTCCAGCTTATATGAATGATAGAGGCAGACTGTAACTTGTGATTTTCCCTGTTCTCAACTAGTATTTGTCCAGTCTTAAGTCTCATTAGGTGCAGAGTGGGTATTGTTCTTCAGACAACCTATTAAAAATAAATGTGATGAGGGGAGTGCTCCCTCTCTGGGTGCAGAACTGGAGCAGTGTGCCAGCACAGGTGGAATTGTGCTGGTGTACACCAGTGGATTTAGCTTATTTTAAAGACAAGCAAACCTTTTCAGAGGCTGATTCTGTACCTAGGGCCAGAGGGTATAGGAAAGACCACAAATTATTTTTGATTCAGGGGTTATGTTTTTCTATGATTTCAGTGCAAATTTCAGCCATGCTGTGACTCATCTTTGGGATATTATTCAATATAGCTATTAAACATTAGATTGCATGAACAGGGTCACCTTAGAACTGGCAAAAATTAAGGGCATATTTGGAAAGATATGAGGAAGGGGGGAAATCAATATTTTTAAATTCAATTTCCCAGTAAGGTCTGCTCATTTAACTCAGAACATACCCTATAAAATGACAAAGCTATTTACATTAGAAAGTTTAAGCAGCGCTTGGCTGCGAAATCCCTGGCTGCTAAGGAAGTGTGTTTTCATTAGTTTCAACTGGCTTTGGGTTTAAAAAAAGTAACAAATAGTGCTGAAAATCAGCAAGGTGCCAAGGCTGGCAACAGGGAGTCCCCTGAGCCTGCAGCCATTCCAAGCAGGGTACTGCTGAAAAGCTCTGTTCTCAGAGCTGTTCTCTGGCAATGCAGAGCAAAACCTCTTTTCATTCACTCCTTCCCACTTCAGTGCCTCAGTCAGGACTCACTGAGGAGAAAAGGCTCCTGATGGCAGCTGTTCAAGGGATGAGGATTTTATATTTTTGTGTGGGGGTGGCTTTGCTGGTGTGACCAGCCCCTCACAGGCTGTCATAGGACCTCAAAAGGTCCGCTCACACAAAAAGGTCCGCACTACACTCACACAAAAGGGCCCACATAGGATCTCTTTGTTCCACTTAGAGTGCTCAGTTCATTTCTGCACATCTCAATTAGGGAAAGCAGCCCCAGCAGCTTCACTCTCTGGAGCTCATTCATGGGAGTAAAGCTGCAATGTGACACTGCAAACTCTGCAAGGAATCAGAGGAAACTTTTTGCATGGAATCTTTTAAAGGTCCCACGTAAACCTTTGCAGATGAAAGTCCATTTTCCTTGTTTGACAAAGAAAGATTGCATGAGCAGGACTGGAAGAACAGAGTGTGATTATAGTTGCCCATATTTAACCAAAATACAGTAATTAGCCTGTGATAAAAATGACAGCCAAGAAATGGCATAGAACTAAGAGTTTCATAGATCTTACAAATCATTAGAGTTTGGTGGAATTAGCCTATTCTATTTCAAAACTTTAAAGCATCCACTGCACACATTTCTCCATTCCTGTCCCTGAAGCTATTTTTTTTTCCTTTACTGCTTTACTGACCTTGCCTGTGGTCTTTTCACTTCTGAAGCAAAGACAATGCCATTAAAAGTCACTCCTAAATGTAGCCATTGACATAAATAATTTATACCCCATATTCCAGATGATATATATTATTTTGTGGTGAGGAAAAAAAAAAAGAATGAGGAAAGAGCAGAGATGGTAAGATTTCAGCTTGTTCTCTGAGAAGTTGTCTTAGTGAAAAATAAACATGACTAAAAGAAACCAGAAAAGAGTCCTTCTCTTATTTGCTGATTCAGTCCCCAGTGGGGCGGGTGAGAGGCTGAGCATGAGACAGACATACTTTTTAAATTCAAGACATTAATTCAGACTGGAGCCACTGTGCAATGCAGGGTTATGCTCTGGTAGCTGTGGGAAATAAGAACGATAACATCAAATGTCTTGTACCAAAATGCATTCTGAGAAAGGTGGTGAAGTGCACCCAAAAATATAATGGTTGACTGGGATGTGTCCCCTCTAAATAGTGAGTTGCCTCTAAGAGAATTAGGAAAGGGGACCTGCTGGAGATTAAGTCAGGTTTGGATGAGAAGTGGTTGAGTCAAACCTAAGTACATCATGGAAAAAGAAACCTCTGTGTCATCCTATGTGACATCAGAATTTTACCTGGCCACTTTAGGCAATTATCATTTCTATCAGCAAAGACTTTCTGTCATGAAACTCTGAATATAGCAAAATAATTCTTATCTATGTAAAAGGAAGTCGATTGGAGACCTAAATCTTGTTCATGTGCAACCTTTGGGATCCCCAGTTATTTCAGAGGCAAATCCCCATAAAGCAAATGCTCCTCCATAAGGTAGTATTTTCTTTGCTTTTGTGAAGAAAAAAAGGCAAGTATTTTCTTTAAACATTTTGTTTTCTATAGCTTATCTGAGGAGATAACTTTTTCTTAATACAACATCTTGGCCATATATTTCAATTTTTGTAAATTTCTCCTTGGAAGAAAAATGAAGAAAAAACCTGCCTCCAAATGCATATAGTTTCATTGGTTGTAAAATAAAGAACTTTTATGGGTAAAGGTAAAATAAGAAAGCAACTAAATTGTATTAGAAGAAGCCATTACAGGAATGCCCAAACTAAGACATCCAAGTGTACACTTTTAGAATATTGGAATATGCTACATTCTTTTTATAGTGTTGGACCAAGTTTTATTCTGGAACAAAGCAGATTGCTATGCAATTGTCAAGTATCTCTAGAATTTTACAAACCATACCCATGAGATTTTTAATGAGATTTATCAGGTTCCTTTGACCAGTTTCCAAAGCAGTATCATTATTGTAACCATCTTGATTAAGAAACTCAGAGCTGCCCTGAATAAACCGTGGCACATCATCACATTTACAGGCTTGTGTTCAGAGCATTAATGGTCTCACTTAACCAAAAGTCACTGATACAAATCCCTCTTCAGCTGCTGTCTCAGGATGGATCCTTTGTGTGAGTTCCCAGAAGAAATTGCATCAGCCAGCCACGAGCATGAACATGGGACCAGAACACACACAATGGCAGCTGACTTTCTTATTTTTACCCCACTCTCCATTTGTCAGAAATCTTGCAATCTCCAACTTGCTGCTTGGATTTATAGGCTGTCTTTCACCAGATAAGAGAGAGTTCTGGTATCTGGAGCTTTATTTCTTTGATAAAAGCTTTCCACAAGCAATTTGGTGCATATTAAAGTCAAATAAATGTCCACTGAAGCAACATTACACTACCACCACTGGGCTGGACTTAATGAGGGCTCACACAGTGGGGAGTCTGAGAGGGTCACTGGGGAGCCCATTTGCCATGAGAAAAAGCAATTTTATCACAGACATATTTTGCATTGGTTGTTAAGCTAAAGCTTCTGCACGTGCTTTCTCTGTAAGCATGAGAGTATTTGGGGAGAAAATACTGAAAGGTGGCAAGTGGCAAAGCACCTTCTGGCTTTGGGCTTGGAGGAAGGACAGACAGCTGACTGATGGGCAGGTGCTGCTCCTGAAACAAGCCTGGTGAGCCCTTTGGGCAGGGAGGGAGCAACGCTGCCAGGAGCTGAGGAGATGCAGATGAGCAAAGGCAGGCCTGCAGAGCTCCATGCCAAGGGCACCTCAGCAACAGCATCAGGCCCAGAGGAAGAGAACAGAGTGCTGCAAAAGAAGCTGTTTGAATAGACTTGGGTGGGGAAAAGAGGGGGAAAAAAACCTTAAAAAGAAAAGCAGGCCAGCTCTCTTTGGCAGCAAACCCAGCTCACTAAGGTGAGGGTTGAATTGCTGCTCAGTTATTTGCCAAGGGAAGCTTCAGCTATACTGAAGTGTAGGGTTTAACAGCATGAGACTAGGAGCTCAGATTAGCATTGGCTAAAAGGAAATAAGAATAAACAAAAGGGCTCCTCTGCCAGACCTTTCCTGTTGAATATGTAATGTGTGATGTCTCCATGCAGAGGACTGCAAACATTCTCTCTTTTGGTTTAAAGCATCCTGGCAAACTTCATTAAATTAAAAATGACTGTTAGTAAAAGTTAAACAATTATTTTAAAGTATCATTGAGCTTGATGATAGAGTTTATTGAAGTGTTCCTGCCAGCAGTTTATTCCCCACGAGCAATACCTATATGCAGAGCTCAAACACTGGATTATCACTCTCTAGGCTTTTTGGTGCAAACCCATAGGAATCTCAAGATTATTGTGGTTTATGAAATAATAGTAATGAATTACACCTATACAGTCATTCCTTTCCTATTTCCTATCTCCATTTAAAAGGACAGAAATGTCTCATTTGATCAAAAGCTCTCTGCTTTCTGCTCATTCCTTGTGTACTTAGATGTGAACATCCCTGGGTTATGCTATGGCAATGGCAGGAGCACAGGCAGGAGCTACAGATAGGAAAATCTGTTGCAGGAAAATCCAAACCCTACAGAAGCAGGAGATTATTTCTCTAGCCAAGTGTGTGATAGGGGTTGCTGGATCCCCTCACTAAAGGAGCTGGGCCAGGTGTGAGAACTGGGCTCCAGGCAATGTGGGCCATCCCTGCCTGACCAAGTCCTCTCTGGGGATTGCCCATCTGCAGCAGGACATGCCAGAACTGCTCAAAGCCCCCTTCATGAAAGGAATTAACACTTTCCTTTGTTGTATAAGATGTTGAATGGGAAATATAGGATCGGGCAAAATCCAATTTTTTCCTACAGGACTGATGAGAGCGGAGCAAGAATTTGCATTTTGTCACATTTCTCTAGGCAGAAAGAGCACTGAGTACATTGTCCTTGGGCAGGACTAAGAAATGCAAGATTAATTCTCTAGGAAAGAATGATTTACCAAGTCCCACAAAGCAGCAAGAGGAAAGTAAGCAGTATTTTCCCTCAGGTGGCTGCTGGTCTATCTGAGAAAGTTCCACAGGGTGTTCAGTGTTCAAATACCTTGTCAATTCCAGGAGAGATAACATGGCTCTAAACTCACCTTTGGAAGCTTTCTAGGTCAGCCTGGAGAAGCTGCCTATGCTTAAAATGGCTGCAGAAGGAGAAGTAACAGGCCAGTGCCTCTGCTTCTTCAGCAGGTACCACAGACACACTAAAACTCATGTTTGAGATCAAGAAAGGGCTGTATTGACCAAAATCCCTTCAACAGTGTCAGTTGTGGGGTGGAATGAGTTCCTGCTGATGATCCCAGCATTTCCCCAGGGCTGTGGGACTCTGCTGTTCCATCACCAACACCAGAGCCAAAGGCAGCAGCTCTGCTGCAGCTGGGGCAGCCAGAGGACAGCAGCGTGTGGGCTGAGCTGCTGCACCAGCCTGGGCCAGATGCAGCTCCTGGGGAGCCTCTCCAGAGGCCAAAATCACTGCTGCACTCAGGGGCTCCACTCTGCGTGGCCCAGCTGGATGCTCTGGGTACAGCGTGGGCATCAGCACAAATCAGTGCCTGTGTGCTCAGAGATGTCACTGAATTGAAACCAGCAGGGATGGCACGTTCTGGTAATCTGTGTTTGTTGTTGAGGCTTGTCCTGTCAGGCTTTTCTGTAGGTAATGCAAAGGCAGTGAGTTTTGGTTTTTTCCTGAGAAATTCAATCCTGACTCCTCGGAGCTGCAGTGTTATGTAATGAGGATACATGTGCATACGTACATACATATATATATATATATATATATATATATAAACCCCCACACAACACATTGCTGTTACTCACATGCCTCAGAATAAACAGACCTTCTAAGAACTGTCTTGACCCTTTCAGTACTTTTCCAGCATCTTTCCCATTTCTGCTTTCCTGAAATACAGAGTTGTACTCGGAGTGAACTTCAGCACCATGGGTGGTTACCTCTACTGCTGTTACAGTGTTATTAGAGACTGATGACAGCAAAAGCATCCCTGTTATCAGTATTTCCCTCCTGGCATGATGTACTTTGCAATATGTATGCACACAATGAACAAGGTAAAAGCACAAAACCAGATTATTTTCATTAGTGTTTATGCTCTGCAGGAGCTCTGACTGTCAGGTGTTGTTTGTGCTGCGTGGGTCAGTTACCTCACTGTGAAGATACTGATGCCATGCTTAGCAGTTTACTTTAAACCAATAACAAGGAAACCATCACCAGTTGTCAGCTTTCTCCTCCTTTTTTTTTCCCAGTATAAACTCAGGATTTTTTCTTTTATTGATGCAAGACACTAAGACACGATAAATTTAGCACATAATAGCAGATAATATTCATGCAGATTTTGAACCAAAGAGGAACAGAATCTGCAATTCTACTTCCTGTCCTGTCCTACCTTTTCTGTCCTTCCAAAGGAAATCATCTTTTGCTTGTACTGTGGGGCTCAGCTTTCATTAGCCTGGACTGAGTTTCTCACAGTGGCCATTCCCTGTGGCAGGATTGCCAAGGACAAGTGTGGAGAATCCAGCAGGTGGTCTGGTTCATGTGGAGCACACAGATATATTAACCTGTGTCCTTTTTTCCACGGGGCTGGAATTCATCACATATTCATTCCAAGTGTTCTGTGCATCTTGATCAGATGCTTGACCTGACACTGTAGACAAGCAGTGCAGAGCAGATCACACAAAGGATATATTAAAGTCCAAATCAGACTTCATTTTAAAGGAAAACAAGGTTATAGATCACATCTGAGGCATAAGGCAACGTGTTCCTACCAATAAATCCCCAATCAGATGCACAAAAACTTGTAAGGGATGCAGAGTGTGATGAATCCCAGCTGCATTGACCAGCATTAATTTTTCCTTTGTTCAGGAGTTTTCCATTTAGAATCTGGGTTGGCCATCTCCCCAGCAACTAATCCTTCTCTAGGGACAGGGGGAAGAAGAAACAAAAATAAGGAAACTAAAATTACTCAAGGATTCTACACAGCCTAATGTTCTGCAACCATAAAAATGTCTTTCCTTTTCTTTTGAATGACCAGGCAAACAGTAAAGCATTGTTCAAAATAATAAGTAAATGGAGACTCTTCTACTTTTGTTGTCCTCTTTGGGGAACAGCACTAAACAGCAAACTCTTCTTCTAAGCAGTCACATCTTCTGCCCTTTCAGTTTCAGCTTTGCTGTTGTTAACAAATACTTTTCTAGCACCTTCAGACAGAAAACAAGGCATTGGTTTCACCCTGCATTGAGGATATTGGCATGTTGAGGTCAGATTTTCTTGTGAAGGTGTGCAGAGCTCCAGCTGTTTCAGTATATATACAGCTTAATCTCCTCTCTGTTGAAGAAGGGGAGAAATGCCTAAACTACAAGGGAAAGGAATTTACTCATTTGCTTGTCATTTAGGAATCAATTTTCTCTTTTAAACTTGCAACACCACCAGTTCTTTTATAACTACACCATTGAACTAGCTCACTGTAGGTGGATTCTGCAATATCAGTCCTGGTGGTTATAATCAAACAGCAAGCAGGGTTTGTTTCAGCAAGGCCACAGTGAGATTGTCTGTTAGAAGTCTGTGAGGAAATTGTTAAAGAAAATGCAAAAACTTCAAAAGAATTAAAAGAATCCAGAGCAGGCATCATTCAGAAACTGATATTATCAGCAGCTCTTGCTCAGAAAGGAAGGGTACCCTTAGGTCTTTTATGAACTTGCATAAGCAACATTCCCATCTGGTATTGTGCTGGGCTCAAAAAGCTGCAGCACAGTCAACAATTAATTGGGATGGAACAAAACTGCTTCAAGCAGCAGTGAAACCCTCACTGCCACGTTGGAGCTCAGGGCTGCACCTGAAACCTGCTCTAAGTGCAGCAGTTCAGCACCTGGCTCAGGAATGCTGCTGCTGCCCCAGCCTGCAGTGGGACACAGCACAGGAGCACAGGGGTGCTCTGGGAGGCATGAGGAGTGGGAGCCATGAATTAATCCAGAGCATCTTCTTTACCCCAAAAGACTTCACAAGTTGCATCAACTCTTCCAGATCTGTTTAAGTCCTTTTTTACCTCCTGCACATTTCTCAGAATAGGAGCTAAAATTTTGGACTGCAGTCAGTGATAAATTAGATGCCTTTACAACTCTAGGCCTTTGCATTCATGGAGGGAGTGAAAACTGTTATAAATACAGAGACAAGTGCACCCACATACCTTGTAAGTAATGATTCTGTGACACAGACAATATCACTAAGGGGAGGGTTCAGAAAACTCTCCTTTAGTATTATTCCTTTAGTAATAGACACACACATCTGCAGAGCCTCTTCCAGCAGTAGTTTTGGGTTGGGGTTTTGAGTGGGATTTTCTCTTTGTTGAAGGAGCTGTGTTTGTTTTATTGAGGGAAGGTGTGGGTTTGGGGCTTTTTTTTTGTTCAATCTGTTAAGGAACATCAGTCCATCATGGGATAAGCCTCACTTGAAGCTCCCTTATGCACACAGCAGGCTCTCCTGTTGGAGAAGGTTTGACATCCTTGGTTTGCTTAGTGACACTCACATCACAGTCCTGCCCTCCCAGCTGTAAGACAGCCACAGCTGTGCCTCTCTGTGCACTGCAGCTCCAAATGGGAGCCCTCATCTTCCAGAGCTGTGAACACTAATCAACAGCTTCAAAACATTTTTTTTTTAATTGGCTCCCCCAAAACACATACACAGAGAATAAAAATTAGACAATAAATAGCCTATGCAAAAGGTTAAGGAAACCTTCTTCCCTTAATAGTTTCAAACATGTTGTGATCAGTCTACAGCGTCTGCTTCTGACTTAGGAAAGTGAAGTGCTGTCAGACTTTTCTTGCCAATATTGTCCTCTTCACCTTCCCCTCATTTGACTTTGTTCTCTGGTATAAACAGAGTTTGGAAGCATGGCTGGAATTAAATGTGGAAATTAACAGCTCCTCCGGCCTTTTCATTTAGGGACCAACAATATGTGTTTCCAGCTGCACCTGGTATCTGGCATTGGTTTATTCCCCTTCCATCCATCACCTTAATTCAAAACCAAGTGGTCAAGCAACCAAATACCAAATTAGGAAAACAGCACACAGTGTCCCTAAAAAAGTCTCCCCCTCTTTTGCCAGATACACAGATGCCATAACTCACATCAAGCTCCCACAGCCTGTCTTTCCCCTGCCCTCCCCCAGGCCTCTTCCCATTCCCTCACACCCTGTCAGGTGTTGCCCAGCCAGCTCACACTGGCTCAGTGCACTCACAGCACTGCAAGCACACAAGACACGGTGCTGTTGCCAGGGGTTTTGCCTGTTTTTAAAGCCCAAGAACCACAGAAGCAGAGTGAATTACAGTTGTGCCTCTCACACCCCTGGCAGCGTGTCTGGGATAGCTCTGCAGGGATGGATGGAGCTGCTGCCCCATCCTCTCCCTCTGGACATGGCAGGGCTCAGCTCACACAGCAGCTGGACACCTGCTACAGCTGCATCCTGGTGTGGGTTCTTTGGAGTTTATTCACCTTGACCTGGTTTAGCAGAAATGCTTCCCCCTTCCCATGTTCTTTCAGCCTACAGAGAAATGCCATCTCAGTTTCACAGCATCTTCAGGCCAGCTACCCTTGGGGTCCCAATTGCCTGCTTTCTCATGGAATTTTGTACATCCCTAGAGCACAGACGTGGTTATTTTTCATGCCATTCTTAATATATTAGAGTCAAAAATAGAATTATTCTATGTAAAAGGCAAGGGCGTTTTATCTCCGGAGAAAGAGCAGTGTAGTGCAACAGCAAGCAATTTGAAAGCACAAAAATAAACCCTCAACATTTTCTTCCTGAGAGGATGAGAAATGGGTGGGGGAAAAAATAGCAGTTGGTGAAGCAGTCCCCAGTAGCTTGTTTCATAGCTGCACTTTAACTATTTAAAGCACTCAGATTGCACAGAGGCCTTGTTTAATATTTAGGGCTGATATTGATGGGCCTTGCTTTACTAACAGTATATTATTTTGTTCCTACTGGGAACAACCAGCTCCTGCATGCTAAAGAGACTTCTTTGGAAGGAACAGAAAGCATTTGAGCAGCAGCAGCACAGGGAAATCTGACCCTGCCCTTAACCAGCAGTGGTGCCTGTGGTTACTGCCAAGCACCAAGCCCACAAAGCACAGATGCCTCCACAGCCTCCCTCTGTCCCTCACTCTGCCAGAGGAGAGGATAAAATAATTCGTGAACACCATGCACACCCTCATCAAGAATTCCAGTCATTGATGAGACTGGACTGAGAGCCCCCAAGACCTGTGCAAGTGTCACAACGCTCAAAGAGCTTTTCAAGTTTTTGTTGAGAACAAATCTCCCAGTTTGGAACCACTGCAAGCAAGTTCTACAGATCATTGACAAAGAGAAGCTGCTACAACAATCACATCTGGATAAAACAGGACAGCTGCAAGATCTTCAAAGATTTCACATGGCTTTTAAGTCTCTGTGACAAACAACACTTGGGCAAGAAAATCTTTCCTGGATAATTGTTACCTTAGTGTGGAAGAACATGATGGTTGAATCCTTTCAAAGAAGCCTACAAGCCTTCATTCCTTAACAAGATAATTGTTTATCATTCATTATGTGCCTGATATTCCCTAAGAGACTCTGTCCCTTCTAAGCAATAAACAACCCCTTAGCACATATCAAAGAACTCATTACAATCCTGTTGTGAAAATTACATGGCCAGACATTAAAACAAGCATAATTTTCCTATAGAGATAATAATTATTTGACTAATTGGGTATTTTTGCCACACAGTCCCCATGATAGCTTCTTTTTTCCCTGCTGTGTTTTCTAGAAAGGACAGTGTAATAAATGTGGTGATCATGGGAAAGACAAAGGACATGAAACACAAAATATTTCAGAGACTGGAGTTAAATTCTTCAATAGTTCCTGCCCAAGATTTCTGGAGAGCCTATATTGGGGAAAAAAACTTCACAGACAGTTTGAAGGCAAAAAACTCCTGGCCAATTAAAGATATCCCTGGGTGCCACCAAGGCATGGGCTGTTGGGGTTGGTGACCTATCCATGTTTAAATAAGATCTGCCTGTAGTGTTTTGAGTATGTCACCATGTCTCTTTGGTCAAAAGAAGTCTTTTAGAGTAAAACTAGTGTTTAAAAAAACCCCACATTAATATAGTCATGAAGACCTGTCTCAAAACAAGAATAGGATCAATAGATCATTGCAAGGGGTGGTAACCAATCTTCCCTTGTCAAAACTCTGCTGTCAGTGGGGAACATTTTTGTCTGGCAGTGTCAGGCAGAGCTAAACCAGCTTTTTCTGGGACTGGGTTGTTCACTCTTTGCACTGTATTTTGACATGAGCATAAACTGGCATCAAAAGACTTTAAACCTGTTTATAAAATACAGTGGTCAGTTTATCAAAACCTCTTCTAGTTGTATAGCAAAGTTTAGAAACCCAAACACCCTGGTATTTTACTATCACTCCTGGCAGACAGACTTTAACTCCTGAGCAGTTCACTTGGGAGCAAAGCCCTGCTCACACTCTGGGTGTGCCCCAGGTGCTGTGCAAGCTCTGCATCACTCACTGCAGCTGCCAGGGCCTAACCAGCTGTGCCTGCTGCCTTGGCAGGGCTGCAAAATACAAGGTGCAAAGTTGAAAATGAACTCTTGAAAGTCACCCTACAAAGATACCATTCCCTGAGCCACAGCCTGGTTTAGGCTTTGGTTCTAATTTACATTATCAGGTTAATAAAATTAAAAGCTTTAGTGGCCACTTTCAGAGAGGTGTGTGCTGCTTGCATGTGCCCAGCTGGAGCAGGGCTGGTCCTGCTGCCTGGTCCAGCCCACTGGTCTGTGGGACCCAGGGGCAGAGATGATCCTCAGTGAGCCCCTTTGGCAGGGAGGGGTTTCCTCTCCCACAGGCTGGCTGTGAGTTTGCAGGATGTGACCAAGCACAATGTCTCATTTGTAATGTCAAACAGCAGCCATACAAAATCCCAGCCTGGTGTCAGCCCTGCCATGTATTCCAGGGAGTGCCTGGGAGGGTTTCCACCCTGTGAGCCAGGCTCAGCTCTGGGACAGTGCTGTCATCCACACATCACCTGCCAGCTACTGCTCCCAGAACCAGGAGAGCAGCACAGCACTGCAGCTCAGTTCCCAGCCAGCTACCAGGGGCAGAAGGAGCAAAACTCAGCCAGATCCTCCTTTGGCAACTCCATCAGAGCTGATGGAAACTGCAGCTGAGCTCCTCTTCCCTGGACAGGCTCCTGGAGGCATTACCCAGAGGACAGTAATCTCTCCACTCACTCTCACTGCTCTTCTTCTCTTTACAGAAGGGGCCCCCCAGCCTTCCACCACCTTCTCCAGGTATTGAAAGGCAGGCCCATAGAGAACTAGAAAAGTAAATGCCAGATACAAGCCAGCAGTAGAAATAAGACTGTCCATTGGAATCTCCAGTCCCCAGGTTCCCAGACAGGGCTGTTTTTGTGGCATAGTTACTGCTCATCTAAAGCACTGAAAGGAAAAATGGTCTTTTTTTCCATTCAGTCATATTTCCTCTGCACAGGGCTGTTGCTGCCCTTTCCAGCATGTCCAAGTTCTGCTTTCAGACGTTTGGGCACTGGTACATTCTCCCAGGATCATATAATTATCAGTCTGTAATCTCCTGTTCCACTGCGGATATGAGCAACCCTTTTATGCTCACAGTAACAATTTGGAAGTGTTAAAGTTTGAGCACTGGGCCCCTGGTGCTTACACGTGTTTAAATTGGCCCTCCCTGAAAGCTGATGTATTCCATCTGCTCTATTGGATTTCTTGGCTTAAAGTTACTGGAAACACTGAATGTTTCTTCTGCAGTGATCCTGTGGCTGTCCAAGAGCAATACTCACACTCAGAGCTCGTGCCTGGGCTGCTCAGGGATGAAACACTTCACTGCAAGTGGCTTCAGTGGACTTTTTTTAGAGCTACATTGAAATCCTAAGTCCTGCAGTTCACATTTCTAATCAGTCCTATAACATGCAAGTAGGACTTGATGGATAAATAAAACACACACATTTGCAGCTCATTTCCTCTAACATTTTTCCTGAATGATGGAAATTAGGCATTTTGGTATTTATGTCAAGAAAAGGAGCCATTACAGGAAAATCTTTAGGTTATAAAGAAACAGTAAATTATCAGTATCAGCAGCAGAACTGGATTAACCATTCAGATATCCATTGCAAGAGTTTTACAATCCAACTGCCTCATTGCCATTCCCAGACTCTCCAGGCTCAGGTATATCACTAAGTTAAAGTACACAGATGCATTCAAAGTGGGTCACACAAGTCATTAAAACAGCACATTTCTGCAACAACTTTCACAACCCAGACCCTCACACTGTGGCAGACTCTGAGAGTGCCTGGCCCTTGGCTTGGTCCATCTCCCACAAGCCTGAGCAAATGCTAGCAGCTGGAGGGATGCCCACCTTTCCAGCAGCACTGCTGACTCCTTGAAGCCTGACTTTAGCTGCAGAAGCTGCATTTTAAAAGTGAAGATTCAGGAGTATTAAAAATATTTCAGCCTCTTCATCATCTTTACTTTCTTATGCATTTCTGTCTTGTTCAGTTAAGACTCGGCCCTTTGGTTACTTCCAGTACAGCTGGGGCACAGATGCAGGAAACCTTTTCTGGTTCCCATCACCTCCCATTCCTGCCAAGCTGCAGGAGCCCTCATCAGACCTGCAGCCTCTTCATGATTTTAGCTCGGACCTTTAATTCAAAACAGCTCAACTCACCTCTCCAGGATGCTCTCAAGCTTACTCAGTAGCTCCACCACGTGCACTCCTTGGCTGGAAAGCACAACCACCCTGCTGCTCTGAGCTGGGGTCACACCCAGTGCAGTGGGAAATCAGGCAAAGCTCCACGTGTGTCTCCCTTTGGAGCAGGTGGAGCCAATGGCTGAGGTGAGTGATTGCCCAGGACAAGCTGCAGCAGGCACTGGGTAACAGCTCCCAGTGTCAGGTGAAATTCCAGCCAGCCTGCTGAAACAATTAAAAATGCACTGGACAGCCTCCACAGAAACTCTTTAGATCAACTCCTCCTCTCCCCATTTTTGTGGTGAAGCCACACTCTCTCCAGAGTTCAGTTCAACTCAGCCTTCAGCCATTAGCCAGGCGAGAAAATATCCTGGCTGCAAAATGGTATCATGGCTGTGACTAAGTGGCTAACTGAGGGGGAAATGGATTCATTGTTCAGGAGGCTGCTTTCCATATCCTCATAATTGCTTCCAGCAAATGTTGACCATTCTTCCTCCTCACCATAGTGGAAGCATCTTCTGGTTGAGTGGATTTGCCGTGTGTTTTGTACAGAGCAGCTGAATGCAGATTTACATAAAAATAGTATTGCTGAGCATTTAGTTCTGACCATTTTGTACTTGGTACAGCCATCTGCAATCAAAATGTTTGGAGAATATTACAGATGTTCTTGCATGTTAGTCTCAAAAAGTCCTCAAATATAAAACTCTTACATCCGCTCTCTAGAGTTGCCAAACTTTTTCTGCACTTCTGTTATTAAGCAACTCTGTTATTAAGCAATCGTGTTATTAAGTTTAGTGGATGTGAGACATCTTTGTCATGTTCAGCACTGCATGCCAGGAGCTGGGTGGTCACTGGTGGGGAGTGGCGTCCTGCCCTGACCATGGGTCTGCCTGGGCACAGGGAGCCTGTCCCCATCCTGCTGCCCACAGCTGGGCACTCCCACCTCTCCATGGGCACCACAGCGGGGGAAACAGGGCTGGAGAGCTGCACTTCCAGAAGGATGGAAGATTGCTGTAGGATCAATCCCACCACGAGGAGCTTTTTAAACAGCTTTTATCATACACAGCTCTCTAGATGACAGAGAGAAGGTGACAGCAGATCTGAAGCAGAACTGGCCCTTTCTTTGGTAAAAACTAAGATGTCAGATTTTCTATAATGGAAGCTAATCAGTAGCCAACAAAGCAGTATGCTTGGAGGGTGGTTTTTCATTTTTAGCCTTGGTGAAATGTTCCTGAAAGCTAATAGCATCTATAATGTTGTTGCTGATTTGTTTTGCTGTATGAAAGAAAGCAGAAAATAGAATTGCTGTATGTAGGAGGTGAAGATGTATTTTGTGTAGTGAGCAATGTGCTGCAGTAAGAAAAGGCTGCCACGGTAAACATGCTGTCCCCACGAAAGCCTGAATGTGATCATGTGGCTAACCACTTGTGATCTTTGAAAGGCAAGGCGTCACCTGGGTGTCTGAGCGCAGTGGGATTTTGGAGGCAGGAATCCAGACAGTCAATCCAAACAGCTTCTCTGCCTCCCCAGCAGATGCTGCTGCAAAGCTGTGCACACCCAGAATCAGAGCACAGCCCTTTGTGAGCAGCCCCCACGCCGCTGTCTGGATGCACAAGTGGGCTGATGGCTGCTGCCTGCCTTCTCCCCATCCCACACACATGGTCTGAGTGCAGCAGCAGGAGCTGGGGCAGGGCAGGCCGTGCTGGGGCTCTGCTGGCAGCTCTGGGACAGGTGGATGCTGCCCTTCACCTCCTCCAGAGCTTGGCAGCAGCTCCTGACGTGGTGCAGGGACTGTGGCAGCAGCTGCAGCTTCTCTATTCCACAGTGCACAGCAATCTGTGTCCCACCAGGCTCTGCCTGTGCCCCCTGGAGCTCCTCTGCCTGGTACAGCTGAGTGGGATACAGCTCATGGTGAAACCATTGCCAGCTCCTGCAGACTGTGCAGTGCAGAGGAAAAGGAGCCTGCCCAAAGGATTTGGGGCTGCCTGGTTCCTGAGGAAGGCATGGCTGGGGGGCTGTAGATGCCATGGAAGGATAGGATGGAGAGGCAGGAGCACAAAGGGAGGGAGCCACAGCAGCAATGCAATAATGTGTTTCTTTATTTTACTTTTAGAAAGATGAGGAGGATGTCAGTCTCGTGCTATTAAACAGTAGATCCTACACTTGGGGCTCAGTGTGGAAAAGCATTCCAGCCTTAACATTGAGTTAAACTTGGCCTGATGGTTTCCAGCTGTGCTGTGCTTTTCACAGCCTGCACCTTTCACTGGGGGCTGTGGTATCATTGTCTGAGGTATCAAACCCAGGGGTGTCCTGGGAAAGAGACCCATGTTTGAAGGTCACACCGCCCAGTTTTGTGGATAAGAGACAGAACTTTAGACACACAAACACATATCACACTTTATTTTCTGTGCCAGACAACTCTCCCTTCTGAAAAGTTCATTAGAGCTTTTATGTGTTAATTCAAAGTCCAGCTTTGTCTCAGAGATCACACAGGAGGGAGGGAAGCTGCACGTGTCTGTATTTAAGGTGCTGCTGGCTCTGCTGGTCCCAGACCCCCTCAGGGTGTGGGATGGGGATGGGATGTTTCTTTCACCCCAGCTGCTGACTTTGCTTGGAGCCCAGAATTGCAGCAGCTCTGCAGAGCTGTCCCTGCAGCAGGGCCAGGCACAAGGGATTCAGCTGGGCTTTCCCCTGGGCAAAGGGACACGAGGCTGAAGTGTTGTGAACTTCAGTAAAATTAATATCCTAAAAATCTACTGCACTTCTTTTCAGTTTTTGATCAAACCAGGTGCTGATCAACTACATCCACTTGATTAATAGCAAGCACTCACTACAGAAACAGACACTAACAATCTCCAATTTCAGTGTGTCAAATGCACATAATTACTCATCACTGATACTATTTATATGCCCACGTACTGCTAAGTGAAAGAATGCTTTCATCCTGCTTTTATCATTTCTAGATTAAATCACAGTTTTTCCTATTTCCTCCAGACAGCAGCTCAGCCCCACAATTTTCTCTCCAAATGACAGGCAATTCTTTTAAGCACATTGAATTATTTTTTCCAGGTGGTGGTTCAGTTGAAATTAAATGTTACTCTTTAACAGCTGTGGCACACAAAGATGACATCTTTAATATTCCAGCCAACTTGAAAATCAGAATTAAAAAGAGGACTTTAAATTCCAAGTGAGCACTGGCAGCCAGCACCCCTTTTTCCTGGCATGAGGAAGGGGAATGTCACAGGGGAAGTGACAGCACTCCTGTGCTGAAGGCTGGAAAGGGCCTTGGAGCTCACCCCACCAGCTTAAAGACTCGCTCAGGGCCCACAATCGAATAGGTACTGGCAGATTTGATTTTTATTGTCATTTTTAATCTCTTAGTGGTTTGATTTCCCAGCAGCTGGTGAAGGACATGGTTACCTCCATCCCCCTGGGAGCAGCCAAGTGTCCTGGAGAGCAGAGCAAGGTCCCCAGCTGGCAGGGACACAGGGGCACCTCCCCTGCAGGAGCACAGACTGAGGGCAGTGAGAGGGAAAGGCAAGGAAGGTGTCTGGGCACAGAGGCCACTCTGCCATCACTCAGGGCTCACTGGCTGTCCTCCAGTGAGGAGGATACACACCCTCTTCACCACCTGGCTACAGTGATACAGTGCCCTTTGATCCAGCAGAGGCTCTGCTGCCCCGGTATTAACCTGGACAATTATTTCATAGCCATATTTCCTTTGCTTTGTCCACAGAAGATCAGTTAGAAGCCGACATTAATGTGAAGAACAGAGGAAAATCAAATTAATCTCGACCAAGAATTACAGAACTTCATGAGATAAAGCCCAGCAGCAGCCATGTGTTCAGGTGTTCTGCTGAGTGAAATGTGCAGATATGAGTCAAAGAAAAAAAATAAAATATTTGTTTGATAAATGTAGAGTGAATAGTTCAGATACTTCTGTCTGTCAGGAACTGCATACACTGAGGCACCAACCTTTATAAAAGTTGTATTCTATAATTTTGCAAATTGATAACAAAAGGGCAAGACATTGATACTACAGATTAAGGCAGAATAAATGCGTTCTTGTGAATCTGCTTAGCCTTACCATGGAACAACAGTGCCTCCCAATGACCAGAGTGTAACTCTGAAGGTTCATATATTGCTTGTCACTATATCTTTTTGCTTGTCTCTGATACTTCATGTATTATTTCAACCACCACATCTCAGCAGATTTCTCTGCCAAGAAAGCTTTCATACCAAACTACAAAATTAAATTACTATCACAGAATCAGCATATATATCCCCTGCCAGAATATTCTGTTCTTTATTTGCAAGCAAAATAAAGTGGCTGCAAGACCTGAAACATGGGTGTGTGTAACCCCAAGGATACCTGGCAGTAGTGTGTTGGGAGTTGTGACTGTGTTCCTGCAGTTGTGACTGTTCTGGTCACTGACATGTGCAAGGTCTCAGTTAAGCATGCAGGTACTACTTTTCTTAACTGATTGCAAAAATAATTCACCAAGTAAAATTAACATTTCACCATTTTTTCTTTCCCAAACCAGGTCCCGATTATTTCAGCTCCAAGAATCTTGCACTGCAAGCCCAGAAGAAGATCCTGAGTAAAATGGCAACCAAAACCATGGCTAACATGCTAATCGATGACACAAGCAGCGAAATCTTCGACGAGCTGTACAAAGTCACAAAGGAGCACACCAGGAACAAAAAGGAAGCCCATAAAATCATGAAAGACCTGATCAAAGTGGCCATAAAAATCGGGATCCTCTACCGAAACAACCAGTTCAACCAGGAAGAGCTGGAGATCGTGGACAAGTTCAGGAAGAAGCTGAACCAAACTGCCATGACCATCGTCAGCTTCTACGAGGTGGAGTACACCTTTGACAGGAACGTGCTGGCAGAACTGCTGCACGAGTGCAAGGAGCTCGTGCACGAACTCGTGGGGCGGCACCTGACGGCGCGCTCCCACGGGCGCATCAACCACGTCTTCAACCACTTTGCGGACGTGGAGTTCCTGTCTGCCCTCTACAGCCTGGACGGGGACTGCCGGCCCTACCTCAAAAAGATCTGCAACGGCATCAACAAACTGCTCGATGAGAAGGTTCTTTGAAATTGCACTCGAAGGCAAGAAACCGACCAAAAACTTCTCTCTAGAACTGGCCACCCATCCTAAGCCATGGTAGGCAAGCAAGCTTCCTTCCCATCAGTCTTACTACAATCCCCTGCAGGGCCCAGAAGGTGCTCACCAGGCTCGTGGTGAAGTGGAAAACTTAAATGAGAAAGCTGTCGATTTTAATGCTTTGTTCAGATAATTCAGTCTCTTTCAAGGAGCAGAGGGAACAAGGCTGCTGATATATATTGTTCAGACACAGATTGCTATTCACCATGATCTCGCTAGCTTTGTGTTCAAGGCTGAACATGTGAACAGAAAGTAAACTCAGATGCATGGCCATGTAAAAATAGACAGATGAAGGCAAGAGCAATACATGGAATTTACCCCCAAGGCCCTCGGTGCATATATTTTTATTATTTCCACGCTAACAGAAAAGGCTTTGACAGAAAGTAGGGCTGTAATGGATTGAGTTCACTCCTTCCAAAAGGATCAGGAATCAATATGAGAAAACATCTCTGATTTTACATGGTATATAAATCTAATAAGAGAGTAACAAATCATACAAGCAGGAGAAAATCTAAAGAACTGCTCTATGAAGCAACAGTTTCATCAGTTTAGTTTTATACCTGCCAACAACAGAGAGGAGGTTTCAGTTTAATTTGAAAAGCAGCTCATTGCTTTGAATTAAACTCAAAGGCAGATAAAGGAGTCCAGCATTCCCCTGCTCTCAGGGCTTGTCTATTGGGTAACAGCAGGTGAGTTCAGACTGAAGGTTGTGCTGCTCTTACTGTTCTGCCTGGCAGAACAAAATACTCTCTGTGAAGATTTTGAAATTGCCCTTGTGAGGAGCAGCACACCTGAGACACCAACATTTACATCCCTGAGCCTCAAAACATTCAGCCTAGATAATACTCTTGGTTTAATGTACCCATGACATTTGTGCCTACAGTAAATCAGAGGTGGGATACAAAGGAACCCCATCCACTATTTGTGCAGTGCCTCCAAGTGTAGCATATCCACAGTTGTCAAAACAGAACAGCCTTAGTGACTCTGGTGAGTTCCTGGAGTGAGTTTTTGTTCAGAATGTTTTCAGTGAATTTTCTAGGGTTTTTTGAAACAAGATATAGTGACGTCTTCAAACTGAAAACATTTTGCCAAGAAAGAGTGGGTTTTGTGCAGGCATGGTTGGACACAGGCAGTGTGGGAGCAGAGCGGATGCTCTGGCTGCCACCTGCAGAACCTGGGTAGGTGGAGACTGATCCAGAGTGAAAAACACATGTTCAGAAATCTCCCCTCTCCTCGTCCTCTCCATCTTATCCTCCAGACTCATCTCTGTCTCCTGACACTGCAGTGTCAGGAGCCCTCTCCTTTCAGCTGACACAGAGAGCACAGTGCCATCATCTGGGGGTAATACCTTCCATATCATGTATACTAGAATAGAGAGATGCATGTATCTGAAAGTTGACAAAGACCAGAAAATATATTTGAAAGCCATTCCTCTCTAAGGGAAACTTACAGGTTGATCACTCATTACTTTAGGATAAGAAAAAAAAACATGTTTCTCATTAAAATAAATTCTTGAATACTATGGTATTAATAGAAAACTGTTCAAACTTCTTATTATCCTTCTGTCTTTCCTCACCCCAGAATAACTATATTTTATCTCTTGCAACAAGTTTTTACTGTCATACCTTTATACAGTTGAGAATACACACACCCAGGTCATATACTCACTTGGGTTGTCCTAGATGGATTTTTACCTGTTCCCAGGAGAACTCATTTGAAGCACAGCAAAAATTAAAGACATTGGCAGAACAGTTTTAAATGGTGTAAATTTCCCCTACATATTTCCTTTAACCATTAAAAGTAGCTTTAGTCACAATGAAGACAGACAACTACTTTACAACACAGAAATGAAACAGCAACATTTGGGGTTGCAAGTTCAGCCATTGCAGAGCCATATTTACATGCATCATTACCTGCATTTCTTCCAGGCATGTACTTGTCAACTGATGCTTTTGAACTGTATTTCTTGTATCCAATGCTCCTGTCCCAATGCACATGTCAGATTTTGTGTGTTTCATTTGTGGCAAACAAATTTAAGTTCTTCTTTTAAGGCCAGAAAAAGATTATTCAACATTCAAGATGTCTAAAGGAAAGGGATATCCTGTATTTGTGACTTTTTGTGTGTTTCAAGTATCAATATTCAGATTCTGGTATTTTAAACACACCAGCTGAACATCTGTTGTTTTATTTAAAAATAATCTGAGTAGCCTTAAGGAAAGATATGTTTTCAAGTATTTCTCATACTTGCATATCCTGTATATTCATTGTTTACTTTTGTACTTGTAGCTTGGTATGTAAAAACATTGCTAAAATATGGGCAATGTTCAGGTCACCTTAAATATATTATGTATTATCACATTTGTGGATTAAAAATGTGTGATTACTGCCCTTTTTGTTTCCTTTTGATTTATTTATCCTACCACCTCTATTGTATCACAAGCACATGTCAGCAGCAAAGAGCAGGTGCCACAAGCTAAATCTCACTCTTCCAAGGACCTTCTTGCAAGTTCCCCATTATATATTCAGCCCAGTTTAGCTTGATGTGAATTAAGGTAGACAGAAGACATATTCCTGACAGATTTCACAGCCCTGTCCTAAACATGGAGATGCTGGAACCTACCAGAACATTTTAACAGGAAACATTTATTCTCCTGTCCTTATTCCCAGAAAAGGCAAACTGTTTTGGCTGAAAGAGCTCAGGATTTGCAAACAGCTCACATGGCAATTATACTGAAAGCAGTGAAATGCTGGCACAAAGAGAAAACTGACAACTACCTCAAAATCAAAGTTTAAAGCAATCTCCTTAAGTGGTGCTTTGAGCCTTCCTGCTGGTAAAACATTTCTGTCAGGGTAATTTTATGAATCATATCATGGCAGGACACAATTTTCTTTGCTTCATCACTGCCAACTTTATTATATAAAGACAGGAATGCTAATGCTTAACAAACTCTCACGGGAGTGACCACTTCTAACATGTTAATGAAATGGTGCCTGTGCCACAGAGTTGCACATCATACTGAACATGTGAGCTGATTTGTGCTAGAGAAATATTCTCAGAGACTGGCACATAAATAGCTGGCCCTGAAGAGAACCAAGCAGTAAAGCAAAATTAAGTTTCACCACAGCAACAGAAATGCAAAAACCAAGTTTTAACTGGATAACTTAAGCAGGTCAATTTTCGGTTTTACATAAATCAATGCCAGAAAAAGACTACACACAGTCTTACCCACACAGAAAAAGATAATACACCTTCACAGTCTTACCCACACAGAAAAATACAGCTTTTTATGCTGAAAAACTACTGGTGGGACTCTAGGAGAGAAACACTTTTCCAGTATTTAGAAACCACCAATGTCATTCATGAGCTACTTGCAAGTACAGGAAAACCTCAAGATCCTGCCATCCATTACACAAATTTACTCTTTTGGGTCCTTACAGAATGAGGAGGATTTGAGAATGTTTAGCAGAAAGTAATAAAATCCGAAAAATTTAGACCGTATCTAAGAAAACATCCTGCCTCAAGCTGCCATGTTGCACTTCCTCCAGTTTTCCTACCAAAGTGTTTGTTTCAGTAAAAATACCTGAAAATACTTGGGGCAAGGTGGTAGAAGCTGACAAAACAGTTGACAGATGGATCCAATACAATCATTTTCCTGCTGACTCCCACATGTCCAGGACTCACAGGGCACACAGCAGAGGAACAGTGAGGCCTCCTGGCCCTTACAGGTTTGGTCCAGTCCCTGCTCACCTGCCAGTTCAGAATGGTCAGCACAGACTGACTGGCCTCTGGGTGCCTCTGGAGCCAACTCCTCATGCAAACTGCTTCTCTGCTCTCTTCCTTTCTAGCCTGTTTCTCTGCACTTTCTCTCCCTTCCTAGAAAACTGGTTCATCTGTGATGTTTCCCTGTTCAGATGCAAAGAGAAACAATTAAAATAGAAACTAGTTCTTAATATACAGAAACACTGCTACACGTGATGGAAAAGAACATTTAACAAGTATCACACTTTTTTTTAAATAAAACTGAATTTTATTAAACTGCAAGAAATGTAAATATGGTGATAGATTCAGATCAGTGTTTGTTGGGCAATCCAAAAATAATGACTGACACAGGTACAATTCCCTGCACACTCCTTTAAGTGATGATACCATAAAGCAATTAGAATCAGAATACTGACACCTTAACATACACTATTCATACAGTGAGAAAGGTTACAGAGAACATTACATTAACAACAGAAGGCATTGTTGTCTTTGCAGTTCTTTAAACACCAGGACATTGAACACCTCCTTGCTGAAATGGTTTAAATGCATAGGCCACAAACAGATATTTGTATCAGAGTTCCCATAATTACAGAAGTCCAATTGCATAACACAAGTCTGATTTACCAGCAGGGCAATCATCTGCTGGAAATTATTCCACTATAAATCAGTTTTCATTTATATAAACTGTCTTCAAGTGCCAAGTAAACATTTAAGTATGCAGAACATTAAATATATTTACAGGTTCAGTGCACTTTAAATTCCTCAGTAAGAGGGTACTGAAAAAACAATAAAAAAGGAACTTTGCTTGAATGATTATACTTGTGATAACACAAGTAGCTTGACTTAAAAGAAAAATTGCTATCGGCACATTAACATTCTTACAACAATTTCATGAACATTTACCAAAACATCAAAGTAAAAGAATACTTTGTTTTCCTTTACAACCAGTGCTTATCAGGTGAGAATCAGTAATGCTGACATGTGAGAGGTTCCTTGTTACTATTAAACATACAAAGTACAGAACTCCACCACAGAATCCCTTTGTACCATGTCTGAACTGTGTGTACAATCTTGGATGCTTCAATAAAAAACATGACCAGCTATAAATAATACTAACCAGTACTATTTTTCATTTAGCATCTAAATAAATTAAGACTGCTGGATTTTCTGGATTGTGAGGTTACTTCAGGAAGAGGAGACAATCTGCTCAGACACATTTTCCACATTTGCTGCTGTGATTTAATCCCCCATGCCTTGCTGCAGTTCCCAGGCATGCACACACAACACAGCCACATCCCTGCAAGTCAGACCTTTGATGAGTCATACCCAGGCTATAAATAGTTACAAGTAAAAATAAATGGAAGCTATCCCCTTGTGAATTTTCACGCACAGGGATTTTGGCCAGATCAAATTTATAGGGTGGACTGGAAAGCAATGAACATGTTCACTAAACAAAAATCAAGGAGTCAACGTGTGCACAGCCCAGTGCCCCCAGCTCAGTCATCTCAGAGCTGATCCACGTGGAACTTCAGCTCAGACATGCACAGACACTCAGTGGCTGTCACAGACCCCTGTGGAAAGGGAATGAGACTGAAATCTGGGGCAGGAAGAACTGCAGACAGGAACTAACCTGAAGGGCTTTAGCTAATCCCCCAGGAGGTGCTTCCAAACAATTTCACATGCCTGACTCCTATCAAAAACCTATTTAGATGTTATCCCTTCCATAGTAAACATCAAAGATCATGGGAAGTGTTCTCCTCCCTAGAATCTTTTAACTGTTTTAAAACCATACATTTGCTGCTACATAAGTTATTTTATATAACCACCAATATGGGTCTTGTTGCCAGCAGTGCTTAAAAATAGCTTTACAAAAATTATCAAAATAAAATTAAATAACTGATCGAGTCTGACCTCATAATGGAAATATGTTTTTTTCAAAATCATATTTAAGTAGTTGCCATGAAGAATAAGTGTTGGCATCTATAAAAGCTGTGTAATAAAAATAAATACTTTCAGTCATTTACAACAAAATTAATGTACATTTCACTTACACAGGTAACAATACTTTAATGTACTGTACAGTCCTGAGCATGTTTCTGCAGGGGTAATTTAGGTCACCATTTTTCCCCCACAAGTCCACTTGGACATTGCCAGCTGGAAGAAAACTTTTAATACTTGAAGAAGCAGTATCTTAGTTTAGCTTTGGTAATTATCTGTGCAACTGTATAAATCTTTGACTTGCTTTCACACACCAAACAGATTAAGGCAGGCACTATTGTTCTCAGGATTCCTCCATCACCTTCTGACACTGATAGAGCAAACCATCTGGAAGAGCAGCACAAGGGGACCTGAACCACAGGGCCAGCATCCCTGAGTGGGTACGGCAGTGCAGCAGGCAGGGCACGGATGGCAGGAGCTGGCAGGCCAGGATTCCCTCATTACCTGAGACACCACAGGGAAAAATGCAGCAACGATTAGCAAGCAACCACAGCTATAGCAGACTTCACAGAAAATGCATCTGTCACACTCCATGTCTGTGCTGCTTTCCCCTCTCTGTGTTCCTCATGGAACACATCATAACAAATCATGCCAAAATCCCACCTTTGTATTTGTCACAGCTTCATTCCCTTTTACCCAAAACTCTTCACAGTGCAAGTTTTCTCCTTTGTAAAATCCACTCTTTGCTGAACACTTGTACCTTGACATCACCTTCCCACAGACCCCTGAGTGAGGCAAACAAAGTCCATGGGACACCAGTCCCTTGTTCACCATGCTCCCAAACATTCCCTCCCTTAACCTGTAAGATTCTCTCTTCCATGTACTTGTTTTCCTGGGACAAATCATCCTGTGAGCACCCCCACAGTGTACTTTCACTCACCTATAACATCAACTCTGTGGAGTTTCAGCTTCTGTTGCAGTGTGTCCAGGGCTGCTGAAAGGGAATCTTGGCAAGATGACATTTTTATGTTCTGTTTCACATCATTGGAAAGAGACAACCACAGCTTCCCAAAGTCTTCTGTAGTCATTTCCATTGGCCTAAAAGGAAGTGCCAAACAATATTTATAAATCAGAATATCTTTGGTTTCAAAAAAACCCTGTATATGGAAGCAACCAGACAATAGAGCACAAAATAAGTAAATATGTATTAGCCTAATCAAACCCCTCCTCTTTCCAGGTTAACATTTAAAAAATGTTTCTATGCCTTGCTTTACATTTCTAAATTTAAAAAAAATTAATTTTCAA
Source organism: Setophaga petechia (assembly GCA_024362935.1). Lineage (NCBI taxonomy): Eukaryota > Metazoa > Chordata > Aves > Passeriformes > Parulidae > Setophaga > Setophaga petechia. The sequence goes on from JANCRA010000016.1 coordinate 11,878,847, forward strand.
ATTTCACTTCGAAAGAAAAGTCTGCTGGACAAAGGACACTTGTTTTTTTTCTACTCCTAAAATAAATGCAATGCTCAAAAACGAAAAGAATGAGCTTTCTTCTTCCTCTGCAAAAGTTGTCAACCTTTTCATACAGTGTTCAGGTTTCTGCACTCAAAACACTTGTTTCCTCTTGACATGTTTACATTCTGCCATATTTTAAAGCATCATGTCCTTCTGTTCTCTGCTCTGTCAGCCTCCTCAAAAACAGTTCCAGTAAATATTCTCCCTGCATTTGTACTTCTTGCTGGAGCTTTACCCCTTTTTTGCAAGTGTAAAATAACCCTTTATTATCTTTACCAGCCATCTCAGATTTGAATGAGCTGCTCAAGGTGAAGCCTTATATTTTCCTAGTCAATACCCAAATTATCCTACCCTTGTCTAACTCTGAGCTGTATACAAGTGTTTTTAAAAACTGCAGTTTATTTTATTTACCTGATGAAGTCCATCAATGATAAAGTCACTGAAAATTCAAGGCAAGTTTCCATCTCTGACTGGTAACTAACAGAGCCAGGAAGAATTGCCTGTGTACAGACTTTGTTCATCTTCACACATTTCTGGCAATGTTCCACACTTTGAGCTTCAATTACAGGAAACTGGGAGCTGGCACTCTCCAAAATCTATATAATGTCATAAAAGGAATAAAGAATGTAAGTCTTGCTGTCAAGTTGTGCAAGTGATTCAGATACAGCTATAAAACTGTGTAAGTGCCTCTTATTTCTGTTGATTTTTCTTGGAGCATTTGACAAGTGAACAGAGCTACCATATCTCAGCCCTCATGAGGGATAAATCAATCACTAACCCCTACCAACATTCTATGGGATACACAGGACCAGTGAAATTGATCTCTGACAATTGGCTTCCCCCAGCTCCAAAGAACTGCAGCAGGAACCTGAATTCTGTAGCTCAGTCCCAACATAAACTAATGTACAAGCAAGCAGCATTGCATTAAGCCATACACTGAAAGCAAGAAGTTGAGAAAACATCCCTAATAAAAAGGAGGATTTCTAGATTACTCAGCAGGCCCTGGGTCTCCAAACAAACTGGTAACAGAAACTCTATCCGTGGTGGTGGTCTGGGAGGGAATTTAAGTGGATTATTAGAAAAATCTAGACAAGAGATGCTCACTCTCTATCAATGCCAAGACAAGTTTGATTCAAGTCAGAAATGGAAAGGAAACCACAACCAATTAGCAGTTCCTTGATTAAGTCAATTCTAAAAGAACCAATCCACTTAATTATTTTTATCCAGTTATCACTTGCTGAGTTGTTTAATAATTCTGTGCTTCTTTTAAGCAAAATCTAGGGATAGATCAATCAATTGGCAATTCCTAAATATCTTTCCAAATATTTAAATGAAGTTTTATTTATGACTATAACATGCCTTTACCAATCATATTTAAATCCCAAATGTAGCCAATGTAAAAAAAATAAAATTATCAACTCCTCTGCACCCTCAGCTAAATGCATGAGAGTGAGCCATGACTGATGTCTTTGAAAAAAGAATTGAAAGAAGCTTACACAAATTTGGTGTCAGGAAAGCATCATGTTTGTCTACCAGGTAAATACAAATGAATGCACAATAACCACACCCAGACAAAAGAAAGCTACAGTGAGGTGAACTCAAGTCATACCACTCCAAGCAGGACCAGGGAGGTTTGCATTTGGCTTAGTCTTTGCATTCAGAATGGAAAAATCTCACATATTCTTACACAGAGGCAAATTAAATCAAAGTGAATTGAAAAAGTAAGAGGCTAACTTTTATAGCCAGCAACAGTAAGTTTATAGTGAGATTTCTCTCATCTCCTTTAAAGCCATGTGTAACAGGTGTGCCAAAGGGTTTAAGGAAATACTTTGGAAAAAGGCATGGCTATCACATTAAACCAAATACTGCATAGTTAAATGCAAGCAAAAAGCAAGAAGTTCCAAGTGAATTTAAAATACAATGGAAACAAAGTTTCTTACCTGAAAGTGTTCTGTTTCTTCAAACACTAAATTCACAGCATGAAGTGCAGAAGGGGTTTTATTTGAAACAAAAACAATGAGCAACAGAGAGTCATCTGTCCACACCTTACATAAATGCAGAGCTAAGGCAGCACTCTGACAAAGTCCCATTACTTCAGAGTGAGGAAACTCTGCAAGTTCTTCTGGTAAGGAAGGGACCAATGGTGTTTCACTGGCACTTTCACATTGAGCACTTGAAGAAGGCTGAAAAATTTCAATATTGCTATCAGCAAACAAAGATGACTGTGACAGCCTGTTAGCTGAAATTCTGTTATCCAGCACAGATTTTCTGAGGGACTGAGGTGTTTCAAATGCTAAGCTGTCTTCTACAATATCTGAAGAAGGGGAGGCTTTCCTTAACCTTGTGTGCATACTTCCCTCAGAACCCTCCACATTAACAGGTACTGTATCAAGTAAAGAACCAAAATCTGAAGCAGCACTGTTTTGCAAGTCTGATGCCTCCTCACTCAAGTGCTGAGTTTCAGTTATCTTTGATTTCCTTTTGAACTTCTGAGTAGCTGCGTCTGCTTTGCCCATCTGAAAAGGAAAGAGAAAAAAAAGGTGGAAAAGTTCCTAGCAATCAGCTGTGTTACTGTTAATACCATGCAGTGAGGAGGTGAGGAAGGACCAAGGAATCAAAACAGATGACAAATACAAAGAGATTCCAAACATTTTAACAGATCCAGGGGTTTGCTGTATCTCTTACAGAGTACTAAATCAGCTTATAATGTAAAAATTACTCAAGATTCTCTTAACTAACTAAAAGCTCTCATTAAAGACTAAGACAAGGCAGTATCTGGTTAACCAGTGCTAAGTGCCAAGATTTGAGCTGGCTAATGCGATGCCAGTCTTAAAATATCACCTAATAGTGAATTCTTTTATGTTCCACATGCTACCATACATAAATTTAAAATGGTCTTGACATAGGCTGTCAAATTCTAGCCTGACATCCAAATGAATGGTGACAGCTCTACAAGGCAGGGCCAGGGAACAGTTGTTCAGGAAAACTAACACTAAAACTTGGAGCACAACATGTAAACAGAGGAAAGCTCCAGTTACCAAATCAGATCTGCCTCAGAGGTTGCTTCATCAAGCTGTTCCAGGTTTCAATAAAATATCACACTGCAAAAGCCATTCTCAATAGTTTTTCAATGACTTGGGGGTGGGTGGGGTTGTCTTATCACTAATTTGATCTCCATTTGCATACAAGTATCTCTAATTTTCAATAAGACCATATGTAAACTTTAAACTGTTAAATCTCAAAAGAATCACTCACCAGGCTGACCCCAGCACTGGATCCCAGCCCGATGAACAAAGTTGATGCTAACTGCTGCTTCTCTTTGTCTTCCTCAGACAGGCTGGCACCTTGCTCAGGCTGCAGTGCAGGAGCTTCCCCCACCTGCCCTGATAAAAAGCTGCCACAAGGCACTGGTTGTGGCTCGTTTCCTTTCCCTGTTTTGTTTTCTTTCTTTGGAAGGTAACCTTCTTTTCCCCACAGCTTGCGTACTCCCTCAAGTTTCAGAGTATTTGCCCTAAAAAGGCAAAAAAAAACAAAGCAGGATCAACCATAGGAACACGTTCATAAAAATATGCCAACACTCAAACACCATTCACTACTTTGGTGCTTTGATAGACAAGAGTGAGCAGTAAAATACAAAGATTCTGGAAAGGTTTTCTACATACCAGTTTAGCAGAGTATAAATGAAGTTATTAATGGTATGAAACTATGGATATGGAATTAATGTGTAGTGCACTAAAAATAAAATGAGCATCTTACACTGCAAACCTTAACCTCACTTTTATCTTTAGAAAAAGGAAGCAGAAAAAATAGTAAACAATGTAATCATCAGGCAATCCTGGCCCAGTTTTACTGCATTAACTATCACCTCAACTGCAGTCTGTGAAGAAAGTGGCAGAAGAGTCTGAAACATCAGCTGTTGTCCTATTTATTACACAGATGCCCCCACCTGACTTTCTTATGTGATAGAGGTTTCCTAGTTCAGCTGCACTCTTTCTAGTTCCATGCAATGAAGCAACAAAGACCCATGATAATGACAAGAACAGAAGCTCAAATGTACTTCACTTCAAACAAATTAACTCACTCTTTGTGCCCCGTCTCAGCACTATTCCCAGATATATCAGAGCCAAAGGATAAACCAGTGGGAGACTGTCTGCCAGTCACACCAGAAGAGGACACACTTGAAGCAAAGGACAATCCATAAGGTTCAAAATTCAGAGCTGCAAGACAGACAATTTTAAAATTACAAAGAGGCATAAAACCATAAGAATTAAATCTATTTTCTGAAAATAGATATCCCTGTACTGCTGGACTTGTCAGGCTTTCACTTTAATAATCCCCATAAATTTCAAATCCTCTAGATCAGCAAGGATTACAGTAAGACTTTCTCACCTACAGAACAACAATCTATATACATCAGCTAGACAAAGGGAAAACTAAAATCTAAATTGAACTTAGCTCTTGTCTACAGACAACAACTGCATTGAGATACTATCATTTTAAGAAGATATTAACTGTACACTTTATTTGTTAATACTTCTCAGGTAATTTACCAGTATTGAATAAATGCAGTGAACTTTCACCTTTTTCCTGAGAAAGTTTCTCCTCTTGTCTCTGGTGATGAGGTTTATATGGTGCTGCACCATGAGCAAGTCCCTCAGCCACAAATCCATCCAGAAAAGATAAGGAAGCATCTACCTATACAGAATTTAAAGGAATGAAAAGACAATGAAAATATTTGCTCTATGTGAGCCAGATGTTACCAGAAGAATATGGTGTCTTATTAGCAAATCAGGTCTTCAGGTCACATGTCCCATATCTACCAGTTAAGATGTTATATAGACAGAATCTTTTTCCATCATTTACGATGGAAATTTCATGGTCAAAACCAGGAGTTTTTAAATAGGAGGCAAACCCTTTGAATTCAAAAGCAGTACTGCATCATTAAAGCAGGCCTACCTCATCTTTGAAAAAAACAAAAGGCAACTAAAAATATACCAGTGTATGAAATGATAATTTTGCTAAAAGCTACTCCAGCTTACTTAACTAAAACACCATGGCTCTTTATCTTTCAATACAGAACACTATGATTCATCCCATATGCCTGAAGAAGTTTCTGAAAACTCACTTTAAGCAGACTTGCACCCAGTAAGAACTGCAAATACCATTCATTTTGCAAACACCTTTTCACCAAAATTTTCATCCCCATGGATGGTTCATGAAAAAGAACCTGGAATGTGTCTTACCACCAGGTCACTGCAACTAGCATCAAATGGAAGCAAGCTTTTCATCAGTGCTTTGTCTTCACACAGATGCTTCAGTTCAAAGGCATATTGTCTCAGGCATGTATCCAGAGAGCTGCTGAGTTCTTGGATTATTTCATCCACTGTTTTTGAGCAGGAAGTGTGTGATGCTATCTTGGTGACTGCAGCCATTATCCACGCTTTAGTTTCAGGAGTAACAAAAGTCTTCTTCAGCAGGCCGTGCAGCTTTGTTAAAATAACTTCTGGATCAACATCTGTAACAAGACTGAAATATTCTCCCAACACCTATTCACAAAGAACAGACAAAATATGCTTTAGAGTAGCGCTCTCAGTTTTGAAAGTGGAATATAGTATTGAAATAACAACACAATAAATCCACCTCACATTCAAGAAACTATTATTTAAACACAGATTATTTAATCCAAATTATTTCTTTACCATGTTGTGCTTCATATGTCAAAGGGTTAAAGTGACCTTTGTGTTCACCTCGACAGACTCCAACATTTGGCTTTTTAAAAATCAAATAACTGTCTTGAAAAGAAAGCTAAATATAACTAGGCCCTGACAAACCACCACCTCCTCAAACTGCAGCCTCTCCCTTGGTGGGAGCTGAAGCTTCCCCAGTATCAGATAACCCCAGCACAGCACCTGGCCAGTCATCTGCAGGGCTACAAGAGCATTTCACAACCACATCTGGCTAATGTGGATGAAGACAGAAAGGCTCTCAGTATGCAGCCAGATTCAGGTGGCTGCCAAGCCATCCCTGCATAACAGGGAGCAAGTCAGCTCTGCCACAAACCACACGTTAACAGTCCTCAGTCACCAAAGAGGTCATTAAAACAGATTTCAGCATGTTAGTTTGACTTCAAGTAAAAGTGACTGAAAATTAAAGTTTAATAAATATTTATTAAAAACATTATAACCTTTGACAGGTTCCTCCAATCTGTGTATGGAATTCTGACCTGTGTCTACCTTACCCAGCTCATAACTTGAAGGAATTTCTGTGGATACAATTTATCTTCCTCCTCAAGTAATGCCAAATAAGACTGTACTGCATACATCCGGAGCTGATGATCTTCTTTTTCATCATCAAATCCTAGAAAACAGCACCGTTTCTGTGAAACACAAATAACATATCCTACCAAATATTTCAAAGCACATTTGAAGAAAAGAAAAAAAAACCCAGATTAATAAGGAACATGTCTAATTCTTCAAAGCATGTGGGAGTTACCTTCAGCCAACAGCCTCAGGAAGTTGTTTGGGATATCAGAATGCACAACATCACCTCCAACTGAGAACACAGCATTCATTGTCTGGATGAACCACTCATTGTTAGGGGCATATGTGTCCAGATGTTAAGGAATGAAATGCTAAGGCATAACTTTTTCCTTCTTTTTTAGTCCATTTCCATAGGAATGCCCATTGTGATCTCCCCAGTAAGGTGGGGATTTGATGGGCAAATATCAGCTCCATCTAACCAAAGAGGAAATATTCCTGGATCTTTTAGGAAGTGTTTCCTGGAAATGTCATGAAAACTGGTGATCAGTTAGAAAAGCCTGAAGTTACTTTGTTGAAAAAGCTGAGTTTATGCAGGCCTCACACATTAGGAACAGCATGTTCACATTTGTCCTATTCTATTTTAAGCTCACACTTGTCCTGTGCTAGGCTTCCACATAATCTTTTGTTTACCCAGCATCACTTGATCAATGATAAGAAAACAGTTCTTTTCAGCAGTGCTTTGCTGTTGATTTACAAACTTTACAAAAACATTTTGAAGCGCTCCACATAAATCCTCACTGGTCTTTTTAATATATTTAACTTTTGATCAGCTTTTGTTGACTTTGAAAGTTGCCTTTTGCCTTCTCTCAGATAAGTCCTGAAAATACAGTTAATGAGTGGAAATTTTTAACAGCAGAGAGATTTCAGAGTTATTGCATTCATTTTTGCATACTGCAGGACAACAGAGCTTTTTCTAGTACAGTACTCCATGCCAAGCACTGCCCAAACAGGATGATAAGGCAGCTCTCTGTTATCAAAAGCTTACAACTCAAGATATCAAATAAAATCACATACAGAAATCAGGCAGTGGCAGGTCTAACAGTAATGCCCATCATAAACCAAATCCCTAATCATTACTTTCATCTTTTATGACATTTTTAAAAAATCTTTTCTTTATTTCTATCAAAGTGTGCTGTTCTTACAATCCATATGCCAATGCAGAGTTCTATCAAGGAAGATCAGTCCCACAATTACAGAACAGCACTTCAAGTAGCACTGAGACATCTCTCTCTATGCAGTGGTATAAGGCTTCAAAGTTTGAACTTAAAACACAAGGTTTTAATGCTAAACTCCAAAGCCAAAATTTGTGTGCAATTAGTTTCTCTCAGTGAAACACAAGAAACACTGCAGTCATTATTGTATCTGCTTTCTTTTGCATTTGAAAGGATGGGAAGCACAGTTCTAACACTTCCTACTTCACAAGATCAGGAGAGATGCTTTGATAGGTATCACTGCTACTGGTGCCTGAGCTCTGACTTCAAAGTTTCAGAAAAATAAAAGGATATTTCTCAGCTAGTTCAGAAAAATAAAAGGATATTTCTCAGCTAGTTCTGCTATTTTGGCAACTAAGCTGATGATGGCATATTCTTCTTGGCTTTCTTTTAAGTAGTCAAGCATTTTCTGGACTATGACAATTACATTCTGCCCATTTGTAATCCTGTAGAGAAGCTCTAAAGTCTGAAAGAGAGAGCACAAAAAATAATTGGTTCTGATGACTCAAAAAAAGAAGGAGCAAAACAGCAGCTTTAGTACACCAAATTGAGCAACTATTCTTAAATTAAATACACTGCTTCTCTACACAGTTTGTCACATTAACTGTGTTTTTAACTGCTCTCTCACCATTATGGAAACATAACATTTTTACACTACTCATTTTACAAAACTTAACCCCCACCTTAACAATTACCTTAATTTTTGACATTTAGAAATTCACTGACCTCCCTCTTAATAATGGGATCTGGATGGTCCAGACATTCAATTATTGTCATCTGGTGCTGAAGTGCCAGGTTTGGATCCTGCTGGATAACATAGGTCAGAGCCTTTAAACCTGGAATGTAAGAGATTGCAAGTGAGGTAAGGCAATGCTACCCCTATTAAAGGGCCAAATTAAAGACACCATAATGAAATCAGGCTTCCTTACCTAAGTATTTCAGATTAATTTTGGGTGACAAAACAAATTTTCCAATGCACTTGGCAGCCTTTTCAAGTAATTCTGATTTGGGATGAATGGTGTAAATTGTTTGGACACATTCAAACAAGATGGCTGCAGGAGGAGAAGACACGTAATTAATGTGTATTGAATACTTCTATAATCCAGAATTTTTAACAAACAAACGAGCTCAGTGTTCCTCAAGGACTGGCAGTGCTATCCCACTCCCACTGAATCTAACCAGAGTGCCATCTGACATAAGGAAAAGCAGGTAAAAGTCTATCTCCTTTAGTACATACATGTTTTAATTAGCCCCTGCAAACAACTTTCTGTCCTTAAAGTTCTTCCAACCTTGAAGTCTCCTACAGCTGCTCAAGGCACTGGACTGGGACAGTCTTCAGAAAGCCAACAAGCAACTATAAAGGATTTGAGACAAATTATTTTTGGTAACTCATATAATTTCTTAGCAACTACAGCCAAAATCATCCCAAGAACATTCTTGAAAAAAAGAACCAATGAAAAATTAAAACAGAAACAAAACCAGAAAAAAACCCAACAGCTTTGTACAGTTGTTTGAGAAAAATCTAGAAGTAAACTGAACAATACACAAAAACTAATTACTCCTTTATGGCAACAATTTGGGCAAAGATTCAGACCAAGCTAATCTCCCAAGTTAATTAGGGCTTAAAATCATGATGTTGCTCTTGTAAATCAGTGACTAACTGAACTGTCCAATAGACAGCCCCCTCTCTTCCTTAGCCATTACAGACTAAATCTTAAAGACTAGCACACAACGAAACTGCCTGTAAGAAACATGCCATAACCAATGACTCTTTATAAGAAAGAGTAATCACTCAGAATTACATTTTTTGTGTGTGTGGGATTATCAACTACAGTTTTATAAAATGCTTGCCATAGGTGAACAAAAACTACTTCTATGTCCTTGTACAAATCATAATGAACTGCCCACTTTGTCCTTTTAAGTGCTCAAAACAAATTTAATTTTTATCTCTCGGCATGTGCAAATAACCTGTATTAAAAGTCAACACATCTCTCAATACCTTGTATGTTCATGCCTAAAAGAACAGAAGCAATCAGCTGAATACTCTAAACATCTCACAGATGCTTCCTCATTTATTATTCACTAAAAGAGAACACTTCTCCAAAGCTCCCCTTTTTATGGAAGTGAGGCTTACACAATGCTTTACAATATATGTATGATGTAGGTGTTAGACATCTACAGCTTTGAGCCATGTTCCTTTTCTGTTTCACTCCTCATTGTTTTAACAAAGTGTCAATTTTCTTTCCATCGCATTAGCACAGGGACTTGGGCACATCTGCAGGGCTTTATTTAACAGTAAAAAATTGATAGGCTTTTTAGTAGTGAAACAGCTTTTAAAGTAGGGTTCTAGAGCATCAAAACTGGGATTTTGGGGAGGTATTCAGACCTGGGGAGCAGAAGACAAAGAAAAAAGACAAATAAATTGCTCAACGTTTTAGTAGGAAAAAAGTTAATAGTGCAATTATTCCTTTTGCTTTGAAGTAGCAACAAAACCAGCTTTCTCTACTGAGAAGACAAAGAACTTGTACCAAAATGAACCTTCTGCTACGTTTTAGAAATTTTCAATTGAGACATGTGCCAAAGACATCCTTTCACAGGCAGAACAGTCACTGAACTCTGGAGGTGTAATGTTTATTAACTGTGCCCAGAGGGGAAACCCTACACAGCTGTAAAGAACTGACACAGTCCCTGCACATTATTGCCTTCCTTGGGGCAGCAAAGAGAAGTTGGAAGCATTTCTACCACACAGAGATGTATCAGCAGGATTTTCTTTTATTGCTTAATTCAACTAAAGCAATGTCCACTAAAAGCTTTCATGAAGCAGCTGACTCTGTGTATTTAAGGGCAGGGTCAATGCAAACACAGGATAAAGGCTTTTGAGCCAAACAGAATTCCCTGTATATAGATGTGTTTTACTTCAATGATAAAAAATTAATGCTGTATAGCAATGCATCACTTGTGCTACTATTTACTAGTTGGACACTGGAGAATACAATTAATGTTAAGACTGTAATTAGATTTTTCAGAAGTACTGTGTAAGCATTTTAGCATAATGAACTACTCATTTTCTATCTTTTCAAACATTGATAATTACATAAAATAACCTTACCCACCATATGTAATATTATGATTAATCTCTGCTCTTCTTAAAGATTCATCTAGAACATCATACATCAATTCACTTGTCCTATTTAAGAAAATATTTACAATTAATTGCACCACTAATAAGCAGGTAGTCTTATTTTGCCAAACAGTTCAGAGCTATTATTGAAACCTGTAACACATTATTCATATCCACAAATTTGCTGTAACACAGAAGAGTTCTATAACATGATCCTAAATGGCATTTAACAGGATGCTTGAAGCTATCAAAAGAAACATTTCCCATATTATAAGATTAAAAACACTTCCCTTACTGCTTGCATAAATAAACAGGTCAATAGGAAAAGGACAGACAACTAGGTCCTCACAGAATGGCAGTACTTTTTTAAAATAGTTTTACTCCAGATCTTCACTGTTATTTGGTAACATTGTAACAGAAGTCCCAGTAAAATTACATTTTAGTCACATTCCACAACAATCAACTGTTTAGACAATCCAGAAGCTAAGAAACTACTTCTGCAGAAATTAATCTGCTCACTGTCTTGGTTAAAATCAAATGTGCAAGAATTTTGACACTAGAAGTCTTAGTCTATGAGGTGCAGGCTGTTACTGTATTTCAAATTATTACTTACAGAGAAAAATCTGGTTACCTTGGATCATCTTTTCCCAACAGCCCCAAAATTCTTAAAAGCTGAATTTGTAACCATGGTGCTGGCACACTGTGATAGTTGAAGTCAGCAGAGAGCTTTCCTCCCACCACCTGCTTCAGGATGGTTACAAAACTCCCAGTCAAGTCCTTGTATCCAGAAGAGTTTTCCTACATAATGAAAATTAAATTCAATTCAAGTATTTCAATACAACAACTCAAAAGTAAAAACAATCCACAACTTGAGTAAAATCAAAATATCTACACTGATGGCATAATTTCTTGAAATCAGACTTCTGCTCTCAACCCTCAGCACCCATATGCTCTTTCCTTTAAGCCTATGCTCTTTTCTCACACATTTGCAAAGGGAGCAGGTGGGACACATTTACAAGGAAATTTCCCTCTAACCCACTGTAGGACTCAGATCCACTAGCTAAAGACCCAGCAAAGCTGAGCATTCAGACCCTGAAGAAGTGGATTTGCCCATTTAAATGGAGGATTGGCAGAAACCCAAATGTAACACATGACTACGTAAATTAACTTTTCTAACTACTACAAGTGAGTTTTTTCTGCAAAACCTTTGTACAGCACATTGTGTATTTAAACTAAAAACCACAAAAATATCTCCCAAATTCAATTGTGCTTCTAATTCTTTGCCTACCTTAATCATTTGCAGATAAATATGCAAAGAAGCAGCCATGACTCCAGCATCCCTGTCACACAAAGCCTTCCTGAACTTATCGTGGATGTGCTGAACTTGATTAGGAGCAATGAGATAGAATTTGTATAAAGCTTGAACAGCTTTTCTTCGGATAATTTCCCTGGAATGAGATTTACACTTAACAAAACAAGTGTATTTTAAGTACTTGACTTTACAAAAAACTTGCCAGATCCCAGATCATGATTTGTAAAGATAAGAACCCCTGTTTTTCATGTTGGTAACAAATGACTTTGCAAATAGGACCTAAGCAAGGAAGTGACAAAGCCAGCTTTAAAGCCTAGTAGGGATGGATGTCAGATTGATGATTTAAAACAATGTCCACCAAATAAACAATGAAATAGGCCATGACTCGTCTGCTGTGGTCATACATGCAGCTCCAAAAAATACACATCTAGTAGTTACTGAATTAATTCATTCTGCAAGTCCCTTTCAAATCAATAATTACAGCATTTTCCTCTTTTTATGGGATATAGTAAACTACAATTCAAACAAATCAAGGGTATCCACAGATACACTTTTATCAGTTTCTCTAAAGAGCTTTGTGAAAAAAGTGTCAATGAAGTTCAAGGATCTGGATCTGTTTCCCCACCTACTCAACAAACACTTCTTCATGCATATTGGTTAAAAGGACTCCAGCAAATAAATTCAATTACATTTACCTATCCACACTGGCTATGAAAAAAATTGCTATCTATTCAATACTCAGTCAAGCTGTAAATAAATGAGACAAGAATCCAAGAAAAAAACAAAAGGAGAAGATTCATTTCTAAAGGCGATGACTAGAAAAGACCAACTATGAGAAGAAACACTAGTTTATACTAAAACTACCTACAAAATTAAGTTATTCAGCAGTACAAGGCCATTTGAAATTCTGTAATGAATACCTACTTAGAATGCTGAAGCTTGTCTTCTATTAGGGGCAGAACAGCTGGAATCATCTCCCGTGGAAAGATCTGGCTGACAACAGTCAATGCCATGCACACCTCTACCAGGTTAGTGCTCTGCAAGTCCTGTGACATAAAACACAGCAAATTCTTCCTTAGACTTTTAAATTCTGCACAGACATCCCCCAAATCTTTCACAAGCAGGCTGGACCTACCCCCCTAGAGAGGCCACCCACAGCCAGCATCCTGCTCAGGTTTGAGAGGAGCAAGCTCTCACTGAGCACACCAGGCTCTCCTCCACAGGAATGGGAACACACAGCTCCTCACACTCCTCTTACAGAACCACATTCTTATTTTAAACAGGTGCAACATTAACACACAGAGCTACAATCAATTTTGTTTACTGAAACGACTGCAAAAATATGTTGAGTCCCTATCTGGATCAGGGAGATTAGTCACTTCCCACAGAATTTAATAGCACTCTCTCTACTGCTTTTGATTTATCCAAAAGAATTTTGAAAAATGAGCAAGCTCAATAATGCTGCCAGCTACCTATCTGTAAACTAAAATATTACCTACTTCCTAAGAAACAGATGCAAATTACAAGTAACATTCTGCAAAATTAAAAATCTCAGTCTGTCCTAAATACAATCAAATATGGTAGGTATGGCTCACTGTAACCTTAAACAAAAAAAACCCCAATGGATCAACTTATGAAGTTTACAATTACTTTTCAAAACAAATTAAATGTGTGAGATTTCTAGCTGATATAACTTGCTTGGTTCATCTCTCTCAGATAAGTTTCAGTCCTTATTTTGGTTTAATTCTTTCTGAGTTTCAAGCCATATTTTTAAATATTATGAAAATGTTCTCAATTACAGCAAGAAAACAACTGTCACTTTCAATCTGTGACTTCTGGGACTTTGGCCTACTGCAGTAAAATGTAAACATTACACAGAAAAAGCTATAATAAGTCATAACTGCTCCATGTAAGACACATCAGTAATAGATTTTGAGTGGTACTCCAAAATGCATTTCTGTTTTCTGTCAAAGTTATCAGATGAGCTCAGAGGAGGCAACAGACACTTGCCATCAGCTAAAAGCCAAAGCTAACATTGCAATGTGCATGCATGGCTCCTCCTGGAGTTGAGAATGTATATAACTGGTACATTTATAAAGTAAAGTTAATGGCATATCTCCTCTGAAAGAACTTTTAAAATATGGATTCAAGAGCAAGAACATCAAGATCAAATTAAAAAGGCAGGGAAAGCCATTTCAGCCTGTCTTTGCTAATCAAATTAATCAATTTGTGTGTGACAAAATGGGAAGAACTGGTCCAAGTTTTTCACCCCACAGCCCCCCTCCATCAAGCTGCAGCCAAAGCTCTCTGCTCAACCAGGTGTTCCTCCCCACTGGCTCATCTCCTGGCACAGGGAAACAGCCTCTCCTGTGCCTCTAAGATTTTCTTTTTTCTTCAAAACCACTATACCTTTACAACTGTGTTCACAAGTAGAAGCAGCAGTTCATGATTTTCATGTAGAAATAGAGAAACTGCCAAGTAACCTATAAAAGAAAGCAGACTTCATTACTATTTTCAAGCAATATGCAACTTTATGACAGAAACTTTAAGACTGTAACACAAGAAGAGTTAACTCAGTTACAAAAACCCAACAAAAAAACCACTGCTGGATAAAAGTTGCTCCTCTTTTAACTATCAAGACTCTCATTTTCCAGGCAAATCAGTTACATTTCAGTTGCAGTAAAGCTCAAAAAATAACATCTAAGAATTCATAAGTTGTGAGAAATAAGAGATATTACAATACTTTTACATCTAAAGAACAGTCAAGAGCACCATTCTATTATAAATCACTTCCTGGAAAACTAATGTCTTCTCTGCACAGGAAAAAGTCTATTACTTTTAGACTACACAACACAAGCGCACTTCCATATAGCTGTCTTTTTTTTCCAAATAATAAAATTACTATTCAAAGGAATTTTATATTCAACTTGGAATATACAAAAGAAAATCCAGCATCCTATGCCAAGAACTCCTATGCAATTTTCTAACAATGAGGAAACCATTCCAGAACCCAGGAAAAGAAACGTGCTAGCAACTTTTTTTTTTCTCCAAGGCCTCTCCAACTTTTTTTTTTATTCTCCAAGTTTATAGCCACACTGGCAGGAAAGGAAATCAATCCCATGAAATTTCAAAGAAATCTGAAACAGCCTTCAACATTTCTTTGGGAACTTCTACCTCTATGCTGCAAGGGCCTCCCTATTCGCCTCATTCCCTACAACTCTTTCTAAAATAAAAAAAAAAAAGCCTACCAGCACCAAAACAGAAAATATTTGTCTGACACAAACATCTTGCACTAGTACTTGGAAAAGAAACCAGATCCTGACAGAAATTCGTTTTCTGCTTGATGTGTTTGTGAAAAATATTAACAAATATTCTCTTACATTATTTGTTTACTGGTGTCACAATTCAAAACAATGAAGGAACTGATGATTCAAAATAAATTCATTTCCCTGCCTTCTGTGCTACAAGCACACACAGAGCACCTCACAAGCTAAGGATTTAGATAATTACAAAAAGTAACAGACCACTAAACAAGATCAAGAAAACAGAGGAACATTTTAAGTAGGTTATATTGACATGAATTATAAATCCTGAAAAACTTCAAAACTGGAGTTTGAGAACATTATAAAGGCTACAGCTCCATGTACATACCAACTCTCTTCTCCAGAAGATTCCCTTGCTGGGCAAGTTTGATTGCGTGGATGTATCCAAAGGAAGACTCGTAGCCCAGCATTTCACAATAGATGAGTCTCACCATGCATTCTTTCATCAGTCTCTGAAATACCAGAAACAACTTACTGAAAATTTTAAGTCCAACATGTTTTATGCTCTTCGTCACTGCTCTACTGAAACAGAGAACTTTATCTCATAGAAACATGTGAATTCACACATTTTCTAAAATCTCAGTATTCATAATTTTTTCTTTGCCATGAACTTCTGCAAAGCAGTGTTAAATTTCTGCTAAAAAGGCAGAACTCCTCCTATTCTACCCCTAAAAAGGTTCTTATTTTGATTAGTATGCACGTGATCAACAGCAGATTAACTATGCCGACATAAAAAATAATTATCTGAAGCATTATGATTATCTGAAGCATTATGACTATTACTTTTTACCAATTACTACCCTGACTTAGGATGGTGTCTCACTACATGCAAGATAAAATTTTATTTTCCCTTCAAAAATCCTCACTCATGGGACTGATGTATGTGTTAACTAATTCAAACCAGAATACACCATCTCCTGAAACTCAGATATGACAACAGTGCATACAACAAAGCACAGCTTCTTAAAAAGTACAAACTAATTGTAAGAACAATGTCAGCCTGCAAAGAGCTGACATTTGATGGAAGCAGCATCACCTAGCTTTGCTGTCTGCATTACTTCAGAAACTACAGAATGACAGTAGGGTCATATTGTTACAGTTTATTCACATCCATCAGAATCACAGTGCTCTCACTGTTTTAACCATGCTGCAAAACCATTTATATTGGTATTTTTTAATGCTGATCATTAAATATCTATAATGCAGATAACCTGCACATCGGGCTGTGATAAAGAGTGAAACACTCTGTCCTTCACCTTCGGTGTTGCTGTTCCACAGCCTGCAGCCACTAACAGAACTTACAAGCGTTGTGCTGGGGGCTGAAACTGCTGCTTTCAAACTGGTTAGCTCCTGCTGGATTAATTTTTCTTCTTCCTAGAAAAATTAAACTTGTTTTAACCTCGCATAGATTTCACAAGCAAAACGTGAAAGAAGAACCAGAGGAGACACGGTCACTCAGCGCTGCCCCACACTCAGCGTGTCCCTCTCTCCGGGGCCGTGCTCGCCCAACCCGGGCCCAGAGCAGCAGAACGCGGCCACCGACAGGCACGGGGAGTTTATCGGGGCCTTTATCGTGGCCGAGGGGAGACGCCGCGCCCGGGGCCCACAGCCCAGCCCCGCGCCGGCTCCCCCGGGGCGGGAAGGGAGAGGAGCCCGGCCCCGCAGCCCGTACGTGCTTGGAGGTGAGCGCCGTGATGCTCCGGATGAGGCTGCCGAGCCGGGAGGAGGCCGATACTCGGCCGGGGCCGCCGGCTCCGCCAGGGCCAGCGCCCGGGTCGTGCTGCCCCAGCAGCCCGGGCAGGGCGCTCAGCGTCCGCTCCACCACGTCGCTCATGCCGGACCCACCGCCCCCGGAAGAGCCGGGCCCGGGCGGCCCCTTCCGGGGCGGTGCGGGACGGGAGGCGGTGCCGGCCCGCCTCCGGAGGGGCGGTGGGACCGGGCGAGGAGGAGCCGCTCCCCAGGCCCCGCCCGCTGCCCGGCTGGGCCGGGAGATGGAGCTGGAGCCCCGCGATGGGAGCGGGGCAGCCCCGCGGGTGCGGCGGGCACGGAGCCTTCGCCCCCGGCGCTGCCCTGAGGGAGGAGGGCGGCCCGAGCGCCGGTCTGCCCGCGGGGCTCCCGGTTCAGCAGCACGGAACAGGCACTTCAGCCGTTCCAATGAGCAGCCTGTGGCAGCTTATCACAGGATCGGTTCGGTCCAAACCTCAGCTTATCACAGGATCGATTCTGTTCAGACCTCAACTTATCACAGAATCGGTTCGGTGATAGAGACCACTGAGTCCACCAAACACCACCATGTCAACTAGACCATGGCACTGAGTGCTGCCTCTAATTCTCCTTAAACCTGTCCAGGTGACATCACCATCTCCCTGGACGGCCCATTTCAATATCTAATCACCCTTTCTGTGAAGAAATTCTTCCAAATGTCCAATCTAAACTCCCCAATTATGAAAAATATTATTGTTAAAGAGTGGATGGGAATATCAGGAGGTGTGTCAGGGCTGAGAGGCTTCCAGAGGGCTGATCTGAGGTAATATCCATATCCCTGGTAGTGTTTTGTCCTCTTGGGAAGGTTTTCACTAGGGAGCTTGTATTTCAGTTCAAAGGTAGTTTTGGGGGTTCTTTTTCTAGAAAGGATTGGGAAGAAACTGAAACAATCCCTTCCAAGCTATGTGTTTCCAATGAAAAGGTATCCCTCTGTCTCCTGCATACATCTGGAGACAAAATCATGCTGAATTTCAAAGCTATAAATTGATTAATTATCGGAAAAAAAGAAAAGCCCAACAGGAACAAACTGAGATCACTATTTTTAAAAGTATTAAAAGTGGGTATTTCCGTGAAGCTAAGATGAAAGATACAAAGCAGTAGTTTTTAAAGTTCACTGTACAAAATGAGTTGGTTAAGAATATTTCAGTTAAGAACTGCTCATGTAAAAACATCACATTACATTGTAGAAGCATGAAAAACTTGTAAGCTTTGCAGACCAAAAATGTACATTTAATAAGCATAGGAAAAGCTGCTGGTAAAGTTGATGGAACTTGAATAAATGCTCAAAACACACTAGCTTTGACCTTTTTATTTTTTTTTTTCATGGTTCTAGAGTCTTAAATCCTTCTCTTTGCCTCAGGTGGTGTATAATTAAGTGCTGTGTGGAAAATGATTCGTAGAGCACAAACCCTCAGGCATTTGCAGGGTTAATTGTTGATGATTGCATTGAAATCAAGAGGACTATTCAGAGTGCACACATATGTGCAAAATACATGACTTACAGATACACCTAATGCCTTGCATAAAGATCACCAGTAACTCTTCCAACACTTTTTTTCCTTTTAAGCACTGTGTTATTTAATATATAATTTGCATTATATGAGATGAAGTAGAGAAAGCAAATCCACGGAAGTAAGGAATGTCTGCCATCTAGGCATAAACTTGGCAAGGTGGCTTGTTGTGCCTTTTCCCTGCTTTCATCTGCCTTCTTTTTTCATCAGCTAGAGGAAAAACTTTGAAGTGTGGTTATAAAACAACTGCAGATGTACCACTGAAAGGCTGCATTTCAGTTATTTCTCTTCGCTTCATAACAACTGCTCTCACCATATCAAGAAACACTCTAATTGCCATTCCTCTGAGTTCTCCTTGGCATCTGATAGGCAAGTGGTGTTCTTTCTGGCTCATTTCACATGGCTGCAAATAAAGAGTTCCAGAATAGAAAATGGGTTGATTGTGTATAAGCCAAAATAGAACCCAAAATAGAAGAGCTTGTGCTCTTCACCATGTTGTCTCTGCACTGGGCGAGGAGTGTGTAGTAGTAGATGATGCAAATGATGCCAAATGAAGCAGGTGTAATGAGAAACAAATACAGCACTCTTACCCATGCATTTTTCTGTGAGGATTAAACCTACTTTGTCATAATTAGCAGAGATTATGTATTATCTGACACATGTCACACAGGCTCACCAGGGCACCACCAAGGAGCAGGGGGACCAGTGTGCCAAAGCAGAGGGGGCAGTGCCAGTGTGCTCTGTGCCCACAGCTGCAGCATGTGGCTGCCAGTGCCCGTGAACAGGGAAAGGATTTGTGTCTGAAGCTTTAGTGATGGCAGGTTTTGAGTTCTCTTCTCTCCCCACCATCAGTCCCAGCTCTGCCCTGTCCTCCTCATCATTCCTTGTTAGAGAGGCTTGCCAAAACAGGAGACACTTTAGCACCAAGGAAATAAACCATATGGATCTGGGAAATAACACAGAAAAGATTTCACAGAAATAGAAACACATAAACAGAAGGATATCCTACAAAACAAACACATTTGAACACAATTAGATGTATCATTATACCCAAAAAGCCATATGTGGATATATCACATAAACAGGCATGGTTTTGACCTTCTTCATGTTGTTGTCTCTAATTAGAGCTCCTTTTCCGGTCTTGCTGCTTGACAGACACCTTCCTTTCAGCAAGTTTAAAATACTCACTGCTTTTGTATTGTTCAGTACTTTTGACTGAATGAGAAATGTGTAGTCTTAGCAATGGCTGCACGTTAACAATGCCTTGCGAAAAATGAGTGGAATAAAGTAAACATCAGGAAGGGTACCTGGAGACAAAGTCCACGTTTTTGTTATATTGAGAACATTACACAGGCAATGAACTGTTGAATAATTTCCAGACTGGGATGGAATATAAAACCACATTGAAGTAAGAATTGATCTTTTCAGTTTTCTTTATCAGCACTATTCTGTAGCTTTGAGGTTCCTGTTACTGTACATACCCATCTGCTGAAGATGGCAGGGGAGGAGGTTACTCTATGCTTCCTTGTGGAAGCTGCTTGTCTTCTGTGCTTCTAAAATGAGGGAAGGATCTGTTTATTATAATAGTTTTCCTTGTAGGTCACCAAGCAATGTGTAAATAAGGCTGTTTCCTTCTTACATGCAACTATGATTAAAAGATTTTTATCCAAAATATTCTGTAATTCCTAACTCTGGCTCAGCTCCAAGAATTACCATGCCTGGTAAAAAGTGAGGATTCTGGGGCTATCAGTACATTTCTGGAATTTATTTTCATTGCTCTGGATGTGGAAGACTAATTTATAGAAGTGAATCTGATGCAAACTAGAGCATCATTTTATCTAAATTATATGCAAAGGCTCGACTGTAATGTACAGTGGCTGCTAAGGGAAAAAATTGCAATTCTTTTTAGTGCTTTTGGTTAAATTAATTATCGTTCTTTTTTGTGTGTTCTTCACAGTTTATGCTATAGTACTGTGTATATATTCATTGATAAAGGAATGAACAGTTCGGCTGTGTTCCTGCTTTTCACTTGTGAAAGCACTGGTCCTTTTCATGTCTTCAGATAGGAGTTTTTAGCCATTTTTAGCAGCCACCAAGAACTGAGATTTCTAATGTTTAAGTATTTTCGTCTGCTCCCTGAGTGTGTGCATTTGTGACTACAGAATGATGAGCCCTTTTCTGAAGAAAGAACACTGTGATTTATTTTGGAAGCAGCTTCTGTAGTTCTGAAAAGCGCTACCGCTGCAATCCTTTGTTCTGCCGCGAACTGCTGAAAATGTCTTCCTCCGATCCCTGGGGATTTGCTGGTGTTCTGCGCCTACAAGGACTAAATTTTAATATTAAACAAGTTCAGAGATAGCTTACATGTTATTGTCATTCGTGCTTCTGCTTTTTTAAATCCTAAATTTTAAAGAGCAAGATGTGCTATAATTAAACTCTCCACGTCCTCTCTTTGTCGTAAGAATCACTGCCGACTGTGCCTTTGCTGTGGAGAGGCTTTGAGCAGATGACAGGCAGTGATTCACAAGCCCCCTGTGCGGGACCGGGGTTCCGCTCGCTGTCAGCCCGGCTGTGAGCGCAGCCTCCCGGGCCCGGTGAGTGCCGCCAGGGCCCCGTGGGTGCCGCCAGGGCCCGGTGGGTGCCGCCTGGGGCCGGTGGGTGCCGCCAGCCCCGCTCCTGAGCCCCCGCCGCCGCTGTCCGGGCCGCGGAGCGAGGGCCCCGCGCATGCTCCGCGCCCGGCCCGCCCCCCGCTCCTCCCCGTGCCCGGGGCCGCCGCCGGGGCCGGGCTCGACCATTTCTGCGGGCGCGGGTTCGAGGGGCCGAGCCCCGGGCAGCGGCTTCCCCGAGCTTCAGCACCGCGGGCCGGACAGCGCCCTGCGGGCCGGGCGGCTCCCGCGGGCGGCTCCCGGTGCGAGGCAGGCCCCGGCCGCACCATGTTCCCCGGGCTGGCGGTCGCGCTGCAGGTGCTGGCGCTGCTGGCGAGCCGCGGGCACGGCTTCCCCAGACCCGCGGGCACAGGTAAGCGCCCGCCCCGAGCCTTCTGCCCCCTGCCGCGGGTGGGGAAAGTTCTGCGGGATGGAGGCAGAGGATGGTCACAACTTTCCTCCCGCTTGGCTAAAAGCAATGGGATGCTAAGGCGGCAATATTGCTGGTGCAAGACACCGATCACTGTAGCTCAATCTAATACTAAAGTGAAGAGAAAGGTTTTGGTAGAGATAAAAGCTCCGAATTTTTTCCATCTTTTCCAAACAATGTTTTTATCCATTCTGCATCAGTGTCTGCACAAGTCTTGGCTTCTCCCAGTCTCCCGCTGTATTCTGAATGGAAGAGATGTTTAATCTCTTGCTTGTGCCAATCCGATTATTGCTATTTTAGTCAATCTCCTCCGGCACTTTTTCCCCCAATTCGTGAGTTTTCTGCTCAGAAAGAGGTTGCTGAGTCTATATTTGTATTTCTGTCTTCTGCAGAACCTCTCCCTCTGCCCCAGTCATGCTTTGTTTAAAGGCTTGACTTTTTTTATTGTGTTCCTTTTTTTCTAGAAACACTGAATTTTTTTGCAAAGAAAAAAAAAAAAAGGATGCAGTTGGCATCCTATTTAAGACACCATGTTGTATTGGAGAAAAAATGTCCTGTCTCTTTGTAGTTGCATGTATCATATAACTCAGTGTATATATATATATGTGTGTGTGTGTGTGTTTATTCTAGATAAAGCTATACACAACAGACAATTAAGTGTAGAAAGACCTTTGGAAGAACAGGTGAGTGAAATAAAAAATATTTACAAATTTTTTTTTGTGGGATTCCTGTAAATATTTTTAGCCTTCCAGGTACTGGATCCATGAATATCATGAATGGCTAATGAATGAGTAAAAAATAGATTTGTCAGTAAAGTGATTATTGATGGGGTTAGATACAAAATAGGGATTCAGTAATTTTTAAGAACTGGCAAATAGACTTTCACTGTCCAGCATTCTGAAAGCAGGTTGTTAGTTCCAACAGCTCACAGATATGCCATGCCTTTCTATTGATGTCCTATGGGAATATAGCATGAGAGCTTGGAATGAAGAAGGAAAATGTAACTTGCATTTATCTTAAAATGCAGCTTCTCATAATGTCTGGTTCTGATCAGAGGATGGGTGGTACTGATTAAAGTCTCCAGTGCTTATTCCTGTTCTACTTATTCAGGAAAACTTCTTACCAAGAGTGAAAATCAGGGATTAAGCCCTCTGCTAATACTGATAAATCAAGAGATCACACATTTTATTCCTTCTATTCCTTGCTGTTTTCTTTGCTTTTTTTTTTTTTGTATATTAGATTGCTGAAGCTGAGGCAGACAAGAATAGGAAAATAGCCCCCACAGGTAAAATATCTTTCCTGGTTTTATAACAATATTCATAATACTTTATGGTATTCAAAGAGGTATAAGATTTTATGTTATGTTGATATTGATATATCTTCCAGAAAACAAGCCAGAGTTCAGGAATTATTCCTTTGTTGATGACCTGAACCTGCTCAAATCAGTAGCAGAAAGAGAAAGGAATGAGAAGGAGAGGGAGTCAATTAGAAGCTCTTTGTATGAACAGCAAGTGGCCATTGATGATGCAGACTCCACCAAGAACCGCCGGCTTGTGGATGACTTTGACTCCACTAAAAGCGGGCTGGATTATAAATTCCAAGGTATTCCATAATCATCTTGCAGTGACTTCTAGGTTAGATTTCTCTTGCAAACTGATTGCTTTCATGAATGTTGCATTCACTACTAAACATGAGCTCTATTTGTCACTGGAGTGCAGTTTCAATTATTTCCAGTTGCTTGTTGTATTACAGTTAGGTTATTGAAACACAGTACAAAAGAATTGCTCTAGATTTTAACGGACTTCTATGGAGGAAAGTCTAATTGTGTAATTTGTAATGTCTTTTAGCAATTTAGATTTGATGGAAGGAAAATGGGACATATTTTTGGATGAAAATATATTTATTCTCATTTGTAAGGAAGAAGCACTTCTATATGCAGCTAAATCACATATATTTATTCCAAATATTATAAAGTCTCCAGTGATTATTCCTGTTCTGCTTATTCAGTAGTTTTAGATAATTCTCATAAACACAAACCTAGAAGAAATTACCGAAGGCCAAAGAATACTTTCCTTTGCTACAAGAGTAGCTAATTGACTTGTAGTTTAAGTGAGTCTTCTGAGAATTGTAAGCAGCATTTAGCTCAGGATATTTTTAATTATATCAAAGTATGCTGATCACAGACCAAAGCTCATTCATTGTATTCCTTCTCCCATTGTCACTATGATATTATTTGCCATAGGTAATAATTACATAATTAAAAGTTAATTTGCTGAAATTCAAACAAGATTATGTGCCATTGTCATGAACTGTTTTGTTCTAAGTGGTCATACAATGAAAGTAGATACTAGGAAGACACAAATAAGTGGATATGGAAATTCTACCAATATTTTCTGTAACAGGAAAGTAAGCTCCTGAAGTTCACCTCTGCTCTTTCAGAAGAGCCACTCAGAAAGATATTTTTCAGATGTGGAAAATTGACACAAAGAACTTTTCCCTGTGACTGATTTAATGGCTTGCAAAGTGTGTATCGATGTTCCTAATGTATCTAAAAATGCAGTTTTGTTCTGAAGAGAAAAAGATATTTTTAATGAGATGTTTAATCTAAATGAGTTAGGATGGTCAGCACACAGTAAAACTGTAATCCTTTCAGATGATCCAGATGGCCTCCATCAACTAGATGGCACTCCTTTAACTGCTGAAGACATTGTTCAAAAAATTGCTGCAAGAATTTATGAGGAAAATGACAGAGGAGTGTTTGACAAGATTGTTTCAAAACTTCTAAATCTGGGGCTAGTAAGTATTTTGGTAATCGTCATTTAACTGTGTTTTGGATTGGATTAATGCTCTTTCTAAAAACAGTTCAGATGCACACTTTGTCTGAAGCAAGTGGAACTCAGGGTCTAAGCAAATTTTAGATCTATTTGGACTTGCTGGTTGAGCTCTGCAGTAACACTGTTGTTCCTCTGATGTGTTTGCAACAAAATAGGCCAAACTGCAGAATGTTTCTCATGTTGGAAAACATTCACTGACTGTACTCCTCCCATGTCTGCCCTCATTTTTCCTTTAATTTGTCTTCTGCTTTTCACTGAGTGCTTTTCTATTATTAATTTATTTTCTGTACTTAAGGGGGAAAGGTCTGAGCTCATTCCTATCCACCTAATACTGATTGGCATCATCAGCACACACATAATGCTGCTGGCTAGTTGAGGATATTTTACATTACTGATTTTTAGGAAGAGTAGATTTGTCTCTGTCCCCTGAATGTCTCAATGACTTTAGCCATTGCCATTTGGGATCTTTATATTTTAAAATACTCACCTTATCTTTTGAGCACTAGATTTTGTAGCTGAGTATTGCACCCCACTGATTACAGAGGGAGCTGTGGGACAGCTGCATGGGAGACTTCTTTTTCAAGTGACAGCTGTTATGAAGCAAAGAGAAAACATTTTAATGATATCATAGGAAGCTGTTTGCTTTTTTCCCATTCTGTATTATTGAATTCTGTTGTAATTATTCAACTGTCCATAGATGTGTTGCAGAGCTTATGTATTTCTATATACACACACATGGACACACAAATAGGGAGATGCCACACTTGCAGCTCCATCTTTCAAGCTGCACTCCACTGTGTTAAGTCCTAAAGAGGTTTGGTTTGAAGGCTGCATGTGTGAGTGGGTGGGGTTTATGTGTACACACAGATGTGTATTTCTATGTGTATATATATAGGAGTGTTATAAATGTACCCATGCTTACATGTCTATATGTACCCACAGATATTACACCTAATTTGGCTGTGCTCAGCTTTGAAGCAAGCAT
Organism: Setophaga petechia; assembly: GCA_024362935.1. Taxonomy (NCBI): domain Eukaryota; kingdom Metazoa; phylum Chordata; class Aves; order Passeriformes; family Parulidae; genus Setophaga; species Setophaga petechia. Next base: position 11,904,366 of record JANCRA010000016.1, read on the forward strand.
ACAGCAACCTATTTTCATATTGATATCAGGTTTCATATTGATGTTTGATCTAGAAAAAGCACAGTATCTTATAAGTGCTCTGCACAAATATTTTAACAGATCACAGAGAGTCAGGCCTATACCCTGGAAGATGAAGTGGCAGAGGTTTTACAACAGCTAATTGCAAATGAAGCAAAGGATCGTGAGAAGGAGTCTGAAGATTTTGATTACCCTGCTAGCAGAGCAGATAGTGATACAAAAGAAAAGCAACAGGAAAGAATGGTAATTTCTTGGCTAATAATTTTGTCTTGCTTGCCAAATGGTACTAGTACTGTGCTGTTTGGAGAATAATTAGTTCAATCTGGAAGCAAGAGGTGTTCTTAAAGAAATTCTGTCTGATAGAAAAAAAATCATGAGTTACTTTAAAATTAAGCCAGATGTCAGTTGAAAAAAATGAGAAAATACTATAGTCTTCCCCTTGCAGTTAGGACAATGTTGGCATGAGGTTGCGATAGAAATTTTTGCTGTCTTAACTCTATCATCAAAAGCAATGTGCTTAACGATTTTTTTTTAAATTATGTCTTATGTGGAGACACCAAGCAAATCTGATCAGGATAGTTTCAGTAATGGAGAAGTTGATGATACACTGGATAGCACGTGGTCATCATCTAACGTGTTGGAAAGAAGAAATGAGCTGCCTTCTGAAGATAATTTCGAAGACCTCCAGTATTTTCCAAATTTTTATGCATTATTAAAAAGTCTCAACTCAGGTAAGCTTATCGTGTGGTTACAGAAATATTAGGAAAAAACTTTAAAAATTAAGAGTCTCTGTTTTCTCCTCCTCTTGCCTCTTCCCTACAGCTTCCCTAGTTGCTTTGAAAATGTTCTGTGAGATACATAGCAGAAACTTATTTGATTAGTGATTTTGATGGCAAAACACTGGCAGGAACAACACTCAGAAATGCAAAGAGTGTGACCCAGACAGCCTTTTCCATCTTGTGCTGTGTGATTCAGGAGTCCTGAATTCTTTTAATTCCTGTAAGGACATGATGAAAAGCTGGCAAATGGCTTTCCCCAGAGATCTTTCCAGTAACATCCATGTCTTCTAAGCCAAGAGATACGAGTAAGCCACAGTAGGATCCTCACAGTGATGGTACCAGTAAATGAGTGTGAGTGAGCCTCCCAGCCTTTCCACAAACCACAGGTTTGCTGTTTATTGCAGTGAAAGCCCTGCAGTCTCTTCCTATTCCGGTGCTGGACATCACAGCTTCCAGTTATTGCAGGCAAGATTGTGGCTCCTTGCCACTGCCCTGTGTCATCACCCTCTACACACACACATTCTCTGCAGACACACACACTCTCTAGCTTTTGGAAGGATGGTGGGGGTGGTGTTTTGTAGATCCCTTGTCCTGCAGGAGCATTAATAATTGCTTCAAATTGTCCCCATGTGCTCAAGTCCAATCGACAAACTTTAAATTCTTCTTCCTGTTCTTTTTAATTTTCCCACGGCAATTCTGCATGCTAGTTCTTCTCCTTTTTCTACTCACAATGCAGGCAGGCATGTTGGGTTTAATAGGTTATGAAGCAAACAGGACCAGGCCCACTGGCTGCACATCTCCTGCTTTGTGTGTTCACCTGTCAGGTTGTATCGAGCTGGAGGAGAGGATTCAGTTGCATCCTACAGCTGTGTGTTAAATTGCAGGCAGCAATAAAAAGCCTGTTCAGCAGCTCTCCAGAGTGGCTGGCCCTCTGCCAAGGTTGGGAGTGTGTTTCTGACTGTCCCTGACTGACAGAGCCCTGGCTCTGTTGGGTCCTTCAGTGACAGCCCAGGCAGTGGGGAAAGCCTGTGTGACTGTGATGGGGGAGTTTCACACTGCTAATGGAGAAATAGCAGTAATATTGTTCAGCACATAAACACAGTGGAAAAAGAAAAGCTAAGAAGCAGTGGGCACAACCTGATTATTTGTATAACAAATTTTTTTTATATCCTATCCTGAAGTCATGGTACTTCCAGTCAGTTAATGCTTTGTTGTCCCAGTATGCAATTCACGGACTTGTCCAAGTAACAATCTCTTTTGGGACACTTTATATTTTTGTCATTGAACTCATAGATCTTGTAGGAGAAAAGATCTCTTCTGTACAGAGTCAGACTGATCTACTGAATACTTCACAAACAAATAAAAGAAAAATTACATACTCTAGAAAACTCTACCTATATCTCCCCTCCGACCATCAATTTGAACTGTCAGATCACTCCATTTTTGTGTGCTTAGTGTTCTTTGCTGTAAAATGGAATCAATACCATTGGTCTTCCAAGACAATGGTATTATTTCACAGTCCCTCAATACAAAAAGCTATAAAGAAGAACCTACCCCTGATGTTTTAAAGTATGTACTTTGCAGGGACAGCTTAAAAAGAAACATATATGTAAGTTCTCATTCTAATCCAGCACAGCATTTTCTCTTTTAATGAGTAGGTCATTCTTGATGCATGAATTTTGCACAGTTTGCACAACAGTTTTTCCAAATTACCTGAAGGTTGACTAGCTTTGCTTCATCTCCTCACACAGAGACAGAGACAAAAGAGAAAGAGACCTTGATAACTATCATGAAAACCCTGATTGATTTTGTGAAGATGATGGTTAAATATGGAACAATCACACCAGAAGAAGGAGTTTCCTATCTTGGTGAGAGTACATACTTTATACAACTGTTATTAATGGTGTGTTCTTCCTCTACCAGCAGGGATAATTATCTTCTCATCTTCCTTGCTCTTATGAAACCTGTTTCAGATTGTCCATTGAAAATACTAAAGCTTTTAAATGATTGATCATTCACTACAGCAATGTTCAATTCCATACTGCTTTACTATTTCCATCTAATGAAGGAAAGGTAATATATCAGATATGCATTTAGAGTATTATTATATTTTCCTATCTGTGGAGTACAGTTTATTTCAATGAATTTATGTCAGGGGAATATTAAGGTTTTCTCTGTTCTATTAAAGTGTGTTAGGTACCTGCATTTCCCAGAAATAATCCTGCACTTCACCTCCTTTAATCTCTCACTGTAGGTAGCTGCACTAGATGGGACCTAATGCTAAGTTTGTCCACCAAATAAAACTCCTTCCATCTATGAAGAGTGTTGGCACAGGAGCAGATTTTGAAGCACTCTTTCCTGGATCCATGTTAGAGTGGATTTGGCTATGTAGGGTTTGTAAAATTGTTACCATTTCCTGAAGAGGGACTTTGGAATGGCCTGGTTTGTGTCTCACACACCTTTCCTGGCTTTGACAAACTCCCTTCTATTCACTATAGGCAGCCTGTCTAGTTAAACAAGCTGACCTACAAAAGAAGGGCTCATCTGTACAAACTCTGCACAACTCTTTCATTTTTCTGAAGTATTTCTGGTCTGGATTAGTCTAAAAAGTTTTTGTTTGCACCAGGGAAATTTCTCAGCTTCATAAATCAGCCTGTCACAGAGAGATGGCTGACAATGGTTTTTCTACACTGCAGATACTTGATTGATGAAATTGTAACTGTATGGATTGATTATCAATTACTTGCCTACAAAAGATCCAGTGAATCATGACTCACATTCAGTGCATGATTGCACCTCCTTTCTGAAGAATTCCTGATATATCTGACCAAGAAATCTCCTTGAATTTTGGAATATTTGGACAACTTACACCTCAGTCCATCTCTCTATTTCTCTGTCTGACAGCACATCTAAAGAAAGATGCACATAAAGAAATGGTTGATTTTAAGCACAGTGGTTTCAGTGTCGTTCTAGAAATGAAGATACTATGGCTTGGTCAGATATTGCCAAAACTTAATAGGCTAAATTCATCCCTGATGCAACACCATGCAGATAATGGAATTACACTAGGAATGCATTTTTCCTGCTAAAATTGAGGGCAGTTGTTCACATTGACTTTTCTTTGAGCAAATAGATACTGTAACCCTGGAAACAAATTGCCTCAATGACATAGTAGAGAAGGCAAGGATTGGGTTAAGAGTTTGAGATTTAGTCTGGATTTAAAGTAAGACTATCAACTGATGTATCCAGACTCTGCCTTGCAAACGAGTGATTTATGCAGAGATGGATTTTGTGCTCCATCAAAGCAACTTACTGTAGTGGAAAAGGCTTTCTCATAGATTCTCAAGTTGCTTCTGTGGTATTCTTTTTTTAGACTTGCTGTTGAGAAATTGCTTTAAAGCTGACCTTCATTTATTGAGCTAATACTCTCAAATAATGAGGAAGAGCATCCACAGGAGCATGTTAGCTTCTTGCACTGTCCTTAAGCACAGCAGCAGTTTTATTGCCATTCTTACTGAACTAAAAGTTCTATAGTCTGTAATAGCTTGATAGGTACTGTGTATCTTGGTGCAGTTTGGATTAGGAGATTGATACACAGCTGTGGTTATTTATAGCAGATAAAGGAATTAGTATGAATACCTGTCAGAGAGAGGATCCAATGTAAAAAAATTGAGGGCTTTTTGTTGTTTCCTCAGTCTACAATCAGTGAGCAAATTCTGTGCTACTTGGTGGAAAATACCTACTGGGTCTGTGCAGATGGATTACATCCTCTCTCCATTTTATTACAGTAGGAAACTGCCTAAATTAATTTTCCCCACTCTGTGACTGAAGCCATGCGTAAGCTAAGCCTCTGAATTATACATTCAAAATGATAAATCATTTACTGAACCAAGTCACAAGGTGCAGCTTTTTTGCCTGTCACAGGGGTGCAGAGACAGTGAATTTGAATGCATATACCAGTAACAGCTGGCTTGGGATTTGGAAACCACAGCATTATGTCATCATCATTGTATATTACTCTAGGGGAAAGTATTTTGCTGCAGCAGTGACTGATGTTATTGGGTTTAGCTTTAAGTTACAAAGGATCTAGCTGCAGTGTGGTGCAAGAAAAATACAGATGCACATACATGGCAACATGGAATAAGTTTATTTTTTTAAGACATTTATTCAATATTATGTAATACATATTTAGAAGCTTTCCATATGCTAAATGTAATCTGTAACAGAATACAGAAAGCCCAGACCAGCATATTAATATATATGAATCAGGAGAAAAAGTAATGCCTGCCTTTTACAGTATGTGTTCAGAAAGTACAGCTCTGGAAGCATTAAAGAGACTGTAACAAACTGATAGAAATGTGTGTTCAGCTGAGGTGCACCTTAGTTGATAATTATCCAGCTGTTGCAAAATGTCATAATTTTCTATCACTCTTTACTTTCTTAGCTATGAATGCTGTTAGAGAAAGCAAATTCTTCTGGGGAGGGAAAACGTCATTTTATTTCTAGCCTGTTCAAAGACTTCCAGAAATCTTTCTAGAAAAACCCTCTGAATATTGAAAGCTGCTTTAAAATCATTTTTGCAGTTAAAATAATGGACAAACATTGTTTGGTACAGAAGGCATAAAGCAGTATATTATGACACAGGATCTCAGGAGCACAAGTAGCTTGTGAATTAGATCCAACTGTGGTATTAATTTAGCCACCTTTGGGTTTGCTGGCAGCATACAGCAAATGCTGCCCAAACAGCTGAACTCCTCTTGCTTGCCCCAGGCTTCCAGAGAAGCCTGAACAAGCTGAGCTTTGGGAAGGGCTTGGGGCAGTTACTGCAATGATGTTGCTGTTGGCAAGGGTGCAGTGGCAGAGGGGAGCAGAGGTGTTGGAATACTCCCATATAGTGACTAGTGGAAAGCAGCAAGAGGCTTTCAGATAAGTTATGACTGATTCAGCATAAAATATTTCATTATTCATGGCATTCATAACATTTATATTGCATAAATAGCTGATACTGATGCATAAATATCTGATACTCCGTGCACAACTGAAAGGACAATATCCTTCACAGTACTGAGTGAAAAAAAAGAGAAAAAGAACTGTTTGAGCCAATAGCAAAACTCACTTTGATTTCAGCAGAGCACACCAAGGCATGCATTGCACAGATACTTGTATTGTTGGAATATTAGTTTGTGACTTATATCACACTTTCCTTCATTTTCCTTCTGTCTGTTGAGTAAGATGATGGTGGAGATTCACTCTGATAGCCTTTCCACTAAAGCCATCTATCACAGACCAGATAAATATTAAAGAAAAGCTTCATCTACACCATACAAAGAATTTTTTTGCATGACAAGTGACTTTCCCTGTATATGCCAGGCTATCTAACTAGTTTTAAAATGAAAGCATATCAGTCCACTACCATCTTGATAAAAGCTCCATTTCTAGTAATTATGTAAAGTATAGTTTTGGAATATATTTATTTTAATAATACAGCTTAGAAACAAGAACAAATGGTTTCTGCCAGTTTGTTCAGATACTGTTGTAAATCATCTCCCACTAATAAGACTAAAATAATGAGTGATTTTTAGAACCATTCTAGGAAATATTTGCAATTAGAGGCTTGGGGCCATAAAAAATGCAGCTTTCAGAGATGATAGGCAAATTCTTAAGAGACACCGGTGTGTATATATGAATCCTTTTTACACAGTAGATTAATTATATTCTCCTGCTGTGTGCTGCTTAAAAGAGTAGATTTGTAGCAAATATATTCATTGCCACCCCAACCAAGTGAAAAATATGTTACTCAATAAACTATTACCCTAAAAATGCAGATTAGTTATGTGCACATTGTAGCCTTGTGTGGAGTTCTCATTTATTGTATAGCACATATAGCACAAACTTTTGCCATCAGTACTTCTCTAAGTCAGAGACACATCTGTGAATAGAGAAATACTCCATCTTCCACAACTGGAGAAAAGAAAGGGGCAAAGGACTGGGAAGAAAATGAAGAACTCTGTGTCTTTGCTCTATTTGAAGGGGATGCCACTTTTTACCTCCTTGTGGTACTTAGACTACTGGAGCCACAGTGTAGAACACAGCCCACAGCAGACTGGTTGAGGAGCAAACCCCCTTTTATTTAGGAGGGAAATAGAGAAATCATTCCAGCTGATCAGAGAGTGTTTGAGTCTCAGCTGCCTTCTTCCCTAGACCAAACCAAGGCCACCTCTCACACCTCTCCCTTTGGCTCTGACTCACTGTCAGAATCCACACTGTCCCCCGTGACTGAGTAGGAGACTGTGTGTGTTAGAAATGGGCATGAACAGATGTCTCTGTTTACCTTCTCCACCCCCACATCATTTGTTCTTCGTGGACAGCAGGGAGAGGACCAAGCTGCAGGACACAGGAGCCTGGGAGATGGATTGTTCATGGGGAGCTCTGCCCAGGAGTACAGGCGCTCGTTAGTTCTTTCCTAAAGAACTGCTGGGATATTGTTTCACTATGATACTGTCTTTTAGGCAGTCTGAGCCTGTGTGAAGGGGAAGGAGAAGAGGCAGAAAGTCTCCTATGTCGATTTTGACATGTCCCTGCCTCTCCACACTAAGGAATATGAAATAGCTGTTGAGCCTCTCGCATTCATTCTTGGTACCTCCCACAGCTCCGCTTCTGATGGAGGCAAAGCTCTGTGATTTCCCCATTGTATGCCAGTGCACAGGAGCCACAATCTGGCCTTTTCCTGGGAGAGGAGAACTTGTGTGAATAATGTGACTAATGCCTGACATTCTCATCAGCACAGATGCTGCAGGCCAAAGATCTGATCCTGATATTTGTTTAGCTAGCCAAGAACAGGCAGAGAGCCAAGAGTGAGGCAAAGTGCAGACCACAGCCCACTCTGGCATCATCTTTCCTCTCCTCACTGTGACCATAAGCTGATGCTCCCTGATGCAGACTGTGATTTCAGAGGGTGAGGGAATGTCTGGCTAAAGCAGAGCCAGAGGCTACAAGTGGAATATGGACAGTGTCATGTGGACCTTTTGTTCATTTTGACCTGGGCCATGAAGGACACTGTCAGTATTTCATGCAGGGAACTATTTATGCATAATACTATCTATTTCTTTTTAAAAATCCTGTTTTTTTCCAAAGGTCTCTTTGTTGCTACTGCAAATTTTCTTCATAAATATTAAAGTATTTAACAAATTTTTCCCTACCTTAATTTGGCTTTTAGTCATTTTCCTTACCCAGTATTTATCATGTGAATGATGCATACAGCTGCCAGTGGGAGTAATTTAATTTCAGGCAGCTCTTTTCTCTTCTGTTTATTTTTTATCTGATGAACTAAAGTCACACAGATGCCAGTATACTGTACTATATCTGAAAAGTAGAAATCAGAGACGCCTCAGATGGCAAAAGTGAGCTGAATACTGAGGAGCAGCAGTGATTCTGTCAAGTATGTGCAAACCGTTAAACCCAAAATGAGTTTGCATGGAGATAAGATAAAATGATGTGGGGACAGACAGTGTGCAAAGATCCCAGGCAAGACTGGAATCTAGGAAGTATATTGATTGCAGATCTCAGTGGCCCTTTATAGCTGTCCTTTCTGTAACCTCCTCTATGTCTGTCCCCTGCTACTTCTGCATTTCAATAAACACATGAATGTGGTTTTTTCTCCACTACTTAGATCTTACCTCCTATTTTCCCCCATTCAGACTCACTGCATAATAAAACAAATGGGTGCCTATGGTGTGGAAAATCTGTGACCTCACAGTTCTCAAGACCAGGACCACTACACAATACATGAAACTGGGCATCACCTGAGGGTGACATTGTGTGTGAGGGTGTAGTATTTTTGTATCCACAGGTTCTAAATCTTCTCAGATATGTTTTGGGAGAGATCCAGGAGTTTTAGTCTCACTAATTGCTTTTCCCACCACATTACATGACTATCAAATCATGTGTTCAAGAATCTAAATAAATACTTTACAGTTCATTCCTTTACTTGTCACTGTCTACCATTTGAATTTGCGGTTATTTCTTGCAAATAGAGTGCCTCTTCTTCCATTTCCCTTCACTGCCTCTTCTGTGCTTTCCCAGCTGGATGGAAATCTCCATCTTCTCATAGTATCTTATTTGACAAATATATTGCTTGGTTTTGCACCCTCCCAAGTGGTTGGTGCTTCTAAAGGAGGGCAAAGCTTTTATTTTTTCTCACTGTATTTAATATCTCCATAAACCCCTCCCTACTTTCTGAATTCAGAGCCACTCTGTTGACAGTTGAGCTCTGAGACCATAAGTTTGAGATGATTATGTGGGTGTGGGGTAAGGAAGGTGTCACTGAACATTTAAAACTCCATCCCACTCCTGCAGGAGAGGCAGCTCTATGCTGCTTCAGTCCCAAACCATCATGCTTGTGAAGGGCATGCTGTGAAAACACAGAAAATGTGTGCACAGGCCACGGGAAAGGATTAGCAGAGGACTGCACCACACAGCTCTAAGAGACCTGCAGTAATGCAAAAGAAATGCCTGTAGAATATTAAAAGGATAAATCTGAGAAATAGCCTGTGAGGTAGGGAATTTAATAAGGATGATAAAGGAGACTTGGTCAGAGCTATATTTACCTGAAAGCACATCTATTTAATTGTGTTTTACTTTTGGAGTTGCTTTTAACCTGATTGCCAAGTGATACTGTCGCTGTCCTAATTTCAGCTCACTCTGACCATCTCACCTGTAATCTCTTTACAAGTGATGCCATGAGCTGGGACTTGTCACCAGACGTGTCACTCCTCATGGCAGCATTAGGCTTCAGACACTCTATCACATCAAATCAGTCAAACAGGGAGATTCAGAAAGAAATTTCCCTATCTTGACATGTAAGGCAGGGTGCTGAAGAGCAGCAGGAGATTTGCAAGGCTGAGGCCCATGTGTAATTCCACAATGGAGGAATTTCTCTTGTTCATCCCAGTTTTAGTAGTTTATGTGACATATACTTGATAGAGCTATGGCTGCCCAAAGGTCAAATTCTGCTTTTGGAATCCAATGGATATTGACAGTTCTTGGACATGCACTTGTCCAAAGAATTAATCAGATATACTCTTCCCATAGAATAGTCCCAAGCAAATGCTGAGATTTTTCTCAAATGGAAAATGGCCTTGCAAACTCTTCAGGATCATCTACAACAGGAGACAGAAAAGCCCTAAGAGAACTATGGTTTCCTAATGCCTGAAATATGTGCATGTCACACAAGCAGTCATGAGCACAAAGCTTTCTAGCTGAAGCAGGTGGAGTGTATGAACTCATTAAGTAAACTAATTTTTTAGCTAGTGTTAAAAGTGATCTTAAGTACCTTGATGATCCATTTTCTCCTTTAATAAACACAGTCTTTTTATGCTGTATGAAAACAGAACAGCAAAGCAGGTCTTTCTGTGGCGATTTAATGACATAGAATCTCAGCTTCAGTCAATTTGGTGAGGATAGAATGTGAAACTTCCTCCCAGGTACAGGACAATTATGCACAAGAAAAAGCCCTTTGCAGGAAAATTTGCAAGAGTCTGGAAAACACCATGGATCTGTCTATTGAGAAAGGTCCATGTCAGGCTTCCATTACCAATTCTATTAAATATTTAGATGGATATGTTAGTTTCTGCCTCTCTAATAAGAACGAATTTAATTTGTAATAGTTATCCATGTAGTATCTTTTCCCATGGAGGGTGTAACCACAGTACATTCTCCCAGAGTAAAGATAAAACATTCTGGGTTTATGCAGTTCAGATTTTTGGATGCCCAACTTGAGGGACTTTAGAGTTTCAAAACTGCTGGGAATTTGCATTTTCTGGTGGAATTAAGAGCATCTATCAGTGTGTAGGAACTGGGCCTAGGATGTCTCAGAAAGCCTACACAAACAGAAGCCCTCCTGCAGCATGAATGTCTCAGTGAGTCACCCCAGATCAAAGAGCAGTTAGAAAGTGAGGCAAGGCAGAAAGCAGATCTTGTGACTCCGGTATCTGCTTGGATGATGAGATTATCCTGCTCTGCAGAAAGCTGTGCCAGAGCACTGACCTATTTACCAGCCTGGGTCACTTCCATTAGCTCAGTAGTTATTGTCCTGTTGTTTTAATTAGTGCCATTTCAAATAAGTGGCCAGCAGTGTGGAAAGGTCAGTACCTTTCTAAGCTCTTCCTCTGTGCAAATGAGGTTGCCAAGGAGACAACACCAGAACAGTAATCAATCCTTGTTAGACCTGGCCAGGACAGCGTTGCTGAGCTGCTCACAGGCACAGCTCACTCGAGAGGATGATTCACTCCATCCGTGGAACTCAGAGCAAACACTGCTCAGCCTGGCCCGGCCACACATGGCAGGTACAAACATGTTTTGAAACAATGCCAGCTGTTAAAGCATTGCTTTTGATGAGGAGCAAGAGCAATAAATCCTGTTCAGGAAGAGCTGGGATTATCTGGCAATATTCTGTCTAGGGTACACATCAAACAAGCCCCTCAAACATGGACTCTATCACTCAGGAAATGCAGCTGATTATAAATGCTCAGATCCATGTTGATGTGCCATCCAGCTGGCAGGGTAACTTCACTTGTCTTGTTAAATGTAGTGCCTGTTAAAAGGCCTGTCTTGTAAGTTTGTCTACATCCTTACTGGCAAAACAAAGCTTTGAAAATGGAACACAGTGATTATGGCACTCAGTCTGGCTTTAGTGGCAAAGCTCAGGTCATTAGCATTGCCTCATTTCGCTTCATGGGGCTGGAAAGCAATTCTGTACTCACCAAGGAGTGATAGTGAACCCACATGAAATTGTTACCCAAATCAAAGGACTCAGAGAAACTGTACAATCCCTGATGCTATTTATAGAAGTGAATAAATAATGGAGGAGTATGAATCCCATTGCCTGCAGTAGCACGTGCTATATGTGGATATATGTACAACTTTTAAACACTACAGTCTATCAACAGAACAAAAACTTCCAGAAATATCGGTGTCAGACATTTAAATCTAAAGATGTCTTGGCAAGTTATTAATCCACGTCTTGGTGGAGTCTTTTTATTTCCTCCTAATAGAAACTTACTGCCTAAATGCAGACACTTTAAAGGAAGAACATGAAAGTCATTTATATATGAGTAATATTTTAATTTTTTTAATACTTTCATTTTTTAAAATTAAGCTTAATTTAATAGAACATGCTGGATTAAGCTCCAAAATCAGTGACATTTTTGCATTTGCATTAATTAGTGAAGGAGAATAATCTATTCGTTTGAGTTTACAAAGGGTTTTTAAGCTCTTAACTGTGGAATCTTATCCTGAAAACTGTGCCTCTTGCAACAGAGAAATCCTTATATTCCTGTTGAAAAACTAGTATGGTACTGATTCAGGATGAAAAATAGAATCTTAAAATGAACTGAAAGGGATGTTTACAGTCCTTTCAATAAGCTTTGGATCAAGTGATTAGTGGGGCATCAGTACCACCACTATAATTCTAGCTTGTTTTTTATTTCACCAGGATGTCTGATCCAGCTTGTAACACAGCCCAGACCTGTTCTGGTTAGGGCTTATGGGGCAAGGTCAGAAATCACATTAAAGGGATATGTACCAAATGAAAATATTCACAAAAAACCATGATGTGATGTAGAATTGAGAGGGTGCAATCAGGCAGGGTGCCAACAAATACTGCTTACATTTTAATTTTATGTAAATAACAAAATATAAAGGATGCAGGCAGACAGGATTATGTGATTTCTCATCTGATGGGAGGCAAAATTGCTTGTGCTGATCTGCCACAAAGAGAAATATGCTTACTAAAAAACTACTCCTCAGGTTTCAGTGCTGAGTATCTTTCTAATGGAAAAAATGCTCCCAGCTGATGGATAAAATACTGGCCTTATACAGAAAATATGATTTAAAATATTATTAGCCTTATTATATCTATTCTGCCACAGTTCCCACATCACACGCTATTTCAGCTGTTTATACAAATGGAATTTTGATAAATTTCAAAATTAAATCTTCCAAAAATACCCACCAACAAGATAGTTTGTATGATATTTTGAATCCAAGTTTAACCGAACCTTTAAAAGATTATAAAAGGAAGGAAAATTCTACACTGTATCCATAATATGACTGAGGAAATGTGGCAGGTTGTAGGTAATCTATGTTTTGAATATCTACCCAGTGTGGTACCAAAAGGACTTTTTTCCCACATAACCATACAATGTTTCTATCTGAAATATACATCTTTATGAAGAGGTGCTTTTACTTTCAAATTAGATGAATTCAGCCCTGAAATTTGCATGGAAATACATTTTCTAATCTTCTAAAGCTGTGTACATGGCCATGGCTGTCTAGTTGGTTTTCAGGTAAATGCCTGACTTCAGCAACTTAAGAAAGTATTTGTTTTCATCTCTTCAATTTACATGTTTATCTCATTTAAATATAATTTCAAACCTTTTACTAGACTTTTTTTCTTATGAAACCATATAAAATCGAGACACAGAGGCAGTTTGGGATGGTGTTTTCCCACAGGATGAAGCACATATTTCATAGTCTTGTCTTTTTTGCAAAGTTAATTAAAGCCTTTCATTGCTTTCACCAGAATAAATTGCTACAGATAGTCATCAGTATTTTGTGACTTACATGACTGAAATATGGAATATGATGCACTTTTACTGACTTTATGCGTGCTGGCACTATTTGGTACTCACATTGTCATGATTCAGGTGTTAATTTTTTTATTAAGATTGATCAATATTTCATATTTGTTTCTTCTTCTAGCATTGGCTCTGCATTAATTGTTCAGGGGCAAAGATGAAGGCTGTGCTTTTGGATTTCTACTTACCATTCACACTGGTGTTGGGGAAAATGTAGTATGGATTCTGCATCTTACCTACTGGAGAATAACTGGGGTTTGGTTTTGTTTTGCCTTGATTTTCAGAAAACTTAGATACAATGATAGCTGAGCAGACAAAGAAGAAGCTTGAGAACCCTTCCACTAAAACCAGGACAAAACTAACAGCAGGTACTTAGTCTACAATTTTCTTTTCTGGAATAACACTTTTTTTAACCTATTCAGTTAAAAGTATGCTAATTGCTTGGCAGCCAGACTGCTTGTTAAAGCCACAGTCTCTCAAGGGCCTGTACCAAGCCACAGCTTGGTTGTCCAAGCACACAACAAGAGAGAAATTTTCACTTAATTGCCCAGTCTTTGAGAAGTGTATTCACTCTTTTTCTTCTCTGGAGTCCAGATGTTACATATATACAAAAGCAAGCTGTATCAGTGCTTTTTCATACTAAAATAATAATGAGAAAGCATTACTTGTCGACTTTGAATGTTGCAAATCCAAATTTCACAGATTTTTTTTCTGTGCACAGAGAAATGTGCCTTTGCATTGCAGTCACCTGTATTCAGCTATTGTTTGTGAGAGCAGAAACAAGCATTCCTCTTTCCAGAGGTCTGGAGTGGAGATGGCCTTTAGGAACCCCTTTGGGACAGGCTCCAGTGAGGCTCTTCCTCAACCAGCACTCAAAATGCTTTACTTGCCAAAATTGTATTGATGTGACTGGGAAATGCTCCTGGACATTTGATACAAAATTGTTTGCTTTTGTTATTTCTTTAGACAAGAGCAGTGAAGAAGCAGACAGTACAAAGGAAGAAGCAGCTAAGATGGAAAAGGAATATGAAGTTTCAAAGGATTCTACAAAAAATGAAGGACAAAATGCAGCAGGAAATAGTGAAGAATCCAGAGGTACAGAATATTGCTTTTCCTCCAAGTGATTGGAATATTTTCCTCTTTTTAGTATTGATTTTCCATGGTGTTAGCATAAATATCTTCAGTCTATAGTCACTGGGAGTCAGCACACAAGAGCTTGATTTTGAAGTGTACTTACCTGCCAAGTTTTAAATATAGGACACTACATCCCTTGCTGAGCAGACATTCACAGAATTCACAGACCCCTTTAGAACAATATGAAATTCAGTTTGATGCAGTAGTGCAAAGAAATTTTGCTTCTTCGCATCTGTGGCTTTTCAGGATGGCCAGAATATTCAATATCTGAGCAGGCCCATTGATTTCTATAGTTTGTGTTAGAGCAAGCCGGTACTCAAAGGCAGTGAAGAGTTCTGCAGTGATACAATTTACATTTCCCACTGCCAGAGGTTAAAGGTTATCAGTAATCAACCTATTTTATGTAACACTGAAACCATTGCAGTAAGTTAGTGTCTCCCTAAGCAAATGTAGCACAGTAGTACAGTTATTTTTGTCATGCCTCAACATGAATTACGCTGTACTGGCTGTAGTCTCCTGGGTGCAAATCAGCTACTCTATCTGAAAACAAATCTGCAGGTGACATTGTGCCTCCTTATTGTGCTGAACTCTTGAAGGAGAATGTTTGTTGGTGCAGAAACCTTGCAGTGAGTTCTTATTGCAAAGGGTACAGCATAAGTATCTGTGTTTTGTTACCAGTTGGTTAAACAAAGTTGCTTTTTTTGCACCAGTGCTGTCTGATGCTCATGCTTTTTGGAATGCAGTGTTTTCACTCAGGCTGCTCAGTAATGAATGGGAGGAATCAGGCCTGCAGTAGATTGTAGTCCATCAGTCACCTGGTTCAGCTCTGTGGGCAGTGCACTCACAGAGGGAAGGTGGCATTTTTTCCAGCAGCTTATTTATTTCAACATGGAAGAGGAAAATAGCTCAAGGTGACTGTCTGATTTCACAGTAAAGTTATCTCAATGCTTTTTAGTAGGAAGCAATAAATAACACATTTTGCTTGTCTCTTGAAGATTTGTCTTTTCAGTTTGATTCAGGTTATTTTCCTTTATCTTCAGCCCAATAGCTTTTTAGAAATTCAAATTGGATGAGTATTTGTTCTTTATCTCATCATGCAATGCCCTTGCTTAACTTACTGTAAAGTTACTGCACTCCCAGCTCCAAAATGAGAGTGTATCTAATACTGTATCCACTTACTAACAGGAGCAGACATGCATAGTTGGCAATAGTAACCTTCTACACACTAATCACACTAAGTTTTTTTATTCCTGACAAATGTAAGAACGTTACATCAATAAAGCTCCAGCCAAGCTAAGAATTCAAAATCCATTAGCTGGAATATTTTCTTAGGGGCCTTATTAGGTAATCCTTGTACTAATTGTGTCCTGTGTGCTTTCTGGTCCAAAAATAGCCATCACTTTAAATTTCAACTATAACAAGGAGTTATCATGGTAATTTTAATACATCTTTTTTCTCAGTAAATACATTTCAAGTTGTCTTTCCAAAATATTACAGTTTTAGGTTTGCTGTATGCTGCTATTACTACTGTGTGGAGGAGTTTTGACTGAAAGCTCTCAGCCCTAATTAAGTCATTCCTTGCTATCTCAACAGCTTTTTCTTTGCTGAAAAATTATGATGATCAAAAAGCTACATGTTGTTTTTAATCCACATATGCAGTTTCTGCGAATGCCACCAAAAGTTATGTATAAAGACCAGAAAAACCACGATCCTAGGTTTGTGTATAACTAATCTTGCACAGGCAACACCTGCTAACCATCTCTGGGAATTTTGCTTGACTGAGTTTGACAGGACTCAGGTTTTAAAAAGAAACTAAGAATAGTTTTAATCTGCCTTTGCTGTGACCAACTTCACGCAGTTAAGCAAGCTGCATCAATCATTGATGTAAGTGCTTGATTTCTCTCTCATCCTTTCCTCCAGGGAAATCTGAGGCATATTTGGAAGCAATCAGGAAGAACATAGAATGGCTGAAAAAACACAATAAACAAGGTAACAAAGAAGGTATGAAGTAAAAGGTCTTGACATTGGGGTGGGCACCATATGCATTAAAAAGCAAGTAATTTATATTGTGTCGTATAACTTGTGTTATACCTTAAATAATAGTAATGTGAAACTGTGCTTGTCTAGATTATAGTGATCATTAGTGGTGTTAGAGTTAAATAATACAGGTCATGTAAAAGTTAAGCCAATGAACATAAATAGTGAACTAAGGTAGATTAATGTAAACTGGGTCGAATGGCACTGGCCACAAAACCCAGAGAGACTGAGCAGCAGGGAGTCAGTCTGTGCTGTCCAGGCAGTCATGGTGGGCTGCCTCTCACCAGGCAGCTCTGCCAGCTTGGTCTAGTGCTTCATTTCTTAGCTCATCATGTGGTTTGATTATGACCTTGTAGGTGAGATAGATGCATTTGGAATGTCTGGGTATGTGTAGAGGAGCTCAGTGCATCTGGCTGGTGTGCCGGCACCAACAGCAACAAATCTGGCTCCATAAGCAGGAACAGTTGAGACACAAACTTATGTCAGTAGCACTGTAATACATTGGATTACTGCCCAAATCAACTCAAATGACTTGTGGCTCTCACATGCAAAGCTGTGTAGAAGAGAGCAGTGGCTGAAGCAGCTGCACAGGGTTTGCTGTCCAGCTGTCCCAGCATTTGCCTCTTCCTTGGAGGCAGGGCTGTGTGAGAGCTGCCGGCAGGGACGGAACAGCAGCAGAATTTCTCCTTTATTTCTCACAGATCTTTATTCATCCATACTATCTTTTCCCTCAAGTTCTTACATAAAACCAGCCTCCCATCCCTATTCTCTGCCCTGGCTGTGTGTTCTGCCATGGCCGGCTCTGGAAGTGAAGGTTCCTGGCCAGGGGATCTGTCCCTGGGCTGTGACTGGTGCCTGGCGAGAAGGATCCTTCTTGCACCAGCCAAGCAGAGGGTGATCTGAGATGAGATTAGCCCTGGGCCATCTATCCATCCTCTCTGTGAGTTGAAGTGTGTATGAATTCCATTTCAGAGATGAGTGCATGCCTGCAGCCCAACACATTCATTTTTCTGTACAGAAGCTTTATGAGGAAAGACTATAAAAAAAACCTTCCCATCTCTCAAATCACTTCCACACAATGGCAGGGATAGCAGTTAGCAGCAGGGCTGCATATTTGCTCGAGAGTTTTTCTGCCAATTTTAATTAATGGTTCTGTTTAGCAATGTACTCATTGATGTAATTAGATCTCCATCATGTGTGATTATATCTCTGTATCCCACATACTGCCTGAGCAGCCCCTTGCCCCTCTTTGTAGTAATCTCTCTTCTGCACTGCTGCAGTCTGAAAATGGCTGTGACTGCAGATCAATAGCATTTTATCTGCCTGTGAATGCATGAAGATATATATATCTGTGTAGATGGATTTTCATTTGCACTAAAATATCTTTATTGTCCTCTGCCAATGGAAATAAGCCTTAAAGTGAGTTGCAAGTTATGACAAAATTAGAATAGTATTCTTACTCTTCTGATACATCATCTTTATTGTGCCTTTTCATACTCTTTATTTTTGTAAAATGCTAATTCAGTTCCCCATGGATGATGTTAAAAGTACAGTCAGGGTAAGCTTATCTGACTATAAATGCATTGCAGTGTTTCTTCAGTGCAAGATTAGGTGGTGTTGCTGTGCTCATCAATCATTTCTCCACTTCCAGCTGGCACCTGGGGGCTGGCAGAAAAGCAATTCTCAAAGTAATTCATGTATTAAAATGGCCAGACTTTCCCAGCCCTAGTCATGGATTGGGTTACTCACTGAATACCCTTGAAGAGATTTAGGTTTTCTTCAAGCAAATGTCTGTGGGTCCTTCATTTTGTATGAATTTCAGTAGATATTATTCATTCAATGACCAATAACCCTGGAAATGTTGATTTGCATTTCTGCAGTTTGGAAGTATCAATTGCCTATTAAGGAGGCTGGTAAGCTTGAGTGGCTGGGATGACTTAAAGATAAACATGTCAAAAGCCTGGATTTTGGGC
This sequence comes from Setophaga petechia, assembly GCA_024362935.1. Lineage (NCBI taxonomy): Eukaryota > Metazoa > Chordata > Aves > Passeriformes > Parulidae > Setophaga > Setophaga petechia. Next base: position 11,922,942 of record JANCRA010000016.1, read on the forward strand.
TCATTGCCTTTTGTGTCCAAAGTTTGTTTTGCCTGTTTACACCCTACAGACTCCATGGGCCTGTCCTTCACATCTCCCTGACCTGGCCTGATGCTTGAAACCATTGCAGAGCTGAGCATTTAACCAGTACAGGCAAAGAGCAAGAGTGGGTTGTTCAACAGACACTTAGGTCCTTCAGAGCTTCACACCCCTAACAGCAGCCATTTAGAAATGAAAGTAAATCCTATCATTAATTTCAATGGCAAATGGCTTGATCTGAATATGCAAATAAGAGTTCTCTTCATTTACTGGAGCTGTTTCACAGCTCCATGTAATGCTGCAGCTGTTGCAGTGATTTAGCATGACAAGCTGATTTTTCCAATTACAATAGATTCTAAATAAGTATTAGAAATTGGCAGCTATCAATTTCTAGAAAAAAACCCAATTTAAATTGCTGTGAGATAAACAAATTAGCCCGAATTGGATAATATCATAATGGTTATAATCCCATACAGGATGTTTAGTAATTAAACCTTCACATCTCCACATAATAATCTTAGAGTTAGAAAAAGTATTCTAGAAGTAAAATAAGCACATATACTTTAATTTGAAAAATGTGGATATTAAATTAATTTAGTATTTGTTCTTCATTCATTTCCATTCCTTGGTATCTTTCAATGGAGACTCTCATTCTGTCAAGATGAATAAAATCTCTCATCCCAGTTACAAAATTGCTCAGTACTGTTTGTCCCTGTTACTCATACAGGATGGAGACACAAGCAGGTTACATTCTTGTGAATAATGACAGTAACAGAGCAGAGAGGAAATCCTCCCCTCACTACAGCAAATGGCAAAATTCCTGCTAACTCAGATATGGAGAGGACACCTCTGCAGGAGTGGGGAATGTTGAATATAAATTTTCTGTATTACTCATTTGAAATTGCCTTATGCTTTTATGAAAATGGTCACAAGCATCAATTTGCTTCTTAATATCTTTCTATTTCTATCCTGTTTTGGTCAATTTTTGAAACCTAAAAAACCACAAATTCATTATTGTCTATTTTGTTAAGAATGCATAGTTTGAAAAAAGGTTCTTCTACGTACTGCTGTGTGATGTTATACATTGGACATTGAAAAATCAGTTTTAATGTATTCTGAAGGCTCTGTGGAATAAGTAATTTATACTGAAAAATTCAGAATTTATTCATTCTTGTGAAATATGCTAATTCATTTATCTTAGTATGAACATTTAAAACATTGATGCTCTTCTTCTGATTCTAACAAATTAAGCTTTATATTTATCCAGCTAATTATGTAACTGAAACTTTATTGTGTTTATATGTGAATATACTGAATGTGCTGCCAGAGTCACAATAGGTTTGCTTTCTATGTTATTTGAAAAATTGCTCTGCAGTAGAATTCTTTTCATGGCAAATAATGATGTTCTCCAGCACAGGAAAAGTCTATTTAATGCATATGGTGTGAACCAGGCTGCATAGATGCACTCATCTATTGGAAAAGGAGGAGGGATCTTTCAGCACTCTGTTGCAGATTGACAGAGAAAGATTGTCAAAAACTGACACTAACACTGTCACAAAGGCTGCTCACTGCAGTAGTTTTCAAACCAGAATATTATGTTCTGTATGGAGGTAAATAATTGTATTATTTTGATCTATTTTCAGGGAGTTGCTTTCATTTCCACTACAGTGGTAGCAAGTGGGAATTTTATTGGGATTTCAACTGGAAATAGTCTATTTAGTACTTTCTTTTTATTCCATGACAGTTGTGAAAATAATAGGGCACAACAGCTTTTGCTGTGCAGACTAGAACATTAAATTCCTGGACTGGAAAATATTCTTGCTTTAACATTTGATAGCAATCAATCAAAAGCAAGAGATGATTATTTCTCTTGGATAATAAAAGCACTGTGGTGTGTAAAAAGACTTTGTGCTGATATTTTGTGCAGGTACTTTGTGCAGATTATTTTCAGGTTTTTTATGTTTTCAAAAGATGCACTTAGAGAGAATTCTCTTCATGTTTGATAAAGTGCATTGGTTGGATAAACTTTACAATGACATTGTGTCTTAGGTGAAGCAGTGTAATGGCAATGACTCATTGTGCAAATGAATTCTTGTTTTTCAGACTATGATCTTTCAAAGCTGAGAGATTTCATTGATCAGCAAGCTGATGCTTATGTGGACAAGGGCATCCTGGACAAGGAGGAGGCTGATGTAATTAAGCGCATCTATGGCAGCCTGTAGAACGTTAGTGACTGCCCAACCTGTAGGAACCTAGTCTAGTTCCCCCCACTCCTGGCTCAATGACTTATGATCTGTTAATTTGAGGATATCATTAGAAATGCTCTGTTTACATTGTACTGACAACTCTAGACAGAAATGAAGAGCTGTAGTGCTCCATTCACTTTCTGCATACTGTATTTTCCTACATTCACAAATCAACTCTAAACACCAAATTCTGACACTGAATTTCTATTTGATAAGGTAAATATTTCTGTAATGCTCTCTTTGATTTATTGTTTGTGTTTGGTTTACTTTTGTAGCTAAACCAATCATTTCTGATGGAAATTTCTTTTAATGCTACATTTTTTTGCTGTCACTCAACAAGCTTCCTATAGATGCAACTATGTAAAGGGGCATTATTAGAAAATAGTTCATAGTTCTCTAAATAAAGTATTTGAAAATAATTTACCTATTAAAGTTTTCATTAATCTTAATATTATTTTATATTAATTTATTTTGGTTTTAAATACTAACACTTTTTTTAATCCTTTTTTATTTCTCCATGTAGTATTCTGTAATGTGGACTGTAGTGTCCTTAGCTAATTGATAAATCTTTGACATTACAATTGCCTTCCATATTAGAAGAATATTCTCTTCTTCAGCATGTGTGAACATTCTCTTTGCACCATTTGATGATTGTGCATGCATAATTAGTTGAATTCCTGATGTGAATATCCTGATAGCAAGTGTAAATAGCCATTGCTTTCTCTAAAGAAAAAAAAATAAGAAAGCAATTCAAGTCATTTTGTATGGAAAGGGCAGTTTGCAACTCCAGAAGTTTTTTTAGGAACAGGGGCCCTGCTTTTCAGAAAGACTTAAAAATCTGTTGTGTCTCAGTATCTCTGAGTATCAAGGCTGTGGTCTGATTACTGACCTCTATTCTGTGCTGAGCAGTATTATCTTGGAGAACTTATTTTATTTTTTTGGCCTATATATGCTAGCATTAGCCAAGAATTTGGTATTTGCCAAAGAAACAAAAAGAAAAAGAAAAATGTTATCCTCATTCTTCTTCCTCAACTAAAAAAGTTTTGGAAGAATGGTTTATGAGGTCTTTTACCCTAAAGTGAGTGGATAACTTTATGTATGAACAACTGACAAAGCAAGATCAAAGGTAAAGAAGCATTTAGAAAAGTAAATTTCAGAGTCCCATGTAAGGCCTTAGACTCAGTTGAGTAGAGGAACTCCAGGAAAGCCCTGTATTCTTTACTTACAGATTCTTCATTCATAACTGAGGTTATCCCTTCTCTGATTTTTTTTTTTAAACATACCATATCTCTAAGATTGATACAGTTAAAAAATGTTATCTTATGCAGAGGTTGGAATTTGCCTGCCAGTAAATGGAGATACTGACTTAGAGCACTGCCTTACAAAGTTCTCTAAGTGTTAAGTCACTCCTTGGGTCATTTCCTTCCTCACAGCTGGAGATTAGAGAGCAGGAGATTTGAGCAATGTTTCTCAGCCAACTGAAGTAAACTCTGGAATCCCTACAAAATGTAAATTGTCAACTGAGTATTATTGATAATCAGTATTAAGTGAATGTGATAGCACTGAGGTGAAACAGCATTACTCCTTGCAAACTGATGAAACACAAGCCAGTGAATGTTTTCTAGCATCCACAAAATACATCATCACTGCCTGCTCATCCACATCCTGACATGAATCACTGAATTGCAGTATCAGTCACTAATGGTAAAAACCATATTCAAAAATGTAATCAATGTAAGCTCCCTCTGACAAATAGTCCCTTAGAAACTCTATAGAAAAAATTAGGTAAAAAGAATTAATGGTTTTTTAAATCACTGCATTTGTTCTCATCTAAACCCTCTTGTTTATTATTATTTGCTATTGTTCCCAGAGATCCAAATTTCTTAATGTCTCTGTAGATCTCAGTTGCATTTTGCAACAGCTTCTGACTTCCTTTCTTATGTGACCATCACGTGGGAAAAGCAAACTGTTTCCCAAATTTGGATTTATGACAGAAATCAAGAGGATGGTAAATAACCATAGACCTACAGATAGGGAAGTGGCAGTGACCTAGGATCTGCACTTGAAAAAACAAAAAAGGACAAACTGTCCTTCTGCAATGACTACTTTTTAAAAGAACTCAAATTTCCTTCTCCTGTCTACATGATGAGTAGTATAGGAATAATTTCAGTTTTCATTGGAAGTTAGTTTCTTACTTCATTCTCTCACAAGTCTGGTACTAAAGGGCAGATGTCATCAAGTAGTGACCAGTGACCATGAACAGTGTGTGGTGATATTTGTTAACCTCTCAGTTTTGCAAATTTTAAAGCTTCAACAAAGTATCAGTGGCATAACTTAGGAAAACAAAAACCCAACAATGGGTATGCCCTGATTGTATTTCAGAGTATGCACATTCTTGGAGTTGTTCTGTACTTACCCTGCTGCTGTGCATCCCTGGGGGCACACATGGAGATAATTGGAGCAGCCTGATGAGTAGCTGAGAACAGGGCAAGCCTCTGACAGACAGACCAGAAATCACAGCTACGGTTCCTCAAACTAAATTCACTTTCCATCCTGCCCAAGCCCACTAAACTTGTTCCTTGAATGCTTCAAATACTGGTTCCACTGCTGGTACATGGAATGAACATCTATCTGTACATCACACCTTTTAGAACCAGACAGTGAAACACAGCCAGCCTGATGAATCACCCTGCATTCCTAAAGGGCTGTGACTTACCCAAAATAAAATCAAACCAATGATGCAAGTTTCAACTTGCATCACAGATCAAGTTATTTTGCAGGGAACACTTGGAGCACATTAGGACTTGACATGCACTGCTGTGTGTTTAGCCATAATTAGTAAATCATAGTGCTTGCTTTCTTCCTGCTAAGAAAGGTATTTTCAACAACTGCACATCTCTGTTTCAAAACTGACAAAAATTGGTTTCTGTGTTGTTTCTATCTCTGCTGGATCCTTCAGAAATCCTTCACTTCTAAATTATAACTGAAAATGTAATAAGTACATATATATGGTATTCACCTTTTGAGCTTTTCTAATAGACTATTGTTTCTGATACTGTACTTTATTAAACACTTTACTACAAGCTACATTAGTGTGCTGCTTTTGGTGGGGGTAGAGTTTATTTCTCCACAGTAGCCAATTTAGGGCTGTATTTTGGACCTGTGCTGGAAACACAAAAGTGTTGATAACACAGAGACATTTTCTTTTCTGCTGAGCAGAGCTTGCACAGAACCAAGGCCTTTCCTGCTCCTCTCCCCACCCCTGAGGCGGCTGGGGTGCACAGGAAGCTGGTAGGGAACCAGGCAGGACAGCTGATCCCAAATTCCTTAATGCAAACCCCATGCCAAACCCAATCCCCATCTCGTAACCCTAAACACTAACACTAACACTAACACTAACACTAACACTAACCCTAACCCTAACCCTAACCCTAACCCTAACCCTAACCCTAACCCTAACCCTAACCAGGGGATGTCCCAGACTGTGGGGGAATAGAATGTAAGAAAATAAAGATAGTGCAGAAGGTAATCTGACCCCTGAGGAGCTGCAGCTGCACTAATTATCAAAGATTAGGAACATGCCTGCCCTTAACAGGCCACAGCTGTGTCCAATGAGGATGAGTGCTAAAAAAGAGTGGGTTAGCTGGGTGAGGAGAGAGCTGGAGTTTGTTGGCTGTGCTGTGAGGAGTTGTGTGTGAGAAATCACTGAGAAGGTATGGGAGCTTTGGAATAAGATGACAGCACCAGACCATGTGGTGCCATGCTCAGTGTGTAATGCTGAGGAAGGGGAAGGGGTGGTTGGAGTGGCAATGTTTGTTTTCCCAAATAACTGTGACCTAGGGTGGAGCTCTGCCTTCTTAGAGATGGTTGAATGCCTGCCTGGTATGAGAAGTGCTGAGTGAATTCCTTTCCTTTGCTTTTGTGCCCAGCTTTTGCATTACCTATTAAACTGGCTTTATCTCAACTTGTGAGTTTTCTGCCTTTCACCCTTGTGGTGCTCTGCCTCATCCATCTCAGGGGGAGTGAGGGGCCGAGCTGCCAGCTGGGGTTAAAGCACAAGAAGCAGTACAAGGCTGCTGTTGTGTATCAAAGAGAATGCATCTTTTCTATCCACTGCCCAGCTTTTCAAGGCTATGGCGGTTTTCTGCTGGGGAAAACAGGTGCAAATGCTGTGTGTCCTTCAGGTCCTGCAGCCCCCAGGCACAGCCCTGCCCTTGGAAAGGCCCAAGGGAATTGTGGCTTCCCAGAGGTTGGCCAGCCCAGCCTGGGAGGCAGGAGGTGCAGTGCTCCTGTGTCAGGGAGCTGTTCTGACCTGCTTGGCAAAGAAGGCCTGGCTGTGCTGGAGCACTGGGATATCACTACAGCAGGTCTTCAGAAGAAAAGGATTATGTTTTTCTGTGGAATAATAAAATATAGCTGGGCTTGAAGCTAGGGCAGCCTTTAGAAAAGTAGTTAATTCTGGCTTTGACATGTTCTACTGAAATTAAATGATAAGAGCTGTTACAATCATGTAAGAAATAGATACAAACCCAACCTAAGAAAGGTACAAGACCAAAAGGTAATCCACCAGTCTCTTGAAATAAAATCAGGACTTCTTTTTCTCAACTTTAAGCTTTTTCTGTTCTTCTTATATTGTGTGCCACTGCACATCTGCTCTTAAGGACAGGAAAAGCAGCCTTGGGCTAGGGCGGTTTCCAAGTAAGAAGCTGTGGAGGCAGCCAAGTTGTGGCAGTTCTGTGTTCCCCTTGGGATGCCTTTGGCAACTGCAGCATGCCTGGAGCTCTGGGCTTTGTGGTTTCAAAACCCTAACCCTAGGTAGAGCAGTAAAAGCAGCCAGTGCCTGCTGAGCTTTCAATTTTTACTTCTGGTTTTAGGAAGCTAATTAAGCTTTCTCTTTTGTTTCCTTGTTAACATACTGCTGAAAACTTTTTATTCTAGGGTGATACTGATGATCTAAGCGATAGGAAACTGCATCTGTTTCAGTCAGGATCCATCAGATCTTTAGTGACAAAACTTTTGCGAAGTTTATGGAATCCTTGGGGGAAAAATCTAGGATATTTAACAAGTTCCTAATACCCTAACTTCAGGGCAAGAGTGATTGCAGGTTGCACTCTGTGTCCCTGAGCTGCAGATGGAGTCCACTTGCATACCAGAATACTGGCACGTCTTTGCAGAACAGGGAAGGTTTGGCAATGTGCCTCTTACTCATCTTAACAAACTGCACAACCAGGGCAGATAGCTCTTGCAGGTCTCACTTAGGAGGGTGAATTACATGGAGAGGGTAAAGACATTATTTACCCTGAAATTGCTATCTAATACTTCGTGACACTAGACAAACCATTCTTCCCTAAAAAACAGGCTAGAACCAAGCTGACTTCATTATGAACACACACATCAGTCTTTGATATTTTATTAAATTAAAACCACACAAAATTTAACTGCACACAAGAACACACATCTGATATTCCAGTGTCATATCTCACCAAAAAAACTCTTGTATAACTCATCCCTTTTAAGAGTAGAAATCCAAAATGCAAACAGTTCTTTAACCAAAAAGGCTTTAATTTATCAACACAAGCTGAATTCCCCTTTCTAGGAATACATCATAACCACACACAGACACATACAAGGTTTACAGGCAAGTTCTGCAGCCCTGAAGTAGACAAAACTTTCACAGTAAACTTGCCTATGTTTGCAGAATAAGCAAATTCCTATTACTTCCATCATTTGTCATTTACAAGCAAACTTATTTAATATTTTTAAATACTTAAAACAAATTTCACTTTAACAAGTATTTACAAAATCTTTACTAAAGATCAACATCCTGCATAAAGGTGACCTCAGGGATATATAGTTGCTACCATGCTACAGTTTGCACAGAAGGGGTAAAAAGGCCATTGCTAGTTTTGGAAGGCTTAAACCTTTTATTGATATAACATAAGGACATTAACCTATGGAAGGCAGAAGAGGTCATAATTTCAGTGCAATTACCCACTCATGACTTCTTTTAAGTACATCAAGAGGATGAGTCCAAAAGACTTGGGTTTTGAATTATTGACTGCTTAGTTCTGTAAGAACTGATTTCATGGAAAGTTTTCAGGCCATCACATCTGTCTTCTACTGGTGATACGAAGAAGTTGCATAGGGACCTTCCTCTTCCTCCTCATCTCTAGAAAGAAAATGATCATCAGGTCAGGAGCATGCCATTCTCAACAGTAAAACTGCCATGAAAATGCAGGTGATCAGTTTTCCTGGTGGGTCAAAATAGGCCGTGCCAGCCTTGCCTAACAGGAATATTTGTAGTATTATACTGTAATTTACACATCTCTGGAGTTCCTGATATGTCAAGAACATAGTGCTGAAAGCAAGTAAAGCTGTGTAAGTTCAACAACATAAGAATGTATTTTAAAAAGTACTTTTGATCAAATCAATAAGAAAAACTTAAAGGATGGACAGCATGCTGGAGTTCCTGCAGTGTCGCTTTTCATTTCTTTTAAAAAAATAAACCTTAGTAAGAGGTTTGTTTCAACATTTTGAATGGCAGGAGGGACAGAGAGACCAATTGAAGCAAGAACAGGAGCAGTCAATCATAGCTGTGGGTGGATCTGTGTCCTGATGCTGCAAGCTGCTCCTGATGTATACTTCCCTTACATCACTCCCCGTTGACACTGATCACTTGGATTTTCTTAGGAAAAAGCAATCACTCCCAAATGCTATTGTTAGTGCAATAACTGGATAAAGCAAAGTAATGTTTTTAAAGCATCCTCAAGAAAATCAGTCTGCCTGCTGTTCACCTGACAATACTGCCTTTAAAAGGAAGGGGTTATGTAAACCTATTGCAGCATCAAGGATGCCAAGTTTCCCAAAGGTCACTGCTTTGTACTACTGAGGCTTCGTAGTTTTGTTCCTGAGAGTCCAGCCTTAAAGCTGCTGCCAAGTTCAGTGTTTTGGTAAGAACAGAAGGACTTTACAGCTGCTACACTGTGAAAGGGTTGCTTTTGATACTGTGTGTACCTCCATACAAAGGTACAGTTATTCAAAGACTCTAATAATGGTATAAGGTAAAAAGTAAATATTTCAATATCAAAACCATGAAGACTTTTCCCTAATAAACATTATTTAGCTACAATTTAAATTTCATATAACCACCCCAAAACAGAACCCTACAAACTAACCAAGCAGCAGAGTAACTTGTCTTCCCAGCAAAATTACCACCTTAAGACAAAGGCATAATATGTCCTTTGCCTTGAAATAATCTTGCCGAAACCAGAAACCTCAAAAAAACAAGTTTGGGATGAAACTGGTTCTTACTGTAGGGATGTGTGTTTACAGTAGTGCTGAGAACAGATTTTTAGCCTTCCTTACAAATCTACATCTATTTACATTAGTGATAGTACCAAGGATGCAGGTATCTGTATACATTGAAATAGTATCCTTCATTATATCCAGTTCTGCATTCAAAACTGCCATGGAATACTGCAGTTTTAATAATGTATCATTTGCAGACGCTTTCCACGATACATGGCATGACAGTAAAGTAAGAAAGCTCTGGTCTGTGGCCCACAAGCACCACCATGGCAGTGTGTGTATGTTTAATGACCAAACTATTTACTTCACTTTTAAGATGCTTAAAATAGCCAAGTGCTAAATCATAGCAACATTCTCCTTCAGGGGATGGAAAAGGAACAGCACAGCATTACAACCCTCTGTAGTGCTGTCTCTTCCCGTTCGCTGTCGCCGCTTTGCCCAGGGTGTTACAGGAACTGAAAGAAGTCTCCTGCAAGCTATGGTGTGCATCAGGGCACAAATAACCACTCCTGTAAGAGCAAGGACACCTGACTGTGAGTACACTCAAATGCTTGGGTGCTTCTAGAATGCACAATTAAACAAGGCAGCAATGTGAGTTGTTAGTTTTGGGATGTCTGAAAGGATTCTCCACAGACAGCCTCCTCTGTTGAGGCATCTCTTTTCTCAGCTGATAGCCAAAGATGGTGAAAAATTATTGGGCAGATTATCTCAGCTGAGAGTTTTGAAGGCTTCAAGACCGTAGTCTTTCCTAGGTTCAGGTCAAGGCAAGTGAGCAGACGAGAGTACAAGATCCTGTTCCTGTGCTGACACCAGTTATATTGGCTTGAATCACCATCACTGATTAGAGAGGCTCTGTGCAGTTACAAGGTTTTCAAAATTAGACACTCCAAGGTGAATGCAGAAAGATGTGACCTGTTCCAGAAGCACAGTATATGGTTTAAGTCTATCTTAAGGACTCTATAAACAGCTTGCATTATATACCTGGTGTTCAACTTTCTCATATTCAACTATCTGATACAAAAAGCACCACTAAAGTCATTTTCAGTTTCAGTGTAAGAGCATTTTGAGCCAGGTGAAGCACCACTGTATTTTCTCAAACTATCACAATTGCTTTATAATGAGTATTCTTCCCTAATATACAGATACATGAATTAATAATGTATGCTACAGAGAACTGTATTAATCCTTTTGCGTTTCTTCTGGCCTACTATAAAAACACTGCTCTAAACAAAAAGGCTTTATTGCCTTGACCTGCATCTTGGGTGAATATGCATGATTAATAAATGACTCATTAACTCACAATTTCTGCTCAATGAAACTCTAGTAAAGCTACTATGACATGTAGATCTAGTCATGTGCTTATATAAACTCTCATAGTGAAAGGCAGCTGGCACAAACTGAGTGGATCACATTTTATAATCTTTTATGCTCATCTGCTTGCACAGCTATTATAGTTTAATATCTAGTCTAAATCTGCAACTATGTGCTCCCCCATTTTTCTACCTAAGCTTTATTCCTTTTAAGAGCACTTAAGGGAGTGACTCAAAGAGTTCTAATTTAACATATATAATATAATTCACTCTAAGCTGCCTTTGTAGCACAGGGCAGTTTCTGACTATGAAACTTGTGTGTGGTTTAATCCAAATCAGTGCACGTGTGCACATGCATTCTTGGCAACTTAAAGGAGGCTAAAGTAAAGAACAATTTAGTAGATGTGGTTCTCACCATCTGTCAAATCAGGCTCATGCTATGGTGAGAAGTTATGGCTCTTTAAGTTCATGAGCTGATAGTCTGCTTCTGCTTGCAGTTTTGTGAGCTCCAATGTCCCTTTGGGTGGTAGTGGATGAACTCCAGGTGCTCCTTTGGTACTCCCAAGCAGGCACGGGAGTATTCGGCAGTGTTGGCACATCAGGTTCTAAACAGGCCTTGACAAGGCAACATGAATACAGGCCAGAGCAGCTGGAAACTGCTTAATTTCATAAATTATTTTCGCTCTAAGAATAGAAAACTTCATGCATATTCATGAGGCTGGTTTATTAACATGGCTGTCCAATTTCCAAAGACTTCCTGCTCCAAGCAAGGGACACGAAAGGGCTGGGCAGGAAGGAGAACAGGCGCCTGCTGGGGAGCTGCTGGAGCCAGAAAGGAATGTTCACCTTCCAGTCTGGACCCACATATACCATTGATGGTACACAGCTGAAAAGTATCTCCAAGGTTTTTGACAATGGTCTCTCTCTACTCCTGTTCTCTGCAGAGTAAACACTGACTTTGGTCCGTCTGTCTGTCCTTTCCAACTGTGTTGGAGAGGACAAGGCAAGGATGGCTTTTGTGAGCCATAAATGAAAGCCAGGGGCAGTGATGTAGAAGGGAATATTATGAAGACTATCAGATGCACAGGAAGCTATTTCTCTTCAGAAGCTTTGGGCAACATCCTGCTCAGCAGACTGCCTGCAGCTCTGTACTTCATGCTTCCTGTAACATCCTGACCAATAAAAATCTGCTACATGCATTTAACAGAATTATCTGTTAAATCTGAACAGGAGGTGGGAAAATAACTCATCCTCTTGTATACATTATTTCTTGGGAGGTGACTTGGTACCAGGTCTACATTTCCCAGTTTGTAACTGAAGCAGGATAGGAAATGGGTATTAGTGGCAGCAGTGCCACTTTTTGTGCAGTGTCACTTCCACTGTATTGGCTCATGGTGCAGCAATGTCTAAGTGAATTTTCTTCTTCAAATTAGCATGTTATTTTCTTGAAGGGATGTTAAAATGCTTGCCTTCCTCTGGCAGGGACTGTGGTTTCCTGTTATGCAGTTTAACTGCTGGGTCAACACCTACTCTGAGCTGTGGTAGGTACATGGATCTAATGATGTGAAAGTCAGCAGCAGCATATTTTGATAGGTGCTCTATGGTGCTTCAAATATAACAATGGAAGTGGATGAGTTTGCAGAGAGAAGGTTCTGAGTTCCAACAGCTATTTTTCCTTTCATGCAACCAATGCAAAAGAAAGTAACTGACAAGTGTGATAAGATGTGAAAGCATTCCAGCCTTCCCTGAGACTAAACCAGAGTCCTGCCAATGGAGGGTTGTATGTGGGGATATTTCTCCAAAGGAGGCTTGTCCAATAGCTAAATACAGTATACTGTTCTCCTTCAAACTTTTGTCTGCTGAACAAAGTTTTAACATTGCTGAAATAATTTCTTAGTTTAAAGAAATTATGCAATTCTATACTCAATAAATTTGGTCCTGAAAGGTCCTGCTTGCCCTTAAATCAGAGCATGTGAAGTGAACCAAGATGGTGGATTAAGTTTTGCATTGAACAAATTTCAAATCCACTCTTGTTCTGAGTCTTTCTGTGCTCTCCATAGCATACCTACATATGTGAGGGGATATGTGCCACTATTGTGGCACAGAGGTCAGAAAGTATTGCTTTTTCTATGGGTAAATATGTGGGAGCTCCTGGCTGTGGAAATATTGAAGATGAAGTCTGCATAGGTGGATCCACAAAGTGGAGTGAACTGCATAGGGAAAGGGGATAGGAAAGCTTAATTGAAACTGTGTCATGGAGAATATTTACACAGTGAGGCAATTTGGGAAAAAAGAAAAATAAAATCATGCCTTGCTGTACATAATCAGCTTCCTCATAGGCCTTTGCTTAGCACTCTCCCAAAAACTATGTTTTTTGCTTAAATAGTTGCCTACTTACACAGCAAGACATCTTGGAGAATCCTGGCCTTTTGGCTTTTATGAAATAGTATTTGTATTCTCTAAATAATCTGTTGTGAGGCAGCCTTCCTAACTGCCATAGCAAGGCACCTGCTGATGCTGTGCTCTGAATGTACCTGGTGCATGACAACAGCAGGCACTCACTATTGACAAACAAAAGCCACAGATGCTGAGACCCCACAAAGAGGGGTCAGCTTAGACTGCAATGCCTTCAGGGGGAGATTACAATGTTTAACACCAAAAGTGCATTTACCTGACATTGTCATCTTTTAGTTTTCTGGCTGCTTGTTTGGATAACTTAATCTGCAAGTCCAATCTCTGTAGGAAATCTTTGGCAGATAATTCTTCTGGTGCAGCGGGCTGATTGTCAGGCTCTGGAGGACTGGGAGAAGAGCTACTTTCTTCCTGAGCTGCCACTAGTCCTTCATCACAAGAAGGGGAGCTGTCAACAGTTTCATTCTCAGGAGACTCCAGTGAATTGAGTCCATTGAACAGTAATGGTTTCTCTGATATAACCGGAATATTCAGCGTTTTCCTCAGAAATATGCAGTCATTAGTGAAAAGTTTATTTGCCCTCTTTATTTGTTCCATCTGAAAAAGATAGAAAAAACATAAGCTATTAGGTTTTGGCAAAGTATAAAGCATTAACTTTCTGAAGTAGTATGCAACCTTTAGTTAAAATAAATCTGTACTTTCTTTGCAGCAGCAATTATTTCAGGAGAGAATTTGTTTGCATTCCAAGTGATTTCAGAGTGCATGTTCTGTTTCAGCCTTGCTAACATCCTAGCTTTATGTGCACTTGACTCCACAATACTGCTTTTTTCAAAGTCTTGCACTACCTAAAGATGCTGTCCTTGAACAGTCTTGCAGTCCTATGCAGGCTCACAGGAACAGCCTGCCAAAGAACAAAAATTCCATCACAAATGCACTTTTGATTTGGATTTATATTAGAAGAAGGCTCAGAACTGCTAGCAGCTCCTGTAGGTGAACTCTGGTAAAAATGATGCAGAATCCAAACAAGGGGGAAAAAGCTACCATGAGGGTTCAACCTGTCGATGCAGATGACTAAAATGCTTAGATTTAATAATCCTATTTAAAAACTGAATAGCTAATATCCAGTGTCACAAACAAGAGAAGATCACTACTCTTCCAGTTCCTAAGGCTTGGAAACCATTTTTAGTAAGGCTCAAAGAGTATAAGGGTGCAAGTTCTCTCCCAAGCTGAGCACCATCTGAAGAGTATAAAGGAAGTTTTACCTGACTCAGTAACAGTTTGGCCTTAGTAAGACTTCTAATGGCTCTAGTGTAAATGTCAATTGTTAAAATCTGTATAAGTTGTCTGTCTTGATGGGTATAAAAAAAGTTTAAAATACTAGCTGGAGCTTTTCTGGAAAAATACAATACAGAAGCTGAAAACTGAGAGCTTACTGCAGGGGAGTTGGAAGGTGATGCTTCAATAGCTGATAAATAATGCACTGCACTGCTATTCTCTCTCCTATTTCACTGTAACTCTACCTCTGGTTATTTCTTCCTAAAATACCAGCTGGTAGCATTTGGAAGTCTGTACCTCTGCACTGAGCAATAATGAAAAGGAAAGTACTTGGTTCTAAAAAGAACATCCCTCAGCTCTGAGCAGGTGACTTTGTATGTGCAATACAACTCCTACAACTCAGTGTGACTCTGTACATTCAGAGGTGTATGGAGAGCAGGATTTAACAAGAGATTTCTTTTTTCAGTGCTAGAACTGAAGTGATGCCCATTAGCTGCAAATCTATCATAGTGAAAGAGCAAAAGGTTCAGCACATGCTTAATATTTTAACCGAAGCTGCAAACTGGTGCTGAACTAATTAATCAAAACTACTTCTACTGACAGTGAAATACAGATCTCGTCCTTCTCCCCTCAAAAGGGATACAGCACTTGCACTGAACCATAAATTGGCAGAACCATAAACATGAATTCAAGTGTTAATTTACTCAAAAGGAAAATACAACAAATGCAAGTTCTAAAGATTAACAGTATCCAGGGGAGGGGGTGAAGGGCAGAGGATGAGGCCAAACAAAGCACACTGATCCCTCTCCCCCAGCATGGTATTTTTATCTATCTTGAACTGTCTATGCCAAGTCATGCAAAGGCAGCCACCGGACAGGATGTCTCTGGCTACAAATTAGCTGCCAGTGAGGAAAACCACAGGGGAAACTCCTAAAACCAGCAATACTGGAGGCAATGGCAGCCAAAGAGAATTCTGATGTTTCCATTACAACTCTCACTTCCAGCCAAGAATACATGATGCAGGAAGCAAACAGAAGGACTCTTTAGAGGAAATCTGTCTTTGTCATTGTGTGAACACACAACAGCCTGCATTTTGCAAAAAACAAATGTGTTTGCATAGGTTCCTACCCTGGGCTGAAACACATGAAAACATAAACACAATGGCTGATTCTGCTGAACTTGTCATTGCTCTGAGGGGCATTCCATGTCAGTTTAACCTCTCTCAACTGCAGTCTATAATGATGCAGCTCTGGCTTCTTAAGCAGAACACTTATTAAATCAAATAACCAATTCAATGTTGGAGAAAAATCCCAACATATGTATTTTACATCATTAGCACAGCAAAAACTTATCAAACTCATATTATAAACAAAATGTATGGTTCACAACTTAGAGGTGTTTGTACAGGTTTGATTCACAATTTCACTTTAGCTGAAAGGGAGTTGTAAATAGCTTCGAAATGGCTTTTTTCTAGAAAACTACTATTTAATGATCAGTTTGTATTGTTGAAGGTGATAGAAGACTTTAGTAGATCTTGCAGACCAAGAGAAGGAAAAGAATCCACTCCAGTCACAACCTAATAGCTTGGTGCTACACTGTAGCCCTTCTAGAAAGAGCCCAACTGGAAGGTGCTGTTTGCAGCTGCTGTCAAAGTGGCACTGACTGTACACTGCCACCTCTTCAGCTGCTCAGCCCTGAGCAATCTTCTGTGTTGGGACTGCTGAAGCTGCACACTGGAATACAGGCCCCCCATAAGTGGGAATGAGGCAGGGTGGGTGATTTCTGCTCCATATGGAATGGCAGTAGAAGGGCCTGCTGGTAGACTTTATTGGACTCTGCATGTCCTAGGCTGGCATAAGCCTTTCAACATTTATCTCAGAAATACTTTTTTTTTCTTCCTAGAAAGTGAGCAGAAAAACAGTAACACCATCAAATCAGTGATATATGTGCCTCATCTCTGGACTGGGTTGGGCAGATCACAACAGAAGAATGTTTAGCCCTGAAGCTACTGTCAGAAATTCCTTCTCTTGTCACAGCCTGCGTGTCAAGCTCAAAATGATGCTTTTTTCAAGTTTAATGATACTGATTATATTTTTTGGCCTGCAGTGAGTGCAGTGATGCACAGCGGGGTGATCCAGGTTTATTGGGTGGCAGCAGGTGTGAGTCCTTTCCCCAGGCCCCCTGCCCAGCCCAGAGCTCTCAGTTCCAGCCCTGCCAGCCCCGGGCACCAGCGCTGCCCGCTGACCCTCGGCCAGGCCATACTTCTGATGTCAGCATTTTAAATACTGAAACGAAACTAACACCGTACCCACGCCGTTTCCTGCCCACTGTGTGTAGGAAATGCCCTGGGGGACACCTTTTTGCTGTCACCTCGCGGCTCCGGCCCAAGTGTTCCCGCTGTCGGGGCTACAGCCGCCAGGCCATGGAGGAGATGCCTGCCCATGGAAGCTGTGGCTGCCCCATCCCTGGAGGTGTCCAAGACCAGGCTGGATGGAGCTCTGAGCAGCCTGGTCTAGGGAAGGTGTCCCTGTCCGCGGCAGGCGGTTTGGAACTGGATGATTTTAATTTAAGGTCTCTTCCAACCCAGGCCATTCTCCGGCTCTAAGCGCCGCTCCCGGCCCCGCCGGCGGTGCTCTCTTACCGTGACGCCGTACTTGAGGGCGATGCCCTGCAGCGTGTCCCCGGCGCTCAGCCGGTGCTCCACGTACCGCTCGGCCAGCGGCGCGGCCACGCTCGCCGTGCTGCCGTACGAGCGGGCCTTGGTGCGGGCGAGCCGCTGCGACAGCTCGGCCTCCGACTCGGGCCCGCCCGCCGGCTCCTGGCGCAGCGCCTCGGCCATGCTGCCGCCCGCTCAGCGCCCGCGGCCCCGCGCCGCCGCCCCGGGCATCGCCCCGGCACCGGCCCCGCGCCGCCCCCGGCGCGCCGGACACGGGCCCGGCCCCGGCGGAAGCCCCGGCTCGGCCCGGCAGCCCCGCCCGGCGCGGAGAGGCCGCATGCGCGGGGAGCGCCCACCCTGCAGCGCCCGGGCCGGGCTGGGCCGCGCCGCAGCGGCTGTGCCGGGCCGGGGCTGAGCCGGGACTGGGCACAGCGGAGCAGGGCCGGGGCACGGGCGAGCAGGGCCGGGCCGCGCCGCGGCGGCTCCGCTGGGCCTGGGCACAGGCGGGCCGGGGCAGGGCCGGGCCGGGGCCGGGCCGTGGGCAGCCCTGAGCGCTCGCCGCGGAACGCACGCTTGCCCTGTGACACTGCCAGAGAGCCGGCACTGAGGGCCCCTGGCCGGTCAGAGCCCAGCGCGTCTGCCGGCGGGAGGCTCAGTAGTGCGGTCCGTCAGACAGTGTAAAAAGGAGTGACTTCGGCCATAAGTGCACAAATATGAAAGTCTAAATATGCCAGGTTTATTGAAACAGTAAGGCGTGGGAAAATTCATTTGAGGAAATTAACTTGTGACTTAGAATCATAGAATCCCTAATTTGTTTTGGGTTGGAAGGGACCTTGAAGATCATCCAGTTCCAACCTCTCACTTTCCACTAGAGCACGTTGATCAAAGCCCCATCCAACCTGGCCTTGAATACCTCCAGGGATGGAGCGTCCACAGCTTACCTGGGAATCTGTTCCAGTGCCTCACTAGCATCGCAGTAAAAAATGTTTTGCTAATATCTAATCTAAACCTACCTTCTTACAGTCTGAACCCATTCCCCATTGTCACTACAGACTCTTGGCAGATAGTCTTGCCCCATCTTACTTCAGTAAGTTCCCTTCAGGTATTGGAGTACCATGTTACATTAAGATTAATTGTAAGGTGTTCTTAAGTGAGTACTTCTCACCAGGAAACCTGGCAGTGGGCTGGGAAAGCTGATCCATTGTTGCTGAACTGGAGCTTTCTAATAAAACCTGTATGCCACAAATAGATGGTGCACATGTGTGTATCCTGTACAGACATAGTATGTACCAAAATACCCAGAAGTGTCCAGAACAGCCTGCCCTAGGTGCCTGTGCTGGAGCAGGGCTGTTGGAAAAGATGTCCCTCAAAGGTCACTTCCAGTCTCAACCAGGGTGGGATTCTGGGAAGTGTCTGTGTGTGTAACACCAGCGTGGTGTATTTTGGTTTTTTTCTGTGAAGTCCTAAAATGATAGATCTCTATCTTAAACCTAAGCACAAAAGTCATGCATGTCATAACTTCAGCATTCCTCAGTCCAGTATATATTCACACAAGTATTTGCAAAAAAAAAAAAAAAAAAAAGGAAGAAAGCAAGCAAGAATCAACTGACATACCTAGTTGTACCTGACATACCTAGTTGTAGTTTTCAGATTTTGCTCAGTGGTGGTCATGGAGTTTCTTAAGGAATGCAGTGTAAAAATCAAGACAGATCTCACAAACATTGTTAATCTGGCCACGAGTTTCCAGATGTAAATTAGCAAAATACAAAAGTTGCCTTGCAAGACACACAAGTTGCTGATAAAGGTTGGCACATCAGCACCTCACCATCACATGAGAAGCCAGTGTGACAATCCTGAACAGAGGGACCATAGGCAATGCACAGGCAGACCAGAGCAGTGCAAGAGACTATAAACTGATGGCAAGAAAAGGCTCAGTTTAATTTTTCTGCAGACTACAATATACTTGGGAAGTTGGAGGGTCCCCTAGGGATGCCCAGTTGAGTTTATACCAGCTATAGAAAGTGAGCACCAGATTGTGACATCTCAGTGCTTTCAAGTCCTTGTGAAAAAACTTGATCTGCAGAACTGCATCAGCACTTCAGCCATGACCCACCTAGCAAAGAGCTGAAGTGCAGGTCAGCATTTATTAAAAATGTCTACTGTGTGTGCAGTGTGGAGCCATAGATCAACTTCAGCCTCTTCAGGCTGATTAATGGAAGCTACAAACATCTGGATGCCTGCCTAGAGCTGGAATTACTCAGACCAGTTACTTCAGCTAAAATGGCTTTTAGTAAAGGGGAACTGCAATTTGAGAAACTAGAAATGTTGTTTAACATTAGTGATACAATTAGATGAACATGCAATATCAATTAGTTTGGAAATGTGCTTGGCAGGTACACTAATATTAGACAGTATTATTCCCTCTAATGTTATCTTAAACTCTGTTTGTATGAAAGTGTGTGCAATACACTTTCAATCAGCTGTCACGATTCTGACAACAGCAGAAGCATCCCTTGCAGAAGCATCACTTGCAGTGGTATAAAGATACCACAGGTATTATAGTATTGAATACTTTATTTTAGTAATAAACCTTTTCAAGGGTAGATGAGGGGTTTTTTTCTGGACTTACTGTGTTGTCCTTTCTTTGTATCAGCAATCTGTGGAAATGTTTGTTTCTTATCTCAAAATCCATATTATAGCCAGAGGAACATTTGCATCAGGGGTGTTGCCAAGATACTTGATCTGATTAGCTGACTGCTTCTTTTTCTTCATGAAGTGAATACCCTCTAAACCAAAAATTGAGTTAGAAATTTGAGCAAGATCTTCATTTAGGCATTGTTACCTGTATCTTCTAATTTGCATTCAAAGTTACAGAAGAAACTAGAAGTGTCTTGCCAATGACACTTCACTTTAAAAATTGTGTCTGACCCCAGAAGAGTGGAGATCCTCTAGCAGGCAGAAAGAGGGAAGGGTTACCTGCCCCTCAAGATGTGACCATTCACTGTCAGGACACTAAACCATCCTGATAAACCATTGTGTCCTGTCACATTAGAAAGAGTCCCTGCTGTAGCCTTGGGATTCTCAGCTCCCCAGTTCCCCCTCCTGAGTTTGAGTTTACTGATCATGACCTTCTCTGTCCAGGGAGCCTCATGGCATTATTGACTCCACTTCCTTTCCCCTTGTTCTATTCTGTCTTTGCTGTTTCCTTGTAACTGCATCTGTGATCCCTTTCCCCTCATCAGCTCCCAGTTTCAAGGAGCTCTACTTGTCCAAACCCATTTCCTGCTCACTGAAGTCACAAATCTGAGGGTTGGACTCGACACTCACCAGTGTAACATGGGACAGAGGAGCTCACTCCTCATTGTCCTGAGGGTGGCTGCAGGCATTGCTACATCTGCTACTCATTTCACCTTTGGGGGATTATTGCTGCGACTACAGCAGCTACAAACGCTACGAACACACTTTTAGAAGTGAAAGGTTTAATTTCATAAACTTCAACCAAGATGAGTGAAGTGTCTTCTGGCCTAAGGCTTACTTAGAGCTGAGTCTGAAAAAGATTAAGTCCCTTTCTGCATTTTTTTTCCCCTGGGGACATGTTCACACCTAGATAATATTAGTTTTGCATTCTTACATATAATCTTTTGACAGGAATTTGTTAAAGCCAGAAAATATATATTTCAATATTTACTTATGCAGTAAAAGTTAATGGTAGCTCTAGTGAATCATTATGTCTAGGAACTTACTGCCTCTTCTGTCATTCCTAATTTCTAAGGATGAGGGTTTTCTTTTTAGTAATGCTTCATAGTGAATCTTCTGAATAACCAACTCTACTTAAGTCTGCGTTACTGCCAGCGAGCATTTGTAGGGGGATAGAATATAAGAAAATAAAGATAATGTGGAAAGTAATCTCACCCCTAAGGAGTTGCAGCTGGGCTAATTATCAAAGATTAGGAACAGGCCTGACTCTAACAGGCCACAGCTGTGCCCAATGAGAAGAAGATGCTATAAAAGAGTGGGGTGGCTGGGTGAGAGGGGAGTTGGAGTCAGTTGGCTGCTTTGTGAGGAAGAGAGAGTCTGTGCTCTGAGGAGCTGCCTATGAGAAACACCAAGAAGGTAGGGAACTTTTGTGATAGGAGACAACAGTATGGAACCCCTGTGATGAGATGATAACAAGTATTGGATCCCTAGCTGCCATTTTATCATTGAGAACATTCATATCTAGATCTGTAAGTGCACAGTGATGATAATTTTTTAAAGACATATGAATCAGCAGACTATAGTCAGCATCTTCTAAAACAGAGATCAGTATCAGCTCAGTCTAGTTATTGTGGCCATATAATTTAATGGCAAAGTAAGTAGAGAAGAGAGGAGAATGCCTTCTGGCTAATTAATCACTCTGTTAGTGGTCAGCTATTCATCACCTACTTTGCCGACAAAGAAGCCCAAGCTTGCTTAGTAAAGGATAAATGGAAACTGAGCATTTCCTAGCTTTGATGTTTATGATGATGCAAGCCAGGAACATTACCATTTATAATGGTTGCACTGATGTAGGACAGAGAACAATGGAAAACCCTATCCTTGTGGTCTATTTGTGTGGGCTGAGTCATGCTAATTAGGACAGTACAGAGGGAAAGAAAGCTGCCCTCTGGTAATGAGTCGTGTATCAAGCGAAACCAACCACCTCTGCTCATGTTGTAACCTCTGACAAAAAAAAAATGTAATGTAGGACAAAGATCAGAGACAAATCCTGCCTTTTAAGAATAATAGCCCTGGGTTCTTCAATTAATTGCAGCAAGGAGAGAGGGTCTTGCATGAATTTCAAAAGGAAAGTAGGATCATCTGATCTGGTGCACATTACTTAAGATGTGCACATCTTCCTCATCAAAATAAGCCCATTATGTAGCAGTAGCAGCTGGGAGCCATTATTAATATTTAATGCTCTTAGCAGGGGTTACTGTGGGTTTCTGTATTAAGGTTACAAGACAATGTTGCAATATGCTCTGGGTTTGGATTCTTTGAGCTTTTTTGGCTTTGTATAAAGTTCTAGTGAAGTTTTATTAATTCCCCTTCCTTACCATTTGCAGAGTCTGAATATTTTTCTAAGCTGGGCTGTGGTGCAGGATTATTCATTCTTCATTGCCTCCAGCTTTACTAGTCCATCACCTGCTACTTAGCAACGTGAGCATTGCATGTCCCATTCTGGGAGGAGCAAGCTTGCACAGGAAAGGATGAAACCAGTTTGGGTCCCATGGTGAGGGCTGGCTTCTGCTGTCACAGATATGTTCTGTTCCTCCAGTGTCATTGCAGGTCGTCCCCAAACTGGTAATTAACATTGACTCCATGATTCTCAGAAGGCTTATAAATAATCTTTATTCTGTTATATTACTAAGAAACCCATTGCAGTTATGATACACCTGGACCTAACTGGTCCACCAATCCAGACACCATCACCACTGGCTAATTAAGAAACCACCCTTTGGTAAACAAATCTCCCTAACACATTCCACCTGTTCACAACAACAGGTGCAGCAAGTGAAGATAAGAATTGTTTCTCATTCTTTTCTGGAATTCTCACAGAGTTTTCCCCAGGACAGTGCCTGGGAAAGTTGTTTCTCTCTGTGGCCAGAGATCTGCTGTGCTGCCACACTCCAGCCATGTGGTTTTTGGTGTGACCTCCTGGAAAATGATGATACCACTCAGCCTCTCCTTCTTAACTACATTTTTTGACTGATATTTGCTTTTTACCTGTGTATGTTGAAAGGACAGGCAGTTCTTGGAAATTTTGTAGTTGTTTTCACTGAAAATAGGTGAAAATAGGGCTGAATATGTAGGATGGAATCCCCATGTTCTGCACATCTCAGTCTAAGAGGACACCATCTGTGTCCTTGGGACATGAGGCCAGCAGGCAGTACTCAGTACAGCACGAGGGACTTGGCAGGCAGGGACCATCTGCTGGCAGTGCTTTGAGGAGTGTGGGACAAGCTCTCCACTGGCTCTTCAGGGACAGACTCTGGCCTTCAGGCTTTCTTTTTGCTCACATTTTGTTTATACCCTTTTTATGGTTTATCAGCTTTTTCCTTGAAGTCATAAAATCACTGAAATCAAATTGTTTACAGCTTTTTCTGGTTAATAAGTTATCAGGCAGTGAAGCCAACAGTACAGAAGGGAAAAACATTTGGAGCATCATCATCATATATATCATTTAACATCATAAACTACATAAATCACTGTTCTGCATTAAGAAGCAATTGTTAGGAAGGTGCCATGGGATAGTATCTGCTGTCCTTCAATGACTACTGGATTAAATGTACTCCATTTAGAGCTAAAATGTCAGGCTAGAGCCTTCTTTCCATTCATGCCTTGCTGACATGCAACCTGAGATTATGTGTAGCAGATGGCTCTATGTTGACTAACCTGACAATGCCTCAGTGGCACATTTCCTTTTGCACTGGGCAGCACATTAGTGACAGGAGACATTGGCAATGCACCTTTTATCTCCTGAGCTGCCTCAGAGATTTGCTGGGGGAATTGCCTTATGTTACTAATCTGTTGCTGTCCATGTAAACCCTGCTGCAGGATGATGGCAGCACATCATGCTCATTTTGGAAGGGGAGTAGGGCAAAAATAGTGCTGAAAACATGGAGTTAAGTGTATGTGAAGAACAGTGAACCTTCTGAGCCATTCCATTATCATTGGACCTCATGATGGGATAATTTATTTCAGTTTCTGGAGTGAAATGAATGTCAAATTGCCAATTAGCCATTGCAGAATGCTTCTGAGTTCCAACATGCTTTTAATTTAGCTTCTGTGTGTTTCTGTTCACATTGCCTGAGCTGTCCATGCTAACTCCTGCTTCCCATAAGTCTCCTCTGTTCACATGCACCTACAACACAGGTACAGCTGGATATGCAGGATCCTCACCCTGATCCCACTCTGCCATCACTGCTGAGCCTGCTGGTGCCCAGTGAACAACAGCATCTTCTTTTTTCCTGCTGAATTCAGATTCAGTGCAATTAACCCTACTTTAGCCTCTTTTGACTAAAAAACAACAAACACACTAAACCTGGATGTAATGTGGATATTAATGGCAGCTTCATTGATGTGCTGTGAGTCACTTCTGAAATCACCTGCATTTATTGAGTGCAGAGGATGCCTCTGACTACAGCACCCCAGGCCTGAAGGTGGTGGCCCTTGTGACACTCCTCTGAGAGCAGCCTGTCCTTGTGTGAAAGGAAGCTGCACTGGAATAAGAAGGCAAAACAATTACATGAGTGCATATGAAGCTGTGTAGCAAGTTTCTATTCCAAGAGCTCTCTTTGCCTTCTAGCCAAAGTTTGCCCATGTTTATTTTCTTTCTGTTGGTATATTTTAATTTGACCTAATTGGCCTCGTAGCCCATGTTGTCATTCAGTGTCCAAAACTGGAGTATGTTTTTGGCCTCTGACTATTTTTAGCTGGTGTAAGTGGAGCACTAAACCAGCAGCATTCATGCCTGTTTTTTACAGGCTTCTGGCCCGAGAAGTGCCATGGCATTATTGGAAGTGAAAAGGTGATGATGGTCCAAGTGGGTCATTGTTTTGTTACTGGGTGCTGCTCCTTAACTTTTAAATCTCTATTGTACAAGAACTTTCTCAGGTCTGGTCAAAAGAGAGTTGACTGCTCTGAGTGAAAACTTTTCCCCTTTCTTGGATAAAATGTTTCTGTTGGAGGAGGGTGGGAGACGGGTGTGGGTGCATCCGCTTTTCCTTTAGGTAGCTAAGCCATCTGTAAACTAATGTGCCTGTACAGTCTCTGCTCAGATTTATCTGGTATTGACCTCATATTCCTTCACTGCTTGCACTTCAGTTCTCTGCTTGTATTACCTCCCTGTTTAAATAGCTACAGAAAGCTCGGAGATCAGCCCGCAAACAAAATCCTCGTGGTGAGCTAACACAGTCCGGCAGTTTGGTGTCCTTCCTTTTTGTTCCCATGTCTTTTTTATTTTACTGAAATGCTGCCCTCGAGTGGCGAGCAGCCGATTGATCCCAGCGGGAGATCGAGCCGTTCTGCCTGGCCGGTGCCCTGATGCCTCTTTGGAGGGGGGTAAATGTTCCTGGTGGCCCCAAGCACCAGGGGCGGCAGAGCCAGCATGCACAGGAGCAGCTGCTCAGCCTGTCCTGTGCAGGAACTGGTTGGAAGTTTCCAAGCAGTGCTATGGCACAGCAGCTGGAACTCCATGACTCCAACAGCATCCTCAGCTTTTACAAGCAGATGGAAAACTCTAATTCTGAAGGAGATATAATGTTTTGATATGTTTATCTGGTCACAAACCCTCTAAATTTAATTTTTATCATTTCTTGCAACCTGTTGTACTGTTTATTTACAGGAGTTAAAGGTTTTAACACAGAACCTGTTTATAGAAGAGTATTTTTCTGTGCCAGGGTAAAGATCTCTGAGCTTGTCTAAGCAGCACCTCCACTGTGCTCTCTGGGTCATGTAGCAAAGGGCCTGTGTGAAGGTCCTGAATGAGCTCCAGAGCACCCCAACAGTATATTGAGTCGAAATACAACATCAGGAGTTAATAAAAGGACAAAGGTGGTTTGTGGTAAAGCAACTTGAGGCATTACTGCTTTGAGATTTATTCTGTGTCTCTGTGCCAGAGGTTGCAGCCTTTGCAGCATAAGTACTCTGGCTCCTCAGCCAGTAAGTCATGGCTCAGTGTGCTGGTTTTACTCAGATGGTTGTTTTTCTGGGCCACTGAAAACTGTGTCAGCATGTGACTTGTTTTACCTGCAAGGTAAAAAGCAAAAACAAAAACGAGGAAGGGTTTTTATGTGAAAGGAGAGGTGTCTTTTGGGAAGACTTTATTCTTGGCATTCCCAGGGTATTTGAGGAGCACTCCATGTTTCTGTGCTTCACTGAAGACCAATTGTCCAAAGGGATATACAATCCTACCTGTATGTAATTAGCTCTTCTGGCAAGCACCTAAGTGTGTCCTATTGGGAATGTTCTCATGTTCTCATCTTTTCATAAGGACAGAAGATAGTGCTTTTCCTAGGTACTGTAAACTTCTGTCATCCTGCATAATATGCAAATACCATCATTTCTTCCTGCATTAACACACTTAATTAGGGATAGGCTTGTTTGTTCAAGTATCACTATGGCTTGTGGACTCAGATAAAGTGAAGACAGAAAGTGAGATAATTTCAGATGCAGAGTCCTTTCTAGGCAGTCTTTCAGGACTGGTTATTTCAGTGCTTGCTGCAATGACCAGCTAATTCTTGCTCACCACCTTTTGGGTGATTGTTCTTGGCATAGTTCTACCTATGTGTCTATGAATATATGGCTTGTATGAGTTATGAAGGCCTCTGAGAGGCTCTGTGTGAAATATCTCTGTCAAATATTGTCAGTTAAATAGTTTCCTTGATGATTTGGCTCAGCTAAAGGCTCCTTATACTTAAAAGCTCTCTCAGCTATTTTTTACATCTTTATTTCTAGTTGCTGAGAGCTCCTTAATTAAGATGCTGATGCTAGGCATAAAATGTGTTCTTTTCAAATGGTTTATTAGCACCTCATCTCTTTTTTTACCCAGCACTTCTGAAATTCCATGAAAACACAGTGAAGTATGGGGTGCCTTTCTGGGACATTATTACCACAGGGAGGAATGTAGAAAGGAAAGACTATTCCAGTAGAAACCAGGTGTACATATTAGTTCATGCTCTGAATTTTCAAAGATGAGTTCCAGACTTGCAAGTGATGTACAGGCAGGTGATTATTCTGGAGTGGAAGCCAGTCACTGGGAGTGCCTGAAGCAGTGGTTATGTCTGATATTAAACCAGGGTAGGTGAGATGCTGAGCTCAGTGCCTAGGCTGTGTGTGTGTAGAGGTCTGCACAGTGTTGGTTCCTTTTCTCTGGAATTGTAAATGAAGGTATTAACTGGCCAGAGCTGAGGTATGCAAGGCAGACTCTCTTTCAGCTAGGCTGTACTGGTTACATTATGTCTCACATTTGTTTCTAATAGACATTAATACATTTTGATACATTTAATCCCTTCAGGTGAAGCCTAGATTGAATGGGGACCCATGGATTTATTTGTTTGCTGCTTACATCAAATCCTCATTACTTCCCTTGAATTTCAAATTTTGTCTTGTGTCCTTAAAAGCATAACAAAATAAATTTAAGCAAGGAAAATGGGGAATATCAGTAAAATAGGAATGTTTGCTCCCTGCAATTTAGTGCAAAAAAGCTTTTTTTTCCCTTCCTTTTTCTGGCTGAAATACTCCATATACTTTTGGCTGTAGTTTCCAAGCTCAGTCCAACATCCATTTGTTAGTGTGCAGTGAATCTCTGTATGACACTAACTAGACATGGCAGCTCTTTTTTAAAATAGACCATTCCAATCTGTCGCTTTATTCTCTGGCACCAGGATTTTCACTTTCCTGAGATGAACTCCCCTGCTGGCCATCAGCCTGATGGAGAGGAAGAGTTGCAGAACAAACTGCTGCTATCAGCTAATTCACCTCAACAGAGCTATGTGTGAGACCTACCTTGTCCTGTGAGAGCCCTGTCAGTGGTAGCAGCTGAACAAATATTTTCAAGGTGGCAAGTGAGCCAATTACCTGAAAG
Source organism: Setophaga petechia (assembly GCA_024362935.1). Lineage (NCBI taxonomy): Eukaryota > Metazoa > Chordata > Aves > Passeriformes > Parulidae > Setophaga > Setophaga petechia. Next base: position 11,950,773 of record JANCRA010000016.1, read on the forward strand.
AGCCCTAAGAGTTTATGCAAATACCTGTGCTGTTCTTAGTCACACAAATTTGCTGGAACTTGCCTCACATCTTTTTCCTGTTAAGCAGTTCTTTCCAGGTGCTCTGAATCATTTCCTAACTCCATGCATGTGAAGAACCTGAAAAGGTCCCCTCAGTTTCTCAGGATCAATCTTCTGCTGCTTCCCAGTGAGAATCCCAAGGAGGTTTTTCATTAAGAAGCAATCAGGGAATTAATAAGCATTTAGTTTCAAGATTCACTTTGTTGTAAAATCATATAAAACCCTGCAGCATATTCGTTTGTTACACTGGGTACAGCTGCCAAGATGCATTTTTCCATCACAAAATGCAGCGTGATCACTAACGTGGCACCAATAAGTGATGCCTTTGTTTATTACATATTGCTCAGTACCTTGCTTCTGGAGAAGCATGCCACATTAAGAAAGGGGGGGAAGGGTGAAGGAGACAAAAAAAGGGGTAAAGGAATCCCATCAGAAAAGAAATATATCAAGAGCTGTCTTGACCATGTATGTACAAAACCTGAAGCTCAGTCACCTGCACAGCTCCATAGCTGGGATCAGAAGCTCGAGGACTTCAGGCACATGTCAGGAATGGAGTCAGAGCAACCCTCTGGAGCCAAGGTCTTTCTAAACATCTGTCTGTGCCTCTCCAATGACTTTGTAAAGAAAAAAAATAATTGTTATTATCAAGATTTGGGCCTCATTGTGCATGGATCCCTAGGAATTAGGATGACACTGTGGGATGGGTGTTCAGACCCTTTTGTTGCCTCTGTCCCCTTCAGCATGATGTGAGGTAATGTGAAGCTGCAAAAAGAGCTGGCTGAACTCCTTTCCTGCTCACCCCACTTCCAAGTGTTTAGTGGTACAGATTAAATTTGGCAAGCTGACCAGCAGTATTTAATGCATGAATTGAGGAACAAGAAGTACTGAGTATATTACCCTCTCAAGCAATGTGACATAGTTGCCATCTGCTTTCATTGCTTACTGGTTTAATGGTCTGTCAGGATAAGAGGTTACTTTTCCTTCATTAAAAGTAGCATTTCATACTATCAGTATATTTCTGCTCACTGAGGCAATGCCTTAGCTTGAAATGTAAAGTACACAACGCAAAAAAAGAAAGAACTTCTTTGGAGTAGAATATTACAGATTGATTGCTCTTTTGCTTGATAGAGATGTCTGTTCATGTCCAAGTTAGTGCTGAGAAATAAATGAAAACTTCAAAAAACCAAGGGAAGTCTGCTAAAACAGTGTTTCTTACAGAAAGATATAACTGTGGGCATGAAGTGGCTCTGAGGGCATAATTTCTGGGAAGTTGCAGGCTTTTCACATATCAAGTGCAGTCACTCATCACTGTGAATATTTGTACAAATGGCTGGAACAGCAGGGGAACTCTCATAGTAAACAATTATCTGCCTCCTAGGGCAATAATGAATGCCTGAAATTAGCAGGATCATGTTCAGCAGTAGTTTTGAGATGCTGGCTCTGAAGTAGATACTAAAATTGCAATCTTATTTCACAGTTTTGAGCTTGAAGAAGAACTAGGGCTTTTTTGTTTTGTTTTAATTGGGATCTTGAATGATAAGGTTGTGTGAACTACACTTCAGCTAGCTTGGATATGCGAAGATTCCTCAGCCTATTTTACAGCAATAAATTAATAAGTGTTTAATCATCCTGTGAATTGAGATCATTATTTTAGTGTAGCCATAACTAAAAAGGAAAATGTTAATCACTGAGATTGGATTATGCAGTGACCTTTTTAATCTATGGTTGTTTGCAGCTATTAGACTTGTTTCAAAGTAGGAGTCAGAGAGCAGTTTTAGTTGTGGACCTTTTGGGAATAGTTGCAATGTTTCTGTCCAAAAGATAACTACTTTTCCCAAAAAAAAAGCTAATTTCTAGTTACTGATTTTTTAATTCTTTGTATAATCCAAACCATGAACATATATAATGTTCTCCAGTGCCTTGGTGTCCTGAAAAAACAGCAGTTTTCAGCTTTTGTTAAAAAACTCATAAACTTCCTTTTCTTCCTTCTTGATGAGAAGGATTTGGTGATTTTTGTTTGGTATTTACATTAAACCTGAAAGTGGAAGCAAGAAAGTCAAGTTCTTTGGGCAGATCTTTCTCCCCAGTAGGACTGCAGCTGCTTATGAGCTGTACTTCAGTGGCTGTGCTGGTACTGGTCACCCAGAAGGAATTTCTGTGAGGGAATCACTTGCAAACACAGCGGGGTTTCTGTGGAGAGCAGAGGGCCAGGGGTGAGGGGTCCTTGCTCTGCTGCAGGGACTGAGTGGGGTCTCTGGGCACTCAGTCCTGCCTGGGCTGGTCCAGCCTGGCTCCAGAGGCACCTTGGCTTGAGGTCCCTGGGGAGAGCAGAATACAGGGAGTTCAATGCTGCTGGGCTGCTAGGTGCAGTGGAGCCAGGTGTGTGTTTGTAGTTTTGAACTCTAAAATAGAAACAATAATCCTGCCGGTTTAGTTTCTAATCTTCCTGCAATAGTAACTATGTATTTGCCAGGTGTGTGATCTCTGCATGGCACACTGGGGCCTCCCACTCAGCTGAGGCTGCTAAGCTCTGTAAACTACAAGTAGCTGTTACAATGGATCCTTAGTGCTAGTTTTGTAGCTTTTAATTGACCCAGGTGATTATCTCAGCTACAGAGTGAGAGCCCCACATCAGCTGTTCCAGTGCAGGGCTTAGACTCATCTTCTTAAAAGCCTTTTTATGAATCATAACTCTCTCTGTCCTTGAATAACTTAAAATCTAACAACACTGAAAACCTGAACAGCCCAAGCCTCTTGATGATGCTTGGTTTTGACGCACATCTGAAGAGGCAGGTACCATTACTCATCCTCACTTGGATTATATCCCAAGGTCCCTTTGGTAACATCCTGTAGTCCTGTGACCAGCTCCTGACCTGGTTCTGTAAACAGGCAGGCTCTGTTGTTGAGTGTTAAATCTAGCACACAAGTAACTCAAGTAGAATATGTACTCAGAGATGACATTTCAAAGGTGAAACCTGCGAGGATTAGCTCAGAAGTGAATTTAATTTTCCAAAACTGATTACACCAAAACCTATTTCCAGTGGAAAATGTCATGGTAATTTAGTCCCTTTCCTAGCTGCAATCACTAATTGGGAATTCTCTTAGCAAATGTTTTTACTTGTAAGGATTTCTCATCATCCCTATTTCCAGCATATCACCTGTGTACAAAAACTACCTTAGCTTCACTGACAGTCTGTAAAGTTCCATTTTAGGGTATCAGCTATTACATCAGTATATCCATGTTGTTCTTTTGTGTTGTCTGTATTCTCAGGCTCTCTAGCCCTCATAAACCCAGATCCTGGCAGAGTAGCAGCATTTTCATACAGAGATTTCAGTCTTCCCTGCATGTGGGTTTGTTTTGGGGGATTACATCTGGTTTGGGGATGAGGCTGCTGTTATTTCAGCTGTGCCATTACACAGAGCAGTGTAGATGCTCCTGAATGGCAATTTCTGTTCCACACTGAGTTTCAGGAGAGTCAGACCAGTCTGTGGCCACAAACAGTATCAGTTTATGCCTATTTTACTATTTCATCCCCTAACAAGAGCATGAACCCTGATTAGTCTGTGGTGTGACGCTTAAATATTTCAAGTCAGTCTGAAATATGTTCAAATTAAAGCCATTGTTCTCCTCCCAGATTGCATGTGTAAATGGGATTAGGTCAAAACAACAAAAGCTCCATGTTCTGTATTACAGCTGGACTGATCATTTTCAAATGCAGTTTGCTCCTCCCTGTGTCCTCCTGGGAGCAATCCCTGTAAATAGGTTAGCTGTTAGCATCAAACTCCTCTGTGTCTCAGGTGCAGGGCAAGAAATTGTCTCCTAATTGGAGAGAGCATTTTGTAAGTCATGTTTCTTCCCTGTACTTAAACAGGTTTTTGTCTAGAGCTTATTAAAGAGAAAATTATGTTCTAGAGAAAAAAATGTGTCCTGCTTCTTCCTGAGCCAAAATAAGTCCTCAGCTCTTTAAACGTCTTATCCTCAGGAATTTCTTCTGGTTACTGCAGTAATTTTCCCTTATAAGGCAAGTTCATCAGGAACCCTGAACCCTGGGTATCTTCTGAGAGAGTTAATGGCATCTGAGGAGTGGGGCAGGGAAGAATTTCAAAAGTGTCAATGCTAAAATTGACCAGCATGCACGTTAGCCTTCCTATTGTCTTTTACTTTGAACCTTTTTAAATTAATGATTGCTATTATAGACTTTCACCTAATACTGAAACAGTAGAAAAACCTCAACGTTTCCACCTGTGTTTTCAGGTTTGAACTGCTTTCTAGCCTATAGACTTTGGATTCCTAAAGGTCTCTGGCTTCCATTTACCAGAATACATAAATCTATTTGTTGTAGGTCTCATCATGCCCTTGTGAGGAGAAGGGACAAACCTTGGCCTCTTCCTCCCATGACCAGCATGAGGCCATGCTTGGGAGCTTCTAATTCCAAGTGTATGTTTTGCTTCCTTGCTGTGATGCTGAAGGGGCTTTCTCAGTGTTAAGGCTGGCAGGTGCTGAGTGAATCTCAGTTCTTCTGGTGCTGAGCATAGAGGCTCCAGGCAGATCCAGCTGGTGCCCCTTGCCTTGCTGCTGCCCTTCTTTAAGGCAGCCAGAGCTGTGCCCAGCCCAGATTCATCCAGGAGCTCAGGGCTTTCTGCCATGTGCTGTTTGGCCCAGCTGTGGTCTCTGCTCTCTGCTGTTTGGAGTGTTCCAGTGGCTTGCCTGGGGAGTGCAGTAAATATTGCATGGGGGAGAAAGGAGGGAGTGAGACTCATTAATTAAAGGCTGCCTAGTCTGGGCAGGCCAGTGCTTAAAGCACAGTTGCCATGGCATCACTGCCCCTGGATGCTCCAGCCTGAGTCATGCTCCCTTCTGCTGTGCTGGGGTGCCTGGCTGTCCCTGCAGAGAGGGTGACACCAAGGCTTTGGTGACTCACTCATCAGAGGGCAAGAAGCATTACTGCAGCCCCAATGAGATCCACTGGGAAACAAATCATGGCCAGCAGATAAATCTCTGCTGACAGACCAGTGCACCTGTAGGAACTCCTACAACCCATATCAAGGGCACATCTCGTGTTAACAGTTTGTTGGGCGAATGAGGAAAAAAAGCACTGAATGTATCTGTACCTCAGTTTCCTCCTCTGTAGGATATGTGCAGTAGTCTTTGTTTGAGTACTTTTAAAGTTTACACCAAAAGTGCTTGGCAAAATTCAGCAAACTATGATTTATTAATGATTTGAAGATGGTCCAGAAACTGAAATGTCACCTGTACCAATTACAGGGCAAGTGCCTTTGATAACCACCCCTTCTATGTACCCTTGTGGTATCTAAAATTTTTCTTTAATTCAGGGCAGCTTTACCCAGGGCAATGAGATTCAGAAGGTCATCCAGAGGGCTGATCAGTTTGGCATGGGTTTAAACATTTTCAAGTAAATTAGCCTGCTGAGATTTCTTTGTCAGGTTCCAAGCAGAGCAAATGTTTGGGCTCAATCTGAACATCCGGAAAAGGATGCAGAATGTTGGTGCCAATGCTTTTTTAGTATCTCTGGCAGGTCTTGTGTGCCAAACTGCTCATGGTAAACTCAACCACCAACTATGAGCTGATTCTCTCCACCCATCTGAGCTGATGGAGGCATCAGGTTTTTCACTTCCTCTGTAGCAGGTGGCTTTTACCTTCAGCACATGAAAATCTCTTCATATGTCACACCTAATTCATTCCTGCCTTTGCATCACTTACTCTCTGGAGCACAGTTCTTGTGTCAACATTTTTCTTTTATTCTGTATGATGCAAGTATTTGGCCTGATTAAATTATAGGCTGGGTATTGGCACACAATTTAGGGATATCAGATACACAAGAGGCCAGATTTGGTGGCCACAATAGTCCCTCTCATGGAAAAATGAGACTAAATGGAATCATTACAAAGCACCAAGTAATTTCCAAGCAGCAGGCACTGACAGCAACTCCCAGGCAAAGCTGTGACCTGTGCCAGGAGGTGATTTCAGTACACACCTGGCCTTTGACTCATCTGACGCTGCTGTGAGTGGCACAGCTGCAATGACTGTGCACAAACAATAAGCAAAACCTTGTGCAAGTCTCCCTCTGAACAGCCAGATCTCCTTGGATATTCTTGCAGTGATTCATTCTGACTCCAAGCTATCCAGACAGCCCATGGGTCCTTCACAGGGGCAGCCTGAGGTGCTCAGCCAGTGTGTCTGGGGACTGTTGCCCTTCCTGCACTGGCTGTGTGCAGGCTGGAGCCTCTGCTGACTTCTCAGCATGCAGGATCACGCTGCTTCTCCTTGGAAACAGTGCTTTCCATTGTGCAAATATTAAAAGTAACTTGTTGTGACTTGTTCATTTAATTATGGAGTCAGTTTGAAAGCTTCAGAAGAGTAAAGGGAAATAATATTTTAATTGGATTTTCTCATTGGTACAGAAATAGAATAGGAAGTATCTAGAAAATATTAAATACAGCTGTCTCATTTTAATGAAAATGTATATGAAATGAAAACAAGTTCATTTTTATGTAAATTTCATCACATATCTTTGTTTAAACCTTCAGTCCTTTCTCATCATGGAAATGATCTTTCAAGCCCCATGAATCTCTAGTGCTGGAAGGGACCCCAGCTCTTGGCAGGTGGTATAACCACTCCTGTTCCTGCTGGCTGGCTTTGTCACAGCTGCTGAGCACTTCTGCCTGCTCATGACAACCAAACTTCCATTTCCCTTCTGTCAGGCACTCTAGACTTTTCCACAAATGCATGTGAGATCAGCACTCTGCAAAAAAAAGGAGGCAACATAAACAGGAGGTAACCAGGCCCAGGTCCAGTAAAAGTGCTCTTGACATTATTCCAGGCTCAGAAGAGATGCCAAAACCTTCCCTGTGGTGCATTTAAGATGTCACAGCAGTTCACCTGGATCAACCAGCACATTTGGAATGTGAGGGTAGAGAGAGCTTAACTGGAACTTTCATTAGCAGCCACAGAGCAATTGGTTCTGCAGAACAAAATTTTAAGGAGATTCTTTTGAGGGCTTATTCTTATTTTCAAGTGACTTAACATTAATGATACTTTTTTAGTTTTTATTTTTTTGTTTTCCCCTCAAGCAGTCCAAAAGCACGCAGGAAAAATACAGGGATGCAGTAGAGTGACTGCCTGGCATTGCCTACCAGCCAGAGGGTGTGGGGAGCCTCCACAGCAGCTCCTGCCAATGCCTCTGTTTTTCCTGCCCCTGAATGCAGCGTCCCATGAACTGTTATAACACAAAACCACATTAGATCTCTGAGCAATCTGCTTCATGAGGGTGATGAACAGCAGTGTGTGCAGGGTGCCAGCATTGCTGAGTGCAAACTAACCCTGAATGCCAATGCCCTGGCTCGCCAGACACCGGGCACAGTGACCTCCTTCTCTGCCATCATCATCTGAAAGCTTTTAAAGCCATTTGGATGAATGATGCAGTTTCATGGACAAGTGGAAGAATTAATGCAAGATTCTCAGGCCTGGGGAATTCTTTAGTGTTCACCAACAGATTGAGATCTAAGCAGATTTTAGGTGACCTGCATCTGTGGTGACGGCTGAGAAATAATTCTGTAACTAGGAAATGTTGCTTCCTGATTCTCTTCAATTTATTATCAATGTAGTCATTATCAGAAAAGATTGACTATGAAACAATAATGCAATTGCTTTATCTGACTGCTTTGTTTTCTCCTCTCTTGCTCACTGACTGAGTCTACCTAATGTCAGACTCAATAAAGTCAGACAGCTGCTATAAGCCACAAACAGACCCTCATTAAGGGAGGCACCTTGTGCTGCTTTTGTTTGTGCTCATCTGCTTTACGAGAATAGACAGGAAAAACATGAATATTTAAAGCACTTTGCTGTGGCTGGGAACCAGCTGAACACAGTTTCCCTGGTGTTTTGCCCCTGTGCCACCTCCTCCAGAAGGAAGCCTCAAAGCCCACTGACCACTCTGCTCCATTCAGACACAAGTGCATTTGCTTTGCTGAAACAGATTGTTGGGTTTAATGTGCAAATGCTGTCCTCTGGTAAAATATCCAAAATGTTGACTTGAGAACTGCTTGGTTCCTGTCCAACAGCCCCATCCCCAGCAGGGCACTTGCCCTGTGGTGCTCTCCCTGCTCTGCTTTTGGGTGCCAGCCTGCTGCAGCTTTGGCAGCAGCTTGTGCTGGGCAGGGAGCACAGAGCTGCTGGCTGTGCCCAGAGAAACACACCAGCCCACAAGGCAGAGCTCCTTGTGCAACAGGGCTCAAGATTTAGTCAGCTTGCACACCATTCTTTGATATTGCATTAAAACTCCCTGGAGTCCCTGTTTAATTCAAAATTTAGATTTTACTTTTGGGTAGATGCACTAAAAGAAGACAAGCAAGGGACCTTCTGCATGGCAACAGCAGGGGTGGGTGGACAGTGGGAAATGCAGCTCCCTGCAGTTCAGGAAGCTGAACTGTCACTCCAGATCATATTCATGGGGAAAATGACCTGGCATTCCTTGTGGAATATGAAGCACTGGGGTTTGCACTGTTGTTGCTCAGGCTTGGGAGGGAATTGAACTGATTGGAATAGGAAAGATAGAAAGATGCATGCTCAGAGACTAACAATAGCATCAATCCTCTCTTTGGAAAGTCATTATTTTTCAACAGTATATGAAACTTCCATTCTGAAAAATGTGAGTGCAAGGGGAGAAGCTGATTCCTAAAATAAAGGTGCAGAGTGATAAGGTGGGATGCAGTATCTGTGTTCTTTGGTATGTACCGCATTTATATTCAAAATCCCAAGGGAATTGAACACAACCCCAGTAATGAAAGGGATGCAGGACCAAACCAGGGCTTTTGGTAAAAGCTATGAATTATGTAGAAATAAAATGCTGAGAGATAGGAAACGGAGTGCATGACCTCATGAGCTTCTGCAGCTGTATTCTCTGATTCCCTTATGACTGAGGATCTGGGAATTGTGCTGCATAGTTCCCATGAGCACTCTTCTGATTTAGGCTCTGCAAATCCCAGCAGAACCACATACTGGGACACAGATACCTCCTCTTCTTTCAGTATGAGATTTCTTCATTTTCTTGAAGAGTCTCATACACTTATTTACATTGAGATGAAAAGAATAAAGATACTGTGAGATTTCACAGTTAAAATACTGACATAAGTAAAGGTGGTCTTAAAATGGGTAGGGAAGATGTTTTGTTTCTCTGTGGGTTAACTGTGAAGTTCTCTGGGATTGTGAAGAGCAAATTGTCTGTGGGGAAATGACATTTCCTTTTCAATTGTCCTTATGCACCGTGCAGTTATGTGCATTTGGCAGTTCTTTTGTCATGCAGCACAGGTTCTAAGGGCCATGTTAACCATGTCATTAACTCAGTTCAGGCCTTTAGGCACTCTGCAAGGCGCTTGGGCCCCTTGAACCTTAGAACTGGGGATAATGTGAAAGAAATTGGTGTGTCTTGGTGTCAGATTCTAATGAGGTGCCACATGGAAATTGCTGAGACACTGTGGAGAACAGAGGGCAGGAAATACCACCAGTCTCTCCACCTGAGAAGAGAAAGGGAAATCCAGGAAAGCTTAGAGAACCACAGAGGAGAAAGCAGTTTAATCTGATGTCAGACCACCAATGGGGGCTCAATTCAATTCACAAACCCACGAAAAATTGCAAAATCCAAATCCTTTGTGAAGGTTTATTTAGAAAAACCACAATGCTGGGGAGTCACTGTTACATAGCGTGGTAATTCTCTTCCTCTTGAGCAATATGCACCACACCGTGCGCATGCAATTACTTTGTTCCAGAGCTAACACTGTCATTTATACATGTACACATATGGTCCTCAGTGCACACTACACTTCACATGGATGGTAAGACACACACAAAGTTGAGCTTTTCCATGAAAAATCTGTATAAAAAAATACAAACCAAACTGAAGCAGTCAACACGAGAAGCAATGTGCAAAAACAGACAGTTACTCCTGAATGTTTGCTTAAGAAAAAGGGACTCTTCTGTCCTTGTTCCCCATTCAGCATTGACAATGCCAGATGTCTGAAAGTAGGATATGAAATAACTGGTCACATCTTGCCTCCCTTCGTGTTAGTTGCAGAGATTTTTAACCAGCTAAACAATCCTGTATTAGTATGAAAGTCTGCCTCCAAGCATCACCACTGTGTGCTGTTATTGCGTCCAACAGATCTTTAGATTGTTGGAATGTCTGATCTGTGACACTCAAGGCTGGTGACAACCTAGGCCTTGTGTGGAGCACACAGAAGAGGCAGAACCAAGACACCTCTGGTCACTGAGCCCCCTGGCAGGGGCTGGCAGCAGCTGCCTGCAGAGACCAGCCAGGGACTGGGAGCTCTGCTCACCCTGCTGGAAGGAGCCTGGCTCCCAGCTCCTGGCCATGGGGGCACAGCTCTGCTGGCTCATGGTGGGGCTGGTGTGGGAGATGGTCCCCCAGGGGGAGGCTCCTCCCTGCAGAGGAACCGTGGCTGTGCAAGGGGCAGGGCAGATGAAGGGATGGAGAGCCCACAGAGCTGGGTACCCCCCAGCCAGGTACCTCAGTCCATGGTGCAAACTGGGGCTGCAAAACACCCCTGGCTGTGGAAGGACATGTGTGGCTCTGAGCAAAGCTGTACAGATGCTGCAGACACCATGGAGCAGTCACACCAACCCATCCTTGTGAAACTGCTGCATGCAAACACCAACACTGTCAATGGCAGCTAAGACTAGAAATGGATTGCACTTGTTTCCCTTGAACACAGACACGTACCACTAATAACGAAAAAATAACCATTAAAAAAATCTTCAAACAATTTGGATTGATAATTGGGATTCCCTTGGTTGGATTAAAGGAAAAGAAGAAATTAGGGGCAGAGTGATTCCTATCACTGAAGGTTATCAGTAACATAATTTTAGGTGTTGTGGATGAGGATTCTTCCCACCCATGAAACTTCATGATGCAAAGCCCAGTATTCCCCTTGTAATCCAAATGGTTTATAAGGATTCTATTTGAGCCCATGCAGAGTTATGACTGTATTACAGAACTTGTAATTTTTTTAAAATGGGAGATCAAAGTTTTTCACAGCAAATCCTGCATGGATCCAGGAAGAACCTTAGCAAGACTCCCCTGTGTGTTTTGTTTTTTACTTGCAAATCAAAGGTTTCAGTTTATTCTGAGGAAGGGAAGAAGTGGAAATTGTAGAGACTTCTCAGGGAAGTAAACTGTGGCTGCTGCACTTTATATCCCAGCTCAGCAGACCACTTTAGCCAAATATTTTAAGTGGGATTTCAGTGAGTATTATTCCCTTTGGACCCCACTACAAAGACCAGTATCCAACAGGAAGAGTATTGCCTTGGACCTTCTCATTTCCTTACAAAAGGCACAGAGGGAGGGTTCACCTGTTAGCTCACACCTCAGCAAGGTGAAAACATCACTCAGGGAACTGTGCCAAGCACCCCCAGGTCTCTGATCCCAGCGCCCCCCAGCAGTCCCTGCAGTGACTGTGGTGTCCAGCCCTGTCTCAGAGAGGCCACTGCGCCCCAGCTCTGGCTGCAGGAGCATTTCTGCAGCTTCCTGAAAGCTTCAGGTGTGTGACACACCTGACCTGAGCATCCCTGGGCTATCACAGCATGCACCTCTGGCTGTCAGTCAGCTGTTGGCAGTGATACAACTGTGGTAGAAAGTAGTTTTAGATGGTGAATTACACAAAATGAAACATCAGACTGCATTCTTACTGAAATTTCGATGCTGTTGAGCATTGGGGTTAGCTGCTGCTTCATGGGTGCTTCCCACTGGGTTAGGATAATGTTCAGCATGTCAGTTAAGGCCATGATTTACCAAAGCATTAGTGCATGTGCTTAAATCTGCCCTTATTCAGATAAGCACTTGCAGGGGGATAGAATATAAGAAAATAAAGATAGTTTAGAAAGTAATCTCACCCCTAAGGAGTTGCAGCTGGGTCAATTATCAAAGATTAGGAACAGGCCTGACTCTAACAGGCCCCAGCTGTGCCCAATGAGAAGAAGATGCTATAACAGAGTGGGGTGGCTGGGTGAGAGGGGAGCTGAAGTCAGTGGCTGCTTTGTGAGGAAGAGAGAGTCAGTGCTCTGAGGAGCTGCCCACGAGAAACACCAAGAAGGTGTGGAACTTTTGTGATAGGAGACAACAGAATGGAACCCCTGTGATAAATGACAACAAGCACTGGCACAAATACTCATGTGCCTTGTCATACAGGGACAAACCTCAGCTGCAGCATATGAATGTCAGTCATGCAGCTGTCCAAACTATCCCTTTAATGTCTTTCCCTGGTAGCACAGTGGCCCTCTTGGATTAAGCATTTAATTAATCTTCATCTAAAAGGTCCTGAGAACAGTCCTATAATGCTAACAAATGTACATAAATACAGAACTAAAAAAAGTCAAACTCATGGCTCAAAGCAAAACAAATATTGCTCAGAATACTTGTTTAAGTTAAGATCACTAGCTGTAAACTGTGCATTCTAGTAGCAAGCAAAAACTTGTTGGCCTAGGAAAAAAACCCAAAACATTCAATGTCTACGGGATTGGCAGCACTAATATTACTTTACAATGTGGAGTAAGAATAAAAAACATCAGTGTAACATTGCAAAATGATCCAGCTAACCTAAGCTTATGTAAACAGTACGCTTTGACAACGTTTGTACGTCTAGGTGTGACCCTGCCCTGGGAGCTGGGCGGGGGGACACCCACCAGGGGGGACAGGAGCTGTTCCAGGGTGCTTCCAGCTGCCCAGATCCCTGCAGGAGAGAGGCTCAGGGTGTGAACCTGCAAACCTGTACTGGCATCACTAGTTCTACTCCTGGGAGCAGCCCATTGCAGGATTCAGTTCAGCAGGACTATACACATAGGTAAGGATTATTCACAAACATAAGGCATTGCAGAACTTGGCCCTAAAATTTCTATTTTCAGCAGAGACTCTCTTATTCATATACAAGGTCATCTTTTTATATATCAAAAAGTGTCTAAAATAAGGGTCAGAGTCACTATATGTTATGCTCAGTAACACAGTTAAGATGCTGCATATTGGCTTCATATACTGCAAACCATTTTCTTCATTAAAATCAAACCAGCTATGAACCTTTCTCATAAGAATTAAATTAACCATGAAAATTAAAAACAAGCAGGCTCTGTTTTCAAGGTTAAAAGGAGACATGAACAGAAATCAGCAACTCCCATTGCAATGGTTTTCCAGTGCCTTCCCCTCTGAGCAGTGAGCACTCTGGGACTGCAGTGGTGGTGGTCTCCAGTCCTGCCTGGTGTCCTGGGGGCTGTGGCTACTGGCGCTCCCCTTCCACCCGCTTCTTCCGCACTGTGGGGAACAAGGAGAGTCAGCACTGCCCTCCTGAGAGCACCAGACACCCCTCCCAGGGCATGCAACCCCCACAGAAGGGAGGAGCTTCTGGGAAACGCTCAGAAGAATTACCATAATCAATATGTGCCATATACCATCGTGCTCGATGAAATAATTGTGCCTAAACTGCGTTTTTTGTATCGCCGACTGTAGAATTTCACCAACTGTTCACATCAATATGTTTTCCACAAAAATCTCATTCTGAGTTAAAGGTTTAGGTGATTAAAAAATCACCGGTTCCTGCACTTCCTTCCAGTGATTCCATTTAGATTTTATTACAGTTTTATTGTTCTTTTAAATGACGCTGTGTTCCAGCTAAATTGATACTGGTCTGCTCTAGTCTGCAGTGCTCTCGATTATTTAAGCTTTAGGCATCAAAATTTAATGACTCCTGTAATTGCACAGTGTACACTGTAGGTAAGCAATAGTCATACTCTTTTAGAAAATAATTTGAAGTACTCTGAAGTACCAATATCTGTTAATATTGGCAAAAAACATACTGGACCTTCAATTACCTGTTTAAACTTCACATGCTCTGACTGCATCTGATAATCAGGTAATTAACTCTGTTTTTATACTGGAAACCACATAGGTTGAAGTTGCCATTTAGCAAAGCAGAGTGGTAAACTTGTGTTTTGGGCAGGATTATTTTGACAAGCAGTGTGAATTTTTACAGCACTTAAGATATATTATACCTGATATAGAGCAGGTTCAGTTGGGCAGCATTTGCTACTCCACATTCTAATAAAATGCATTGAGTCTTTTCTGACCTGGCCAGATAAGATTTGTGAGGTTCTCCTGTTTGTGTGATAGAAAATTTAGTGTTATGTCAATGTCACGTCCTGCTTCTGATATTGAATGGCTGAAGCACAGAACAAAGCAGTAGAACTTGATGGATGAATGTTTTCACCACAGAAAGTCAATAACAACAATATATTACTAAACATCTCATTACTTTACTAAGAGGAGGTTTTTTTCATCATGCCTTTCTGGCAAACAGATTGCATTATTCCAAAGCCTGCAGCGTAGCATCAGTCATTTCTGTCTGCTTTCAGTGTTTTGTTCATTTATTTTATTGAATTCCTTTAGGAATTCTGTCCTACAAAATCTTGAACAAAACCAAACAATACAAACACAGGAAAATTAAGATTAGAACATAAGTCTAATGACAAGTGGTGAAATAATAGGAAAAAGGGTTTTTTTCTCTATTTGTAGATGGGATATTTCAAATACCCTTCTGGGACACTGACAGGAAAAATAATATATAGTTGGAATGCTTAGGTATTGCTAAAAATTAAAATTACAAACCCCTAAAAGTATGTATGAAAGAAAGGTTTTAGCTCAACTTTTATCTTAGTTCCCACAGAGAGAAACCCAAGCAGAAACCCACAAAGTTATCATGGTTTGATTCCCCAGTCTGAAGCAGAACTGAATAAAAATACAAAGTGAATTTCTTTTTTCCCCTTCTCACTCTAAATTTCTACTGCAGTGGCAGCTTACCCAGATCGTTGTTTTTAGTGATAGCTGCTGCTACCCTGGTTCTTGGACCTTGTTTTGTGAACTGGTATCCAAACTTGAGAATCCTGGAGTTCTCCTCCAGCATCTTGGCAATCTCCATCTCCACAGCTGTCCCAAGCTGCTGCCTCTGTTGGGGATGAAGTGCCCCCAAAAGAAAAGGAAACATTTGCTTTCAGATGAGAGAGAAGTAAGTGGTGGTATTTAAGTACTGGGCTGAAAACTACTAAGAGAATCCCATCCCTGGAGATTTTGCCCTGGGTTTTCAGTAGTTTTATTGAGAAGTTTTCCACCCTTTGGTTGCACTGACTGGGGACACGATTGAGCCACAGAGGCTGCCTTGACTCTGCCAGAGTCTCCTGGTAGAACCCTCAAAATATCAAAAGAAACAAAAGTGAACTTCCCCAACGTTCTCTCCTTACCTGGTTGTCAATTTTAATCTCTGTTAGGGATTCATTCTTTTTCAGTGCATCAATCAGTGCCAAAATCCCTGTCCCAGTGATGAAGTTGGATTCTACATTCAGACTCTTCAGTGTTTTGTTCACTTTCAACATATCTGCAAATGCCTGAAGGGCCAAAAAGAGGGAACATGAGATAACATCTTGAAAGTTTCAGGGAATAGCAGGGAATCTGCAAAACAGAGCTTAGTACCAACAAGAAATAAAACATAAATATGCTTAGAAGAATGGAGAGGTAGATCAGAAGAGATTATATTTCTACTTTTCGTAGCCATAGGGAATTCCTGCAAGGGAAGATAAAGAATGCATCCTAAAACAGACATGGACCTACTTAAAATATGTTGAGGGTTTTTTTCCCAGTAATGTTATAACTTACAATAGCTACGGGGTCATTGCTTCGAGTAGCTGCAAGACTGAATGTCTTCACATGTGTGTTGGTTTCCAGAGCTTTTGCAAATTCTTTCAGTGTTGGAATAGGAATATTCTAGGGTAAAAAGACAAATCCAGTGATTAGAAAAGCCAATCACACTGCTGATTTTAATTATTATGAAACTGATCGATGAACAAGCACAGTCTATGCAAGGGAAACACCCCTGCTGGTTTTAGGAGTGTGTCAGAGTGGGCACAGTGGCCCCCAGAGGCTGGAGGTGCCTGAGATGCCAGCACTGCCCAGAACTGGGTCAGGCCAAGGCAGCACGTGACCCTCTCTGAGCCACTTTCTGTTCCTCTGCCAGTTGTGCAGTCTCCAATGCCAGCTCCTCCTCCTCCTCCTCCTCCTCCTGCCTGTGTGGGCTGATTGAATTTGGCCAGTGATGATTACACGGTACCCAGGAGAGATCTTCCCTCACAATCTGCTGAGAAAGGCAGCCAGAGGGAGTCACCCCTGGGGCATTTAATCAGCATTTAATTCAGGATCAGGAACTGATGACCTTGGAGCCTCTACAGCAGTCCTTTCCCCACCCCTTCCCTGAGTGCCCTGCTTTTTTCTGAACAGTACAGAGAGACAAAATTTGAGGATAAAAGGCACAGGCTTTGGAAGTATTTGAATAAATCCTCATATCATGACATGGACAAAACCACAGCATCTACCTTTATGTTGTTGAGATTAACTTCTGTCAGACTGGGATCATTTGCTTTTATCCTTTGTAAACTTGCTTCCACATTGGTAGGATTAGGTGGCTCCTCAAAGATGGGCTTGACCTTTTCACCTTTCACCACATCTGCAACACAAAATCTCATGAAATGTCAGCCTAGGAGCAGGCACCATCCCTCTGGCTGCTCCATCCCCGTTTAGGTTTGCACTGCAGCAATCTAGAAGGGTTTATGAGAGCCACAAAACCTGCAAGCAGGAATATTATCCCCCTTACCCCTGCCAGGCCCTCTGCACCCCCTGTGCACCCAGAGCAGGCACTGGAGGCTGAGGTCAGGCAGGGTGGGCAGCATTGTCAAGGGCAAACTCCTTCTTGATATAAAATCCCTGTACAATTAACTGGAGCCAAAGCAGCTTTGAAGAGCATTGCTTGGGATGTGCTATACTGCAAGGGCTGCTTTGTACTTTGCCTAATATCTGCAAAGAAAGGTGTGCTCAGAACTTGCCCACTGTATTAGTGAGAAAATGTCCCTGCACCTATGAATAGAGTGTGCTACATAAAGCAACACAAGCAGGAGGCCCCTCAGTTTCCTCCTCTCAGCTGATACTATCTCAGCTTACTATAAATTCAATTAGCTCTTGTAAAATTGCAACATCTGCACTTTTAAAATAATAAAACTATCAAAGCATGAAAAGTAAGTCTGTCTGCCAGCACTAAGATTTATGAAATCTTTGAGTAGTCATGTTCCAAAGAACTATGGTATTTAGTGCTGGAAGCTATGAGCTATAAATATTCTCAGAGATGCATAAAAATCATAGCTTAGAACACAATTAGTACTTCTAATTCCCACGCATACAATTGTGGAGATTAATTTATGAACCCTGCCTGCCCAAGCCACTAGAATATTGCTGACCACAAGTATGTTTGAATCCTTTTATTTTATGCTGCAGACAGGGAGAGGTCTTGAAGACTTGTGTTCAAGTCTCAGTGTAGTACACATTGCTGTTCATTGCAATGGGTAACAGTTCATGCCATATCATGGGCCAGAAGAAAACCACATCCAATTTAGAGCTCATACTCATAATAAAGATGGTCATAGATAAATCTTGAGCTGGTTCTCACTCTGCTCCCTTTGATGCCAAACCTTTTTTAAACTAATTTCCTGAGAGACCTCACATATCCCTGATAACACTTCAGCCTTTCTAGGGAGCTGGGAATTGAAAACCACATTTAGAGAATTCACCTTGGATGTAAGGACAGAAGGTAAACAAAAAAACAAAGCTTTTTTTGCATTTGTGCAGCACCCTGCCAGACTGGGAGCAGGGGAGACAAGCACTCTGTCCTCAGGTGAGACATCACAGTGTACTCAGGCTAGAGTCAGGAGGAATTTTCATTTTCTACTTCTTGTTGCTTTCCATGAGTTTTTCTTGTTTCTTCAATCATGGTGCTGTTTTGCCACATTGATTAGCAAATTTTTACTGGAGCATTTCTCTTGGCTAAGGAAAGGTATTGCTTTTGGACTCAAGAATACAGTGATGTGATGGTGATTTTCTGGTTCATAGGTCTGTGATTGGAGCATAGTTTAGCTGACTCACATAGCTGACTTTTTGACTTAGTACAACAAAAATATTCTGAAATCTAGGAGGATTAGTAATGCATGCAGTTGCCTGTTATGAGATAGATGGCAGCTCACACAGGGCCCCACTGGGAAGGCCTGCAGAGCAGCTTTATCCTGAGAAAAATGAAGTGACATGGTGTCCTGTCTGCTTTCCCACCTCCCCTTTAGCAGTGGAAGATGGAAAGGAAAGCCCTTGGTACAGACAGCTGCTGTTCTCATGGCCTGAGAAGAAGAAAACACTTTTTTAGTAGTTTCCCTAGAAAAGAGCATTCCACAGTTTTGTCTTAAAAAGTAAAGTTTAGCCCACTAGATATCCAGGGCCTGGAGGTGACAAGGCTTGGCAGCTCTCAAGAAAAGCTTGGAATTCAGATGCTCCATTTCTCCCTCCATCCAGCCTCCTGTGGGCTGCTGAGCTAAGATCAGATTCACCAAAGGTCTGTTTATTTAGTGCAAACATTTCTGGATTTGTTTTTAGTAACTGCAGCTGTTTCTCTTGGGGGATTTCCAGAATGATTTTGTTTCCTGTGTCCCTAGGGAGGCACAGAACAGGCACCCTTTGCACCACTGCCACAGGAGCCAGGTGCAGGTGGGAGATCAGAGGGACGGGCTGGGGCAGGAGCACATCCAGGCAGGCTTTGCCTCCCTGTGAATGCAGCTCGAGGTGCCTCTGGTCACAGATGTGACTCTGACAGGGATTCTGCCACATTTGAGCCCTTGTGGTTCAAATAATCACATTACTTGTGGTTACAAGTAATTTTTGAGGTGTGTAAATGTCGGTACCTGGGGCGAGATGGCCTGGCCTGAACTGTGGCCAGTTCTTAGCTACAGCTCACTCTGTTTTCTGCTGCTGCCTAAACTGAAATGGAATGGAAATTTATATGTCTTGGCCTCCTAAATATTCCCACTCTTTCAAACATCTCTGCAGAGCCAGATACTGCTCTCTAGGAAAACAGATTTCCTTAGGAATAATCTGTTTGTACACTACTGTTGTTATCATAATGAATTTTAAGATCGTATTTATTTTTAAATAGTCACCTTTCATGATGAGTTAGATCAATCAGAGTTAGGTCCAGTGACATTACACTAAATTAGACCAACAGAGCCCACCTACAGCTGTAGAATTCCCTAGAGATGACATGCAGCCCACAAGAATAATCTGCTTGCTTACTTCTCACGATTCCTTTTCCATCTTTACCGCGGGCTCCTGCTTCATCGAATTTTGGGTTGTTGACCATGTTGTGCACTCCAAGAACAGCTGAAATGTGTAAACAGCAGCAAGAGGATACAATGTTAATGACAGGAACACAGACTGCAGGAAATATCTGCTACAAATTGTAGTTTAGTTCCCCAAACAAAACCCCCTTTATAAAATGCTAACTGTGTGAGTCATGCCTGCTTGTAGGGAGAGTCCTTTGGGCTCCAAATTCCGGAGATACAGACACTTCCAATATAGATTTTTGAACAATCAAGTCAATGTAGAATGCATATCCCAGAAATGCCAGCTGGAAGGAACCACTGTGGGTCATCTTGTCCAGCCTCTCTCTCAGGCAGGAGCGCTGCCAGCACTAATGAGGTCAGCCATGGCTTTGTCTGCTGGAGTCTGAAACACCCAGGGATGGAAATCCCACAACCTCCTTGAGTAAATTGTTTCAATGCTACACTCCTAATCACTTTCCTTCCCTAATATACAACCTGAACTTCTTATTACTCATATGTTCTATTGTTTGGTGCATCTGAGAATTTCACTGTACATATGACGAGCTTAGTGCATTGCCATTCCCACCAGGGTTTCCAATGGAAGCACATTGATATTAATGTACTTGGGAAATAATCAGAAGTGGTGAAGATACCCAGGTCTAATCACCTGGCAACCAATTTTCTCATTCAAGGGGTTAGATTCCAAATTTCCTCATGAATTCAGGATCTTTATCCATTGCATCCTGTAACAAGCTTATCTGTCTATTTGGGATGTCAGAGTTGAGAGGAGGTGGCTGCAGTGTGCTACAAACAATGCAGATACAGTGGGATCAGTCACTTCCATCAAAGTGCAGCCCCCCAGCCTGGAGCCCACTGTCCACCCTTCCCTTCCCCAAATCACATGAGCTGCTTCATCTCCCCCCTGGCCTGACACATCAGCTTTAAGCAGAGAAGTCTGAAATGCAGCAGCTGTTGAGTCACACTCCAACCATCCTGGGCAATGTGTGACCCATCAGAGCAGCACCTGAGGGGCCATCCTGAGACACTCCTGGTGGCAGGTCTGGCCAGGGCACAGCTGCACATGTGGGAGGATCACAGCTGTGTGTTTTCTAACCTGCAAGGTCGTAGAGCTCAGTATCAGAAGCACTGGCCAGGGCCTCTTCTAGCTCTGGATCCAGGGTCACCTTCTCTTCCGTGCGCGTTTCTACAGGCTTCTCTTTAGGGATAAATATTTTGCCTAAGATAAAGAAAAAAAGCCAGAGTGAGTAATGAATTACTGGAACAACTTCTTTGCCTCCTGGCAGCAGAGGAATAGGTCTGTGACAGTGGAACTGCTTGGAAATACTATCACGTGCGTGTTTTTCTCTTTCTTACTTGATGTTATGCTCCACACCAGGATCTTAATAAGTCTAAAAATAAAAGGTGCAGATTACTGCTCTGTGTTGGTGATTATTATTTTAGGAATTTGTTCTCAGGAGGAGTCCCAGCTGGGATTTTTCTGAAGGTCCTGTGTCCTTAAATAGGCAGAATCAGGTCTACACAAAAAGCTTGCAGAAAGTTCATCCTTATATTTAAATGAGGCACCAGGAGCAGTTAAACCATTCTACTGCAAAACTCTTTCAGTTCATGAACTTCCATACATGATCCTGAAAGCTCAGCAAACCTCTTCTCTTCCAGTAACTCAATTTAATTCCCAGCCCCTCCAGAGTATCTTCCCTCTGTGTCTCCTGATGATCATTCACATAAATAGCCTTACCCTGATCATTTGTGCAGACCTGAAAAGTCTGAACTGAACCACATGTTGACCAAGAAAGACTCCTGGCATATTTGTTACTCTCTGTATCCTGCTGAAACCTTTGGGTTAGCAGATATGTGTTTCCATGCAATATTCCCCCAAGACTGAGGTCATTGGCCTGTCTGCTGAAATGGGGAAAATGCAGGATAAATCCAGTAACAGCACAACAAGTTCCACTACTTCTTCAGGCTGCTATGATGGTTAACCTCAGCACTGTGATGATGTAAACTGCAAATGCTTGGAGTGAGGCCCTTTAGATCAGAGCTGGAGCTGCACTTCAGTCCCCAGCACTGCTGGGCTTTTCTCCCACCCAGCTTTCCTGAGCAGCCCCCACAGCCAGGGCAGGACTGGATGATCCCCCAGGGTCAGACAGTGCCATTGCTCCAATAATTGAGGGAATTCCCACAATCTACTGTCCCCTGTGCCACAGCTCCCCTCACCTTGTCCCTAACAACCACTTCTCAAGCAGGCTTTAATTAATCTTTGTAATGATGATCTTTGGTTCAGGCAGCTTTGGCCCACTGTCAGCTTTAAGATTTCATTTCGTGCAACTTTTTACACTCTAGAAATAATGCTTGAAGCATTACATCTAGTCCTGTGGCTTTCTGAAATGTCTCTAAAATAGTTTAATTTTAACTCTATTAGTCATATTGTTACCATTCATAAATGTAATTCTGATATTTAGTACTGAATTACAGATGTTTGGCCTCTGTTTTTTCAACACTGTCATCCTTCTGTGACTTCATTTTTCCCCATTATCGTCCAAAGTATCATTTTCATGTAGTAATTTCCAATTCATTTATATCTTTTATACAAGTTTGTCTACAGCCATTTTTATGCTGTCAGCTTTCATGACTCAAGTCACTGAGTAAGCTCAGACAAAACTTTAATTGATATTTCTGAAGCTCTGGCGAGGTTTATTGATACATGATTCACATTATTTACCTTAGAGATATTTCTACCAAGGCTAAACCACTTCTGAGTAGAAATTGGACAAAAAGTTATGCAGAAAGTCAAAGTAGTATCATGGTATGATTTATTTTTCATGTGATACTTTAAGTAAGTAATCATTTTAGAAAAGGCTTCAAGAAGATAAAAGCCTTTGGTGGGTGAAAGGTAAGAACCATTTTAAGTATGACTGCACTAGGTCACAGCAATTAAGAACAGCCATCCCAGCAGCATCAAACAAAAATCAAGTGGAAATCTGGGGTAAGAAACACTGCCAAGATGGGGCAGTCATGCTCTCCAGATTTACCAGCAGCACAGCTGGGCAGGCTTCAGACCCTCTCTGTGCCACCACCTAACCTGAAGTGCTGGACGGAAACTTCCAGACACCACTGACCAAGACTTAACCTGATGCCAGCTTGAGTGTGCTGGAGGCTAGAAAACCAAAATCAAACAGAATACCTGAGTAAACAATCAATAGTGAGGAATACTGCCCAGAAAGTGTTTTCCTTTCAGATCCCTGGTGATTCCATGTGAGTTTCAAGTATTCAGTAGGTTGTTTGAGATACCAAGGGAATGTTTTTCCTGACTGATAACACTGATCTGTACCAGCAATTCCACATCTCCACCAGGCAGGGAGTGATTCTTCCCAGGCCCAAACCCCAGTCACACTTTTAACAAACACTGATCCAAGTCTGTGCTTTCACACAGAACATTGCAAAGGGACACAAGACCTTGAGTTTGGACTAAACTGGGCACAATATGTGGTGCAGTTGGTCTTAAAGGACTTTTGATATGTGAAGGTCAAGTGCCTTGCACAGCAAGAAATCAAGGGGTAATGGAAACCTTGAGAGGCTCAAACCTTTTCTGTACAGTTCACTTATATAGGAATACAATTTTAAACATTTGTTTCAGGCATATGTAATTCTTGGATACCAGCCTGAATCTCGTTAAATGTGTATATGATTCCCAATGATAGTTTCATTTAATGCATTCTCGGCAAATGTTTTAGAAAAAAAATTCTATTCTTGGTTCTATGAAATATTTAAAGGGGCAAGGTCATGTCAAAGACAGTAATATATATCTTTAATGTATGTGGGCTTTGCTGGCATCCAGTGGTGTTTAAAAATATTCATTTTACTGCTATCTAGATAAGAACATTCCACTGTGAAGAGAGAGATGCTGTAGCACAGCAGATGGAGGTTAGAAAAGCTCCTTTATTTAGCATGTTATTAGGAATTTATTACCTGTCCACCAGCTGCAAAACTGTGTGTCTGTTTATAGACAGCTGTCAACCAGTTTTCCTTCATTATTTAAGGACAGAGTTTAAAGATTCAGGAGCTGTCTCCTAGTCCCACATCTGTCAATTGTAAATTCATTATCCAGTGCATCATGGAATTCACTGACAAAATAAAATATGGATTGTGGCTTCCTTGATTCAATGGTCCAACTTAAAATTTATTACTTGGAAGAAGCCTTGGAGGAATAGTGACATTTTATTATTATAAAGTGAGATTTATGAAGAAAGTCTGCTGCTCTTGGTGTTCTTTATATTCACACTGTGTTTTAGAAGGTACTTTATTATTACTTTATTCTATGTGGTATAATTAATGTTGGCTGTGTTCTATTTTGCCTCCAGAATATGCTAATGTTCTGTGCTAAGTTTTAATAGTAATAGCTTAACTTTCTACCAATGAAAAACACAGTGACAAAAGTTCTGTTTATGCATAACTTGAGCTACTTTGTTGTTAACAAGACAAAAGTAACCACACTTCTGTGCAAGAATAATTTTTGTTTGTTTGTTTAACTGAAGGAAAATATAATTTTATTTTTACACAAGCACAGAAACCCAACGTGTGTGGAATCCCAAGTGCTTTCTTTCAGTGTGAAATTTTAAGTGTGCATCACTGCAATTCTCCCCTTCTTTTGGACAAACTGGGCCAAAAGTGTCTGGGGTGAACCTGGGGGATGGCTGAGGCAGCTGATCACAAACCAGGGACTGGCTGAGTGTGAGTGCAGTGAGCAGAGTTTTGTCTTGGCTCAGTTTAACAGCAGACCTACTCCTTTTCACCCACAGCAGGAACAAGACTTCTATTGAGACTGAAATACGAGATGGCTTTCCTCAAAAGAGGCTATGGAAACAAAATCCATTGACAGCCAGAGGGAAGAGGATTCAGAGGAAAGCACTACAGAGAGACACAGAATACGGACCAAGGTAAAAGGAAAGTAAACTCTCTATTAAAAAAAAGAAATTCACTGGGAACAGTCATGAAACCATAGATCTCATTTTGCCACTTGGTTCAGCCAGGTCTCTTTTCCTGCATTGTGCAAATGCCCCCATTAAAGCAATGTTAGAGTAAAGCAAGGAAATGAGATCTCCACCTTCTTATACAGTAGTAATTAACTACCATATGCACATCTATGAGAGGATTTTTAAAGGATATTTACCTAATTTTATAATACAAATGCCTTTTCTGCCATAAGTGTAAAACAATAATGTACTTTCTTTTCCTATATAGTGTAGCTCAGATTATTGTATTTTCAAGAAAAGACCTGGTTACACTTACTACTTCTGACTTCTCAATGAATCACTGAGCACAGTGAGTGCCTGTTTGTTCTCAATTACAGAATGCTACACTGACCTTGGGAGTGAAATTCAACAATCCTGGAAATCTGCCTTGCCTAAATCACAGGCACCTGATTCACTTTATTCATTTTACACTATTCTTTTCTGTTGATGCTTTCTTAAACACCTCCCTACAAATATTCTATTAAAATGGAGCTAAATTAGTTCTTACCAAGGGTAAATTTGTATTATGAAGAAGAAAACATGCCAAGTTCAAGTCAGCATGAAGCTGAACGCCAGCAGTAATAAAAATGCAGTATCATAATTGTTGTTGTTCTGTTGCTGTTGGATTAGTGTCAGCATATTCTATGCCCTAAAAATTATGACAATGGAATAGGAAGGCTGCAGAGATAAGCATTCCAAAGTTGTTAAATCTATTGTGCATAAACACAAAAAGTGAACTCAAGTTGCACCAGTATCCTTGACTTTAATCAGCATGCTGTGATCCTGCCACTGCAGCAATACCCTTCAAAGAGCTCTCCTGGAAAGTTTGCTGGCTCAAACAAAAATAAACAAAAGCCAACCTCTATTTTTTAAAAACAGAAGGAAGCCCAGAATTTCTACAGAGCCTCACATGGATTATCACAGGTTAGGATGCAGCCCTAGGGCAGTCCTGTGCGTTTCCTCCTGGATTCTCATTCCACCAAGCCAGCAGAAAGCTCCATGTCTGATGTGGAATGGTGCTAGAGGAGGAAGAAACTCAAACTGTGCCATTGCACTTCAGGTCCTCCTGGACACCAAAGACCTTTGAAACATGGGCAGAGCTGAATACCACACTAGTTATGCTCCTTTCTGGCCAGTTTTCTGCCACCTAACACAATCTTCTCCTCTTTTCCTTCCCTCATTGCCCCCTGTGCCTTCCCCATCCCCTACATCTCCTGGTTTTGAAAATCTTTGAGTCCTGACCCTTCCCACCACCTTCCCTTCTTCTGCCCTCCCTTCCTTACCACTGCTCCTTTCCCCAGAGCTGCCACATCTAATCCTTCATCCTGGAATATTCACACAGCTCCTCAAACCCCCCCTCCACCCCTCTGCCCCAGCCTCTCTGCTGGCTCTTTGCTCTTTTTTCTCCTTTACAGTGCCCTCACAAAGGGAGGGGAGCTCTGTCAGAGCAGGAGGGAGCCTCCCTGCCCTTGGTCCTGGTGTGACATGGAGGAAATTCCTCTCAGATGAGAATTTCAGGAGAGCCCAGCCATGCCAGGTGCCTCTGGGCACTGCTGAGCTGTCACATGGGCTGGAGCAGCACTCACTGCAGGGCAGGAGCTCTGAGCAGCACTCACTGCAGGGGAATGCTTGCAGAGTGCTGCAACAAACTGCATGCACAAGAAAGCACAATATTTTGAGGATGCCAGACTTGAGTATATTTCCCTGGGGATTCCATTTCAAGTCTTCTCTTCAAAGCATGGAGGCACTGCAGGTCATAAAAAAAACCAGCTGGAAAAATTTGCTCTAGATGGATAAAACTGTGTTTTCTCCTAATCTTGTTCTTGGAAGCAGCTAAGTCCTTTTTACTGACACTTTCCAAAAATCCAACTCAAGGCAGCCTCTCAGCATGGGAAATTTCACTATGAACTGTGCAAGTTTGGCAAAGTCATGAGTGACTAAAAGAGAGTCTTAGAGAAGCAAGCAGTGAAAGGCACTGGCCAGAGCCATTACTGTCAGCAATGCCTTCAATGTCTTAAGAGACAAACATCAGTTCTAAATTTAAGCCCTAAAGAATAGGAAAAAGGTGGCAAAAATTTAAACAAACCATTTAGGCATTGGGGGTGAAATGACTGCCCTGTCAGTCCAAGAAGGATACTGTGTCTCTATGTTAAACCCTAACTTTTGAAAGCAGTCTGCTAGACATGGTGGAACTGGAGCTCATTAGCATCTACTCTAATTCTCTGACCTTCTGGAAATGGCTGTCCTTATTACTGCTGCTGTGTATTGACACTCTGCCTGGCACAGACCCACATGCAACATGGATGGCCTCTGCCAGAGCAACTGAAAACACAGGTTTGGCCAACAGTTCTCTGGTACTTTCTTCCCTTTCCCTTTTATCAATCAGCTGAAAATGTTAGTATTTAATCACATACAAGCATGTTCCCCTTCCCTTTCCAGCCACAAATAATAATAGCCCAATCCACTGGAGTTTTTCCATGCTTTTGATGAGAACTGGATGGGACCCAAAATGAAATGGTTTGGCAAGGAGCAGAAGACCGTGTAGAAAACAGGGACAGTGGTGAAGGGTAGAAACAGCAATCCTTAAAGCAACCTTTCATAGCTAATGACATTTCACAGCAGAACTTTTTTTAATTGTGTTTCATTAGTACCATACAGTTCAGAGAAGCCCTGCAAGAAAGCAGAAATGCTGTTCCCAGTTGATGTCTGTGCCACAGCAGGACTCAGCTCTTAGCTGAGGTCAGGCTGAGGTACAGACTGCAGAGAAAACAGCACTGACAGAGCTCTGGAATACTTTGTGTCTGCACTGCCCCTCATGTTCCCCGGCTTTTCTTTTTTATTCCTGGGTCATTCATGAACTAGAAAATGATACTGCAGTGATGGAAGTCTGATAGCCACCTGTCCCAGCTATATGTGTCAAGTACAC
The DNA here is from genome assembly GCA_024362935.1 of Setophaga petechia. Classification (NCBI taxonomy): domain Eukaryota; kingdom Metazoa; phylum Chordata; class Aves; order Passeriformes; family Parulidae; genus Setophaga; species Setophaga petechia. Next base: position 11,978,044 of record JANCRA010000016.1, read on the forward strand.
TGGGTCATCTGTACTTAAGTACAACCCTAAGTAACTTCCACAGACCATCAGGTTCTGTGTAAGGATTTCTAGAACATCTATCCTGAGTAAGGATTTCTAGAACATCTATCCTGAGTAAGGATTTTGAGAACATCTATCCTGAGTAGGAACAAATCCAAAACACGCAAAATAAACTCTTACAAACTGCCCATCACCATGGCCCCAGTTATCAGCCCTTACTCTTCACCCTCACTGCTCATTGCTAACAGTTATCTGTGTTGCACAAGAGCTCCTGAAAGCCACCAGATCGTGTCAAACCACACCATGGGGCATTCAAACAAGTGCCCAGCCCTGACTTGCATTAGGGAGGATGTGGGTAAAGCAGTCTGAAAACATTTCTCAGTGGCCAGCTTTGGGTGTGAGCCTGTGATCATTCCAGCCCTGGCTGGGGCAAACCTTGGGTCTCCACTGAAATCTGAGATCCATCCCATACAGGCTTAAATCCTTTTTGTACAGCAATTAATGAAGTACATCACCAAGCTGAATATGGCAGAGGCCCAAACCCTAATGCATTCCATACGTTTGATTGTTTTTGCCAAACATCTCCAACCTCTTGAAACCACAATTACAATCAAAAACAAGGCAATTCCCTGCATAATCAACCCCCCCTTGTCTGGGGCTCATATTTAACATTTCCTGTGCTTTAACCATTCTGCATATCCCTGTCAGCTCTGGAATTTGATTTAGCTTGTTTTTTAGGACAATCAAAACCTTATGGTTGCTCAGCATTTAGAGACCAACATAGGCAACAGAGTTTTTGTCCTTCAGCAGCTGCTTGGTATTGCTTCTTGGACAAGAACTTCTTAATAAAATACCAACAACAAAAAAATGAGTAGATAAAAAATCCTCACAATAGATAAAAAATAATAGTAGATAAAAAAATGACAGTTGATAAAAAATCATCATGTACCACAGACTGGTCTGGAAGGAGGATATTTTAAATGCCACCTTCTTTTCAGTTCATCAGTGAATTTCCAAGTATTAGCTTTGTATAGTAACTGTAAGAACTGGTAGAAATGTCACTTTGCATTTAGGAGAAGCATCCCACTTCCTAAATTTGAAAAAATAAATGCTTTCCCAGTGGCAGAAAAATATCATAGTACAGAACACTGACAAAAGTTCAAACAACACTTGACATACTCTAATGCTACTGACACACAAATAATCTTAGGTCATAAATACCAAATGGCAAATTGGCATCAATTCCTCCCAAATATACAAACTGGATGCATTTTAGAGTTGCTTGAGAATTTATGCAGAGATAGCCTCAAATTAATTTGGAATTATTTACAGAATGGCTACATTACAGTGCATTTAGAGTGTAAAGAAATAATTTAACAAAAATCTATATAATATAATCATATAAATATTTACCAATCTGTAAATACATCTTAGAGACCATCAACATGCAGAAGATGAGAAATAAGATTTTCCTCAAGAGATATCCTTCTTTAGAATTCTTCCGAGGACACATTTTAGAAATTTAAATTATTTTTCCTGAACTAATTACTGAGCTTTGGATGAATACTAATTATTCTCCAATTAAAGCATCTAGCACATAGTATCAGATTTGAAAATGTCTTTCAGGATTGCTTTGTTTCCTTGCATGGGAAATATCTTCTTATAAGTGTAAATCAAGTAATTGATATTTTAATACAGCCATCCTGTTATTTTTTTTTTCAATTGAGAGTGTCAAAATGAGTAACACTGCAGTTACAAGCAGATTCTAAGATCCAGGAATAGCCACACATGGACTGTGTAGAACATCCATCACGTTTTAGCAATTAGCAGCCAATGAGCAGGTTTATTGTATAACCCATGGGAGGACTTCAGTGCATTTGGCAGATGGAGATTGCAGCTCTATGTTTTACAAGGCTCAGCTGCTGCATTGCTGGAAGTTTGCTGCATTGGTGGTGTTTCTGTAGGACACCTCCTGCCAAGCCACAGAGGGGCAGCAGGACTCACACTCCAGTTCCAATTCAGGATATGCCAAGCTCAAAATAAACAACTTTGTTCTCAAAGCCAGTTCCCCTAAAGCAGCACAAAAATGACACTGTGCAGCCCATCAGTTCTCAATTGTCAAGGTACTGGACCTCATCAGACCTCAGATTAATTCAGTTATTTCTAACCAACAAAGAAACAAAGGGTATTTTCATAGCATTTGGCCTCTGACTTCAAAGAAAATGTAGTATAATTCTGTGTGTTTAGATTATAATTGTAAAATGACTGCAGAAATCACAGAACACATGGTTGTTTTCATTTGACTTAATCTGCTAAAACTGATACTGAGGATTTTGTCATGAATTTGTATTGTACAAAGAGGAAATTAAGGGAATAATTCCTGTAGCCTAAAATGCTGTCATTACCTCATAATTGTAATAATTCTTGAAATTGTAATTTTGAAGTAAATGAACACAGTGAATCAAAAGCCAAATTAAGAACAGCTTTAAATGCTAGGAGGGCTGCACTCACTCTGTGCTCAGGGTAAGTGAAATGTGTGGTTGGTTGTGTTTGCAAAGCAGTGGTATTCCACACCAGAGACACCAGGAACTAATAAGCAGAACTCATAAGCACTTTAAGGGCATCTGGAAGCAAATGTAGGAATAATATTGCTTCAGCTTCATCAAAAGACAACTGAAATGGAATAAACAGCCCAGTCCACACAGTACCTCTGTCAGGGACAATGCAGGGACTCATTTTGTACAGACCAAGGGCCAGTGCTATGGGTATGCACCATTCCACACACTGCTGGGGTTTGAGCCTCATTTGGAGATCTCAGATACAATACAGTGAGAACTGCCAAGTCTTAACCTTAAATCTGTAAATGTCACCAAGGTGAGATGTGACTGGAGGTGTTGGTATAAATACCTGGGGGCCTGCAAGCAGTGACTTGTGCTGCTCTGACCCAGCAGTGTGTAGGAGACTGAAAACAATTGGTAATAAATCCATCCCACAGTAAAGTGCTTTCCTTCCTGCACAGTGTGTGCTTGACCTCTCCTGCTGCTGGCAGGACCTCTGCCCTGTCACTGCATGTCAGGGGCTCACCATCAGCCCTGTGAAGAGCAGTGTGTGGGCATTTTGATGGGGCAAAAAGTAGGTTAAAGAATATGGTAAAATGACACATTGATCAGATCGAGCTGAAAAATGTCTCATTTGTCTGAAATCATTGTTTCAAAGTCTGAGAACACAGTGTAATGATAGTAACAACTCCTGGCCTATGAAATGTTATATAAATAACATTTTACATCTTTGGTCATGGCACATATTGTAAAAAATGCTGCCCTTGAGTTTCTTGAAGTATCTGCTTTCCCTTAAGCAGATCCCATTGAAATAATGGCAAATGCCTTACACAGCCAGAAATGGACCCAGACATAGGAAGTTCCTTCTTGAATGAAGGGGTTGCCTGAGGCCAGCATTTTTGTCCAGTTTTCACAAACAGGGAAAAGGAGCTAGTGGTACTAAAGGAATATTGTTTGTTTAAATTATGACTGTTCCTGCCCTGAGGTTATCCTACCAGTGTTTAAATTATTAGAATTAGGGTTTTCCTGTTTTTCCTCTTTTTTTTCTGTAGCTGTAGGACAAGGGTAGTAGGGAAAGTGTCTGCATGAATAGCATTGCCAGATGTGATAGTAAACAAGTGGAAAAATACTTATTTTTTGTAACTGTATTCCCTGAGCTGCTACTTACAGCAGCTGTAGGCAAGATTCACTCACAAAGGCATTTATGTGTTTCCTCCTGAATGCCTCCCCCACTCAACACCCCTGCATGGCCTAATGCTTAACAGAGAGCAGTCCCTGTGGGGCAGGTGAGGGCACCTTTGTGCCTGAGTGCACCCAGGAGCACTGGCTGGCCAGGGAGCTGCTGCCTGAGCCCTTTGCTGCACTGGTGCTCCTGGTGCTGTACCCCCAGTCAATCTGGCCATTGACCCAGCACAGACCATGCAGCTGCCACTGGGACAGGCCACTGGGACTGCAGAGCAGTGAGCAGACACTGGAGCAGCTGAACCAGCCCTTCCCCTCCTGCTGCAGCAGCTCTAGATCTGACCGCAGCCTCGCGCTGCATGCAGGAGCCCCCAGCTCTGGCGCCCAGCACACGGCACAGAACAGGCAGCAGGGACTCCGTCTGTCTGTCTGTCTGCACCCGGTGCCAGCACCAGCATGGCCAGTACCTTTCTTTTCCCCTGTGAAGGGCACGAAGTCCTCTCTGTCCTTGTGCTCCAGGGCTTGCTTCTCCAGGTAGGAGAGCAGGCGCTCTCTGTCGAAGGGGCCCGTGGCAGCTTTGGTGGTCTGGTCCTTCTGGCGGAATCCCGCTGGCAGCAGGGCATTCTGTGAGAGACAGGGCAGGGAAAGGACAGCAGGCAGCTGCACACACGGCTCCACACCTCATCTCAGGGGTTTGTAAGTGAAATCATGCTTTGCATAATGCTCTTGGGTGACAGCAGTAACACACATTACCGACATGTAATCACAAAACCCAGCACATCATTCAGGCTTCTTGACTTACTACCCACTTGTCACGGACACATTTTATGAAAAATCCTTTCATTAGGATTTTTTCTCCTGAGAAGCTGAGAGGCCTCAGAAACTAAATGTAAACAATAATTATTTGCTGCTGTGGAATGCAACAGGTGCATCTGTGATTGGTCTTGTGTAGTTGTTTTTAATTGTTAGCCAATTACAGTCCAGCTGTTTCAGACTCTCTGGTTAGTTACAAGATTTTATTATCATTCTATTCCTTCCTAGCCTTCTGATAAAATATTTTCTTCTATTCTTTTAGTATAGTTTCAATATATCATCCTCTTTTAATAGAATATATATAATAAAATAATAAATCAGCTTTCTGAAACATAGAGTCAAGACTCTCATCTCTTCCCTTTCCTGGGACCCCTGCGAACACAACCACACCACTAATATTGGTATTAACCATATCCACAGTCAGAGCACCAAAGAACTAAGTAAGATCATTATAACCACAGTTTGCAGTCCAGGTAGATAAAGCAGGCTATGTTTTCTGTACATTTCCTTTACTCTTTTTTCCTCACCATTTTTCTCTCACTGAAAAAAAAAATTCCTTTTATTCTGAAGCAGATGTCTCTCAGACCTCAGAAATGAATGGCATGCACTAAAGAGACTGGTGGATGAGGTAGACTTCAGCTATTCAGAGTATGAGGAAGCCAGCTGATAATTCCCACTTTCAAGATGTAGCTGTGGGATCCCATGATTTCACCTGCATCCTGTAACATGGGAATATGCATGAGGCCCAACATTTCAGTCCAGGAAATCCCAGGAAGAAATGCAGGTGGGTGGACCTTGCAGTGCACACGCAGCAATGCCAACGTGCTGAAGGTGCCCCAGAGTACTTCAGAAACATTTCCTCACTGGCCAGAACATGCACAGGAGATCTGATCCATGGCAAATGCACAGGGAATTCTGAGCACATCCAGTGAATAACTCGAGTCACCAGTTATTTCACCTGTGAATGCACAAATGTGCCCAGAGTGCTCCAAATTCACTGCACATAGGTAGCATAAATACAAATGCACGATGGACTGATTTACTGGATTGGTTGCTGTTGCTTTTTTATGGTTTTCTGTGTCTCCATTTGAGATGCCAGATACTTGAAAATACCAGGAAATGTAGAAATGGTAGTAGTGTGGGAAGTGGCAACATGGTGGGAGAGAACATTAAAATCCCCCTTAATTTCCAGACAAACTGGTGCTATAGAACTTAGAAGCTATAAATCTATTGTGTTTCTCCAAATTCATTTTGCCTCCAGACAGAATATTTTATCTGCCATTTTACCTGCCAGTTTTCAAGCTCCTAAATCAGTTTGAAGATTTTTGGGTAGGTACAGTAACAATTCCCTGCACAGATGTGACTGTAACCTCATTATTGTAGGATCAAGCGGTTCTTAGAGCAGAGATCTTTAAATTCTTTGTGAGAATTTCTCAATTATTATATAAATATAATAATAATATTTATTTATTTATTTATTTGGAGAGGTTTTTTTAATATATATATATAAAATTGGGGGGATAGATAGATAGATAGATAGATAGATAGATAGATAGAGTCTCAATTATTCTTACTCTCTGGAAAATGACAGTTGTGTAGCTGAATCCTGTTTTTCTTGATCATACTCAAACATGTTCTCTTCAGCTAAAAATATATATATGCTGAATGACACAGTCAACGGATTTCAGAAGTTCAAAAGACCTGATCTCCATAAACACAGGTTATGTTTGTTTATTGCTGGGCTCAGAAATAGCAGCCATAAAAAGCTTCTCATTTTGTTGCAGTGTGCCAGCATGACTAAAAATTTAGACTGCAGACAAGCTCATGTCTAAATAGACCAAGAGCACAGTGATTTTTACAAAAGTAGCAGATCACAGCAGGAATACAACCAAAATGTCTGCAGCTGAGCTGCTCATCCTTTAGAGCACACTGTCTCTACTGCAACAGAGTAGAAATAAAAAATACTGCAGTGTGTGGCATTTCTAACAGGCAGTGCTGCAATTCTCATCACTCACCTCAGGATCAAGGTCATCAAGAACATGTTCTAGCTGCTTCAGTTCATCCTCTGAGAGCTTGCTGAGTATTTCATCCTCGTTGATGTTCTTGTACTTCTCCAGCTCCTTTCGGAAGGGCAGAGACATGGCTCCTGCTGCTCTGCTCTGCTGCTCAGGATTCCAACCATCCAGGGGTGCCCAGCTCCCCCAGCCACACTCCCTGCTAACAATGAAGCATTGTGAGCATCTCCATTGGGCTGAGAGTCCTGGAAAGCTGAGGGTCACAGTGACACTTATTAAAGAAACAAATCAGCAGCATGTGCTGGCACAGCACAGGGGTGTGGGACGGGAACAGCCAGGACGGGTTCAGTATCCCGGGGCAGAGCAAGCAGCAGCTCTGAGACACAGATAAGGAAAATATTAGCAACTTTTCCTTTTTCATAGAAATATAGCTGCTTTATTTCATTTGCTTGGAAACAGTATCTGTTTGCTCTTTTGGCCAGAAGCAAAGGAAAGTGGTAGAGCCACAGACAACAGTCCAACACTGACAAACAAAAATCAAAATGTTATGCCTTGAGGTATTCTATCTTATCCCAGCTTTGCTGCTGGCTGAAAGCTAACCCACATCATCTTGGCTGACTTTTTGGCACATTCTGGTTACCTAAGCATCTGTCAGGTACACTGGTAGTTAATCTTACATCAGCATGTTTGGATACAAATGACAGCATATATAATCAAAATTCTTGGAGTGATGAAATGCTAGTTATAGCTCAAAATATTATCTGTACTTCAGTCTGTTACATGGGAGACCTACAGAAGTTCAAAACTTGAAAAAACATGAAAAAAAATGAAGTTAGTATTTCACAAACTCTTTCAGTTTTAAAATTTGAATATGATTCCTTGTTAGAGGATCCCAACTGACTGAGAACAAGAAGATCCCATTTGCATGTCCACAACAGTCATTGTCATATTATCTGTCATATGACAATATGACAAAGGACTCTCTGTCTTGCTCTTTTTTTTTCTTGTCCAGAACAAATTCTAGAACCAGAATCAGCCTGTAAAGGGACAGAGTGAAAGAGAGCTAACTTATGATGAGAAGCAGCATTAGCTGGGGGCTCTCAGTGTGCTCCAGGCCCTCCCAGGTGTGCCCAGCTCCCACAGCAGCCCTCTCCCAATGACACAGTCAGCTGGGCAGTTTCACAGCTGAGTTTTTGCACTCACAAATTTCAGAGTTATGGCTGATATGGAAACCAGACAACTGGCACCTACCACTGATTTATGTACCAACCCCAAACCTAATTTCCTCTGGCCAGGTTTTTAGTTGTCATAAGCTGATAAAATCCATGTGGGTTCTGTTGCTTGTCATATGAGCTGGAAGCCTGATTTTTGTTTTTCTTTTATTCCAAGTCCAAATGAAAATATTTCATTTACTTAGGAGTTTTACTATTTAAGTACTAAATATTAAAACATATTTCATTTTTATATTTATCAAAACTACTAGAAATCAGCAACCTATTGAAAGGGAAGGGAATAATGAGTGGACTTATAAATTTGAAATATCTGGAATTCTGTGACTACTGCAAGGCACATTAAGCCTTGACTAGAAACTTAAATATCCTATTCCAAGAAGAATCATTATTTTGCCTACACACTTTCTTTTTTTCCGTATTCCTGCTCTGTTTGTGGCTGCTGTTTTCCTAGCATGACATCATCATCAAGCCATTCCAAATGTCAGGACAGAATTAAAGCATTCTTTAAATTGAGAGTTTGTTTTAGGGAGGTAGTCAGCATCTGTTGTTTAACAAAGTTACAACTGTTGTGAAATTTTCTTATAATACTCAAATTTCATCATATACAATGAGTGTGGGGGGTATTTTGACCAAAGCCAGTACAAAGGAGCCAATGTTTTTGTGTACTTTGTGATTAAGAAGAACACTAGTTCAATATGTGTTTAATCCAAGCAATTTTTTATCAAAATTACTTGTTAAATAATGAAAGCATTTTATTTAAAAATTATAATTTGTTTAAACTGTAAAACCAAATGGAGCTGCAGTACAACATTCTGCCCTAGGGCATCAGGTGCCTTCTCTAAGTTCCTTTGGATAAACTCATTACAAACATAACATTTCAGCTAGCAGTCATTAACTGAGCTAAAAAATTTCTTTGAGGGGATTACAGCTTTTAAAAACTATTTAAGTTAAATGATTATTTTATTAGAGTTTAATCACACCCCTGGAAAAGACAGAAATGTAATCCCAAGGGTAGGGTAATTAAATATTGTAGGAAAAGCAGCTTGTAAGAGTCCAGGGCAGGGCAATTAGGGAGGTGGAGGGCAGTTTCCCTGGCTGAGGGTCAGCAGGACACCTGGAACCAGGACCTCTCCCTCAGAGGTACAGTCCTGCAGGGTGACAGCCAGGAGCTGTGGCACTGGGATCAGCAGGGCCATGGATCTGAGAGCTTCTGTGAGGTCTGCAAAACTGAACCCAGGTGAATCAGAGCATGATTGTGTGCACCAGACACCCCCAAATTCTTTGTGACTTGCCCAAGGGCTCAGCCATAAAGGGAAGATGTGCCAGGAGACACTTTGAACAGGTGACACCTCTCACTATTTTAAGTAAGAAGAGAAGATGTTTGACTATGTCCAGCAGGGATGCCCCAAAGAGAAATTTAAACCCAGGTGTTACAGATGTACCAGCCTAACTTCTCTGATGGCATGAAGTACTGTGTTGAATGACCCCCATTAGATTGATAGTGCTTGGAAAAGCCTGAAATCTGAGTGCTTTTCTTGCCTGCACACATTTGCAACAGAAATTCCCTTAATATTTTCCTTTTCACAACAGAATCCTACTCTTTTGTGACTGAACAAAAGCAGAAGACACAGCTTAGGGAACTTCTTTGTCCACAATGCCTGAAAGCAGTAAAGCTTTTCTGGAGCTTTCACTGTGCTGCACAGGAACACCCATTGCTCACATCCTGGGTTTATGCTCCCTATTGACCTTTCACCAGAGTCACAGTACCACAAGTCAAGGGTAGGAGATAAATCCAACAATTCAGCACCAGTCAGACTGGGAAGGAAATGCTGACCTCTTGATTCACACACTCTGGAAACTGCTGTCTAATGTGATGATAAGGATCTCCACCTCCTTAATTGGATTTGATACTGTTAATATTGTGTATGTAAACAGAGCCACATGCTGTCTGTGCAGCTCCTTACTGTGGCCTGAGTGTGCACAGCTCTTTACTTCTTGCACACTCCATCCATTGGATTTGCTTTGTTATGATTACTGTATGAAAGCTTCCCTTAGTTACAAAAGCAGCTCTAACCCAGAGCTCCCTGCTGCTGTTTGTTGAGCATATAAAAGCAGATCAGGTGTCACACAGCACAAGGGAGATGTCCAATCTAGAGACAACCCCCTCCTGAATGTTACACAGCACTAGGGACGCTGAGGGAAGCAGGATGAGGGAGCATGGATAACACTGGGGCAGTTTCCCTTTAAACTTACTGGGAAGAGTGAAAGAGATTAAGGAATGGGGGAGCACAGAACCCATTTGTTTTTCTCCACTGAGTTCAGTCAGTTTCTCCTGGGCCCAAGCCCCACTGTTAAACAGCAAAGCCCAACAGGTGAGATCTGTGCTTGTTCTGGATGGGGCAGAACTGGAGGAGGCATTTCTGCCACCCATGTGCTCCTTTTAAACCCTTGTGGGGCACAGAGGTTTCACAGTGAGCTTCAAAGAACCTCTTGCTGTAGCTGTATTCCTGATTCCTTCTAAAGAAAGAAATACATTCTGTGTTATTTGGGGCAGCTTTTCACCTATTCCTGGCAACATCAGCATTCAAAACATGTTTTCAAAGAAAAAAAGGGTGTCATTAGTCAGCCTACATAAAATCATTATTGCTCAGCGCAGTTAACACCTGCTGTGATACAGCCCCTCTGCACCTTGCCATGTTCATAAGTACTTTTTGTTATGCTTATACACTTGTAAAAGGGCTATCCAGAGGAGCCAAGCTGTGGTTTCTGCTGATACCATAACACTGTTGTAATCTTCTACTGCTGATACAGATGTTTCTTTCAGAGAGTGAATCACTCCTCTGCTGAATTAATGCTGAACGTCACAGGGGTCCCCCTTGCATTTGCTTGGATCCCTTAGGAAGTGTTGGAACAACCTGAACTGTAGAATCTCCTATGGACCAGCAGCTACAAATGCACTTCAGGTCACTCCTGCTATCTAAAACACAGACTACACACTTAAAGAGACATCTGTCTCTGGGGTCCTGTAGAGAGGAGAAGACTGTGATACAGAGGATGTGAATTTCCAGGTTTGATAGTGTGTATAAGCTAAGAATGAAGCTGCATGACAATGTGCATTATGAAGTATAGAGAGATGTGATGAATGGGAAATAATCTACTAATAGAGTTTTTTGCATTTTTATTGGGAAAAAAGGTATTTTTTTATAATCAGCTTTGAGAAATTGCTCTCATTTTTGCCAATCACAGCAACTGATCTTTAGAAAGGAAATTCTGATGCATGACCTATTTTAAACTATCTCTGTACTCACATTGGTGGATATTTGTGTTTTGAAAAACAGTTGTAAAACTGACCTGTAAATATGGAAAAAAAAACCTTCCCTTTCTTTAAATAGACTCATGTAGCTAAACATGAAAATAAAAACCAGGTGGAATTAATCCCAAGTTAAATTGATACTGGACCAAATAAATAGGATTGGGGCCATTATGATTAAGGGCCGTATTTGTGCAACACAAGCAGATGGTCAGTAGAAGGAGGATGATTGTCCCATGCTGTCCAGGCAAGACAGTACCCCCACCAGCACACTGAACCCAGTGCCCGACAGGGAACATCAGAAATACTCCATTGTCTGACATATAAATAAGGTTCCTTTTTAATTTTTATACTTAAAAGGCAAGACGAATGCACCAATGTACTTTCTAACCATGAACATATGGGGGATGTATGCTGGGAGATGATGTTTTGCAGTAGGAGGCTCATGAATCTCAGAAAAGCTAGAAGGAATGCATTAGGGCCAGCACAGAACACAAGTGTGGCAGGAACACAGCATTGCAGAACTGGGGCTTGTGTGTGCAGGATGTGAATAGTACTGGCTACAGGTCCTGATGCAGATGCACCAGACATGTCAAAGAAATTCATATAGGTACAAAATGGAAGAGAGATCTGTAGAAAAGTATTTCCTCTTCTGGAATCCCCCAAACTTTTCTGCCTGTTTCCCAAAAAAACCCCTTCAGAACATAAGGAGTGCTGAACTGCTCCAGTCCAGTCACCTTTTCTAAACCTTTTAGATTCATGACACAACATGATCACTTTGTGGATCAGAGTAAATCACCTGTTTGAGGACTTGTAAAATTGGGTTCTTCAGAGTGTGCCTGTGGGGCTGGCAGGGGGGAGAGCCCAGCTGCACTTGGCACTGCCTCAGGGCTGGCTCTGGGACAGTCAGAGTGTGGCCAAACTTCCCCTGTGCCCAGCCCAGCTGCCATCCTTTGTCATACTGCAGCAAAGAATCCCTCAAAATCCCTGAATTTAAAATCCCTATATTTAAAATGCTGTTTTTCTCCTGAGCTAATGTAGGGTTACTTCATGCTCTGTTCCCAGCAACTGGTTTAGTCCTATATAGAGAACAGTGAATAATTAACTATTATGTTGTCTAAATATTAGACTAGTCCTGAAATTTTAGGATAATCATTCAGTGATGAAAAATTCCACTTGATAATTGGATGTGGCATTCTGAACCTTGGTGATGTTTATGCTACTCCACAGTTTACATCACAGTTGGCTGCTTAAATGGGGATTGATAACTTCCATGCAAATTAAATGTGAGACATTAATTCATTATAATGGGACTTCAGTCATGCCCTTTAAAAAAAAATAACCACCATGTATATTGCAAAATTATCCATATGAAAGCACTGTTATTTATAGAAGACATAAAGAGAAGAACTCCCTCTGATTGAGGTAACATAAAAGGATTTTCCCTAGTGATTAAAGAAAGATGAAACATTGATGCTTCTCCCACTGAGGCAGAATGTTACATAATGACCAATTTCTGATTGTTTCTAAAATAAAATTAGTGGTATTACTCATAACCATTCCAAACATGAAATTGAGCTCTGGAAAGGAAGTATTTCTTTACAATGCCTGATGAATTTATAGCTTGTTTCTGGGTATCATGATATTTTTAGATCATAACCATTAGAATTGTTTCCAGACAAACATACGATGACTAATTATACAGTGACCATATGATGATTTAAGTCTTACTTAGAAAATCCAACCTTTAAATCACTCAATTCCTGCCTCCAAGAAGAGGATGACAGAACCAACCTAAGCTTGCAGACATTGTTGGGATCGTGTATGGTGGTCTGACATTTCAGTGATGCATCGAGTACAGGCAAACACCACAGACCTGTTTGTCTGTCCTGTCTCTTGAAGATTAACACTTCCCATTGTTTCTAGAGGGGTAAAGTTTAGTTAGAAACTAATGAAACAATTTTTCGGCTCATTGCAGCTGGTAACTTTGTAGCACTGCAAGGTCCTCCTGTTTATGGGACTTGAGTGATGGTTTGAAAATCTGTGCAATGTTAATTAGCTCTTCTAAGATAAAGACGTACCAGTCACTGTCTGAAACTGAGGGCGGTGTGAAGTGCCGGCTGAGAGTCCTGGCGGACAGAATCTTTTTATACAGGCAAGAGAGACGATGAAGTGGCAGCTCCACCCACCATTTGTCATCTGCGCACTCACTGCTACGTGAACAGAGCCGCCCTGCTGCTGAGCTGTACCGGGGTGGCTCACTGACGGTCCCTTAAATAAGGAGAAGGAAATGGCCTCATTATCTTCTGGGGGGCACCAATGATATTTTAACCTCCTTCAATAACTACCAGACTCTGCAGGTTTGCAGCAGACAGAGGCTGATTTACCTGGAACAGGTTAAGATCTGCACCCCCTGGTCAGCACTGTCCCAGAGCTGACATCTCCCCTCTGTGACACAGCAGCCCACGGTTCTGTGGTCACCAGGGAACATGGATCCCACACATTACAGGAAGGAGGTGTCTTCATCCAGTTCAGATCCCAGCTTTTGTGCTGTGTGAAGAACTGCAGTCCTTGAATCAGCACATCCACCATGAATGCAAAGCAAAGCACACACTGGGGGAGAAGGACCTGCAGCTTTGCACAGAGGTACACTTGGAAAGCCAAAGGCCAGGTTCTGGATCCTCCTTGGCTGGTCACATTTACATGGAACCAGCTGCCCTAAACACCATTAGCCACATGAGAGCCTCTCCACTGCCCTGTCAGGAGAAAGAAATGCCTTGTGCAAGGTCAAATGGGAAGTCTGTGGCAAGATAAGGAATGGATCCATCTTCCAAGTGTCAAGCACTGGACAGCTTTTCCTTTGGCTATGGGTCGCTTCTTCCATGGACATCTTGCACATTTAAGTGGATCTTTTAAATGAACAACATAGGCCAAGTGAAAACACAGCAGAGAGACCCAAAGGCTGGGTAAGAGCATGTACTAATGACTGCAGAGCTGAGATCCTGAATAATGAATAATGACCACTGCTAGGTACCCTCTAAATAAACCTCTTTTTGCATCTTTCCTAAGCTGCTTTTCCTCCTTACAATGCACAGAGACATCATACCTAGCAACATTTTTTGCATTTTATCTGTAAACCAAAGCCAGAAACTATGCAGGATGTGCACATCCCGACAGCTGAAACAACAAACAGGAGAAGGAATTACCTGGAAATTGACTTTTTATTTTTACGATGAAATAATCAGACCAACCCTAAAAACAACAACAGCAGTGTTTGTTTCCCACATGTTGGAAACATCAACAGGAAAAAAGGACACTGGGTAACATAAACTCCAGCATTGTTCCACCTGTGCTGCCAACAGATAACAAACCAAGTGCTACCTTTTTGTCACCACTGTTCTCAGATTTCCCTGTTTTAGCATAGCAGCTGGACACTCAGTCCCAGCTGCTCTTTGAAAGAAGGATTTAAAAACTAACTTTACAGATTTCTGGGGCACCAAATAACGGTGACCCTTTGATAAACAGAAGCCACCACTACACTTGTCTGCTGTGGTCAGTAAACAGAACACGGGCATTCACCCCACTATGAACCCACCATGTACAAATACCTGTGGCTGCAGGATGCTACCAGAGCCTCTCAGTGCAAAACTCTGCACAGTCACCTCAGCCCCAGTCAAAAAGACACTCAATTACAGGAAGATATCAAACTAGGAGGTTCAATAATATAGGAATGCTACTAAAAAAAACCCTAAAACAGGTCAGTAACAGCAGAAATGCATGAACATTGCTGGCCAGAAGTTGTAAAATACTGGAAATAATGTTAATTTGAGGAAGGAAGAAAAGGTATGCAAACAGAGAGCAAAGCACACCACTTTGAATAATTTTTTTTAGATTATCAAGATAGGAAAGGCTACTGGCTAAGCTCAGACATACAACCAAGCTGGATAAATGGAAAAAAAGATGCATTAGGAATTTAGTTTGGTGAAGTCATTAAAATGAATCCTGTAAGTCTTCATTTTTCTTACCCAGTGGTAAAAATTTAAATATATCCATAGTGGAAAGCAGTTAAGATGTGCACAGTGTAGAGCACCAGCACAAAGGCAGGCAAGCTGTTAGACAGCCAATGAGTGCAGAATAACATGGAAAGGACTGAGATATTGTCAGTATAATTCAGTGAGACACCACCATGCACCCCTGAGTGTGAGTTCAGTTTTCTATAACTGCATCCCTCACAAAGAATTAGAGGATGTGATGCTACAGTACCAGGCCAGCTGATCCCAGGTGTTTCTTTACCATTACATGTTCCACTCCCCAAGAGCGAAGGGCAGAACAGAGGAAATTCAAGGACAATTTCTTAGAATAATCAGTTAAAGTAAAGCTTTCATATGATAAGAAATTGAAAGACAATCTATTTACTACAAATGAGCAACTCAATAACTTGATGAAGATTTCCTCTACTAAACACTTACAGAAGCAGAGATCTACACAGTGTATCATTCATGGTATAAAAACATAATTACTTCTTCCAATTATTTTAAATTTTATATTTGATATTGATGAATATTGAATATATTTGTCTCATTAGTAATAATGTTAGAATTTTTTCCAGAAGTTTTTGTAACTGCTAAGCTCAGGATGTTTATGTTGATCTAACCAGTTGTCATCTACTTTTTGGTGTTTATACTCCTCAGTTATCTTTACATGCTTCTCATTGATTAACTGTGGATTTTTACTCTGGCAGAAGAAATTCCTCTAAAGTTTCCATCAAAGCAAATCCCCTTGAACTAGGGCACCCTGATTATTTTTAATTAGAAGATGACAGAACAGACAGTATGCAATATCTAATGCCAGTGTGCACGTTCTGAGGGTACACTTTGCTCCTCAGGATGTTGGAAACGTTCTTACATTTTCCAAATCAGCGATCTTTTCCTGAACCGGGCATTGGTTCGTTTGTTCTGACCCGCTGCCCGGAGCATAACCACCCTCCGCCGTTCCTGCCGTATCTGTCACATACAAAAGGCAGGAGATCTCCAAGGAGGGGCAGCTCATCACCATCCACACAAACACCTTCTTCAGGTATTTTATTAAACTGCCCCATCTAATTTCTGTCCTCCCACGCGTGACCCGGAGGATGCGAGCGCTCCGCAGTACCCAGGCGCGCACTCGCTTGTCAAAGCTGCGTTCTCCGCCGAGCCCGGGCGTGGCGGGGCCGAGCCCGCCGTGTCCCGCACGGCTCCCGCGGCGATCCCGGGGCGCGGCTGGGTCGGATCGGGGCCGCCCCGCATCCGCGCCCCGCGCCGGGGATGCTCCGCCGCACCCGCCGCCCCCGCCGCGCCCCGGCAGCGCCCGCTCCGCAGTGCGCGGAGACCCGCGGAGCCCCCGCGGGCGATGCTGCCCCGAGTCCCGCCCGGCCCGGCCGCCGCCTTACCCCGCCGCGGGGCCGGGCCTGGCCGCCGCCCGCCGCCTGCGCGCCGCTCCGCGCCCGACCGGCGCCGCCCGCCGCCTGCGCGCCCCTCCGCGCCCCGAGCCCGGCGGCTGCAGGTGGGTGCCCGGCGCGGCGGCTGCGCAGCGCGGCCCCGGCCCTGCCGGGCACGCTGGGACTCGTAGTCCGGCGGCCGCAGCGCCCGCCGCGGGCACCGGCACCGGCAACTGCACCGGCGCCGGCAGCGGCGGCTCCAGCAGAGGCAGCTCCCGCAGCACCGGCCCTCCCGCCCCCGGCCGGGCCACCCTCCCTTCCCCTGCCCCCCGCAGCCCTCTCTGCTTCTGTCCGCCCCAGCCCCGCAGGTGAAGTCTCGCCTAACCCACAGAGTCCCTGTCGCCTGTGGCTCGGCACGATGCGGCCTGAGCCTCCCGTCACCCGTGTGGCTCACGACAACAGAGCGCTGCGCCTTGGGCGCTCTGCCAGCCGCGGCCACCGCCCCTGCCCCGAGCACAGCCCTGCCCGCACGCCCTGCATGCGGTACCCGGTCAGCTCCGGGCACACGTGTCGCCAGCTGATCCCGAAGAACGCGGTTTGCTCCCTCTCAACACCTGCTGCAAACTGAGCCAGCCAAACAGGTCCTGCAGCAGAAACCTGCTGGCCCTCACCCCGAACCAAGACGTGTCACCCCAGGGAGCCAGTTTTGGAGTAGAGGGTGCTGGCTCCTGAGACCATTTTGATTTTTTTCCTTTCTTCTGTTAATTAGTGTTGGCAAGTCAATTTATATTTGTTCTATTATTCTATAGTAAGGTTAACCATTGGTTGAAATTATATGTAATATTATTTGAGTGAACCCCTTTTAATTAAGCATGTCCATGAATTTATTAATCACAATGCTTTCACTGGGTGTTGTGATTTAGTTGAACAGAGCTCCTTGGTTCTGAGCACTAAGTGAGGAGTCAAAAGCAGTAGAAAAGCTGTTCCAATGATTGGGATGTCTTTAAGTTTCATTTCACATTGCCAGGAAAAGAAGACATTGCCTTGTTAAGAAGCAGATGCTGCACTAGAGTTGAATTTTCCTACGGAAAAAAAAGGACAACTAGGAAATGCCAAACCCTGCCAAACCCCTCAGGTGTCTGTAGCAAGACTTAGCACAGAAATGCCACTGCTGCTAAGGAAAACACCTGTATCCACAATAATATGCAGAGTGTAGAAAAATCCTCCAAAGCTGCAGTTACCTGCTTGGAACCTCCTTACCTCAAACTTCTCAGCAAATGGGATATCCAGCCATAAGTTAACAGCTTTTTTGCCAAACACCTAAAATGTTATCAGATCAACAGAAATGTGAAATAATCAGATCTATTTATTCTGCAGTCTTTCCCTTTCCTTCCCTTCCTTGAAGCATTCAAAGAAAATAGTGTTTGCATCTGTGGTTTTGTTTGTTCAGCCCCAGAAGTATCAGGAAAGCTGAACCAAATTGCTTTGAAATCTTCTGCTCTGTAACTTGGTGGCTCAGGCTGAAGAGCAATTTGTTGGTTTGGTGGTGGGGTTGAAGCTTCCCTGCAAACGGGTCTCATTCAGCCATGAGACAGAAATGTGGATTTAATTATTGACACGGATCAAAACCTCTTTTGGGATTTAATCTTGGTCTGTAGGATCAGGGCTTGAATGAGTCACTCATAATTATACAAATACTGGGAAAGGGAAATGTATGCTATCTACACAGAGTGAAAGTTAACATTAGGGTGTTTGCTTTTTGATAAACTCATACAAGTTTTTTCACTCAGATTTTCCTGTCACGCCTTAAAATGTATTTATTTATTAAGCTGATATGAAAGAAAATGAATCCTCCCATGCTGACTTTCCCATCTGCATGCTCTATATCTGATGACAAATTCACTCCATATCACTTTCTTTTAAAAATGTAACAATCCTCTGCAAGGAGTATAGAGTTTGGCTGAAGTCAATATTCTGCTCTTCTTTGGCTGTGGTTTCATGTTTCTTTCTTCCTTATACTTCATGCATGGAATTTGCAATCAAGAAATCAGAAATATGATCAGTTTCTGTTTAAGAAAAGGTGCAGGTCACCTGTATTTACGAGGCATAGCAACAAAACCACAGTAAATAGATTAAATGCAGATGTGCTAGATAACCTTTCATTCTTCCCAAACTGCAACATTAAAAGACAAATGTATTCAATACAATTCATTAATCTGAGCTCTATCCCATGTCTGGGCTGCAGGAGATCCCGTTTATGGGCTATGCCTGCTGTGATACATTTACATCAAATGACTGTGGCCACCTGCACTGACCGTATTTCCCATGTGTGGGATTTCCCAGGCTGGCATATCTGACAGGGTAGGGCAAGGCTCCAAAGCACGCCTTTTTTCCCTGGCAGAACCTTTGCATAACATTTTGCCCACCTAGCCTTTTAATTTTCTTTTACTTTTATGTATTTGACCTGTTGAAAGAAGTGCAGTGGCAGAGTAAACACCCTAAGGATATAACATAGAAAGAGATAACTACCCTAGAAAAAAATTTACTCCACTCTGGGGGATGCCTTTGAGAGCTGGGATCCTGTGGTCCCAAAACAATGCATTTCCTGGCTCAGCCTTTCCTACATCCAGTGACAGTTTGTTTCAAAGGCTCTATGGTGAACGCAGTGTAGACGTTTGGCATTTTTTCAACTCTGTCTAAACTGGGCTTACTGCCAGCAGGTTGTACCAGTAAATCATTAGCTGGGGCACCCAAAAGCAAGTTTTATTTTGCTAAACTATTTGTAGCCAAAATGTGGTCAGTTGTTTCAAAATGTTTGTGGCACCTTTTAAATAAAAAGCCACAGGGGCTGTTGTTTTCATCTGGTTTCCTTATGACACAGCTTGTAAGACTTTGCTTAATTAATTCCTGCTAGAACTGGAGCTTGTCTTCTAGACAACATCTGGACTTGATTACTGTGTGGTGCATGTTTTGATCTCTTCCCTTAAAGACCAGATATTGATCAAATTCAGTGACCTGTAAATAAAACCCCCTGGTTCGATTCCTGATCAGCAAATTTCAGGCCTAGGGTAGAGAAAATAATTTACTCTTGCCCAAATGTAAAATTACTGAATTGGGGAGATACTTCTGAAATGCCCTTGAAAGAAAACCAATCTATGTTAGCAGCCTCCATTTGTAAGATCTTGATGGTGTAAGCCTTAAAATGTTGGCCAGCAGCATTTCAACTGGTCAATCCCCAACTATATTTGGATTGGAAATTTTTTAGTTGCATTGCTTTGATAGATAATAGGATTTTCTTGGATTGTTTTATAAGGTGAGGTACAGTAAAACATTAAATAACACTATTGTCAAGTCCTCTGTTATTTCATCCAGACTTGCTTCCTGTGAACCATTCTACATCTTAGCACAATAAATCCTGAATAAATGCATTTCAATTTAGACACTGCATTTGCTATGGTAGCAACACTAATAATAAATATCTTATCTGCACCAGTTAATTTGCAGCAGATATCCAACTGAACCACAACTTTCATTTTGCGGGTGTGGAAGGTGAGACACAGAACAGATGGTATTTGAAGCTGGGGCCCAGCTGGCAGGCATGCCTCTGGGAACAGGAACAGGCAGAAAGGTGCAAGGGATTGCCACAGGACACAAGATGACCACCACTGAGCCTGGGGCCAGACCCCAGCACCTCACCATCCTCTGTGCCCCTCTCAGAGCTCTGCATCCCTGCTCTGCCCCAGGCAGCCTGCCCAGGTTGGTTCACACTGCCCTGGAGACACCCTGGAGCAAAGGCAGCATGACTCTGCTCCATCCAGATGTGGCTCCTCCTCCATCCACTCCAGCTCTGCTGTCTGTTCTGGGATGAGAATGAGGAGATTTTGGCCAAATCCCCACCTTTTTTACATTGTCCCATTTAAAGTGCTTTGCACCTCAGATAGGAGCAGATCCAAGAGACACTGTGCTCCTGTCTTTACAGGGTCTGCTAATGGGGAAGACCTTTCTGTTCCACATCCTTCCCAATGAAGGGATCTGCAGGACAGCTTCTTAAGCACTGAATTTCTCTCTTTATCCAAAGAGTCAGAGGCCCAAGGTCAGACAGAGGCCTTCTGGAGCTGACCAGTATACACTGGGCATGTTTCTTGTACCACTTTTTCTTTCATGCAGTGTCTCCAGGGAATTGCATCCTTTGGAATACATCTAAAGTGTCCTAATGGTCTACTTGAGAAACAAAGCCCTGTGAGGGGTGGAACCAGATGCTGGGCAGAGCATGTCAGACACATGGGCTCCTGCAGAGGGAACTGAGAATGCTGTGAGTCTGATGGTCAGTGCTTGAGCTCTCTGCAGACATGGCTCAGCAGGTGGGCCCTGGGCTGGCCACAAGGCATCCACCCACAAGAAAAGGGAGAAATTCCTCCCCCACAGGTAGCTACCCCTGTGGCCTTCCATCAAAGGCTGTGTAAGCTCATGGGAGTGTGCTTGTCTTAACCCTTTGCATCTGAACATGAGGTTCTCAAAGTGTTAGGCTTGTGTCTCAAGAGGTTCTCAAAGTGTTAGGCTTGTGTCTCAAGAGAACCAGGACTGAACCATGTCCCTCTCTGCTGCTATTGGAAGAAATATGATTGCTCACACATCATTGGTTTAATCTGACTCATTAAAAAGGATATATAGATAGAGGGTCAGGCATCACTTTTTGTTATCATCTACTTTACTGACAATATCCTTCCTGTCTACATCCCGTGTGAATTCCCTAGGCAGGAAGATATTTCTGTCTCAAGCCTCATACTTTGAACGAATATTCTTCATCAGCACTGTGGAGAGTAAGTATAGTATGTTTTAATCAGTTTAGGATTATGTCGGAGGCTTTTTTTCCTGCTGTGCTCAGCTCAGTGACCAGCAGTGAGGAGCTCGATGCTGCCTCTGCTCTTGCTCTGCATGTGCATTGTTTCAGCACCAGTGGAACTTCCACTGCTGTCCAGGTCTTCTAGTCACATTATAAACCTTAAAAAAATTGTATACAGAATATTGTTTACTAGCACGTGGTGCTTAGTAGGTAGCTGAAACATCCTCAAAATCCTGATGATTAAGCACACACCATCACATAGGGCACCTTGGTGCTTGGATTCCGCCTGCCCCGTGTCCACAGGAGGAGCTCTGGCCCGGAGCTTCCCAGGAGCAGCCGCTGTGTGCCCGTCCTTGCTCCCTTTGCGGGTCAGGGGGTGACAGGGCCCTGGAGGCCTCTGTGCGATGCTCGGACTGACAGCGCGCAGGGGGAAGCTGCGTTTTCAACAGAGAAGAAACAAAGTGTGGGCTGAGGCGAAGACGAGGAGCCTGAAGGGGCCAAAGGAAGAAAGAAGCTACAAGAGAGATCTGCAAGGCCGCGGAGCGCCGAAAAGGGTCCCATGAGTGGAGCGGCCCCGGCGCTTTGCCCCGCGGGGGCAGAGCACAGACGGTGTCCGTGCGGAGGGGCCGCCACACACCCCGGGGGCACGGGCTGCCTCACGAGGGACCCCGCAGATCACGTCGATCCAGCGCCCTGCTGGACAGAGGCAGCTTGCACAGCCCAGCCTGCTCAGAGCCCCTCCAACCTGGCCCGAGCACCTCCATGGCCGGAGCCTGGGCCGGTACCAGGAGCGGGACCGCGACTGGGACCGGGACCCACACCAGCCCCGCCCAGGCCCCGCCGCTCCCAGGGGCCCCGCCCTCACTCGCGCGCAGGCGCGGGCGGGTCGGCGGCTCCCAGCGTGCGCGGGGCGCAGGCGCGGCGCTGCTGGTCGGGCTGGGCGAGCGGGGAGCGGCGGCCGGCCGGGTGAGGGGAGCGGCAGCGGCGGGACGGGACGGGGCTGCCGGGCGGAGCCGGGCCGGGCCGGGCTCAGGCGGGCAGAGCTCTCTGCCCGCGGCGGTGGGAGCCCGGGGGGAGGCGGGTGGGAGAAGGAAGACGGGGCTTGGTTGAGCCCGGCCGGCCGGACCCTGGCGGCTCACGGGGGCCCGGAGCCCCGCTGGTGCTGGGGAGCGGGGAGGTCCGGCCGGGGCGGCGGCGGGCCCGACAGCAGGGCCTCCCCCAGCAGCCTCCCGAGCGGTGGGCGCGGGGCTGAGGGGCCGGGGGAGCTGCCGGGCTGGGGCTGGGTGTTCAGCCAGCGCCCCGCTCTGCTGAGCAGCCCGAAAACGGAGACTTGGGAAACTTCTCCCGTAGAGCTGGTGCCCGTAATCCTTTCAGTTTTGCTGCATGTGTTTCCACGGCTCGCCCCGCGCTCCTGTCCCCGCGGTCGGTGGCGGAGGGATGGATGCCTTTCCGGGGCGGGGTGCGACCGTGCACCGACACCGGGCGGGCGCTCCCGGAGCCTCCCGTGCGCCCCTGCTCGGGGCTTGTCCCGGGAGCTGCACGGAGCTTTCGGGGGCCTGCTCTGAGAGCCCGGCGCTCTGCGGGTTGTGTTGAAATAAGTGATGTTCTAGGGAGGTTGCCGTGTACTTAAAGTTTGCTGCAATGTGTTGGATCAATCCTCATAACTAAAGCTTGGTACGGTGTCAGGTGTGGAGAGCTTGAAAGGCCATTGATGTAAGGGAGGACCTGAAATTGACTTGTATTCAGAGCTTGAAAGGCCATTGATGTAAGGGAGGACCTGAAATTGACTTGTATTCATTCAGAAGTTTTCCTGAAGTAATAGAATGGAAATGAATTAAATTTCTTCTGCTGTTCTGTTCCAGGCTTGTAAATTTTGTCACTTTTCTGCAATGGATAAAAGATAACTGAATGTTTCAATAAACATTCAGGTAGCTTGCATCTGAAGTTTCTTTTTGACTAAGACACCAGCAGGCAATTTCTCCAGGAGCAGATACTATGTATTAATGGGCAGCAGGTTTCTATTGAAGAACATCCAGGTATTTTCTGAAAAAAGTTATGCCTAAACATCCCTCATCCTGGCCCATCAGTAGCTTCCTGCATGTTGGCAGGGAGAATGGACAGCTGGAGAGGTGATTCCTGACTGAGGAACTTCTTGGGGCACCTGGGATTCTTATCTTCCCCAGCCTTGTGTTTATTTGGGATTGTAACACCTGCCCTGCAGCAAGTTTGGTGAGCATGCCTGGAAGTGCCATGGGTGTGCTGAACTGCTGCCACTTCCATGCCCTGTGCAGCTTGCCAAGCACTGGCTTTGGGGCTTCTGGCCCTGTCACCCCTGCTGTTGCCTGGGTGCTGAGTGGGTATGTCTTTTTACCCTGTAATGCATTCAGGAACAGGCACACAGGAGTAAGTTTTTATGGGACCATGCCAGCTTCGCAGCTTGGCCATCACTCAGAGCTCCCTGTCTGCAGGAGAGCTGTATCCCAATTCTGTGTTACTGTACACAGGGTATATGAAAGAGCAAAGTGGGCTTTGGTTGCAGGTGCCCTCTGATACACAGGAGGAGCTTGCAGGAACTGGAAACACAGATGTGTTCAGGTTTCCTTCACTATGGAAGCATCTGCATGGTCTGTGTAGTTACTCTGCAGTAGCTGCCCGTCCCCCTCCACTCCCTGGGTCACTGCATGAACAAAAGTGAAATTAGAGAAGCTCAGTTTGCCATGTATAAGGCTCAGTGAATTGTCTCTTTGAAGAGAATGAAGCCTTGGGCTTGCTTTTCTAGGAAAATAGCCCAGAATAGTTGTGCGTTCCCACCTGGAAAACACAGTTTACCCTGAGGAGAAGTGTGGGCAAAGGCGAGCTGCCACCTGCTGGCTCCATGAGGCTCTGGGCTGGGGGATATCTGCTCCTTCCCGGGCAGGACAACCCGGATCCTGTGCCCTACCCCAGGCTGGGGCTTTGGAAGCCTCAGGTAGGTTTCTAAAAGCTTTCTGCTAAGAGGGACAGTATTGGGCTGTTCAGCAGACTTATAAGGCATTACAAAAATATCCTAAGGAACCTGCTGGGATCGTGGTAATATTTATACTTACTCATTTTTCTCCTTGCTTTAGTAAGTAAAGATAGCTCTTTCAAGTGCAGTACATTCTTCATAAAGAGTTCTGTATAATCTTGCACACTGGAAAATAGAATTGTTGCCATCGTAGGGTTTCCCTGGGGAAATGCTCAGATTTGGCTCCTCCAAGCAGCTGGGAGGGTCTGGGGCCCCGAGTGGTGCAGGAATGCTGACAGCACTGCACACCCCCTGCTCTGCTGGGGTCACCCAGAGGCTGGGGGGAAGGAGGCTCATGAGGAACAAATGAGATTAAAGTGAGCTCTGACTGTGCTGGCCAAACCCAGCTCTGTTTGTTTTTCATGATGTTGCTTCTATTTTAAAATCCAAGTCACGGAAGCCATTTACAGTGGACTTTAAAAAACTGTTGTTTCCTGTGGGCAAGTTATATCTAAAGAGTTTCTCCTGTTTGCATCCCAAGAAATTATGTTCTTGAATATAACAGAAATTTCGGGGGGGGCAAGGGGTGGAGTTTTTGAAAGATAATTGGAAGCTTGTTATTTTTAGAATCTTCTGGTTTTTAAAAATATGCTTTCAGAGAGGAGGGGAGAAAAAATATTTTGACTTGTGCATAAGAAGTGTGTGAAAGTTGTTTGACAGTCTTTCAAGTGGTTATTCAGGTAATGGCATATAAAATGATATAAAGTTACTGCTGTTTTCTCATTTCTTTAGTTCTTCATTGATTTCCCAGGCCTGGGAATAATGGCAAGATTTTTTTTCTCTGTGATGTCCAGCAGAATTTCTTCCTTTCTGATTTTTCAGCTTCTCTTCTGCTTAACAAACAGGGAATTGACATTTGATGGACTGGAAGTGATGGCTTTCTTTCAGTTTCTCTAAATGTGACTGTGAAGTTGCTGGAGTGAAGAACTTCATGTTACAGTTACATATCTGAGAAAGAATATTAACTCTTTGGACTTTTATGCAATGTTTTCATGGTAAAGCTAAGAAGGATTCTTGAAAGTAAACTAGCTCTGCTCATGAAAAAAGGGCTAAGTATTTGCAAAGCCAAAATTGATGGTTACAGTTTTTCCCATGATTTTGCATTAAGAACACACATATACACATCTATATATATGTATATATATATATAAAACATGCCACAAATATTCTCAGGCCAAGTAACTGCTCCTTCTAAAAGCCTGTAGTTTGTTATGCACATGTCTCTATGCTGAACTGCTACAGAGAGTGATGGAAAGCAAATAGAGCTCTAAGTGTGTTTAATGGGAGGTGAAAGGCTTGTTTGATTAGATTAGGGCTTTAGCTGGCCTTTATGCCCTTTTTAGGCAGTGAGAATTCCTTACACTATGTTTTAAACCCTGATTTTTAGCATGTTGTATGCAAGTGTTGTATATGATGTGTTTTCTTTTGTAGGGAATGTTTCTGAGAGTCGTTGCCAAGCAATCTCAGTGTGCTCACCAGGGCTACCATCATACAATTTAAAGGTGTCTCACATTAAGGGTGCTTTCATATTTTAAAAAAATATCCCTGATAGGTATTAGAAAATATGTCCAAAACTCTTTAAATTTGTATTTGCCAGGCCACATGAGATTCTCATCTTGCTGAAGTGAAGCCTCAGTTACAGAAACTGAGTTTTTTTGTTCTGCTGCTTTATTTTTCACTTTTGTGTGTGTTTGTGTGTGTGTGTGAACACTGTACCTGGGGATTTGATTTGACTTCTTTGGTTGTGTACAAACAAGTGAGACTAAGGGCTGTGACTTGAAAATTAATGAATGTATTACAAAGGATGAGTAGTTTTCCAATATGAAACATCCCAATGCAGTAAATAAAATGTAATTAATTCTGGATGACAGCTTTTTGTGACAATTAATGGAGAGGAAACACAGATGATGTTGATGAAGATAATGTATGGTTATGCAGTGCAACTCTCTTTCAGAGTAAGGGCAGCATTATTCTGCAGCTTACTAACCATTCTACTCCTTATAATTACCTGTTAAAACTGCACCTTTTAATATTTGAATGCAAATGGACATGCAGAAATGTGGTAAATAGTAGTCTCTTGGTGTAGGGCAGCCTGGTCACAAAGAGCAATGTGTAATGAGCTGCAGGAAATGTTTTTCTCCTGTGATCCTGTGTAATGGCTTGAACTGTAAGGAAGGGCAGAACATTAAGGCTCCAGGAATGAGAAGTTCACATGCAGATTGTGTGGCATCAGCTAATTGTCCATCAGCTGCTTGCACCTGGAGAAACAAATACTGCCAGACTGTGAAAACTGTAGGAGGTGGCTCTCTGGGCCACAGAGTCACTCCTTTAATTACTTTTGGAACTTGGGAAAACAGAGGTGTGCTACTCTCTGCATTTTCTGCAGGCAATAACTTGTATGTTCCAAGCTCTGTAGCCTCTTGCAAAAGGTCTGGGCTCTTCCAGCATGATTTGGTTTAGTTCAGAGGAAGCCAGAGTTCTTTTGATGTAATTTATCACAAAAATGAGAATTCCTCCTTAGTTTGAGAGAGCTTTGCAGAAGTCAGCTTTGTTCCCATCAGTGTCAACTGTAGTTCACAATAAAGCTGTTCTGTTTATATCAGCAATACTTTTTTAAAAGCAGACATCCTGAAAATAGCTGAATATATTCTTCATTCAGGTGTAGATGTTGATAGGACCTGGAAATTCACTGTTCTTGCAAAAGCAATTGTAAAAACCAGATTAATTTTACAGGTACTCTTGACTGAATGGTGTGGATGAACCTCTGTGTGCTCAGGTCTGTTCAGTGTCTCTGAATTAAAATGTCACCATATGTAACTGTGGCAGCCAGGGAGACCTTTCTGGATGTAAACAACTGAGGATTCCTGTGTGAAGGATTCCATGGTATAGCATGTATGTATATACAGCCTGCCTTTTCTTGCTGCTTAAGAGGCAGTGACTAAATTGATCTGATTTTGAAGGACAGTGTAAGTGGGGATTTGAAGCAATGCTGTTGTATTTATGGTGTGAGCATCTGTCCCTAGATAGGGGCTACTGGAGTAAAAAAGATGTTTACTGTGTGCCTGGTCTGTGTTGAGTATTTCTATAGAGCCAAAAAATGGGTTTAAGGAGACTAATGAACAGGAATGTATGCATTTAGCTTTTGCTTCCCAGACACCTTATGGACTCACTTATTTACAGAGACTCATCACAATTACCTTTTCTTAGACTGTGTGGTCAGCTTGAAGCAAGAATTTGGCTGAGCAAAAGGAGAGTGCTAGAACTTGTTTCAGAAAAATGAGAGGAAACAACTTGTCTGCTTGAACACTGATGGGATTAACTGTTTTTTCCATCAAAAATTGCGGGTGTTAGAGAAGATGTTCCCTCCCCTGTCCATGTCTGTGAGAAGTGCTAT
This sequence comes from Setophaga petechia, assembly GCA_024362935.1. NCBI lineage: Eukaryota > Metazoa > Chordata > Aves > Passeriformes > Parulidae > Setophaga > Setophaga petechia. The sequence goes on from JANCRA010000016.1 coordinate 12,005,853, forward strand.
AGAGACTGTACATTTTGAAGGACCGTGATTCCCTCTAAATACAACGTGTAGCAACCAGTTTATTCTTTATTTTTAATTTTTAAATTTTTTTTTTTAATTTCAGGTTTTTTATGGTCATAGGATTGACTGGAGTGCTGCCACTTAGAAGCTGTATTTCCTATGCTTTTCATCAAGCTATTGTAATTTTCCTTGGACAGAACAGAATGTTGTTTCAGTGGTAGTGCTATAATTAACTTGGAGGCAAACTTCCTTTGTTTCCTCTGTAGGTAATATGCAAGGGTATGAGTCAGTAATAACCAATTACCTTGTTTATAGGAAGTTGTCCTGAAGTGCCCTTGAACTGCTGTAGCAACAATAAAAGTGGAGCATCTTAACTCTTCTTTTGGCTTCATTATGTGTAAAAAATGAAGGTATTAAACTGAACTCATGAATAGTAGGATCTCCTCTCTCCTGCCCTGCTCTGTGGGAATTACGGCTTCAGTGTTCTTATCAAGAGGATTGGGTATTGAGTTTGATTTGAAAATAGATATAGCTTAATTAGGTATAGTTTGATTACTGATGGACAAAGGCATGGTGGGACAGGATTCTCATCAGTGAGAGCTTCCAGGTGCTCCTTGTCAGCTGAGGAGTAGCAGGTACCAGTACTGGGTGACAAAGCTTTCCTTTCGCAGATGTACGTGGAGGCTGAAGATGCTTTGTGGTTGGGATATTTACCTTAACTCTGCTTTTTTCTTTTTAAAAGTTTTTCCTAGGTCTGGATAAGAATTAAGGCTTGGCTTTGAAGTGCTTGAGCAACTCGCTACTGCCCAAGTCATGACGCTCCCATTTCGAAAGGACTTGGACAAGTACAAAGATCTCGATGAGGATGAAATTCTTGGCAAACTTTCGGAAGAAGAGCTGAAACAACTGGAAACTGTTTTGGATGATCTTGACCCCGAGGTAGGCATTAGCCAAAAGAAGTTTTATTTTTTTCATTTGTTCCATTACTAGTCTAAAATAAATAGAGATTTTGTACAATATACTTTTGGACAGAGTCTATGAAAAAGCCTGCTGATGATCTCACAGATATATATGTGTATATAATGCTTATTTCCTGCTTGCAAGGTGGACACAACTGCAGCCAAGGAGAACATAAGAAGGGATAGCTGGGAGGAACTTTCCAGGATTGATTTATAAATAAGAATTGTTGTTGTTCGTGTTCTTGAGAAGAAAGTTTATTTAGAAAGGGTTGTTTAACTTTCCTGTTTCCAGTGCTGTCTGATAAACAGCCCTTTTGCATCCATGTTTGTTTTATTCTTTCTGCTGTGGAGTTTGATGGGAGTAGGAGGGTGCCAACTTCTTCTAATGATTCCTGGTCCTGTATCTGGTAGCTTAGATCTATTCCTGTCCTCATGCTGACTTTGTAAGAGAAGACAAGTAATTGCTAAGCTTCTGAATGAGTATGTCAGGATGGGGTACTGAAAAAAGAATATTATAGGTTTCTGCTACAAAGAGCTGAGTTGTCTTCTACAGATATTGGAGCTAATTTCAGACTTCAAGACTTGTGTTTTCACCTCATGGTTCTCTCTGGTTTTGTGTCAATAAAACCAGGATTAGTTTAATCTTGATGTTCAGGGCTTGGTTCAGAATACTATCATCACCTGTTTTGTTGCACTGCGAGATATTACTGATATTTTAAATGCCTTTGACTTTATGGATGTTTTAACAGAGGACAACTGGCAAAAGGGACTGGTTGTCATTCATGGCAGTCAGAATTCCTATACATTCTGGTCATTCTGGACTAATATCCTTTTTTTTTTTACTTTAGTTGAAATATGTTGTTATTATCAAAGAAACCCCCACCTTGATTCAGATCAAAACCAGAAATACTGTGTTAAAATAATAGTGGAGTCAGTTGTCTTAAAGACTTAAAATCACATGGATGTAAGTGACAGAGGAAATAGTCTCTTGCTGAATGTCTAAACTGTAAATAGCTGAATTTTATTTAGTACTGCTTATTTAAACAGTGCTGATTCTAGTAAAGAAGTGCAAAGTACCTGGGAAATTGAATGCTGGGAGCTATTGCACTTAAAGAATTGCTTCTATCCTATTGAGAGCACAGTGTGCTGTATTTTCATTATATTCTTCATGTCTAGATTACCTTGTGTCCTTCCCTGCCCCAAAAAAAGGAAGTTGGCAGGGGGATCAAAGATTGCCTACAAAAGATGATGTATCAGGGCTGAACCTTGCAGAGAGGGAGAAGGAAGTGGGAAATGAAACTAAGCAGGTGCTCAGCCAGACTTTGTAAGCTTTGCTCCATTTGTTTTGCAGAACGCGCTGCTGCCTGCAGGCTTCCGGCAGAAGGACCAGACTGCCAAGAAGGCCTCGGCCCCCTTCGACAGGGAGCGGCTCCTGGCCTACCTGGAGAAGCAGGCGCTGGAGTACAAGGACAGGGAAGACTATGTGCCTTTCACAAGGGAAAAGAAAGGTAACAGCACCCCTTCCCGTGGGAGTGATTATGAAATCTCTGAAGTGGAGGAGCCAGAACTACTGTGAACTGAATTTGATTGAAGCACTGGCAGCTGCAATGCTTCTAACTCACAGCATTTCCAAATGACTGCTACTGTGCAGGGCCAGGAGGTTTCCTGTCAGGCATTTGTGCTGCTGGGGCTGACGTGCTCTTTGTGTGTAGCACAGGAAGGAAATAAGACTCAGAGATTTTATCATAGATTGCAAAGTTCTGATGGGCATGGTATCCTCAAAGTAAGAGCTAACTCTGATTTATGTCAATAATGACAAATGTTGTCATGGTGCCTTGTGTTGAATACAGACAGCAACCTTTGTAACACTGTATTGGCTTAGAGAAATTGAATGATGTTGTGGTAGACAGTAGTGTTTGAAGATGATGTAGGCTGACAAGGCCATACAAGTGGTGTATGCAGTCATGGTGTTTTTCTAGCATCCTTACTAAAAGATTTAATAAGATTGCATAGTTACTCCTAACTAATTATATAGTTAACATCACAAGTTTTGAAATCTGGCAGTGGTTTGTGGTCTTTTCTTAAGGGTTTGAAGCCCTTTAATTCTGCTTAATTCTCTGGTGTGAATCATTGCTTATTTCGGAATTGAGTCTTCATTCATCCACTGAGTTTGTGTATATGATTTTGGGGTCTATTTGGTGAAAATTTTGTTTGGGGTATTTGCATTTTCTCCTCCTGTGCCAGATAGCTTTACCTGACAATGCTGCTGCCTCCCTTTTTTTTTTGAAGTAATAGAGAGATTGTGACTTTACAGTGCGCTGCACCATGTATGAGGGACTTCCTTCATACAGTGTTTTTTGCTTTATTTTGTAGTTCAACTCCCTTTGTGTTGACAGATAACTGTAGCACTCCTTTGCTGACAGCAGAGTGGGAGTTTGGTGAGTGAACCTGCAGGAGTAACCAAGTGCAGGACAATGCAATGTACTAACTGTAGAAGGCAGAGGCACCCACAGCAGCAGTGCCTTGGTGGCACCCCTGCTGCTGCCAAGGACCTGCTCATGTTGTGTTCAGCTGTGCCTGGCTCCTGCTGCTCTCCTGACACATCTGCCAGTCTGTGTTGGAGACAGACTGATGGCTAAGTGTGATTGATTTCAGTATATTTGGGACTCACAGGTGATTGGGGAATCCTTGAATCCTGTGAGTGAGCTGGGCAAGGAGGATGTGCTCTAATTCTGCATTTTCTGCTGACTGCTAGTGCCTCTTTCACACAGATGGCTCTCTAAAGTCAGCTTACGTCTACATGCACACATAAAAGTATTTGCTTGGATAGATAAAATCTGTGAGAATCTTGCAGAGAAACAGAAGGGTCCAGCTGTAATGTAGAGCTTGGTTAAGAAAGATCAAATGTCATTTCCTTTATGTAATAAAGTATTACTAAATATCTGTCTGCATGTTACAATGAGTCATACCAGTGTAGTAAAATTTCCTGTATCTCGTAAAAAAAAGTTGCTATTTAGTAACTTCTGACATTTATTTGAGTGCTGTAGGAAAAGAGAAAATAATACAAAAATGAAATGTAGATTACTTTCATTAAAACGAAACATTCATTAAAACAAATGTTTAGTATCCAAATTGATGCTCTGTTGAGTGGGCAGGAGGCAAGGAGGTCAAGCTCATGTTGGAGGAGTGAGGGATAATCTTTCCTTTTCACCTCACGAAAGTATTATGGTTCAAATTTGACTTGGTGTCACAGTTGTTGCCATTTTGCACAAAAATGGCAATTGTAAATAATTTAATAATTTAAATCAAGAAATTATGATATTGATCTAGATGGAGAACTTGGAAAGGGCATACTGTGTAACTTAATACTTGAGTAGGATGGTTTTTTCTATAGAGGGCTTCTTTCCTAATGTGTTTTTTACAGACAGATAACTAAACTGGGTTATAATTTTTCACTTCATCAAGAAATACGTGTTATGGAGAAACAGTAGCAAGTTGTGGAAGAAGGGTAGGTGAAAATCTTGCTTGGTTCTCCTGTTAATTTAGGAGAAATGTGACAAATACAACCTTCAGTTCCAGAGGTATTGGGAGGAGAGAGATGGATTGGAGCTGCAGCTGGTTTTTTTGGTGCCGTTTCTTGGGTCGGTTTGCTAAAATATTTCTGCATCCCTGGCTGGTCTCCTCGCTCTAACTTTTCCAATTATTCATTTCATGGAGCAAGAAGAGGAAAAATCTACCCTTCTCTTTCCTTTTTCTATTTTAGTAGAACTGATGTCCTGCATGGTGATTTGGTCTGCAGATTTATCAAAGAAGCTTACCCTAGATTAATTTTAAATATCCTGTCTTGCTACTGATTCTGGTAACCTTGTTTTCCTACTAGAGTGTGAAGGAAAAGACTCTCTTCCAGATGCCCCAAGCACCTAATTTTGGGGTTGCATGTTATTAAAATAGTGTTGCTACTCTTTCAGTGATAGATGATGTAATTTCTCCAGGTCTTTGGAACCTCTTTTGTTTTGTGCTATGGCATGTGGAAGAGCTGAAATAATGTAAAGTGTCCTGCTGTGGTGAAATGAACAATGCTAAAGAAATGCAAAGTTTTATCCCTAAATTATACTGTATTCCATCTTCCCAGTGCCTTGATTTTGTTTCTAAAAGCATCCTTAAAAACTTACTTTGTTTTAAAAAACGATTTAATGATTTAAGTCACATTCTGTTCCAATTAAGTGTTGAACCATACAGTAAACCATTGTTCAAGAGATTCATGAGACCAATGTGGTAATAACTGCAACAGAACTAGCTTTGTCTCAATGTGTGTGTGTAAGTATGTCATAAAGATTTTGCGGGGTGTACTGCAAGGAGAAGGAGCTCTCATCCAAGCAGTAAAGCAAGGCTTCAGCACTGAAGGCTGTTGCCCTCAAGTGTGTTCCACTCATCTGACTGAGTCTGACCAATCCTCCTTCTCCTTCTCCCTTGTCTTGGAACAGCAGAAGAAGACAATTATTGCTGCTGAGATAAAAACATATCTGAGATAGTAATGCACTTTGTGCTGTATAGTGCAAGGCATTAGCTAAGTGCTCTGTAAACTAAGCTGTGCATTTCCAGCCTTTGCACTCTTCTGATTGTGGCTTTCTCTTCCCTTTGCGTTCTTGCTGGGGTGTGTTTGTTCTGTCCAGATTTACAGTTCGTGTAACCTCTGCTTTAGGCTTGATTTGATTTGGTTTTTCCCCTTCTCTATCACCCAGAAAACAGAGTGAAACTGTGGCTGAAACTACTACTGAAACTAAAGCTCTTCTATTGGCACCCTGCTCAGTTGCTGCTCCAGATCACCACTGCCTTCTGTTGCAGCAGGATTTGGGATGCTGTGTTATCTGTTTGCCATTCAATCACTTTAAAGTCTTTAAAGGCAGTGTGTTGCATGTTGTGAACTGAAACTAATATCCTGTAGGAGCTTTGCAGAAACAGCTGTCAAATTGATATTCTCCATACAAGAGCACTAGAACAAAATAATATGTGGCACTCAAGTCTTAATGTAAAACAGTTTTCTAATTTACTGCTATGTGGCCTGTAATCAGATCAGATAGCAGATAACAGCTCTGCTTCTGCACTAGGACATTGAGGAACTCACTTGTAAGTTGAATTAAAAACATTAGTATGAAAATGTGCTTACAAGGGAATTGATAAACCTAAGTCTGTTACATGGTAAGAACTGGAGATTGATGAAGTGTGGATTATATAAATTTCTGAACTAAGGAAAGTTAAAGGAACACAAGATGTAAGGAATGCATCAGATGTTGCTCACTTTTCTTCATGAAAAAAGCTTGTATTCAGTTGTTTGCAGGTACCACTTGATTTGTTTTCCCAAATGGAGTACTCCAAATGTGGATTTTAGACTTTGTTCTGCTGTGCTAGGTGTGGCTGCCTGTTAGTGTGGAGTGTGTGAGAATAGTATCAGCAATGTGCAGTGCATGGCCCCACTGAGCAGTCCTGATTTCTGCAAGATACTGACTCCCACCTTTAATCCTGTGTATCTGTGTGGGAAATGTCCAGGGCACTTCCATAAACACCATCCAATGTTCCTGCCTTTAGAGCAATACAGCTGGGTGGAACTTGGAACTGAAAGTTCATTCTGTAGCAGAGGAGGCCTGTGACTTAATCCTGCATGTGCATCATCTAGCATGTAGCTGAAAGACATGGAACACCTGCCTATATAATTATTACAAAAATGATGTGAACATCCCTGGAATTTGCCTCTTCATGTTGTATTGCTTCATCTTTGCATTATCCTGGCTGGCTGTAAAGGAACTGTCATGTTCCTTCATGTAATCAAATCCCTCCTATTTGGAAATGTTCCACTTGAGGGCCGGGCAAGCTGCACAGATGTGTAGTGGTTTTTGGTTTTATTTAAAGCTTGCATTAGGAGGGGGGAAGGGACTTGCTGAACTGTATTGGCAGCAGGCCTGGAGTGAGATCATTGTCCCCAGAGACACAGGGGTCTTACCCTTCTGGAAGCAAGTTCATTGCTAGAAGGGAGTGGGGAAGGATCTACTTTTGTATGTGCATTATAAACCTCTCATTTCTGTTCTAGGAAGAGATGAAGCCAATGAATGAGAAATTATGTACACAAGGGTGTGACTTGTTTTATAACAAAAACTGCTCCTGACCCAGCTCATGTGACTGGAGTTGGCTGCAGTGAACATTTCTGGAGGGCAGTGGCTTTTAACATTTTTACTTTCTTAAAAACTGATTATACTTCTCACTCTCTTTAGGTTTTCTAAAGAAAGGCACATGTGGATAAGTTTTCATTACTCTTAGGAAGCAAATATTTGAGCCAGACATTTCTAACCTGTGAATTTAAGAATTACTGAACAGCAACATCAGGAAAAGTAGTTCTCTTTTTGTGAGCACTGTGGGGTGGATCAGACAGAAGGCTGAATTAGGTTAAAATACATTTTTGTCAAGTTGCTTTTAATTGAGATTAATTTCTTTTTCCTGGTCTCTTCCTGCTGCACTGATGCTGCAAATAGGATGGGTTAACTAAGGCTCAGGTGCTCAAATCCCACTGTCCTCCTTCCTTGTACTCCAAAATCCTCACCTTTTTACTAGCCCATATTACTGAGGGGAAATAACACAAACATAGCTGCTGAAAGGCTTTAGATCATGTGTATGCTGCTCAGAGTGTTTCATGGATTGATGAAAAGCTTGTCAAATACTCTCTTCTATAAACTACAGTGTAAGTTAAAGGTTAATCTTGCCCCAGTAGGTGATGCTGGTAAAATAAAATGATAGAAATGCATTGCATCATTTATATCAAAGCAACCTGAAACAATTGCTACATAAACCTTCAATTTATGAAGAAGAAATGTGTAATTTATGAAGGTTTTCTTTTAATCCTGAATCCCCAACAATTTCTTTTGCACTGTCCATCAAATCCGAGGTAATGAATGTCAGCTGCACTTAACTACTGTTTGGAATCAGTACAGTTATGTAAGGAGGTTTGTTTTCTGCTTCTAAATATGGATAATGACCATTTATGCAAGTTTCCAAAGAGATAGCAACCCAGGAACAAAGATACCGTGTTGCTAGCAACAGCTCTTGGTCATCAGACTGTGTTGTCAGAGAAAAACCTGATGTGCCTCTCTGTAATCTGTGCTAGTGGGAATGCATTGACTTCCTTTAAAAGGAAATGACCACAAACTGCTGTAATCTAGAGAAGATATGGAATACATGATTTTGGGTTTAGTGATGCTAAACTCCACCTACTGTCACTGTAACTGGGACATTGGGACAGCGATGATTCCTCTATGGAAATACTTTTTATAGCTTTGGATATGGCAGAGGGTGGGCTCCTGAATTAGGACTGAGACTTCATAGGATGAATATCAACACCACTTCCTACCCCAGGAAATAACAAAAGGAATCTGGAACTCTTTTTCCATTCCTCTTTCTGTGGATAGCTCAGGCAACTTGGAAAGTTTGAAAAACTTGAACCTTAAATAGCTGTTAAGATTTGATTCACAGTTGTGTAGTTGGGAACAATTTCTCTTAAATGCATCAGTACAAGAGCTTTTGTTTGCCATGTTAATTTGTCCTGAACCTAAGCATCCCTTGCCTGTCCTGGCTCTTACCCAGTGGAAGATGTACTTGTTCTGAAGGACCAGTTCTAAACCATTCACAGCTGAACTGTTAGACTGTCTCATATTCTGATTTCCTACCCTAAAAGTGTATGCAGGAATTATGGTAACTACACACACCTCTACCTAATTCATGTATTCTAAAATTTTCCCATTACCTGCCTGTAATAACTTAAAGGTTGGTGCAGAATGTAATATTACTTCTGGTTCTTTTGCCATTGAATCTTTGATGACCTTTCTAAGTATTATTTTAGAAAACAGTGTCACTGGCAGAGAAATCTTTTACCATGTTTTGTGCTGCTCACAAACCATGGCTTTGTCACTCAGATTTGGTTTTTTGCTTCAGAACTGAGGTTAACTGCTGAAGTCAGAAATTTTTTGTATGGTGTAAAAACTGCAGTGAATAGTCAGGTGTGTGATTTCAGGCGACTCTGTGATATTTTCTCTTTGACACATTCCCATTACAGTTCTGCCTGGGTCCCTTTTACCCTTGAGAGGAAACTCAGCATTCTCCAGTGATACTAAATCTTTCTTACAGTCCTTCTAGACTGTTCCAAATGTATAATGCAGGTCTTTGTTATTTTCTAATCCTTAGGAGAAGCAAATAAGGTTGGAATCATGATCCAGACTCCTGGAAATTTATTCTTGTTTATACTCTTTCCTCATCTCTGTCTTGCAGCAGCAGCAGAACCCTTTATGTTGTCTGTGGTTCTTTTAGTATTCACTAAATGTAATATGTATTCTTTAAGTACATAGTATTTGAAACATAAGTAGTGATATTATACAAACTAACATCAAACTTTCTTTTTGTTTACTCCAGGGAAAATATTTATCCCCAAGCAAAAGCCTGTACAGACTTTCACAGAAGAAAAATTCTCTCTTGATCCAGAACTGGAGGAAGCCCTGACCAGTGCCACAGACACAGAACTGGGTGACCTTGCAGGTGAGGTTTTTTTGAAGGATGGATGGGCTGGTACATATTTGGAGAAGAAAGATCTATAATTAATGTGATGGTGTATTGATCTGACTACAGGATGTTGTAGTTGTGATAGAAGCAAGATTATGTTGTTTGAAGAGTTTCACTTTGTTGATTTGTGATCATTTGTGAGTAAGTTAATTATTTTGGCCTGCAAAAGATACCTGATTTTCAAACTCAAAACCTTTAAATCCATTCCTCAGCCTGGCTGGTTTTTGATGTTTGTGTAACTGCTTTTTCTTGTGTATAGCAATGTGCCTGTATTCCTAAAGCTTCAGCTTGATGATTAAGCTGCACTTTTTAATGTTGGTGCTTGAACCTGGTGAGGTCAGAACTTTCTAAGATGTGAAAGTTAACTAAAATGTCTATAATTAATTATCTTTTCTACTTTTTTCAAATAAATAAGATATTGAGTGGCTTTTTGTACTGATAAGTATTGTACAAACGTCGGGTTTTGTTATTTAAAGGAACCCTGCATCTGAGCTGAATTAATCAGGAACAGTAAAAACTGGGTTTTGCTTTTTTTTTTTTTCCTTTTTCAGCAATACTGGGAATGTCCAACTTGATAACAAACAATCAGTTCTGTGATGTAGTAGGAAGCAGTAATGGGATTGACAAAGACAGCTTCTCAAGTAAGTGTGTACACAAGTGCTAGAAAAATCAATTCTCTGTACTGCACACAGTTCCTATAGCATTCACCAACATTCTTTTAGACTCTCCAGCCTTAGTCTGGAAATGTGTATGCCTTTAACATTGCTAATTGAGTTCTGGCAAGAGTGGAATTGAAATACACATACACTAAAGTGTCCTCTGCATTTAAGTCATTTTGGTGACAAAATAGGCATAAGCATGCATTGTGTGTGCTGGTTCTTAGGTTTTATATTTGTGTTTGTAATTCAACTCCTTTGTGCTTTCTGGAGAAAAACGAACAGAAGGGCTGTGAGGACTTTTGAAATTGAAAAGAATTGAGCTTTATGAAAATATGGTCAGGGGAGGATGGTATGCATTTTTGGTGGGGGAGAGATGTAAATACCGATGAAATTATCTTCAGTAAATATTTAGTATGTGTATAATTTGTTCACAATGAATGTGTGCAACCAGCTGATTACATTTAAATGCCTTACTTTTCAGATATAGTAAAAGGTGAAAAAATGTTGCCTGTTTTTGATGAACCACCAAATCCAACAAATGTGGAGGAGACACTGCAAAGGATTAAAGATAATGATTCTCGTCTTGTTGAAGTTAATCTAAATAACATTAAGGTAATTACCTGAAGGCTGCAGTAAATATGCTGCTTTTTCTCAGTAGAAGACACTTTTAGCTGCAAAACTCTTTAAGAGAACATGATAGACCTATTCTAAGCACAGCAGTCTTTCTGCTGAATGTTGCAGTGTTTATAAGCTCAGAACCTGCAGCTAAACCAATAAGCTATCTTGGTTTCTCTTGCCAAATGTGTATTTAAAAAGTCTTAGACTTCCTCACTGCCAGCCCAGATTTCTGTCGCTGCCAAGCTGGCAGCAGTTCCAGCAGCTCATTATCATGGAGTTAACTACTTTGTTGAATCCTTTGTCCTTGATTAAGCAGTGTGTTCTCAGTTTCTGTTGCAGGCAAAGGGATATTTGTCCCTTTCATCCTTCTGATTCTTGTACAAAAGGGCTGGTGGAAGTTAGGGCAGCTTCTGCTCCTAAGTCGTGTAAAAATACAGTTGTGTTTTTACACATGACAAGCTTTTGTATATTTGCTTGAAAGAAACCAGAGCTGCAGCACCCCTGACTTGCAGTGCAAATGCTAGAGACAGACTTGCCAGCAACCAGGGCTGCTTGTTGCCCTTACTGAATTGGGGAAATAAAATCCATGGTTTAAGAATACTGTGTAACAGGTACATGCTAGCCAAAGTAACTGCTCAAATAGGCAACAGATCAAAGTTTCTGATACAATAAACTGAGACATTTGCTGTCCTAATTAATTCTTTAAAATTATTCCTTTTAAGCTTGGTTGCTACTATTCTGTAAAAATGATTGCTTTTTAGAATTGGTGACTCTTACAGCCATTGCATCTTAGGGTAGATCTTCACTGTGAGACTGCTGGAGACCATGGTAGTTAATATTGTAGGCATTTTGCTGTAAAGAGAATAAGATAGTGAGAGAAGTTGGGGGGAGGGGATAAACTTGTGTATCTCAAGAGAGTGAAATGCTATTTTTAATTCAAGAACATACCAATTCCAACACTGAAAGAATTTGCAAAAGCCTTAGAAACCAACACACATGTGAAGAATTTCAGCCTGGCAGCCACCCGAAGCAATGATCCTGTTGCTGTTGTAAGTACTCATGATAAGGGGTTTGAGTGGGGTGCAAGGGAAGTTAGGATGGAAAGGCAGTGGTAAGGGATTGAATTTAATCCAGTTTCAGTGATCAGGGATGAAAATATTTCCATTCTGCTGCACTGTAAATTATGTTTTCTTTAAGAAAGCTTTGTTGTATCTAAGTTGGTAAATGATTACTAGTAACTTAATATGCAGCAATGCTTCAGATGTGTGAGGGAGAATTCTTTTTTCCAGTCCCTTTCCCTGATTTTTCATTTTGTTAACCTTCTTCCTTTTGTTTCTTTCTTCCCTAATTGTTTCGTTCCTGCTGTTCATTCCAGTAGCCAATAGTTCATTCAAAATTAATTTGCAGGAAACACATTTGAGGACTTAAAAACATCTGTAATATTAATCTAGTTGAATTTTACAAATTCAACTAGAGTTTTAGTTGAATTTGTAAAATACTTGTTTCTCTATCTCCCTGCTACCAAAGATTGGCTTAAAATATTGGTATAAAAAGCATAATATTAGTCAAAGTATCTAGCTTGATACAATTGGAACTTAAATATAATTTATTATAAGGTTGTTTTTTTCTATGTTGAATTAAAGCAGTACCTTATTTAATTACAAATAAAGAGGTAAGAAAACAAATAATTGTTTTGCCAGGACAATCCTTTGCACTTGTTTTAAATTCAAATTAGAAAAAAAGCAACTAGTTTAAAAGACTCTATTAAATGAACAAATGAGCATTTGAAAGCTTTGGGTTTAGGTCAATTAAAAAGTTTCTTTTCAGCAGAACTAAAACATGTAATAAAAATCCATAAAGGCCTCTTTTCTCAGGTGTGGTTTTGTTGCATTTTTTGTATTGTGACTTGATAGGAAAAAAATTCAGAGGGTACAGTTTTTTCTGCCAGTAAACTCAGCAATTAGCCATTCCTGTTTTCTTCCTTTCTCAGGAATAACATCAGGTATAAAAGTGCCTTTAGCTACATGCTGCTGCTATGCTTAGAGCTTTGAATTTTACCTTTTCCTACCAAATCTGTAGACAAAAGCACTTTCAAAGTCAGATCTCCTGTTTACAAATTAACCATATCTAATTCTCCTCTCAGTTGACTAATGCCCTTTCTTTGGCCTTTGCTTAGCAGCCTGCATTGCTCGTTGTGTGCTGTGAAAGCTTACAAAATGGAATTGGTCCAATATGCTAATTTCAGACCATTTATATTCTGTGTAGCTTTTTAGTTTGTAACAAGAGAAAGACAGGCCTTCTCTTGACTGAATGCTACTTAAGAAGGGAATGTAGATAATGTCAGGCTAAAGAGTCATCTCAGTCTCAGTAAGTGAAAGCTTGCAAAGTTACACTTTGCATCTCTGAACTTGCTGGTTGCATGGAACTAGTTAGTGGAAGTGGTTATTGCTGTGTCCTATGAGGTACTGCAGCAAAATTCAGAAGTTTAATGATGCTTTCTTATATTCAAAGGCTCTTGCAGATATGCTGAGAAGAAACACAAAATTAAAAAGTTTGAACATAGAATCAAACTTCATCACTGGAGTTGGAATTCTGGCATTGGTTGATGCACTAAAAGACAATGAAACATTGACAGAGATCAAAATTGATAATCAGGTAAGTGAGGTGGTGGTGATACCGTAGCTAAACCCAGCAGCCAATCCTAATTGACTGAATATTTTTACAAGACAGTTTGTGATAAACTCTTCAAATATATTATGTTTAATTGTCTTAACACCATCAACAGTTGCCCTTAAGATTGTCAGAAGCATCCAGCTGAAGTTGATTTCTGTGCTTCCTTGTACTTTAAAATGTACAAATATATTTTAGGACCTTCTGTGTATTTGATTAACTAGAGTGAAGCCGAGTGTTTATTGACTGATAGGGGGAAAGTATTTTGATCTCTTCCAAGATGAACACCCCTAAGCTCTCTTGTCTTTGTGTACCTTTTATTTTAACAGAGGCAGCAACTGGGCACAGCTGCAGAAGTAGAAATTGCCAAGATGCTTGAAGAAAACAACAAGATCCTCAAATTTGGATACCATTTCACACAACAGGGGCCTCGAGCCAGGGCAGCTGCAGCTATCACAAAAAACAATGATTTGGGTAAGACCTGTCATTATTAATTGACTGGGTGTGGGGCACAGGGTTTAAAGGGTCTCTCTTGACAAAACCAGGATAGCACAAGATTAGTAGATCAGTTTCAGGTTTCTCCTGTGCTTTACTCCTACTTTTTTGTTGCTGCTTGATGTTTTCTGTTTTATTGCAGGGTGTTCATGAGAGGAGAATTTTTAGCATAGTCTAGAACAAGAGCATTAAAATTTCATGTGACTTGTGGCAAAGGGAATGAAAACAATAGTTTTGATCACCCAGTTGTATTCAGATAAGATCAATTTCCTCTTCAAAATCAGTACTTGAAACTAACAGTGTAGGATGCCCTGTTCAGTGCCAGTATCCCAATGTCACTGGGATTGCTTGAGCAAGGAACATACTGTCATGTACAGAGGCTGGGATTGGGTAATCTCCCCCTTGGTGGTTCTGTTCATGCACGAGTAGCTGATAGCAGTGGCATCTTTATTTGCTGCAGTAAGGTTTGTTGGAGCTCATCAGTTACAATCTTAATTAAATGGATCAGCAGAAAATTGGTTAATAAATAGCAAATGAACGGAAATAATTTGTATAATAATGTCAAATACTTGAGTCACTCAGCTACAAAATAATGTCCATCTATTCAAGTGGAACTTCATTTTAAAACTCAATTTAATTAAATCTTTTTGCTTTAGATGCTTTGCAGTGACCTCTGATCAGTGTGAAAAGGGGCCAGGCAGTTTTGTAGTAGTAGTGGTAGTTAAGGAATATATTAGAGGGAATGACACAGGAAGTTGGAATTTGGTTTAAAGATCTGATTCCACTCTGAATAAAGGTTAAAATGGAGGAGAACAGCTCTGAAAGATATGGATGAGCAACCAGCATAGAACACAGAGAGATAAGAAAGGCACTCAGACACTGCATATCTGTTTCTCAAAATAGAGTCTAAACCAGTTGGGTTTTTTATCATAATGCTTCAGGTGTCTCACAGCTTTCTAAGGTTTCCTCTCTCACTAGTTCTCTTATTAGTGCTTGACTGTTCAAAATCTATGCTTCTATTGATATCTTGCCTTTTTTCCTTTGCTTTCTTAGTCTGGAGTATGCGAGTAAAAGTTTCTGCAAATACCTTTTCATCTGTCCAGCCCTGAAGCTACAGAGAAGGTTACTCTGAGTACCCACTTGGGTATTGAGCGCTGAAACTGAGATGTTTGAAGTCTCTAATTTCTCTCTTTGTACGTTCCTTCTAAAAAAAAAAGTCTACATCTTCTTTTTCCTTGCTCACACTGTGTTGTACCACTTCCCTGTTCTTTGTGTACTGTTAACTGCATGACTGGAGAAGTCTAGGGCTGGAAATTCTTTTCATCTGTTCTTGCAGTTTGATGAAAGCAGGTATGAATAACTTTCGCCACCTACTTTCCTTTGAGTGAATTTGAGAACACATTCACTTTCTTCTTATATAGATGTGCTTTCTTCACTTTTTTAAACAAAATGGAGATGTCCTTTGTATTTTGCCCTTTACATGTCCTATAAGACCTTTAGTGCCATTCGCTTTGTCTGCCCAGAAAACATAAATTGATAGTGTGAAAAGAAAACATCTTTTCACATGTTTTCACAAAATAATACAAATGTTGAGGAAAACTCCAGTCATTCAATCAATATTGCATATTCTCAAATCTTAATAACGTGAGCTTTTAGTTATTTTAATAATAAATTTTTATCGCTCTTGCATTTTCTGACAATTGAATGTTTTTATTAATAAATGGAAAGTTTTAGGCTGTTGATTGTAACATCTGTGTGTATATAAATTGTGTTAGATATACTGTGAAGCTCTTGTAATGTTTCTTTTGAAGTCATGTAAATTAAATTCACCTCTAAGAAACTGCAAAAACTGTAAAAAAAGAATCCTGGATAAATCTGCTTATCAGACATAAGATGATTAATGTTTCCTACAAGTCCTTCCTTGGAAATATTTACAACTGTTTGTGAATAAGGCAATAAGCTCAGCTTATTTGCTTAAAATGCTGTCTAATGCTAAGTGTTAGCGACCTTAATTTGTGGTACTTCGCGTGTCAAAGTAACTGTTCATGTTACAGAAACACAAAAAACAGTTTAAATGCTAATATAGCAAACCTTCTCTTTCTTGTCTCCTTGCTGCAGTTCGGAAAAGAAGGGTTGAAGGAGACAATTAGCAAAGCTGCTGCCAGAACTGTGGAGTCAGCACGGGCAGCACCGTGGGCTTCGGCAGTCTTGGACTCCGTTGACCTGGTTAGAAGGGAAAAGACTGGAAACCCCCTTCCTTTTAAAGCAAAGAATAGAATCATCTGCTGTATGCAGCACGGTTTTGGGATGGATGGAGACACAGTAACTGTGCCAGTCTCTGCACCATAGGTTTTGATTGGGTTTTTTAAGAACTTTTTTTTGTATTTCAAGACTTTGGCTGTGCTTTCTACTAAAAATGTAATTGCAAATCAATGGTATAATTGTCTGTAGTCAAAGAATGGGACTTTTATGATATTGGGCAGATACTGACCCAACTGAAATGTTTGTAAGAAAATCTGGGGGTGTGTATTTACCAGGAGGGGTGTGTATATTCCTGACAACAATACTCTAGAGAAAAGGGATTCTTCACCCAGCAGCTGCACTCGTGTAGAGCTGTTCAGCTTTGTTCGTCTGCACTGAAGAGAAATCTTTCACAGCAATGTTATTTGTAATTCTACTGGTTTATTTTTTATTTGTTCTTGATACTGTAATCAAGTTCAAAGACATCCTTTTGAGCCAAACAAAAATAAATTGGCTAAGGACTTCTCCCAAGGAATTGGAGGGACTAATACAAAAATGGAAGCCTTGGAAAACAAGGAAAAAATTCTGGAGTCTTGCAAAGCGACAACAGTTTTTCTGTTACATCTAAATCCTTAAAGTGTTTTTCTAAAGGTCCCATAACTGTGTCTTGCTGTGTATCTAAACTGAATACATTTTTAGACTGATTTCCTATGTTCATCAGCATTATTTAGTTCATATTCTTTGTTTAAAAATTATCATCTACTTTCATAAATATAAATTTTTCTAGAAGTAGTGGGCATTCATATTTAAAACTCTGCATAACTATACAGGAAAAGCAGCCTTAACTGTAAGACCACTGGCTTAAGTTACATTACATTAAGCTATTTGTACTTCATACAAATCTAACAGTTTTCAATAATGAAGTAACACTTTTAAGAAAGGGTCTTTCCATTCTATATCTGTCTTGATGTTGAAACACTACCTAAGACATGCAAAACCAAACCAATACGTAGTGTCAAATATCTGGGGCATAGTCATTGTTAAAGTGTTTTAAGTTCTATAAGCAAACTAATAAGGCAACAAGAATCACTTCAACTTATGTACATAATCACAGTACACTTTGAAATATGAAAATCTAGAAGCTTTTCGGTGTAGGTCTGTTTGGACTGTCTTGTACTAGTTTGCTTTGAGATCACAAAAATGTTCTACAGGACTGCTTGGCAGTATTTATAGCAACAGAGAATTCAACTGACAACTGTTTTCATCCAAAGATCATAATGTGGTGAGCATTTATGTGCAGAAAACATATTGGACTGAGAATTTTGCATCAGATTGTATAGACTATAAAAACAGAGCAAGTCTCTGACACTATGCCCACACTGTAATTTGCTGCAAGTCTTGGTTTGGATTTTTAAAGACAGACTTTATTCTGGAAGTGGCTTCAAATTTTACTGCAACTGTACAGAGAATTTTGAACTATATTGCCTTCAGCAGGGATGTATATAACTGGGTTATACTCATGGAAGAGCGTTTTTTCCCCCCTACTTCTAGATCGGCATTTTAATAGAATTACAAATAAATATGTGCCCTGAAAACCAAGTGGAATTAATTCAGTTAAAACCAAAGACTACATTTACTGTAACCTCACAACAACACCTGAAGTGTTCTGATGAGTAACAAAAAGGGCTTCTTTTGGTTTGGGCTTTTGTAAATTTTCAAGAACCTTTTAGATTTTGAAATAAACTTTGAAATAGTTCTAATACAGTATGCATACAATCAGAAGTTAAATGTGTTTTTACAGACAGACACTGCTGTACAAACATGGCCAAAGCATGTCATGTGCTGAGTTGCCTAAAGCTGTACTTTACTTTTGATTTGCTAGGCACTGTTATAATTTTGTGTCAAAAAACAGGCTGTAATGTCTTCCTTCATTTGTTGAAGGGCTGCATGTTCACAGAATCTGTTCACATATTGGGATTCTATGATGAGTTGTTTTATCACTCCCTAAAAAGATTAGGCAGTTATCTACCTACTCGAAAATGAAGGAGAAAACTGAAAGGCTGGATTATGGAAATAATAGCCCAAATCCCTTTCTTGCTTTTACTAAATCAAGTTTGGCTGTTTAATTATTATATTCCAATCAAAGGCAGAGCCATTTAAGTTTCAGCTCTCAGGTGTCCTGTCACAAATAATAGTTAAATGGTTTAACTCTGTAGACAACAACTAAAAATTTGACTGCTTGTGACTTTCAGGACAGATACCTGATAGGCTGGCCATGGAAAACAATTTTTTTCAACCAGAGGAGTTTAATCATCCAAATTGTTGCAAGACCTTTGGTGTGGTACATGGAACAGTTAACAGCAATCGCTTTTGTTCCTGCAGTGTGTATCCTTTTTGGAATAAATGAAGAAATTCAGTCTGTAGCCGGGAATCTTCAACAGTCTCAAGAAACAAAGTGAGCGCTGATGTAATGCCATCGAGTGGAGTGAGGTCCCGTGTATGATTTCACTGATTGTGAGTGCAGGGGTGGTATCACTGTGATAGCCAGTTACCATAAACACAAGGGCTTTTTCTGAAAGCAATACTGTTTTCTGTTTTCTTACTGATTGTTTTTCCTGCTGAATGCAGAAATCAAATGACCGCATATATTTATTCTGTTGGTTCCAAGCTAAGCATGGAAACATAGTATTTCAGAGCAATTACCTATTTACTCTTGTATTTTAAAGAAATAGCCTCACTCTCTCTGCGACTTGAGTAATCCTGCGTTTGTAAGCTACAAACGAGCAAGTTTCGAGTTAAATTTCCATTGGGGAAGCAGGTATTGAGTATTTTAGCATATCAGCACTATATGCTGTCAGATTGTAAAACAGTTACTAATCTTTGGATGATTAAAGTACTGTATTCTTGTTGTGGCTTCGGGGTTTTGTTTGTTTGCTGTTTTTAGTACTGTACTGAGTTGCTTGAAACCCTTGGGTTCATGTGAGAGCACCAGCTTTCGTTCTCCGGCCGGGCAGGGAGCGGCCGGTGCCGCTGAAGGGAGCGGCTTTCCCTCAGTGCGGGGCGGGGCCATGAGAGCGCGGGAGCGGCGCCGCCACAGCGGCACCTGCGGGCCCGAGCGAGCGCCGCCGGGCGGGGAGCGCGGCTGCTCTGTGCGGGGCGCTGCAGGCAGGCCGGGAGCGTGCGGAGGGGCAGCCGGGCACCCACGGCCTTGGCCCCGGCCCCGCGGTGCCGCTGCTCCCCGTCCGGGCCGTGTCTCCTCACGGCCGCGGGTGCGGCCCCTTTAAAAGGCGGTGCCCCCTTTGAGAGCAGCCCCGGCCGGGCTGCAGGTGGCCTGCGCGAGCGGCGCCCCGTGTGACGTCACTGCGCGGCGCCGGCGGGTCCGCTCTGCCGCCATGGCCGACATGGCGGATCTGTTCGGCAGCGATGCGGACTCGGAGCCGGAGCACAAAGGTGAGGGCGGCTTCTCGCGCTCTCTGTCTCTCTCGCTCTTTCTCTCTTCCTTCCTGCACCCGGGTGCCCCCGCCACGGGCTGCGCCGCCCGCCTCGCCTCTGCCGCGGCCCCCGAACGCCGGCGGCAGGGATGGAGGGATGGAGGGAGCGGCGCGGAGCCGCGGGCCGGGGTCCGGTGCCTGCAGGGAAGGTTGTTCTGCCGCAGCCGAGTTCTGGAAACAGTGGAACACCTGGTTTAGGTCCGTGACGTTTTAAAAATTCTTGTACGCGTTCTTGTAAATTACTTTTCAAGGCAGTTGTTCATTTATTTTCCTGTTGGAAAGCGCATTTACCAGCCTCGGCAGTGAGGGGTACCTCCATTGTCCTAAACCTCCCTGGGTAGATGACTTGGATTAAATACAGAGTGACAATTTTGGATTTGTAGGATCTTATAAGCCGCGCCTGTTTAGTTACTTGTTTAAGCTCTCGCTATTTCAGTTGTTACTTTCGTTTGTGTAATTCTTTATTCCTTTTACAGTCTCAGACTCTTAGATCACAGCATGTGGTTTGAAACTTTTTGGGCCATCGATAATTTTTCATTGTGCCTTTCTTTAGCTGTGCTTTTATTAGCAGCCATTTTATTTTACTATTCTCGCTAACTTTGTTGATCTTGCTGGCCGTTCTCTGTAGGTTTCTCAGGGGGTTGGGTTGTGTTTTTGGGGTTTTTGTTAAAGCAATACACACGCATCCTCGGAGGAGCATCCTGACTGTTGAAAGGGTGGTGTTTGTTTTGCAGACTCCGATTCCGGCTCTGATTCCGATTCCGAGCAGGAGAACGCTGGTTCTGGGAGCAACGCTTCCGGCAGCGACAGCGACCAGGACGACGACAGGGAGGCTGTAAAACCCAGCAACAAGGAGCTGTTTGGGGATGACAGCGAGGACGAAGGGGCGTCCCGCCACTCGGGAAGCGACAACCACTCCGAGAGATCCTACAACCGCTCCGAGGGCTCGGGGCACGAGGACAACGAGCAGTCGGACGGGGAGCAGCACAGCGCGTCCGAGGCCGCGCACGACGACGATGAGCACGGCTCTGAGGAGGGCAGCCATCGCTCCGAGGGAGACGGCTCCGAGAAAGCACACTCAGAGGATGAGAAGTGGGGCAAGGAGGACAAAAGCGATCAGTCAGATGATGAGGAGAGGCAGCAGAACTCTGACGATGAGGAGAGACAGCAGAACTCTGATGATGAGGAGAAGGTGCAGAACTCGGATGAAGATGAAAGGCCACAGGTGTCTGATGATGAGGAAAGACTGCAGAACTCAGATGAAGAGAAAATGCAGAACTCTGATGATGAGGAAAGGCCACAGGCCTCAGATGAGGAGAAGATGCAGAACTCTGACGATGATGAAAGGGCCCAGCGGTCTGAGGAGGAGAAGATTCAGAACTCTGATGATGAGGAAAGGGCCCAGCACTCTGATGAGGAGGAACAAGAGCACAAATCTGGTAGGAATGAATACAGAAATAATGATTTGCTGCTGATTTGGTCTGTCTTTATTGTTTTGTTCACATTGGCCTGAAAAGATTGAAACTTCAATGTAAGGGCATTGATTTCATAGTTTTTAACTATAGTCATCTTTGCAATTATTTTTGATGCAGCACTTTCAGAGCTTATTAATAGAGAGGAATTTTTTCATTTGTGGACCAAAATTTTTAATTTGCTGAGAATAATTCTGCTCCTTAGTAGAGTCTGCAAGGGGCAGCGACAGTGAGGATGAAGTTCTGCGAATGAAGAGGAAGAAACCAATTACATCAGATTCAGAAGCAGAGAGTGACACAGAAGGGCAGAAAGGTAAATGCTGGGGAGGTTTGTGGGGTTTTGGGTCCTTTCATCCTCCTCTTGAGCCTGCCATTCATCAGCTACAGGGCTTGATGGAATTGGTAACATTTGCAGTATGGTGCCATGGAAATAACCAGACAGACATCAGGAATTCTGTGTGGGATGCACATGCTGATCCTCTCTATATAGCTCTGTCAAGTTTTGTCTTCTGCAAATATTTTTTCATGCATATTTACTGAAAGATATTGAAAAATGGTTGTAATCAGAGCAGCTCAGGGAACCTGTACTATGTTTTGTGGTGGTTTAGCTGGTTCAGGAAGAGGCATTTATTTTCTGAGAAGTAAAACCTCCATAATGCATAATGAAATTTCTTTTATTTTGTTCAGTTTCTTGAATAAGGATTATCTTTTACTCTTCTGTTGCCATATTTCAACTTGATTTCCTTATTTGATAAATAAATCTTGCATTAGGGCTCTGTGTGCATATATATGTGTGGTTTAAAATTGTCATTTTTCTGCTGAAGAGCATGCAGATGTCATGGATCTGTTTGGAGGTGCTGATGACATTTCCTCCGGGAGTGATGGAGAAGACAAGCCACCAACCCCCGGACAGCCCATTGTGAGTGGACTTGACTTTTGAGATATTTACCATGCCATTGCACTCTGAAATGCAGAACACCAATTGAATTGGGTAATATTCTAGTGAAAAAAAAAAGAGTAGTGACATTAAGTAGCACTACAGATAATTTTGTCCCAGCTGAAAGAATTATTAAAATTTTATGCATAACAATTTCAGACTTATCTGCCTTCCCTCATCCCTCCTCCACTTTTTGAACTTTAAAAAAATATAAAGAATAGTTTGATTGCTACCAAATAAAATACAAAGCTATAGCTGTCTTTGGTACCTTATTGCAGCTATTTGAGAAATATTTTCATTTTTAAGATAATTTTTCATCTTTTATTGACAATAGATAAAGATACCTTCTTTAATCTGGTGGAAAGTGTCCCCCAGTCTCCAGTGCTCAGCTGGAAACTCTGTTGGCTCCTTTGCTGTTCTTTATTGTCTTTGGTCTCTTGAGTTTGCACTGGTGCTTGAAGTCACTTAAAGTGCCACATGACAATGCTGAGTTGAATTCCTTTCAATGAAAATGCCTGAATTCTTTTATCCAAATCTTCATGACCTCTCTGTGCCTATGAATGACTTTTCTTTAAGCAAAATGTAATTATTAGAGCAACAGTAGCCAGATAGATTTTTTCACTTATGCTCCTGTTCTTTTTTTTCACTAGGATGAGAATGGGCTGAGCCAAGAACAGCAGGAAGAAGAGCCTATTCCAGAGACCAGAATAGAGGTAGAAATACCAAAAGTAAACACAGACTTGGGTAATGATTTGTATTTTGTGAAGCTGCCCAACTTCCTCAGTGTGGAGCCCAGGTAATTGCACATTAAAGACAGGATTGTTAAAGTCTTTTAATGTTTTTGTTTAGTATGTGTTTACCCTATTTAAAGTTGTTGACATTAAGATGCATATTTTTGGTTGTGATTAGTCAATAATAATGGCTGTTGTTTTATAATCAGATAATTTTATTATGAAGGTGGGTTTCAGCTTGATTGAATAACTTATTGTCTGTAAAAACCAGACAAAAATGTGGTCTAATTAAAAGCACGTGCTATCAGTTGAATTGTAAGCATAAGTTTAGGCTCTCAGAGATGTGAAAGGTGAATGCACTGACCCTTATGCACTTTCCAGTTATTAAAAACATCATTTTGAATTTCAGAATAAGGCCTTTTTTATTCCTGTTTGTTAAATGTACTATTTATGAAGAGGCTGGTTACTTGGATTAATTTTCTCAGAAGAATAAAGGATATGTTGTAAAATTTGTTGCAGACCTTTTGATCCCCAGTATTATGAAGATGAATTTGAAGATGAGGAGATGCTTGATGAAGAAGGTAGAACCAGGTTAAAACTCAAGGTATAGTATTAATTTTCTTTTTGTCTTTTACACTCACCTAGGCACTTTCATTCAAAGTCTATTTCACAGCTTTTGGAATGATGTTTTGAGTTTTCATATTGTGAAAGTGTGGGCACTGAGGAAAGTTGATCTGTTTTAGTCATAAATTTTTAAAAAGCTTGACAGCTGCACTTCACCTATAAAAGCAATACTTTTCACCTTGATTGCTTTGCATTGTGCCACAAATTATCAAGCCTTTCTAACTGCAATTCTTGACCTATATAGAGTGTATTTTACCACAGTATTCCTTATGAGCTAAAAAAACTGTTTTGTTTTTTTCCCCTAAAAAAACTGTTTTGTTTTTTTCTACCTGTTTTCTACAGGTAGAAAACACAATACGATGGCGGATGCGACGAGATGAGGAAGCGAGTGAGATCAGAGAAAGTAATGCAAGGATAGTTAAATGGTCAGATGGAAGGTTAGTTTGCACCCTTTGTTACTGAAGTAGTGCAGTTCTTCTTTCAGTGACATGCAAAATTGGAAGGTCAGCAAACCCTGACATCAGTTCTGCACGGTACAAATTACTTTAGTGTCAGTGCTTTGAAAGGTTTATGCTCTGCTTAGTTTAGATTGAAATATAATTATTGGTTAGATGTAAAAAGGAAACATGAATGCTTTCTCCAGTTAGAAATGAGGCAAAAAAAAATAGACTGCAGTGGCTTTATCAAGTAACTGATGTGGAAATCTCTTTTAAGCATGTCCCTCCACTTGGGCAATGAGGTCTTTGACGTGTACAAGGCGCCTCTACAAGGAGATCACAATCATTTGTTCATCAGACAAGGGACAGGCCTGCAAGGACAGGCTGTGTTCAAGACCAAGTTAACCTTCAGGTAAACTGACATTCCATATCACAATGTTGATACTGTTTTTGCAAGTAAGTGTTGTTACTAGTGTATAAAGATTAGATATACCAGTTTGTAAAGCTTCAGAGCTTCACTGGTTAGTAAGAATGTGCTATTTTCCAAACTCAGTTTTTCAGTAAGATTTGTTCTACATTAGGTGTTTAAGTTGGGAATGTTAATGTGCCATTTTCTGCATTATGTAGGCTACCTATTGGTTTTTTGTATACATGTATTAATTTGCAGTTTTTCATACAAGTCCTCATTTCAGTCAGAAAAAATACTACTATTCTCTGAAATTAATCTTTTGTCTGAGGTACAGTTGCTATCAAGATGGCAATTGCTTTTTGAGATATTGATGTGAACTGTGAGGAGGATGTATCTTTAGGTTGATAAGGATCAGAGGTTGTAGGATTCTAGCATCATTAAGGGTAAAAAAGGCTTTAGAGATCTTTGACTCCAACTATTAATGGCTGGACTGGTAATTTTTCTGAGAGACTTGCTGTCTCCAGTTGCTCTTACAGTGCACATAAATACTTTTTTAAAAGGATTGATGCTTTTACTTTTGTGCAGATGAATCTCTGAATTCTCAAGTATGCTGGCCCTACCATTGTCTTTTGAAAATGGATCTGTTCCTCAAAGAAGTTTTTAACCCCTAGCAATTTTTTACCAGGCCACACTCTACAGACAGTGCCACTCACAGGAAGATGACTCTGTCTCTGGCAGACAGATGTTCAAAGACCCAGAAAATTCGTATTTTGCCAATGGCAGGCCGTGATCCAGAGTCTCAGCGCACAGAAATGATCAAGGTATGGTGGCATGGAACTCTCTCATCTGCTGGTTTAGTCTTAATTATCACAACTATAATAGAGCTGGACATTTTTGAATATTCTATGATCTATGAAAAACAGTAATGTTTTGGTGTTTTAAGCAAGAATTCCAAACCATGGGTGTGGCTTGCTGAAGCTGGCAGATGACAAAACAAGGAAGAATATTTGCAGCCTTTACACCGCTGTGTAAAAAACTACAGTAGAATACGGGAATAATGGATACGAGGTTCTCTTGAGGTGTTTTGGGGTTTTTTTATCCCTGAGTTCATTGCTTGTGTGTTTGTCCAGAAAGAAGAGGAGAGGCTGAGGGCTTCCATCCGCAGGGAGTCGCAGCAGCGGCGGATGCGGGAGAAGCAGCACCAGCGGGGGCTCAGCGCCAGCTACCTGGAGCCCGACCGCTACGACGAGGAGGACGAGGGGGATGATGCAATCAGCCTGGCAGCTATCAAAAACAGATACAAGGGTGGCATCCGAGGTAATCATAAACCTTAACAGCATGTCATTAAGGCCTGTGTGATTCAGACAGGGTAATTGCACAGGACAGCCTTGGTGAGATAGGATTTTGCCAGTTTGTTCAATAGGTGAAGAGACGTTAATTCAGTTTGTATAAGTTTATTTTGTTTACTCTGGACTTAGGTTCTGCAAACATTTTGTGGCACTAAATATAAGACATTTTTAATATTCCCTCTTCCACACCAGTTTCAGATAAACATATTTGGCTTTTTATTTTTTTCTGGGATGCGCAGAGGAACGTGCTAGAATCTACTCTTCTGACAGTGACGAAGGCTCAGATGAAGATAAAACCCAAAGACTACTCAAGGCAAAGAAACTTAATAGTGATGAGGTAAGAGAAGGACTTTGTTCTTAAGCTGCTCATTTTTAATGAGGAACGTTTTCTTCACTAAATCTAGTGTTTAAACTTGGGACTTCTGTGGTTTCATTTACGCCATGATGAATGTGTTATTTCACTTGGCATGCTTTCCGTGGTAATTAATCACTGATTTCTTATGCACTGCATTAGTTCACAGACCTGAGTGATTCCCAAAGGAGGACACTATTGTTATTGCTGATTTAAAGATGGAAAAATTTATGCAGAGTTATGTAAAATGAATATACCAAAATTATTCAAGGAGTAATGTTGGAATCCTAATGCAGTGTTACCTAAGTTACGTGGTCCTCTCCTGTTCATTGTGGAAATAGTGGAAGCATTTTCACGTAGTATTTCTGCTCTTTTTAAATAGAAAAGTTTAAAAAATTGAGTTAAAAAGACTTGCTGCCCATTGCTAAAAATACATTTTCCATGACCCCAGCATCATCTGAAACACTGGGCTCTGATCAAATTAACTGTTAGCTACAGCAGTAGTGCTGTTTCTTTATCTAAAAGGGTGTTTTATTGGTTTGTAATTTATGACTACTGGGTGTTATTAAATGAGTTTTTGTGAACATTGCATTTGAGGTTTAGTTCAAGTCTGTCACTGCTGATACAGCACTGCAGTGTTACACAAGGAGTAAGCTGCTCTCATTTTCATTTCTGTACTGTGTTTCGTGTAAAGTCCCTGAGAGGCCTCACTCCCCAGCCCCTTGGGTGTTTTCTGTGTGCTGAATGCAGGTTCTTGGTGCTCTTACAGAGTCAGCTGAGTTATTTGCACAGGCGTTGTAATGTGAAGTGGAATTAGTAAAAATTAGTTTTGTCCTCTAAAGACATAGACTCCTGGCTTTTTATTATACATCAGAAAAATTTAATATATCAGAGACTATAAGAGCCATAGTGAGCCTTGTAGACAAAACTGTAATTTTGTGAGCCCTGTGAACATTTGTTAGAAATCGAATTGTTTATTTTTAAGACTCTTACTAGATGTGTTAGTTCATGATACAGCAATGTGAGGACTTGTCAGTTCCATTCTCTCAGAAAAGGTCTAATCAGCAGCATTCCTCTGCTGCTTGAGGAGCAGCAGCCTCCATTTTAAAGAGTGGCTGGAAGGTAATGCTCCTCTGGGGCCTCGGAGTGGTGCTGCAGTGTCACAGAAAGCCCCAGTGGTGCTCCAGTTCCTGTGTCAGTGCATACCCACACGTGGGGAGCTCTGGCTTCCTTGTACACTCACTCACTTTTACTGCTGTCAGTCAGCAGCACAGCACAAATCTTTGTGCTGATAGCAATTTGTTACCATTACTGCAAATGTCAGTCTGTTATTAATAATATACTTTATCACCACACAGCAAGCAGTTTCACTGCTGCTGCAGTTAATGGGGATATTCTGCTGAACAGGAAGATGACTCACTGAACAATAGCCCAGCTAGATTACAAGAGAATGTTTGTTCTGAGGAAGAAGCTATCACTGAGATTCCCACCCCTGTTAATTTCTGTTTTCCCTGCTTAAAATTCCTTCGTAACTGCGATTCTCCCGGTAGGTACTGAACATGTTCATATAGAGTCAAATACTCTGGATAAATAATTGATCCTTGGAGTTCTGAAGCACTATAGTTCTAGAACTCAATCTTTCCTCCTTAAAATCCAAGCAAGTTGCTTTAAATACCAAAAAAAAAAAAAAAAAAAAAACCGAAAAAAATCCCAAACCCACACTTCCAAAACCAGCAAATGGAAAAAGGGATGAGGTTACTTAGGCCTGAGCCTGAGAGTATTTTTAAAGATACACTTCTTTTTCAGCAGTAGTTGAGTTACCACTTGTTCCTCATGTCACTATGGATGAGTTTTGCATGAGCAGCTTTTGATTTAAAATGTTGTTTGGAAGGATGATTCAACTGAACTGGTGGAAATGTACATGGAGCAAAAATCAACCTCGTGGCTAAAAACTGAAGATCAGCTCTATTAAAGTCTTTATGGTATTTCTTGTAAGCAAGTAATTAACTCAGTGATTTGAGTTCCTTTGACCAGCTCTTTGAAGCCTCATAAACTATAAACTGTTACATTTCTTGGACTGTTGATTCTGAGTGTCAGTGATTCCTCCTGATTTTTTTTTCTTTATGCCAGAGAGCAGTTAGTTTAGTTTTGTTTTTCTGATGAGCAAAATGCCTGCCCACTTCCTGAATTCCTTCTTTGCTTCAGTAGCTCTGATTCAGGCCATACAGGTATAAATAATCTGAAAACTTAGCAAAGCTGCAGGGGCTGCCTGAAGGGAAAGTGTCTGTGTGCGGGAGAATCTGTGTGCATGCCCTGCTCAGGCAGAGCAGGTGTGGGTGCAGGGCCAGCAAGGGGATGGAGCTGCAGCTGCCTGGACCCTCCTGGTCTGGGGTGTGACACTGGGAGCAGCCACTCAGTGCTGAGAGTGAGGACTGGCACAGAACCAGCCCTGCTTCACAGTAGCACAGAATGGAAAAACTAGAACTAGTAATTCTGCTTTTCTTACAAGAAAGACTTTGAGGTCTTTCTGTTGTTGTTCTGTGTTTTTTCCTACTTTAGCTGGAAATATGGTGGTTTATTTTTGTCCTTTTTTTGCCTTTAGGAAGGTGAACCTTCTGGAAAGAGAAAAGCAGATGATGATGACAAAGCAAGTAAGAAGCCTAAGAAATATGTGATCAGTGATGAAGAGGAAGAAGATGATGATTAATATTAAGGAAGTGCAGCAGCTGATTTTTTTTGTTGTTGTTTTTTCTATATATATGTTTATATATATTGTACAGTTCTCTTAGAGCACAGATGTAAGTAACCACAAGGGGCTTATTTTGATAAAGGAAAATTCCTAAGTCTGCGTTTCTGGTGTGAATTAAGTTTTTTTTACTTCCTTTGACTCTTAAGAGTTTTGTCTCATTGCAGCAAATGTCCAGGGATCATCACAGTGCTGATTTTAATGTTGCACAGTGCATTTGAGTTTTGAGAACTGTAGTAGCTGGTTACCAAGTAAATTGGTCATTAACTCAGTGAGTTCATTAGGAGAAGCCATGCTAATCTCTGTGGAATGCTTAAATGAGAGGTTTGCCCAACAAGGGCAAATGATAGAGCTATGAATGTGTGATGATAGAGCTAAGAACACACAGTGGTACAGTGCAACTCTGTTTCTTCCCTAGATATTCCTTATTTCCTGTTTACTGGACAGTACATTGCTATGCTGGTATAATTTGCTGACTAAAAATATTTCTTGCCATGTTTGAGTAAATCATTTTAACTGCATGAACTTCACAGTTAACTGATCACATAAGGCATTTATTTTTCATGCATTCAAGGCCACAATGAATATCTGCACCTTGCCAGGGCAGTAATAATAATAACAACAACAATAATAATAGTCATGTGCTAGTGATGTAAATGTCAGAGTAAAAGCACTTGTTTCAACAAAACTGACATTTCTGCCAGCAGAGCTGAAAGTCTCCTTTCAAAGGTGAACTGAATCACAGTGCAAAAAATGCAGAATGACAGCTGTGTCTCAGAATCCCATGTAATTCTTATGGTGCCATTTCCTCTTGTTCTGGTAGGGTTTATAAATGGTTTTGTTTACCTGGGACGTCACTGGAGGAGAATGTTCTAGACAGAACCATTGCTGTGTTTACACTTTAACACCTTATTTGACAATGCAATACCAGCTGTAAAACAGCAGAAGAAATAGCTGAACTTTTCCACTCTTTCTTTCAGAGATGAAATACTATGTGCAGGTTTTCTCACTGATAAGAGACTATTCATGTGTTATCAGTGCTGCTCTTTTGGCTGACTTCTCACACAGTCCTGCAAGCCTGAATGGGACTTGAAGTTGAGAAAGCAGAAGTAGCTGAACTCCCCTACAAACAAAACCACTGAGTGGTGCTGTGCAAAGTTAATGATGTGGATTTGTGTTACATAAGCTGAAATTAAGTAGCTGGTAGTTACTGAGGAGGGACTGGTCCCCATCTCTCTCCTGCCAAACTGAATTTGGTTTTTCTAAAACAGAAGGGAGTAAGTGCCTCATAGTGAGTGTTCTGTTTGTGACATTCCCTGGCTCTTTGAGCTTTCAACCTGGACATCTTTTGTCACCTTTAGCTAGGATAGTTGTTTGCCACAGTGCTCTGCCTCCACTTCTGTCTGGAAGGCACAGGAGTGTTCTGGCTGCAGAGCACAGAGCTGTGCATGTGTTAATATATTCTGCTGAGCAGCTGACTGCAGTGGAGACTGAGTAAGAAAAGGTGAAAAATTCCATCTTGGAAGTCTGAGTGCCTGAGAAACTCTTTCTTTTCTTTTTTATACCTAAGTACTCATCTGAGAGTTTCTGTGCCCCTTTAATGTGCAGATAAAGCCCCCCAGCTGCTGGAATCTTGACCCTGTAATCCTCTTAGTTTGTACCTCTGCTGGGAGACTGGTTCCTTACATGAGGTTACCTGCTCTCCACTGGTAGCCTCCTCGGGAAGAAGCCAGCTGTTTAGGAAGGGACTCATTCTATATGGATGTGACACGCTGTAGTTTCACATAAAAGCCTCCCAGATACCTCTAAACCAACAAATTTGGCACGTGGAAACACAGCATCATTTCACTGATAATGTGTTTACTTTTATAACAGTTTAATGGAAATGTTGGCTATTTTTATTTTTACTACACTCCTAAGAGTGAAAATGTTTTAATCACTTTCGTAAGTTTGATGCTGACTAAGCCTTTACTAAGTTAGTGGTCCACTTTAGCTTCCAAAAATGAGGCTTTTTATGGATTACAAAGATGAAAAGAAGTCATTTTTTACACTGTCGTCTTTTGTAAATTGCTCTTTTAAAGTCTTACTTAAATGTGGACTTGAAGAAAGTGTTTTCTCAGCTTAAATTGGTTTAACAATCATCTTGTAATTAAAGTCACTTGAATGAACTTAGCCTTATCCCCAGTGTTCTTTCAATTGTGGGTCTAATGTATGGTTTCATTTAACTTGAAGACAATTTTTGCTCTCCCTTTTCCCAGCCTCCCAGTCTGTTGATGGAATGAGGGTTCATAAAACCTGTTGTAGTGCCTGGTGAGTACTTATGGTGGCTTGGTAAAAGATTCAGGTGTATTGCAAGGTGTCAGGAGAGCTCAGCCCTGACCTCTCACTGCCTGAGTGGGCACTGCTGTGAAAGCACAATACAGGTAGGAGGGGGGCAGACTCCCTGAGGAAATGTTTTCTCCTTCCTAAAGTAGGATGTGCAAATGAAGCTTTCTTGGGAAGAAAGACAAGTATCTCCAGTGGAAAGTACAGGAATTTATTACTGGATGTTCTGTAAAGTTATCAGTACAAAATGGTCTTTATTTCAGCACTCAGTGCAGTGTGCAGTACAGGCTGTGCCTGCTCTGCCTCATTTCAGGTCTGGACTGAAACCTTTCCAGAAATTTGCCAAACAAGCCAGGAAGCAGCAGCACAGCTGCATAGGGCAGGTTTGAATAGGGCCTGGCAGAGCCCAGGGATGTCACAGGGAGCAAGCCCTGGCACTGGGATGTCCCGGGAGTTTGTGCAGCCTTCAGGTCAGGGAAGAGCAGCACAGCTGAGCACAGCACCCAAAGGCATTGCTACCCACTGACCCAAAGTATTCCATCATGGAATGACATCTTCAAATAAACCCAAGGGCACTTCCTTCTCTTGCAGTCATGGATAGTGGGAATACATAAGGAATATGTTGACTTTTATCTTGACAGCCAGCTAATTTGATCTGGCTGCCCTTACTGTAGACATGCTGGGTAGGATGTTGCTGTGAGTAAGTGTTTGCTGGGTATTAAAATAGCCACATCTAATTTTAAATATCCTTAATTGCAGTGGGATGAAAAATATATGGGGCAGGAGAATGAATATTCAAAGATATCAGGTGTTGTCCTGTAGTGACTGAATGAGCTCCAGAGTTTTCTGCAGCTCTGATTGCCCCTGTTCTTATCACAGAGGTAACATCTGTGCATCTGTTTAGGTTATTTATGGTGCTTGTCTGGTTGATAATTAGGTTTGTGTCTGCTGTGACTGGTTAGGTAATGTTTTCCCAGGATCTCCACCTGCAAATGGCTGGTTTTGTTTTAGAATAAGAGTGTTGTAGGGAGCTCCTTCAGCAGGGTTCCTTCCTTCCTCAGCTCACATCAGGTGCTGCCCACAGTCAGCTCAGCCACTGCACTGTCCTCTCCCATCACCTCAGGGGCTGCAGTTTCTTTTGGGAGCAGTGGGTTCACAGTTGCCCTGGGTGAAGGCTTTTCTGTTGTGAGCTGTGATTGATGTGCTGTTTCCACAGTAGTGTCAGGGCACAGGGAATTAGGAGCAAAGACGTGGAAGTTTCACACCTGAGCCCTTGTTAAGACCCTTGTTGACAGTGAGCTCTGGGAAGCTCCTCAGAACAGGTCCTTGCTGCAGCTGCAGGAAGGGGCTGGCACATGGAGTCCCAGGGGATCCCAGGCTGGGAGGGAGCCACAGGCATTGGTGAGTCCAGCTGGCTGCTCCTCAGAGCTGCTTCAAATGAAACCATGGCACTGAGGGCTTTCAAACACTTCTGGAGCTCTGTCAGGCTTGGTGCTGTGACCACTGCCCTGGGGAGCTGCTCCAGTGCCCAGCCACCCTCTGCGGGAGGAGCCTTCTCTCCATGCCCAAGCTGAGCTCCCCTGACACTGCTTCCCCATTCCCTCATGTCCCTCTCCCCGAGATCAGCCCTGTGCCCCTCGAGCAGTGGGAGGCTGCAGAGTGCTCCCCTCCATCCCCTCCATGGCTCTGCTGCACCTGGGCATCACTTCAGATTCGTTCTCAATTCATTCGAGATGATTCCAGCTTGGACTGTATCTTTGTGAACAACTGCTGCTTTGATAGTGTCTATCCTGAAGTTCCTTCTCCTAAAGAAAACCTTGTTTGGAGGAGCCAATCACTAGAGAATGTTGATTCTTTCTGTGCTAAGGAGATGCTGTGAGCTGTTGGTGTGCTCCCTTTGCTCATAGCACAAGAACCTTCCTGTGTGAGTGCTGAATTTATAGGTAACTTCAACAAGGGAAGACATGAGAATCCTGACTCCATGTCTCAGAAGGCTGATTTATTATTTTATGATACATATTAAAAGAAAATTATATATTAAAACTATATTAAAAGAATAGAAGAAAGGATTTCATCAGAAAGCTAGAAAAGAAAGAAAAAGAATGAAAATAAAATCTTGTGACTGCTCACAGCCTCGACACAGGTGGCTGTCGTTGGTCATCAAGTAAAAACAATTTCACATGCTAAATAAACAATTCTCTAAATCACATTCTAAAGCAGCAAAACAGAGAAACTGAAGCTTTTCAGCTTCTCAGAAGAAAAAAATCCTAACAAAAGTATTTTTCATAAAATATGTCTGTGACATGTGAGTGAGTCAAAATTCATGAGGGGTAGGTTTGGTTTTTATGAATACCATTCCCAGGGTCTTTTTTACATATATCCATACATATGTATATATATATATATATATATATATATGGATATATATCTTAAAATACATTTTATATATAAATATATATGGAATGTGTATTTTCCACATCTCATGTCTCTGAGAGCATGGTCAAAACTTCCTTTAAATCTACATTTGAAAATACTTACTGGACATGATTGCAAAGTGACCACATTTAAACTGAGAACATTTCACTAATCTGTGGATATGTTACCCTTTTGCAAATCCTGTTTGATCTCTCAGAAATAAATAGGATTATTCTGGCTCTCAGACTTTCTCAAACACTGAACTTGAGTAGCTGCTGGCATTCAGCAGGCAGCACCACATATGTGGTTTTCTGTTGAAGATTTAGTCCTGCCACAGCACAACATTGCTAGATACTGCAGAAATAAATTTCTGAATGCTGCACTGCCAGTTTGAAGACTTGGATCACTTTGTAATTTGGCACTTTGCTGGACATCAGGGCTGCTGTTTTTCTCAGTTATTTACTGCCTCTGCTCCTGTTTTTTCTTGGGACAACTTTCCCTTCAGTTAGCCAGCAAGATTTTTGAGTAAGCTGGATTATCTGAGATTTTGCAAGCCATTTAAATGTCCTTAATACATGTGCAATGACATTTATTAAGGCATTCTGGATTTCCACGATGGGAATTACATAAATGTGCAAAGCACTGTGACTGCAGTGTGTTCCTACAAACACACCTCTGCATAGGTCCCACACTGTGGAGCACCATTTTTAAGCCTGATTTCTGGCTCTGCAGTTACTTGCCAGAGATCCAGACTTGCTGGAAGGCTGGGAAGAGGCTTCTGTTGGAAAAGCAGATGAGCTCATGCTCATCTGTTAAGAATTGAGGCTGTGGGTTGGAAAAGGTTGAGAGTGCTGACCTGGATGTTTGGGGCAGTTCACAGTTTGGATACAGCACTGGGTATGACAGCACTTTACATGTGACACTCCCTTTCTGCACAAAATACAATTCCCAGAGAAGCTGGAAGGAAGCTTGTTTAGGGAAAGAAATTATTTTGAGTGTCATGGGCCCCTTTTGAGCCTCTCTTCACCTCTGATTTTGTTTTCCTTCTTGTCTTCCTTTCACAATTTATCAAATCTCTTCAGGCTTCCCTGGGCTAAACAGGTTTCTGCTGTTACACAACATCAACCAAGGTGTGCTGGCAGATCAGCTCTGTTGCCAGGGGTCTGGAAATGACATCTCCAGCTTTTTGACACAGTTTAGTGTCACACTTGAGCTTCTCTGGCAGTGGTTTAGGACTGGTGTATTCCATGCTGTGGGGCTGAACTCTGAGCAAACTTTTTTTTTCCCAGCAGATTGTGACTGTAAAATTTTAGAAGAGTATATTGCCTTTCCAAAGCTATTAGAGATTTTACATAGATTGGCTTTTTGAAGGACTTTGATCTTGGAACGAGTCCAGCTTTTAGGTTTTTCTTTTACATCACATTGTTTCCAAAACCTGAAAAGCTTTAAGATTAAAGGAAACCTGAAATTAAATAGAGGGGGGAAGCCTTGTTGTTTTGGAAGCAGGGAAGGGGCAGAACTCCTAGCAGGTGTTTGATCTCACAGAGGGGCTCTGTTGGGTGAAGGGTTGATTTTCTGGGTCTGAATGAGTGTGCAGCTGCCTTCTGCAGGACCCAGAGGGTGCAGGTGTTGGGGTGCAGGAGGGGTGGCAGTCCCAGCTTTGGAAGTGTGTCAGACCCTGGCCTCTCACACAGGGGATGCTGCAGACAAGGCTCACAGAGGCAGAACCTTATTTCTTGCACTTCAGAAAATGTGGCAATTAATGAAGAGTGGGCTCACAAATAAAAAAAAAAACCCAGGCAAAGCCCTGGCATTCTATAAACACCCTAATTACCCAGAAGTACACAAGTTGTCTGCCAGAAGGATGTGTTTTTCAAGTCGTTATTCCAGATGGTTCTTTCCAAGCCATATAAATATATGTGGTTTAAAACTGGCTACAAAAAGGCTATAAAATAAACTGAAAATTTTCATTAAAAAAAAAAAAAGAAAGAGGAATACATACTAATGCAATTTAGGCTGAAAAAAAAAATCTGTATTCAGCAACGAAGGTGTGAGGTCTGTGCCTGTCCGCACAGCCCTGAGCTCGGGGAGGGAGTGGAGCAGCCCCAGGCAGCTCCTGCTGGGCCCAGCTGGGTCAGGAGCTCCTGCAGGAGCCCGTGCAGCTCCCACACGTGCCTGCCTCCCATCACTCACAGCTCCATCCTTCCACCCCAGGCTATGCTCGCCCTGTGCTGCTGCTCCTGCAAGCCAGGGCTGCGCCTCTGCTCTGCAGTGTTTGGCTGCTGCCTGAGCTATGGTGTGCTCAGCCTTTCTCAGGCCTGGTGTAATTCTATTCTGCTCCAAGATGGTTCATGGGAAGGGTCCTGTGAGCTGTGACCAGTGCTGGGGTTTGGCTTTGGGGCCATGGTGTGGCATGGCAGGGCTGCTGCTGCATGGCAGCTTGCCTTACAAACCCTTTAAAGGTTTAGAAAGCAGGAAAATGTTTGCTGAGATGTAGAGAGTAGTAAGGCTCTAAAGGCAGAACTCTGCAGCACAGGGTACTGAGTGCCTTGGTCACTGGGTTGCTTGGCACGAAACACCAGTGGGTTTAAGTTCATAGAAAAATGGGTTTGCACATGGACCTCTGTCCTCTGAGACAGGGTAGACCTGAGTAAGCTTTTCTGACAGATTTTAACCTGTGATTTCACAGTGCTGATTGTGCTGCTTAGCTGTCTTCACTTTCCCAGAGGTTTTCTGAGCTCACCTTTTGCTATGGCTTCAGTCTGTACATTTTCTGTGTCAGAAACAAGGCAGGGCTGCAATTTACACAGCTGCTTTTTGAGCATTTCCTGAATGTGGTGGCATCTCTGTCATTCAGTTGTGGACCACCAAGCACTTGTCAGCTCCCATTTGCTCAGACCCCTGGATTATTCCTGCTTCTGGAAGAAAAAAAGGTGCCTTTAGGCCTTACAACTGGAAGTTCTGTTGCCTGTCTGTATGTGGGGAATCTGTTTTGTGAAGATGAAGGAAGGCTGCACATTGCATGAGGTCATTTGGAGGTGGGAGATTAAATATCCTTGTGCTTTAGTGACCTTGATAATGCACTGGCAGAGCTTTGATGTGAAAAGCTGAGATTGCTGCTTTGGGCCAGCTGTAACTAGTTCATGTTGCTGTTCGTCAGTTTGAGGGTTTCAGAAGGGAACAGGACAGATTAGGAGAGAGCAGCACAGAAAACTCTTGTCACTGGGCAGCTTTTTGGTTCTTGTGACTGGTTTCCATAGCAGGGAATAGGCAGCTTTGGTTAAACCTGTTACGTGTGACTCTGCTGTGCTCCAGAAGGATTCCTGCACTTCACGGCAGCGCTGAGCAGTGTCAAACCTCCTGTGCCAGAGAGAGAGTGGGTGTTGTGCCAGGCTGTTTGTGCACAGAGGAGCTGCTCTGGCAGCTGAAGGGCAGCTGGCAGCTCTCCTGCCTCGTCATGTGTGCTGGCAGGAGCTCCTGGGCTGATTCACCTCCCCAAAATAACCTGCTGGGCCAGGCTGTGCTGCTGAGCCC
This sequence comes from Setophaga petechia, assembly GCA_024362935.1. Classification (NCBI taxonomy): domain Eukaryota; kingdom Metazoa; phylum Chordata; class Aves; order Passeriformes; family Parulidae; genus Setophaga; species Setophaga petechia. Next base: position 12,042,915 of record JANCRA010000016.1, read on the forward strand.
CATGCACCTCAGTGGGACCAAGGGGACACGGTGAGGCTCCTTCTGCAGGGCTGCTGCATTGCTCTGTGAGTGATAGATGAGTAATGCAGTGATTGACTCACAATTAATGCACAAATATCATGGATATAGGTTAAGAGAAGTTTATAGATTTGTAGTTATATTGTACCCTCTCGTGGTTATCAAGGGACAGCTGGGTTGGGACATCTGGGAGGGCTGGCGTGTCACTATGGAACACCTGACCTCAAGTCAGGATTTAAGGAAGAGGTCTCCACCACTGGAGAGCAAAGAAGGGGTTGATGGACGGAACTTTGGGAGGGGTTAAAGGGTGAAAAAGGGAAAACCTCTATTGTGAAGGGGCTGAGCACATGGCAGGATAAATCTTTGGCTCCCAGTGCCGTAACCTTTTTTCTTTATTCAGTCTTCTGTTGTATTTTTGATAAGGTTTAATAAACCTTACTAAACTATGAAAAGTGAGTAGCTGTGTCTCACAATTCATACCAAATATGAAGGGGACTCACGGTCTGAGCTGTAGATCCCAGCACACACTGGGATTCCTCTTCTCCAAACCCTTGGGGCACAGGCAGGGGCTGTTTTCCTGCCAGATTGATCCCACAGGTGCTTCCATGGAGCTGGGCACAAGCACAGGGCCTTTGTGCTCTTTCATGTGCAGGAGAAGTTCCCAACCCCAGTGCTGATCAGGTTGTCACCTGTCCAAGGGCAGCACTTCATGGTTTTCTCTCTTTTTCTGAAAATCTGCCCACTCTATACAACCAGAGTGGGGCTCCCAGCTGCCATTTAGAGAAAGGTGGTGGCAGGAAAGGATTTCAGATTTTGTAGCAGTGAGGGGTGTCCCTGGAGAATGCTTGTAGTAAAACCTGATCATTTTGCCCTCTGCAAATCCCAGGCACTGCTTCCTGGAGGGGTGGCCCATGGAAATTCCACCCTGTGTGGATGTGGGCAGCCCTTGTGCCACAGCAGCTCTTGAGTGGCCTCGGGGGGGTACCAGGGCAGCTGTGCACAGTGGCCCCATCCCAGGGTCCTTTCTGTGCCTCCTCGCTGCATTTCCCCCATGGCTTTGGCTCCTCTGACTCCTCCACAGGACTCAGTACCTGTAGCTTCATTTTGCTTGTGGTAAATTCTGAAATGAAGTGTGTATTTAGCAAAGGTTTTAGCATCTTTAAAAAATAATGTTGTCATGTTTGTTTCCATTTTCAGGAGCAGCTGAACTCCTCGTTTCTCCCCAGCCCCCTCCTGCTCCCCCAGCGCACCAAGGTGTCAGCTCAAAGCAGCTCTCTCTGGCTGCTTTGAGCTGACAACAGTTAATCACCACCTCTGCTAGATGGCCTGCAATGTATTTCCTTTCTGTTGCTCTTCTGCCAGCCAGCTCTGTTCTCCCTCACCTTGATTTATAGCTGCACACGTGGTTGTGCTAATGGAGAGAGAGCTGTGCAGGGCCAGTCAGGGTGTGCTCAGGCCCTGCTGGAGGAAGGGTTCAGTGCCTGCATTTCCATGCATTTCCATGCATTTCCACCAGCCAGGCTCACTGGAGTGAGCCTTTCATTTGGGAAATGTCCCTCCTAACCTGTGACAGCCCTGCTCGTTGTCACTGCAGCATCTGCTCTGATGGGGGCTGTTGGTTCAGCAAAAGTGATGGCAGCCAACAGAGCTGATCAAATGCTCCAGAAATAGTTTATCACATAAATTATTCAGCGGCTGTTGGTGTTTCTTAGCACATAATGTGTGTGACCACTTGGAGGCTGGTGTGCTTCAGTGCACGCGTTTGCTGAGGGGGCTTTTCTACTTTGCTCACCTCTGGTGCAGGTACAAGGGTCTCCTGTGCCCTTTGTGGGTGATACAGGAGGAGAAATGGCAGTCTGGAAGGTCTGGTAAAGGCTTGAAGTCTTCTTCAAGCAATTCCCAAGTTGTAGTGAGGCCAGATGGAGCCTCTGAGAGCTGCTAGCTCTGTGTGTTAAAGATGTTATCCTTCATTTTTGCCCCAGAGTTGGATGCTGCCACAGTGATATCAGTAAAAGGGATAATTGAACATGCCCTGGGTTGTGACCTGGGGTAACCCAGCTGCCCAAAGCTGGTGTGCAGAACCCCTGGGGCTGTGGCAGTGGCAGTCAGGTTGCAGCAGGAGCCAGCAGGGAGTGGGCTCAGGCTCTGCACCAGCACAGGACTCAGCCCTGCCAGCAGCAAACAGCTTCAGGATCCTTCTGTCTGCCTGGACAGACTGTGGGCCCTGTTTGTCTACAGAAAGTTTGGTTGCTGCCTGATGTGACACGTTTATATTTGTGTCAGGACTTGTGGCGTTTGGCTGTTTGTTTGTCTTCTGGTGCATCAGTCACTTCATGCTTAGGTTCACTGCACAAGGATAAACCTTCTAGGATAGAGGTAAGAGCTTTAGGTGCCAAGTACTGAGGGCACTGTGTAAAACTGCACCTAAGAAAGATCCTTTGTTATCTTCCATCTATGGCTGTCCCTGATTTGACGGGGTCTCACCACAGGAGCAGACTTTTCCCATCCACAGGTATGGCAGTGGGACAGAGCTGTCCTGGCAGCGGGACAGGGCTGTCCTGGCAGTGGGGTGAGGCTGTCCTGGCAGTGGGACAGGGCTGTCCTGGCAGTGGGACAGGGCTGTCCTGGCAGTGGGATGAGGCTGTCCTGGCAGTGGCTTGGTGTGGCTGCAGTTACATGGTGTGGCTGCTTTGGTGACAATATCCTCCATCCAGCCTTGGCTTCTCCTCCTGGGTTCTGGAACTGAGTGAACATCCCTTTGTGGTGACACAGCTGCACGTTGGGATTCTGCAGGTCTGTGTTTAAAGGAAACACAAAGCTGATTTTATGTTACTTGCTTTTAGTACTACTGATTTTAAGGCATAGACCTGTTCCTGAGTTAGTGAAGCCCCACAAAAAGTCACAGGGAGCTCCAGGAGCAGCCAGCTGTGGGGTGAGGACGTGCCAGCCCCTTCTGCTGCCAGGTGAGCTTAACCACACCTTGCTGCAGGGCCAGGCAGGACTTCACTCCCTTGGAGCAGGACCATCCCTAGGGGAGGTGGAACTCCCAGTGAGAGCTTCACCCTGAGCACTGAAAATGCAGCAAATTGTCTGGAGAAGGAGAGATTTCAAAGTCACAAGGCTAGAGCCAGATGTCTCCTGAGGTTACCTCGGTGTCACCACCCCTCACGTGCCTCCTGGTGGAGGGGGAGTCACCAGCTCCTCATCACAGGGAGAGCAAGTGGGAGCTGCAGCCTGTGGGAGTGTTTCATGTACCAGTATTTCATGTACCAAAACGTGACTCAAGGTGCAGCTCAGTGAGTGCCATGTTTTCTTTAGCAACAAAACCTTCTGACAAAACAAGCCAAAGCCACTTGACAAAGCTCTTCCTGCTCCAGCAGCCTGGGTTTTTCCTCTTGTCACTGACCTACCTGTGAAGCCACGGTGTGAGTGGGAGTACTGAAACAGTCAGAATTAAGTTTAAAGAACAAATCTCTTTAAACAGAGGAAAATTTGTTCCTGAACTGAGCTCCTCCACTGGGGAGCTGCATGGTCCCTCAGCATCTGATAACATTGCAAAGCAGCAGAGAGAGCACTGGCCCTGCAAGTGCGTCTGAGGAATCTGCCTCCGCCCTGAAACCTGGGGGAGGAGAGGAGGAACTGTATTTTTGGCACAGGTTACTTTGTGTATTTACATTTTCTGCTGGGATGAATTGCCTGTAATGGCCAAATATGAGTGATTCAGTTAATTTGGGGTTCTCTTCCTCATCTAGCCTCATGGTAGCTTTGCAGTGCAGCACAAGGATGCAGATCTGAGGCTGTTTAAATATTGCTTGCTTTTTCAGTGTATCACACTCCTCCTGGCAGTGAAGCAGTGTGTAAATGTGTGTCACATTGTGTGCTGAGCTTTTGGGTTCATTCTTAGGGTAAATTTGCTGTTATTGGCTGAGCAGACCGTGCTGGAGTGCCTCAGCATCCTCAGGGCAGCGCTGCTGCTGGAGCTGGGAAACTGCAGCTGGGAATCCCATGCAGAAGGAGCTGTGGTACTGGGAGAGATTGCTGAGGTGGGCACGCTTAGCTGAGCCCCACGGTGCTTCACCAGGGCTGCAGGGATGCCCTGCTTGTCAGGGGGGTGTTCTGGAGCTGCTGCTGCACTTCCCCTTTGCAGGAATCCCTGTCCCAGCCCGCAGTGCTGGGATCCCTCTGTGGCACTGAGTGTGGAGCCAGGGCACTGCAGGGATTCTCCTCTGGCTGCTCACACAGCCCTGGATTAGGGTGTCCCTGCTCACACAACCCTGGATTAGGGTGTCCCTGCTCACACAGCCCTAGGTTAGGGTGTCCCTGCTTGGGACAGCCCTGGATTAGCATCTCCCTGCTCACACAGCCCTGGATTAGGGTGCCCCTGCTCACACAGCCCTGGATTAGGGTGTCCCTGCTTGGGACAGCCCTGGATTAGGATCTCCCTGCTCACACAGCCCTGGATTAGGGTGTCCCTGCTCACACAACCCTGGATTAGGGTGTCCCAGCCCCAAGGGCTGCCTGAGACCCAGGCTGGGGAGGCCTGGAGTGGAGAAGCACACCCTGCCAACGCTCAGTGTGCCACAGTCGGGTGGGGCAGCTGTGCCCTCCCCAGTTTGGGGCAGGATGGTTCTGGACAGCTGGGCCACCTTCCACAGGTGTGCCAGGTGAGCTGGGGTGGAGGCTCCTGGGCGGGCTGTGGCACCTGTGAGAAAGCAGCCTGGAAAGGAGCTGCTGTGGGTCTGTGGGGTGCAGGACAAGGTGTGAGGCACAGGCAGGCACCACTGCAGACACTCCAGCTGTGCTCCGGAGGGTATGTTCTCATTCTGACTTGCAATTTACTACCAAGATGCCACTGTGACCAGGACTTCAATTTTCTTTTATTTAAGTAGCTGAACAGACATTTTTTCCTCACGAAATGTACTACACTGGGCAGAAAGGAGTTACCCTCTGGAGAGACACCAGTCTGGGCAGTGCCAGGTCTGCAGTGCCATGGCAAAGGGTTTTAGGTAGGGTGGAACACGCTGCCTTCTCTGTCCCCGAGCTCAGCAGTGAAGGAGCATCCCCCAGAGTCCTGGGATTGGTTCTGGGAAAGGCAAAGGGTTTTCACTAAGGTGGAACATGCTGCTCTCTCTGTCCCCGAGCTCAGCAGTGAAGGAGCATCCCCCAGGCACGGACAGTCCTGGATTGGTTCTGGGAAAGGCGGTGACGCTGCGGGGCCGGGCTGGTTCCTCGCAGGTAACTGAGCCCAGCGGGAGAAAGGGGAAACTGCAACTCGAGAAGGTCATGTTGTGCTGCTTCTCTGCTTTCCCAAGCTCAGGCCCACTCCGTGTCCCTGAAAGACCTAGGTAAAGCTAAAGTTAAGTCAGTCAGATAAATATTTATAGTACAAATGTTGGAATATAATCCTCGAGGGGTCTGATTGCTCTCTCTGTACTCCAAAATGTACTAAAGGGGAAATAATAGTGCTATTAATAAAGTCCTCTTTAGCTGGGTCATTACCTTGGGGTGTTTCTGGTCCTCCTCTGGGGACTGGAGTTGCAGCAGTGAAAAAATTAGCAGGGAACTGGAAAACCAGTAGAGGGTGATCCCTTTGCCAACGAGACTTGGTTTGCAGGGCTCCTCAGTTATGCAATGATTCATCATTACAGCAGCAACCAGGTTTAAAGTCCTTGTATGTGCAAGTCATGGCAGCAACGAGGGCAGCCCTTGTACAGGCTGGTCAGACCATTCTGTTGCAGATTTCTTTTGAGAAGCCTCGCCCATCAGTTCTTTGGGGTTGTTTGTGGGTTTTTTAGTTTCTTATTGGTGGGGTTTTTCTAGTTTCTTATTGCCTTGCATTAGGAAATAAAGCAGTGCACAAGATTTGGGGATTCAGAAAAAAGTAATAAATTTTTAAAATTTTGTTTATTTAAATTTTTTAAGTAATCATTTTTTATTTTATTTATTTTTTTTAAAGTAATCAAATTTTTTAATAAAAGTGTTTTTCAACTGCCAGTTCCCCACACCAATTTACAGAGACATCCTTCAAAATAATTTATATCTATACACAGAAAAAGTGCATCTTTGTGTGGTAGAGCAGTTTGATTTGGTTTTCCTCTTTCTCTTTACAGGAGCAAGACTTGGTGCTGCTGAGCATGTGTTTCTCCTGGACCAGGCTGCTCCAATTTCAGTAATACAGTGGGTAGAGTTTGCAAGAACTAAAACCAGCTTGCACAGAAAGTGAAAGGACCAAGCTTTCCTAAACCCACCATCCCCAGCTCCTGTGGGAAAGACTTGGAGGTTAGTGAAGTTCCTGATGAATGCAAGCCTTGCTAGGAGGTGTCGAGTGTTTGATTTGGTCTGAAATGCCCCAGAAGGGTGAAGACGGGCTGGGGATGTGGGGCTGTGCCTGAGCCAGGAGGGAGCTGTGGGAAATGGTGCTTGCCTTGTTTCCTGAGGGGAAGGCAGTGAACCTGCAGGGACTCTTCCTCCATCCTTTTTTCCGCCCGGTAACTCGAGCCCAGGTTATCTCCTTAATGTCATTTTGTTTGTACTTGCTGGCCCTGAGCAGCCTTGCTGCTCTAAGTCCTGCTGCTCTGCAGTTAACTCTGAAATTGAGTTTGTGCAGCCTGTGCAGCAGTTTGGGGTGGGCAGGTGTTGGTTACCCTGCACATGACCCCAGTACCAGCCAGAATCTGCCAGGCTGGGGCACACACCACGCTCTGCAGGCAGGGCACGGGCTGTATTTAGGGTCAGGGCTGTATTTAGTACATGGCTCTGAAACATCTGACAGCCAGAAGGGCTGGGCTGTGGGTGCTTTGCTGTTTGAGTACCAGCAGTGAGCTGGAACTTTCTCCTGTGCCATCAGTGCTTGGGCTACACACCCAGCAAAGGATTGCTTCTGCTTGAATTTATGTCATCATTCTGATGCTGATTTTCAGCCTCTCTGTGACAACAGGAACTCTGAAAGAGAAGGAGTGAAGTCCCTTTCCTTTGCCAAATGTCGTAGCAATGATGTGCAAGAAATAAGTGGACAAAGTGAGCTGTGAGGGGTGTTCTGGGCTGGATTCCTGTCCCAGGGTATCTGAGTGTGGGTGCACCTCTGACCGTCCGGGAACCTCTAATGGGGACCAGTCTCACCCAGAAAGAGAATTCAATTTCTCTACTGTAAATCATGTTTGCCACAAGTGTCACCTATTGTCATCATTCAACTTCACATCTACTTTCCTACTCTCTTGTTCCCCTGACTGCTGTTTGAGATCTTTCTCTTGTGGTTGTTATAGTATATATATTTCTCTTGTATTGTTTTGTGGAATGGGTGGCTGCAGTCACTCCCCAAACACCCAAACACCTGCTGAGCTCTGGAAATTTTATCACACATCAGTCAGCATCGCATGGTAGGACTAGATTATACTGAGACAAAATCCTATTTTTTTCCTTTTTTTTTTTTTTGGTTGGTTGAGGTTTTTTCCCCCAGGTGGATAGCTGAAAACAGCCTTGTTCAAAACAGAACTCCCACAGAAGTCTGTATGAGTCTGGCAGACACTAGAGCTTGAAAAGTGCTCCATGAGTTCATTTTGACTTCATAATTTGTATCAGCATTTGAAAAAAATATATATAGTGCTGCCTCTTCTTCACTGAAGAGCTTTCAGCTTTGTGCTTGACAAATGCATTTATGTGATCATGTACAAGAAGACTTATTTTCAGGTGATTTCCCTCTGATGTCAAGCCATAAAGCAGCCTGGAGCCTGATCCCAGAGGGCCTTACCCAGCACTGTCTGGCTGCAGCAAACATTCATTTCTTGCAAATAATTAAACCCCTGTGGAGCATCAATAGCTGAGGTGCTGATATTGCATTTAGATAAGAAGGAGGAACTGTAGGTGATGAAGGAGAGTTACTTTGAAATATTTGTTCTCTCTCTGAAGCACTTTCTAACTGAAAGGAGATGTCTATCAAATCTTCCTCTTGCCAATTAAATGTAGGTCTGAAATTGCTGCTCCTGTGGAGATTCAGGAGGTCCAGCCCTCCATCAGCTGTGGCCCCAGCTGTGCTGTGGGCTGGTGCAGGCTGAGGCAGTGATCAGACATGTCCAGCAGCCCAGACCTGGCCTGTTCTGCCCCTCCTTGCTCAGGTACCAGGGCAAGAGCTGGACTCACACCTTGCTTTCTCAGCCTGTCCCTGCTCAGGGCAGCCCCTGCTCAGGCCCATGGCCACACTTTGGAAGAGGTTCCCCATAGCATTTACTCACACCTGCCCCTCACTTCAGGAGCTTGAAGCTCTCTGACTGCATCTGGAGGCTCCTGCCAGAGCCAGGGGCTGTGCCCACCCTGCCTCCCTCATCAAACTGCTCTTTTGGAGGAGCCAAACACTCACAGCTTCTGCTGCTGCAGCTAATGGGAGCTGCAGAAAAAGCTCAGCAAACATGAAAATCCAGCCTTCAGCTGCACTCTTGGGAATGGAGATGGCTTATCCTGTCATGAGCCCTTAAAAGCCCTGGTAGTGCAGTGGAAGTGGTTTGTAATAGCAGGAATTCAAGTGTTAATAAATTTCCCTTTGCTTGCCCTGACACTAATTCAGTGGGCTTCATCTGCAAGGTAACTGGTGCTGACACCAGGGAACAGCAGCTCAGGGTTCCAGGGATGTTGGTGGGATCAGAGTTCTGAGAAAAGCATCCTGGCTCATGTCATGGTACAGAGGGGTCGCACACAGCTTGCTCAGCCTCTGGGCTCCTTCTGGAGAATAAGCTGCACATAAAGAATAACAACTGGGATAATTTTAGGAGAGCAAGTTTAAAAAAAAAACATGGAGAAGAGGGGTTGACTATAAAAAACACCAACAGGAGACAGTCTTGCAGTGGCAGGGAGAAAAAAGAGGTTTTAATGGGCTTCTCTGGTTGCCACTACAGACTCAATAGAACCCTCTACTCTCCCTAATGAGAGTAGGTGAACTCTCCTGACTTCAGCAGTGACCTACCCGTGACATCTTTTCTTGAAGCTCGAGCCAGGCTGGTGTTCCTGGAAGAGGTGGGAGGATTCAGTTATTTATGGCTAAGTCTTTTCAAAGAAATTAAATGGTACTGCATCAGAATAACTCATTGCAGCTCACCAGGTATTTATCCTGTCATGAAAATAAAAAGTTAAACATGTAATCAGAAATTTCAAAAGCAGTGTTTCTTTTGTTAGCTTGTTTTGAGTAAGCACTGCTCTTAGAAACTGGAGAGTCAGGAGGCTGCTGGTGTTCTCAGAGAGGTTTGTCCATCTGCAGCCTGGAGAGGTGCTGCAGAGCCCCTGTGACAGGCAATGGATCCATCTGTGAAGGATGGCAGAGCAAAGCCACAGGAGTGTAATTTGCAGCAGTGGAAAAACAAATGGAATTCTCTGCAGGCCCTTATCATGCTGTACACTGGACAAGCTTTGTGGCCCTGGGTCCTGCAGAAGCTGAAGGAAGGTGGCCTCCCATGTCCCCTGTGGCTGGGGGGAAACACCAGAATGCTTTGTCCATGTGCTCATAGGAAATCTCTTCTTGGCATGGATGTAAGAGTTGTTGTTCTGCTCTGCTCTGTTCTTGCTGTATGCACAAGCCTGTCCTTGGAATGCTGTGCTGTTTCCTGATGCTCCTGGAAAGCAGCTTCCTGCCACTCCTGGAGAACGATTTTCTGCCCTGAGATAACCAGGAGCTGCTCACTTTCTCTAGGATTTGTCCTCGCATCCCACTTCCCAGCAGTGCCCCATGGGAGCTGTGGGAACTCAGGAGCCTGCTGTGTGCCAAATACTTCCATGGGCCTCTTCCAGCAGGAGCAGGACAGGCAGCCTCTGCTCAGCTCATGTTGGGAGAGAGGGGGAAACCAGAATACAATGTCTGTCTTTTCTTTCCTTCATTGGCATGTATTTTCTGGATGGGTTTTCCTGCTCTGACTCAACATCAGTGAGCCCTGGGTGCCCAGTGTGGGATTGTTCTGCTGACAGAGGAGGAAGGAGGCTGTCGTCATGTGCCCTTGGTGAAATGGCCTCTGACATTTCTCTTAACTTGTTTAAACAAATACATCTCAAAACCAGTTCTCTTTAAGAGGGCAGCACACAAAGGTTAACTCTGTGTGCTAGGAGTACTTTTATGTGATATTATGCTTTTTCAAGGAGCCATAGTTATGTTTTCATTGAACTTGTGCTCCTGAGTTGTTTAACAATGTGTAGCTCCATTGCAAATAAGTTAATGTGAGTCCATTTTCTGCTAGTTGTGGAGTTTATATTGTTCTTTAGACTAATTATAATGAAAATATTCTGTTTGCCTATCCAGACTTCTGGGTATTTTCATTCCTGTTTATGAAATTGGTAAGATTACATCATGATAATATTTTCTGGGTTTAAGAGGGTTATGACATGGCACTATTATGACCAGACAAAAATTAACAAAAAAGCCTGTGACATGTTTAATAGCAATGTCTGTGTCTTTTATTACTGCAGGCTTGTAGTCTGCTTTCTCCCAGTAAATTCACAGCACATGTTTCAGTCTCGTGTCCATGCATGTCTTGGAGAGTAAAAGAAGTCTCACCTGTGCAGGAGCAGCTGGAAATCAGGAGGGCTGTCGGGAGCTGTTTTCTGCCATTTTTGTTTCACTGACCAGTTCCAGCCTACCCAAGGGAGCTGCTGCCACCTCTCCAGGACCTCACAAAGCCTGGATGTGAGGAGCAGCATGCTCCAACTGGAGCCCCCTGCTTTCCATGCTTCTGGAACAACACACTGAGTTTCCAGATGACAGGCAAAGGGTTTCACAGTGAAATAATGCCCAGGCTTGTTCTGTTCCTGACATCAACTCCCTGAGTTCTCTCTCTGGCATCTCAGACATTTTGTGAGGCTCAGTAGCCTGTACTGTGCCCTGTGTGCAGCAGGTTTGCCAAGGGCTCTTGGAAAGTCCCTGACAAAGACCTTCCTTGGTGTGCTGAGATAGAGAAGTCTTTTAAGGACTGGAGTAAGCTAAATTGTGATAAGCTGCCGGAAGAGATTTTTGGGCTGCACTGAGCTCCAGGGAAAAAACTTTAATCCACAAATCATACCCTGCTGAAGGAGGTTTTGTTTTGCATAGCTGGTCAAATAGCAGTTTGTCTATGTTTTCATTTCTGTTTAGAGCTTAGGAAAAACACTGACCTATTTGAGCCCTTGAAAGGGTTGTGCAGAGTCCCACAAAAGGAAAGGCCTTCTCCCTCTGAGCAGGGAGCCACTGCAGCTGGGGCTGTGTTATGTAAAGGGTAAAGAATGGCTCAGTAAAGGTGCAAATTCAGCTCATAAATTGGGACCTGGAGAACAGAACAATGCAGAGAGCTGCTGGTGATAGATGGTGGTCCAAGAGGATATTCCAGTCCAGGTTTATTTTGCTTTTGGACTGGGTGCTACTAATCACAGAAACTTTTGGCTTTCCACTGAAGTTCCTCCCCTCCACCCTCAGCAGCAGCCCACAGAGGTGTGTGCTGCAGCTGTAGATTTCCCAGTGTTTGAGGAGATGCTTCAGGGAATGCTCTCCCCAAGCACATCAGGTGGGCAGGTCCTTAACCTGTCACCTCTCTGCTGGGGCTGTCAGCACACAGCCAGTCTGTGAACCAGCCTGGCAGGGCTCTGTGACACCCTGGGTAGGTCTGGCACAGGTTGTGCTCAGCCTGTGGGCCATAGCTTGTGTTTCTGCAAACATTTTGCATTTAGTAGCTGTGTTTTGCCCATAGGACCAATTTCTATAATGTGCTGACATGCTTTGCTCCTGTAGGAATCTGTCTCTTGACACCTCTCTGTGCCCACTGGCACAACAGGAGAACCTTTCCAAAGATCTCCTTGTGTTACCATTCCTTTTAGCTCTGAATTGCATTTTCTTCTTTGCCAGGTCAGCAATCCTTCCCACAATGCATCCTCATTCTTGCCTCTTTTTCTCCCCAGGCAAACATGACCTGCAGCTTTCTAGCTAACAGACATAAATCGTGTGCCTTGGGATGACCTTGACAGCAGCAACAACTGCTTGTCTTGTTGATTGTCTTGCACAGATGTGCTTGACACAGGTATTCAGATGCTTGAGATTAGAGGGAATCCTGGCAGGAGAGGCAGACAGAGTCTGGATGAGCTCAGCCTCCCCAGGGAGCTGCCTGGGGGAGCAGAGCACAACTGCAGAGACCACCTCACCCACCTCACCCTCCTCACCCTCCTCACCCTCCTCACCCTCCTCACCCTCCTCACCCTCCTCACCCTCCTCACCCTCCTCACCCTCCTCACCCTCCTCACCTCACCTGCAGAGACCTCTCCAACCTCTGTGCTGCAGGGCAGGAGCCACCTCCTGTGCCAGCCTCTGGGGTCACATAGCCCTGGCTGCCTTTGGGGAGTGCCAGGCTGTGCCCCAAGGGCTGCTTGGCACATCTTGATAGCAGAAATGAGGCAGCAGAGATTCAAGGACAGGAGTACCTCCTTCCAAGTGAGAGCAGAGAGTTGATGCCATTTTTCTGGCTCTCCCAGTGAAACTGCACTTCAGAAATGTTTTTTCTGGGGCTTGACCTGCAAACAGCTTTGCACCAGTGTAGCCAAAGAACTGGTTTTTAGAGCACCAATCCTCTCTGGTTGCTCACCTATTGAGAACTGGTATACTTGGCTTGTCCTGGGGTGGCTTGGACTAATGTCTTCTTCCAGCTCCTGCCTTCATAGCAGAACCATCTGCTTTTCCAGAGGCTCCCTCAGGTCTGCCACTGCAGCTGCACAACCTCCTCAGTCAATATGAATTGGTTTTGGAGCTACTGTTTATATCTTTATACCTATAACTTTTGTGTGCAGCTGGACTTGCAAAGCTTACAGCAGCTGTTTTGCTATAAATGTTGCTTGCAAGCTTTTTTAACAAAAACCAGCCCTTGACAAGTGTTTCACAGCCCTCTAATCATATCACAGCTTGGAGGGCCACATGTTGGAGGCCTCTCCTGCGGCACCAGGTTTTGTAATCTGTGCTTTAATTCCTGGTTTCTGCCTGCTGGAGTGAGGTTTCCTGCTCAGGGCTGCAGGAACAATCAGAGCTTGTGTCTGACCCGCTGTTCAAAGCCAGCCTTGTGCCCCAAGCCCCGCTGGTGCTGCCCAGGAGCCCAGCCCTGGCAGGCAGCTCCCTGCTGGCTCTGCAGGGGCAGCATCCTCAGGGACAGAGCAGAGGGTGAGGCTTTCTGACAAAACACAAACCCTTTGTTGAGGGTGGAGTCCCCTCTGAGATCAGGGCTGTCAGCAGGGCTTTTCCTGTGCTGCCTTTGGGACTCGGAGTGTGCTGGGAGCTCACTCCTGCCAGGAGAGCAGTCCCTGCTTTCAGGAGATGGCCCTGGGGAAGAGACCTTGTGACTGCATGTCCTGGTTTGCCTTTCCCTGAGCCATGGTGGGTGATGCCCCCCTGGCTGTGGCAGCAGATCCGCCTGGGAGGGAGTGACGCACAGCGAGCACAGACTGCCATTGTGGCATGGAGTCACACGGGGTTCCTCAGAAAAATGGACAGAAAGGGAAAATCACTTCATCTCTGACTCCTCCACTGTGAGCAACCTTTCTAGATAATACATGAGGCAAGGAGTTTTGCACTGAGATTACAGGGTAGTCTTTGCTCCCAGGTATTACTCAAGCTCTTCCTTCTGCTGTTGTAGACCCATCTGAAGTGGTATGAAATGCAGCAAGCTGCTTAAAACGTGTCTGAGCAGGCAAAAGAAAGACAAGGTCTGGTATTCTGGGAAGGCAGCAGAGGTAAAGGCTGGCAGGTAGGTATGTCAGGCACACCTCAGCCAGCTCTGTGCTGGTCAGTGCAGGTAAGACAGCACCACGGCAGCAGGATAAATGCACACACACACCTAGGCCATGGTAACACCTGACATTGCTGCAGGTGAATTTGTGCTGTAACCCCAGCAGTTGTGCTGCACTGAGGGGTGACAGCTGTGTAAATGAGCTCTACTGCATCATGACCTGTAAAACATTGCTATTTTGAGATTGCTGCTCTTGCACTTGTCTTTCCATCCAGTTAAATTGGTGCCTGAAAATATTCTCTAACAACTCTGATTCATTCACTATGGGTTTTTTCTGGATGCTGTTTTCCTTTTTTTTTTCCTTCTTATTTTAACTGTGTTTAAGTAGAAAACTTAGATGAGCAGACATGTTATTTAGGCACTGTGAGAGGTAGCAGTACAAAATGAGGCAGTTTGTTTTGTTTTTCCTGTCCTAGCTAGCCAAGCAATAGCCTGCTCAGTCAGCCCTCCCAGCCACAACTGGGTGCAGCCCAAGGCTCCCACCCCACACCACAATTACAGACAGCCACATTGTTCTCAGTTAATTGCTTTCTCCTGAACAGAAGCTGGTTTTCTTTGAACTGCGGCACAATGTGACACCAGGCATCACGTTGCCTTCCTCCTCACTCTCCTGTGGCCTTAGCAACCTGATACAGCTGTGACCAAAATAATGCCCATGGCTGTTGAAGTCAACACAGCTTTCCAGTGTTTTATGAGAGAATTGAGGAGAGAAATGCTGATGTGATGTGGTCTTGCATGAGCCTTCACAGCTCTCTGAACTAACTGGACTGGTCTTCCTATTTTCAGGCAAGCTAAGCTGTATTAATCACTTCATAAGGAAATAGCACAGTGCAATGGGGTATGATTTCTATAGGCTCAGAAACACAGGAGGAAAAGCAGTGTAAATCTTAGTTTAAAGCCCAGATGAGGCCAAGTCTTGGCTTTAATTGGGCAGACTAATTTCTGCTTGTTTCTGCTATAGGCAGCTTGTTTCAGTTCTCTGCCTTTGCCCTGGACCCAGAGTTTGTTTCTCCTCTGGCTCCTGTGCAATGGGAATGGCCACTCAGTGCTGAGGCTCTCTCTGGACTTTCAAGTCTTAACATCTCCAGGTCATCCTTGAGCAACTCTTCCCCCTGCCTGCTTTCACTGCCCTTCTTGCTTGGCTGCCACGTGTCAGGATGTAAATGAATGTCCCATTGTGCCCTTGTCCTTGGGTTTGGTGCTGTATTTGCCATCTGAAAGCTGCTGGAGTGCTCAGAGCTCCTTCCAGAAGAAGCTTTACCCCACCATGTGCTGTGCTGGAACCAGCTGGTGCCCTGTCAGTGTCCCAGCCTGCTCTGGCATGCACAGGTGAGATTAGAGCACTGCACTGCAGGTCTGAGCCTGGTGGGGCTTGTTTTGAAGGAATATTGAAGAAACAACTGTTATTACATGGTTGTACTGGGAGTTGTTCTTCACTCCAGAGCAGAAAATGCTGCTGCAAGTCCCACCCTCCGCAGGGTACCCTGAATTGACCCCCAGGGTCCACAGTGCTTCAGGACTCATTTGCATCTCACAGCTCACAGATATGCACCAGGAGCTGCTGTTTGTTCCAGTGAAAGAGGGAGTATTTCTTCCCAGCTCCCTGACTTTCCTGGGTCCCTGTGCAAATCCCTGACTCTGCTCTCCAGCAGTATAAGTTATGGGGATTCCCTGATCTACACAGCACATTTTTCAATTTGGTATTGCTTTGCTTTTAGACTGGGTCTATGGGGAATGTTCTGTTTCTTTTTAAAAGCAGAAATAAATTTGCCCCATTTTACATGAAATGCAAGTAGCAATGCAAATCCCTTACATAACAAACTTATTCCAGCTTCCTCCTAAGAAGGATTGATTTGGATATACAGAATAACATTTCACCACTTGGGTAGGGAGTGATTGGGCTAAATTCTCAGTAAATACAAGTACCAAGCATCCTTAACCTTGTGAATGAAATTGAAAGAGCAAGAAGAAACCTGTGTGTCTGTAGCACCACCAGCCTTCTCCCAGGCAGTTCTGGGCAGCATTTTTCTTGCCATCCTCTACCAGATGAGCTGGCTCCATGGCTTCAGCTCTGCACTCCTCCAAGGCTGAGTGTGCAGAAGTTCTCACTCAGCTGTGTGCTCTCTGCCCAGCTGCATGTGTCCCATTTTAAGCTATGCTGAGCTAGGTGCTTTCAGACACTGGCAGATAACTCATTCTCTATCCTGGTGTATACTTCAGGATTTGCACCATATTAAATTAATTTCATCAGGAATTATTGCCAAGTGCTTCAAAATCTCACATGAAAGTTGATTTGAAAGCAACAATAAATTAATATTTTCAGTGGGATGGAAATTAGGGCAAGGAACATGTTGGTTTGAAAGTATTTACAAGGAACCAAGTCACAAAGGTGCTGGCTCTGCCTGATGTCAATTTGTTGCATCACTTTATCTAAATTGAGTTTCTGCTACCTCTGCTTCCTTCTGTTAATGCTGGGGCACTGTTACTGCTGTGGTTCCTGAGAATGCCTGGGCTGGATGGCACTGCCCAGTGAGAAGGTTCTCAGATACAGAACTTGGGAAATAGTGCCCTAACAGCAATCACCCCACAAAAACTGGGGCACATTGGTGGGAAGGATTTGTTGGGTGCTGTTGATGTGTGTTGTTTGTGCCCAGTGGTGCCAGAGCAGCAGAGAGACTCTGTGCTTTCAGTGTCACCACCCAAAGTGCCAGCCCAGGTTTGATGCTGGACTGTGCATGGGCAGGGCTGAGGTGGGGATGTCTCCCCCCAGTGCTGTTCTCACAGCTACAGTGAATAACTCCCCTAAAGGGAATTACCTTGGGGCAGATGCTGCAGCCCACAGCTGGCATTGTGCTCCCTCTGCAGAGCCTTGGCCACAGGACAAAGGGAGCTGGAAATGTGGTGGATAGGATCTGGAGCAATGGGTGGCAGTGGAGGGGCTGCTCCTGCTTGGTGGGTGTGTGGGTGGACAGTGAAATGGTGTCAAACTGAAAGCTGCTTTTGATCCCTTATAGTGAATTTTTGTGATGTCAGGTATTTAGTGGTTTTCTTTTTTTAAAATTCTTTTTTTTTTCCAGCTTTGAAACATCACAGTGTTTTAATGTTCTGCTATGTAACCGGGTATATACAACAGTGATTAGTTTGGGAATTTCTTCAGATCTTTAGGGATGCCACAGTTTCTTAGTTGACAATATAATAATATATGAGAGCCCATCTTGGCTGCAGGCTGTGGTAATTAGCCAGTTTTGCTACAAAGCTGCTCCAGCAGTGCTTTGAAGGCCTGCCAGCTGCCAGAGCCTTCAGCTCAGCCAGGGCCACACGAGGTGGGAGCTGCAGGTTCCTGTCCCTGATGTGGGGCTCTCAGACCAGGGATGGCAAATGTCACACACAGCACACTTCCAGCTGGCTTCAAAGACTCTGTCAAGAAGCCCCATGTAAACACTGCATTTTTGTAAAAATATTCCAGATTAGTCTTCTTCCAGAAGGCAATATGAGTGAATAAACTAGGTGACAATGGTCTACATAGAAAAGTGATAAAACTCATCTGTGCAGTGAATGTGAGTCTGGATCTTATTTCAATCAGACATTGGTAGGCTCTGGTTTTATTTTCCTTTCACTGTGATGATCAAGAAAGATGGATTATCTCCAAATCATAGATCTTTGAGAGGCTTTGAATGGTTACCTAAGGTTTAATTTTAGAGAAATACAGAAGGAGACTGCTCAAAAAGACGCTTTGCATAGAAAACATACTTGGAAAAGGCAGTAAAGAGGAGGCTAGGAGCCAAATCTAAGGAAACAGTCAGAAAATAAGATTCCTGAATGATTTGTCCATATGCATACTTCTAGGAGCCTTTCAAAAATTACTTCAATATTTAAGCCCTTTTTCCTGCAGTACTGAAAATCTTTGCTAACACTTCAGCTCTATCTCCTTTATTTACTATTTGTAACACATGACTGCCTCTACTACATGTGCTTTCTCCTCTTAAATAAGTAGCACCTCATAAGCATTCAAGATTATATCTTTAAAAGAAAGTATAATGTCCCAAAGAACAAACATAGCACAGCATAACCTTTACCTCACTGGGTTGGAGACAACAAAGCTGTGAAAGACCTCTGGTGTTCAACAGTAACTACAGTAGAAAACAAATAGTTGTTGGAATGCTTTCTTCTCTTTTCATAGAATCATAGAATGGTTTGGGTTGTAAGGCACCTCAGTGATCATCTAGCTCCAACTCCTTGCTGTGGGGGTTGTCATTAATGACTGCTTATCTTTTTTTATGTTATGTTTCTTTTAAAAAGGAAGTTTGACTTTTATAGTCAGCATATATCCTTTAAAAATGTTGTAAAGGTACCTACCAGCTCCTTCTCACACCCATGACTCTAGAAGCTATTGCTTTTTAGCTTCCCCATCAGTCACTAGCTGGACTGGCATGGACATCTTCACCCAAATGCCAGTGGGATCACACTGAGAGGCTTCTGTGGCTGTTTTTCATTATGTTTAACCACATCACCACCCCTGTGAGGTTACAGCTTGCATGAGGTCAGCTTATGGAGGAAAACCAGCTTTTTGGGGACAGAAGAAAGCACTCTGAAAAGTCTACAGAGTCGTTGTCTGGAAGTAGAAAGCTGTAATTGTCCAATTTCATCTGCAATTTAGGAGTACTATTGAATTCCACAGTGTTCCTAAGCTTTCTCACAATAGCACCCACTTGTCACTTTTCCCTATACCTCAGATTGGCCTAAAATCTTGTGCCAAATCATTTTGTCAAAACTTTTCCATAAATGGGCTCTGAGGTGATATTGTTCAATGTCTGCTGTGTGTTTTTCAGTCAGGTCTAACAGGAAGATTCCACCCTGCTCGAAGTAGATCTCCCTCTAGATGATCCTTTCTTCCACCCACAGGTCTTAGCCAAGGGAAGCTGGACATTCTGCACATTTGTTGGGAATCTGGAATGTCTGGAAATCCAGGACTTGCAAGGGCTCCCCAGGGTTTCAGTGTTTCAGAGGACAAGTACAGTGAGCTGCAGAAGCCTTGGTGTCTGTGGCAGGAAGAACAGTGGGTATAGGAAAGTGAAAATGGAAATTTGACATGTCAGCAGAGAGACTCCTGTTATGTACCTTCATCTGTGGCTCACTCCTGCTCTTCTCTACATCTCCACGGGAATGCAGAAACATGAAACTGAATTCCTCCTGATTTCACCCTCTTCTCCTGCTCTTTGCTTGCTCTCCTGCTCTGGCTGTGTCAGGAACAGGGCTGGGGTAGATTGGCTGCTGCTCTGACCCAGCCTGACCCACAGTGGCTCTCCTTGCAGCGTTGTGCAGCTTTTGCTCCTGTGCTGGGAGTCCTTGCTCGTTAGCACTGTAACACTGGAAGGATTTGAGGCGGCTTTTTGCTGGTTTTGTCTTTAGGGTGAGCCTGACCCTGCAGGAATTGAAGGGTGCCAATGGCCCCATGGAGCAAGCAGAGTGTGAGGGCTCTGGGAGGAGCAGGAGCTGTCCTGGTGTGACAGCACCGTGCAGCACACCCTGCCTGGGTCAGTCAGAGCCTGCTGCTGCACCAGGGGCTCTGCACTCACACAGAGACTGCCTCTGAGCTTTGGGGGAAAATGGGGCTCTCTCAGCACCTTTCTGTCACACTTCTCCTTCTGCCTCCTGTGGAGACAGATCCAGCCAGGGCAGGCTCTGCCACTCCATCTTTCCCGTTCTGCTGCTTCAGTGTAAGCATCCTCTGCCCTGTGGGTTTTGCACAGAGCTGCAGGGCTGTTTGCTGGCTCTTGACCTGCTTCACAGTGGAAAATTCTTCCACAAGTGTTACTTACAGGAAGCAAATGAATATCTCCTCTAAATGGTCTGGCTGAGGAAATGGGTCATTTAGTGAAGTGCACTGTTTACTGGATAGCCAGTGGCCCATCTCCAAAATATATACTTAGTCTAAAGGAAGAAAAATATCTGAAATTATTCACTTTTTATGTCAGTTTTAAATGTTAGGTCATTTATAGCTAAAACTTAAAATGTGAATTTTCATGTGGGCTAAAACCTTCCTATCCTGTTCCAGAAAATTGGTCAAACCAAGTTTACATTTCTTTCAGTAAAAAATCCTGGGTGTGTATGACTTGTTGAGGTTTTCTTTGGTTTGGTTTGTTGTTTTTTTGTTTAACTGTGTCATGGTCCTCCACATACTGTAACACTTTATAGCTTTGTTATAATGGCTTGTGGTGGGGCTAATATCTCCCAGTGATAAATTGATAGATTTTGTACGTGTTTTATTCAGTAATTCTAAATGCAGCAGCCAGCTCAAGCCTGGAGCATGATCTTGGTTTTATGCAGGGCTGCTTTTGTGATGTCTTCATTTATAATTGCAGTTTCTGCCTGCACCCCTTTGGTATTTTTGGTGCAGCCTCAGGCTGAAGGGAAAGTGCCTCATTCCTTAACCCAGCAGACATGAATAAGCATGTTGACATGGATCAGTGCAAGATTAGCACTGCTCTGGCTTCAGATTATCTAGATCAGACACTATTCTGCAATGTGATACTATCCACATTCAAAACATCATAATCTGGCAAAACCAAAATGCACCCAAACACGGTGTTTAATTCTCTGCTCTTCATGGGTCCTGCTCAGGTGCCAGGGAAGGCAACAACACTGAGCCCACGAGCAGAAGTGCAGCATCAGGCCAGGGCTGGTGCTTTCAGGGAACTCTGTTAACAGTACAGAAATGCCTGCAGCATTTGTCACATGGGTGCTTTTGGTAACTCTCAAATGTGAAAGAAAACAGGAAAAAAAAAAAGCAGCAGCAATCTATAGGTATGGAGGCTGAGCCCCATGAAAGTGAGAGGGACATTTTCAGCTGCTCTAAAGGTTTGCAGTTGGCCCAACACCCAAGGGTCATGCAGAGCTTCATGGTTACCATCTGAAGCTGTGTCAGAGCACAGAAAGGACCCTGCATGAGTCTGTGTCTGGATCAGCTCTGCACTCCCTATCAGATTTGGCACTATCAGCTGCACGACTCCTCATGTTTCCAGCAAGTAGGTGTTTGCACAGGGCAGAAAAGCCTTCCTTTTCAATCCAGAGGCATTCATCAGTCTGCTTCAGAGGTCAAATCCTCAAACAGTTTGGTAATTCTACCGTCATCATCTTCATGTGACTCCAGTGCAATCTGATAATGACTTTTAAGTAAAAGTATGTCCAGGGCTATGGCAAACTCCTCTGAGCAGTTTCATTAAGCAAACTCCCATATCTCTAGACTTTGCTTAACAATTGCAAAATGGTTACCCAGTTAATGTTTATCCTATTGTTACTAAAACTCCCAATTCAGTGTGCCTCAGTTCAGAGAGCAGTGTATGCGTCAGTAGTAATTGCCAGTCTGAGCCTCCCAAGCCAAATAAAAGCAACAGTGCCTTGAGCTACATGGCTAAAGGACACATTTTCAAAGGCAGCCAGTCCATCAAAGGTGCAGTTCCATATAGTTCCTATCACCTATCCTTTTGGATGGGAATTTAATTCCTAATTTACTTTGTGATCTTTGAATTCCTAGGGACACGTACCCTCCTTAAAAAAATGTTATTTTCTTAAAAAGTCCTGCTTGAAGCCTCCCAGCTGATGACTGTTTCTGTCTAGCATCTCCTCTGGGTGATACAGATGCAGAATGGCACAAACCACATCCTGGCTGGAGACTGCATCACTTCATGGACAGCAAAAAGCTCATCAGTCATCAAGGAGAAAAAGTTTCAGAGCTGTTCCAGCAGCTGTAGGTTTTACAAGCATGTGAAAATTTTTTAGTACTATGACTTAGTGTGTCTCAGAAGGAAAAGATTTGTGTGAACTTGTCTGTGAGGCAATGAAAGTCCAAGACATGATACAGAGGGGGAAAAGTCGAGTTGAAGTGTCTGCCCTGGCTCTGGAGGATGATGGTGTGCAGGAGCTGGCTGCCTCCTTCACCCTCCTCAGGAGCTGCCCCTTAGACCCCAGAGAGCCCCACAGCCTCCCCTGTTGTTTTCCAGACCATGTTTGGAGCCTGCCAGCTGGGCACAGTAACAAAGTCCCTCCTTTTGGCACTGGCAAGTCTCCATCAGCATGGAAAGGCAGCAGCATGCTCTGGAGAGGGCTGCTGGGGGGGGGGCTGGATTGCCACGGTGACTTCAGTATTCACTTGGCCAGAAGTCCTTGTCATAAGGGCTTGTTTTCACAAGGACTCGAATCTTTGAGTAGAAGGAGCAACTTTGGTCCAGTTTGGAGTAAGCTGGCTGCCAGCAGCCTGGCTGGGAGAGCTGATTCAGCGTGGCCAGCCACTGCCTGGAAGCCTTGCCCGACCATGCGGTTCCTGTGCTGAACAACTGGAAAAAATTACTCGCTTAATGGGATGCAGGCTCACGAGCTGAATCAGCCTCGGCAGGGTTTTTGTTGTTTCAACTGTCCCTTGTATTGCAAACCCTGCTCCCTGGCCATCTGTGGGGCTGAACCAGGAGTGGTGACTGGGGAGAGCAACCCCTGCCCCAGGGCAGAGAGGGGCAGGGTAAACCTCAGTCCTGCCAGGGAAGGAGGGAAGGTACAGCCCAGCCACCAGCACATCTCTGCCCTCACAGCAAAGCACAAATGTGCACTTCTGTGGAGGGCATGGGGACAGCGAGAGGGTGGCAGCTGTGCCAGCCCACGCTGAGTGCTTGGTCCATTAGGGCTTTGTCTGTCAGAGCCATGTGGGCTCTGCTGCCTCCACTCACTGTGTGCAGCCACAGCCATTGCTGCTCTTTGGCTGGGGCAGGCAGCTCTGCTGAGGCACTTTCAGGTCACTGTGACTTACAAAGGGAAATGCTTTCCAATCCTCCTCTTCCCCTGCCATGTAGAAACAGACACAGAGATCAGTGGGGTTGCAGTCAGGGAGGGCTCCTTGTACTTGCCTTCCTGAGCTCCTGACTCTGCCTGAATGCAGCCAAACTGTACACTCACCTGACACAGCAGGGGACTGTGCAAAGCCACTGTCACACAGGCTCAGACAGCAGTAACACCCAGACAAACATTTCTCTGACCATGTTCAGCAGAGGGGCAGCTACAGCTGAAATTCTGGATCTGAGCTTTGTGTACAGTAGTTGAGGAAAATGGTGGATCACACTACAGAAGAGCAGCAGAAATAATAATGGCAAACCATGAAAAAGTAATAGCAGCACTCCTCCTCCCACACCATATTCTGCATGGAACAACTGAAATAGGGGCTGTCCAGCCTAAACTACAAAGGGCTAAAGAAGCAGAGAACAGGCTTCAAGTTTGAAGTCAGGGTCTGTGGGGGATCACATCAAGAAAGGGACCAAAATTGCAGCAAGAAGGGTTGGCACGAGGCAGGAGGAGCCAGGGCTGTACTGCTGCCTCTCTGCTTCAGGAAATCTGGTCTTCATAGGATGTGCAACGCACTGACTTCCTTTACCCAAGAAATGGGGATAAAAAATCATTGCTGGTTAGTTTATCCCAACCATCTACTTGTTTTGAGCCATTCCGGTGCCTTGGAGGTGGCAGGGAGCCCAGCCAAGCGTTACACTTGAGCAGCAGGCTGTGTTTATGGTGTGAGGCTGTAGCTGGTGCCTGTGTGTGTGTGTGCCTGAGCTGATGGCACCCCCAGCACACAGCAGATGCTCCCTGCAGGCACAGCCACACAAGCTGCTGCCTGCTGCCTTCAGCAAACCGAGAGCAGCCGGTGTTGTGTCTTGTGACTCTGTCAGTGTGGCTGCTGCTATCTCAGGTCTGTCTCAAAATGTGGCAGAGTGTTGGTGCTGTACACAAGAAGAATTTGATTTTGCTCCTGCACGGAGCTCCTCGGGGCCATGAGAATTTCTGGAGCCAATATTGTGCCTTGTGTGAGTCTTGTGGATTGTAGAAATAAGGCCCAGAGCAGGGATGTGGCTTGCCTTTCATCTCCCAGAGCTTCCTCAGCCACATGCACAGCTTTATCAGCTCTTGAGGCTCTATTGTGGCTCTCAAGCTACTTGGTAGCTTGGCAAAGACACAGCTCTTTGATGCACAATATTCCAGGGAAAATGAAGTATTTTATTGTAAAGGGAGATGAGGAAATGAGGGATGTCTCCAGCTCATGTGCCTGCAGAAGGAGACCTCAAAATGGAAAGGGGTGATAAACTCTTTGTCGTGCTGAGATTTGGTTTTAAGTTCAGGTCTGTGCAAAGTTTCAAACTGCCACAATTGCCTCTGACTCCCAGCAAAGCCCCTGAAGTCTTTTCACGGCAGCTGGATTGAGTGCTTCTACTGTTCCCTTCAGGAAAGGATCTGAGCATCTTGGGTCTGAGGGAGCACTGAGTTTTAATCATTGCACCAGTGCTTCCAGTTTGTATTTCTGCAGCATTTTATAAATAGTAGGAAATATGGCCTTTGCTGCTCTAAAGCCCTGATTACTGAGCCTGCAGCACAGCATCTTCTACAGCTAAGATTGTCTCTAATTTTTAACCTTGGCAGCCTTGACCATGACCTGGTTGGAACCAGACCTCTCTAAGCCCTGCAGGGCATCTTAGAAGGATGCTTAGCTCAGATCTGCTTCTGCCTGGATCTGATGGCAGAGGAGCTGAGAGCTCTCCATGCAGATTGCTCATTGAAATGCAAACCTCATCCCAGTAAAGCTTCTGTCTGCCAGCATACCCTTTGACAAACTGATAATCCATGATAATAGAGAATTTTATCTCCATTCTTAAACATCATCAGGCATGATTATTAATGTCTTCCTATTGCACAATAAACAACACAGAACCCTCAGCTTTCCTGAAAGTGGAAGGCAGGCAAATTACATCTGCACTGTGGGTGAGCTGTGCATTTGCTGCTTCTGCAATCAGCCAACAAACCCCTCCAGATTTCTGAGGCCAGACTATTGCTGCTGGCAGCTTATCTCTTTGCTCCACAGCAGAGCAGGCTCTCGGGGTGAAAAGCTGGGCCTGTTGAAATCAGTGACAAAGTCCTGCTCATTTTCCTTGAGTCAGGGTTTCTCACTTAATCTCTTCATTTCTGAGTGGGCAGAGTTAAAAATCCTTTATTTTTTGAGTAATGTTCTGCTCTTGTCTGTGCAGGTGTGCAAGGTGTAGGAGTCCTGCAGTGCTGCCCTGCCCCGAGTGTCCTGTGCTGGGAAGGCAGGAGCAGAAGGACAGATCTGTCTGTGCTCCCAGCCAGGGCACATGGCATTCCAGCCTGAACTCTGTACCTGGTGTTCCTCCTGTCAGGTCCGAAACACATCTCAACAACACACCCTGAAGATTTCCTGGTATAGGCCAGGAATTTCTCTTTCTGGATCCCCTGGTAACTTGAGTGACCCCTTGATGTGATTAGGCAAACAGGCTCTATAGTGCTGCTAGAATCAAAATCATAATTCTCTTTGCCAATCATGAACTTCCCTGTGGGCAGCCTCTACTTGTCCACAGGTAGGTTAGCAAAATGCTGCTCTTGTGTGCAATGAAAGTTCCACCTTGTGCCCCCTTCCAGTGGCTGCAGCACCGACACAGCCGAGAGCTCTGCAGGAGCCTGGGAGAAATCCAGTGATTGCTACCCAACCACACACAGGTTTGGATTTTAAAAATCCCTACCACTAAAATCCCCACTAAAAGTGGCAGTTCAAAGATGATTTCTGACTGAGCCCAGCTGGAATGGGCCCTGTGCTGGGTCTGACAGGAGCAGGACCTTGCGCAACTCTAACTCTGCTGCTCACACTGACGCACTAAAGGGATGGGCACTGGAGGGGCTGTGGCAGGAGTCCTGCTGCTCTCAGGGAATACCCTGCCCTGCCAGCTGGCTGCCTCCAGCTGCACTGAACCCAGCAAAGTCACGGGAGCCAGCTGCCCCAGCGGCCAATGACCCCGTGCCTCGTCTCTCACGCACTGCAGCACAATTGCCTTTTCTTTTGGAGCTCCTGAAACCTGCCCCGGTTTGCTGTCTAAAGAGCAATTGCACAAGTCTTTCTCTCAATGCCTATATTTTGCCAAAGACCTCAAGTGCACCTCAGGAGTGGGGTTGTTGGTATTTTTTCTCCCTTTTATCTCCTAAAGACTTTGATGCACCTGGCCCCTTTTTCTTAGAGCATCACCTTGATCACAGAGCACTTTACAGATCATTCTGGTTGTGTCGTTTTAAGGTGTTTCCTCTTTCTCTCTTTTTGTGATAAATGTTGGTAGAGCTCAACTGAAACGTTGGCTGAACTTCTAGCCCAGTATTAGACTTTGCTTTTAGAGAAAAGCTACTAAAGATGTCCTTTTTTTTGGCTCCAGAGTGCCCATAAAAAATCTCAATTAAAATGGAGGCAGAAGGAATGTGCTGTGAGTAACTGTGCTTTCAGTGATGCAGAGGTGGCTGGTTCTGACCTGACTGCTGTCCCAGTGCCTACATGCCTGTGCTGCACCTCTGTAGGGCTGATGTGCACCTGAGTCACCACTAAAAGCTGCTGCTGGCACAGCCTGTGCCAAACTTGATCAAAGGAGGGCAGTGAAGATGGTGGAGGGTTTGGAGGTGAAGCCTGTGAGGAGCAGCTGAGGGCACTGGGTCTGTTCAGCCTGGAGGAGACTGAGGGGAGACCCCATTGCAGGTACAGTGAGGGGAAGAGGAGGGGCAGGCACTGATCTCTGATCCCTGGTGACAGTGACAGGACTTGGGGAAATGGCCTGAAGTTGTGTCAGATGGGTTTAGGCAGAGTACTAGTAAAAGGTTTTCCACCCAGAGGGTGGCTGGGCACTGGAACAGCTCCCCAGGACAGTGGCCACAGCACCAAGCCTGACAGAGTTCCAGAAGTGTTTGGACAATGCTCTCATGGTGTGACTCTTGGGGATGGTGTTGTGCAGGACCAGGAGTTGTGCTTGCTGACCCTTGTGGGTCCCTTCCATCTCAGCATATTCTGTGATAAATAGATGTAGGGGACAAAGCCTGGCTTCTCTGTAGCACAGACATTGCCAGATTCAGACTGGGACTGCAGAGGGGGAGTTTGGCAGCCCTGCTCACCAGTGCCACAGAATGGGGCACTGATGCTCCATGTTTGCTGTGTTCACTTTTATGCTGTTAAGATAAGCAATGCCCCTGTGGAGGTGACTCAGTTTGCAAAGGTGGCAGGAGGATTCCCAATTCTCCTCTCCACACTGTGGAGGCCTGGTCTGTTCACCCTTCTCCAGCTGCTGGGAAAAATCCCCAGCAGCTCACCACAGAAACCAGGGGCTTTTTGTGCCTCCTCTTGGGAATGGGCCTGGTGCTGTCATGGGAAACATGGAGACATGCACTTCCCTGTCCTCTCACCTTTCCCAATGGCCTGAGTTCAGCCTGAAGGAGCAGGGCTGGACAAGAGACTCAATTCCTGCTGCTCCTCACTTAGCTGGAGACACTGGCATTGAGTAACCCTGGGCACAGCTTCACCCCAGCCCCAGCACGCTGCCAGGGCACGTGTCAGCACCTGGCCATGGCAGAGCCCAGCCACTGCCCACGGTGTCCCCAGCCCCGTGGTGTCCCAGCCCTGCGGTGTCCCCAGCCCTGCTGTCAGGAGAAGCTGCAGTGCTGAGCCCTGCCTGCCTCTCAGACCTGCCCATGGACACCCAGCAGCTGCTCCTGGGCTGGACCCAGTGCCAAGGGCCTGCTGAAGTGGTGCTGGGCACAGGGTCCCCAGGAGCAGGAGCTCCCTTTGCACAGAAATGTGTGTATTCATGTGTGTCTTTGCGTGCATTTGCATGCCCAAGACACCAAATTGGTTCATTTATATTTTCATGCATTTAAAGATTGCCAGCTGTGCTAATGATGGCTGCAGCACATCAACCATTTCTGTTCTCTCCCAGACTTGTTATTTTCCCACTGGTTGTTCTATCTGTTCTGTGAGAGTGCTAAAGTGCTATTTCTCTCACACAGTTTCAGGTAGGAAATTGCAGTGTAGCCTGTGTATTTTAAGCATTACTTAATTTGGACTGGAAAGATCACGGGTTTGTTAGAGCAGAAAGAGACCTCATAGCTGGGATCAGTTAGCTACAGAAGCTCTGGAAGACAAAAAAAAAGTATATTGTCATCTTTGGGAGATTTTAAAAAAACATATGTCTTCTCTCCAGTATTTCAGACTATTGAGCTTTATCAGTTTTACTGCAAACTACAAATTCTTTTTGTGTAATGACAGCTCTTTAATTAGAACTTGGAAGCAATAGCATCTGCTGATTATAGCATGGTCCAGCATGTTCTTATTCCTCAGTTTTTATTTCCAGCTCTGCAATTAAATTGTTGCACGCCTCAAGGCAAGTAACTTCACCCCTCAGCATCTGTACTTCCACAGATGGAATTAAAACCTCCCCTGGAGATCCCTGGACAGAATCTGCTCAAACGGCACAGTCTTGGGTTGCTTTTCCATCCTGCACATGTCAACCCATGGAAGGTTTGGGATTTACCTTGTCCAGGCATAGTCTGTGAGACATTCCAGGTTTGAATAATGGAAATTTTATAAGCTTCAGTTATAACTGGCCGGGCAAGAAACAACAGCTTCACAGTAATGAGTCCTCACTTGCATGGAATGCCATTTAGTGTCTGATCTCTCCTCACCACAGTGAGATATTAAAATCTGTCTATGCAGAGTGCATTTCTGGAGGGATGAAAAAGAGGAAAAATCCTTTCCATTTGAAGTGACCCTCAGTTCTGTATGGGAAAGGTTTGGTTTCCCAGGAGGAATATTATATACTAGTGATTATGGAAAAAATTAAGCAATGCAGTTGAGAGAGAGACAGCACAGCTGGTTCTGCTGTCTGCAATCTTGGCAGAGATACTGGTGGAGATGAAGGAAAATGACAGTGGTTGTTGTGATCACCCTCTTTATACCTTTAGTTTTGTGATTGCCAGTCTGAACAACAGGAAGGGTTGTCTGGCCTTGCAGCCAAAGGTAGCAGGGTGCTGCACAGTCTGAAAGTCACTGCACTCCCTTCATTGGAGATTTCAAATGCAGCCAACTGAAGATTTTTTTAAGTAGTCCCAACCACTGGAGCCAAGTGGGGCAAAGTCAGCAGGGATGTACACAAGGGAAGGAGCTTGAGTCACCCTGAGCACTGGCAGTACCTCAGTGTTATGTGTGCTCACAGGCAAGCACTGGTGTAAAGCACAACAAGCAAGTGGCAATTTTTTTCCAGTCTTACTTAAAAATGTTCCCAAAATCTGTGAGTACCGCATCACAGAACGTCTGATATTTTGTAATGCCACAAATACTGACCTTAACAGACACCAGAAATCCCACTGGGAGTTTCATCCATTTGCAGTGGAAACATGATGTCTTTAATGGTAAGGATGTTTCAATAACTTTCCGGGATTTTTTCCACTTTGGCACAGCTGTTCTCTGACAGATTGCACAAGAGAGGAATTCAGTAGTAACAGCTTGGTTCTGCAGGATGCTAAAGCCTTTCTGTCCAGGACTGTGTGTCCTTAGCCCCTACCCAGAGCAGCTCAGCATCACACAGGATTACTCAGCGTTTTGCAGCCTGGAGCCATTCTTACCCACTTGGCCTTGCCACCAACATTTCTATTTCTACTTCTATTTCTGTTTCTGTGGAAATGAGCTGAAACAAGTGCCTTGCTCTGAAGGAATTCAGCCTTTCTGTCTAGGAAAGGGCTTGGTGGTGTTGTAGGAAAGCTGTGGAGCAATAACATGTCTTGAAAATTTATGCCTCGATTTCTCCCTCTTAGAAAAGCAGCACTTGATGCCAGATTTAGTAACAATGGTAGCATAACTGAATTGTTTATTATGTTGTGTTAAGGTTATGTTGAGGAAATGTCAAGGGAAATGGCTTCCTCCCTGTTTCTAAACTAAGTGTAGACTCCAAACAGGTGTTTATTCTGATAGAATTAATAGTTCAAGAATGGGTGGAGGTTTGTGTTGATTAAACAGAAAAAATATGGTATCTTTGCTATGGCTGGTATGATCAACATTTATTTAAACTCTTGTTTGGACATAAAATATCCACATTGCATGAACAGTGCCTGAGCTTTCCCCACACAGCACTAATAGAGTCAATGGTAAAGTTCTTGTCAGCCTCAGGAGGCCAAAGGGGTTTCACGCTGCTGTGGCCTTTCTTGGTATTTGCTGCCTCACAGGTCAGTGTATTGCAGAATCCTCTGTTGTTCAGAAGGCTGAGAACATGTTTTCCCTCTCTTTGCCCTGGCTGTTCCTTGTCAGAACAAGGGGGGAGAGCAGGAGGCTGAAGCAATACAAACAAGAGCAGGGCAGGATGGCATTTGTTTACTTTGAGGCTGAGTGAGCAGCAGTGAGGTGCTCACTGTTCTGCTACAGCTGTGGCAGTCTGTGTGCCAGAGAAATGTCCCCACCTCCCAGCAGGACCCTCAAGCTGCTGCCACTGCCCTGGGAAGGGCTCTGCCCTGTGCTGGGGGTGCCTTCCCAAAAAACAGGTCCAAGCTGCTCCCCCGGCTCATGACTGGGAATGGTGACTGCTCTTTAGCTGGCCCAAAATCCACCTCTGTGAGCACAGCTTTGGCCCTGCTGCCAGAGCAGTAAGCCATCCTGTGCCCTGTCTGGCTTTGGAAGTCCCTTATCTGAGGCTCCCAAGGTCCCTGGAAGGGCCCGAGGTGCAGGCAGACAGGAGGGAGCTGGGGCACTGCTGGCTCCTCAGCAGGGACACCAGAGTTGGAGCTGTTGGTGCTCCCAGTGCAGTCAGACAGGACCCTCCAGCCACCTGCTGCAGGGGGCTTAAACTCATCAGGTGGGACTTTTCAGCCAATGGAATGATAACATTTTTAACTGCCCTAACTTGATTGCATACAACCATCTACCCTTCAAGGAGAAAATGCAAGGAAAGATGTTTTAACACTGAGGTCAACCTCTTCTGATTGCTCTTCCAGGCCTGGTTTGCAAACTTCCCATTAGATCCCTGCTGAAACTCAGAACAGCATTTATCTGAATGGAAGCTGCTTTTGCTGCCCGTCACAAACCTCTTGGTCATTAAGTACAGAAATTAATGTGGACTTTCAGCTCATACATCTATAAAAATCAGATATACAGCACCCTGTTGGATTACAGACCAGGGCAGCATGTGTGTAACTGAGGGGGTCAGATCCCACAGTACTATCAATCCTGTGATGATTTTTAAAACATAAAGCCATGTGGCAGCAACTTCAAAACCCAGCCTTGCTTTAGTTTGTTAGGGGTTGGTTTGGTCTGGGATTTATTCCTCAATAAAACCTGTTCAGAAATGCCCACAAGGGCCGGCTCTGAGGCTGTTGGTCTGGTGGGACACGATGGAGCACCAGGGGACTGGCAGCAGCCAGACCTGCCTCGGGTGCTCCAAGGAGCTGCCATCCCTGCTGTGAGGCTTCCTGCTCCCCCAGCACTCATTTCCTGCCCCCAAGAGCAGGGCCTGTCCTCTCCCTCCTCCCACAGCAGCACAGTGACGTTGTGTGTTTATTTTGAAAAGCCGTCTGCAAAACTCTTCAGGGTTGTTCTCTATTGTAAGAGGGAAAACTAAAATTAAATGAAAAATCTCCTCTCTAAAAAACACCAAAGCAAGTGCCTTTGCTTTGTGTAGCAGAGTGCACTGGCTTCTGTATCTGCAAAGGATAATGGTTACAGATTTTTCCAGAATAAAGTGTCTTATGGCTTAAATTTGTCCCCCAGGTCTTTAAGGCCAGGGCCACATTAGAAGCTTATGATAATGAAATGCTTGTTGAAGAAAAAAAATTATGCCGTTTTTGTATCATTAAAATACCATTGTAGGTGGATAATTAAATCAATGTGATCTTTTTCCTGTTTAGGTTATTTAACTTACTGAACTGGGAATTGCTCTGCCAGCAAAAATACCTTTGGTAGGGAAGTTTGTCATTTTTATTGCATTGAGAAAATCTTGTGTTAGAGACAGGGCTGTTACATTATGGCTCTTTTTTAGTCTGCATTGTGTCTTCAGAGCAGAGATTTAAGAGTATTTTGAATAGCAATAATTACCACCTTTAGCAGTCTGGCTCCTGGGGACCAAAGCCCATTGCCTGTCAGTGTCACTTTGGACAAGGTGACTGCCTGTTTGTACTACCCAGCAGTGCCAGCCTTGCCAAAGAAGAGTGAATTCTGTTCGAGATGGGATATGCAGTTTCTCCTACAGAAATATCAACATCAAAAACACAGGAGGGAAAAAAATGTATTTCATTTACATGTACAGTTTAAGTGAAATGCATAGCTGAGGTATCAAAGCAACTTTTGAGTGGAGAATCTGACTACTCTTTTGATTCTGATTCAGCAAACTGCTTAGGCATATGCTTATCTCTGTTATAGATCTGCCTGTTTGAAAAATAAAAGAGAGAATTGAAGTGTAGTAGCCAAATCTCCAATGCTGATTAAAGGCTTTTCTTCCTTCTGTGGTTTTCATCTGTCTGTGTCTTATTAGGGGAAAATAAAAACAAGGAAAGAGCAGCTTCTGGCACTCCTGGCAGCCCTGAGTGCTGAGCAGCCTTTTATTCAGGGTGAAGAGCAACAGATCCAAGTCACAGGAGGGAAGAGCTGTTCCCACATTCTACAAGGCTTCCAGTGGTGTTTGTCAAGCTGCAGTCCTGCCCAAGGAGCCAGGGAAGCTATTCCTGGCATCAGGTGTCCCATCCAAGTGCTGTTGTGCCCTACGTTCTTTGCATTGCTGATAAGGAGAATAGGCTGCTAAAATGAGTAAGTGAAGCAGGCTTCCAGCTTGGAATACAACAGAGAGGGAAGGCACAAGGTCATGGCTGGAGCATGGGCAGAGTGGCCACAAAAGAGGGGGAGCAGAAAGCTCAAAAAGCATCCGTGCAAGTGTTGGAGAAGTTTACAGTCCTTATTCGAAATGGGCAGCAAGCAGATGTAGTCATTAAGACAAAGAACCTCATTGTCATGTACAGGGACTGAACTCAGAAATGCTGACAGCAGGAACAGCTCTGGTGGTTCAAGGGGCAGGTGTGCAGAGCTGCTGGGCTGCTGCTCTGGCCAGCAGGGCTGGGCTCCTGGCTTTTCTGTCCTCTCTCTGCCTTACTCCTTCTACTGGAGCCCCCAGCTGCTGCTCTCCTCACCAGCCCAAAACCCTGTCCCCTGCCTATGGGAGAGATTTGAATTTTTAGTAAACCTGAGCTGAGATAGTTATTTTGAGCAGAGTTTCTGTAAAAGTCTGTGGTTCCAGCAGTTTTGCTTTGAGTTTTGAGTGGAAACTTGCACTCAATGTGAGGTTCACGTGCTGCTAAAAAACCAGGCAGAAGTGTTTGCCCATACTTCTGAAAGTTAATGTTTCAGATTTGTTCAGCCCCAGAACATCCTTTTTTTCAGTTCTCAGGGCGCTGAAATGCAAAGGTGTCTCAGCAACAGTGGAGTCAGTGTGAATCTTTCTGCTTCTCACCCTTCTCTCCCTCAGGAGGTTTTGTCTGAGGGACCAGTGACTGGATCATTCTCCCAGCAAGGGCATCCCAACTCTGCCTGCTGAACCTGGCACTGAGACTGCAGCACAGGCTGCTTGGCTGTCTGGGAATGCCTTGGCCATCCACTTTCTCAGGATGAGGGATAAAACAGATGGGACCTGCTTGTCAGCCTCTGGAGAGGTGGGAGACAGGCAGGATATGGTGGAGGTGATCTCTTTGTGGGAAATCACATCTGAGGGCCTGCTGAGGACCAGGGGAATGGCATGGTTGGGTGCTTTAGTGGCAAAAGGGTGGGAATCTGGAATTTCAGTGCCAAACTTCCCTCTGACTGGGAGAGCTTTGTCTAGTAGAGCAGACATGTGAGAAACACAGGAGCAGCCAACCATCTCTAGTGGGATGATGACACACAGGGGCAGCAGGGCCTGAGGCAGTGCTGCTGCTTGTCTGTACAGTCCTGCAGAGGTTGTGGCCCTTTTGGTTGTGTGTATTGAATAGAGTGGTTGAGCCTTAGAGACTCTTGACCTGCTTCTCTCTGGCCTTGGCCTGTTGCTGGTTCCCAGGCAGTTACTGGTTCCGCTGCGTGGGTAGAGCCTGGACTTCTATCCAGACCAGATTTTGAGAGGGCTGTGTATCATGGAGCTCAATCTTTATTTCAGTGCTACTCCACTGGCAGGTCACAGATGTAGTTTTCTTTCCCTTCCCTTGTCCTGTAGCCCTAGTTGGATGCCATGGCTGCATGCTGGAGGATTTCTCCCTGTCGTGTGAAAGATGAGGTAATGGCTGTGCCCTTTGTTCTATGACACGTTCAGTGTATTTTGGAAGTGCCTGGTTTGAAATTTGTGAGTAAAGAAAGAAGGGACCCAAGTGCAAGTGGTAGGCTTCCAGACCTTCCTCTTTTTCCTGCCTTCCCAGCCTCATGGAAGAAGTACTGCTCTTAGGACTCAGTGTGATATCTGAATTCATGAAATAGCTCTGTCCTGTAATGAGTTACATGAAAATCCAACTATTAATACTGCAGAATGCTGTGGAAGCCTGTCTGATTTGAGATCCAAATGTGTGGCATGTTTCTATGTGTCATTTTGTGTATTCATCCCTAAAGCCACCCCCACTCCAAATACACAAATGGAGCATGTAGAAGAAAGGAGCTCTGTGACTTCTCAAGCTAAGGACAGACACTGCTCCATTTGTCCTCCTCCACTGTGCTTTCCACGCAGGAGCTGGAAGTCATTAACTGGCCTGTTTCCACTACTCTGCACTCTGATCTAAGCTTATTATGGCAGAGCTTCCTCTTTGGATCTGTTCAGTGCTGGTTTCATTGCTGCTCTGATGAAAGAATAACTGTTTGGTGGCTTAAACACTACCTCTTTGCTCCCACTATGCCCTTGTGACCTGCTCAGAAGATATGGGCTTGATAATGCAGGGTCATGGGTACTTAAGGTCCCACCTGCATGGTGGGAAGGAAGTCTGTGCCTGTTTAAATGGGAAGCTGTCTGGGATACAGGAAATCTGCCCTGGAACAGGCTGGAAGGCCCTGGCAGTATATCTGAGCCATATGTAACCTGGAGCATTACAAAGTTTGTTTCTTGTCCCATAGGACAAAATGAGGAAATGAGCCCCATTCATATTTGCAATCTGTGAGATTTTGTCAGGGCAAGTGGGGTAGGACTCAAAATGTTGACTAACCTTCTGAAAAAAGCAGGGATTGAAATAAAAAAGAGTAATACTGCACCAACTTTGCCTGCAGTGAACTCAGTAGATAGATAAAAAAGCTTTTAAAAGTAGGAAATCAAAACCAAATCTGTGACTAGGTGGTCCTGGAGAGATTTAATTGAGGGATATCTAAACTGTTTATCTGTTCCCAGGGGTAAGGACAGTCATGAATAAACCTATGTGTGCTTTGATGGACAGTCAGTGACTCATGCAGTTCTGTCTGTTATCTCACCATGAGAAATAGTTATGGAACAAAGCCCTATCCAGCCTGAGTGTATAAATGTACTAAACAGTTTCCACTTGAACTTGATATGCTGCTCTGAAGTACTTTGTAGGGTTACAGGCACTTTCCACTAGTGAGAGGAATTGG
The DNA here is from genome assembly GCA_024362935.1 of Setophaga petechia. Classification (NCBI taxonomy): domain Eukaryota; kingdom Metazoa; phylum Chordata; class Aves; order Passeriformes; family Parulidae; genus Setophaga; species Setophaga petechia. Next base: position 12,078,126 of record JANCRA010000016.1, read on the forward strand.
TTCAAAAATTAAAAAATACGGCATCATTCAGGCTGTTGTTATAATCAGTGAGGGTAGCTGCGGTTTCCCCAAGAAGAGCTGCTATTTCATTTTACTGCAGAATATTTGTATAAAGGATTTTATGGCACTTTAAGCTGCCTGATCCTCATGCACAATATAACCTCTGTTGAATTTTCTTCCTTCCTTCTTTCCCTTTCCTCTTTCTCCATTCTCCCTCCCTATAACACTTTTGTTTGTTCCACAGTTTGAGCCCCTAACAGAGGCTTTTCTACCTTTGCCAGCATTAGGCTTTGTTCATTTACAGGGTCAAGACTGAGCCAGCTACAGTGAGGATGTGGCAGAAATATTTCCATGTTTGGTGTGGTGTATTTGTTGTGAATGTCACGCTTCTAGTCTCTGAATATGCACATCCAAACCTCTTGGGTCAGGTCAGTAGGCAGCAGGGTGAACACTCCTCATGGATTTGCCCCTCACTACCTAGGGGGGCTGCAACAAAGCTGGAAAAGTACTTTTGACAATGTCATGTAGTCATGGTACAAGGGAGAATGGCTTTAAACAAAAAGAGGGTAGATTTAGATTAGATATGAGGAATAAATTCTTTACTATGAAGGTGGTGAGGCCCTGGAACAGGCTGCTGAGAGGAGGTGTGGATTCCACACCTCTGGAAGTGTTCAAGGTCAGGTTGGCTGGGGCTTTGTGTAACCTGATCTAGTGGAAGGTGTCCCTGCCCATGGCAGGGAGTTGGAACTAAAAGATCATCAAGGCCCCTTCCAACCCAAACCATTCTGTGATTCTACAGTTCTGTGAATTTGTAGGACTGCATAAGGATGGCTGTGTCCATGCTGCTGTTATTACAACTTCCTCCCAGCTGTGACCTAAAGGCTAAAATGTTTTACCATCCAAATTGCTGAAATTACTTTAGCTTGGCCAAGGGAGGGCTGTAAGGGAGGCTGAGCAGGTAAAGCAGGTAGAGCAGAGTTCTGGGTTTCTCAATCCTGCTTGAGCATCTCTGTTGAAGTACGAGTTGCTGGTGCTGAAAGCAAAATAACAAGAGTTTGACCACAAGCTCTGGAGGGAGATGGCGGACAAGAGAGTAGCCCAGAGACAGCTCCACTGCCAACCCTTCGTGCTGAGCCAGCAGAAGGTCAGGACATGCGGGGTGGCCAGAGCAGCCACTGTAGATGGCAGCGCCAAGGCCCTGGTGACAAATCTCCAGTGTCACCAGCCTTGGTGGCAGGCACAGGCACCTGGCCTGGCAGGAGCAGCTCTCAGTACATGCAGGAGCTGAGTGCCACATGGCGTTTTCCTTTGGTTTCCTCCTGCTGAGCCGTGCAGGTTGGTGCTGCACACCTCTCACTGAGCCGCACATGGGCAGCCCAAGGCCTGAGCCTCACGTCCAGCAGCGTGGGGCAGCTTAGTGCCCTTTGTTACCTTTTGCCTAGCAAAGCCTGGCCACAGCGTGGTATGTACTTTGTCCCCTGTGTCCCTTGGATCTGCTCAGGGCCCCTGGGAGAACAAGCTCCAAAGGGAAGCTTGGGCACAAGGCAAGAGGGAGCTTGCTGCCCGTGCCGGAGGCGGCCGGCCATGCTGGGAGCTGTGGCCTCTGTGCTGTGTGAGCTCATTCCACACATTGCCCTGACCTCTCCTCAGCTCTCCTGCCTCTGCCCTGGCTGCTGGGTACAGCTTGCAGGACTGACTTCTGAGTAAGAGTGGATTTTTTGGTTGTTTGGTTTGGCTTTCTTCTTTGTCTCAGGGCAGCACTGTCAGGCCTGGGCTGGTGAGCAGGGCTGTAGCAGCCTTTCTGCTCTGCTGACACTGAGGGAAAAGTGCGGCTTGGTCTGGTTTGGCTTTTAATGAAAAGAAAAATCCTTTCCTGGATGAGCTTTCCTTGTGAGGACATTAAACTGCCTTATGCTTCTCAACCCAGCCTTTCCACAGAGCACTCTTCTGTACATGTCTCTTAACAACTTGTCTTGTTTGAGTGAAGCATCCTAATTATGAAATAGCTCTGGGCTGCTGGCACAGGCTTGGCAAAGTCATGCAGCCCTTCTGAGATGGATCCCTGTGCAGGGCAATGCCACAGTGAGAAAATGTCCTCTGGAGAGGTGGCTGGAAGGGAGGTCTGTGTTCTGTGCACCCCAAGAGCAGGTGCCCGAGCAAGGCTTCCCTTTCTGGCCTGCTAACAGCAGGGTGGGCCTGCCAGCAGAGCCTGGGTGCACATTCTGGCAGGTGAAGGAGAGAGAGCTGTGGGTGTGGAGGAGTGTGGGTGTACAGGAGCTTACTCAGGGCAGGGTGAGGTCGGACAGGGAAGAGCCAGAGGCACAGGTGTCAGTCAGGACACTGGTGAGGTGGCTCCCGTCTACGTGCTGCTCTGGTGCCACACCACCCTTTCTTGGTGGGGTTGTTGGAGTGCAGAGGGGTCTCCCAGAGCTTCTCACCCTCTGTCACCCTCAGGAATTTGTCACAAGGTTTTGGAGCTGCATGGGTTGACAGCTCTGGTGTCTCCAGTGTCACAGTTCCTGTCCAGCAGAAGCAGGAACAAATTCGTGTCCTGGATGAGGATCAGTGGTCCTGGCACTATCTGCCCCGCTCCCACTGTATATAATGCTCAGTAGAGACAAGGAAGAAATGAAAGTTGCTGTTTCCCATCTGCTTCTTTAAATATAGGTGCCAACTCAATCCCAAACCTCAAGGAGGTGTGCTGAAAATATGGGAGTTCATGGTGAGGTCAGTCATGGGTCACAAAGCAGCAAAACACAGTCTGTGCCACCACGGGACAGAGAAGGAGGTTAATGTTTCACAGTATACTTAGCTGAGCAGCACAGCTCTGTCAGTGTTTCACTTGGTAGGAATTATTTATTGACAAGAAGGGTTTCCTGACTGTCCCAAGGAAAATTCTTTGTGAAACTGTATTTTTTTAAAGTTAAGCTATTAGGAACATGAGTTGAAAACTGACCCAGGGATGCACACTCCCTGTCAATCAGTTACATTTCGGAAAGGAAAGATTAAAAAACTCTGAGGCAGAGCCAAACACTTAAAAGAAAGAATTCTTTGCATTGATTCCTGTGGTAAAATGCCAAGACAAGCCTCGTGATTTCCTGGACCAAGTGCGGAGAAATGAAATTAAAAATATGAATAGGCCAGATACTGAGATCCTCATTACAGAAAGGGCCCCTCAAGAGGACCTAAGATCTGGCCTCTCATCAGGGAAAGAAAATAATTGGGAGAGCTCTGGTTGCAGCTCAGCCATAGCCTTGTGCTCAGCATCCTCAGCAACCTTCTTTTTCCTCATCTTCCAGCTTGCTGTTCTCATGCCAATTAAGAGGGAAAAAAATACCCAAGGAACCGAAACTACCTGCTCTATTTTTAATCCTATTTGTCTGTAGATAAACTGCATGTTAGATGATTAATAGATCTTTATCACTTCATAAAGTTTAGACTATAAAAAGCCTACCCCTCTCTTTTGACTGTTAAATAACTATGTAAGCTTTGCTGCTGTTACTTGGAATCTAAATTAGTCACAGCACTTCTGAGAGCGTTTGTTAATATCTCAAGAGGACCACGTGGCCTTGGCAGAGCCAGAGGGGAGTTTGTCCCCTTGTGTGGCCTTGGAAAAGCTCAAGAGCCCGGTTTCAACTAGGAAAACCAAGCCATGGAGGCTTGGTTAAGGAAAAACTGGGCACAGATGCAGGCTGTGTTTGGCCATGCCAGGGCTGCACCCAGCCATTTGCATCCTGTGCTTGCACCTTTAACACATGCTAATTCAGTTCGAATTTGCATATGATAAGGGTTTGGGGATTGTGGTGCCAGCGTGGCTCTTCACATTGACCCCTCTGTTCCCAGGGCAAGCATGAATTTGCCTTTGTTTTTTTTTCCTTTTTAACTAAGAGCATAGGCTGGAATGGTGTGGCATTTGAGCAGGCATTAGACAAAGCCTGAAAAAACCTTAACCTCAAATGTACTCATCAACAGAGGCTGTAGCCTCTTCTGAATCAAGGCCATGGATTTGGATTAAACTGGCAACTTCTGTCACTGAAAGAAGAGCAAATCTGAGCCTGGGCTTCTGCACAGCACTCTGATCTGGTAGCCACCAGGTCCAGATGGAAATTGATGGTTGCCTATAAAGACAGTTGTAAAAGCTGTTGCAATCTGGTGTTTTATGGAAGCTATTAAATCTGTCAGCTGGCCCAGTCTGTACCTGAAAATGTTTATCTTCCATGACACATTTGCCTTCAATTAGCTATTCAGTGATTGCAAAGAATTTTTTAGCCTTTGTCCACAGTTTTTTCTTCTGAATTGAAGTGATCCAGCAGTGTAGGTGCATTAGGTGGTTAATTCCAGCCTCATGGATCTGTCCTATCCCTGAGGCAGGAGCAGTGGTGGAGCTGGAGCGAGGGCTCTGCCAGGGGTTAAAGCCAGTGTGGGTGGTCTCTTCCTCCAGCACTCCCAAAATCCAGGAAGGAAGAACCTAATCCCTGCAAGCTAATGTGTTCCTGTAATTGCTAAAGCAGAGAAGAGGTATCTTCCTGCAGACCCCTGTCATCTACTCTTTGAAAGCAGCCTAAATCCATATTCTCCATTCCTCCAACATATCCAGGGGCCTGATTCAGCTTTATGTAAAAACCTTTGGAGCAAGTCATGAGGACCAGTTTTTACAAGTCACTTTGCTGGGATACTGACCATGGATATGGAGAAGATCTGGCAAGTGGTGTTTTCTGCAGTGTATTAGTAACAAATCATTTTGTACAGGATACAGTAAATAAAACCTTCCTAACAGTCAGCTAAAAATATCAATGTTAAATCAGGTTGTTTGCAAACTTGTTCATAAAGGATTAGGCTAACAAAATGAAAGGAGGGAGGAAAATCTTTGCTTGAACAGGAAAAAAAAAGAAAATTTCTGAGGAAGAATTTACCTTGGTGTGCTGAGAACTGAAGTTACTGTATGAGTTTGGCATCTCCTAATGTTGTACTTTGTGTACCTTGCATTTTCATGCCAAGCATTAAACCAAATGCTTTTCTGTGGATTTGTTCTGTTACAAACTATTTTTTTATTTATCCTCATGGCCATGTCTGGAGTCCATGTCTGGTTAAATGGTTGCTTATTACCTTTTTAGAGTTACACATCCAACAAGGCAATGCTCAGCCAGGGCTATCACTGTAACAGCTCTGCTAACAAAAAGGAGGGAGTTGTACAGAATTCAAAAGAAAATCCCAGCCTCCCAAAACCCAGCATGTGAGAGGTGTGTTTATATTGAATTGTTGGATAAAGTTGTGCAACCCTACATGCAACCAAGGGTAGTCGGGCTGCCTCTCCTGCCAGGGATGCCACCCACATCTGTCTGGGTTATGCCTACATCAGCTGTTTGCTGCAGCCCTGCACCTCGAGCTGATCCTGCTGCTGCTGGGTGTTGCTGCTCTACCTCCAGCTGCTCCCCAAGGCTCCTCAGGGCTGAGGTTCTGCTCCTCACAGCCCCTCCTGCCCCTCCTCAGCTCCCTGACCTGCCCACCCCCATGGGCCCAGGCAATGCAGCGAGCATTGGAGGTAAGTTAGCCCCCATAAAGAAATGTTTTTATAAATGTGTCTTTGGATAACGGGCAAAGTACAGCAGCAATTTAGCAATTCTCTGTGAGGAACTGCCAGGCCAGACTCCTGCAGGCAGCTCTTTGGAGGAACTGTAGAGGCTTGCTGGAAATAGACTGAAATCCAAGAAACACCACGTGCAGACCTAGAGCACTGGTTGCTGGATCAATTTGTTCATTAGGCAATGGCTGCTTCTGAGACTAGAAACAGAATTTCACTTGCTGTAGTAAAAGCAGGATAATTTCTAGACTTCTTCAGGGACCAGTTTGTCCACTTTTATTCATGAGGCAGTGAAAACAAACCTTCCCACTCTGCAGTTCCTAATGCTCTTTCTGTATTGGTGGCCTATTTTTCTGCTCGAGGACAGGGAGGGACCATTGAGTCACACACAATCTCGTGCCCTCTTCCTCCTCCTCCTCTCATTTAAATATTAATATGATGAATTATTACTAGAGTAACAGCTGTGCACTACTCATATCACAGCAACATAACCTTCCCCTCCTCGTTGGAGCACAGCTATTCCTGACTCGTGGTTTCTGCTTGACCTTCTCGCTTCTTCTGGAAGACTTTTTTAAAATTACTTTGTTAGTTCTGGTGTGGTATCATTACAATAATTGCTTGTTCTGTTCTGCTGCTTAAATATTAATGATACTGAGGAATTCAAAAGATAGCTGCAGTAATGGTAAGTTAAATGTCTGTGTGTATTCTCCCATGAGATCTGTTTGTTTAGAGAGAAAGAAGTGTAAAGGTGAATCTTTCTAACTAACACTTAGAAACATCTCTTTCTCTTTGAGAATTGCCAAAATAATACTATATTGTCTTTTATAGAAATAAAATAATTTGATATTAATCAGCTAGTGTCTCTAGATAATTCACAGCAATAGCTAACATTGTCCCTAGAAGTACTAACGTTGTCCCTAGAAGCCCTAATGCATTGCATTCTCTGTAGATAAAGTATTTTAAGAAAGACTGCTAATAAAACCATGAAGACAACTTTATACAGACTGCTGAAAATAAGTGTTTGGCACTGAGTAAAGATGGAGAGGGAAGGATAAAACACCACCAAACTTGTGAGCTCAATACAATTGGAAATAGCAAGGTAAAGCATTCCTGGGCAGATCTGGAAATGTCAGTAATATTAAGTTTTGTGGGTAAAGGTCCTCTCTGCTGAGCCCCTTTTGCATGGGTTTTGTGTTTGTGCATGTGTGTGTGTGGTTCACAGATCCACAGGTTTTCTCCTCCTTGAAAATGTGGCTCCTTGGGGTACTCTGATGTTGCAGAAGGGTTTGTTGGTTTCTGCACCACTGTTGTGGAGAATGTAATGCCAGCAGGAGGGTAGAAATTGGGTTTATTGGATTGGCTTGTATTTAGCATCGGATGGAACTCTTTGCTCTTGCTGCTTAGGAAAAAGAAATCTGAACTTCACTTTAAAAGACTTAAAAATTAAATGTTCATATTTTCCTTTAAAAGTTTTCATTTTAAAATTTTGTTTTAGTAAATCGTTGTTCTTAAAGGCAAACAAAATACTTTAAATTTTAATAAAATATTGTTTTATTGCTTTACTGGGGAAGGGGGGTGCTAAGAGCTCATAAATATAATGGGAAACCTAAATATCAATCCAAATTTATAAATTATGCCTTTCTTTTCCCACCCATGATGAAATCAGTAGAAACTTTTTTCCCCAATCAACCTTACCAGTGACAAGAGAAAGGGAGGCGGGAGGCTCTGCTGCCAGAGAGCTCCTCCCATTCAAAACCAGTGTCTAAGCCTATGCCTGTTTAGGGGCTGGGGAGAAGAAAGAATGAAAAGCGAGTACTGCAAACTGTGTTTCTAAGGCAGTGACTGCTCTGATAAAATCCTAAAAGTAGTGCTGTAACTTCTGAATACTTTTTCTACTGTTTTTTTCTGAACAAGTACCTAGTGTGAACAAAGAGCCCCATCCTGACTGTTTATAATTCTTATTGCAGTCAACAAAAGTCCATGAATTGAGACATGCTCAGTACCACCTATATACATAAATATTGCAGGCATTTTTTTTCCCTTTGTGTTCTGTACCTCCAAAGTTTGTTAAAGTTAGAAAAACTTTTGTTCACTAAGTTTACCATCCCCATCAGGGATTTCTTAATTCTCATGCATGTTACTGTACTGCAAATTATTTGGCAAAAATGCTGCTTTTATAAAAAGCCTTGACAAACTTGTAGCATGTGCCCCAGATAAAATCTCCTTTCAAACAGTCCCCTGAGATGATTATCTGCAGTGATTGCAAATGAACCTTGTGGCAGGCTCATAACAAGTGTCCTCGTGGACGGAAGAGAAACCTGCTGTCAGAACTACAAATAATTTACGTAACCCAATTTAAAGCCCTAACAAAATGTTCCCTGTTAAGAGGATTGTTATACTTAACGTGTGAGATGAAAATGCTTTCTGAAGGTCAGGAATGCACAGAAGATAGATTAGATCTCTTGAAAACACAAGAAAATAGGTTTTTACCAGAAGTTTTTCTTCTGTCAGACTTTCAACTTGGCATTCTCAGAAACTTACATAAGTGCAGCTTTATTCCTGCAAATGCTGTGTTTGCTCTGCAGAGGGAGAGGAGCCTCGGAGCTTTGAGAAAAACACAGCTGAAGGTAGACTGGAGACTCAGGTTATTTTCTGTATATTTCAGATAGATTCTCTGTTATATTTCACTACCAGCAGCATAGATAAAAGCTTGTTTTAAAGAGCACAAGGGTGGGTTTGGGGAAGTATTTGCAGGATTCTGCGTGCACAGATGCTGGACGGCTCCAGGCAGTCTGTGCTGCTGCTGCTGCTGCAGGTGAGCCAGTCCCTCCCGCAGCAGTGGCTGTCCCGCAGGTGACAGGGGGTGGCACTGGGTGGCCTCGCCGATGAGCTGCAGCATTAACCCCTGCAGCAGGAGGCTGGCATGGGCTGGCTCCCCTCGAGGTGTCTGCTCACACCTGCCTGCTGCTGAGTGACAGAGGGGGGACAGCCTCTGCTGGGGCTGGACACGGGGCTCCGAGAGGCACATCCAACCCAGGCAAGGCAGCTGGGCACGGAGTCCTGCTCTCCTGGTGCTCAGTGCCTCTGCTCAGTTGGGACTTAGTGGAAAACTGTCAAACAGAGCCACAAAACCTGAATTCAACACACTGGAAAACAGCTTTACGAGGTCTGTTTTTTCTTACTAGGATTTAGTGGGTGAGGCACGACTTGGAATGTTTTTCACATAGGATACAATGGGAAGAAAATGAAATTACAGCCTCTGTAACCATCAGAAACCTGGGCTAATGTTGACATTCTCCTCATCCCCTACATACAGTCACATGTAGTTTCTGTCCATCTCTCCACAGCCAAAACCTGAGATTACAGAGAAGTTGATGATGGGGATTCTTTAAACACTTAGCCTCTCCTCTCCTGCGTTCCCTTAAAGGTCTCCCCGTTACTCTGTGTGCCCTGCCTGCCCTGGTACTGGCTGTCCCACAGCCTGCAGCAGCTGCACCAGCATGCCAGGCAAGCAGCAGGCTCTGGCTGGGAAGGGCCACGTGTTGGAGCAAAAGAATAGGAAAAATCTTTGTCCTGGAGAGTGGGATATTTTCTTACAGCCTCTTGCTTTGCACTGCTGAGGATCTTCTCCCAAAATAGGTTTGTGAAGGGGAAGAGAAGCTTGACCCTCTGCATCCCAGCAGCAGGTGATCCTCAGTCCCTGTACACCGGTGCTCCCCCAGCAGCCTGGCACCCACCCATGGGGAGGGCACTGACGGGGACATTTCTTCCTCAGAAGCACCTTCCTCGAGAGCTAGAGGCTTTCCTGGGCAGCAGAGAGAGGAGAAGGCACCAGGAGAGGCGAGGCAGCCATGGGAGCTGGGCTCTCTGTGCTCCTTTGCTGGGGGACACTGTGTGAGCGCTGGCAGAGCAGTGTCACAATGTCACAGTGTCACTGCGCTGGGCACGGACAGCCTCCTCTCAGTGCCTCGGGCAAGGTTCCTTTGACAGACCAGGACTTTGCTGACGGCTGATTCTTCAAATGGAAACATTTCTGTGCCAGGTAGATTTCCAAATCTGAACTTTGCTGTAAGGTCTCACTTATTTTACAACAACCGGGGCAGAGGATACCATTGAATTTTCCCTACTTAAAAACAAGCAAAGAAAAAAAGGTTTTTAAAAGACTCTTGGCTTTTTCAGAAGAGGAGGGCACTCTTGAAATCCAGAATCAAAAATGCATGTTTTATCTTTCTTGGTGTTCACAAACTGGAGACTGCAGGTTTTTGCAGCCTGAGAGATCTGTGAGCAGATTAATTCCCCTGCTGTGAGTCCTGGGTGTGCTCCAGCCCACGCAACTCCTGAACAAAAATTTTCCTGTGACTGCATCCACAGGCTTCTACAGGCTATGTTGGGATTGGGCACCTGAATTGAATTTAAGTGGATTGTTCCTCCCATGCATTGCTTTTAGTAGCTCCTGTTGGCTCCAGCAGCTACCTGACTCATGAGGAAGAAACAAGGACCAAATAGGCAGGGAACTTTTCAGAAATAGGTTGGGAGAGAAAGTTTGTAAAAATGAGATTTTAATTGGACAGGAGAAAAGAAAATAGAAACCAGGAAATAGGAAGAGACTTGGAGAAACGAGATGGGCTCAGAGAGGGAGTGGAGAGACTGGCACAGAGGGTGTGCAAACTCAGGGTGTACAAGCTCAGCTATTTGAGGGCTTCTGGTGCTGGGAAAAATCAGAACTGTCTGGACAAAGCCTAGAATAACTTGTAAACTCAGAATTCAGAACTTTGGGGATCTGTACTTGGTGCCAGGACCAAAAGTGAGCTGAAAAATTGAACAGTGAAATAAAGTACAAAACTCTTGCAAATTTTAGTTCTTGTAATCTTAAATCTGCTATTAAGGGCTACATTGACCTTGTTCTTTTGTGACTCAGTTCAGAACAGTGGGAATGATAATATTCTGACATTCTTTCAAATTGTAGAAATGAAATTAATGGTGATTTGCAGAGCCCTTAAACCCTTGTGGTTCTGTGCTCAGAATGGGGCAGTATGTGATGAACAGAACATAGGGCAGCACACTGACTTTGGTTTTTGTCAGTATCCGGTTGCTGGTAATCAGGTGAACACTGTCTTATGCAATGAATGAAGGAGAGCACTGAGCACTTGTGAGGAGAAAAGGGAATATCTGCTCCTGCAGTAAAGCTGTATCAGAGCAGATAGAGCTTGTTCTGATTACTGTAACTGTCATGCCACATGGAGCTGCCTTCCAAGGTCAGAGAAGTTTACTAGCTGCCATGAAGGCCCATATTCCCATGTTCTCCTGCAATCTGAAACATTTCAGCAATCAAAAAGACCAATCTACTTGTTCCTCTGTGTGAAAAGGTTCAAAAGTTTCTATTACTGCCCTGCTGCTTCCCTTGATTTCAGCAGTCCCCGCAGGCTCTTTGTTGATGTTTCTTAGTTGACAGCATCCTGTTCAAGCCCTGCCTCTGACTCCCTGCTGCCTAGCAATGATTACACTGCTATTGTTTACTAACAAACCTCTTTGGACCTGGCATGATAAACACGGGGTACAGGGCAGTACTTTGCTCACAAATTGTACATGCCGTCCTTGAAGCAATTTTACTACAAGCAAATGAGTTGCCTTAATAGGGATATTATCACAAACAGGGATATTATCACAAGCCATAACAGTCTCACTTTACTCTGTACTTCGAGGAAGTATCTAGATAGTCCATGAAATTGTGGAAATACCAGCTTGGGTAGTCTGTCAGGAGAAATTAAACAGCTGACATCTCAAAACCTTTGTTGGGCTGAGGGGAAATCACCACCTTGGTTTTGATGAATACTGTGCTGTTTTGTGAAGTCTTTGTAAAGCATCTCTGACAGACAGGCTTGGGAGTGTTAAGTCCTCCTTGGAGCTGCCCTTTGAGCAGGATGGCTTGGGCAGTGCTAACAAGATTCCTAGCCCAGCCCTGGCAGTATGGTTTAACTCTGAAGGCAAGGGCTGAGTCTTCTGTCTGTCCCTGATTTCTGGGATATACCTTTTCCAACGCAGAAATCAAGGATAGACAGCCTGTCCTGGAAAAGTTAACAGCAAGAAAAAGGGGAGAGGTTTGTAAGCTGCAGTCTTACCCCTCTGGGCCATCATTTCAAGACACAGGAAGAGTTTGCTCAGTCTTGTCTGGTGGCTGAGCTGGTTCTTGATTGCTTTGGGTGGCCAGGTAAGAACTGCCCCAGTGCAGCCTGGCCTTGTCACTCCCACTGCTGAACACGAGTGAGCGGGTGTGTGCACCTGACCTCTGTGACCATGGGTGCCAGGGGCACAGGAAGGGCTGTCAGCTGGGGACATCAGGTGACACACAGGAACCCTGCAGCAGCTCTTGCTGTCACCCAGGGCCGTGCTGGAGTAGGTCATGGAGCACATGTGAACACCATTATCGTGCTGGAGCTGATTGCTGCTGAGTTGCAGCAATCATGAGAATCGAGTATTGCAATCAGAGCTGGTCCAAAGGTTGGAACTCATCTTCTTTGAGTCATCCTTATTGCTTCTTTTGGGAGTGTCCTGATTAAACAATAAGAAGAAATATGAGGTAATGGTTAGCAGCTTTTGGTGTTTACTGAAATAGGTTTATCAGGAATTGGTTTTATTTTAATTGAGGCTTAAATAGGTCTCTGGTGTTTCATAAAACATGAAGAATGAGGGAGGAATATATTTTTCTTTTCAAAAAATACAAATTTTAGGGGCATGGAGTATCTCTTAAGTTTTCATTTAACAGTTTTTGACTGTTGAAATTTGCAGTTCAAAACTGTTTAAAGATATGCTGGAGATAAGAGAATGCTGATGCACTTATAAGCAGAAGATTTCTCTATCTCTTTATCTTTCTTAATTCCAGCTCACTTGCAGGGTAAATCTTGCTATTTATATAATGAAAGAACCACTAGGTATAACTCTTCAATGAAATATTTACCTTTATGAGATAACTTTCTGGGTGGAGGACTGCTTCTTAGTGCTTCCTCAGCACTGGGGTGTCCAATAGAAGTATTTCTGACAAGAAAATTTGAAAGAAAATTCTCCTGACAAGGAGAATTTCTGACAAGAATCAAGGTCATGAAGGTCAGATGCGCCAGCTGGCACTGGGGCTCTCATTAAGTTCTGCAAAGGCTGACAGCCTTGCCCACCTTCTCTCCTACTCTCCTCTCCTGGACACACTGTATGTGTATGTGTCAGTATCCACTAACAAGTGGATTTGTTTTTCTGTCCTGCAGTGTGTACATGGACAGATGTATTCCATTTGTCTAGCCCTTAACTGAAAAAGTTTGGGATGACCCAGTTTCAGCACTATTGTATCTCTAAGAGAGGTAATGTAAATCTTACATTTCCAAAATAACAAAGATTCAGTCAGATTTTAGGTCTTTACTGGGGAAAAAAAAGTTGTTCTTCAAACTTACAGAAGAGTAGATCATAGGTAAAATGAGTTAGTACAAAAAATGTGTAATGTATTATTTATTCCTTTCCTAGGTAGGAGTGCTCCTAGGCTTTTCTGTCTGTTAGAAGAACAGATAACTCAAAAATCCTGGGTAGAAACCATCCCCTCCTGAAAGTAGGATGCCTCTGAGCTACAGTTGTGAGAGGGATCAAACATGCCATTGTCTCTTGAAGTAAAAGCTCAGCAGAAGTGCCTGCTGATGCTGTGTCTGGGAGAGAAAGCACTGGGGGTGTTGTGGTGCTGTGAGCTGAGCTGTGTGCCTGGTGCTGATGCTCCTCCTGTGCCCAGGGCAGAAGGGAGGAGGCTGCTCCACGCCTGCTTGGAGGCCCACACGGTGCTGAACTGTACTGTGGGAATGTGGAGGGCCTAAAGGCATCCCTCTCTGAGTGACTGACTGGAAAACAACCTGCTGGGGAGGTACACTGTGTGTTTCTCACTAATTTAGGAGCTCTCCATGTGTTGTCCAGTCATCCACAGTGCCCAAGTGTGGCTGAGAGGTGCTTCCTGCAGCTGGGAAAAGGAGCCAGCTTGGTACTGGAGGTGAAGGTTGGAGTCACTGTTCAGGTTACATCTGCTCAAAGTTTTGTCATAAACTTAAGAATGCTGAGAGTTTGCTCTATTCCAAATAAAGCATTTATTGGGGGTTAAATTATTGTGCTTTATCTTCATGGGAGCTGATAGAAACAGAATGAGACCAGGAGTTAATGTTCCATTCTGTATTATTACTGCAAAGAGTAACAGGGAGTTCTGCAGATGAGATGAATACACACAGCTTAACCTCTAGGTATCTGTTATTGGAGCCCATTTAAAGCACTTTGAGTTGGAAGAGACTTTGCAAAAGCTAATGGGAAATGCCAGGGTAGGAAGATGATCCCAGTGTTTGGCACCAGTCAGAGCCTGGAGCATTTCCAATGTGTATGTTGGCATTTGTAACATGTAAGGAGAGTGTCTTTTCTCCCCAAGAGTAAAAGACAAAGAGAGTTTAGATAATTCTGGTCAGTTTTTCCTCTTCAAAGGAAAAATTAATTTTCTTGTTTTTCATTGCAGTGCAATTGCAAGCAAATACTTTTTGCTTGAGTTGTAATAAGAAGTCTTGTGTTTCATAAGCCTAATACCCTTTGTAGTAAATGATGCTTCTGTGCATTAATTCTTTCCTCCTGTGCAGTAGTCAGTGGTGCAAGTCCTTTCCTCAGCACTTCAAACAGTTGTCTTCTGTAGAGTGGTCTGAGACCTTGCATCATTTCCTGTCATCTATCCAAAGCTATTTATAACACGTCTGCTGATTCTGGCACATAAGCAAAATCCACTTTTCATGAGAAAACAAATACTTTGGAAATGTAATCCCTCCCAGCAAGTGTCTCAAAACTGCTGAGAGAACCTGAAACAACCTTGAAAATCTTAATGAAGGCTAAGACATAAATGGTGTTAGGGAATATGGGTAATTGAATAGTCCCATATGTTTTTGTGGAAATCTTTAGAAATAGAAAGTGTAAGATGTGCTGAGAAAAAGTTACAGAGTTTTAAGGAAGAGGAGGTGTTTCCAAAGTATATTTGTTAGTGAAATGAAAAGTTTGGGTTTTGCTGTCTGACAATACAACAGAAGTAATTCAAGGTAGCTTTTGCAATGCTGAGTATTTGCCATATAATTTGATGGTAGATGTTCTATAAAAAAGTCCCTATTTCTTGATATTTCTTAGATTTTCAATCTCTTTAGCTTCAGGAGACTGACTGGGGTAGGAGTCTGGCAGGGACAGTTGCAATCATTACTTGAAGCAGTGTGCTTCCAGTCAACCTGCTGCTTTTGATAAGTGCTATTTTGGGACTCCTGAAAAAGGGTGTTGGCCCCAGCCAAAACACACCCCGAGCAGCAGAGCTGCTATCGGCCTCCCGCAGGCCTGCCCCGACCCTGCAGGCACCGCCTGGCCCTTTATCTTCGGCCATCCAATGTGCTGCTCGCTGTGAAACAGCTGCATCCCTGAGCTGGGGCACGCTGTGCCAGGAGCCAATGCAATTCCAGGATGGGCTCTGCCTGAGCAGCCACAAAGGCACAGCTTCTTAAAGTGCCTCCCAAGGCAGTTTGTTTCATCCTCTTTTCACAATACCCATGTATTTGTGTTGAGCTTTGCCCGCTGTAAATGTATTTCAAGAGGATTCTGGTGTGGATGAAAATGTTAGTGAATGTTAGTCCAATTTTTTCTTCTCTGTAAATGACAAACTCTGCAGCACCAGCTGTATTTACAATCACACCAGAGGCTTTATCTCTGTAATGCAATAGGAATCAAAATGCTATGTGTTCGAAGGCTTACAGTGCTATAAGAATGAACAAGAACAGTTCTGCATAGCAATATCTATATTTCTGCAATTAAATGTAATAGTTCTACAAAAACACAGAATTGTTCTATATAAATCCATCATCAGGCATTCATATCTTGCCCAAGAGCTGACATATTTTCCAGTAGGGATCCAAAATCCAATATATTTTTTGCTGAGAGCACCCAGTCCTGTTTCCAGGGAGTCTCTCTACCTTGGCATACTCAAGGTATTACAGATATTTAAATAATATCTGCTGCCTTTCAACTTTAGCAGCACTTCAGCTAATGCAATAACCAGCACAGAGGCCTCAAACAATCGTGTTCTGGTGCCACTTCAGTTGGCAGATGTGCTCTCTTAACCACTTCACTTGGGGTTTTGGATGTGAGGATGAGAATGGTGCCTTGCTGAAGGTCTGAATGGGGAAGAACCATCGCACACTGAATTTTCTTGCACGTGAAGTGCTGGGACAATCATTTGGTGCTTCTTGTTTTCATCCCACGCTTTGCCTTGTCCTCCTGTAGAATATTTTTCATCTGTAGATTCACCCAATGACTGGACCTACAGCCTGACTCCAGCACATCCCCAATGTCCCATGCTGGGAAGTTAGAAGGAGCTTGGGTCACTTGGAGCACCCAAGGATGAAAATGTTGGTACCTGTCATCCTTTAAAAATTTAAACTAACACACATACAGCCTTAACTGTCTACCTCAGTAAATTTTTCTGCATGTTTGCTATTCTGTGCAAGCTCTCTCTGAGCAAGATAAACTAATGAGGAAATGATGAAAGGGTGAGAACCTGGGAGAGCTCCAGCCTTGCACACAGAGGGCTAATGCTTCAAGTGATGACCCAGCTACAAAGCAACTTTTCTAAGCTTTCCTCTTCTTCTCTTTATTGACACGGCTTTGCCAATTCCTGCTTTAGGCAGGTGCTCTGCCCTGTGCTGAGTGTTGTTTAAAACATAGAAAAAGGAGGCAATGGAATTGCCTGACTTAATAAAACTATGATTTTAAGCAGGGGGCCTGCTATACCAAAGTGTCCTAGATCACTGATGATCTACCAAGGGGGAAGAATTACTTGTTCTGTTTTAAGTGTTTAATGACTTTTTGTCCTACAGAATTTCCAAAGTATGTCAAATAACCCATTTATTTCTAGCCTCAAAGTTGAACATCTTCTGAGACTTCCTTCTTCCACCTCCATTTGCCCTTTGTACTTTGCTGCCTCTGGTTTGAATTGGTCTCTGTTAAGGGTCTGTTCTTTTCCAGTCTGTCTGTTGTTTCACACAGGAATGCAGATCTTGGGGTATGTTTTTTTCCTTTATTCCAAGTCTTTGTCATAGTTTTCTTTACTGATCAGAATGTACATGGTACAAATCTTGCTCTGGCAAAGTCAGGTCTATCCAGGTAAGCCCAAATGAGGTGATAGTGTGTTGTCTGTGCCCAGGGAGCTCTGCCTACCACCAAGTCAACTTTAACTAAAAAGGAATCTTGACACAAACATTTGTTAAAAATTTCTAAGATGGCAACTTCTGTGTGCTTATCTGACAATAATGCTGATTGGAATTATATTTTAAGATTTATTAATCTAAAGAGTGAGTGCTTGTTAGAAAAATCCATTCATGTTAAAAAAGAACAAATAAAAAAAAAATCCTGTGTCCATTATGGCAAGGTAGTGTCTGACACTTGCAGGAAATGAAGGTGCCCAGGAAATGAAGCCACCTGAGCTATTGGGTTGCCAGTGAAACTCAAATTTATCTGGGCTGTTTGTGCTGAACATCAGCACAATGAAACTAAGCTGGAAGAGACATTGATTTGTAAAGGTTTTGCTTAACACCTGCAGAGAAATTGGCTGATCGGAAGAGGCAGCGGTTAAAGGAGACCCAAACAATTAAAAACTGTTGGGATCTGTGCCAGGACAACTAAGTTGTATTTTAGGGCTCAGAGCACGGATAAACAGGAATAAGCCAAGGAGGCCAGAGAAACTGAGTGTCTCTTGAACCCCTCCCCATCCCCTTTTAAAAAGTAGATTTTTTCCTTTAAACTCATCCCTATTCACATGCAAAATTCATCTTAAACTTTGGTAAGAAATATGGCCAGTCCTTAAAAATGTATCCTATCCTAGGACACATTTCCCTTCTTCTGGGAGAACGTGTAAGTCAAGCAGTGAAACTGAGACAAAAGCCTGGAGCTGCCAAGTTACCTTGGGCAACCTTTTCAAATCGTCTCCAAATCTTTCTTCCCTTGCCAATCATAATGGGTGTGGACACTTAAAAATATTTTGTTCCCTTTTATGCCACAACTAACAATTCACACACAGGACTGAAATATTACACTGGAATTTACTGTTTGATCTTTTTGAACTTGGCTATAATAAATGAATCATTGCTGCAGTTCTAATTATTTTTTAATTGCTGGTCTTTACAACCTTTGAAATACAGTTCTCTTTTTGTCCTGCATTTCACTGAAGTTAATATCTGCCATTGTTTTAGAATGAGTTGATATCATCTAGAATATAATCTACATGCTATGAAATTGCATTCTTGTGGGAAATGTGCAAAAAACTTTTCACAGTAATTTATAGCCTAATCAATAGGATATTAAAAATCTGAAAACAGATTAGCAATTTGCTGGATTAGACAGCTGTAAATTGCCACGAGACACACAATTCTGAGCAACTCTCATGTGTATTGTAATTCTATAAATAGTCAGGCTGAGTACAAGTAACATTCCTGCACCATGCTCTTCCTTTTGCAAGATTTTCCTCTAGATTGAAGGATCTCATTCACTAAATCCTACCACAAACTACATTCCTCGAATGAGAGAAAAGATTTTGGAGGGGAAAAAAAAGAATGCAGTTCATGACTTGTGAATTAAGAGCCCAGAAACTGGTGGCACTTCTGGGCTATGGGAGATTAATAAGTGAGAGTGTGCTACCCAAGTGAGGAAGGTTGCTGCTTACTGCAAACCTCCTCTGTGCTTGTTAAACTACTTTTCAAACAGTCTGGGCTGCTGCAGAGCAAACTCCATGGATGTGCAACTTCTCTACTTGACTGAACTGACACTAAGGATATTGGCAAACAGTCCCAATGGACACAGATTATGGGCCCTCCAGGTGCTGTTTCAAGGATGTAATATAAAATTTTTCTTACTTCAGCACTCTAGAATCTGAGGATCTGCTTGCTCTTTTGATTCTCATAATGAAAATATTTTGTGTGGATGGAGGGGTTCTTTAATTAACTAAATAGCTCTGGATTTAGACATACACCACTGCTGCTCCTGCCTTTTTTTTAAGCCCCAAATCTCTTCCTTTAATTCAAGTAAAAACTCCTCTGTGGCTTGGCTGTGGTTGCCGTCCTAACATCACCTCTTCCAAATGTGCACTCCTGCAGATTTTTCTTTATGGAGTGTATTTAAATACAGGCCTTCTGGAGCAGCAGTGCAGCAATCTTCCAGCTCTGTTTTGCTGGGTGGGCAGAAGAACTGCAGCTTTGTTTCTGACTTTTCAGTGCTGTTGGCAGCATGGTGAGCTGCCTATCAATTAGCAAGCATTGGAATATAAAGTGCCAGTGTGGTTACTGACTTCTGTATGAGTGCTGCGAGCACAGTGCTGCACTGCCAAATGCCCAGGTCACCTCTCCTGGTAGTGGGGTCAATATCAGAGCTAGAGGTGCATCTGACTAATTGAAACAGAGGATGTTTGCTGCATAATTGAAGCGAGTTTAAAAGTTACTTCAAAAACTTTAGAAAAGCTGAGTAGGGAGATCCTTGGATGTTGATATATGACTTGTTTATTTAAAAAAATAAAGTTACATGATCTAATAGTGCAAGGGTCAATTGGATGCTTCTGTCCAAATGGCAGCAGAGAAATAGAGCCCTATTGCATATAACTTCTGTCCTAGTACTAGCTATAAATAACCTGTGTTTAACCTGCAAAAATTAATATTGATTGTTTTATCACTTTTTGAGCCATCCTGCGCTGGAAAGGCATATGAGAGACTGCAATAGGAAAATTGCACCCTGCCTTGATAGGGTATTGAAACTGGGTTAGTAGAACCAGAAGGCTCTTCTGATACCTAGAGGTTTGGTGTCCTCACGCTTCTCTCTCCTTACTAAGAGTGCTGTATACGTGTCTCACGGGGGAAAATGTAAAGTTTTCATTATTTTTCTTTATTTTGCTGTATCAGTTGTGGTTTTGGGGAAAAGCAGACTTGTAGTGCCGCTTTTAAGGGAGATGCTACAGGAAGACAGAAATCCTCTGTGGTGATTTGTAGATGCTCGTGGGGAGAAGACCCAGACCGGCCATGGCATTAAGAGTGCAGAACATCTGAGCCGAAGCGGCACCTCGGAGAGAGGAACTGCCTCCGCCGCGCCCGCCTGTTGCCTTCCAACTGTTTGTTTCCCTCCGTGAGGGACGTTTAGTGCCGGGCCAGTTGAACGGGGTGCACTCGGGCGCTTCCCCGCCCGTCGCTGCTGGAGCTCCGCACGCCGACAGCCCCGAGGACAGCGCTCCTTCGGCGGGGCCCCGCTGGGCCTCCGGTCCCGCTGCTCTGGTTGCCGCAGGGGCCACCGGGGCGGGCAGAGCTCCCTTCGGTGCACAGCGCTCCACCTGCCGCCTTTGCGGGCTGCGTGTGACCCAACCGTGCTTCGAGACAGCTGAACCCCTCGGGCCAGCGGGGCACGGCGGCAGCGCCGTGCCTCGGGCCGACAGGCGAGGCGGTGAGGTGAGCGAGCGCATGTCGCGCGGCCGCCCACCGGGGACAGAGCCGGCTGCACGGCTGAGCGCAGCCCGCACCGACACCCGGGCGCAGCTCCGCTCCCGTTCCTGTCCCTGTCCCTGTCCCGCCCCCGTCCCCGAGAGCCGCCCGGGGCCGCCCCTGGCGGGCGGAGCCGCCGCCGCACCGCCCCTCCCTGCCCTCCGCGCCGGGTTACATGGCGGCGGCTGCGGCAGCGGCAACTGCGGCGAGGCGGGCGGGCGCCGGGCGAGGGCCGGTGGCGGGGCCGCGGGGCTCAGCCGTGTGAGCAGCGCACCCTCGATGAGCCTGGGAAGGCCCGTGAGTGCGAGGGGCGGGGGGCGCGGGGGGTCTCGGCCGCCGCACGCGCGGGCCCGGCCTCGCCGCACAAAGGCGCTTTGTTCCCTCCGTCCCGCCCGGCGGCGGCAGCGGCAGCGGCGCCCCCGGCCCTCTCCGTTCCCTCCGCCCGGGCCCGGCCCGGTCCCTCCGCAGTGCGGCGGCGGCGGGGCCGAGCGGGGCGAGCGGGCGCTGACCGGGCGGGCGGGGGCGGCCGCGCGGGGGGCGCTGCCGGCGGTGCGGCGCCGGCCCCGGGGCCGCCTGTGCCGGGGGCGGCGGGCGCGGCCTGAAGGGCGTTTGAAGGTAGGGCTGCTCGGCCGGGGCCGGGGCCGGGCTGGCCCCGCGGCACGGCGGGAGCGGGGCCCTCGGCCCGGGCGGCCGGAGCAGCGGCGCGGGCGGGCTCGGCCCGGCGGCGGCGGGAGGAAGGATGTCCTTTGCCGGGGGGGGGCCGGCCTCCGCCGCTCGCGGAAGTTCTGCTGCTGCGTTCGGCGCGGTTCTGCGAGCCGAACCAGATAGGGCACCGGTACCGCTGGCTCCTGCTGCCCGCAGGCTCCGGGAAGCTGTTGTGGGAAAAGTGACTAAATGCTCTTAATAAGTAGCTTGAAACATCCGACGGAAATGGCTTGAAGAGAGACTGCCCGAGTTTTGGGATGTGGAGAACAGGTACTCCTGCCTAGGCAGGCAGGATGCTCTCGCTTGGCGTCTGTAGGATGTGTCTCTTTTTTTGGCTAATTCAGTGCCATTTGGGATCTGCCTGACAATGGCTGTTAGTTGTGTTGTGGAAAAAGAAACGGCGGTCGGAGTGTTGTCGTATGGCCGGTGCTGTTGCCTGCAAGCTCTTTACGTAGATGTGTGTGTATAAAAACAACACACGTCGTCACGGTATTATGTGTTAATAAACCAGTTACAAATTCCGGAAAGCAGTGGCTTAAAATAGAGGTGCATTTTGGTTTGGCAGTTGCGTTCAGAAAATTGTGTGCTTTAAAGCTAAAATGGGAACTTTCATTTCAGCTCTTTGCTCAAGCTCAATGCTTGCTTGTGTGGTTGTTATCTCGAATTCACTCTTGACTGGCTACCTGTTCAGTGGAACTGCAGATGGTAACAGGTTTGCAGAGGTGCAGAAGGCTATGGTTAGCTGATGGTGGGCTTCTTCTGGGGAGTTTTCATTATTATTATCTAAAGGGAGAGCCAAACCATTTTTAAACACGATACAAAAAAGTACACTGAGTTCTTGTGTGTTTTTACAGATCCTTCAGAAGATTTATAAACTAATAGTAACATTTGCTTACTGCCAGCTCCGAGTTCCCTAAACAGTGTGGGGAGCAAGTAGGAGGCTTTAGAAAGCGGCAGTTTCGTGAGTTGGACGATGACTCACTCTGCCTACTGACTGCAACGTGGCTGATCTAAAAAAAAAGTTCTGTGCCCGGTATTTTTTAGTCAAAGGGATAGTACTTAGCAGATTGTATAATGTATCGTTAGTCATTCTTGGTCTTTCTCCTGTGAGTAATAATTTGATCATTATATGGTCAGCATAATCAAATTAACTGGTATCTTTCAGTCTTATTTGTATTTCTGACAAAGTAAACATCTCGTACCTGACTATTTCAGTGTACATCCTGTTTCCTGAAAACTGTGATAAATCCACGTGCAGGAGTTGAGCGTGGTTTGAAGTGGCTGCTTGTGCAATGCCTGACTCCAGTCAAGTGCAGTGATCATCGCTGGGGATGATTTCAAAGCCCTTCTGTGGGTCACTTCTGTTACCCTCTCCCAGGAACTGACCCATTTTAAAACCATAGTTATAAACCACTTAAGAAACCGGTATCTTTGTGTTTCACTCTTTAAACTTTGTGTGAAGAAGGAGTGAAAGTACCACTTCTAAAAAACGTGGACGTCGTGGCAAGGTGACAGCCTAGATGAAAATGTCAGTGCCTGCGTCAATAGCCTGTTCAGCACAAACTGGGATGATAAACCCCCCCTTTTTTATACAGTAGTCCATTATATGTTTAAAGTGGTTAGAACATGGGATTAAGCAATTTGGTCACAGATAGGAAGCTTGGAGCAGGATCAGATCAAATGAAGGCTGCACCGGGTTGGTTGCTTATGTTGTTAGCATTTGTTTTCTTAGCTAAATCAGTCTGGTTGTGGAGATCATTGCAGGCTCTCTGAAAGCGTTGTAATTAGTGGACACCTGGTGGAAGGATAAGTGTAAACTGATGATTAAAAATGCATCATTTCAGAAATACAGAGTGAAAATTGCAGGGCTCCTACTTCAGGAGTTGGCCATAGTTCCCTTTCTCCCTGAAGCACTTTGTTGCTGCATTCACTCATGGCAGTAGGGAGTAAGATCTGAGTTATGGTAAAGAGATGGTAGATCTTTTCCTTTGCTGCTGATGGGCATAGTTTTGAATCTGTTCCTGGGCTGTTTAATGGAACTAGCTAAAAGAGAGTTTCCAGATGTGTCATGCAGCTGGTGCAAACAGTTTCAGTATTTCTGCATGTTGAAGACATCAGCAGTGTGAAACAAAAGCCTAATTATGAGGCAGAATACAACTGGTGTAGATGGTCCCAAGGATGTAAAATACACCTTAACGCAGGGTAATTGAACAGAGGCCTTGGACCTCAAGTTAATGTGATATTTGAAGTATTGGTACAAATTTTAATTTCTGTAACAAGTGGTGGGATGTTGGAGTGAAAGGTGAATGGGGTGATGTGAACTGTTGTACTGGCAGCAGCTCAGAATGAGTGAACCTGAAAGTAGTACGTGTGAGTGAGAAAATACTTTCAGTTCAAAAATGTTAAAAATCAAGAGGCTAGACATCTGGGTTTTACAATTGTGAACAGAGCTAGATAGTCACTGATGCTGTCTTCTTTAGGATAAGTTTTACTATTGTTCTTTAAATAAATTCATAGGTATTTTAAAGGGGGTCCTCACTCTAGTGTCTTATATTGCTAAAAATTCAAGATAGTTTGGGGAAAAGTAGTAGTGTTTGTTGTGAGACTATAATACTGTTTTTGTACTGAGGCTATAATAACTTTTGTAAAGCACTGTTTAAGATTAGGACTCTTGCCAAAGCACAAAGAAAGGAGTCTTAAGGCAATCTTAAGTTCTGTGTGCTGAGTAGAGAAAGCTCTGAAGATCACCTTTGTGGCAGGGTATACCACATCAGTAGAGGGCAGCTCAGTGCTTTTCATTTCAGAAATACTTCATTTGGTGATCTCTATTTAAGAAGAAAAACTGAGCAGCAGACAGCATGTGTTTCCTTCTTCCCTGTGTTTGTCAGGTTCTGCCCACATACCTGGGGGCAGGTGGTGTGTGCCAGGAGGGAGCAAGGCTGGGCACTGGGGCTGTGTCTTGATGACAGTCGGGTTTGAGCCAAAGGAAGGTTAATATTTAAATGTGTTGAAAGTGTTGTTTCTCATTGCCAGTGTGCCTTTTTTTTTTCTTTATACAATTCTGATTGCTTTAGTGAATTGAGGCCATTATTTAAAATATGTTAATAACCTGTCAGCTGCTCTTGCTGGTCTTAGGAGCAAGGAGACTTGTTTTGCTTCCTCCCAGTCATCCCACTGAAAGCCTAGCACTGTTTTAAAGGAAAACAGTCATATAATTAATTCTGAAGTGTTGGGGTTGTGTGGCGACCTTTACATTTAGGGAAGAACTGAAATGTGTTAATTTGAGATTGAAGAGGAGACACTTAGTGGTTTGATATGACCTCTACATGTTGGGGAAGAACATTCAAGTGACTTGTAGTGGAATTGCCCAAAGCTTACCACACTGTGTAACATACACCTCTGACTCTTCCCGTTATGGCATTTTTGAGCTTTTAGAAGAAGTGAAGATGTTGTACAAAAATGCACCATGTGGTCTTTATGACTACATTCTGCTGTTGCTGACGGGAACTTATTGAGAAAATTGCTAGTTTGGTTTTTCATAATAGTAGGTGAATTCATTACACTATTAAAAAATAAATGATGTCTGAAAGAGCCCATATGTTAGGGGAAATGGTTGTAGAACATATCAGTGACTCTGTAAAATGTACTTGCTGCTAGTTTTTCTTTGTAATCTAGGTTGGATAAGTATAGAAATAATTGATAAAGCAATAATATTTGTCTGTAGGAATTACCCATATGATTCCTGTAAAATGAGTCTATAGTGGCAAAGTTATTATTTGAGATGTTGATAAACTTTATCCAAAATCACAAGGATTAAAGCTTTATAAGTGGCAGTGGATGTGTGTTGCATATTCAGTAAATATTGGGATTGTACAAGCCACCCTGTTGTGTGACCAGTACCTAGTTACCTCTTATTATGGTGAAATAGTTAAACCTGATTTTGTCTTCAAATAAAAATTTAGTGAAAAGAATTATTTCAAAATTTGCTGACAGATGCTATGGATACTGTTGCTTCTAACTTGTCTCTTAGCAAAGCAAGACTAGGGAGGATTTCTTCTTTTGTACAATAAATTCAATAGATGACATCAAAAATGTTCACGATATATGTTTTAGAAATTGTAGTTGGTCATTATTGCTTTCCTCCATAAGTGTGAAAGGTGCATATAATTTCTAATTGGTTTTGGGTTTTTTTTTGTTTTGTTTTGGTTTTTTGTTTTGGTTTTTTTTTTTTTTGTAACTGGACAGTAAGTTATATTTAGGATAACTCAAAGAGTTGGGGGAGGAGGAAGATTTTTGTATGTGCTGGGTACTGATGTATTTTTCTCTGCTTTTCAGGTTGCCACGGAGTAAAATGGATGGTAGCTTTGATTGTGATTGTGGTGAGCTGGAGCCACCTGATCATTAACAGAAGGCATCTTTTGTAAATCAAGAGCTGCCAGTTTCCCATTTAACTAGACTGTAAACAAAGAAGAGAAAAGGAGGAAGAAGGAAAAAATATAGTGCTTACCAGCACCATAGAATGACGCTGCTCAGGACCAGTCCAACACTGAATGTATCTGCACTGTGAGGAGGAGGATGTTAATAGAAGCCTATTATGTGCATATTTATTCACATTTTTGTTAAATGTTAACCAGATTAGCACAGTAGAGCTGAGTGCATAGTATGTCATTTCATTCCGTTTGAGTTTCTTGTGAGTATTTTCTTTAATGTCTGCAGAAATGCTGCACCTTTCTTGAACTATGAATGCTGCAATCTTTCGATCTTATGCTCGGTTTGAGTTCTAGAGCTTACAGGCTCTAAATTCAAGGGGACACAACAGGCCTGGCTGGCTCATAATGAAATGAGAGTGTCAAGAAACCATCTTGCAGTCAAAGCCAAGTGTTTCTTCTCCCTTTCTCTAAGACCTTTCCTTCAGATACCAGTGGAAGTGTCTCCGTGTGTTTACAGAAGCTTAGTAGTTTGAGGAAAAAAGGAAAGAATTTTAAAATGGCAGAAAAATTTGAAAGTCTCATGAACATTCATGGTTTTGATCTGGGCTCTCGGTATATGGACTTAAAACCACTGGGCTGTGGTGGAAACGGCTTAGTTTTTTCTGCTGTCGATAATGACTGTGACAAAAGAGTAGCTGTCAAGAAAATTGTCCTTACAGATCCCCAGAGTGTTAAGCATGCTCTACGTGAGATCAAAATTATTAGAAGACTTGACCACGACAACATTGTCAAAGTATTTGAAATTCTTGGTCCCAGTGGAAGCCATTTAACAGATGATGTGGGCTCCCTGACAGAATTGAACTGTGTTTACATTGTCCAGGAATACATGGAGACAGATCTGGCTAATTTGCTAGAGCAAGGCCCTTTACTGGAAGATCATGCCAGGCTTTTCATGTACCAGCTGCTACGTGGGCTCAAGTATATTCACTCTGCAAATGTTCTGCATAGAGATCTCAAACCAGCTAATCTTTTCATTAATACTGAAGACTTGGTGCTGAAGATTGGTGACTTTGGTCTTGCACGAATCATGGATCCTCATTATTCCCACAAGGTATGCAGAGAGTGGGAATATCTAAGAGATGCTTTGACAGCTGTGCCTTCTTAAAATAGCATTTTTCTCCCTTTTGCACAGGTAGATAGGCTGTGGAAGGCCTCCTGAGCATGGTGATAGAACTACTATAGTTCAGATAGAACTACTGCAAGCATAATTTTTTTTTTTTACTAAATGGGTTCAGAAAAGCAAAGGTTGTAATAGTAAAGACAGAACATGAGATTAAGAGCAACATTTAGTTATATTTAATTATAGAATCCTTATATAAGATTAGAAGTAGTGTGTTCATAGTGCAAGTGTGCCTACTTTGGGGGATTGGTTTAAGATACTCTCCTCCTGGTCTAGATGTTTCAAAAGAGAGTTCAATACCATCTCTGCATTTTTTGGCATCTAGGCATGAGAAAGTTTTGCTGCAGTACTTTATTGGACTAACAAATAGTGTCATATTTGTATATGGTTGCTGTTCACTCACAAAGATATTTGTAAAGGTAGAAAGAAGGTTTAGTAGAATGCACACAATATAATCCCTGGGACTCTGAGACTGAAAAAATCTTGTTAGTAGTGCATTAAAAAATAAATTAAAAACATAAGTCTTCAAAATCTAATAAAATTTTTAATTAATTTCATTAGGGCCATCTTTCTGAAGGATTGGTTACTAAATGGTACAGATCGCCCCGGCTTTTGCTTTCTCCTAACAACTACACTAAAGCCATTGACATGTGGGCTGCAGGTTGCATCTTTGCTGAAATGCTGACTGGGAAAACCCTCTTTGCAGGTGGGTAGAATAAAATCACTGGTATATTCATAAAAGGGGTGGTACTGCTTAATTATCTTCCTCAGGAAAGATTGGTTCCTGTGGCTAACATAGTAGTCACTGACTATCAGGATATGCTATTTTACTGTGCACTTATATAAACTATAAATTGATGTATCTGTAAAGCAGAAGACATTTCAATTTTGTTACTTTTACTGGTGTGTATTTAGATAAATATCACAATTTATTGTAGAAGTCATACATGGTAAATATGTCTGTATTGTGTTAAGCTAAATGGATTGGTTGCTTAAGAAGTGTTCTGGTACATGTGTGAATTGGTGCATCCAGGGAGTATTTGAAGATTATGAATACCCTGCGTATGCATAAAGTTTATTTTTTTTAATATAGTCAACCTAATCACTTCTTGCTTCTCTATATTTTAAATTATTAAGTCTCAGGGGCATAGATTTAAAGGTGTAAAATTTAGTGCAATACAGCAAGGGAGTGTGCAACTTTCAACTGTTTCAGGTAAGATAGGAAGCAATGCTCTGGTCTCATTGGGTGCATTGACATTAGAGCTTTGATTAGGATCAGGAGGAAATTTTTGGAGCCAATCTCTTGGTGGCCATCCTGTATATTGCTGACCTAGCTCAGAGCACAAACTAGAACATTTTAGTGAAACTGTTATTTGCATTATAGGAGATCACCACCTGCTCACAAGCACTCAGTCCATGGGAGCAGAGGAGCAAACTGCAGAAATACCTCTGAAATGCTTATTTTTGTGCACCCTGGGGTCTCAGCAGCAGCTGTCTCATTCAGGCTCACTCTTGGATTTGCTCATGCTGGCCTGAATTATAGGAGTAATACAGATAAAACCTCTGAGAGCTAAGCTTGCATTTCAAAGTTCACATTCCTTTAGACACAAGGACTGTGGACTGAAAGCACACCTCTGCAGTCATTCTTAGCTTTGCATGAAAAGGCAATAGAATTGAGAGCTTCTTCCCATTAAGAACTGTCAATTGAAAGCAGTATTCAGTATAAATCAGTGATTAATACATGCAGAAGCTTCTCTTAACATGCAGTGAGTTTTTCACTCTTTGAGTTACTAACTACTGGAGTAATGTCCCCAGAGTATTAAATCCTTAACTGATACAAGATTTATTAGGTTGCCTTTGGGAGAAAGTCTGCAGATTTCATCATTCAGCATAGACTGATCACAACTGCCAGCATTTTGGGGTTTTTTTCTTTGAGTATCATTGGTATTTGTCACAATTTTTATTGGCCCAGTTGCTGTGCAGAGTTAGAATTCTGTTTAAAACCTTGGTCTTAGTCACCAAAATCCTAAATTTGTAGGCTTGTTTATATGCCTTAGTTGCATTGAGTAGGTATTTAGAAAAATATTTTGGATATAGATGTGCCCCTCTGAAAATTTAGCACTGTCATGGTTTTCTAATCTAAAGAAAACTGGATTTCTGACATCATGCATTTGGAAAGGGAAGTTGGTTGGAGATATGATAGTTACTCTGCCCTGAGGCTCTGAATAAAGTTCTTCTGCAGAGTTGTTTGGAGGGTTTGATTCAGTTAATTGCAACTTCCTGTCTGCTTCTGAACCATCCCTTAGGAATCCTGCTGTTCAGAAAGCTGATGAGAATGGGAAGGAAGAATACAGAATAATATTGCAGAATACCTGGAACAAGTGAGGGAAAGGAAGTTGAGACGGTGGAATTCAGTAGCTTTTCCAAACAACTTCTCTACTTCTTTGTTCTAAAGGAATATTTTGCAATGGTTATTTCCCTGATAGTGGACAGAAAGCTGATTAATTTTTAGGATGGTACTCATTACACAGTAGAATCTATTTTCCAGCAAATTACAAGCAATATAACATCTGATAGATCATATTAAGTAATTTGTTGTAGTCTGAAGTAGAACAAAACAGCTCTTGCAGTCCAGTAAAGACATTAACACAAAGCAGTTCTGATTCATTTGGGGAGCTCTGTCAGATTTTCTGCAGTGACTTTGCCTCAGCTTTTCAAGTCACCTGGCAGATGTGTGATAGGATGTGCAGTGCAGACTGCTGTGCCGTGCAGGCACTGAAGTGAACGAGAAGATTGGAGATGGTAGAGTCTCTTGCTGGCCCCATTTATTTTTATGTGTGTTGTCACATACATCAGTATTGCTTGTGATTGCCCAGAGCTGCTTGGTAAAGGAAGGAAACATTGGCATGCAAATAATCCTATATAATTTCATCTGCTAGTTGAGTCTCTGGGATCCTACATCCTCCTTGGAGCTGAACAGTGAGCTGAAGCTGTCAGGTTGTATTTCTGGGTACTCCAGTACTGAATATAGATACTGTTCATTATTCAAAATTCACCTGCTGTATAGGCCCTTATCGTTCTTACCCAGGGAAACTTCAGGTAGTGCTAAAGAGTACTGTAATTTCAATCATAATAGAGTACTTTTTTCAAAAAGAGCATCACTCTATGTAACCAACAGGTGATTTTTGTCTTGCACTTGACGGTTAATGCAGGATTTCAGAGTAGAATATTAATACAAATGTCTGTGGCCTGCAAAATGTCTTTCTGAGCTAAACTGCTACGGTTTTTATTAGTGAGGGACAAACAATTCAAAGTGCGGTCAGATACTGTATTAATTAGGGGGATCAGTTGAAAGGGGAGGATACCAGTATATAGTGTATAATAAAAAGGGTATTGCTGTAGAGTACCTCATCCATGGTGAAAACACCCTTACAGAAGCTTAATGTTAGGTCTCTTTATCTGTGAGTAGCAGCTCTGTAATTCTTCATATGCCACAGCATTTCTTGAGAGCTCTTCAGATTTATTATCATTTAAATTCAGAACTTCAGCCTTTCCTTTGTTGCAGGAGATTATAATCTTTTACTGGAAATAGCTGCTCAGAGTACAAAATTTTGACATGCCTTTCATATACAGGGATTAGAAATGTTTAAAGTTGAAATGGCAGCCTGTGTTTTCTTTTGGTGCTCAGGTGCACATGAACTTGAACAGATGCAGTTGATTCTAGAATCAATTCCTGTCGTACATGAGGAGGACCGTCAGGAGCTTCTCAATGTAATTCCAGTTTACATTAGAAACGATATGACTGAGCCACACAAACCTTTAACTCAGTTGCTTCCAGGCATCAGTCCTGAAGGTAAGGAAAAAATCCTTGATTCAATATTTTGATGTTTATAAAATCATCAAGAAGCGTGCAGCTTTGAGGTGCAGACGAGTGATTGTTGAAAGCAAGTTTCAGTTAGAAGAATCTGTGTGTTCTCTGAAGAAGGATTGTCTTCTGCACTAATAAAAGAAATTTACTTCCATGATGGCTGCTTGGTTATCTGTAGAGTAGAATCGTCAATCTCTGCTGGACCTATTTGCACCGGAATTGCTGTTTTGAGACATTGGAATGGAGTCACTGTAGAAGGGCTGTCTTTCAGATGTTTTTAAAAACAGTCTCCCAGCCAAACTAGCAGCAGTGTTTCATGGTAGCCATTGGTGGATACTGATTCCGCTTGAAACTTTGTCTCTTGCTATTTTTTTATGCTTTAAGTTAAATTATGGCTAATCTTAGATTTGACTTCTCTCTCTTTCTGATGGCTGCAGGATGCATATTTGGCACTTATTGTCAGGAGCTGGTACTTCACAGGCAGCTAGAAGCTTTGAAACAACTAGAGGGCTCTAGAGCAAAGCACTGCACCTTAATGTTAGGTTCTAAATGTAAGAAAATTCCCATTTAATGGTAGCTTATATTCTACAGCACTGGACTTTCTGGAGCAAATTTTGACATTTAGTCCCATGGATCGATTGACAGCAGAAGAAGCTTTGTCCCATCCTTATATGAGCATTTATTCCTTTCCAACGGATGAGCCTATTTCAAGTCATCCTTTTCACATTGAAGATGAGGTTGATGATATTCTGCTAATGGATGAAAGTCACAGCCATATTTATAATTGGGAAAGGTAAATTTATAACTCACTGTGGTAACATAACTGGATGGGTTTGTGCTTGAAGTGACATTGCTTCATGGGTTTGATTTCCTTTTCTGTGTTTCTTCCTCTTGAATTGACCTGAGAATAAAATTTTTCTTATTGCATTTTCATTGGATTTATAATCCATTAGTGGTGACTTGGATATACTGATGGATTCCTGAGTTGCAATCAGAACTCTAGAATCTAAAGTTAATATTTTCTTTTTTTTTCTTACCGAAAATACTCTTAACAATAAACTTTGTTTAAGGAGAGTTTTAGTTATGATTGTCTTGTCTAATGCTTAATGCACATTGTAGTAAAGAGATTTCATAGTAGTCATCTTAAGTCAATTGTACACACTTTAGAAAAAGTTCTGTACATGGAGTGAGCTGTTGTACATAACTCTGTTTCTTTTTGCTAGATTAAATTAAAAACCTGGAAGAGGTACCCAGTTGGATTAAGGAAGAGCTTTGTGTTGAATTGTCATTATTTTGTAAGGGAATTTCTAAACTTGACTGTCTGTTTTGGGAGCCAGAGGACTGTTTTTAGCTGCTAACGCTTAGGAAATTGTTTTACAGATACCATGAAAGTCAGTTTTCAGACCATGACTGGCCTATTCATAATAACTATGAAGCTGATGAAGTTCAGCGTGATCCAAGGGCTCTTTCTGACGTTACTGATGAAGAAGAAGTGCAAGTAGATCCTCGCAAATATTTGGATGGAGATCGTGAAAAGTACCTGGAGGATCCTGCCTTTGACACCCACTTCTCTACTGAGCCTTGCTGGCAGTATTCAGATCACCATGAAAACAAGTATTGTGATCTGGAGTGTAGTCACACTTGTAATTACAAAATGAGGTCCTCTTCATACCTAGATAATTTAGTTTGGCGAGACAGTGAAGTTAACCATTACTATGAGCCCAAGCTTATTATAGATCTTTCAAACTGGAAGGAACAAAGCAAAGATAAGTCTGACAAGAAAGGCAAGTCTAAATGTGAAAAGAATGGGTTGGTGAAAGCTCAGATAGCACTTGAGGAAGCATCACAGCAACTTGTTGAAAAAGAAAGGGAGAAGAATCAGGGGTTTGACTTTGATTCTTTTATAGCAGAAACCATCCAGCTTAGTTTACAACATGAGTCTACTGATGTTGATAAATTAAATGACTTGAATAGTTCAGTGTCTCAGATAGAGTTGAAAGGAATAATATCGAAGTCGGTGAGCAGAGAGAAGCAGGAGAAAGGAATGGCCAATTTGGCACAGTTAGAAGCTCTGTACCAAACTTCTTGGGACAGTCAGTTTGTCAGTGGTGGGGAGGGGTGCTTCCTCATAGACCAGTTCTGTTGCGAAGTAAGGAAAGATGAACAAGTTGAAAAAGAAAATACTTACACCAGTTATTTGGACAAATTTTTTAGTAAGAAAGAAGATGCTGAAATGCTAGAACCTGAGCCAGTAGAAGAGGGGAAGCTTGGGGAGAAGGAAAGAGAAGAGAGCTTTCTCAGTAACAGTGGGGAACTCCTCTTCAACAAGCAGCTTGAGGCTATAGGTATTCCTCAGTTTCACAGCCCTGTTGGTTCGCCTCTCAAGTCCATCCAGGCCACGCTAACGCCTTCTGCTATGAAATCATCTCCCCAGATTCCCCACAAAACCTACAGCAGCATTCTGAAACATCTAAACTAAAACACTCAGCAGACATTTCTTTTATATTCATGAGATGTGTTTGTCTTTTTTTATTACTAGTGTAAGTAATTTTTTTACTTGAATCAGATGGTGTAATTTTGGTATGGATTTCGTTAGTTTTCTGTTTACCATTGTTTTTACAATCCAGAATTACTTTCTATACATGAGTTAGTTTTGTTTTTAAACTGGCATGTCGTTTGCACACAAAATTAAAGAATAGAGCAAAATAATGCAAAATGCAGGAGGTAACAAAAAAATGCACTAAACCAAGTAAAAAAAAACATTCTCTCAGTAAAACAGTGTCCATGTTTTGCAGAAAAAGAACCTTGCCTTGAAATTTACACAGTGAGACTGTACATAATTGCATGAGAATATCTATTTTTCCCGAAACATTTTTTTCATTCATGCGTATTTTAGAGTTTTTTCATACTCTACACATTTCTTAGACACATGATACCAGCAGCAACTGAAATGAATGCAGAATTTGGTACGCATGTGTTATCTACCTCAAGGTAACAGCAGTATGTGGCAAAACATTAACCACCCATAGTGCTTCTCATTATGCACTTCTATTTAGCCAGCATTATTGTAGTAGCTATTCCTATTGAAAATCATTCAATATTTATAAATGTTCTGGTATGCATTCTTTATAGTGAAGTGTTAATATGCAGCACTTTTATTTATTTTAGCAAATAAGTATATTTCTGTAATTATAGAAAGTCAATTTTTGAGTTACTTTTCAGATAAAAGTTTTTGTTTAGCACTATGGTTTTATTGCCTACATAGCTGGATATATATTAACATCGGCTTATTCTGAGGCTATCCAATACATTTTTATTTTTATTTTTTAGTTTTCATTTCAAGTAAAGCACTCACTGTGTATAGGAATTTGTAATTGGAGGTGCTTGATCTCTACAAAAGAAATTAGGAATTGCTTTATTATCAAATGCTCCTAGAAGTCTTAATTGTGTTCATTTTTTTAAAATTTTGTAATGTTAGTTGTGTGCATGGAAATAATTAAGGTACAACATTACTGTAGGTTAAAGTTCTATATGGTGAGACATTTTGTTTTTACTGTATGTTTTTACGAATGATTCCTGTCCCACTCCCAGCCCCCCTCCAAAGCAAGCATGAATAAAATTAGGTTAAATATAGCATGTAGCATCTCGGTCTTTTAAAAATTTGTTTTACCTTCTGATTTTTTGAAATACTGGATGTATCATTGGCTCCCCTGTTTAAAACTAAAAACAAATAAAAACATGGCCAGCAAAAATGGCTGTTTGTGATGCTTTGTACACACCCTGCCAGATGAAGAGCAGCTGCTGTGCTGCAGCTGGGGCAGTTGTGAGGGTCACTGCCTAACTCAGGGTGCTCATGGAAGCATGAGAAGCTCTCCCTGGAAGGGATGTAACATCCTGCAAGGAGACTCCCCAGAGTTTCCTTCTGTCCTGTCCTGCAGCCTGCACCCAGGAAAATCACACGCAGTGGTGTGGCTATGAAAGCACAAATAAACAGCGGTGTCCATAACCATTTCTGTTCAAAAAAACAATTGAACAAATTACACTTCGGGAGTGTAAGTGACCCAAGTTAGTGTTTCATCAAAGTTTTAGCCAGATGAGTGCTAAGGGAAAAGCTGCAGTGTGTGTGTGTGTGTGAGCCCCTTTGCACTGCCAGCAGCCTGGAGTGAAGGTGAGCCTGCAGCTTCCTCAGCCAAAAGCCTGGCTGGAGCACTTCCACGAGCAGGTTTTGGGAGCATGACCAGGTAACTCCTGAGGGATGTTACAAAATGTGCAGGTCAGGTCTCTGTTGCAGCAAGCCCTAGAACAGAATGTATTTCTCTTCCCATTCCTGCCATCACAGCTGTTCCAGAGGGAGCTAATTAACTGTACAATAAAGCCACATCTTCTGGCAAACTCCTACAGCTTTTCCTATCACAGTGCTTTAGTTCCTCGGGATTCTTCCATCCCTGCTCCTCTGGCAGGTAGCACATTTGTATCTGGCCTAAAACAAGGATCTCTGGCCCTTCAGTGTGGCACAGGATGGGCGCCTGGGGAGGGGACAGGGAGTGTGTCCTTGGGCAGGGTCCCTGGGCGTTGATGAGCCACAGCAGCAGGGTGTGGGTGGGAAGGAGGGGGTGACCAGCTGCCCTCTCAAGGGCTGTAGGGTTTTGTTGAGATTGGAGGAGAGCAGTGGGTGGGGAGTGTGGAAGGAACACATCTTGTACAAATGAAGTATCTTTTGCTTTTTTTTTTTTTTTTGGAACACATGTGAAAGTTAACAGTGCTTAAGAAGCCGTAAGGGTACAAAGGGAGTGTTCTATACTAAAAGGAAGGGGAGAGTTGAGTGTTGAGCCTAAACCCAGCATGATGCTTTATTGCCTTTGTCTTCTGCCTGTGCTGAGGAGGCAGCACTGTACAGGCTGTGCTGCCTGCTTTGGAGCAAACCCTGCTCTCACAACAGGCCCTGTCCATGGGCCACTGCAGGGTGCAGCTGGGCACTTGGGTTTATTAAATAGAAGGAATTCCCTTTGTGGAGACAAAAGTGTTTTGTAAGGACCATGCAAAGTGAAATCACTGCTAGAAAGTGAAGGTGCTGTGGGTGTGGTGCTGGGTTCTCCCTTGGCAAAGTGCAGGAGTGTGGGAAGAGCAGCCTGCAGAAAGTGCAGGGTGTCTCAGGTTGTTCCCATTGGATGTGAGATGGTTCCTGCCCTGTACTCATCAGCCGTGCCCATCCCTTCAGGAAAAAATAGGTCAGCTACACGTGTAGCCCTTTGGCTGTGGCCTAGCAACAGCATTGTCTTTAAAAACAAAATATGGAAGAAGCTTAAATTATGAACTAGATAAAGGGACCACTGTTTCAGGCCAAGGTGCTTGCCAAGTACAATGGAACACCCTTATTTAACAAAAAAGCAAATAAGGAATGAGAAAATTACCCAGCTTTTAAAAGCGCCCTTTCTTCTCCAAGTGGCCTTTTATTAAAAGGCAGAATTTTAAAGTGCATTTAACAAGAGCTTCAGCTAGAAGAGGTGATGTTTACAACAGACCAGGACAGAGCCTTTTGCACATCCTGTCTTCACATGAGGTCTAATAATTGCTGAACAGTTTGTTCTGATCAAGAGTTCTCAGCCATGGTCAGTTAGCTTTCTCAGAGTTGTATTTAATTTTAATTAAATCAGAGTTGCTATATATAATCTTAGCTATTTTTATAAGCCTTTGCCCCTGCTGCTGATAGTGGGGTGATGGCACTGTGAGTCTAGCACAGCTTAGCTGGTCTCTGCTGTGGGCAGAGCTGTCTGCTGGGGCTCTAGGCTGGATATGGGATTCTGTGGGGTTCAGCTGGGCACTGGGGCAGGCCCTGCTGTGCTCAGCAGGGCACCTGTGCCTGCAGCAAAGGCTTCACTGTCTACAGCAAAATCTGTGCCTTGGTGTACTTTGTTTTCCTGTCACCTTGCTGTTGCTTTTCTGTGCTGCAGAAGCTCTTAGAGCAATGCTGCTGCATCCTTTTAAAGCCAAAGTTCACACTTCGGTCCAGCTGATTGCCTGGAGGCACAGGTTTATGAACAGGTTTTTAATGCCTTTTTTCCCGGAGTCCACCAGAGAGGTTTTTTTTCCATATGGAACTAATTTTGCTGGTTTTGTCTGTCCCCTTCTACCCTCTGTGGCAGTCAGGGCTGTAGGAGTTTTTCCACATGTGGACTTTCATCCCCTACTCTACACATGCATACTGCAAACCCCAGAGAAGTGTAGGCAGGGCCACAAGGAATTCAGTGGCACATTGTGGTGCAATTATTGCTGAATATCAAGAGGAAAACCATCCTTGAGCTAAATCTGCTCCCACAAGTCTTTATTTATACTCATGTTGCTTTCCTGCTGCTGGGATCTGGAAGTGCTCATCAAGCCTTCAGCTGGGTTTTACAGGTAATTAAGAGTAACCTGTCTTTGTTCTTCCATAGACACAGCCCTGAGCAACAGCAGCCCTGAACTGATTTGTTCCTTACTCCTTGAATTATTTCAGTTCTTACAAAATCCTGTAAATTCTTGTTTGCTGTTCTGCCACTGTTTGCGTCAGCGTGCAGGGAGCAGCCTGGCCTGGGCAGCCAGGGGTATTTAGTAACAAGCAAATAATCCAGATCACTGCTGGCACCCAGCACTCGGGCTGCCATTCCTCTGTCTATATTTAAAATGGTTATCTGCTTACTCTGAGTGCTATTGGAGAGCTCCTTAAAATACTGACTGCTGAAAAGTTCAGTGGCTGCTTTTGGCTGGGGAGCAGCGTGGCTGGAATGGTGATTTGTGTGCAGCAGGCCATGTGCAGGGGGAGCTGTGCCCAGCAGCCCCTGGGGACGTGGGCATGGCCAGGTATGGCCACGCTCTGCAAATTGCTGGCAGCAGCCACACGTGTCATCTGCCTTCCTCAGGAATCTGTCTGCTGCATCCGGACTGCTGAGCAGCCCTTCTATAGAGAACTCTGAGAATAAAATACCTTTTGTAATCTCTGTGCTGGGCTACTGCTGCCAAAATTACTTTTAAGCTGAATGTCACCCAGCCTGGGTAGCTGCGCGTGGTGTGAGATACCAAAGTGTGAGTTTGGCAGCTGGGGGTGGGACAGGGAGCTTGTGACTCGCCAGCATCAGAGCCAGCAGCTCCATTGCCCTTCATGTCCCAGCTTTGGCTCCCCTGTTCCCAGCACCTTTGTGCTGGGAGATGATTCCTGCAGCTCACACTCTGAGAAAGAGTATGGCTGTAGGGACAGGGAGTAGGAAAGGGCTTTTCCATCTGTCCCTGGGGACTTGGGTTAATCTATGCTTACATCCAATCTGTGTTTCTAGAGCACAGACTCATTACTGAATTGGTGCCTGATGGTTTGATGGGTTTTCTTCAATTTTAACATTGGTAGAAGGCTGATTTATTTTGTCCTAATTTGGTAACATTCTGCATTAATTGTGTCCTAGTTTACACTTTTCATTTCTCCAGATTTCTCGTAAATTTTGGGTTAGGCTTATTATATTCTTCTGGTAATCATTCATGGTTGAATATAGTCCAAGGAAAGTGATCCTCTGCCTGCTTAAAGATCGCTGGCCACTCTCAGAATAGATGGGAGGCCTAATAAGATACAGACTTTCCTTTATGTCTGAATTTTGCCATCTTCCTCAAGCCATATCCCAGGGCTCTGGTGCTGTGTAGAGTGGAAGCTTCGCTGCCACACTAATCCCACTGTGGCTGGTGCAAGGTAAATATAAACCTCATCATTTTTCTGTGTCATCATCTCCACAGCATCTTCCCAAAATGCAAGTGCAGCCAGGGTAGAATTTCTGCTTTACAAGATTGTTGATCTTTTAGTTTGCAACTCAGGCTTCAGCAGTGGATGCTCCAAAGCCAGGCTCAGGCAGTGAAAGGACATTTTCTAATTCTTATTCTTGGTTATGCCATTCAGACTGGATTAGAGTTTAAATCTTCAGTGCTAGAGGCTGTGGAGAAACAATGTTTCCTTTTGATGCCTGTCTTGAATTTTATCATTTAGAAGGATTTAAAGGATAGACCTCAATAACTGAATGACAGATTTACTGTGACTTCTGTGTTTGTTTGGATATGGATTCAGACAGTACAGCTCTTGAAATAGCTGGGTAACTAGCAGAAACATTCTTAAAGCCTGTGATTAATAAAGCAGATGGGTTTAGGGTTTGTTTTGTATCATATTTGTCTCAGATATTTTCTGCTATTGTTAGAGTCTTAGCGGATTTGATGTTGACACATATTGAAAGATTGAATTAATTCTAGGTACTAAATTATCTTTTGGACCCTTACACATGATATTTCACTGGTTTTCCATGATTCTTTATTCTCTTTTTACTTGCTTTTATACAGAGAGACCCTCAGGTGTTTGAACCTCTCGGTTTTGCACCACGCCTAGCCCTGTGAAGCAGCAAGGTGCCAGTCTGTTGGAGTGCAGAGTGGACAGGAATGTCCTTTGGGATTGCTGGCACTTGGATCTGTATTTCTATTGGCCTTGGAACTGCATCACCCAGGGTACAGCACCCACTTCCAGCAGGGCAAGGTGAAAAACCTGTGACTGGCTTAGGGACCTGCACAGGGCAAGGAGATTGATCATCCAGGAGAAAAGCAAACCCTGGAAGCCTGAGTGGAGCTCTGGCTCACGGTTTGCAGCTGGAACTTGGCTGCCCACACCTGTGTGGCTCAGTTAATCAGCGCCTTGCAGCATTGCTGCTGCCCTGATAAAACCACAATGATGTCAGCAGTGGGGCAGGGGTTTTGGTTCTTCAGCCAACACAGAGCAAAATACGACAGCACAAAGGTGCTTGAGCAATTCACTGTGCCAGTGGGCTCTAAAGGACGTGCTGTGAGCAGCTGGGTGCCCTGGTGGGTCACAGTGGGTACCAGCACCAGCAGTGGAGAGGAGCCAGGCGTGACCAGGGCAGAGTCCAGCTCATCCTGCAAAAGGCTGGTGCAGCCCTGGGAGGTTTCCACCCTGCCTGCCAGGAATTGCAGTCTTTGTTGGCATGGGCAGGAGGAAAAATATGATGGGAAACAGGAAGATTAAAATAATCCCAGTGAAAACAGGATGTTGGGAAGCTGGGAACAGAGTGGGGCTGCAGAGGGCTGCTGGGAGCAGGGAGGCTCTCACACAGGCTGTTTGGGGAAAAACACCCACTTCTCACAGGGGTAGGCCCACACCAAAGCCTTGAGGCAGAGGCAGCAGACTGGTACCTTGTGTTCCCCAAAACACGACTATTATGGCCATTTACACCAATGTGCTCACTCACCTTCTCTCCACACCTGCCTGAATTCTTTTTTGTTAGATGAAGGTCATAAGCCATTCCCTACCCCACCTCAGCCTGGCACCACATTTATTTAACAGCTAGGACCTGCCAGGCAGCGGGATGGAGCTGTTCCAGAGCCTGGCTGCCAGCAGGAAGCTGGAGATCTCCCAGCTGAGCACAGCCTGCTCTCCGAGCTGCCATCCGTGGCGTCCTTCCAGCCACGACAAAATAAAAACCAAGCAGTGTTTGCCTCTCGCTAAAGTGCCTCTTCCTCCCAGGGGCTGACAGCAGCACTCAGTGCTGTGGATTTATGGCAGGGGTGCCTGAGGGAGCTGCTGCCATCCCCAGAGCCAGTCTGTGACCTGTCAGAGGCTGGTGAGGGGCTGCGGCCAGGGCCCAGCCAGCTTCTCCAGTGCCTTGCACAGCCAGCACTGAGGTGGTTCTGCTCCTCAGAAAGATTTAGGGAGCAGGGCAGCTGCAGTGCCAGACACTGCTGTCAGCCTGGAGGGTGTGGTGGGCCATGAGAGGGCTCTGCATTGCAGCTCCCAGGCTCCAGCAGGTGTGGACCATGCTCAGAAGCAAGCATGAACTCAGAGCCCCAGAATTTATGAGGTCATGGAGCCATTAGGAAATGCATACTAAAATCTCTGACTGGGTTGTTCTTTAGGTGAAATGAAAATTGCTATTGTCCGTGAGTCCATGCTATCCACTTATTTACTTTCCATGGCTAAATTGAATCTGCTATGTACATTGCCATTGCCAGTGTTTGTCAACGCAGTGCAGATGGATGCAGAACAGCCCCTGGATGAGGACCTTGTCCCCAGTTTTAATCAGCCAGGTGACACAGAGCAGTTCTTCTCTGACATCAGGTCATCCCCAGGTAGGCATCCCAGCTGGCAAGGGTTTGGGAGAGAAGGGGTTTGGGTGTTCTGCCCAGCACCACACAGCCCCTGCAGCAGGGGAACTGGGCTTTCCCTGGCCTATCTGCAACTTGCTTTTCTCATGAGTGTTCCGGATGATTTTGGCCCTGAGGATGCCAGTGTTTCCTATCACCTCAGTTTCTCTTTTTCTGTGCTCAGAAAATGAGACAGGTTTGTTCTCCAGGCCCATGAAACAGTCACTGCATCACTTGGCTTTTATGGTAAGTGATAAAACCAGGAGGAGAGGGAGTGCTCAAAGTGAATTGACAGGAGTCAGTGGCCCAGCTGCCCCTGGAGCCCAGGCCATTTGCTGGAGTAGTGGGATGCCCAGCTCCTTTAACAACCAGCCCATGTACAATTCTTGTCCAAGACTAAATCAGGAGATGCAGTTGCAAGATGAACTTTGCTGTGGCAGGTTTTGACATCATTTTGGTTCCTGTGGGCAGTGCCACAGGAGAGCCAGCTTCAAACTCCAGGAGCTGGATCTGGGGAGCTTCCTGCATGCCAGGAGGGGACTGTGGGGAGCAACATCCCTGTGGCAGAGCAGAAACAGTTCAGATTCAGTTAGATTTACATATTTGACATGAGAAATCTCTCCAGGCACG
The DNA here is from genome assembly GCA_024362935.1 of Setophaga petechia. Classification (NCBI taxonomy): domain Eukaryota; kingdom Metazoa; phylum Chordata; class Aves; order Passeriformes; family Parulidae; genus Setophaga; species Setophaga petechia. The sequence continues at coordinate 12,119,209 of JANCRA010000016.1, forward strand.
ACTTTAATCCAATTTACAGCGTCTGGCTGAAGTGAGGTATGAGAAGAATTTGCTGAAGTGATTTGAGTGGTGATGTGTGGGGAGCTGGGGGAGCAGGCAGGGCAGCCTGCACCAGCCCTGGGGTGGTGGGGCTGAGCAAAGGGCTCAGCAAAGCTCCATCCCCAGCACAGACACCCTGCTCTCCACCAGTGGCAGCAGGTCAGGAACCTCCCAACCTGGTCCTTTCCCCCTTCTCCTTAAAATACTCAGGAAGTGCTGTAGAAACCAAGGTGGAGATGGCACTGCTCATGTCCTGGGGTAATTCCCAGCAGGAAATGCTGCCTCTGGGCACTAGGGAACTCCATTTCCATCTCTCTGCCACACAGCACCCCAGCCCCATCACCCACACAGCTGAGCTGACAGAAATTCAGGAATGATGTGGCTTTCAAACAGTTTAAGACACCTTCACTTCCTGCAGAGGGAAAGCAAATCTCAAGGGGCTTTGCAGCATGCACAGATGTTAATTGCCTTCCTCCCACAGCACCAAGAAATTTGTGTGTTGTCTTCTCCACTACACAGCAGGAAAATGAAAGATGGAGTGGTTAAACCTCATCCTGCAGGAGCAGGTGCTGACTGGGTGGGACAAACCAGGCTCCCCTGGTGCTGGAGTCACCTTAAGGGAGTTGGAAGATTAAGGTAAGGAGGAAAGTCATTTACAGCTTTAGCTCTTTGTCCCTGAAATCTCTGCAGTGTCCTGGGCATTTATAGAAACCAATGAACGGTGTCACCTGAATGTGGAGCACTTACAGGGAGAACTGGAGCACTGATGGTGATTAAAGGAGCATCCAGATGAGAAAGCAGTGGGAGAGCCCAGCCCAGTGTGTTTGCAGAGGTAGTACATCCCACCTGGACAGGGCACATCCAGCCTGGAGACAGTGCCCTGGCCATGCTGCCTGAGAAAGCAAGTGAGGAGGAGTGATTCCTGACCTTGCCTTCAAAAGAGGGGCAGGAAAAACAGAAGGTTTGGTCTAGACTGGCTGTAAAGGGGGGAAGGTCAGTTGTAGCTGCTGTTGCTGAGGCTGTGCTGTTCACCACAGCAGCATTGATGGTGTGGGGCAATGGAGAGTGCTCACAGACAGCATCATCACTGGGAGGGGGATCCCCCACTTCTCCATCTTTGGAGTCCCTCACACTAGGAAGGCAAGGTGGGAGCAGCATCCAAATGCTGTGCAAGGACTTGTTTGTCACAGCAGTGCTGTGATGGCCACCCCAGCACCTCTGCCTGCACGAGGAGGGGCTGCTGTCCCCAGAGCTGTGCTGTGCTGCTGTGGGCAGCCTGTACCTCAGCCCCCATGTGCACCATGGCCCAGCAGCGTGGGGTGGGGTGCTGCAGCTGGCGAGGAGCAGCTTGTCCTGGCACATGGTGGGAACAGACGTTTTCAGGACTGCAGCAGGGCAGTGTGAGCATCCAAAGGGTGCAGCTGCAGTAGACAGGATTTGATGGCCATCCTCACGGCCATTCCTGCCGCCCCCTCGTGGGAGGGCTCAGGGAATAACTCATTCATTAGAAAACATCATTGCATGAATGACAAAGTCATTTTATAGTGCTAAACGGTCATTTCCAGTTAGTGCCTTTTTTAATTTCTGAGAATGGCTCGGCAGCCTCTCAGGTGATGTCAGCAGTGTTCCCACCCCTGTCACAGCCCGGGCACAGGGACACTGCCCGGGCTCTGCCCTGCTGCCATCCCTCCTGTGCTGGCAGCACACCCACAGCATTATAAATGAAAGTTTCCAAACACGAAGGCAGCGCTGAGAAAGAGGAAAATTACCCTTCAGGGAAGTATTCTGCTATTGTCAGGGCGGAGTGGAATGAAAGCAAAAAGGATTTTAAGGCTGGGTTTTGGCTGCCAGTGGAGGCTGTGATTATAACCTGCAGCCTGAATGCACCATGCCTGAACCAACCCCTCCCCCTGCCCAAGCCTTAAGCCAAAGGATTTAAACAAGCTCTTATGTAACATGGTTTTAGTGTTTCCAGTAGAAATAGGTGTTCTAAATATAAATGATTTGCAGATAAAATAGGCTTATATAAAATGCTTTCACGTTTATATAACCCCATGTTGGCATTGCACCCAACACCTCCATCACTGTGAGCCCAGGGCTGGGGACAGTGCAGGGTGCTGGCAGCGCCCAGTTGGGTGCCAGCATGCTGGGCTAGGGCCAGGACTGCAGCACAGCCTGAGCCCTGTGCTGTCCCCAGCCCGCCAGGCAGTGCTCCTGCTGGGGGAGATGCACTTGGGTGGCAATTCCTCATGTGTAATCCCCTCCCTTCTCCCTGCCCAGGGGTTTGCTCCCAGCAGGACATTGCTATGGGGCTCCCACTGGTCCTGGGGCATGGGGACATTGGGGACAGCCCTGGTTCCAGCAGCAGTGCCATGGCAGCACTGATCATCCAGCCTGGGCGGTTGGGCACTGCAGACACTGAAGGCCAGCTGCTGTGGTCCTCTAGGCAAAGAGTTGGAGTGGATGTCGAGAGATGGAATTCTGCTTCACCCCAAGGGCCATGCAGGGATATCTCTGTGTGTGTCTGTGTGTGTGTGTGTGCGTGCATATATATTTATATAACATACATATATTTGTATATATATATATATTAATCTGTAAGTATGTAACAGAGAAATAGGGGGAAATGCCTTCAGGAGTGGCACAATTTTCAAATGTACATACATATATATATGTATATATATATATATATTATATATATATATATGGATATATATGTGTGTGTATATATATATATATATATATATGGATGGATAGATAGATAGATAGATAGATAGATAGATAGATAGATAGATAGATATGTATATATTTATATATACACCTATGACATAGTGGAAGACCTGGCTGCCCCCAGCACAGGGCTGCAGCACGGCCTGGGCTGGGGCTCTTGCCAAGCAGTGGCCACAGTCCCACTGAGCAGCCAGGGGCAGCTCCCTGTCCCAGCCAGGCCATCAGAACACCTGAGGCTCCACATACCTCCCTCACCATGAGTGAGCCCTCACTTACCAGGCCTCTTCCTCTTCTCCCTGACCACCTTCATGCAGATTGTGGCTGCTGGAAGCTGCTGTGCCTCTTGCCCAGCCCAGCAGTGCATCAGGAGCCCTGACAGTGCCACTGATAAGGGCAGTAATAATTAGCTTGGAAACGGTGTTTTCTGAGCAGAAAAAAATGGTTGCTACGTTACAACCTTTATGTATGGGAAAGATACTCAGTCAAACCTCACACAACAGCCCTCAGTGTATCACACCAAGCATTTGCTCTTAGAGGAAGGACTGTTTGCTAAGTAATTTTAGCTACCATTATGTGTATGGAACATGCACAGAACCATACATAAATATATAGAGATAGGAATAGATGTGCATGTTTTGTTTATACACACGCACACATGTATTTCCATATACATGGCAAACAAGAACACGTTTTTCAGCCACAGTCTGTTAGTGCAACAGACCAATATGATTTACAGCTCCTTGCCATTAACATTTCCATTCAAATAATGCCTTATTTATGCCCATACCAGAGACGCTCTTTTGACAACGTGGGAAGAGGCTTTTTATTGCAAAGCCAGAACTGTCAGCAGCCTCTATTATTTTTGGTGGGACTGTCAGTTCTCCAAGCAACATGACTTCATTTTTAATCCAGGTCTGATGGAAGACACTTGATCTGTCCTGCTTTTGTCAGCCACAGAGGCAAACTTGCCAAAGAAATGATATGTGCGACCTTCGAAAACGGCTGTCGCCCTTTCCATCTTGCCTGTGCTCTATTTTTCATGAAAGCCTGTTTCTGTGCTGCATTACAGGGGAAATGAGCCATTCATCTTTGTCTCCATTGCCCTCACGACTGCTGCAGAATCACTCCCCTGCAGGCCCAAGGAGAATGCTGGGTCAAGCAGCACTTGGGCATCTTTCAGAGCTGGACCTGCAGTGATTCATCAGCCACTTCCCTTTGGAAATCAATACTTACATGTAGTACAATTGCTTATGGCCCCTCATGTCATCTACAGATAAAAATTAAACCACCAAACCAAAACAAACCAAAACAAACAGCTGTACCTTGGGCTAAATGTTGTGCTTGGACCAAGGGCTCTGCCAGCTCCCACTGAGTGTGGCACACATGGAGGCACTGCAGCTCTTCTGCAAACATGGTGGAGCAGAAGGACAGGTTAAAAACCCTGTAGAGAGGACTGCAAACCAGTCCCAGCCTCTGAGCTTCCTTAGGGACAGTTTGATCTCAACAACAGAAGTTATATTTTATATATATAACATAAAACATTGAGTATGTGTGTATATATACAATATGGCAGTGTATTACATGTAATAGAAGTATAGATATGTTATATGTGAACATATACATGTATAATGTATATGTTCATCTCTATGGGCATCCATGTCTATATATTTACATATACAACATGTCTGTGTATGTGTATGAGTATTTTATGTGTGTAGAACATAAGCATACACACATATGGTATGTATGTGTGTATCATGGTAAGTATGCATGTATCATATATTGTATGTATGAGCATACAGACACCCATACCTGTGTCTACACGTGTGTTTATGCACATATATGTGTACAAGCTTCTCCACACCCACAGGGACACGAGGGGAGGCTCACCTTGTGCAGGGCAGGGCCAGTCTGTCAGCAGGCGGCCCTGTCAGTGTCCTAAGGGTCTCATGCTGCCAGTGCTCCTTCCTGTGGGAATTTGAAAAGGAGGTTAAAAGGCAGCCTGAAGTGAGGTAGCTGTCCCTGCTCAGATTTGTGCTTCCATTTCTTCAAGGATGCCATATTTCAGTTACAGTAATTGGTCCACAAAAACTGCCGTCATCAAAATCCCACCCCCTGCCCTCACACTGCTCTGCTGTGTTTCTGAGATGACTAATGTGCCACTTTATTTTTCCAGTAACTATGAAAGAAAATGCTAATGAAACTTCTGGAAGAATCTTACTTATTTTTCCTGGTTTGAATTGGGAATTTGTCATGAAGATGGGTGTAAGACCATGAGCCTCCCCCGATAAAACTTGAGGCAGCTCACGCTGCAGCTCCCGCAGCCGCTGGCAACCCTTGGCCCATGTGGCTTGGCACCATTTCTTTGGACATCTCAGAGGCTCTGCCAGAAGCCTTTTGGCCACTGTGTGAGCCTGCCCTCCTCCCTGCTGATCCCACAGGATCACAGCCCTGCAGTGCACACAAAGGCAAGGGCCTCCTTCCTCTTCTGAACTTCATTTTTGGGAAAGCCCATATCCCCAGGTACCAGACTTCCTATTTTAGGACAGCTCTTGTGCACAGCATGAATGTGTGTGTATATTATATCTATACATACATATGTGTGTGTTATATATGTGTGTGTGTGTGTGTATATATATATATTTATATACATAAAATGTGTGTATATTATATATACATATGTATATTTATATATCTATATCTATATTTATCTCCTCTGCAGTACTTGCACGCAGATAGGAAGCACAGAGGTGATGACTAAACTCTGGGTTTAACGTCTAAAAATATAGATGGAAAAAAAACCCTCATTTTACTGACAAAAATATTCAGGCAAGTGTTTTTGCAGGCATAAAGCAAGCAGCTGCTTTGGGCCCAGGTAAGCAAATGGCTGGGAGAGGACTGAGTCTTGCAATGGATGGTGCTACTGAACCTGTGCTCCTGGGAAGCTGGCAGCAACATTTCTGACCTAGACAGACATTGCTAAGGAGACAAAGGCACTGAAAACAGAGCTGACCCTTGTTCAGGAAATAAATCCTATCTGTTTTTCCAAGAGGCATGACGTGCACACTTCTGCTAAAGCAACAGCACAAAGCACCAAGCACAACCACTGGAAAGTTGGCAACATCTGGTTTTCAGTGCTGAAAACATGCCAGCCTGCTTGGGCATTGTGGGACAATTTTAGGAGATGAAAGGCAGAAGATGAAACAGAGCCACGCCCTGGGGTTCTGTGCCTGGTGGGCGGGAGGGTGGCCATGGCCACCACGCTCCTGTGCCCTGCAGGCTGGCAGGCAGCCCACTGCCACCACCCAGGCACTGCCAGGCTGGGGACAAGCCCTGGCACCCCTGGCTGGGGCAGAAACTGCAGGGGATGGGGCCTGGACGTGTAGGTGAGGGTGCCTCGATGTGCACATGAGAGGTGCCTGGATGTGCAGGTGAGAAGGGGCCTCCATGTGCAGGTCAGGGTGCCTGGATGTGCAGGTGAGAGGGTGCCTCGAGGTGCAGGGGACATGCTCTGTCACCCATGAGCAGCCCCATGCCCATCAGCTCAGCCTCCCTGAGCAGTCCCAGCCTGCCCCAGCAGGGTGTCTGTGCTGCAGGATCCAGCTTTACCCTCTGATCCCAGGTAGCAGCAATACAAACAGCACCAACCTCAGCTCGTGCTTGATTCTGCTTTGGCAGTTTCTCCTCAAGGATGAGATGAGGGCTCTGCTTTTCCTGGAGCAGATCCCTGGCTGAGCCTCAAGAACATCAGCATCAGCAGGGCTCAAAGCTGAGCCCTTTGCCAGCTGTGCCCTGGGGGCACCTGGGGCTCAACCTCAGTCACAGGAGCCCCAGTGTCACAGACAGGGCTGTATTCATGTGCTCCCTTCACTCTGTGACCTTCACCTCCCTTTTTTGAGACTATACCTATGGAATTTAAATTTAGGTTAATCCTTTGGCACCATCAGGTTCAAGACTTCCACCCTTGAAGACTAATGAGCTGCATTAAGATTAAATCCCATCAAGGAGAATACCAATGATTTTGCTCCTCAGTGCTCATTGAGATCCTTCCAAAATTGCTATCAGGGTGCTGCAGATCACACTGCTGAGGGGCCCACTGCTGCTGAGAGGCCCAATGGAGCTGGACTGACCCTGAGCAGCAGGGAGGGCCAGGTGGCCTCAAGAGGCCTCGTCCAACCTACGTTTCCCTGTGATTCTGACATCAAAACCACCCCACAGAAATAACAAACTGAAAACCAGCTCCACCATAGATGGAGCTTCTGCCTGGTGCTGGTTTTGTGTGTAACATGGTCACAAACAGCTTTTTCTTCTGTACCTGCCATATCAAAAATAAAAGTGATAGATAAAAATACACAAGAAAAGAGAATTTTTCTTTAAGTCTTTGTCAAAAGTGAAGAACTCTGACTCTCTCATCTCTCTTACAGAAGTCCATGGGAACAGTAAGCCCAGCCATACTCACCACAGACCACATGGCAAAATCCATGACCATTTTTGAAACATCAGCTGCTCAAAAGCAGCTTTAAAAAGAAATGAAGACACAAACCTACACAATGTGCTGGCATCACACAGCTGAACCAAACCCCTCCATCTGCCTCATGAAGATTGTCTTGGAATTTGGGGACAGACTTGTGCCTGAGCTTAAGCCCTCTCAAACATGCAGTTTAAACGCTTCAGTGATCTCCAGTCTTTCAGGGTTAATGATCAGACCTAACTTTGAAGCCGCTGAACTTGTGAACCAGGATGTGTTGGGAAAGGCTGGGGCATGTAAAGATTAGCCCTTTCTCAGGAGAGAGTTAGCTGGGGCCACTGGGAGGGCTCGTGTTGGGTGGGATTCTGCTGACAGGGGCGATGCCATGGCCCTGCTCACCCGAACAGCCTCCCTGCTCCAGGCAGCCCCTGCAGCTTCTCCCCCTTTGCTGTCTCCACGTTCCTGCACTGCTGCAGAATCAGCGCCAGCACAAACCCATGGCTGCTGCATTGTGCTCTGCAGGGCTGGAGGGTTTTAATTTCAGCTCAAATGAGATGAAACCCAGTCATTCATTACAATTTTTCTGCAAGGCATTACTTCTGTGACCCTGCAGGCAGTCACCCAAGCCAAGTTAACCTTGTGCAGCTGGAGCTGCCCTGCCCCAGTGAGCCCCAAGCTGAAGCTGGGCAGGGGCGAGCCAGGGGCGGCTCAGCCAGGCTCTGCAGTGCCCAGGGCCACCTCCTGCTGCCAGCCTGAGGGTCCCAGGGCCAGCCAGGACAACCCCGCTGTCCCTCGGGTTACTTCGCCAGGCACAGCACCCATTCCCCAAAGTGATTTCAGTTGTACAAGCCAGTGGGACATTACCCGCTGTGAAAACACAAGCAGGGACGCGTGAAACTCATTCCTAAGAGAAATACATTGGAAAACTGTGCCGCTCTCCCGAAGGCATTTTCCCTCATCTCTCCGTTACGCACTCACAGGTTAATGGAGCGATATTTTTAATTGCTGACACTTCCCAGAACCGCTCCTGAGCCCGCACGGGCCCGACAGCGCGGGGATCGCGCGGCCAACAGCGCCACCCGCCGGCCGGCAGCGGGATGGGCGCCGGGACACCGGGGGACACCGGCGGACAAGGGGACACCGAGGGACACGAGGACAGTGGGGGACAGGGGGACACCGGGGGACACCGGGACACCGAGGGCCTCAGGGACATATGGGGACTCAGGGACACCGGGGGGCATGGGAACACTGAGGGGCGCGGGGACATCAAGGGGCCCGGGGACACCGGGGGACAACGGCACACAGAGGGGCACCGGGACACCCGAGGGGTGCGGGGACACCCGGGAGGTGCGGGGGCACCGAGGAGCACAGGGACACTGAGGGACACGGGGACACCGAGGGGTGTACAGGCACACGAATAACGAATGTGTGTATGTGTGTGTGTATGTGTCCGTGTACACATGCTGGAGCATGGATATTTCATGTACATGGACACTGAGCGTGTATGCACTCATGTATGAATATATTTATACGCATATATATACAAGTATAGAATTTATACGTGTTTTTATAGGCACAGATGTTTATGCACCCATCATGTTTACGCACACATACACGAATTTACACAGAGACACGCGCATCGTTCTGTGCGCACATACACACACCAAGATCCGTGTTTCTCTGTATACATTCTGGGTGTATGTGTACATAGAGTGCTTCTTTGGCAGCTGGCGCTGTTTATTTACCCCGGCTCCCCGGAAAGGCAGCGGCCAGCCGGCCCCAGCAGCTGCGCCCGCCCGCCGCGGCCACCGCGGGGAGCCGGAGCCCCGCAGCAGCATCGCCGCACCGCGGGGAAGGGGATGGATGGATGGATGGATGGATGGATGGATGGATGGATGGAGGGCCAGGCGGTGCTGAGCCCGTGGAAGCCGTGCTGCTGGAGAGCCCAATCCTGGGGGATGTGTCCCACCCCCACAGGGCAGCTCTGCCAAGAGTGGAGGTGTTTGAAGCCTTGTAATTCCCTCCTCACTCAGCTGCTGCTCCAGCTGCCCGGTAATACCAAAGTGCTCTCCTCATTTAGTTGCCCTCTGGTGTCCCCATGAGCTGACATAGGTGACAGGTGGGGATGGAAACACGAGCCGAGATGATTAGCCCAGTGCTCATTTAGAAACGCTGATTGTGTCGGGGCAGGGCTGGTTTGTCCCTGCCCTGTGTGATGTGTCCCCTCACCCCTACTCAAGAGGCTGGATCACCCAAGCTGCTGCAAAGCCCGGCTCAGGCAGGGGGGTGACAAGTCCAGCACCCCAGAAAGCTTCTGCTGCATCCTACAAACCTGTTTGGGCTCAAAGCAAGAAAATCCACCTGCCGTGCCTGCCTGGAGAGTGCCAAAGGGACAGAGGCAAGGCTCTAAGGGAAATGATCTTCCTGAGAGTGGCTAATATCCTCGAGCCTGCAGAACAAGAAAATGTGCAAAACTAAGAATTTGGGAAGGGGTGAGACCAGCATAATGACCTGGGCTGGAGTCAAGTTGGGCAACGTCCTGGAGGCCTCCTGCTAGAGCAAGGTAAGCCTTTAAAGTTCAGCTTCTCTCACCTGTCATGATAAAACACATACTTTTAACTACAAAGCACAGCAGAATACCAAGCCTGGCCATTTGCAGTTGCTTTTCCAACAGCCAGCCTCCAACAATAGCAGGGTTCTGCTGTATGTCTTGTATCTCTTGTCTGGAAAGACCAAAGGCTCCCCTCTGAAGTGTCTCATCTATTTTAGACACAGGAGATCCCTGCACCCAGTATAAAACACTTAAAATCCAGACAGCCTTTAGCACTTCAAAAAAAATTTTAGATCATCTGCACAATGTTGAACTTCTATGGAGTAAAGGAAGGAGAATTTTTTCCTTAAGTTTTGCTATAGTATTGCTAAAGAACTTTAGTGCCCTGATTTCTCAAGTCACTTGATCAGTGACACAAGACGAACCATATGATCCCAGCATATGACATGGCACTCCAAGGCAGAGCTGTGGCCCTGTGTGTCCCCAGCTGATGGCCCTGCACAGACACCCTGCCACTGTGAGGTCAGTGGCACTGATGGGGCAATTCTGCCCCTGCTGCAGTTCATGGGTGAAGGCAGAGCTCTAACTTAGGGCTGCAGTTCATTGCAGCATCTTGTGACAGCCCCATTTTTGTGCCAGTGACCTGAGTCCATCCAGCCCCCCTGCACTGCCCAGCCACCCCCAGAGCATTGCCATCAGGCTCTGGAGGGGCTGAGCTCCAGCCTGGCTCACAGCCAAACACACCTGGTGAGCTCCAGTGAAAGCAATTGGGAGTGCTCCCCAACATGTGGCACGGGCACCCAGCCACACCACGGCCCAGCAGCAGACAGGGGTGGTCTGTCATGGGAACTGGTGCTGCTGAGCTGCTCTCCATACAGGATAAAGAGCCTCCAGAACCTGTAGTAATTGTTAAATATACTACTTTTACCTGCTCCTGGGAAAGCCCAGAGTGTCCCAGAGTGCCTGCATGCTGCAGCCACTCATCCATCCACGTGGCTGCCCCACTGCAGAGACAAGGGTGAGGTCAGGAGGAGCTGTCAGGTGGAACCTGGGTGCTGGCAGAGGAGACAGGGGGTGCCCTGCTCCCTTTGCCCTGCCAGGACAGGGTGCTGCCCACCTGGTGGGACAGGGAGTGAAGAGCCTGGGGTGGGCTCCTCAGCCAGCCCCAGCCATGCCCCTGTCTGCAGGATGCGGTCCAGCCCTGATGTTCTGCTCAGGAACAGCCCAGCAGAGACTCCCTGACACCTTCAGCTTCACTACAGCCCTCTGTGCGTGGAAAAGCCACATCAGCCATCAGCAAAAGGCTGTAACTGTGGCAGCCAGCGGCCTGGCTGCAGTGGTCACAGCCATTTTCACAGGCCACGGGGTCTGCAGTGGGAGGAAAGCTCCAAAAGCAGCAAATGAGAGCTGTGTGTCTGAGCCAGAGCTGCGTGCCTGGGGGAGCACCGGACACGCTGGAGACGCCGTGCACAGCTCTGCTGGTTTCACTCTGATCAGATGAGGATGAGGTTGGTTTTTGCAATTTGTGGTAACAGCATTTTGCAAGCATGACAAAAATGTGTGGTAACCCCGGGGCGAACCGGGGCAGCCTGTGCACAGAGAGCTGCAATGGGAAGCTGGGCAGAGTCAGGCTGTGACCCTGTCCCTGTGCTCCCCTGCCACCCACACCAGCCTTGGCCACTCCCTGGGAGCTGCTGCTGGGTTTCAGCCATGGGGTGACCTGCACCATGAGTCCCCTGTCCCTCTGAGCACGGCTGTGGGCACAGCCAGGCCAGCAGGGAGCCCAGAGGTGTGTGGGGCTGAGTGCTGGCCAGCACAGGGCAACCCATGAGCCAGGGACAACCCTGCTGGCAGTGCCCAAAGCCCTGCAGTGGCTGAGAAAAACAGTAGAAAAAATCAATTTGCTTTGACAGCGTGTCCTCAGTGACTGTGCACTGGTTTGTGCTAATGAAATCACTGCAGTGGGGTAGTGAAGTGCTCATTTGCCCCATTCGTTTGCTTTGTTTGGGAGAACTGACATTGAAATATCCTTCACCTCCCGTTTTATAACTTCCAAAATACATGTAGCACCTGGATTGAGGACACCCCAATGGCACAGAGAGTGGATGTGTGTCCTGCCCCAGCTCCAGCTGCTGAGGGACTCATCCAAAGGACAACTAAGCCAGTATTTGAAGGAGTAAACAGGACAGTGCTAGAGGCAAATCACCATGACCCAGAGCCAAGGCATGGCTTGATTGATTTAGTTCTACTCCCTTAAACAGTTAATTTTGCTAATCAAGAGAGATTTGCAGAAAACAGATCTGGTCACAGTCACTTGCTATGGTGCTGACACAGGATGCTCACATTTGGTCCAGCTCTTACTTGGTATTGCATTCTGACTGAGAACCAGAGTGACACAAAAGGTCACACAGCACATAAAAACAGAGGCAAAAGCTGGCCAGCTCATAGCTCTGCAAACCATATCTAGGCCATGAACCAGCATCAGGGAGACACTTTGTCAAACAAGAATTTTGTCTTCTCTCTTTGAAATGTCACATTTTAAATCAATGAACTGAATGAAGCAACCATAATTAACATAGAATCCAGATCCTGCTCCAGAGCTGGACAGACAGTAAATGTTATGGGAAGACTACGGACACTGAACTGTTCAGATACAGACACTGAACTGAATTTAAAAAAAATAAATACTCTGTTTGGAAGATCCTTTTTACAATTGCACATACTTTTCTAAGCCTATGGTGAGATGATTAGATGCTCCTCTCTCCAGTGAGAAGCCACAAACCCTGTGAAGCAGAAGGTACCTTGAAACCACCAGCAGAGCTATCAGCAAGCCCTTGCCTGGAGGGGATCCACAGGCCCACAGCACACACCAAAAACAACTTTGGTGAGGCACAGGCAAACCCCCCTGGCCTGGGCAGCTGCACACTGAGCATGGCTGCAGCTCTCATGCAGCAATATTTTCTAGCAACCAGCTAAAGCAGCTTTGGGACTTTACTCCTCAAAACAGCTTCAGCTCTCCCAGAGGAGCAAGAAGGCAAGAAAGCCTAAGTGAGACTTGGACACCTCTGGGTGTCCTTTCCTTCTCTGTGACAAATAAGGGTGACAAAAGCTGGGCTAGAAACCTGTGCTCTTTACCAGCAAACCAGAGAAATAGCTGCTCTTGACTTCTTTTTTGTCTGGTAGTTATCTCCATGTTATCGCCTTGAGAAGTCTCTAGGACACTCTGGAGGCTTCAGATAAGATATGGGCAATTACAAAGGGAAGAAAGAGTTCATCTCTTGGTATCTTTTTGGACAAACAGTCCAAGGCAAACAAGGTTTAGCAACATCGCTGGGATCACAGGGTTTACAATCCCCGTAACACATCCTGATGCTGGAAACTCAGAACAGCTTCCTGGCATGACAATGTCTTATCTGCTCCCACCTCTCACTCCTGCTGGCCAAGCCTGCCAGCCAACCTTTTCCTGGCAGCCTACCCATGAATTTCTGTAGGGACAGTGGGATTTCTTTACCTTTTGCCCTTTTTTTGAGCTGGGAGTGCCAGGTGTACCTGGGGCTCTGTGTGTCCCAGCACAACCAGCACAAGCCCTGTCTGACCCTCTGTGACCCTCATGCTCTGCAGAACCCCAACACTGCCACTCACCAGCAGACCATCAGAGTGCTCTGACCATCAAATCCTCTGTCTGAGAGGAAGCATCTCCTGCAGAGGAGCTGCTATTCCCAGCATCCCCTTTTATTTCCTTTACTGACACTGCAGCCCATGCCACACACCTGGAAACACCAAGGCAAAAATGAAAAGAAGGTAAAATTTCTGTGCCCACACAACAAGACCTTTATATAGCCAAGGGGATGAGGTTTTTTTACTCCCTTCCTATTTTCCACTTAGGGAGTAAACAGGAAAACCAACCTGGCCTGGTAGCTAACTTGGGAGCACACAGTGTTTTTCTGTGTGCCTCCCTGTGGTGCTCTCCACCCTCTCCTGGTGTGCCATGGTCAGCAGTGCCAGCAACAAATGAATCCCACTGTGGCGAGTCCCTAAGAGGTGCAGCAGGTCTCTGACCCCCTCAGCAGGACAGCCCCTGTGAGAGCAGTGAGCCCAGCAGAATGAACTCTGGCAGCAGTGTGATGGCTTAAGTCATGGCCACAAAGCTGGGACAACCAGGAGGGGGAAGTTTCTTCAAATAAAAGGAAAGTTGCATAACCACTGCCCAGATCCTTCAAGCTGGGCCTGATGTCCCCCTCCAAAATTAGGATGACTTCCCCTTGCATCAGTTTCCAGCTGAATGTGTGGCACAGAGTGAGCTGGGGGCTGTGGAGCCCATCCCCAGGGTGCAGTGGGGTGGAGGCTATGGAAGGAGCCAGGTATCCACCCTGGCACAGCTCAGCAGCCTCTGGGAAGCTGCACATGCTTGAGGGAGTGGAAAAGCGCCTCAAACCCCATTGTCTGCAGGGCTCACCACAGCAGGCAGCTCTGGAGCCCCTTCACTGAGCTCACAGGCTGGTGACCAGGGGCTCCAGAGCTGGAGGATGCCTGCTGTGGGTGCTCTGCTGCCAGGCTGGGCAAGGCACTGTGCTTCACCTTTCCCAGGCCTCTCCTCTCAGGCCACCTGGGATAGCAGCAGGAAAGCTTCAAGAGGCTTTGTCAACAAAGCCACAGTGAGAGTTTAGGTCTGGCTGTTTTCAATCCCCTCTCAGAAGGGCCAGAGCAAAGCAAGGCAAACAGAACCAAGGCACAGGCACGAGAGCTCCCTGCCTGCAAACAGGTGTTTGCCCAGTGCAAAATGTCTGGGACAGCAATGCTGCCACCCCATAGCAGCTGGACACAGGCTCCATTATGGAATTAAAAGGCCACCCGGACCAGCATTGCTCATTCCCAGGCACCGTTCACGTGCATGAATCACTGTCCTTCCCTTGGACTCATTAATCACTCCAAAATCAATAAAGGCCACATAAGTTTTTCATGTCCCAGCCATTAGTGTGACCTTGTGTCTATCTCTGCAGAGGGTATGAAATGAAAGCCCTGGAGATCAAAGCAGTGGGCAGTGCCTTTGCACAGGGCTGGAGCTGCTGATTTACAGCCACTGAGCTCATGCCGTGGTTGTTTTGGTTCCCCAGAGCCCTGAGCAGCTACAAAGCCCTTGTTGTCCCCTAGGGACACAGCAGGCAGGAGTAGACTGCTCCAAAAGGGTGTTCTTTAGGATTTATTTCCTTACAGACAGGGATTGCTTTCTTATCCAGGAGCAGTGTCTACAGTGCCCTCAGGGATGAGCAGATGCAGCTCCTGCCCCAGGCCCTCACCCTGCTGGGACCACAGCCACAGCTGCTGTGTCCCCCTCCCATGGCACCTGCCCTGCTGCCACCCCTCACCTGCTGCAGGACAAACACCCCACACTGCAAAACCTGCTGAGAACCACTGTCACTGGGAACAGGGACCAGACAGACCAAAGTCATTCACCAGGGATGGGGCATGGTAAATTCAGCCTTCCACAACCCTTGGACCACAGGCTGAAGCCTCTTCCAGCCCAGAACACCTGCATGTCTTCTGAATGCATTGATCTCTTTTGGGACTAAGCAAGAGCCAGGTAGTGCTGCTGTTCAGCTACCATCACTACTGATCACTTTGCATCCAGCTTTCTGGGTCAGGCCTGCTCCCATTTCACAGAGCAGGAAAAGGCCAGTGAACCAGGAAAGCACAGTGCTCAGAAATGCCTCTGGGGCACAGTGACAGGTCAACCAGGTCCACAAAGCCCAAATGCCTTCCAAACACTGTGTGCCAGAGGCAGATATGCCACTGTCCCACATGGCCCACTGATGAGTGCACACCAAACCCCTCATCAGCCTGTCACAGCCCTCCTAATCATCTCTGCTAATGCTGCAGCAGAGGCCACAGAAATATTTGCCAAAGGAAAGAAAGTGGTTCACTTTTGAGAAAAAAAAAGAGTCTTTGAGCTAAGTGTGGACATGGGAGGGTAGGTTAGGAACTGCAATATGAAACTCCTATAACAGCAGGGAAAACATAACTTGGATTTAAACAGTTTCAAAATTTCCCAAAACCTGACATCAGAAATAACCATACCTACTGGAGATAGCCTTTAATCACAGATAGTTTGGGTTTTAATTTAAGATCACCTCCTGTTCACATTGCCCCAGCTTTCCCTGCAGGGACCACACCAAGCCCCAGCTATCCAAGCCCCTCTCAGGAATGCCATGGTCCTGGCAAAGGCACAGGGGCCAGCTGAGGGGGCAGGCTGGTTTCATCACCACCCAGCCATGCTCCCTCCAGCACTGGGATCTACCTGTCTGGCACAAACCACCCTTCCCCACATCAAAGGCACCCAGAGGCACTCTGCCTTCGTGCCCTCCCTCTTAGGTGAGGCATCTTCCCTCTGTGCCCTCCACCTCCCTCCCTCCCCACCTGACACAGTGGGTGTTTTACTGGAAACACCCCAGCACTCAGCCTGTCACACTGCAATAGCTGTGGCCAGCCTGTGGCTGGGTGCTGCTCTCATCACTCAGGCTGGACTGGCTGCTTCTCCCCAGTGACAGCCACCCCTCCTTGTTGCTCCAAGCAGTTGCTGTTTGCCAGGGCAGCTATGGTGGTGTTCCTCACCCTGTGTCTGGCTGACACATCGTGTGTCACACACAGGCACAGCCCTTTTGGCTTTGCCTGCAGCATGTCCCCTGGCACAGTTTGGGGAACACAGGCACAGGCTGCTGATCCCAGCCTGCCATTGCCAGAGCAATCCCACTGTACACACAGTTCAGGTTTGCTGCACACCTGCAGCCTGTGGCAGGTTTGCTCAATGGCACTCACCTGTCTTGCTCAGTAAGCACACAAATGCCCCACTGCTCTCCCTGCTGCAGCAGCTCCCTCAAAGCCAACAGCCCCTGTGGCACCATGATGCAATTCTGGGGGTTTTTGGTCTTTGACAGGCATCAGCTCACAGAAGTAAATGCACCCAAGCTGCACTAGCAAAAATTCCCCAAAGATTATACAGGGGATTTTATTCAAGGGTGATTCTGGTTTAATCTTGCAGCTGGGCTTGCTATAAACCTTTGGACTGGAGCACGTACAGGTAACTCCACCTGCCTGGCTGACTACATTAGGATATTGTTATAAAAAATGTCACTTTGACATTTATAATAAAATGTGAAAGTTGAATGCTGAAGGATGGCCCGGGGCCAGTGCTGGGGGAGGACAGGCTGCCCTGCCTGTGCCAGTGCAGGTCACCCTGGGACAGGCAGCCCCTGCCCACCTCCGCTGGCACACAGCTGTGGTGGCACTGGAGGGGAGGATGCTCATGTGGCTGAACACAGAGCAGCAATTCCTCTGTCTGCACTGACATGCTCCCTTATGGCCACAACAGGCACAAGCACAGCCCCTGGTGCTGCAGCCGGACTCCTGCCCTGTCCCAGCAACAAGCACAGCACCTACAGCAGCACTGACCAAGTGAAAAAAGGGAGCTTGTGTTTTCCTCCCTTATGCTGCTTTTTGCTCTTTTCCCCTGCCTTTTGAAATTGCAGATGAGAAGAGTAAATATTGGAAGGTTATCCTTTGTATCTCATGATCAGATCACAAGCTAGCATGTGACTGGGGAGGGAAAAACAAGTCTTTCCAGCAGATGTCAAGGCAGCCAGCCGGCTCTGCTGACTGCTGTACCTTGCTGTCTGCAGCCAAAGTCAATTCCTGCTGCATCCTTGAGGTACAGAACCTCATGATTCATCAGGATTTTATTCTAATTAAAGAAAACCCAGATGACTTTCATTTTGGGCTTGCCTATTTAGCAACTCTGAATGCAATGTGTACGTAAGGATAAATAGCAGCTTTCAGCCACTGTTTTGTGAACAGGCTCCAGCCCAGGAAGAGCAAGAGCAGTTTGGAGCCACCCTGTAAGTCATGTGCTGGGGGACAAAGCAAAAACCTCCCAGTGGGCAAAGGGACTGGTCAAAGAGGAGCCCAGGTGTGACAGCCAGCCCTCAATATGGCCTGTGCTGTGCTCTGAAGGCTGGGTGGCCATGAAGCAGCTGCTCTAGGGGAGCATCTCTCCATAAGGGATGGGGTCTGCTGCTACATGAGTTCACTGCCCTCCCTCCAACACACATGGGGTTTGCCCCCTCCCCAGGGCTGGAGCTGGTGCCCGAGCACACCCAGGACAGGCCCTGCCCCACACAAGCACGGGTGATAAGGGCTGATAGCAGATACCACATCTCTGGCCATGCCCCCACCACGGCCGTCACATGATGGGTCAGCAGCTCGTGGGAAGTCAAAGGCTGAGAGCTTAAAAAAAACAACAAGTTGCTTTGGCCAATTCCTTCCCCACAGGAAATAAAAATTGGAGCTGAGCTTTAGCAATTTGGGTTTGAACAGACTGTTCTCGCCCGAGGCCTGGGGTGAGTTTGTCTCGCCGAGCTCCTGACCAAGCATCCAGCCACAAACCGAGCAGGGAAAGGACTTGGAGAAGGGCAGGGAGGGTGGAGACATGCAGGTGACAAGCAAAGGGGGTGTCTGTAGCACTCCTGGAGCCTGACACTGGGCCATCTTTGCATGGAGAAAAAAGTCACAGACCTTCCCTGAGGCTGACGCACAGAGCCAGCACACAGATATTCCCACGGTCGCTGTCCTCACGCCCCAGCTCAGCCAGAAAAGCTGCTCCCAGTGTATGGGACCGGGCATTGAAACATGGAAAGGCTTTTGCCCTTCCTTTGCCCAGGCTCCATGGACAATCAGAAGCTATTTTTAACCTGGCTCTTTCTTTTCCCCTGCAGAGGCGCTTGAATGGCTTTCCCTGGCTCACGGAAGTGCAGGGAGCAGGGACGCCGTCCCTCATTGTGATGGGAAAGGTTATCAGGTATGAAACAAAAGTGAAATCATCCACTGGCATTCCTGGGACCAAAATAGCTGCCTGCTTCCAGGACTGACGTTATCTGAGAGGAAGGAAGGCTCCGGATCCAGGCTGTCCTGCTCCAGGGCTCACGTAGCGACCCTGCAGAGAGCCAGCAGCAGGGCTGAGAGCAGGAGCAAAGAGAGCCAGCAGCAGGGCTGAGAGCAGGAGCAAAGAGAGCCAGCAGCAGGGCTGAGAGCAGGAGCCAACAGCAGGGCTGAGAGCAGGAGCAAAGAGAGCCAGCAGCAGGGCTGAGAGCAGGAGCAAAGGGAGCCAGCAGGAGGACTAAGAGCAGGAGCAAAGGGAGCCAGCACCAGGGTTGAGAGCAGGAGCAAAGGGAGCCAGCACCAGGGCTGGCTGACACAGGAGCAAAGGGAGCCATTCTTGCCATGGCAGATTGAAGATAACTTAGTGCATCAAGTCCCAAAGTGGCCATCACTGCCAAGCAGCCACAGAGCCTCACGAGCAGCACTCAGTGACAGCCCAGCAAAGCTCATCTGCCTCATGTTAATGCTCATGGCTAGAGCCCTCCTGGGGACAGCAGGGAGTGGGGACAGCTGAGGCACATGGACACCCCTAACAGGGGACTTGCTCCTGCCCTGCCTGTGGAACTGGCTCTGCACAGGGACATGGTCAGACAAGGCAGGGTGTGGCTATCAGTTCACTAAAAGCATCTTTACTGTTCCACTTACCTGGGCTTTTTTGTTATTGTTTTTTTCTCTAGCACAGATAGATTAAATCAAAGAACCAGCCTAACCTCAGAGCCAAGTGTATCCATCAGGCCTCTTTCAACAGAGGCACTTAGGTGTTCCTCAACTGAGCTTTGTCACAAAGCAGTGCCTTTCTGAAAGCAGATGTTGCTGTCAGCCCACAGTCTCTGGCATGGGGCTGCCAGGGTCACCCTGAGCCAGCAGCATGTCCCTGTCTCACTGCAGTGCTGCCCCTGTCCCCTCCTCACCTCCTGCCTGACTGCAGCCACTCCCATCAGGACATCTGCAAGAAATGCCAGGAAACCACCTGAGATTGCCTGTCCCTCCTGCTGCAGGAGCCCCAACCAGCTGGGAAGCCCTTGTTTCAATTTCTCTTCTCAGGACAGCACTGAGCAGGCGTGGCCCAGGCTGGCCCATCACTAGCAGCACTGTGGAGGGGAGCTGGAAGGGAGGAGTGCAGGGAGACACCAACAGCAGCTGCTGCTCTCAGCCCTGCTCACCATGTGAAACTAAGCCAAAAGCCTGGGAAAGGGCTGCAGGGGCAGGCCAGGGGGGCTGGGGGTGCTTTGCAGGCAGAGGAGGAGCATGCAAGGGATCCTGCAGAGCCCAGGGGAGATGGGAGTGCCTGACAGGGGGCACATGGAGGCATGGCATCTGCCAGGATGTGGGGAGGGAAGGATTCAGGGAACCCAAATGTGCTCAGCAGCCTTCTGTGAAGCCCTTGGGACTTCCAGCCTGGAAGAGGAGCTCCTGTACTGGGCACCTGGGCTAAGAGGTAAACCTCCTCCAAAGCTTCAGAGTTTAAATGTCCCCATGTGAGAGCACTCTCAGGAGAAATGGGTAAATCATGGCAGTGCTGAAGCTGGGAACCAAGGAACATGAAAACAAGGGGTAAATTTTACTTGCCTGAACCAAGGAACACGAAAACCAGGGGTGAATTTTACTTGCCTGAACACACAGTAGAACATTTACCAAAACTGTCCAAGGTGTTTTCCCAATAAGCTAAGCACTCCACTGCCTGCCAAACCCAGATTCTTCTCAGAGATTTAAGGCTCTTCCTCATTTGAATTGCAGTAATGAACTAATGCTTTGAGTGCCTCCAGCTGCCAGCAGCTGCCTTAGACTGAATTGCACCCAGGAGCTTTCCCAGGAGCTGCAGAGCTCTCCAGCCCAGCCCAGGCAGCAGGAGCAGCCCTCTGCAGATGCTGCTCCGTGCAGACCCAGCAGGGCAGGGAACACGAGCCAGGGCTGTCCATGCGGACTCTGGCCGGGGTGGCAGAGCCACCAGCACAGGCTCCAGCGTGGCTTTCCTGGCTTTGTTGACGGGTAAAGCTTTATCACTGTTAAAACACCATTTGTTGCTGTGACTTTTCCCCCCCTTCTTAAATGTCAACTTGAAAAGAAAAATTCGGGAAAGGTCACTTACCAGAGAGACTGGCACAACTCCAGTCACTTGGATAAACATGTGTAGGGTCAGCTGCTGCAAGAGGGGATTTTAAACCAGTTATTTACCTGGCTGAACAAGTGTTGTGTTTCTGCAGAAGAGCGAGACTTTATGTACCTTGCAGGAGGCAATCAATCTCCTCACCAGCCATCCATTGCTGCTGGGGTTGTTAACCATTTGGGACACCCAGGTGGAGAAGATGCTTAGCTCAGGATGCCAAATTTCCTATTTAAGGGGGCACGAGCACCTGTGAAATCCTCAGGCTGACTCTGAAGACTAAGACTGACACTAAGGAGAGCTGCTCAGCAGCAACCTCACTGCACCCCTTCCTCAGGTGTAACCCACTTGGGCTGCTCTGCACCCTGCATGGCATGGGCTGGTCACCACTGGTTCTTCAGGCCAGCTGAGCCATTAATTCTGGGCTGGAAGCGAAGTGCCAGAGAGCCCGTTAGTGAAGAGCAGCATGATCCACACCTGGATGCAGGCAGAGCAGATCTGGGGCAAGGTGCACTGGGTCCCACTCTTATGGCAGCCTGAGACCAAGTGCTCCCTGCCCTCCTGCTTTGCCAGGTGGTTAAAAAGGGTAACAGCAACATCCCTGAAAAACCCCCAGCTACCCAAAGGCACAGGTGCCCAGGGGCTGCTTTTGCAATGCAGTCAGCAGGTGTGCTGATAAGGAGCAGTCCCTGCAGGCACAGCCCCCTGATGCCCTTTATCTGCTCCTCTGCACTCAGCTCAGCAGGTACTTTTGCCTCTCACCTGGTGAGTTTCTGCCACACCGCTGAATGTGCTGGCTGCAGCCAAGAAAAGGATTTGACTAAAATAACAAACCATTGTATCCCTGTCCCAGCCTTCCCTATGGCTTCTCAACAAGGGAAACGTCACAATTCTGTTGAACAAAATCTGTTGATTTTCACCCTTGTTTATAAGAAGTATGTCATTTATGACTTGCCCAGAGCACTCCATAGCTCAGTAGTCCCCAAATCAGCACATGGACCAGAGCACTTCCCATGACTCCACCAGCCAGCTAAGCCTGTTGCTAATTGTGCTTCCAAACCACCTCCAGCTGAACACACTTGGCTGATGGAGGTCCTGCCTGAGAGGGGCACCATCTCCATCTCCCCAGCATCCTCCCTGCACCCAACACCTCTCTGCAAGGGCTTGGATGAGACCACCACCTCCACAAGCTGGGAAAGCTGGAGGCCCTCCGGCGGACTGGCAGGCAGGGAATGGGTCTGGGAGTGCTGCTCCACGGTCAGCCCCTGTGGCCAGGCTTGCTGAGCAACTTCCCAGCAGCAGCCCCCGCTTCAGAGGAGGAGAGTGTGCTCCTGCCAGACCTTCAGCAGCCCCAGCTCCTTCTCCAGAGAGACCAAGCCACTCTGCATGCCAGGCCAGACCAAGGGCTTTGGCACCAGAACCCTTCCCACAGCAAAACAGGCGCTCACTGTCTGTGATGGAGTTCAGCTCAGCTGACAGTGCTCACTCCCACATTAAAGCTGAGCACACAGCCTTACTCAGGACAACTCCCAGGCTCTGGGCACCTGAAGGCTCTTGCTGACCTTGTAAGGAAAGCTGTGCCAGCCCCATCCCAAACAGGCAGTGCTGCTGGAACACACAGCTCCCTGCTGTGTGCAGGGCACAGCTCTGCGCCTCCAGCAGCCACACAAGGGACACAGCTAGGGCTGGGCAAGGTCAGAGGCAAGAGGGCTCTGCTCAATGGGGAACCACCTCCGTGAGCCTTTCAGGAGTTCAGCTAGACACAAGAGCTGTCAGCAGTGGGAAAAGGGCAGCTGCTGGTGCTGCCAGTAAAAGCAAAAAAAAGGAGAAATCAGCCCACCACAGCTTCCGATCGGATGTGACAGCGCTGTCTGAGCTCCTCAGCAAACCCAGCGAGGGCTGCAAGTGCAGCAGGAGCCCGGGAGCTGCCAAGGGAGGGGAAGTGGAGAGCTCCAGGGCTGTGGGGAGGGCAGCCACCTGAAGCAGCCCTGACTGTGCACTGACCTGCAGGCAGCTCTCTGTGCCTGCTCACACACAGCTTGGAAGCAGCCCAGGTCCTGGTTCCATGTGTGCCACAGCCCTGCTAATGTTCCTGCCCCATCCTGGCAGCCTGCCCCATCCTGGCAGCCTGCCCCCAGAAGGGGTGGGATTTTCCAAGAAAACCAGAGACAGATTGTTCTGTATAGCTGGGGAAACCGAGAGCCTCTAGCATCCCTGTGCTGGCCAGGGAAGATGGCTGCAGGCAGCCTGTTCCCAAACAGAGCAAAGCATTCCCACCAGGCCCCCACACCCTTGGAATAATTCACTTTTTGTGGAATCCAGTCACTTAAAAAAAAAAAAGGAAAAAACAACACAGAAAACCCTTCCCCAGGCCTGCAGCAATATTTTGTCTGTAAATAATCTAGAGAGCAAGGTCACATTCCCAAGGGAGCACACTGTGGGGAGGGTGGGCAGGGGGCAGAGGGGGGATGTGGAATGCACAACCCCCAGCCCTGGGCACAGCCAGGCTGGGGACCAGGGGAGAGCAGGAGAAGGGAGTTGGGGGAGGAGGCAGAGCAGAAAAGGGCTCTAGGGGTAAGAGGCAAGATGATTTCATCTTTCTTTCACCAGCTGTCCCTGAAGCAGGGACAAATCTGCCACCTCCATCCTCCCACACTTAGCACATCTCACTGCTGGCAGGATGGGGTGTGTGTGTGTGGCACAGAGCTGAGGCACAGGGCTCAGCCTGCCCTGCTGCTGCTCTCTGGGGATGGTGGCAGCAGCTCAGGTGGGCAGGAGCTGCCCTGCTCACCTGGGAGCACCCTGCACCACTGCTGCAATGCTGGAGCCATGCACAGTGCCAGGGAAGCTGTGGCTGTCCTGCCCCAGTGCTCCCTGCAGGGACAGCACAGAGAGCCAGCCCTGGCACTCCCGAGCTTGTGCCCAAGGCACTCAAGACCAGGCTTTCCTGCCCTGCTGCTGGAGCAGGCTCTCGGTGGCAGCCCCAGCGTGGCCACCAGCATTGCCCACAGCTGCACCCTGCCAAGGGACAGCTCCCAGCACAGCAGGGATGTGCCTCTCACAGCTCAAAGCCTCTGCCAGCCCTGCAGGACAGGGAGCAGGGGCACCCTGGGAAACCACCCACAGCCTGGATGGAGCAGATGGCAGAACAAACAGCGCCGGGGTTCTGTTTCACATAATCTTCTGCCCTGCTCACTCCCACACGTAACCTTTTCCTCCCATGGAGCAGGACTTTGCTTGGAAAAAGCAGCCAGGAAACCTGGAAGGGTTTCAGAGTGGCAGGTGTTCTGCTCTGAACATCACCAAGGACAATACACAGATCCCAGATGATTTTTCCTTTATTTAAAAACAGACACAGGCAAGGTTTGTGCTGCTTTGTGCTTTTTTCCAAAGAGTTTATGAGTAATTATTTTTCCTTTTTGTAGATGAGCAGAAGGGTGATGCTGCTGTGGCAGAGAGCTGCCTACAGGAGTGAGAACACTTAAGGATGGCAGGTTCTTCATGCCACAGCCCTGAGTGACCTGTGCTGTGCCCAGGCTGGGACTGCCAGTCAGGCACTGCAGGTCTCTGTCCTTCAGGGCACAGAGGTGTTTGGGGAAAAAATAAAAGAAAAAAAAGGGGGGGAAATATTCAAACCTTACACATTTTACAGACTATTCAGAGCCAGAAAGTTCAGGGGTTTCTGTCACACCTAGTGGTGCTCCTTTGCATGGGCTGTGTGAGGATCCAGCCTCTCCTCAGAACCACCAACAATCCAGCAGGGTATGAAATGCTCAGGGAGCCTCATCACTTGTAGGTTCCCAGTATCATTAGGTTCCTCATTTAAATCTCTGCTGGATATCAGGAAACAAGCACTTGCCTTGCCTGTAAAGCACCATCAGCTCCCAGCTGCCACTGATCACACCACCCCGTTTTACAAGGCTGTTTCACACACAGTTGGTGGAATTTGTTCTTGCTCATGCATCAGAATCATCCATCAGAGTCACCTAACCACCACCCACCCTGCCCAGCACCTTGTGGCCACTCCCTCATGGGCCTGTGCCTGGCACCAAGGGGCAGCCATGCCCATGCCAGGGGCAGCCAGAGCTGGGAGCACATCCTCTACCTAAGGGCAGGGGGGAAAGGCCCAGGTGGGGGCACAAAGCAGCCATGTCCAGCCAGAGCAGCAGCAGGGTCAGCCTGTGTGCCAGCAGGCTGGGGGATGAGATTTTGCTGGCAGTTCCCAGAGAGAGAGGAGTTTCCACTGTGTGCCCTGCACCAACTCCTCACCTGAGCCGCATGGCTCTGCCTGTGTTTTGGGAGTTCCCAATGAGCTCATCATAAAGCTTCATAATAATGTTTCAAAATTAATTACAACAGCCTGGGATTCTCCTGAAGACAACAATAGGTACAAGGAAGAAGCCAACCAGCCATTAGGCAGCACAGCACAAACAGTGCTCTCTCCCCAGCCTTTGATGAAGTCAAGTGGTTTTGCCCTTTTGCTATTATGCATTGCAAATTGAAAGTGCCAGCCAGAATTCCTGGCTTTGGTGTCAGGCTGCAGAGCAGAGCTTCAGCTGCCATGTCCAGCCCCCCAAAGGTGCAAAGCAGCACAGACACCTCCCCTGTGCTCAGACTGAAGCAGGCCACCCTTCCCACACAGCTTCTCAAGGGTATCAGCCACATTTGGTAACAACAAAAGACAGCAGCAGATGCTGTAAGCAGGGTGTGGGGTTCCTCCTGTTACTCACCATGTGCTGAGCTGCTCAGACAAACAAAAGAGCAGGTTGGGTCAAACACAAGAACTTCCTCAAGTGAACTGTAGTCACAGGTCAGGATCACTAAAGGGATTAAATCCAGAAAGCACCAAGTTTCTGCAGTGTCTGCAGTGGCTCTCTGCACACAGGCTTCCCAGTGCCCTGCACTGCAGTCTCTTACTACAGAACTCCAGTTTCACTCACCTCCATGGCCAGTGTGGCCCTAAATGAATTTAAGCACTCGTTTTAACAGGTTTAATTCTTAACTGAAAGAAATGTGCAACACACACCAGCTTGGGTGAGCATCCAGAAACCATGGGATTGCCAAGGGGCAAGTATCAGTTCCAGGCTGTAGTGCTAGAAACTTACCACAGGCTGGGCAGAAGGACACAGCCTGTTTGAAGAGACTTTGACAAAGAAAGCCAGCTCCTCTCTTCACCTCTCATTTGAATTAAACAAATAGACCAAGCCCAGGCACAGAAAAAATCCAACAAAATGATCTCGTCACCTCAGTAGAGTTGATTTTTAGACTTCCTGCACTTGACTTCAAGTAAATCAGGATTCAATGTTTTTATTTTTAATTCTGTTCTCATTTAAAAACTTCAGTTAGTGACAGGATAATTGTTAACAGTTTGAAGATAACATTTAAGTGATCCTAATAATGGCAGCATTTAAGTTACACTGATACCTTTTAAACCTGAAAGCAAGTGATTTCCCAGCTATGCCTGTTCTCTCCACACAGCATTTTCTCTTGGCAAGGACAACCCAGCTGGAGTCTGGTACAGAAAGCAGCTGGAGAAACAGAAGTGAAACTCAGAAGTTTCTTTTCATTATCTAAACAGAATGAGCACAAGAAGTGAAATTACGTGAATAAATGCTTTGCCACTTGACCTTTTTTCTTTCCAGTGATTCTCTGGGGGTTTTTTGGCTGTCCAATTGCTAAGTCATTTGTAACAGGGCTCTCCTGTCCTAGCCAGGCTTGGGTACCACCCTGCAGTGTGCATGGGCAGGAAAGGACACAGCACCAGCACCAATTTCTCCAGTGAGACGTGCCAGACCAGATTTTTTGCATACCACAGCAAAGCAGTTCAGCACCTGCCACATAACACCAGCCTGCAACTCACATTTTTCGAGCTCTAATAGTGCCTCACTTTTTCCAAGTCAAAAAGAAACCCACTGGCCACTTCAGCACTCTTAAGGCTGATGAGTAAATTTGCTTTTTCCTATCATGAGCAGCTGGGCTGCTGCAACAGCACTGCAACCTTGGCCTGTGGTTACAGACCTGGGCAGGGAGCAGGTGCAGCACCAGCAGGTAACACTGACAGCTCCTGTCAGAACACTGTGAGCACCTCTGTGAAGTGGGAACACTGCTTTTCCCAGCCCTCAGCCCTGCACAGGTCATACAAGCAGAGCAGGAAAACTCAAAACTGGTGATGGAAGAGCCCAGCCAGCACCTTCACTCCTTTTCCCTCAAATGCAGGTCCTGCCAGCACTCAGAGCCTTGGAGCAAGCCAGGATCCTGCAGGCTGGGGCCCAGCAGAACCTGCAGCAACTGCTAATGTGCAGATAGGATGAGCCTGCTGCATCCATCACAGGCCTGGGAAGTACAACAGTGCCGGAGAGACAAAAGTTGCCCTGAGGATCAGACACAGCCTTGTACTCAAACACCACCTACTCACTCCCCTTCTGCATTTAAAGGAAGGAACAGCAGCATCTTGCTTCCCTCTTCTGAGGCAGAAAAGCAGATGAGCAGCAGTTTTCAATTGAGAAATGCATTACTTCATTGAGACAAAATGTCAGGCTGAAACCGAAATAGTTGTTTTTAAAATCAGAAGTCATGCAAATGGAAGTTAGTCTGAACTGCTCTGAAATCCATAGGGCTCCGGTGATTTAAGTTCTCCTCTTCAATTCCACATTCCCATGCCAGCAGAGAGCAGCTCAGGGAGCCTAGCCCTGGCTAGGATGGGCAGCTGCCCTCCTGTGCCAGGCTCCAGCAGCCCGGGCTGTGCCCCTGCTCCCAGGGCACTGAGCACAGGCTCCCAGCAGAGACCAGGGCAGCCTGGCCCCAGGCAGTGCTGCCACTGCAGAGCTGCACTGCAGCCTCCTGACAGCCTGCAGCCTCCCTGGCCCTTAGAAAGCCTACTCCCAGCTTCTCCCAGGCCAAGAAAGACAGGCAGATGCTCTTCAAGCTGCACTTTGGAAAGGGTCAGGTTTACACCAAAAGCTGATGTGACCGTTAAAGGACATTTCCAGGCTGGGTTTGTTGGGGGTTTTTTCACTTTTCCAGAGCACAGTGTAAAAGCCAGCATAAATATCCTCTCTGCTATTGTTTCTGTGGAGCCTGCCAGATCAGATTACACTGAAAATCAAGATAGAGATATTTTATCTTTGTTCTGTTTGGCACAGGAGAGACATTTGACCTCTGTTTAGAGCATTTCTTGCCCTGCCGTTCCCCATGCTTTTCATCATACATCCCTCTAAGCATCCCACATTTTAGAAACTACTTCCAGTTCCAGGACCCACCAGCTCATTCCCACTGTGGACAAAGTTTCAGGCACTGGATGACTGCAGGCAGATACCCAGAGCACTCAGCTGCCACACACAGGCATCACATCACCCCTGCAGGAACCTGAGAGAGGAACTGAGCACAGCCCTGCACCATGGGCTCCTAATCCCCTTGCTGAGAGGAGGCAAGCTGGAGGTTAGAGAACTGGAAGTTGGAGAACAAGCAGACGTTTATTCCGAGCCAGCAGCGTGAGGGGGAGGACCAGCAGCTCCTTCCTGCCTGAGTGGGACTTACCGTCCCTGAATGCCCCTTTTTGTCCCTGTCCCACATCTGTGGCCAGCCAGCACAAGGCTGCTCTGTCCAGCAGGCTGCTGCACGCCTGCCTCAGGCCCAGTGGCCAGCAGAAGGAGAAGCAGGGTGGCCACTGCCAGCCACAGGGATGCTGACCTGGCTGCCAGGCTGAGCTTTCCCCAGAGGAAGTTGGCTGCCCACTATGCAGCTTGAACAGGCATCAGAGCCCCCAGGCTGGAGACAGGGGCAGAGACCAGCCTGTAAAAGAGTGAAGCCCAACACCCTCAAAGAGTACAGCTGCTCAGGAGGACTAATCCAGGAAGGCTGAACTCCACCAACGCATTGCACAATTGTCATCATAACATGGACCAGAAACTTCAATTTCAGTAAAAAAGCATGCACGTGTGAGGCAGCAGCAGAGATGAAACAAGAGCTCTGTCACTCTCTACAAGCAGGAGCAGCTCTCAGAGGAGCTTAATTGCACCCACCTATGTTAAACTTTGGCCTACAAAACCACCAGGTTGCTTCCAATCACAATACTGAAGATGGACCTTTTGGATGAGGTTTTCCACTCAGGCTGTGTCAGCTCTAGTTTGGACTGCAGGACTGCTCTGGAGACTGGTATCAAACTGCTCTGGTGTTCCACAAGTCCTTGTCTCAGGTCAAAGCACCAGCAATACAGTGAATATAAACTGATGCATCCAGGTAACCACCAAAACACTCACTGTCTGAGCAGCAGCACCCATCCGACCTAATAATCAGAAAGGTTTTTTAAAATAAAAATACTTAACATTTATTCAACTTTGAAGTCACCATAGTAAAATTGTACACTTTGTGAGTAACCCAGGAACATTATTTAAAAGCTACCAGAAACATAAGGCAATTTGTACAGCCATTGAAAGAAATACACAGCATTTTGAAAACAGAGTGAAATATTACTAAAACAAGACAACGTTTGATACACACTAGAGTGACGAGAACCAGCATTAAGTTTTAAACAAAAATAAAGATGTCATGGCTACAAGTATTATACAGTGATAAATACTTCAAAAATATATTAAGATATATGGAAATTCTCACTTTGTAAGGGAAATCCAGAGAAATTCCAGCCTTCACTGGATTTCAATATACCAATTAAGGTTTAATATTTAAATTCTTTTCCTTTCAGTAGGAACCAGTACTGCAGCCATTATCATCCTGTATCAATACTTACCTTCTTGTAGTGTAATGAATTCAGCCTTATGTTACATTAAGCCCTAATGCTTCTAGCATCACAGGCACCAACTGCCCTAAATGAACAAATGAGTTGCCTTTTGATTACAAGTGCTGTGCACCACGTTTGAAGCCATAAACCACGTTAGATCACAGTCAAGGTTCACCCACTTTACAGCATTAACGAAGGCGGGTTCCAAACTTGCCTCCACGTAAATGAGACATCTTGAACAGAGGGTTTAGTAGTAGCAAGCCCACCATAATGTTTTCCTAGCATAACACCAAGCACTCAGAAGTTACAGTACATGAACCATGCTAAAGTTTAGGTTACACCTTCAAAAAAAAAGTCCGGAGGATGTTTGGAGACAAAAGGTTTTGAACACGCACAAATAGTGCTCTAGTACACATCTGTCTGTGCCGTCACTGGGTAGTGAGTGAAGCAGTTTATAGCCAAGGATTTGGTGAGGCAGTTTTCTGAGCCAGTTTAAAAATATAGACTTCTTCTTAGAGGGTCTGTTCTATAGAAAATAAAGTGAAATCTGGTAAACTTGTCAGTTTTGAGAGTACTTTCCCTGGGCAAGCTGCGCCGGTGTCCTACCGCACCAGGAGGAACGCCAGCCCCGCCATGCCGATGCCCGCCGCCGCCGCCACGATGGCGTTGCCGATGGTGCTGCTCTGCTCAGCTGCCTCCGAGCCTGGTCTGCCAAAGAACCGACAGAAGCCCTCCTGCAACACCAACAGAAAGGACACTCAGTTGTTTAGCTCGCAGTTAAACTGTGTTTCTTTAACAAGCCTTTGAGTTTCATCCTCCCAGCTCAGCCTCTGTCAGCTGCAGAAGTCTCTGTTCCAGTCATGGAAGTCTAAACCCACTGCCTTGGGCACAGGCAAAAACATTTTGTGAGAGCTTTTGCACAAGGCAACAGAAAGGAGTAGCTACAAGTGCTTGCATACTGAGCTCAAGAGACAATTGGACACTTCCTATTGAGATGCTCAGTGTGTCATTACATATTTTTGCCCTTTTAGGCAAGCTTCTGATGGAAGCTGCCAGCACTGTTCCTCCTACTTAAAGTTTCAGAAAGCATCTCAAACACAGGATATGGAAATTTCCACTTTTAAGACAAGAGGCCAAAGCCAGTCCCATCTCTGTAGATGTGGGACTGATTACACACTCTCTTGGAAAGGCCGGGTGGACACTGCTCAGAGCTGACCTATGACAGAGCAAAGCTGGCAGCTGCTCTCCCAGATCATTGTGATAATCAGAAGTGGCAGCAATACAACTCCAGATGGTCGTGTTTGAACTCTGCTCCGCAGATGTCTATGTAAACAAGTTATACTCTTAATTTCTTCCGGAACTTTGTTCTTTACACTGATTTGTGCAAAAAGGCGATAGGATTTTGCCAATTTTGCCAAGTGACAGTGTTCTCTGCAGCCAACCACCACACTGTTCTGAGCGGCCAGATGGACGAGTGACCACTGGAAAACCAAGTTCATTTTGGTCTCTGGAAAAGTCAACTAAACCAGTGGCTACTTCCCCTCCTTTCTATTTTTAGTGCTTATTTGTACTGACAAAGTATTCCACTAGGACTGGAAATAGGAAACGAACAGTTTTGTGGGATAGCTGACATTTTGTTCAGAAATGCAGGCAGAGCTGCACCAACGCCTTAAAAGCTGTAACTCCCAAGTGTGCATCTCTCGGAGTGAACAAAATGCCCACACCTTCCTCCCCAGGAGTGGCAGGTCTGCAGGCTGAGTGCCTAAATACACAGGTGTGCTTAAGGACAGGCACGGGTTTGTGCTCACACCTGGGACAGGACCTGCTCGCAGAAATCCACAGGCTGCGGAGCCGAGGGGAAGGCAAACCTCGCCCCCTCGCCCAGCAGCATCACTCCTGCGGGATCGGGAGGCTGCATCCCAACGGGGCCGTGCGGGGCAGCCGGAGGGATTTGGCTACGCTGCAGAACCGGGCACCCGCAGGCACCTCAATGGCCCAGCGAGCACTCACCGCGTGTCGCGATAGTCAGCATCCCCCGGGGAGCACTCACCGCGTGTCGCGACGGCCAGCAGCCCCCGGGGACACACCGCATGTCGCGATGGCCAGCAGCCCCTAGGGCACACCGCATGTCGCGATGGTCAGCAGCCCCCGGGGACACACCGCATGTCGCGATGGCCAGCAGCCCCCGTGGGCCCGCCCATGGCCAGCAGTAAGGCAGGCACGTCTCCCCCCGGGACGAGCCGCCGCACGGAGCCGGGGGTTGTCCCGTCCTGCCCCGCTAACCGGGGATGGGGTGAGGGTCCCGGCACCCGCCCCAGGCCGATCCCGCCGCCCCGTCCCCGCTCACCCATCCGCCGTGCGCCTCCAGCCACTCGCCGCGCTCCTCGGCCAGGTACGCGGCCAGGTGAGCGGCCAGGCAGCGCGGCCCGTCGCTGCAGCCCCGCTCGGCCAGCGCGGCCGCCAGCGTGCCGGCGAACACCACGAGCGCCAGCAGCCGGCCCCAGTTGAGGCCGCCGTCGGCCTCCAGCTGCGCCGCCACCCTGGCCAGCAGCGCGGCCGCCTCCCGCGGCTCGGCCCGCGCCAGCGGCGCGCAGGAGCGGAAGAAGGGCCGCTCCTGCCGCTCCAGCTCGGCCGCCGCCCGCCGCAGCGTGCCCGCCGTGGGGCTGCAGGGCAGCGCGGCGCTGCCGGCGCGGTGCTGGAAGTAATCCTCCAGCAGCAGCGCCGTCTCCTCCTTCAGCGAGCGCGGCATGGCGGCTGCCCACGGCGGCGGCCCCGCAGCAGCAGCAGCTGCCGCCGACTAAGAGGCGGGGCGGCCCCTCCGCCCGGCCCGGTCCGGCCCCTCCGCCGGCCCGGCCCGGCCCAGCCCGGCCCGGCCCGCCCCGGGCTCCCCCCTCCGGGGCGGGGCCAAGCCCACGTTCCCATCGGGAGGGACCGCCCGCATCCCTGGAAAGCCATCGGCGGCACATTGCGGCGGGCCTCGCTGGGCAGCTGAGGGACTTACCGGGTGCTGGTTCTCAAGCACTTGTGTTGATTCCTTTTGGCTTTTTTGTTCCACATTAGTGGCCCGCCCGAACGTGTATTCTTTTCATCAAAGGAGATCTAGGTTTTTCAGGGTCATGGGGTGAGTTTACAGCAAAGGCAGCGGCCTTTGCTTTTTGATGAGCATATAGGCAAAATATAAGATTAGGACCTTCATGGTGCAAAGTCGGGCCCTGCACACTGTTGGGTACAGCGGCTGAGAACGGCGCTGGTCAAGGGCGTCAATGCAGAGCACACGGGACACCTCCCCTGCATCCTGGCCATGCCAGGCAGCTCCGAGCATCAGCTGCTCCCCAGCCCATCGGGACTGCCCTAAACACTGCCCCAAGCGCGGTGCAGGCCTGGCACAGGGCACACGGCACAGGGCACGGGGTCCCCGGCACAGAGGACACGGCACAGCGCACACCCAGCCTGTGCGTCCTGCTCAGTGCCCTTTGCAGGTGAGCTGCTGAAGGTGCCTGGGCAAAGCGTGGTGGTGACCGCGCTGCCACAGTCCAGCCCTGCTGTGCCCGTGCCAGCACAGGCACTGCTGCAGCTCCTGCCACCGCGGCTGCCTCACCTCTGCTCCCATAGCCGGCTCAAGGTGCCCAGTGTGTCAGCACAGCTTGACTTCAC
Organism: Setophaga petechia; assembly: GCA_024362935.1. Classification (NCBI taxonomy): domain Eukaryota; kingdom Metazoa; phylum Chordata; class Aves; order Passeriformes; family Parulidae; genus Setophaga; species Setophaga petechia. The sequence continues at coordinate 12,152,420 of JANCRA010000016.1, forward strand.
TCCATCTGTCTTGAGATACAGATGTCTCCATGTTACATCCCCGTTAGAAAATCTAAAAATAGGTGGTTGGAATCAATCCTGTTGCAATTTCTCAGATCGCTGTCAAGAAATGGCCAGATCCCTTCGAGTCCCTCCTAAGGCGAACTTTAGTTCTACATCCCCTTCTTGGCTTTTGTTTTGTTTTGAAGCAGGGAAATAGAGACTTTATGTGCTAGAGCAGTGGCTGGAATGAGATCTGTAGTTTTCACAAGAGTTTTACACACATGATTTTAAACTATTTTTCTTTACGATTGTTAATCCTGGAGCAGGAATTTCCTATTGCATTCCTCACAGCAGGAGTGCAAGAGGGAGAGGCTGCTCTTTCTCTAGCAATATCCTTTTCCACCCTTCCTGTTTATATAGCATTTTTGTTTAACAGGACAGGCCCCAGCTACAGCTCCTACACGTTTATGAAGTAGAGGTGTTTCTGACACAAATAGCTTGAAATACCAACAGAGAAATCTCAAAACCATGGGTTTTCCAAAGCCTCCCCAGACAGCCTTTAGTGAGCAAAAAACACAATGGGTACTTCAGTGTCGTGTTCCTCCAAGTGTCATTTATCTGATGGGAAGTTGAGGCCCATCCTGGTTGGTGTTTTCACCATTACCTCAGGAACAAAGAGGTGATTTTCACAGGTGGCAAGCCCATGCACCCCCACACACAAGTCCAAAGGCAGTGGCCCTGAAGTGCAAAACCCAGAGCATTTCTCCATGCAAGAACAGAAGTGCAAGATGCACTGTCAGACTCATTCTCACTGGATCTGGTGACAGTGTGGGCACTGATGTCACTCAGAACAAGCTGGCTCAGCACTTTCCCCAGGCCCTCAGAAGAGGGGAAATGAAACAATGCACCTAAATTAAGAAGGTGCTTTTTTCGGTGACTAAACTGAGCACTTCCATAAGCCACCTTCAGGCTGACCATAAAACCTACACTGAGTCGAGAGGACAGCTGGCCACAGCTCAGATCTCTCCTGACAAGGCAGAAAGCTGAACTGCTGCACCTCCAGGTGATCTGCACATCTGATTTACCCAAAAAGTCACAGCCTGGGCTCTCAGCAGAATTTCAGTGCCCAGCTTTTCACTGGCACCCTGCTGCAACCCAAGAAGCTCCCACAAAACACATACCCTGCATTTCCAGTTCCTTCCTGAGTATCCAACAAGGATCTGAAAAGAAAACATTACATTAGCTGTGATCCTTCTGAGCAGGACAACAATCTGAGTTCTCGCCTCCTGAATGCAGGGGGAACTGAGAAGGCATTTCAAGCCTTCCATGGGCTGCTCACTCTCATTTGCTGTGGTTCACCTTGGGTATTTCCAGAAGATATTCCAGAAGCAATTTTTTGCTAGATCTGGATTTTACCTGAGATTTTTGCAGGAGAAATCATTTAAGAAACTGTGTGGTGAATGTCAAAAAAAGCAAAAAAAAATTATAAATACCTAAGCAATGGGAAGAACTACTACATACATGTTCTCAATATGTAAAATACAATTTATTGTATTTAGGCTGTTCATAAGTATCAACACAATGTATTATGTTTGAAACAAACATCTTGCCAATAAATACTACCTAAACATTAATATTAATCTTTTGATCAAATGTGTACAGTGTATTGACTCAATATTGCACAGTGAGCTCTATATGACATTTCCATAGTGCATTCAGTTTGTTACAGGGATAGTTTGCCACAAATATTGCAAAGCATCAGAGTTGACTTTTCCAAGTGAAAACAGCTGAACTATTCCATTAGGGATGGAGGCTGGTATGAATGTCAGTGTCTTAGGTTAACTGGTTATGGATTCACAGAACCTAAGGTTTTCATGGATGAGGAGACTTTTGTTTCTAATATGATTTTTAGATAATTGTAAAAAAATACCACTTGCAAATAGAATGAGGATGTTATCATTGAACTCCAGTGACCAGTGAGCTTGTAAACAGGGTCATTCCAGTAAGCTTGCTTTCTCTTGTTCCAATCTAAATATAAATCCTATATATGCTATATTCAGAGCTGTACCTCACCACCTGCATTTCAAAGGGCAGGCTGTGCAAGCCCCCAGCATTACTCCAGCTCTTTGTGCCTGTGCTCAGGTGAGACTCAGAACCTGTTGGTATGAGCAGAGCTGACACACTCTGGTCCCAATAGTTTTCAATGCATTAATGCAGATATAACCTCACAATGGTTCCATAATTAATTAATCTGATTAAATCTTGATTCTAGAGCATCACTTCTGTGTGGGGTGGTCCTGCCTGTCCTTATGGCATTCCCATGCTCACCCAGAGGGCTGGGTGCTGCCAGCAATGTGGCCAGCTGTCCTGCTCTCCTGAAAACCAGTGACTCCTGGATCAGATGGAGTCATCTGCTCTGGTCAGCTCAGTATCAAGCACGGGCAGGACGAGGCTCACAGCAGATTTTCCACAGCTCACTGTTATTCACTCTCAAGTCTAACTATGACAAAACCATGTCCATGGCAGTGGGAGATGACTGTGACAGTAAGGACTGTATGATTTCCCCTGTATTTGCATGAACTTACAACTGCTCTGACATTGCAGAAGGACCTTAAGGTGGGCATTTACTGCTTTAATACACATTTAAGCTACATTGCCTTGTCAAAGTTGTATGAACTGCTCAAAATGCAAATAAGAATCATGGTCATAGAATGAATATGACTGACTTGGAAAAGATTTGACCATCAGTATAATGGTGCTTAATGCTTAGCGTGTAGTATCCCTTAGTGCTTAGCATGTAGTATTTCTTTAAGTAAAAGAAAATTCACTCACCAAGTGATACAATTAAAAATTTCTAAGAAACTACTGGTTAAGTATTACCTCATGATTATGTAAATCATGTTTATATCCCTCCTCTTTGCTGTTTATAAGTTTGTATATATTTAGATTCTTTATATTCAGGTAACAGAGATGAAATACTTATTTCTATCTAAAAAGACAGTAGGAAAAAACAGGGATTGAAGGGATTTTTTTTCTGTACAAAAAATACATTTCTATGACAGCAGCCAGTACCTTCACAGTAGGTCCTTTGCTCCTCTACTTACCACCAAGGTTCAGTCATCCATAACACCGTCATAAAGTATCAGAATTGTTTCTCTTTCCATTTTTCAACACTGAAATTCAATATGCTACTACGGAATGTTTCCAAAGCCTTTCCCTATATCCTGATAAAATCAGGACTTTTTTTTTACTTTAAAAAGGAACTAAATTCATGCAAATAAATACATAATGTGCACTGAAATACTCAATTCTATGATACAGGTGACTTTGGAGAAAAGTCCCTTTATAAATAATGAAACTAATTCTGATAAAAGAATATGGTTTCAAAAAAAAATTAAAACATTTCATTTTACTACAATTTGATGTGTGCTACGTGTTCAAGCAGACTACATTTTCTACCTAGTTGTGTTAATCTGTGGGTTGAGTGTCACTCTTTTGGACTGTAGTGAATATTTGATTTTGAGGAATGGCTTCTTGATGCAGTTTTTGTAGTCCAGGGATTCAGTTTTCATTTTTTTCTGCATACAGGATCTCAGGTTACGCCCAGATCTGCAGAAAGAGAGAGAGATGAACACTCCTTTATGACCCTGACTCTCCCATTAAACCTCAAATGAACATTGGTAAGCAGATCGCATTAGTGGTACAGAGCATCAGTGGCAATGATATCATGTAACCCAACAGCAAGCTCAAACTTAGCAGGTCCGCCAGCACTTGGTGGGGATTTTTATTTGGCTTTGCTGTTCATCTTCTACACTGTTTTATACCCTCCTTAGTTCCCCTAGAGCAGTTTTCCTCTAGCAACCCTTCCTCCTCACCCCCTTTTAGTGAACAACTGAAGAAAGCAGCACCGGGGCAGCTCTCTTTTAGTGAACAATTGAAGAAAGCAGCACCGGGACAGTTCTCTTTTAGTGAACAATTGAAGAAAGCAGCACCGGGACAGTTCTCTTTTAGTGAGCAATTGAAGAAAGCAGCACCCGGGGCAGTTCTCTTTTAGTGAACAATTGAAGAAAGCAGCACCGGGGCAGTTCTCCCAGCGCTTACCCGGAGCGTGTGGTCCCAGGAGCCCGAGCAGAAGGCAGTCCCGTCGGGAGAGACCCGCAGGGTGCTGACACGGTTTTCATGTCCGAACAGAATGGACACACGGGACCCTTTCAGTACATCCCACACATTGATGGTGTAATCGTTATAGCCTGCGAACAGCAGGCGACCTGCAGAGACAATGACATTTTACACTCTTAGCATGCCTTGACTGCAGGACACCGACCCCCAGGAGCCAGAGCCCACGCTGTGCCCACTGCTTCCCTTGGGACAGCTGTGTCCCCTGCCCCTGGGACAGCCCTGCTCGCTGCTGAGCTGTACAGGCTAAACGCTGAAACATAGTTAATTACTTAAAAGCATTGTAAATTTCAGTTAAATTACAGAATGTGTTCGGTCATTACAGGTGGGGGATGACTTCAAATCGTGACAGACCGAAGAGCACTTTAACAGCTATGGCAGGGTAATAATGCTTAACTCAGACCTTACACAGAAGTTGAACACAAACGCTTGAATGATTAACAATTTGGTAAGTGATTCACTGCCAACGGGAAGAGCTGTGGTGCTTGTGACCATGACAGGGAGGTTTGCCTCAGTTCCAGGAGGAGGGCAGAACACCACCCACTCACCCCCACCCAGGGTGACTGCTGGGGAGCTCTGCATATGTGCTGGGACAGGAGAGACAAGACTCAGGATCTGTAGTGAAAAGTGGCAATGTCTCTTTCTTCATACCCCTCTAATATACATCTACTATTAATCATTTGTTATCCTTTTAAAAACTATTTATGTAACTGCACTTAATAGTTAGCTACATTTCATGTTGCCTTTGAAATGTTTTTCATTATTATTGTGAAACTCAAGCCCAGCTGTAGTTAATGGCAAAATATTTCCTGCCTTCAGTAGGGCCAGGAAAATACTTTTCATCACTACAACGAAGCAATAGCCAGCTAGGTTATTTAAAGAGTAATTATTTTTACAGAGGCAAAAGAAAGCTTCCACGCATTTGGTACTTATTACTTTTGATAACTTGTAAGAATTAATACTTTATCAAATTAAACTGAAAAATTCTACAGTTCCCCTCAAATCTCAACACTAAGATAAACATCCAAAGTTCAAGTCTCACCACTGAGGGAGAAGTCCACACTGGATGCTCCAAAAATGATGCTCTCTTTGGAATAAATTGCTACTTCTCTGTCTGCACGAAGGTCATATAAACGACACTAGGATTAAAACAAAACCAACACACATGCCTCAGTAAATACTGGAAGCACTGTTACAATATTTGGAAAAAAATGGGAGTGGGAAGTGCAGCCTAACAGACATCACAGGAAGCGGCTGCTTGGCTTCTTTCCTTCTGCTTCTTTCTGCTTCCTCCCTTCCTTCTGCTTCTGGCTGCTGTAACTGGGATCCTCTGACAGGGGTCTAAGCAACACGAGGCTGTTTTGTACACACTGCAGGAAGAACTTGCTTTTTCAAGCCACTTCTCTAAGCCTCCTGCTTGTCCTAGAAGGACATGAGTGGTGGGCCATGGTACCCAGTGGAGTCCCTACATCCTCCTGCTTCCCCCTCTGTGGCTGATCAGGGCATCTTGCTGCTGGGGAGGTGAGTGTGGACACAATCTCTTAAACAACAGTTCAGCCACAGCCTGGGAGATGGGATCAAGTCTCAATCAGTGTTGAGATCACAGACCATGTAGCACAGAGGAGCAGGCTGGTAGTGCTGGCTCTGAGTAAAGCCAGGAGAGCAAACAGTCCCTGCCCTTCTGGGAGGCCTCTCTGTTTGAAAACCCTATGTGAAAATAATTCAAGTGAAATAATACATTTTAATGCACATCTCTGGTTTTCGTTTCTCATGGAAAATTCCAAATCACCTCTAACAACCTATACTTCCTGTTTTTATGATTTGCCAGCAAAGTTTGGCTTGACATGGAAATCATGTATCAGGCTTCACTGCCAGACTTCAGACTTCACTGCCATGTAGAAAGGCAGTCTGTTAGCCCTGAAATCAAAATGCACTTTTGAAACTATGTGAACTGAAACCCCTCCTCAATAAGTTAAGCTTAAGCAAACACTGGCCAGATGGGATTGCTAATATTAAGACTTTACTATTGAAAAATGGCTGGTATTCAAGCCTGCACATAAAGAAGGGGCTGTTTGATTTGCAGGGCACTGGGGAGCTGCCAGGTATGTGCAGTCCAGGTCTCCCAGTGCTCCACACAAGTGAATAATTTCATCAGACTGTCCTGACAGGGAGCTGAGGTCACTGCAGATGACAATACTGTCATCTGAGCACGCTTTTATGGATTACTTCCAGTCAGGATTATCTGTTCCTCAGAATCCCCAAGTATATAAATCAGGTCAAGGATATCCCTCTGTAACACTGCAAAAACAAACCCCTTCATTTAAACAATGAGGTAGCTGGAAACTGCCAAAACCTCTGTCAAAAGTACAGAGGTGGAATTTCCCGTTCACCCGCTTGAGTCAGGGGTGTCAAGAATGGTTAAAAAAGAAAAAAATAGCAAATAAATTTGTAAGAACCTGTGATACTGGGTGTTAAAAGAGAGTGTTTTTACTGGAATTTAATGATGGGACAATTTCTTTGTATCACTCCCTTAGCATCTCAAGAGCTCACAGTACTGCATCCAAGTGTGCAGAGAGCCACTTGGCTCACCTCAGGGCTAGAGGTATTAACTTCTAATCGCAGTTTTTAAAACATAAAATCAGGATCACTCTCTCCAAAGGGCCTTGGAATGTCTCCTCATCCAATGAAGACAAAAGGAATGTTAGCTAGCATTGAGTGGACTCAAAACATGCTCTGAGGGCAGAGTACTTTAGATAAAGTCTTTGCTCCCAGGTGACTCAGTGCAGATGTTTGAATTAACAGAAGAAATGAGGTGCCAGGTGCCTCCCCATCATCTGCTCTCATGCTACACCTAACTGCCAGCTCAGGCCCTGCAGGGCTGTGGTGGGGCAGAGCCTGGTCCCCCATGGGACACACCAGCTGCAGGGAGGGCCATCAGTCCTGAGCATCACTCAGGGGCACAGGGCATCAGAGCTAAAGGCATTTTGTATACATTGTGCTGATCAAATTTACCTGTCAATGCATTCTGAGCCCCTCCTGGCAGATTGCTCATAGATAACTGAGATCCATTAAGGGCTGATGTGTGATCTAGGATGACCTGGATGCAGTGACTCACTGCAGTGATGTGGCCAAGGCCACCCTGGGGCTGCAGAGGCCAGCTACCCACATCTGCCCTGAGCCCATGGCCCCTCTGCTTTCTGGGACATGCTGACACAAGCTGCAGCATTTCAGCTGGTTCCTCCCATGCTGTGACCAAGAGCTATGTGAAGCCAAATATCTTCCAGTAAGACAACTAATTTTAGTCATGCAACTTCAGACACAGAGAATCTGAAATGAGCATTTTGACAGTATGTCTTGTAGAGAAGTTTGCAGAAGTGACCTACAGTGTTAAGTGATTTTCCCTAGAACATTATATGTGGTATTTAATATCTTACCTTACAGGATTATTATTTCTACAAATTTGGTGTCACAGGCCCAGTTTAGTCACTAAAAGCCCTCTGTGGATGTGATTTAGTCTTCTAGGAAAATCTTATTTGGGAAGCAACAGAATTTTCCTAAATTAGGTTGCTGAATTAACATACCGTGGCATCGTCTGAACCAGAGGCAAAAGCATCTCCACTTGGGTAATATCTGTGCACAAGTGAAAGAAGACCAGAACACATTACATTACTTGGATGAGCTCAGACTTCAGAAATAGAATCAACAGCACATTGCCCAACACTGCAAACGTGTCCTCTCCCAGAAACACACTGACCTGACACTGTTGATATCTGAATCGTGGGTTTCAAACGACTGCACGCACTGCCCAGACCGCATGTCCCAAACCATGGCTTTCTTGTCACATCCCTAGTAAGGAAAAAAAATCATTGCAGTTGTGCAAATGGTGACATTCACCCCTCCTGTGGCTGATATTCATCACCAAGCTCACTACATTCAGAGGCTCTGAACATCACAGCTCTGAGATTTACCCAGCTGAGCAGCTCCAGAACTGGCTGCAGTGGTACCCTCAGCTATGCTGTTGCAGGTGGGAGCAGAGTTCCTCAGGAAGGCTGGAGCTGCCCTGCACTCACAGCCCTGCTCTGCTTGTGCTGCTGCCCTACCTCTGTCTGCAGCCCACCACAGCACAGAGGTGCACAACTGACCTGCTCCCTGACCACTTAACCAATATAAAATACCACTACCCAGCATTTAAAGGTTTATAACTAATTCTTGTCATACTCTGAAAGAGAAAACTAAACCAGGGCATCCAGAGGGTTTCTAGCCCAGCCTCCTACCAGGGTTATGCCCTGTCAAAGCTCTGCACGCACACACTCGATGGTATGGTTGGGATGAGAAAAACAGCATAGCAGCTCTTCATCTCACCCTCAAGCCAAAACCTGCCCTTCTAAGCTGTGCTTTGAAAGGATCATTTAACACTCACTGCTCAGTGCACCCTGAATTCCGTGGGGCTTGGCCCATGTAGTCTACACTGTCCTTGGGGCAAGAACCATCTCATACCCGACGGGCCACGCTCTCAGCTGCAATGTCTCACTGCTGTCACAGTGGTACTGACAGGAAAAAGAACATGGACTTTGCTTGGAAGAGTGATGGGAGATTTTAATAAACTTGCCCTGCTGAGGAGCAGGCAGGCTGAGCTCCAGGGGCTCAGCCTCCCTGAGGCTGTGTGGGAAGAGCAGGGCAGGCCAGGTGGCTGCTGCTTCTGCTGAGCCAGAGCACCCTGCTCACCAGACCATGCCACACGTTATTTATTTTAATCAAATATGATAGCTAATTAAATTAAACAGTTTCATCACAATTCACATATTTCTCTCTCTCTTTTTAAAAAGTCTGTTGTTATAATGAAATCCTACTGTTTTTAGTAAAGATGCCATTATTTAAAAGACGCAATGCTCCTTGGCACCAGCTTGTGGTTTCTGCACCAGGGAAACCAAACAGGATAAAGAATCTTTTGGACCCAGCATATTTCCCTCTCAAGCCCCACCAAAGCCCAAGCCCAGCCCTTCATATTGCTTCCATGTGCACTGTTCTTACTGACCCCTCTGGGAGTTTGGGAGCAAGACCATTCTGACAAGCTGGTGCTTTGACTCCTAAGGTTTTGAAGGAGAAACCAGCCACCACCTGTGGAGAGATGGTCCCCCTGGGTGATACCCAACTCAGCTGAGGAGCCTTGCTGAGAGGGCACTGAGCACAACAGCCCTGAGCTTACCCAGGAGGGCTGGAATTTTCAGTTCAGCCGTTAAATGTAACAGCACCCAGCCCACATGCTGATACACTGACATTGCTTATTCCAGCTCAAGGTTACTGTGCCACAGAGGCCCAGTATTCAGGAATCTCTCCATGCCACCCTACCTTCCTGCTGTTCTGCCTGTACCTGCACTGACACGATGTCAGACAGGTCTTCACTGAAGTGGTGTTTTGCATGTGATGAATTAAGTGAATGCCTGTAAGCACAGACATGCCCAAGCTGCTCCATCAACACAAGCATGACATATTCCCTTAGTGGTAGCAGAGCTGCTTGTGATTCCTTGCCCTATAATAAGCTGAGCTGTTCCCAGGGAGAATGAACCTATCCTTTCTGGGAAGCAAGCCTGGTGACAGGAAAACCCGAGAGAAGTAATGCACTTGGATGGAATTAGCTTTCAGTCACGCTTCAGAGCAGCTGTGCTACCAGCAGGCAAGCTGGGCCAGCGTGCTGGACTCTGCTCCTGATGTGCCAGCAAGATTTGATCAAAAGAGCCATAACAGAAGAGGTCCAGGTATATTGTGTAGGGATAAGACCACGACTCCAAGCACCCCTAACTCTGGCACAAGGACCATTTCCATCATCAAATACAGGATCAACCAGTGCTGGTGGGGCTCAGAAACCAGCAGTTATTGGTACCTTCAGCAGAGTTACTGGTAGTAACTGGCCTCTCAGCTCCTGCCAGCTCTCATCTGCACACTCCCTTTCTAATGTGGGAAAGACAAAGATCACCTTGAAAAGGACTTGAGCCCCATCCCACCCACCTTTATGCCTGGCCTGCCTCATTACCAGGCTGTGTGCCAATGGCTCAGCTGCCTGGGAACAGTGATCCCTCAGCAGGACTTGATTTGGAAGATGCTCTCGGTACTTTCCCTGACCAGTCCAGTCCTGCAGCCCCAGTGAGGTTTGTGTGCTCCCCTGCACCAGGACAGGGGAGTGTTGGACTGATGAAGGGGCTTTAAATGCCTCTGGTACCACTGGAAGGCACGGAGGACTCAGCAACAGCTGAAGATGTGGCCACACCTCATCTCCCTGCTCCAGTTTGCACGAGGGGTTAGCCAGTGTCCAAGCTGCCCCTTGACTCTGGGGACACAGTGACACACACATTATTGCAACCCCACTTCAATGCCCTGAGCACAACCTGAGGCCTGTCACACCCCACCTGGCTCTAGAGATCTGGGCACAGGGAAGGAGCGAAGCATGGGAGGTCCTCTGCTGTCCCAGGCTCCCACCCACAGGGACTCACACCTCCACTGTGGTAGGAGCCCCATCTCTAACTCTGAGCCTTCCCCTTCCCAGCAGAGGCGTTGTTTTGATCTCTGGATTGCTTTGATGTGGGGTGGAACTTGCTAAGTAAGCAGAACTGCAGTCAGACTGGCTGGGTGGGTTTGACCCCACAGTCAGGGGTTTAATTTGCTCCAGCTTGGAAAATGTGCTTGCAATGAATGGATTGCACTGGGGCATCCAACATACACTCCAGCACTCTCTCAATAACATCATGAGCCTCCCACTTTGCTGCCTTTTCACTCCTATATCCTTAGTTTTATATTATGAGAGGAAGCTCCTGCTTACCCCAGAGACAAATGTATTTCCTGTTTCAGAAGGGGCCAGGTCCAGGCACAGGACATCAGCTCCATGACCATGGAAACTCTGTAGAAGTTGCCCACTCTCAACATCCCATAGAGCACAAGTTCCATCTCCACTTGCTGTCAGGATCTATAGGATGTGGGAAGAAGAGTCACAATACAAGAATCAGCTGATGACCTTCAGGTCACAAAGAAACAACTGACATCCTACACAAACACCAAAGGACAGCTTTAATTTAGTGAAATATTGGGCAATAAATCACAGCCATAAGCCAACATACAGCTAAGTACAGCTTATAGTTTTTATTTTTAAGGAAAGAAAGTAGAGTGAAAAAGAGGGCTGTATGGACACCACTATCCCTACACAATGTTTCAGTAATGGTCCCTTTTGTGTGGTGGGGTTTGCACAACTGACAGGAGTAAGGATCTGCTGGCATTTTCATATTCTCTAAAAAGGAGTCAGAACAACACTGCTATTCCTGTCTGCCTCTGTATTTCACTCTATCCATATTTGGCTGCTGGAATTCAGCTCAGGTAAATGGAAGAACTCTTGGAGTTAAGTATACCTGTTTAACTCTCTTTTTTTTTTTTCTTTCTGCTTGAAATAGGTTAAACCAAATTAATTTAGCTTAAGACATGGATTTTCTGAAAGGGAAGTAAGCCTGTCTAGACAGTTGTTTGATAAGTCCATCAGCTCTCACTTGTCCTGAACCATTTGTGTGTGAAAGGGCTTGAACATACACTGCCCAAACACAGCTCACAGCTTCCCATCTGCTACAGTACTTGTAGAAAGCACATGTGATCAGAGCTTGTTATTGTGGCTAAATCCTGATGATGCTCAATTGTTCAAAATTTCCCCTTGGCACCCGAAACTGTTATGCAATCACAAATTCTGTAGGTTGAAAGAGTCCCTGTGCACTGGTGTGGAAGGAAGCAAGGGTGAACGTAGGAGGGCTCTCAGTTTTGTACACAGGTTTTTCTCATGGTTGGTGAGGAAACTCAAGCGATCCCAGTGGGTAGTTACAAGTTGAAAACAAAATTCTCTTCAAGAAGAAAATGATCACACAGTCACGAAACCATTCACAGAGCTGCATAAAGGTTAAACACTGAACATGTTTGACAGATGCTCCAAAAATTCTTCCCGTAAACAGAGGTCTGCAAAGCTGCAGAACAGACTGTTCCAAATCCTACAGCAGAGAGATGCTAATGCTCTCAGATGATAATAGCAGAAGAAAGTCCTCAATTGTCTTCCCAGCCAGTTTTGAGCCTCGATGAACTCCCCTGTTCTGGGGAATGTTTGTACTTGGCTGAGGAATGAAGACATTCAGCTCTGAGGATTTTCTCTGTAACACTGTGGAAGGGAATATGAAGGGAATAGGAGTGGCTAAAGGTGTAAGGGAAGGGTGTCTGTTGGCAACCCAGAGCTCCAGCTAATGCCTAAAGAGAAATGATATGGACTCAACTTCAGGGCTGCTCCTCAGCCCTGCCACACTTGGGAGCATGGCTGCCTGCCCTATGCAAAACACTTGAGATCCCAATTAACTGCTGCTATTAATACCCAGGGAGCATTGTCACGTGGGGAGCATTATCACACCACAGAGCTGCAGATACCTAATTTAGGAAGTGAGGCTCCCTGGCTCTCTGCTCACTGGGGCAGGGGAGGCTCTTTTAAACAAGATTGGATTGGGGCACTGGGAACAAGGTGTGTGGGTCACACAGCCCTGCAGCTCAGGGTCCATGTGAGAACAAGATGAGCAGCAAGGGTGGGATCCCTTTTCAGCACCCACAGCTGGGAATGACTCACAATGAGCCACCCCCAGATCTCCTCTCTTTGCACTGCACAGCCCAAAGCCCATGAGCACACTAAGCCCTAAACTCCTACCCAGTCTCCCATGCCTCTGTGAGCAAAGTGAGCTGCAGTTTAAGAGAGCAGTCAGGGCAGAGCTGCAGCCCTGGCAGCACCTAGCAGTGGGAGCTGTGGGGACACCTTCACCTCATGCTGGAGCTGCTCCAGGATAGCACCACATCCCTCCTGATGCACATTGGGAGAGCAGAGCTGCTCTGCACACAGCTGGCAAAGCTCCTGCACAATGTACTTGTTGCACTATGCACCCTCAGAGTTACTAAATAATTTTAATTCTCAAATTTTAATTCTGATGCCTTTATGTAAATGGAAAAAATATAAGAAATCTGGGATTCTCTAGGATCCTCTACATAACAGGGTCCTAAAGGAAACTTGACCAACCTGTTGCTTGTATTTGTTTGAATAATAACATGCAGTGCCATATGATCACTTATAAGCCTATTATAAGAAAACGTCTTTTTAAAGACTTCAGAAAAATTTCTGACTTGCTAAATATAAAGCACTTTAATCCACTGTGACTTAACAATAGTAATACATGACCTTCAATATCAATGCAGTTAGCTGTATTTAATATGGAAAAAAAAAATTTCTTTCTTATTATGAAAAAAAATTGCTATTTTTCCTGTCATAGGATTTAATCTCAAAGCATTTAGGTATAGACAAGAAAAGAGAAAACTGGGTTTATATCTCATCAAAAACATTCCACTTAATGTAGACTCTAATTCCATGCAGCTCCTGCACAGGAAGGTCAGGGCTAAGCAAGCCTGAGTGCTGGGTACCTCCACCACTTGTTTCCATGGCAATGGACTTAAATTAGCACCTAAGAGTCATTACAGAAACCAGAGAGTGACAAACAACAACATACTCTCAGCTTCACATGTCCTGAAATAGAAGCTGATATTTCCTTCAGAAGAGCTCCAAATATCTGGAAGAAGGGGACATGGTATTCCCTTTCCAGCAGCTCTATTGACATAGAGAGCTATAAAAATGCTCCATTCTGCCACTTATTTTGCTGCAGAGCTGCACTGAGAAGCACTTTAATTAAATTCAGAAACCAGAGAGGACAAGGGGATTATCCTGGCTCCTTTCATCATCTTCTGTGTTCCTAGAGAAAGAGATCTTTGAGATATTGAATAGAGAGGAAGGCTGGCTTGGTCTCAGATCTGCATTCAATTCCTGGCTTTGCCATCACCTCCCATTGTGGGCCTCTGTGCTCCACCCCACTGCCTGCGAGATGGGAACAGCATCACTCCTTTCCCTTGAGGGAACACAGCACTGCATGTAGAAACAGCAGGTATGGCCCTGTGGGGCCATGCTCAAGCTCAATTGCATCACTTGGTACAAATAAAAAATACTTTGAATGAAAGCAAAAGCAAATGTTGCCGGATGTCCGGGACAGAGCAGGCAAACAATACAGTCAGCATCAGCTGGCACAGCACCCAACCCAGTCCTGGCTGAACCAGGTTTTAACTGTTTGCAATAGTCTGGGCTCCTAAAAGCACAAACTGGGGAGCAGAGAACAAACAGGTACCAGAAAGCTCCCTATGCAGAAGCCACAGGCCTTTGCAGGGACAGCCTGGTCATGGGCTGTGACAAGCATTCCCTTACAGCAGCTTTTGCAGCACCTTCATTGCCCCCTGTGAGGGTGTTCCAGCTGCCCCTGCAGGGGCAGGACGTGGCTCTGGGTGCCCCAGGAGCAAGGAAGGACACGTGCACTGCACCTGAGTACAGCTCCTGTTAGGTGATGGTGAACAGTGGGTAGGGAACGCATTTACCTGCATGTCTGAGTTAGTGAAGCTGCAGGCAGACAAGTAGTTCGTGTGCATTGCAACAGATTTCTTCTTTGCAGCCATATTTTCATTTTTTTCAAATGTCAGAGGGTACACAGAACACTTGTTGTCCAGGCCGCTGAAGAGAGTAATAATAGCAGTAACAGAGAGAGGAAAACTGGTTAAAACTGCAACGACAAAAGGCGAGTGCTGATAAGAAGGACACCACCTGTCAGCGCAGTGCTGCCAAACCCTTACAAGCACCGACTTCCCTGTATTGTGCTGTGTGGGATCTCCCTGTGCAGGGAAGCCCCAGCTGCCTCACCAGCCTGGCTGCTTTACAGAACTTGAACAGCTGCGCCTCAGTATTTTTCACCCTTATCAAGTTTATAAATGGCACTGAATGAAACCTCACGAAAGTATAAGCTGGGAGGTGACAGCAGCCACCTCAGGGTTAATGTTTCACATGCAGCCAAACTGCCATTTTTCTGCTGACATCTGTCATGGCAAAGATCACTATTTCAGCATCATTATACACCTACCTTAACAAATGTGCTCCTACAGAAGAGGCAGCATAGCCAGTAGTAGGTGTGAAGACAAAACTTAAAGCACAGTTTGGAAAAAAGACAACAGAAGCACTGACCCCTGTAGCTGCTGCCCCACTCCTGAACAGTTGTACCAGTTAAGCTGCATCGGACCCAGGAATCATTTCTTATATCTGTCCCCTTCCTAGAGCTGTGGTAGATCAGTCCTGCCCTGGTCCCTGGGATCCTGGCACACCACCAGTTGCTGGTTCTGTGCCTAACATTATGTGCATGGCACTTAACTGACACCACAACAGAAATACAGAATTAGGTGCAATGTATACATGCACTCCCTGTCTCTGCTGCAAGTGTAAAGACAGAGCTCGCTTGCCATTCTTCGGGTTCTAGTCAAAAACAATTTCCAGACTCTTTTCCACACAGAGTTTGCTTCTCTGTCTCAGTCTGCAAGCTGCACCCTGAAGTCTCCCTTTGTTCCTTTCTCTCACCCCAAGCCTGCTTTGTCGGATCCACCCAGTTCCTTCTTACAAGATGTTTTGCCAACACTTCATCTCTGTTTTTTCCGCTATATAAACTTATTTTTTTCAAAGCCAAGCCCTCAAAAAACCACAAGGTTATCAAGGATGGGGTTACTTCTCCCCATCCCATCTTAGCAAGATCTATTCACATACTGGTAATCATTAATGATGAACCTCTACGTCATAAAAAAATGAGTGCAAAGTAAGAACACAATTAAAACCTCTTTCCCTTAGAAAATATATCCAACATAGACAACCACACTAGAAAAGGGAAGTTGCATGCATGCAGAATTCCTAACCCATGATATAAATGCTGAAAGAGGATTATTTTCCATGCTTACACAACAAATGTTATTGCACTGAAGTCAGTGGAGATAATATGTACGAGCCATTATGGAAATAGAATCAGAGGCACTTAATGTAGACCTTCCACCCACAATCACAGCATGCAAACTTCTATCTCTCAGCTTGTGAAGCCACCAGGACACTGCAACAAATCCAACTTCTCTGTGGAAGCTGCTGTGGAAGCTGGGAACTTACCCACAAGCAATGGCACATCCAGAAGGGGCATAAGCACATGCCATGACCCAGGTACACGGCATCGTCACGGCGTGTTCCTGAAACACAGCACCCTTTAGACTGGGACTCACTGCTCCTCCAGCCCATGCAGGGAAACAGTGGGACTGATCAGTTCAGTATTTCTGTGGCACATCCTCAGGGTCAGTGCAAGCTAGAGGTGTTTCCCCCAGCCATAACTCAACAGGTAAATCAACAACCCTGACTGCAGAACGCAGCAGAGCAGCAGGAGGATGGTCAGTCCTTCTCTGACACTCTCCACCTTATTTATGAGCCCTAGACTGATCACAGAGCACGTTTTGTTGGGTCATCCAGTGCTGTGAAAGGCCCCCACTGCTGCACATGTAAAAGTGAGTTAAAAACAAGTAGTTTTTCCTCATCTGTGTGGTGCAGGCAGGGCAGCCCAGACAGGGCTCAGCCATTTCACAGTGAACACCACAGCTGAAGGATCCCCAGATCACACACAGCTCCTGCTACAGGAGTGCCCAGGAAAGGTTCCCCTGTTTTGCTGGCTGGGCTTTGCCTCCCTTGTGAGCAAAGAGGCTGGATCAGACTCTCCCACTGGAGCCCACGAGAAACCCCAGTGCCCTGACAGGGACTTTGCTCAGAAACAGGTCAGAAGGGATGTGACTTGTCCTGGGCTCCTTTTTGTGGGGTGCTAGTGGAAGTCTGCATTTTATCCCATTATCTCTCTGCCTCCTCTGACGCCTGTGAGCCCTTCACCCAATCCCCGTGTCATTTGCCCTAAGCACAGAATTTTGTAAAGTTTCACTTACTTTGTTGGTCGTGAAGGAATCCCACACGATCACCTTCCCATCCTAAATGAAAGCACAGAGAAAGAGAAACTGAGGCCTTCCAGAGACGTGGCTGCTTCCCAGCTTGGAGAAAACTCTGCTGCTCATTTCCTCTCCCCAGTCTGTTCTGTCCTTTTGTCTCCATTTCAACAACAGCACAGTGATCACAGTGAAGCACCAAGGAGACACTTGTCAGTAGTGCTGTTGTACCTACCACAAGAGAAGTGTATCTCCTCCTCTCTGAGATGACTCATGTTTGATTAAAAGACCTATTTATTTTTCAATGTTTTTCTCTTCCCTCTTAATGGCTCCATGAGTTTTCCATTCACCTGCAGCACATGCCACAGACAGGGCCATCTCCTCAGGAACCTGCCACCTGTAAGGCCTCACCTGCCCCAGCTGACTGTTTATGGATATTGCACTGTCTATTCATCTTCCATTCCCAGTCTGATCCTGGTTTTTACTTTACTTGTCACTACACTTACTTAACCTTCAATTATCCATTATACAACCAGCTGAACAGCCATCACAGAGCCTTGTACAGAGAGCAGCACAATCACTTGGTGTACACCAGCTACACTCGTGCCAGCTACTTTGCCTTATGCATGTAAAATTGTAATCTTACTGTATCATGAAAGTGAAATATTTATTGTTGAGCAACAACTGCTTCTGTACCTGGACTTACAGTTCTTAAAATAGAGTAAAAAATGCATTTCAACCTGTCTGTTCAGTTTTCTGATCTACACACTAACATTTTAACCACTTTAAAAAGTGTGACATTAAATATTTAAATTATTCTCTTTGTGGAGATCACCATGAATGGTAAAAACTCACAGTAAGTGAAGGTGGTTTGCAATGCAGATTGCCTATTTTTATCCCTCAAGTGAGACCCCTGATAGATTTCATGTAGGTCAGTGAACAGCTGTGAGATGCAACAAGCTCACTCACTGCCATACTGGGCTCAGGATGAACCAGGGGATCTAGAAAGCAATTATCTCATTACCTCCTCCAGCTTATGAGACTGGTCTTGAGCAGGTGTTAGGACTGTTTCTCAAAATGCCCAACTAAATGCAGTAATTTTGGCAGGATATCTGAAGCTTTCAAGGTCATATCAATCATACAGACTGCAGAAGAAATTTCTGTGCATAGAAATCTCTAAGAAAAAAAATCAACATTTCTTCTCTTTTCCTGATTATTTCCTCTGAACACATAACTTGAAAAATTTGCTAAGTATTTAATCTGTAAAGAACAAGGAAATAGATGTAGCCTCACATGAGTCTACTTTTTACTGTAGAAGGGAATATGGGAAAATGTGTGTTATGACCAGGCAAGAAATATTTAGGGTATTAGCTACAAGAGGTGTACCAATGATTCAAAGTTTGGATTTACACTCCCTGAACAAACACATTGGCAGTGAACTTTTTCAGGGCGTCTTGAAAACATTTACAATAATCCCAGGTACCATCTGATAGCAAGAAGATTTGTATAGTGCCCAACAGCATACCTGGGAAGAGCTCACAATTCTTCTCTTGTCCTTGCACCAGTCCATGCAGAGAACTTTGTTTCCATGGCCCTTCAGGGTCCTCCTGGTCTTCATCACAAACTGTCCCAGTGCCTCCACACGCTCTGCCACCTGGTGAACTGCAGACAGCTGGTGGTTAGAGAGCCCTTCATCAAAGCTCTGCCCTGGCAAATATCTGTTTATGAGTAATGCCCCTGGAGGGATTAATCCCTGAAGTTTGAGTCCAATGAGCTCTGCTTCAGAGCTGGCAGGTGGGCGGCACAGGAACATATTCACCAGATAAACACAAGGATGGATTCACTCAGGGTTGAATTCCAGGGATGTAGCAGCTGAAGCTCTTGCAGACCATCCTACCCAAGTGTAACTGGAAAACAGATTACCCCTTTGCCCTCCTTTACTGGGAAATGTTGAGGCCTGCAGGTGGACAGACAGGAGGTGAGACCCAGCTGCAGCACTGGGCTGGTGCAGTGGGATACAGGTACTGGCGCTGGTGACTCTGCTGTGCCATCCCTTCTGGTGGCCAGGACACAGCTCTGAGTGAGCAGGAAGCTGGACATTTGCCCTAAGAGTGCACTACCCAACTTGCCAACAATAACTATGGACATCAAGGACTTTCCCTCTACAAAAGAGGGAAACAGAGGGCAGGCAGGCAACTTTCCTGAGCAGCATCCTTTGGTGGAGAAGTCATTTCTTTGGTACCTCATTTAACAGCAGTACTTTCAGCAAATGTTCTTCAAAACCTGACAAATTTACATTTCTGCTTGTGCAAACTGACTTTGACATAAAATTCATGCAGCTGACACAATTTGAAGGTGTCTCATATAACCCTGGTGCCTCAAGCTGAGATCCCCTGTAAATGTGTGGGAGAAAGTGCCATCTGAGGAAACCTATTTGTCCTGCTCCAGCATGTTCATCCTGTGTGGAGCTGAGTAGGGCTAGGATGTATCTCAGCACCCAGGGACAGCTCTTCACACACAGGGAGGGTGAGACTCCTCACTTCAAGTCCCACAGCAGAGTAGAGATCCTGAGGCTGGAGACTCTGGCACCAGAATTAAGAATTCCTCTGTCTGGAGGAGAGCTGATCCACACCAAAACCTAAGATGACCCAGCTGCTGCTGGCTGTGGGGGCAATGCCTGGCTCAAACCTTCTGAAATAAACGGAGAAGCTCACATGCTTTAATGAGCTGGAAGAGGAAATTTTGAGCTTTTCACTGCCCTGCTGGAGACTGAGCTTCACCCCCATGGCAGGTGGTGCTTTGGAGCTGCTTGCTACTTCATCCTTCATCACTTTTCTGGGGCTGGGAAGGGCTGTGACAGTGAGAGCAGGCATCCTGAACTTCCAGATCATTTCTTGGCACAGGCTCAGTGAAGCAATTTCTGCCCAAGGCAGAGACTGATTTCTAGTGGATTACCTTTTCAAGAGTTGTCTTTCAAAGCCACCAACCCCACAGGCAGTGCCAGAATAATGCTCTCAGCTGAAATATCTGCTGAGCCAGGGGACAAGCGCTGTCCACCATTCCTCACGACTTGCCCATAAGTCAGAAGCAAGTTTCTGAGAAAGTACCCTATAAACCCACTGAGGAAAAGATACATTCCCCCTGCTACTGCCCATAGACACCTGCCAAATGATCCAATCAAAAGCCATGAAAACACAGGACAGGAGGTTATGGCAGGTGGAAAGATGCTTGTGTCCAGAATATATTTGAAAAATAAATGTTTCACAGACTCTGGACAAATGGTTTCCATTATGTGAAGGCAGCTGAGACTCTGTGAAATTGTTTGGTTTAGCCTCACTGATTCCCTGAGGATGCTTATCTCCAACCACAGCCATAATAATCCTGCTCCTGCCCAGCACAGGGCTGAGAGTCAGACAGATATTTTTAACCATTCACCAATATTGTTCAAAGATAGTGGAAAATCATGCACTCAGACAAATAGATTAGCTAAAGCCAGTAAACAGCTTGAGTAGTTTTACAGAAGTCCAGATAAAACCGCCTATTTTCCTTTAAAATACTGTTTGGCCTGAACAGGAGGTGTGGAATTGATGCAGATACTCTTGGGTCTTTGATCTTTTCTGTGTTGGGTCTAATGGTCTCTCTGGCCCTAAAAATCCATGGATCACACAAACAGAACAAACTTTCGTCTACATCCAAAATTTTAAGCTCTTGAATTGACTCCTTAAAGTTATAAGACTGCAAACCAAATGCATGTTTGGCATTTCCTTTTTCTATGCACACTTTGAGAGCTGCTGTTCAGAACCAATTGAACAAATAAGGACAATCCTGTTTCAGCCAGCTATTTGTTTTGGGAACCACAGAGGGAAAGTCATGATCCAAGCAAAAGAATGCAGAAGATACAATTTTAGATTAGGGGGAAAAAATCCAAACCAACCACGTAAAAATCAGAAATGATGCCTTATTCTGAAAGTTACAAACTCTGCAGAAATAGTACTTGGGAATAATTTAGGTGTAAATAAGCTCTGATACAGAATAAATTATATAAAATATCATAAGGGAGCATTGTTCTACAGCAGCATAACACTTTTGTCTCAGAAATGCTGTAATGGTTTTGCAAACACAGCTTTCTCATGGAAATTCACAGATTTTATATATGACAAAGAACACCCACGACTTTCAATGGCACACACAGTTACAGTATCACTGTAATCATAGGCAAAATTTTGTGAGCAAAAATGGGTTTAAGAATACGCTTAAGAGGTCTGTTAACCAAAGACTCTGCCACTTCTGATACAGAAATGGTACTATAGGAATATGGTGATTTATGGTAATGTTTCTGTAATGAGGACATCTTTGTTTATTTAACAATTCTGATTAATAGGACATTCATATGACATGAATGTCTAACTTAGACAAGAAAATGTTCTATTTATTCCAGAATATATATATATATATATATATATATATATATATATATATATATATATAATTGTAACCCTTTCCAACCTGAAAATCAAAAGTGTTTTTCAGTCCCTCAATCTTACAAAGCACTAAGAACCAAGTTACTGGATACAAGCTCAGATTCCTTTTCAATGCCTAAGGCATCAGGACACATGAAAGAAAAGTTTTAATGACCCACTAATATTTTTAATAGAGTGAGCTACATTACTTCAGACAAAAACTGTAACTTACATGCTTTTCTTAAAAAAAAAACCAAAAGCAAAAAAAAAAAAAAAAAAAAACACAAACGAAACCAAAACAAAACCCTGGATTTTATCGTTGTAATTATAAAATGACATCATGATTATAATATTTTATATCTCAGAACTTGTGGATACCCATTTGAAAAGCTCCATTAACGTAAGGTGAATTTCCTTTTCCTGAAAGGGGCAGGGGGAGGGCCGGGCTGAGCTCTGTCCATCGCATTTGCTGGGTTATCCCCGCATCCTGAAGCCGCAGCTGGTCACGGTGAGTTGCACACTGACAGCTCCAGCACTGACTCACCGCACCTCTGAATCAGCACCGCATCCCTGCAACTTGTTACCCTGGCAGAAAAGGGGCAGAGCAGCTGGTTTCGGAAAAAATGCTCCTTTTTAAGCCCTTCCACACCTCGGGTGAAATCCCGGCCTCATTAATGCAAATTCCCATCAACTTCCACACGGCTGGGGTTCATCCTGGCTGCTGACACTGCACCCAGCCGGTGTGCGGGTGAATCCCGGGCTGTACCGAGGCTATTTGAGGGTCCCCGCCCCGCCGGGCCGTGCCGGAGCGCCGCGGGGCCGGGGGTGCTGCGGGCCCTGCCCGGCCCAGGCCCTGCACCGGAGCCACGGGCACGGCACGGCGCTGTCCGGGGCCCCGGGGCACGGCGTGTCAGCCTGCAGGGCCTGGGGCAGCGCTCCGGCCCCGCTCCCGGCCCGGCCCCCGGCCCCGCTCCCGGCCGGGCCCAGCCCCGCTCCCGGCCCCGCGGCCGCCCCACCCGGCCCCACTCACGCTCCACGTCGTGCAGCTTGGCCCGTTCCTCCTCCAGCTTGCCCTTCAGGCTCTCAGCCTCGCTCTTCAGCGATGCCAGGGTCTCGTTCTCGTGCAGCCCCTCGGTTGCCATCTTTGCAAAGGAAGCGGGGAGAGCGGGGATGAGAGCGGGAGGGAGGAGGAGTTTGCCAGCCCGGCTCCCGGGGATGCTGCCGCGGCTCCTGCTGCCTCAGCAACGGCGCCGGAGCCGGCCCGGGCTCCCCCTCCCCTCCCGCTGACGTCCAGGCCAGTCCTGAGCACGCACACCGTGGAGACCAGCATCCCCATCCTGCCGCTGCAGCATCCCCATCCTGCCGCTACAACATCCCCGGTCCTGCCGGCTGCAGCATCCCCATCCTGCCGCTACAACATCCCCATCCCCGGTTCTGCAGGTTGCAGCATCCCCATCCCCATCCCCATCCTGCCGGCTGCGGCATCCCCATCCCCATCCTGCCGGCTGCAGCATCCCCCGGTCCTGCCGGCTGCAGCATCCCCTGCTGCAACATCCCAGTGATCCCCAGGCTGGCACCTGGGACCAGCCTCACCTCCTGCCCCGCTCCTACACATATCCCAGGCTCTCTTCACAGCCCAAAGGTTTCATTTCCACAGAAACACATGCCAATGCCTTTTTCTGCTACATACCTAAACTCGTTTGTACAAGTTGCACAGTGTGGGAGAAAGAAGCAAGAAAAAGCCATAGGTCACCCCAATGGCATTTTAAAATACCAGATTGGGAAGACAGACCTTGTCCAGGTTACCAAGTGCCATCTAAGCTCCATCACTCCCTGATACTCCTATGGGTACGGGGTACTGGGAGAATCAGCTATACAGGTCTCAGCAGGACAGATGCAGTGGAGAAAATGCTTCTCTTTACTATGCTTTGAATCCCTGATTTTTAAATTTGCTGTTATCAGGGTTCCTTTCCTTTTTGTTTCTCTCCTTTAGACAAGCTACCCTTTGTATCCCTTGTACATCCTACTCTCAGATGCACACAGTAGAGTCTGTGGCATTCCCATCTCTTGAAACAGAGCAGTTTCCAAAATCCCAAAGAGTTAAGAAACAGACCCCCACTTTGGTGTGGTGTGAGCCATTGGGCTCAACTCTTTGGGTTCTACTCACAACAATATGTGCTGGGCACAGGGAGCAGCTGATGTTTCCAGAGAAAGAACCATGGCACATAGCTTTTTGTTCTCTGGGAGTTCCTTGAAAATGTCCCCTTTTTATTGCAGAATTGTCCTTGATCTACAAGGAGTAACTCTGTGCAAATTGACTCCCATTATCTCCCTTTAGCCAGAAAATAGACAATCCAGTGGCTATTGTTCAGCCTAGGGATGTGCCAAGATTGGAGAGAGAGATAAGAAAACGCTTGTTTGCAGCTGTTGTTTGGACTCAGGGACATTCTGGATGAAGTGTGGGTCTCACAGAAAATAAAAGTCCCTTTCCACACTGGGTTTAGAAGCAGCGTGGCTGTCCAGCTGGGATGCCCAGGTAGAGCTGTGAGCTCTTCACCATCACTCTGGAGCTGAACTCGGCCCCTGTCTGGCCCATGTCCACAAGAGCCCTTTTAGTCAATGGCTCTGCAGGCAGAAGCCAGGTTACTTCACTGGAAATCAATTGCAGTGGATCTATTTCCAGTCACTGTCACAGAAACTGGTGTGATCTAACCCAACCAGCCTGATGGCCATAGAGGCAACCCTGAACTCATCACAAAAGAAAATGTAGGCAGTGTAAGCTATGGGTTCACACACTGCTGGATAAAGGAATATCCTTCAAAGCCCCCGAGAGTAATCAGCACATTGCAAATGCCTTCCAGCCCAGACTATGCCAAGGAAATAAAAATTGAGTATTTTTAAAGTCATATCAAAAGAACAGAAAAAAAGCAAAACCAAGAAACCCAAAGATCTCTTAGCAGGAAAGTGACAGGAAGCTTCTTCCCATGCATTATCTTCAGGTCTGAAAAACTAAACCTACTTATATTAAACTCAATAATGTAGCTGTGTCCTGGGGGACAAGCAGAAGTAGATTCTGAAGAAGAAACTTCATTTTTGAAGGATTCTAATCTATCACAAATACCTTATTTCTAACACCTGATAAGTGTGGAGAGGCCCAGAAGTTAAACCCAACAAAAGGCTGTAGGAAATTTCTTTGCCTTGACAGGAATGCATCAGCTCTCAGGAATTTGGCATAGATAACACCTATGTGTCAGACAGTTGGCATAGTTCTAACAGTGAAAAATCCAGTTTCTTGCCTTATTGATGTGAACAGTCTCACTGCCTTGTGGAATGGGATTAAAAAGTCTACAAAGAACAGCACAGAAGGTGAGAGTCTTTGGAAACCCTACATGTGCAGGCTGATATGTGATACTAATCCTGAGATGATGGGGTCGGCAGAGCCAGGAGGTGACAGGGAAGCTTCTGCTGAACAGAATGAGCTGTAGAACTGTGTGATACATAATGTATATTTCACTGGTTTGAAAAAAAAAAAAATTAAGTATTTAATTCATCTGACCAGCTCCTGCTTAACTGCCCATGCCATCATTAGCTAACCATTTCAAAATACAGGTTAGAGTAAGCCAATTGGGAGCTTTAAATAAAATGAACCAGGGCTGAATCAATTTAGATGATAGCTTAGTACGACATCAACGAGTGCCACACATGGCAAATACACCAGATTGCAGTGATGAGTGATGGGGGTCCACGGAAGAAAGTTGGTCCTGCTCTGGTAATAGTAACACTGGAGAAAATGAAGGATCTAGCAGTATCAAACAAATTGCTGCCTACCTCAAAAGTCAGGCCTTTAAAATATGTTTCCTTTCTCACTAATTCACCAGCTCATCTCTTTTCAAGTTGTAAGCTAATTTTGTGGTGAATCTAAACCAGTAAACATTGAGTTTCTACTGATTAGCACCAAATTCCAAAGCAGGCAAAAACCTAGGGGGAAGAGGATTATTTTGTCTAAAAGGCAAACAATTGAAGTAGGATGATGTCAACACTGGGAATCAGCAATTTCTAATTCTGTTATCCCTCAACATATGTTGTTTTTGGGGAAATCACCAAGACTAGCTGATGAAAATGCATGTGTACATCTGCTGGACTGAAATTAGGAGCTGCATGGGCACATCAGGGAGCTGCAGAAGGATCAGCCAGGTAGACACCATAATATGCACATGCAGCCACAAACACAACTGTGGCAAAGGATATTTTGTGCATTTTGATATAAGCCAAAGCATATGCATGGCTCTGAAAAAAACAATTTAAAAGTCAAGGATGGAATTTCCCTTCATGTGTGTATTTTTGTGCTAGTGCAAAGAGCTCTCTGTGTTCTGAATATCTGCTTTTAAACCTTTAAGAGCATACGAAGCAAGCTAAAGCCAGATTTACCAGAGAGCCCCAGACCCCTCTGCAGTGCCAATAGGAAGCCTAACAGGCTGTTAGGTGCTGGTGCAATTCCTTCTGAAGTCTCAGGCTGCTTCCACCTACCAGCTGTTCCAGCTGCTAAGAGTCCGACCTCCTTACTGTCAAAAACAGGGAGAAAGTTGCAGGAACTGTAAATAACTAACAGCCAGTTTCCTGCAATTCCAGCATGCATTTATCAAGTCATGCAAAAATTTACTGAATAAATAGCCAAGAAGGCTGTTGGCCAAGAAGGACCTGAACAAAGCAGCAATTTCGGTCGGGACAAGCAAATAAACTGGGAAGGGGCTGCCTTTTGTCTCGCAGTCATTACATCTAAACTTCCTCCTAAACAAAGTAATGCATGGGAATGTGCTGTGTCAGCCAGTAAATTGTAGACATGTACCACCTACACCTCCAAATCAGTGCTCTCATCTGCCTGTACAACAGTGCTGTGTAAACACAGCTTGCTAAGCCTTTTAGCATTTCTGCAGAGATCATTTCATCTGACACTCAAACACAACAAACTGTTGGACCCTACAGTAGAGAACACTCCTGGGGAGGAAACAGTGATGGATGTCTTCTCCAACTGATAATGCACAATGGTTTAGGAAGATAAAATAAAACTACTGCAAGCTGGACAGCAAAATTCTCAAGTTTACAAAAGGAGTTTTGGAGGCCAGCTCTTCAATAGCCACACAGGTTCATGACCTTAGCTGTGTGTTTCACCTAAAAAAACCCCACTGTGATGTCTCTGGAACAGAGCTCCCTACCAGGAGAGTGGGATATCACCTCACCACTAATTGCTGGAGCTTAGAAAGCCTCCAACAGAAGACATTCCACTGCTCTGCAACTATTTCCCACCTTATCCTCATTGTAGCAACCTCCAGCTCTGACCCAAGTACTGCAGATAGCCCAGGAGACAACCTGGTCACAGCAGGAAATGTGGGCACAAAGGAGTTGGGACAGCCCTTCCCTGGTGTCTGAGACAGACTAGGTGAATGTCATCTCCCCTGTGTCTAGTGAAGACTTTGTTGTGATGATTTAATATTTTTTTGTTGTTGTTGGTAAGTTCTTTCAAAGGCAAGTGGGAAACTCAAGATCATAGGCCAAGCAGAGCACACATGTTCAGGGAAGGTATAGGCTGGATATTAGAAAGAAATTTTTCACTGAAAGAATAATAAAGTATGGAATGTTCTTCCCAGGGAGGTGGTAGAATCACCATCTCTGTATGTGTTTAAAAAAGACTGGACATAGCACTTGGTGCTATAGTCTAGCTGAGGTGTTAGGGCATAGGTTGGACTCGATGATCTTAGAGGTCTCTTCCAACCTCATTATTCTGTGATTCTGGATCTCAGGGAAAAGATGGGCACATAAACACTTGCACAGCAAGTGTGGTACCCTAGGGTAAAAAGCTCATGGCCATTTTCCACTCAAGAATCATAAAAAATATCCTTGAACTCTGTGGCCACCTCACTTGTAGGTTTGTGGAAACACAGCTGTCTGCAGAGGTGTTTGTCTGGCAGTCTGTGGGCCTAGCAATGCTTATTTGCCGTCTAGAAAAACCCAACTTCAGAGACCCCTGCTCCATTCCCTACTGTTTGCAGTGCCCACAGCATGGCAGTGACACCAGTGACAGTGACACCAGTGGGACAGTGGCAGTGACACCAGTGGGGCAGTGACACCAGTGGGGCAGTGACACCAGTGGCACCAGTGACACCAGTGTCACCAGTGACATACCATCTCCACGCAGAGTGAGCAGTAGCTGCGTTGTTCTGATTTCACAGACACGGGCCTCAGGGGCTTCTCCTTGCTGCACTTGTCACAGGGACCAAACACAATTGCTAAAAAGGTCTGGTCCATCTTGGTGGGTCACCAGAGCTGAAAGAGAAGAAGGAGGAAAGCATCATGTGAAAAACATCAATAACTTGTTTTTAAAATTTTCAAAGTTTAATAGTAATAAAATGGTTATAAAAATAGTGATTTAATTAGAGTAATAATAATTTGGACAATTTGGATTAGGACAATATGAGACAACAGAAACAAAGAGTTACGGATGTTTGGGTATCTTTGTCTGGGCAACATGAGCCTGAAAAAGGACACACATTAACAGAGGATTAACCCTTAAAAACAATAACCTGTTACATATTCATACATCTCATACATGATGCATAAATTCCATTCAAGCACAGGATTCTGTCTGGTCAGTGTCAACTTCTTCCTCTGAATCCTGATGGCTCTTCAAGCATGAGCAAGGCAGGAAGAAGTCCGTTTCTTTTGATAAGGGAACAATAAATTCTCTTTCTCTGAAAGATTCAGGTGCCCTGTGGCTGCTATCTCGCTGTGATTCCTCTCTTTAAAAAAGTATCTTGCATAGCATAGTTTCTATTTTAACATTATGTTATAACCTAAAACTATATTTAACACACTACTTAAGAAAATTAATACAGCATAACTTTCTAACACAACACATATAATATTCATTTTAATATTTGCAAAAAGCCAATCATAAAATATACATTTTTCACAATGCACAAAGTCCAGCACAGAGCTTCCCACCACTGCTGTGCCAGCTAAGGAGCCTAGGCTGTATATAGACATCTGTGTAGGCTGGATAATCTCTCTCTGTGACTAATCTCCCAGGCTGGATGAACTGTCACTATATACAAGACAGTCATGTGCTCTGCAGAGTCTTTTTTTATGAAGAAAAACATATAGCAAAACATATTTGCACACCATTATAGTATGTGCTGTGTATAGGGGTTCACTGAATGCGGCAAAGTACTTTTAATTTGTACTTAGCCACTGCCAGCAGACAATAATCTGAAATCCACAGCAACAGCTGGACTTCTGAGAAACCTGCACTGATCAATAAATTTTGTTTTTTCCACTGCATTATAAAATAGTCATTATTATGCATTATTTTTAAAGCTGAAAATATGACCTAGGATTTGGTCAGCAGCAGCTACAAAATATTATGATCAATATGCTGTTCGAGCAGAAATTGATGCTTCAAGCACACTGACAGCTGGGTCATTACAAATCCACTTTTGTTCTCAAGCCAGGCATCTCTAACATCAAAGCACTACCAACAGAGTATTACAAACTACTTGAGGGTCAGACAAACAAATGAGAATAATATTGCAGTGTCGTTTTTGTCTGTACATTTTTCATAGGGAAAATAAGACCTTTCACCTCTTCTAAAAATGGAAGTTTTAAACAATATTTAGACTTTTACATAAAAAATGAATTTGTGGTAAACAATCAGAAGTTGTTATCGTAAGAGAGATTTAAATGGAACAAAAGAAATTCAATGACCTATGACATTTTAGAATTTGTCTGGCTGGACATTATACAAAAGTCAAATCAAACTTTGCTCTGGGTACTTGTCTCCATCCTGCTGTTTATGCTTAGGTATTTCACTGGGCTATTTGAAAAGTAAGACAATAAATGCAGAAATCCTGCCCACTTTTAAGTCAATAAAAGTTTTGGTGTTGTCTCCAGGGGATGCATGACTTCATCCCAAAACCTGTGGGAAGAAGAAATCTGTCCTGGAAGGAACTGCAGTGTAGTAATTTAAAATTTGCATGGAGATTTCAGTCAACAGTCAAGGAGGTTTATATTCCACTTGTGAAAAGCAGCGAATACGGCCTGAATATTTTAATGCGCTTTTTTGCAAATGTGAACCCAAGACCACAAGCTGCCACCCCTTCCAGGGAGCTTCTCATTTCTGTAAAATGCCTGCAGTGCCTGGGCTCAGCTCTCCTAGATCCTTAAAACTGGACATTGACAAGTGAAGAACCTGTTATTCCAAGGTTCTCAGAATCAGTGATCCCTGAGGAACCACTGATCTTATTTGAACGAAATGTCATCAGTTGCTCCACACGCTTTTGACAAGGATCTATTAGGCTTGGAATAAATACTCTGGGCAGAATTAATCTTTGATAAAATATGAGAATTCGCTGGAGTAATGTACAGGAGGAATCATACCTCCTATCAGTATTTTACTTCAGATGAGATTATGACACATTACAAAATTCTACTACAAGAGAAGCCACCAAAAGTTGTAAATAATTAAAAAGCAGTATTGCTCCTGACATAGTATACAAATCCATCACTATGACAATTTTACAAAGATATTTAAAGCAAAGAGGTCTAAAACCATTACAAGTTCTAGCACTGTAGACTGAATTTTTAACCTTACTAGGTTTTTAAAGCTACATTAGAAATTTAAAGATGGTGAATCATTAAGAAATGTGTTATTACAGAGAAATTCTGTACAATGAATCTTGTTGTAAAATAAAAAAAAAATTACCCACCTTTTCAGACAGCAAGAACCTGGAGATTCTCAAGATGGCTAAGTAAGCCCTGTGCAGCTGCTAACGTAGAAAGACAACCTTCCTATTAATTCTACTTAAAGGTATTTAAAGCTCAGCCTCTCCAGTTGCATCACCTCAGATCAGTTACATACTGGGGATTACTGATAATGACTTTATTTTAACTGCCTTCTTTTAGAACACAAAATAAAGAGCAGAAACTATTAGGCAAGCCAGACCTCACCTACCTGGTCTATACAGCAGTTTTTTGATGGTTTGTTTATAAACTAGTATTTGCTTGTTAACAAATACTAAAGTTGAAATATACCTGACAACTACTATCAACTTGGTATTCTGACAAACAGCACTGCCAATATTAAATTTATCTCATATTCTTAAAAAAATTTACAAGTCTAACAAATTGATTAGTGTCCATGCTGGCTCTTCCTTGGTTATACTTCTATGATTCTCCTGCTCTAAGACAGAAAATTTAAAATTAATAGGATTAAAAATTGCTGCTTTTCTTGCACTCTTTGAAAAAAAAATTTGGGATATTTATGAAAACATGTCTGAAAAATTTAAGAACTGCCGAAAGTCACATCTATTATTAAGATTCTATGGAAGGCACTGAATTAATGCCATTAGATTTCACATTTGGTAGCCGGGGGATCTGAACCTCAGCCCAGTAGAGACTTGGATAAAAGTAACCAGTCCTAATCATTTTTATTAGAATATTATGGGACCACAGGACTGAAAGGGACCACCTGTGCTGTTAAGCTCTATTCCCAGAAACTGCAGGAGTCACAAGTCTAAACACATCCAGAAATGCCAAAAGCATCTTACACATCTCTCCATAAGCCACATCAGTGCTTCCCCACTGCAGTAAGGATCACCACTCAACACTTTCCCAGTTGAATGAAATACCTTTCTCCTTTAGCATCATCCTAGGAAAGTTAACCTCACTAATGCCCTTCACTAAAACTGCTCCTTATAATCAGAAGAATAACAGAGAACAAAAAATAGTTTTGCATTTAAATTCTGCCTGAAGGCGTTAATATCAGCAAAAGCAAGATAAGTTCTGAGAGCATACAGTAAACTGGATAATTTTAAATTTTGTTTTAAAAATATACCTTGTTGTTTGCATACACAGCATTAATAGCATACTCCAAAAAAAGCTCTCAAAATAGCATCAAATTGTCAGAACAGTTTTCCTTGATCAACAATTTTTGTCACAACAGCACACACACCTTGACAGTTCTCTGTGATGTGGATGCAAGAGTGGGCTGTGATTTCCCTCCCGTCAGCCCAGGTAACAGACACACAGCTCCAGGAGCTGCAAAAAAAGCCTGTGCACAATTTGCAGCAACAAAAGTTGCCTCCATTAAACTATTTCCAGAAATTCATGAGGAGCCAAGGACAGCACACAATGCTGACAGGAAGAGACACAATGTTACAGCAAAGCTACTAAATTAAATAAATGTTTCTGGTGCAGTACAAGACTGACAACATTCACAAATGTTCACGTAGTTCCAAGTAACTTCTTTCAAATGATTCCATACTGAAAACATAACTATTGCATCACACAAAGAACTACAAATTGATTTAAAACTACTTTATTTAATATGTTAAAATAGTTTACCTACATGTGTTATCTTTTGTACAGCTTTTATTGTTATTGAACAAACCACAAAATTTTCCTTCATATATTTTGACTGTATCTGTGGATATCATGAGGAATATGACACTGTACATGGTAAGCACCAGCAACACTAAATAGCAAGAATGATTCCCTCTTTATACTTAAAGGTAGTTTGTGAAATTAAACAAGTACTAACACTGTAGTAATAGTAAAAAAAATCAAAGAAATTGTTTCTTAAATTAATTCATTATATTCCTTTAGCTATTTCAGAGCTTTAGTACTTGATTTCAATAACTGTGGCAAACAGAGCAGCTAGAAACCCAGCATTAGTTACCTATTTAAGGACAGTCACCGTTGTGGTGAGGTGAATGCTATTTCCCCTGCTGTTCTGACAGGGTCCAGAACTAAATAAAGTTGTTTTACTCCCTGACCACAGGGAGAAGGCTGAACAAAGCAGAAAGGAGACCATTTCTGCATTTAAAGATCCTGCAACTGAAATTACTTAAATAAAGGTGAAATGTAAGGAATTAAGCTTGGTTTATCATTAACACCAGAGCACAGCTGCTGCATCTGCTCCTATTCAGTCTCTGGACTCGAGGAGGCAAATCAGCAAAATAAGAAAGGCAGGAAGGTGATGTGTGCATAGTCAGTGTGTATTCTGAAATACATTGCACTGCAGATGGAACCAAACCAGGAGATGACTCCTGCCTTTCAGAGAACCAATCTTGTACTTCAAACCTGGATCATAGCATGAGTTTTATATCTAACTTTTCTATTACAATAACTGATAATGAACCCAATCTTGGCACTGCAGAGACCAGAACTGAAACTTGTCTCCAAGAAGAGCACCTGAGTCCCTGCTCTGGCCAAGGAGCTGTGCAGAGTGCCTGAGCTGCAGTGCAAGCACTCAGAGAGCTGAGCCAGTCCACCTACAAAAAGACATTGTGTGTTTGTAACAGCCATTCTCTTAGATTGATCTCAGTTCCCCTCTTCACAGAAAGGTGAAAGCCAGTCTCAAATATATCAAGGCAAAGAATTGAATTGTCTTGGGAAGAAAAAACCCCCTCTCATTACAGGAAGTGAAGGCAAAGAAAATTGTAAAGCAGTAACATCTATCACATGCCAGTCTTCCCACTGACTGCTGCTGACAGGGCAGCAATACAAACTTGTCAGATAAATGCTCTTCTTGTCAGCTGTGGACTAAAAACTGTATGGTAAGCTTTGTGTCCAGGTGATGATATAAAGTTATTCTTGTAGGACTGAAATGAAGGAAAAAGAGTAAGAAAAGGGAGAAGGAAATAACAAGACAAAATTACTACTACTCTTCAAGTCTTGACCAAGGAAGAAGTTTTTAACAGCTTAATTCACTGCACACTGCCATACTATCCAGCAGCTGGTGAAATGAACCATGACAGTCTGCTGTCTTTATAGAGTCTCTGAGGAAATACCAATTCACTGGCTTTATTAAACCCTCGTGAGAAAGCCAAGTTTGAAGCTGCTGGGGACTTGTATCAGTTCCAAAGCATGTGGAGAGGGGGTGAAAGGAAACGTCACTTGGAAGAGATGCTTGGTATCAAGCATCAGCTGTGGGACATCCTCACGGTTGTTTAGCATAGCCTGAAATCAGAACAGAAAGAGTGTGAAAACAATGAATTAAGAATCAAAGCAAAGCCAGTACATTGCTTTCCTCCCATGGCAAATCTTGCTTTTTCATGATGTTAAGCAGATTTGCTTGCATCACTTTCAAGTGCCTAGAAGATGAGCTTCTTAGTAATAACGTGATACAAAGGCCAAGTACAACTGTAAAGCATCAAAACAGGTATGAAGTACCCTGAGCTGAATATAGAAACATCAGGGGCAGCTCTTACCTGGACCTTCCGAACAAAGGATGGAGTCACTCTTTTCTCAAAGTCATCTATTGGAGTGTATGAGTTCAGGATCTTAACTATCTGCCCAAATTACAAAAGATTATTTTAGTGTGTCATAAAAAGGGAGAAGACAAAAAGAAGAAAGCATTATTATGACATTCTTGCTGATATTTAATTAAGGTTTCAGTAAAACATTTTGCAGTAAAGAGAGAATTTTGACTTGTCACCTACTGAGTTGTTACATATATGATGATTGCTATGACTCATTTCCAGAGGTGTCAGCAGATCAAGGAGATGTTGAAAAAGCTGAATTTATTAAGGGAAACAATAAAAAAACCCCTGTGACATACTAAAAGAAATACATTGTGGAACAAAAATGTGGGATACAACAAAGCAGGAAAGCGTTCACCACGGGAGCAGTTAAAATGCTCAAAGCAATCGGAAATAAGGAGTTAAAATTTCAGTTTAACAAGTGATGATGTGGAATGCTGAAGAATGCTACTTTTGTGAAATGAAAGTCCTATGGCTTTTTGCAACAAATTATTTTATATAGCTAAGATTCTGCAATCAGTGCTGCCAGAAGAAAACAGATGGTTCATTACCTGCACAGTAGAAAGAGATGTGCAGTGTTCACATATTTCCTTGGCATCATCATCTGTGATCTTTTTAACCTGAAGGAGCCAGGCTGCTTGAGACAGGGGCTCCAAAGTTTCTTTGGCATTGCTGCTTTGAAGATTCTTGTCCTTAAGCCATTCTTCCAAGTAGCTGATATTACATCTGGGTTAAACCATGAACAAAGAACAGAAATGTCAGGTTCCCCTTGATGAGCAGGTTACTTTGAACACTGCTAAGGAAAAATATTCTTCTAATGTTGTGTTCAAATTAATATATTTTAAGCTAAAAACAATACCTGTAGGTCATAAAAATCAAACAATTAATAGCTTATTTAACTATAAATTAAATCCTTGTTATATTTCAATTCTTATTATTTCTTCATTGTCTATTTTTTAAAGCTTGGCTAATAGAAAGCAAGTTATTAGTTTTAGCTGTTGTTTCCTGAAAATTACTAACATATGCTGGCATTGTCTACTGGCATTGTCTACTGTATGGCATTAAAACATTTATTTGCAACTGAGCATGTACAGGAAATGAGAAGCAGGGCCAGGCTTATAAAGGATGATCAGCTTTCTTCTAATAATGTTCCCAGATGGGCCAAGATTTTACTGATTTTCCTTCCCCTGAGCCTGCAGACTGACTCATGGAAAACAAATGCACTGTTTCTTCTGCAAACAGTTAGGAGCATGTTTCCTTGGTGCTTGCAACAGGAGAGATGATGCTCAATCTACACCCTCCAAGGCTCTGTCCCAGTGCCTGTCTTGTCACAGAGCATGAAACATGCAAGTCAGCTTTTGTATCCCTGCCAGCCCTGGGACACTGCACCTGTTCACTGTGGTAAGAAAGAATTAAAAATACTATTGGTCACATCACGGATGAGCTAGCATGGAAAGAATCCTAACCATGCCTGACTTTAAGCTTCTGACTGTAATTTTCTCTGCCTTTTCCTCCACTAGTGTTTCCATGGAAAGAACAATTTATAGTTGTCACATTGAGAAAGCTCAGCACAAAATACAAAGATTTGATTTTCCAAAAGAAGTAAAAACAACTGACTACTTCCAGCAGAATGGTCACAGAATATCCAGTGACTTAGAGGTGAAGGACATTACATGCAAGTGTTAAAAATTCATTCTCAGGCTTGCTGAAACTTTACTGGCTTTACCTTATCTGCATTCCTTTTCTACAGGAGCACATGTCCTTGCGGAGGAAGAGACTATTGAGGGTGACAGCTCCAATCAGAAAGAAAAGCTGCTTCACTGCCTGCTTTAGGAGCTCAGAGTCCAAGCCATTCTGACACATAGTGCTATAAAAATAGCTGAGCTGCTGCAAGATAGAGGTCATGGTGTAGGTATCCGTGTCATCTATACTGGAAGAACGCTTACGGAACCCCGTAGGTTTCAAGCCAGAAATTCCTTGAAGACTTTCATATTCCAGCATGCCTGGTACTGAAATACAACAGAAAATAACTGATGAAATCAAAATTCCCGAGGCTCCTTTCAGTTACATTAATTATTGAATAAAAACCTACTTTCAGGATATTTTAGAAGTTAATTGATACAAGAAAAATAAGATACTGACAAAGGCCTCCAGAGCACACAGTTTTAAAAAAGCATTTTATTTTTGTATGATGTTGCTCAGATTCACAGCATTATCCTAGACTAGGAAGTTTTAAGGAAAAAGTCTGGGAATATACGATTCAGTGAAATTTGTATGTGTAGAAACACACATGTAGGAACATCTAAGTCTAAATATCAGGAGAAAGAAATCTGTCCCACCCTCTGCCTCCCTGTATGAGCTTTCTCAATATGCTTCACAAGCTACATTTAGGTGCTCTTGGATTGCTATTGTCTTACCAATCATGTGCTGAATGTTGTTCTCCATCACAATAATGAATTGGTGATATATTTGAATGGCCAAATCACTGAGAATTTGTCTGTATTCTGAGAGATCAAAATGCTTCAAACTGTTTTTATTCTGACGTGGAGTGTTATGCTTCATGAATTCCTACAAGTGAGATGTAAACGTAATTAGAAATCACATAATGTGGTAATTATAAATTGTTACTGCAATGTGTTGGAGTTACTCATTCCATTTCTGGCTGAACACAGAATGAGTCAAAGCTAATTTCAATGGGTGCCTCCTGTACTTAATTTTCCAGTTAACGCTGACGTTTTCTCTGCTCCTAAAGCCAAAGGAAAGACACGCATAGATGTCAATGAACTTTGGAGCAACTCCCAGATCTCTTAAACAGAAAGCAAACCCTCCCTGCTGTCCTCTTGTTTCCCTACCCAATCCCCCTCACAAAAAAAAAAAAAACCAAAAAAAAAAAACATAAGAAAAAAGCCAACAACGTAGCTGTTTCAACTATGATGAAAAACAAAAACATTTATATCGTATGGTTGCAAAGGGATATAATTTTTGGGCTTTTCATTAGCAAAGTTCTGACTTCAAAAATCTACTCCGAATTCTAACCTGTGTGAGTTGTTTAATATTCATTAGAATGCAGATTAAAAGCAAATTCTGGATTCAGAGCTTTTCCTACTGCTGCAACCCCAGTCACAGAGTGTTGGTAATGAAGTTTAAGGGGTTTGGGTTCTGAGTGGCCCCGCTGTGGCCACGAGAGGGAGCGACTCCAAGCCCAGCTCAGGACACCCAGAGTCTATAAAACCTCTTAAAAATACAGTCAGAGTTTCCAACTGAAAAGAAACTTGAATCTCAGGATGAGATTTAGCTTAACAAGCAAGTGAAATAAAGGAAAAGAAAAACCTGAACAGTTTGTTGTTTTGCTTCTTTCCAGAGGTTTTCTTCTATTCTGGTAGCAGTAAGTATCTGAATGGCCCTAATTATAAAATAGTAAAACTGTTTTATTTATATACATAGTCAGATATCTGAAGTCCACCTCTAATAAAACTCATGTGGAAAGATTCAAATGAAGCAGCAGTTTCCATGTCATGGCTTTAACCTACTTTAGCACTTTGATGTTTCCTTCATTTCCCTTGATCCATTAATTCTGTACTGTCTTATTATTTGTATAAGACACATAACACCACTGCAGAGCAATGTGAGTATATAAATACCTGTAAGGAACACTGGTGAGCTGGTGAAGAGTTATTAATTAATGCTATTTTAAATTTCAATTAAAATCTGTCAAAAGTAATGGAATTATTTTATTAAATCAATCCTACCTCTTCCCCGCTGTATTGCTTCAAACAGTTAAGAAAATAATATGTGTTGGAAAGCCAAAAGGACAACATCTCAAAGTCTTCTGAATGTTCCTGAAAATGGTAAGTAAAGCAGTCTTACTATGGTATTGTCTCATGAAGTTAATTCAATAACTACACTTAAAACCATTACAGCATTGGTAGAACAGAGCCTATCTATAGCAGAATGAGCACAGAGCATCTGAAAGGGGCTGAACAAATCCTGCTCTGTTTTCAGGCTAACACAGAGCAAAGATCCCTCTTTTGTTTGGTAAATACTGTTTAAGTATTCTTAATAGACAGGCTAAATAATAACCCTGAACAAACAGTTCCACAATTCCTGTGGATATGTGGTGTGCTGGAGGGCTTCCTGCAAAGAAGTGTGAACAACACCTGCATTCACAAATTAAACTGCACTACATAAAAACACAGTTCTAACTATCTATCTCTCTTTTTTATTGGCTGAGTAAACACAAGCTTCTCTAATGGATAAATGGTGCTATAAATTTGTTTGTGTACAAACTGATAGGAGTTCTCTGTACAACATGTCCAACTGCATAAACCACAGTCCATTCCTGCCTGTGCTTCCTCCCTGTGTCTGGTGTTTCACTCCATTATAAATCCATAACAAAGCATTCACACAGCTGAATTTGCTATGCATACAGCATAGCAATTTTAGTTCATGATTTAATTTTGTACACGGGCTGGCCATTTGATTTTAATCGTTTGGGTTCTAGTGCTGCAGCACAGATGACATGTTGAATTACACCAGCAGCTAAGCAGTGCAAAAACCTCCTCAGAGTCCACTACTAGCTTGCTGCCAGACATACCAGCCTTCATTTCTGTCCCTCTGACTTTGAACAGTGCTGAAAGCACAGGTGCACTTCACCTAATTAGCTACTCATTGTAAAATGTAAAGTGCTTTAAATGATTTTGTCAACATCTTCAGATAAAAATAATTTATGTTAATGCATTCTGTGGATCCTGTGTTCAGCACAGCAGAACAGTTGGAGACTTTACAGGGATGCTACTACAAACCTCAAAAAGTGTCACTAATCATTATCATTCCCTTCTAGGAGTATCACCAAGTGGAACTGTTGGCATTCCCCAGGTACCACACATACATCTTGTAAGCCTTGTGTTAAAAATCAAAAAGCACAGTACAGTGCAATCAAACACAGCTCCTACCTTAACAACCTGCTTGATGCCATCAATGGTTACACTCATGAAAGACTTCAGCATGTCAGCATCGTTCAGGTAATCTGCATACCTCACACACATGAACAGGATGTGAGCTGGAAGGCCAGGAATCATATTAACAACAACTCCACGTGGCTTCAAATCTGCATGGAGGAGAGTCATCTGATTTATTATGGAAAAATCAAATTTTCAGTGTATCATTCCAAAAAAAAACAAGCACCATGCTGTTCCTTTCTGCAGTGACCAGTCACATAATAACTGATTCACTGGTGAATCTCTTGTTCCTGACCACTTCTGTAACAGTAATTCTCACATATGAGTATTAATTATATTTTCCTGAGGGGTAGGAGAGTATTGTAGCAAATTCTAAGGTCCAGCATGGGCTGTGCCAGGCAGGATAACTTCAAAAGGCAAATTACATTTAACTACCCACTGGATGCCCCACCAAGTTCCATTGCTTAGGGCCACACCTTTGTTCACAAAACCATTAACATTCAAAAGTCAGAAGAAAAGGCAGGTGTTGTTAATTTAATAATGGTACAGATGTACATGGAAAATTTGTCAAATTCACTATTAATTGTAAGCTAATAAGAAAAGCCGGTTTGGCAGCAAGATTGATACTGTAAAGTAGCTCAGATGAGGGACAAAATCCTTCTACAAGAGAAACATGAAGTATAGTTCCTTTCAGTGAAGGCAAGGACAGACAGGAGAGCAACCATCACACATGGATATAAGCACAGTGACTTACAGACTTAGTAGATGACCAGGCAGAAAGTAAATTGAAGTCCCTGGTGTGCTCTTGGGATTTAAAGCTTTAGAGGTGGATAAATAGTAAGAAAGATAACAGAGTCAGCTTTATGCAGAGTCAGAGAAATGATTTTTACACAAATAAAGCACTTCTGTACTTGAAATATCTGGTACTGGAAAGAGAGCAGTACAAATTGTACTGGTGGTAAGAAAATGGAGAAAACGGCATGAAAGTGAAATATGGTGCCATGTGGTTTTTGTTCAGTGTTCTGAGTATTGTTGTTGACTTATAAAATTCCATGTTTTACTAAAATACCGAGGATCAGATTCTGAATGATCCTTTCTTCGTCCTCTTTTTTGTACTCCATCATTCCAATGTACTCCTTGGGCACAGTGGGCACATGGGCTTCAGCTGTCAAACACAAAAGCACTGTTACCTCCAGGTTAAGGGTTAAGCTAATGGTCTAAATGTTAGAGCAAACTACTGGAGAAAAGCAGTTTTCTCTGTAATAAAGAGAGTACAGGCCCTATCCACACTGATGTTCTTATCTTATGGCTCCAAGCATTATGAGTTAATATTTATATTATTATATATATATTATATATAAATTAACATTTATATTATTCATGAAGAGCTTCCCTGGATTCAGTGGGATTACTTGCAGTAGTAAAAAATAAACAGCAAAGTTACACCTCTACATTAGACAACTTTGGAATACTTCTGAGAGCATCCTGCAGTGAAGAATTACTTTGTCTGTAAGAGCTTTGTACAGACTAACTTCACATCAGGAATCATCTGCCACTTGAAGGCTCATGGGGGGGGGTTCCTTGTCAGATGCAGAACTAAGCCTGGTGGCTCAGAGGGTTTGTGTGAGGCTGTGCATAAACTGTTGTTGGCAGGACTTTATCCCTGTGCCTGGATCTTTATCATCTAGACCAGGTCCCTGTGTGTCTGATTTAGCTAGGGAAAAAACAAACACACCAGGAAAGGACTTCTATGTAATTTGCATTGATGATTCCCTTGGTACATTTTTCTAGTGGTATTCAATATTTTCTAGAGGTATTAAATTTCTAACTCCACCCCAAACTCCACCTTTTTTAAAAATACATTCTTTCTTCAAACAGACACTGAGCATTCAAAGCTATTAAACAAAATAAATCACATAATAATATCTTACATTTTTCAATAGTCTTGGTCAGAGTTTTGATCTGATCTTCTAATTTTTTTATTATTCTGTCTTTCATGTCTAGCTTTTCTTCAAGATCCTGTAATAATCAAAGTCAGTGAGTTGACAGTAAACATAATCAAAAAATGTTTTCTACTGCTTCATGTTATTCCCACAATTAATATTATGATGTGCTTTTACTTGTATTTGCTGGAAGAAACACCCTCATACCTTTTTTTCCCCTAATTTATTTGAAGAAATATCCTACCCATACCACAAAATAATAATTTCATTCTTTTTATCCTGCATTTCAGGTACAGTTTCTTAATGACAATTTAATTTCCTCACCATGTTTTCCACAGCAAGTCGAGTTGTCACTTGCTTTATCTTGCTTTGTAGTTCACCCTGGATTTCATCTTGCATCACACCATTGCTCAGCCCCTCAATTCCTTGGATTGTGTCCTTCAGACTCTCTTTTTCTTTAACGTCTACTTCATTCTGGGCATCAGTAGTCCTAAAAATAGGTAAGAAGTCTTGTCTCTTAATCTTTTGTGAAAGCACAGTCAGATCATACTTGTCCATTAGTTATTAACTGTACAAAACACTCTAAGGCAAATCTTAAGTGGAATGTGATTTAAGAGTTTAAGTGACTCTGTAACTACAGCTTAAAGTATAGTAACACTTTTTTCTTATTTAAAAAATTATTAAAAAATTACCGTCTTTGTGTCCTGTCCCGTTCCAGCTCATAATGCAGCCGATTTGACATCTCTTCCATTTTTTTTCAATAATAAATGGCAGCAAAACCCCAAACAAAACAGAAACAACAAAATCAAAGGTATTTACTGTTCAGTACTAGTATTCAGTAAATCTTTCATACACTCATAATTTTGTTTCATCTAATGAAATGGAATGACCTGCCAGATAACGTATCAGAGAAATATGGGACTACTCCATACCACACAGAAAATTATATGGGATGAAGAATTTTGATACTACTAACTTCTTGCAGTTGGCAGTAAAACTACTCATAAATTTTAAATCAGTTGCCTAGGAAGACAGTGCAGTTACAGACACTCCAAATCCTCAGCAGGATATGCCTTCCTAAATTGAGAAGAACTTTTCCCTCTGTCTCCCACTCTGAGTTTTGCAGCATTCTCTTAAGTCTACCTCATAGAGTATGCCGTAAGTTCCAAATGATCTTTCCTTTTCATTACTGTTTCCAAAGGACATACTCCATTTCATAAATTCTTAGCAGAGCCCTATGGAATACATTTGGAGACTGAATGACCTCAAAAAGCACATATTTGCATGTATCTTATTTTTTCAGAAGAATATAACACACATTTTTCATTGCATTTCTTCCATTTTACTAATAAGAAAGTAAGCAATAAGGCAATGAAGTCATGATGGAATATTAATTCAGCCTTTAGAAGTTCAGTTCAAGGGAATTCATCAAGTTCACCTCAACCAACTGAAAGACTGGGGGCCGTAGTGGGACCATTACCTTGCAACTTTATGGTCTGCTCTTGAAGACGGTTTTCAAGGTCTAATTTTTGATTTTCAAGTTCAGCAACTTGCTGCTTAAGATCTGGGATTACCTTTTAGAGAAAAAGGAGATTTGTGTATTTCAGCACCTTCCTTCTTTTCAAATCCCTGCAATAGTTCCTAAGTCACCCCATGACCCTGAACTGCCAATAGTCCAAACCAGAGGGAGGCTCTGGGGAGGTTCTGCTGCCTGCTTGCCTGACTTGTTTGACTTTTCTGAAGGCACCTTCTGCCAGCCACTCTTAAAAACTAAATACTGAGCTAATCAAATAGTTGGACTTTCCCACTACTACCATTGTTTTGTTCTAGTTTAAAGGAAATTACACTATGGCTTTAATTTCCCCAGTTCAATTAACAGTGAAAAAAACCCCTCGACATTCCACAAAACAGTTACAAACATAATACCATAAATAACTTTTCCTTTTATTTTCGATTTTTGTAACTCTATCAAAAACATTTCCTCTATTATTTTTCAGAAAAATGATATGGTATGTGCTATCTTCTGGAACAACACAAGTTCCTTGTGTCAGACAGACTGACACAGCACCAGGTGTCAGGCTCTGCAGCCGTGCCTGTAGCTGCTTTTGGAATGTGTAGCTGCCCTCTGGTGGGGAGAGCCTCAGAACTCTGAGGAGGCTTCTGAGAAAAATCCCAAATCAGGTTTATGCATATGAAAAGGCAAAAAGTCTCTGTGAGCTGTCCCAGCAGGCCGGACACCCAGTAAATTTGGCTGTCTCCTTACACAGCACCCCAGCAGGCAGGGAAGGAGCCCCAGGGATGTGCCACCTTACATGGCCCCATTTGTTTGAGCCTTGAGGTTTCAAAGACATGCCCACAATATTCTGAGAGCCACAAACACATCTGGGTTGTGCTTCTGCACCTGGACCTTACCAGATTTTCTGAAGTCAGCCTGCTAACTTCCAGCCTAATGCCATCATTTATGTCATTTTCCTCTCGGAATAATTTCTGTAGATGATTAATATCTTGACTAAGATGTTCAACTTTAAAGTTCAAACCTTCAATCTCCTTCTCATATATTTCTTTCTGAGACTGGAAATGGCTTTCCAATACTCTGTTAAAACAAAAAGGAGAAAGAGCATGGCAGATGCAGAACGACCTTGATTAAATGGGTCAAATTTAATACAAAGTGAAAACAAAGTACTGTGATTAACATAGAGATATTCCATTACATCACCTGTGCATTAAAGGAGTTGAAAGTTATGCATGATATCTCAGAGGAAACACATTTTCCTGACTGACACATACACACTTATCTCCCTGGCTTGGTAGAAGTTTATTCAGTTGATTTTTAACTGCTCAGCTCATCATATAATGTAGTGTTTGTCCATTTCCTTAACAGAAGTTCAGCATTGCACTGTAAAATTTGTTACCCACTGATCTTTTGATTTATCTTCTACGTCACAGCTTGGAATTTTGGAAACACTGAAGAACCAAACTAACCTTGTGGCTTTTTTCAAGCCCTCATAAGCAAACCACAGTTCTCCATCCTCATTTAAGTGTTCCAGATCCTCTGTAGAGAGTCTAGAATGCAAGGCAGAACCATTAGTGTGCAGATGACCATAAAGCATTTCTTAAGCTTTTCTGAAGATGCCTCAGAACAAAATTACCTGCTTCTTACATCTTCAAAATCATAACTTTCAAGAAGCTGCTTTGTAACTTCTGACATCTTTTCTGGAAAAAAAAACCCACAAAGTTTATAAAATTCATTATTTTCTCTGCATGTTTCATTATAAAGATCAAACCATCCTCTTCCTAAATCTAACAAGGTACTTCCCTGGTACTCAGTAAAAAGATCTGATTTACCAGAGGAATGCCATGAGGGACTCAGTTCTACTTTGGGACATGTAGGAGCATTAGGTTGATGTATCACCAATATTGCTTTTTTTCTGAACTTCCAACGCAAAGTTACATCTTCCTGGTCTGAATCTGGGCAACTCCTAGAGTTCTACAGATGATTTATCATCTTGTTCTAGGTTACTGCATTAAATGCTGCAAATACAGGTTTGTTCTTTGACATTATTATCATTAAACAAAGTTCACAATAGTAATGCTTATTAAGTACATTTTTCCAAAGAGAACCCAACTCAGCAATTATTTAAGCATATTTGACATTATTAGACGTAGGACAAAGGACAGGATGAATGAAAACTAGATAATGTATAGTTTACACATTTTTGGGTCACTTGTTAAACTCCAAG
Organism: Setophaga petechia; assembly: GCA_024362935.1. Lineage (NCBI taxonomy): Eukaryota > Metazoa > Chordata > Aves > Passeriformes > Parulidae > Setophaga > Setophaga petechia. The sequence goes on from JANCRA010000016.1 coordinate 12,196,863, forward strand.
TTTAAATTTTAGATGAAGTTTAAATCATTAGTATTATTTCTAAACACAAAGGAGAAATGTCTGAATTCAGAGTTTCCTCAAAGGGGTACCCCAGATCTCAGTGTTCAGTGACCACTTTGTACACTGTGTATATATGTATGGATGGAATTAAACCATCATGGGATGGAAAAGAGAACTGGAGTTTTGTCATGGCTGACATTGAATATATCAGTTTAAACTGGCCATGCCTCAACTGTACTTAGGAATTCTCTGCACTATCTGGTATGTAACTTACCCCTCAATTCTCTCTTCTGTGAGTGGGCCTGCTTTTCAACATCCAGTTTCTGTGTCTGAAGAAGTTCAATTTCCTTTTGCAACTCGGGTATTTTCTGAATCAAACAGAAATCATATACTGAGACAAGGAGGGGATGACAAGGGCTGAGTATCAGTTAAATCATAATTATAATTAAGAACAAGTTAATGAGGTGAAAAGCTTAAAATGTGTTGCATTTAAAGCATCTGGTTCTCAGGCAAAAGAGCAGAACAGTAATGTGAGGTACTGAAAAAAATGTTTGTGCCATGGAATTGACTCAGAGAACAAAAATGTGACTTTACACTAATTTAAGGTTCAGTTTATAAACTACATGTATGCAAAATCCCCAGAGAAATGAATACTTTCTCACAAAAATGGAAGGAAAACAAACCTATATATTCAAACTTATAAAAGCATAATTACTCTTGAAAACATGCACTTATTACTGCAAGCATTAACTTGCATTGTCTACTTACATGGAAACAATACAATATAGCAATGTACCAAATACAGCTTATTAACTACAGCTTCTTCTAAAAATGGACTGGAAATAAAAAAAATTAGTGAAGATAATCTATAAACAAAACATGCACATTCTCCACTTGCTTTCTCTAGCAAAGACTCCAGAATGAAATGAGTCATGCTTTACCTCTGCTTGTTTTGTAAGCTGTCCTACTTCCATTTTCAAGCCATCCTGAGTGATAATTTCTTGTTGAATTTGTTGCTGTAGCTGAGTTTTTTCTTCTTTCAGAATCTTAATTTCTCCCTTGAGCAGTTCAATTTCCTTTTCATAGTCCTGCTTCTGGTTTTGGAAATTTTTCTCAAGTATCCTAAGGAACACAATGAAAAGGTAATTTTATTCATCTACATTCCTAAGTGAAAGAGTGGGCTTTGTTTTAGTTCTAATTTGAAGGACATGCTTCCTTGAAGAACATTTAAATGAACCATAATTACTTGAAAATGCCATCCTACATCCTCAGAACCCACACACATAATGGATGATAATGGGAGGAGAACATCCCTGTATTTTCTTACCGTTTTAGTTATATTTAGTTTTCCTTTACAGTTTCTTACAGTTTACAGAATATTTCTGCTGGACTGGCTTCCAGCATCACACAGGTAATGAGCAAACCAGAAAAACTAGGAAAAGAAGTCCTCTTAATGTAGTCTGAAGGTATTGGCACTGAAATCAGACTGAGCTGGAGCACCACAGAGCTTCCAGCCCTCAGGAGCAGTGACTGATTGCTCTCTTCACACTTCAGAGAACAACACTTCTCTGGTACTGAAGGTTCTCTCTCTTGGACTGGAAAAGTTATTGGGAAATAAACACTTGATCCAAGAAAAGCATGCTGAAAGCAACAGCCATTTGTTGATTAATAACAGGATTTTTACTGCAAATTAAGTACCTAAGGGAGGGAAAAAAAAGTTTTTCCTTTATATTTTTAACTGAATGTCCTTTACAAACACTGCCTTTCCCTCACACTGAATCCTTCCATTCTGTCCTTTCATATTCACTTCCCAGGAGCTCTGACTGGTGTGGCCATCAGCTGCTCTTCCACTCCTGACCAAATTCTGAGGACGTCTCCAAAGAAACCATTACCACCAGAGCTGCCTTTCAATTCTCAGAGACACAAGAAAAGACAAGAAATTGCAAAAGCAAGAACAGTCTGATTTCCTGCATATGACTCACCCACAAACAAGGATGTGCTTTTCCTAAACTGCATGAAGTACTTCAGTACCAGCACTAATGCCCAAGAACATGGAGAGATTCATAACTGATGTCAGCATAATACATTTGCAGATGGAGAAAGAAAGGGAGGGAAAGAGTAAAAATGAATGCTGTTTCAAAGAAATAAAATTCAGATTACATACATTCGCTGGTTTTCTTCTTTTTGTACATCATTGAAGAGTTGCTGTGTGAGGTCATCCATTTTCTCTGTCAAAAAATATTTAAATATTTCAAAGACCTTCATGCAACTGTGTCCATTTATTAAAAAAAGCACAACCATGATGAGAAGTTTTGTTTTATTAAGTAATCTTTAACATATTCTTAGGCTAAAATTACTCTCTGAAGTGCCAAAAAATATCACAGTACATTTATTAAGTAATGTTATAAAAACAAAAAGATTCTGAAGCACCAAATTGTGCAATAAAAAGAATTTGCACACTTGTGCTACACATTCTAAGTGAGAGAAGGATCAACTTTGAATTTACTACAATTTCAGCATTTATATTACTTTTATTAGAACAAAAGTAATTTACTATTGCTGAAAAACTGACTTTACCCCACTATAATTCCTTTGAAACTCCCTTTATTTATTGTACCTTTCATTTCCTCAGTTTTTTCTTGGAGTTTTATTTCTAAGGTCTCCTTCTGTTCTTGTAATTCTTTATTCTGATTCTCAAGTTTTAAGATTTTCTGTACAGGCAAAAAGGAAGCAAAATATACAAATTACAAAGGAGGAAGAAACAGGTCTATGAAGATCTTACATTTAATGAAGCATAAATAGAGTCTCTTCCTTCCCTGCTGCCTCCCCCCGAAAGAGTATAGTTATTTAGAAACTCTCAAATCATGCATTTGATAAATCCAGTAACTGAAAACATTATTTAAGAATAAAAGCACACAGGTGGCAATTATAATTTACCTGCTCGCTGTCCTCTTTATATTTTTTCCCTTTCTCTTCATATGTTCTCTTTTGAGCAGTTAATTTTTCAAGTTCTGATTCAAGTTTCTGAATTGTGTCCACGTCGTTCATATGAGCTGAAGCCAGATTGGTCAGTCGTTCCAGCAAGCCATGATTTTCTCTACTCTGCAATGAGCAGGACAGGATAAAAGGAGACAGAAAAATGCAGTGAAACTGTTCCATAGAATTTTAAAGGGAGTTTAAAATTCTGACCTACTTCTGCTCACCATCCTGTATCAGTCATGATTATTTCAACCCAGGACTGTTTCCATCAACTAGATTAAAACTACCATTTTAAAGACAATTTGGCTGGAATGGCCCTCAAAAATAAGCTGCAAAATAAACATAATTTTGAATTCCCGAAAGTTACAAAACATGTTGTACCAGAAGAGTATCTCACACATCCTTCATCCTAACACTAACAACCCCATCCAGAGACTGGATGGACTTTAGAAACAGTAAAAAAATCAAAAAGGTAATTGCAGACTCTTCTGATTTGCATAATTTACCCAAAAATACAAGGAAACCCTAGATGGTTCTTTCTACCCTGGCTGTAGAAAGCCTAGCAGTTTATTATAAAGGACCGTAACGCTTACATACTCTCCTGTCTTCTCAATTCAACATCTTTGACTAGAGTAGACAGGATAAAAAACTTAGTACAAATCAGAAGCTGACTACTTTCCCTCACCTGTTCTTCTACCCTTTTCTGCAGCTGCTGAACTCTGTATGAGAGCTGGATATTCAACACGAAGCGCCGAATGTTCTGGAACCTGCGCCTGGCCAGCCACGCACGGGCGTATTTCTGGAGAACCACAGCCTTCTGCTCCTCACGCATCTTTAAAACAAAGGATCAGCACCCCTCTGTAATTAGCTAAATCCACAGCAATTATAACAGCCTGTGAGCCTACACACACTGCTGAGGACAATGCAGATCCGGGAAATATCAAAATACTGAAATATCCAGGCTGCAGGGACATTTGAGCCACCGTAGTAATCACATTTGAGCTACCGTAGTAATTACTGCTGGGTGCAGTAATGGTCTGCACCCAGCACAAACCAGACAGAGATCTTGCTAAAAAACTAAAAAAACAGAGTATAAGATATGAATACCAGATGTGCAAAAGGTAAAGTATTGGGAATAATTGCCATTGGGTTCATTTTTTTACAGAGCACGAGTTGTTTCCAGTTACTGAAATAAGATGTTTGATAGGCTGTACCTTGCGATACTTTTTTCTTGCTAGAAATCCTCTTGTGTAAGCTTGGATTGTTACAGCAGCCACATGGATGAGCTGGCAAAGTCTACGGACGAGGTAACCCCGACAGTGTTTCTGAATGATTATAGCTGCCCATGTTTCCTTCAGATTTCTTGCAGTTATAGCTTGCCTTAATTCAAAAAACAATAAATTTACTTAGGTCACATTGGATTTCTCATGCTCATTGCCTTGGTCAGTCAAATTACATACAGACACACACACACAAAAGAGAAGATATCAAAACCAAACATCCATTATCAAAAATAGAGCTTGTTCTTCAACCTAAGTGAAAGAATGACTTAGGTCACATTGGATTTCTCATGCTCATTGCCTTGGTCGGTCAAATTACACACACACACACACACACACACACACAAAAGAGAAGATATCAAAACCGAACATCCATTATCAAAAAATAGAGCTTGTTCTTCAACCAAAGTGAAGGAGAGGCAGTTATCCACAACTTTTAAATGTGTCCACAAGCATTTGTTCTGATGGTCTCTTTATGAAAACCTCCAAGCCTATATAGAGCCATGTTTCATTCTGCTTTGACAATGCCTGGTGCACTTTCTTTGCAATAATTTGTCCACACTAATCCGTACAACCCAGATTTCTTCTCTGGCTCTGAAGCTCAGCAGAAAGCCCAACTGGGCCATCTACTATCAGTTAAGGACTGAGCTCACAGGCAGACAGGCCTCTTGGGGATCTAGCAGACAATGCTGGAAACCTGTTTGGGTACTTCTCTCATACCAGCTGAATAACTTGACCATGTTCAAGTTCATAACTACAATCAAGAGGAGATGGAAATACAATTGTGGGAATCCTTAAAATCAGAGGGTTTTGGGAAAGCTGCAAAAGGCAGGCTTCAGAGACAGGAGAACTGTGATTAGAGCTAAGCAGTAGCCATAAGATTGGTCAGCAGAAAAATTATGTAAGAAGTAGAAAAGTAAGGACAAACAGAACAATGGTCTGTGTATTAACGCTGGTCTAGAATGGTCTGTGTATTAGTGCTATTATTTTCCCTAAGCTGCAGAAAAGTATATCTAGAGAGATATTAGGAAGTTCTAAGCTTAATAATGGAGCTTTGTGCAATGTGTTTTTAAGGCTTACAAGCAGGTATTGTATTTGAAATAAGCAAGCATTGTTTTAGCCAAAGGGACGTGTGCTTAAAGTGATTGGATAGAACTACTGTCAATGTGCTTTTGCTTTGTGTGATTGGTCAAAAAACTTTTAAACTAAGTTGTAACATTAAGTTCTTATTCTGCTGCCTGGGATGTGAGCTGCTGGCATTTTCGCATTGTCATAACCACGCAATGAGACTGATGCTGGAAAACAAAACAGCTCAAGGCACGTTCCCAGCTGTCCCATCCCATTCGTGTACACAGCCCCTGGCCAGCGATAAAACCCGAACTGCTCTTTGATAAAATCTCCCCTTCAGGAGCAGGATGAGCCCGTGGGCAGGCAGGGTACCTGACGGTGCGCTGCCCGCGGAAGTACTGCTGCACGGTGAGCGCCGCGCGGCGCAGGGCCAGGAAGCGCCGGCGCTGCAGCCAGCCCCGCACGCGCCGCTGCAGCAGCGTGCACGCCTGCCGCAGCCTGTCCGAGCGCAGCTTCTCCAGGAAAGCCACCTGCCCCGCTCTGAAAAATATCTTTGTTCTCCCAAACTGGTACTGGTTAGGATCCTGAAAAGAGAAAACAGTAGGTACGTTACGTTTTTAGCTTATTTTTGTAGGCCAGATATTGGCTTCCTTTCATAAATTGTCACTTCAGGCAAGCTCTGCTTCAAGACACCATCTTCCTAAATAAGAATATCCTCTCTACCTGCTATGTAGATAGGAGTATGTAGGGGGGAAAACCCACTCAGCAGGAAAGACACAGAGAACAACATCAAAAGTTGTACACTCATGATCTAAAATTAAAGGGAGGCTCTGGACTTATCATCAAGGCCTTAAAAGCAACCTCTTCACCTCCTCCTACAGGCCTGGTTCCATGGGCTCAGCAGCACCTTTTGATGCATGCTTCTAGCCTGGAACCAGTGGGCTGTGTGAGCAAAAACTTGGGGTGAGGCTGCTTTTAGGTTCCAGCTCTCCCCCTTGGCCTGTGCCCGAGCTGCTCAGCAAGTGTGCCTGTGTTTGGTGTCACACATCCCTGAATCTGAGCTCAGTCCTTGCCCAGGAGCAGCCCCACCTCCACAGGCTCACCTAACAAACAGAAGCAATGTGCAAAATAGCAAATTTTTGAACAGCTCTTCAATAAGCTGCATTCCACCATCAAAACCCATCTTGTGCTTGCAATACTTGACAAATGTATACCATTTACTGTTTACTGGTTTATAAATACAGGATCTCTTCCATTTTGCAAGTGACAATATTAAGCACCGAGTGGTTAAATTCTCTGTCTATGGCCACATCATGACTGTCACAGCACAAGGTTACTGATCCACAAGCCTGTGTACAGCACAGTAAATCAGGAAAAGCAACAATAATGTAAATATCTTTCCTGCCTGAGGAGAGATACTACCCTTGGCAAAAGAGACCTTTTATTACTAATAGATGCTGTAATACATCTACTGGCTGGTGCAGACAAACCAACCTGGATCAGCCTCTGCAAAACAATCTTGCAAATCTGTTTCTTGTCATTTATGGAGAGCTCCTGCTGTGTCATAAGAATGCTGTAACGGCTGAAAAACTCAATGTAAGTCCACCTGGAAAATTAGAAGTTAGCAAATTAATTTCATTAACAGACAAGGAGGTGTTTTTTGGCACGGGGGGGCTCACTGCTATGCCCACCTGGATGGGTAGCTCTGTGCACTAATCCGAATCGTTTCCAAAACACCACATGCTCGCAGCTGCTGAGCAACTCTCTTGGAATCAAATCTAAAAAAAAGAGCAGTGTTATACTTTGCATTCTGCTGGGTTTGGCATGCTGTAATCGTTGGAACCATTCTACCAACTGGATTTGTATTTCTGCTCATAGGACACAAAGCTGCCTGCTTCTTATATAGTGTCTTACTCCATACCACATACTAAAAAGAAAAATATATTGAAAAATCTGGGTTTTCTGTTTCTTTCTCAAAACTAAAGGAAGATTGTATTTATTTATTTATCTATCTCACCAAAATTCCTATTTCCTTTCAGTATTAACTGTGACAGTTCATAGCAGCAAGTGGCAAAGAATAGTTCCACTCTCAACACAAAACATACACAGAAATAAACCCTTTCAACAGCCCACTAGGAAGAAACTCTCCAGGTATTTTTCATCCCATTCATTATGAATAAACCAGGATTTGCTCATTAATACCTGGGTTCAAAATTACAAACACAAGGCATGGAAAGTCTCTTTCCTGCTCGGGACCAGAGCTGTTATGCCCACAGAGCACACCACCAGTGTCAATTCAGTACTAGCCAAGAGAGTCCTGTGGCTGGCAGATGACTACAGTGTTCTTTCAGAAGCTCTTGGTGCACTCTTCTAGTCTAATTCTGACATATTTTTGCATTATCCAAGCTATTTCTGCCCTCACTGCAGGATCATGAGATCTCACTGCAGTGATAGTGATGTAATATCACCAGTAACGTGTTTTGCATAGAAAGATTTTGTCTGGCTACAAGAAAATGAGCTAACATACTTAAAAGATTACATTTAGAATCAAAGCTGGCCTCTTCCCTCCTACTCATATACGATAAAGGCTTTAATTTCATTTGTCAGTGCACTGCCTGCCAGCTGGAAGTTGTATAGCTGACACCAGAGTGCTTCCACAGGTCTGCCCAAACATAGACCAACATCTGCATCAAAGTTAACTCCTGCTCACAGATTAGTGGTTATCCATCTGGTCACAGGAATTATGAAAATTATCTGCCACATGTGACTGTATTAAAACATGAAAATTACATAAAAGTTACATAAAATTACATAAAATGTCCTGACAAATACACAAGCACCAGTATCTAACTTTAAAATTATTAGGTTAAAGGATTTTTAAGGTAACAATAATGACACTTAAACATTCAATTTTTGTAAGAAGACAATATTTTTTTCAAATTCAGCTATCTGGGAAGGAAAACCATGTTCTGTATGGGAAGTTTCTCCACAATAAGAGTTTAGCTTGCTGACACATCACTACAGTGATTCAGAAAACCACAGCTGAGCACAGCTAACATACTTACTCAAAAGGCAATTTCTCATCATTTGGCTTTATGCATCTCACATAATGGGGAGTGGTTGCATTGAGTGTCACCATAAGTAAAGACAAAGAATTCCTGAACTGGAAAATACCAGACATAAGAGTTTTGCTAATGAAACATTTCAGTAAAAACTCAAATCTTGGTCTTTTAGTTATTTGGTAGGTTTTGGCTGGACACTGGGAGATAGGGTTCAGATCTTAAATGCAGGAAATTGAAGACTGTGGCTGTACCAAACAGCCTCCCATAAATAAAATAAACACACCTCTTATACCCAGACCTGGAGCACTGCTCTGTGGCTCCTGCTGTCCTGAAAAGTGGACAATCCCCCATGAACAGTGACAGAACCCAGTGTCAGACTGCCCAGCATTTCCCAGCAAGTGCAAACACCACAGAATAGCAGGTTTGTGGGGTACCTTACTGCCCACAGTGGTCCGGAGCTGTTTGTTGGGTGATTTCAGAACAGGTCTGGCAGATTTGATGTTTATAGTGGAACTGAAAGGTGAGACGGACACTGGATTGTCTTGAAAAAAATCTGCACACAGCTGAAACTAAAAGTGTGGTGAAAGAACCAGAATTAAACACTGTGTAACTGCAGCAACATTCTAATCAAAATTACATTTACTATAACATAAAATGCAAACCCCTCAATACTTAGGCCAGGTATTTTGAACTGGGTATCAAACAAACAACAACTGAAAAAAGAGTTGCAAAAATGATTCTGAGTCTATTGTGCAGCACTCACACATTTCACACACAGAACTCAACATCTGTGAAAGCAGCCTGCAAAAGCTATTTCAATATAAGCAAATACAGGCATAAATACAGAGCAGAGCTAAAAATAAGAGCACTTAAGGCTGTGTTTTCACAATATGCAATTTAAATTAAGAATATGTTTTCAGGTCAGACGAAGTTAGCTTAAGAGTAATCCTGAAGTCTCAAGGCTATAAGACTTCAAAGGGACAAGCAGGTGGGAAGTGGCAGGCACACATAAGACACCTGATGTTTTCGTTGCCCTGGCATTCTCTTAATCTCTTTTGAAGAATAAACAAAGGCAGTTGTTAATGATAAACCACCTATCAAAGCTGCATGTAATGGCTATAGGAGGGAAAAAAAAAGTTTTTCAGTTACAGGGATTACAAAATGCTCTTCAAGGGAGATATTAAAAGAAAACCCCAACATAACTAGCAAAGTAAATGCACATATATGAAGGAAGTTGAATACTGTGTTTTTTTCATCTTGTATATTATTTGATGGTAAAAATACATGCTTCTATAATATTAAATAAATTAATAAAAAATAAGAATAAATTAATTTATTCAGCCTATTAAAAATTTGTATATCAGAAGAAACATTTTAAAATCAGATCTGAATTAATTCCAGTAAAATCAGGTATTCAGAAGATTAATTATTACTGTTTGTCACAAACCTTGCTCTCTTTCAAGATTTCAATCAATACTTCGTGTACTGTATCTCTGTTTTTTTCCAGAAATCCTTCACATTTATATTCTACCTGTGCAAACAGGTGAAATCATTAACTTTTCAGCAACACATAAACAAACAGTTGGCAAAATAATAATTTTTACTCTCCCAGCTGTGGTTGCCAAGAGCTCTTTACTAATCTCAAACATGATGGCTGAAACTCTGCTTTTCCCAATTCCATTATCTCAGGATTACACACATGCATCCTGCAAATTTAGAAGCAGGAGAAACTGCCAAAATCCAAATCCTTCTGCCTTCATTAGGAACTTCTTTCCTCCTTTCTTCATTATTCTATGACCTCAAATCAAGGCAGCAAAAAGGAATAATACATCTGAAATGTAAATAACTGAGACTAAAATGTGTATGAGCTACAACTATAACTGTTCCATTTATACATTCTATTATTTTTCTGCTTTTTTATCTTGATGATTTATTTTTATGCTCTTAAATTCATTATCTTAACATCTTATATTTAAATGTCATGTTACAGGAAGTATTACCAATAAACAAATAACACTACTGGAGATCAATTTTATAAAGTTCCAAATAGGTGTGGTTAATACATCTTATTTCCTACATTTGGTTTTTTTCTGAATGAGCAACTGCTAGAAACACAGTGAACAATACTGGGTTGCTTACACTGTACCTTATCAGCAAAGTGTTGAATGATGAAAGAAGTGTTTGACATCCTTGGCTTTTCAAAGAGTGCGTTTTTATTGACAAAATTATTGTACAGCTTTTGAAGCCAGTTTTCATCTTTTCCATGAGGCAACTGTAAGAACAAGAAGGGCAATCTCTTTAACAAACTGGGCTGTTGGAGCAGCAGAGCTGCTGATGGCAATAAACACTCTGCACACAGTGAATTACAAAGCTTGATAACCAGTTCTTGTCTCTCCAGACCCACCAGTAGCAAATAATTTTTGGAAAGAAGATTGTATTAATCCACAGGGTTTTGTATCAAAAGCAGTGATTTGTGGAGTAACTAAATTTAGAAAACATTGGTTGAAGAGCCCCTGGGGGACTGAGCAATCCAAACTCCTGCTTGGGGCAGGACTAGCAGCTTTGCCTCCAGAGCGGGAGGTGAGGAAGGATGAGGATCCCACTGCCCTCCTGCCCAGCCTGCTCCAGTCCTGCACTGCCCCACAGGATGAGCTCCAGCTGCTGCCCTACTTCCAGCTAAGTTCTGAGATCCAGCCTTAGGTTCTTAATACTTTCTATAAGAGAAAACAGAATAACTAATTTATAGTCAAGACTGCCAAATAGAGGGCAAACATTAATGTTCCTTTTCTAAAGAAAATCCTCTATTTCCCATTGAAAAGGGTAAAATATGGATTACAAGCCCCACTTGTAAAAATCGATATAGTTGTTGTTTTTTTTTAATGAGCAAATATTAACTTACCAAGCATTCTTCATCCAGAAGTTCTAAAATTCCCATTTTAGCTTCAATAAGGTCAATGACAGGCTGGTTGTCATAAAAGTCTATTAAAGTCCATGGGATATCTTCCTTCATATATTCTTCTTGTTCTAGTTTAAAGACGTGCTGGATTTGCAAAAATTTTGAAAACAAAAAGAAGATTACAATTAAGGGAAAATAAGTACAGGTCTGCATATGCATAGTTGTATACATAAGAAAAAGTTGTATTTTGGAGTATATTGCATGTCTGTCTGTAAGAAAATAAACTTCCAAATTTTCATTTATATATATGTGTACCTATGCTTACATATAAAAATAAAATATTTTTATTTATTACTGGATAGTCATTATCCAGAAATATCCATCACTTAAACACAAATAGCATTTACTAATATCCACCCTGAAGCAAAATAAGATAAAGAACTGTAACAAGAAAAGTACATACCAGGTTAAACTGTTGCTGTAGTTTTTCATTAGCATAATTGATACAAAATTGTTCAAAACTGTTCACATCAAACGTTTCAAATCTGAAACACAATTCAAATAAGAAAAAAAAATCCTTTGACATCAAAATCAAATGGCAGCATCCCTGAAACTCTTTGGAGATATCCTAATGTTTCTGAGACAATTAACTAATGGTAAGACTAACGAAGATGCTAAGGAATTTCAAAACTTCTCTAAAAGCAAATGTTACCAGACATAACAAAGCTAAAAATCCAGAGTTAGATTTAAAAGTATCATATCAGAAGTGAAATTTAAACCTCATTCAAAAAAAAAAATGGTATTTATAGTAGCAGAGGATTTCTACCAATCTGGGTGCTAAAGAACTTATATGACCACAACCTTTTAGTAAAACAAGCCCCTCCAAATTCATTACCAGCACAAAAAAGTGCCTTTTTTATCTACTCCAAAGAAAGGCATTCTGTTTCCAGAGACATTCTTACCCATAAATATCCAAAACACCAATGAAAGTGTGCTGCTTGCCAGGGAACTGCAGAGCTTGGTTAATTCTTTCCACAATGAAGTCAAATAAATGGGAGTAGATCTTCTTTGCCAGGGCATCCCTGGCGTTGACAGCCTGGGCCCTTGTCATGGGCTTCACCACGGTCTCTGAGGTGGTGACAATCTTCCTGTGGCACAGCCACCGGGCCATTTTGTCACAGTTTAAATCCAGAAGCTCGCAGAATATACTGAGGTGTTTATCTTCCATCTTTAAAGAAGATCAATAAATATTATTAGGGTACCTTTAATTCTTTAACCGTCTAGAAAGTGAAATTCTTGCGCTGCTGCCACCAAACTATGATTTTTATTTTGAGATAGGTGAGGGGCTCTATTTACTTCTTTATCTGGTAAAATAGCAAGATGAGCTAAAGCAAATAGTACTGGATAGAACTTCTGATACAGGAGAGAAAAACTTGGAGTGGATGAGATGTTTTGGATTAAGATACCAAGAAAGTTACTTTGGTCTATTTTTAGGTCTTGTTGCCTTTCAGACTTGCATAGCTTGCTGGAACACATTCTGAGCAGCTTTGACTATGCCCTGGTTCCTGCATCCTGCAGAGAGCTCCAAAATGGATTTTCCAGCAGCTGTGGATCAATTGGATATGGAGTACTCTCAGCCACACTTTGCCTTTTGTTAAGACTTTCTGAAGCTGGGCACAGAACAGCATCTGTGTGAACACTCACTGCTGTTCCACACAGATGGAGATGGAGGAATCAATCAAGATTAGTACACCAGATTTAATGCTGCTCTGAGCCCCAGATAGGAGAGAAACTATTGCTAAAGCACTTCTGGCATAAAATAGAATAGAAAATGTTGGTATCTGAGTGAGCTACTTCCTTACACTGATGGATGATCTTTCATCTCCAACAGCTGCTATTTCCACATTGCCCAAGTGCAGGATTGCTGCCAGCATTTTAAAAACATCCATCTGAAAATCCCTCTTCAGACCTAAAAAAAATTTCCTTAATTATTTGAAATACACAGAAACAGTACAATTAATTAAAGCAGAACAATGCTGGGTTACTTGCTTTGTTGTGCAGCCAAGAACTGTACAGCATCTCTGCAGAGTAGGATGGAAATCCTTGGTTCTGCCAATTTTCTGCCTGTCTGATCCGATGACAGATTGGGCATAAGTTCCTGTACCTCCCCAAGTGCCAGCTCAAGTCTGCTTTAACTTTTACATAAGCTTTTACTGGAGCAAAGAAGTTTCCAATTCCACTTCTGTCACAGCGTGTTAGTTTATGGCTAAGAAGACTCCAGCCCTCAATGCTTCTGACCAATAACAATTAACACCAGTTGCTAATTGCTCCTACCCAGCACTTCAAAAACAGACCAACCACAATGGACTAGGAGTAAAAAAACTATTTTGGTAATTACTACTAACATTTGGATATTTCAGAAACAACACCTCTTTGCCCATTTCAGGAAAATAAAAAAAAAAACCTGAAAATGTATCCCCAAGAATTTACCCAGCAAGGCAAATGTCTTCTGAGTCTCCACCATATTTGCTCTGTCATCAACCCCTTCTATTACAGTGCTGCCACCCATCCGTGTGTAGTTAAATTCTTCTGCACTTCCTGTAGAAAAGAAGCAAATATTGTAATTATTTGATGATGAGATTATTTCAATGACGAGATAGAGGTCCTCTTTTTTCTGAGGGAAATCCATGTGCCCAGCTCAGTTAAGCTGACACAAATTCATAATTCCTAGAAATCTTAATATCCATCTAAGAAACAAACTGGAATGGAGACTGTGTAAACATACACCTAAATTCTGCTTCTCCCAGCTTCTCTGCAGATAAATGAATCAAGTCCCTAAGCTGTCATCTGTCACTACAGGAAGTATGAGATTAAATTTCCAAAGACACTCAGGTACTTGATTGTGCATTATTTGAGTTTCCAGGGATTTGCTACCAAGTTCAAAACCAGCACGATTAACAGCTAAGTGACTTTAAAATGCAGGTCCTGTTTTAAGGGTGTGAGATTTATGCTGTAATGCACTAAACATCCTAGCTCTTGAAAACCAAGCCTTAAAATGCTGCACTGCAAAACTGAAGAGCAGGTTATTTTCTTGAGACCTACCCAGTTTAAGATGTTCATATTCAGGTTGCATAGCAGATGCACATAACTGATAAAATATATGGTAGTTCCTTTCATTTTCTGACTGTAAAATAAAGCAAAGAGTAACACCACAGGAAAAAAATTAACAACAAAATGAAGAAACAAAATGAAAAACACCTGATATTCAACATATTGCAAAGTGATAATGACAACTGAAGGCTAAATTCTGCTGCAACATAGGTTAGCAAAGAAATTGCTTATTATTCAAATGGCCCATCTTAGCAAGAGCTTTGAAAGTGATACATTTAAGTATACTTTATTTCCACTGCCAATATGCATAGTTCTTTCCCCAAGGATGTTAATAATTTCTTCAGCTTGAACAACCATCTATTAATAAAAACTGTCAAATGTTGTAACAAAAAGATGTGTAGGAAGGAGTGTCAGCTGAAACACTGCCCTGTGGGAACGCAAAAATCTTTCCATTTCCAAACCATCCCTCAGGGCAGAAGATACACAGAAGTATTTTTCAGTTTACTTTAGAAGTTACAATACTACTAAAAAAGAAACCTTTGTAAAAACCATTTTATGAAATTAAACATCTTCTTTAGTATATTATCATAAGCCATGACATTGAAGTGAGACAGATGAAATAAGCCTTGGCCTTATAAATTTTCAGCCATTTTTTCACTCAGACTCTCTCTGCCCTGTATATGCTGTTCATTTCCAGACACAACTGGCCTCTGTTACTGTTGTAACCACAAGTAACAGATTTCTCAAATATTTCTTGCAGTTATTTCAGAGAATTGTCCCCGAGAAGTATTCTTTACTTAACACAAGTAAGAACATGGAATGACGTAACTTATCACAAACAATATTAGCTTCTGTTAAAAAAGAAATCAAATGCTGACTGGATACACTCTTCAGAAATTCACATAATATTTTCTGTATAGAACTAGTATAGTGCATCAGGAGTTATATTGACATTGACTATTTTAGATTTTATTTAACCCACCTGAAATACAACTCTGGATTTCTCAAGCAGGTATGTTCTCATGTTAGCTCCAATGATTTGGTAACTCTGATCAAAACTGATTTCAGTGTATTTTCCAAATCGACTGCTGTTATCATTCCGTGTGGTTTTTGCATTGCCCACAGCCTACAAAAATGATAAACTTTTACAATTTGCTTTACTCATGTCTCTCATAAGAATAACTTCGTCAAAACTTGAGTCAACCACAAGTTTCTAAAATCAAAGGTGCTCAGGGATCAATCTCTGCTCAAGCACTGAACTGTGCTACTTATATTTTGACAAGCCTCAAATCAAATAGTAAAATGCTACATAAACTGAAAATTAGACAAAGTATACTTTTCCAGCATAAGGGTCCAAGTAATAAAACCAATCAGCTTGTTCAATATTGTTACATCATCCTCTAATTAGGCAAACTAGCACCTCCAAAGGGCCACTGGTAAATCAGACAGAACCAGGTGCTCCTGAGGCTGACCACCTCTTTCCATCAGTAACATTCAGAGGCTAAAACTCAAATTTAAATACCCAACTTAAATGAAGCATCCCTAAAGATTTCAAACAAAATTTCCCAGAAGCTCTCAGAATTCTTCCCTTGATGAGTACAGACTTCAGAGACACTCCCCCAAACTTACCTCAGTTATTGGATTGGATGCCAGTACTTTATCCTCCACATGAGCATTGCTGCTTGACTTACTCACAGTGGCAAAGTATCTCATGGTGTACCTTGCAGACACAGTCTTTCCAGCTCCTGATTCTCCACTGACTATAATGGACTGATTTTTGTTATTTCTAAAATCAAATAATCAGACAGTTTATGTCAGACATGTCTAACGGACATGTATAAATGTAGGAATTACACACATGAAACAATGTTTGAAATCACAGCTGGGCCCAAGTCTCATACATCAGTTCCATCTTACATCTATTCTTCTCTTTCTCCTCCTCAGTTATAACCTCTAGGTGGATGCTATTGCTATTCACTAAGTTCTACCCTCATCAAGAATGAAAACAGTTTTGGTTCTAGAAATTCCTCAGCTGGTTAAGGAATTCCTTCTCCTCTAATTAAGCTATGTGTTCAAAGGTATTCCTAATAGCCAGAGGCACATACACAGTAAAATTAAATGACAATTAACACTGCCACTACACTTCAAGACTTATTTATGGACATTAAATAACATACTGAACCTTGCCATTTGCTTGTATGCTTCTTCTGCCACAGCAAATATGTGTGGATCCATGTCCCCCATATTTTGCCCACTATATGCATGGATAATGGCATCTCCATATATTGGCAGCTGCTTATAGGGGTTTATGGCAACCAGAATTATCCCTGCAGCCAAGTGTACAAAACAAAAATAAAACGCAGGTTAGTTATATGAAATACCAGGTTTTGGCAGTTGAAATAATACAAAGTAGCAATATTTTCTAAGTAGAACGTGCTGATGAACAAACAAGTCTATACTCACACATAAAACCAGTTAACATGAGTTAAAATACACTTCAGGAAAACATTACACACATCACGTTGCAAACTGAATTAAGATTAATACTTTTAAAAAAGATTTTTAAAAACCTCTTCATTTCACTTAGCTTACCACTGTATGTGTAGATAAGCTTAGACTCCACAAAACGAATTTTAAGGTTGTGTAGAACAGCTGGCTCGTGCAGGTAGCTGAGTGCAGTGAGGTCATTTTCACCAACAAGTATGTCAGGATTTCGTAGTGGTGGCAAAGCAGCTGGATCAACAGGGTAACTCAGCTCCTGTCAAAAAAAAATTACTTGAAAGGTCATAAAATGCATTATGTTTGCATAAATACAAATCTTCTACCTTCTATCTTTACATGAAGTTACAGAGTGGATGGAGCCCTGTCTGATTTTCTATTTAATTGATTCCATACATCCCACTGAACTTGGGAGAACTGGAGCTGTTTGTTGCTTATGAAAAAGAAAGCCTCATTCTCTTTATTTACAATATTTTGTATTGAAATCTGTAAAAACTTGACATGTTCAGCTCTCTAAAAACAGGCATATTTCAAGTACAGATGTGAATACCAGATTAGGTGCAACTGAATGAAAGGAAAGACCTGGTCAGAAATCAAGTCAGCTCTGTAACTATTCTTATCTGCAACACCTTGGTTTTTTTTACAGAAAAAAACTGCTTCTTTCAACAAATCCATTTAATCATACCTTTAATATTTATTTTTATAGAATAGGAATGCAGAAATACAGAACTGCTTTCAATGCATTAAATCTGTAAAGAACCTGGATACTAAAATTAACAATCTCACACAAACCAACAAAAAAAGCAACAGCTAGCTCTGTGAGAGAGAGCTATGCCTGCCCTGCACTTCTGAGGCTCACATCAGTTTAGGATGAGTTTCAGGGCTTGTCCCCAAAGCAGTCTTTGAGGTATGTTCTCCATACTAATGGATACAGGCTGTAGAATTGCACTCCTCATATTCTGGGCAGCAGGTGTGTACTGTACCAATTTCAATATGATGAAAAAGGGAAATCTGTATGTGTTACTTAGATCCCAGGATGGTGAGTGCTACATTTCTTCATAAACATATCTCAGTAAACCCCACAATAATTCAGACTTTTCTCCTTACAGTTCCATCTTCTAATTGCACATGGAGAAAACTGTCTCCAGCTTTGTAGTTTTTTGTGATTTCTGCAGACTGCCAAACTTCTTCATTATCAGGGATCCAAACCCTATTGTACTGTAACAGAAAAAACAACACAATAGTTAGCTTAGCTACTATCATAATACCAGGCTAGCATTAAAAAATACCTTTCAAACATCAAGTGCAACCCCATTCCAGGGCTTTTGGGGTTTATTATTTGCTCTGTACAGTAGGATTTTTTTGTTGTTTTGTAATTTTTCATGAAAGAATAAAAAAAGAAAGCAGACTCATTAATTTCAGACATGCATATTCTGCTCCTGTTCAGAGCAGGGTCTGCAGAACACAGCATGCAGGAAGGTGAGCAAGGGCCAGAGTGTTGCCAGCCTCTTCAAATCCTGTAACACTGAACAAAGAATAAAACACACTTAAAGGGGAGACCTTGTTTCTAGGAGGGTACAAATAAGCAAGTACCAGAGAAAGCATCTCCTTACCAGAATTCAGACAGTCAGGTATGGACAATCCCTTCCCTGAATTCAAGGATAGGACACTGAACTCAGAATGCATTTTGCCATAGGCACATTGTCATACCTAAGAAAGACTGCACAGTTCCCTTTCTTTTAATGGGACTGAAGTGCAACCTCCAAACATCTTTCCCTGCTCTAGGACAAACTTCAAAGACTACTGGCTGGTTTCTTTCTTTACAAGCAATCAACTGGCATACTTTAGCTCCATCCCAGCAAGGTATCTGTAATCCACTGAAGCATAGATATTTGAAAAAAATATTTGAATGTAAGTTATGCTGTTTGAACCATTTAGTTCTCCTATGCTGAAGTTAAATGCAGAAGTAAATGCAACTTCTTTAAATGCTCTACCTGAGAAACTATGAGAAAAAACAATCCTTAAAAGATATAACACAAGTGGAAACCTCAGGAGTAGGGAATTACTTTAGTGATGTGGAGTGTGTCCTTCTCGTCCTGACAGGGTTTGACAAAATGACATCGTTGTCTCTACTCCCACAAGAAACTATAATGTAAACTCTTCCAGTATCTTTCTATTCTGATAGCCAGAACCCTTCCCTTAATTCCCTCACCCTAGCTATATTCATGGTCAGTTGAAACAAGCTGTTTAAATAAACCTGTGAGAACTCCTGCAGCTGCTTACTTGAAAAATTAACATTAAGTCACCATTTCATGAATTGTGAGCAGACCCACAGATCCCTTGGGGACTTGTATTCCCTTTCCTTTTGGTGCTGCAACTGTTGGTTTTGTCACAAACTACTTTCTTCCTCTCCAGTTTGGAAGGAGCCTTGGAAGCTCCAGTGGATCCTCAGAAGATGAGTGTCTCTGCCCCAAGATCCCCACTGAACCATGGTGGGTGCCTACAGAGGCAAGCTGCACTGCACAGCTGCAGCTGCCTTAATTCTAACCCCCAAGGATCAACACCAAACAATTCAGGGTAGGAGGGACTTGCACAAGAACATCCTGTGAGTTATCCTGTGCTGCTCAGCTGAGTTTTCAGCATGTCTAAGGACGGACATTGACCTTTCTAGTGAGCCACACAGCACCCTGGTGCTCATCAGGGGATGAACAACCATGGAAACCTCAGCTGCTGCCATGACACCCCTTTGCTGATGCTCTCAGCATGATGCCATTTTTCACACAATATCTGAAATCACAAGGACATTTTCTAAACAACCCTGAACAACTGTAATGGCAATGTTTTCATCTATCTGATCAAGGGGACAAAGGCCCAGCTCCTCAAGTATCTATTTAATAGCCACATGAAAGAGATGGCTAAATTAGCTTTACACTTGAGTTTTCCATGTTTATCCAACTATAAATTGTTATTTGTATCATTCCTACACTATGCTGATCTCCTCCTGGCTTACAAATAATGCTTGTTAAATTGAATTCTTTGTTTGCTGTTATTCTTTGTGAGTTAGAATATCACCACCAAACAGCCTCAGGGGCACATAGTGTTTTCCCATGCAAGAAAATGAACTGCACTAGGTCAAGGACGAGAAAGTGAGGGAGGAGAATGTGATAAAAGCACTGATTCTTTAGGAAAGGCCCCTGAAGTCGCAGGAGCCTCCACTGGCAAATGCACCCAGCCTAGAGAGCTGGCTGTCTCCAAACCCTGCCTCGCAGGTAAACAGACGGGAGTTTGCTCATTTCCGTGTCAGGTTACACCCGCACTCCTTCCCCCCTTCACCTGTCCAGCATTCCTGGGAAAAAAATCCGCGCTCCTTCTCCCAGCGGCTCCGAGCGCGGCCGCGGCCGCAGCGGGACCCACCAGCTCTGCAGCTCCATGGGAGCAGCTGCTGCTGCAATGGACGAGGGGCAGGCTCACTAAAGCCCCAACATACCCCTGGTTGGGTTTCTTATTTAAAGCTAAGCAAACAAACGATACGTCACAACACTCCGGTGACTACAGGAGAAGAGGGAAAAGTTGTGCAAAAAGTTTCAGCGGGCGCATTAAGGAGGAAGAATCTTTTCTTTAGGGCCAAGCTCTGCCGCACACATTCAATATTTGCCCAACCGAAAGCGCGGCGCTCCGAGCCTGAGCTTTCTCAGGTTTTCTCAGCTTTTCTGCCCAGGGAAGGGCAGTTAAACCTTCACGCCACCTAATCGCTGGCTGGAGCAGCGAGACCTGCTGCCAGAGGCCGAGACTCTTACTAAAGGAGTGTTTTTCTCAAAGAGAAGCGTCTCCCCACGGTGCGGTGTCCCGCGCTGTGCCCACCGCCCGCGGGCACGCCAAGCGCTCCGGAACGGCCCCTTCCCCTCGGCCCTTGCCCAGCCCCGCTCCGGCACAGCCCGCACGGCCCCCTGCCCTGAGCCTTCCCAGCCCCGCTCCGGCGAAACCATCACGGCCCCCTGCCCTGGGCCCTTCCCCAGCCCCAGCCCGGCTCCGGCGGAACCCTCAGGGCTCCCTGCCGTTCCCCAGCCCCGCTCACCTGCGTGTAGAGCTCGGCCAGCGCCATCGGGGCACAGCCGCGGCTGTCCGGTCCCGCAGGTGCCGCGGCCCGGCCCCCGCCCCGGGGCGTGGGGAGCGGCCCTGCCCCGCTCGGCGCTCCCCGCCCGGCCCCGGCCCTGCCCGCCGAGCCCCGCAGCCCGCACGGGCAGCAGGATCCCGGCTCTGCCCGTGCTCCCACTCACCGTGCTGGCACACCCCGAACACACCTTTGGGGACCCGGGGTGATGGACACTGCGGCTGCCAGAGGGTCCCGGGGAGCGGTCCTGACCCAGCGGAGAAAACCAACAAAACCATTAATCACCGTCCTACAAAGCGCTGTAAAGGAATTTCTATGACAAGCTCAGAATAAGATAGAAATTAACAACTCTGAGTGCATGTAGTAGGTTTAAAGCGCTGACAGGTGCTACAGTTGAATATCCTTTATGGGGAAGAAGACTTGAATAACCACAGTGCTGCGTTTTAGCAGGTGGACACATCCAAGACCCACCAGCCCTCCCCACCTGACACGAGGAGCTTCTACAGCACACATTGAAAAAGGGAATGTTTTAGTGCAGTTACTCAAATTTTATTTCAGGAACAGTTAATATCAGATGACAAAACACCCTAACCAGAACTGGGTTATGTTGAACAAAGCATTCTCCCATAAGCACAGCAGTTTATGGCACACTGCTGCTATCTGGGTGTGTATTTACACATCCTCAGATTTTAACCAACTCCCTTGGCAGTCAACACCGAGCCTGCCATGGAGGCAGAGGGAAACCTGTGACCATCTGGGGTCTATGCCAGCACACAGCTCACAAGCCACCAACCAACCAAAAACACCCTGAAACAAACTGTACAGTTGTACTTTTATTTGGACATTTTCCAGTGATAGCTATTAGGCTACAGTTTTTATGATGCATACATTTACTAAGTACAACATCAGACACTACAACAGATCAGAGCTCAGGTAATTCTGACAATGTTTTGTTTTTCATCTATGTACTGTAGTGGCATCAAGTGAAAACCTCTGTTTAAAGGCTTTTACTCATCGCATGAAGTATCAGCATCTTAAAAAAAACCAAGTGTTTACTCATAGTTTTAGTATGGTATTTGAAATGTGTTCAGTTTAAATCACAAATTACATATAGACCTTCAAATTGCAATTGCTGGTGTTTCCAAGTAGGGAACAAATGTTGCTGGATGTCAATCCATTTTCAATGAAGCTGATGCTATTTTTTCCTATAATAGATTAATCTCAGTTAACTGACTTAAGCACTTTTATGTTCCATCCCAGTTTGAAGTGTGAGAAGCTATTTTTCAAAATTTGGATAGAAGACTGTGTCCTAAACATCAGAATAAAATGATCACTGGAATAAAAATACACCAAACTGAATGAGGTAATTATTGTGCAAAATCTGTAGAATAACTGTATATATTTCTAAGGGGTCATTGACAAGTATTTTTCCAGCATCTGATAAAATCTATCATCTCAATAGATAATAAATTAAAATAGAAAAGATATGTCCACATTAAAAGAGCATAACAATGATTCAAAGGAAAAAAAAGTTTTTCAAATAATTCTGCATTATATTCCATGGTTAAAGAGATTTTAGTCCTAAGGTGAAAGTTATATTATACACTCACACTAAAATTTTACTTCTGAAAAGTGCATGTAAAATACTGCCATGTAAAATGTTAGATGAATTACTGACTACACATCTATTCCAACTCAAAAATATTTTCCTTTAAAACATGTCAAGCAGCATATCCTTTTAATGTGATATAAAAGTAATACCAGTCCAACCACTGAGTTTAAGGATGATACCTATAAATTACTAGACACTACTTTTTTTTAAGGAAACGATACAATAAGGCTTTTTACAGGTAAACAAACTTCAAAAATAAACAAAAATACATTGAGGCATACATTTTAAACACTAACGCTTAAGTAGTGGATACATTTCCTGATCTACAGTATGAACATACTGTAATGCCAATAGTTTGTTTTTCAATAGGAGAAAAAAAATTGGGAGGTCAGCATGTTCTCACGTGTTTTCTTTCCTAACCCTGTTACTGGATGCGAAGGCTTTGCCATTACATTCTCACAAGTACAGTACCTGACAGTCTGAAAACGACCTTACACCTCATTTGCAGCCACTTCATAGCAGCCAGAATCTCAGAAATCAAGTAACCTTTGAAAAAGGAGTGTTTGGTATTTGGTGCAGAGGAGAACCTAAATCATTTAGCAAAGATCATTCAGAACCCTTTCACAATGCAGTATAAATTCTTGGAAGTACTGGCATGATCCATTAAATGTAATATGGGCCATTTGAATACAAGATGACAGGAGCATCTTCAAATGATTCTGAGAAAGTTTATGTAGTCTTTATTTCCAATTTTACGAACCATACAAACAGCATGTCTGCCTTTCAAGTAAAACAAAACTGAAATGTTTCAGTCTGCTTAACAGCAAATCTTTTTTCTGTGAATTTGCAGGCAAACAGAGGAGCACCAAACGGTCTAATAGTGTACCTCTAGGTTATTTATCAATATTGTAAAATAAATTAATGTTAACACTAAGATGCAGATTTATAATAATACATTAAAAATATTGCACAATGCAACTGAGCAACGTGTGTGGCTTTATTTTTACGTCTATGTTTGAGCCATCCACCACAGAACTGGAACCTTACACGAGGCCTCCACGCTCCAATATGCCTCACATTGTGAAATATGAGTTTTATATAGCAGATCCAAGATGTGTGAGACAGAAAAATCTTTCCAGTAAAATGTGCAACATTCAAAATAACTCGGTTTCTCATTATGCACTCTGATTTCCAACCATTAAACCAGCATGAATCATAGTCAAGTGACAGCATCATAGTCAAAACCTACTTAACTTTCTTGTTAGTCAACCTTTCTAAGAATGAGAGCCTTGGGCTACTGCAGTAATTTTCTATTAAAGTTTTTCCTCTCATATTCCAGTGTGAAAGAAGACTTTTCTCTGTTGTTATTATTTTTTTTTAAGTAGCATAAAACCAAGAGATTATATTTAAAATACACATTGTCATCTCTGGGGCCTACAAACAAAGAACAACATTAGACAGACTTTATAACCTAAATAAATACTAAAATCATTACTGACTTCTGATCGTTTGCTTCAAGATTCTGTATTTTTAGCTAACTACTTTTAAAAATAACTAAATGTGTAATTTCCAGTGTGCTACTTGTGCTTAGTTACCATTTTCCTCTACAGGTGTTACTTGATACAATGTGCAAAATTCCAGTTAAAATAACAGACTGCAACAGACTGTAAATAAGGTTGACAACAAAAAAAATGAAGTCTCTTATTTTTAGTGCTTAGTATGATACTGTCATACATTTAAAACAACAGAATATGCAGCAGCGATTTAGTTTGCTTGGTAAACCACAGTTCTAACAAATAAACACCTAAGTTAGAGCATATAGTGAGCTATAGGACTTATCACTACAATTTATGTCAAACTGACATAAATGAGGAAGTGGTTTAAGAAATAACTTTATATATTGCCAGTTTGTGTTTTTCCATTCCGTTTTTACAAATTAAATGTAACAGGCTCCCACGTGACTGTGTATTCTACTACAAAATGCCTTATTTTTAAGTCTTCCATGTCCAGGACTGTGACTGTCCCTATTGGTCCCCACCTATGAGAAGATTACATATGGATTTTAATTTACACTATTTAAATATGTTACTAAAGATCTAAAAATGTCTCTAGACAGCTGAAGACACAATTTTTGTCCAAGCCCGATTTCCATACTCTGGACACGTACAAATCAGTGATGTCCTCATCAATGCAGTGACCAATGAGCACAAATGCACATCTTTCTATGAGCCTTCAGCCTGTGGTGCTGCTGTGCAGTTCCCAGCTACCTCAACTACACACCTGGGCTTAGACAGGCTTTTGTTCAGAGAAACGTGGGTTTAGTGGCTCACTATGTTTGAACAGGTACAGACATCAGGCAACTGGTTCTCCATCTAACACTGACAGGACATCCTGGGGATCACACACGTGATATGAAGCCCAGGCCCAAGCTGGCTGGGATCTGAATGGTTTCTAAAGCCAGAGAGGATGGATTGAATGGGAAAGTAACAGGGAAGATGTGTTTGGCATCCATGAGCAACTGAGGAGAGTCCTTCCTGTCCCGCAGACGCACCTGCAAAGATAAGAAAGTGATGACATTCAGCCAGCTGACTGGGAAGAACCACCTTACAAAGCTGATCTGTGCTTACAGATGTGTGTGTGCAAACACACTGTGCTAACCTGAGCTGACTCATTTACACCAACTGGGACCTCAAACTGCAGCTACTGTGATCTGCTTCAGTTCTGCACATCTCCCCCTTACAGTGCAATCTGGGAATACCTAGATTCCCTGCAAAAGGAAGATTTTGCCCAGTATCTGGTAACCATCTTTTCAGTAAGTGGAATTACTGCTTAATCTCAGTTGTACCTTCCCTATCTCCCTTATCATGCTATACTGTAATTCAATTTCTAATAGATCAGAAAGTTCATGTTTGTTTCTTTAGTTTTGCTCTACTGGCTGCTTCTCTTTGGGGTTTTCAAAACTTTTCACTTTCACCAATATATAAAAAATTAGAAGGGGCAAATTAAGAACTTTGTATGGATATAGGCCTCAATTTTCAAGGCACCGGACTTCACATACAGACACAGGTCTGGGTAAATTTGCATATCTAAATCTTAGTGCTTGAAAAGTTGTCACACAAGTGAGCTTACATACACAAAGATGAATAAGCACAAAAAGCTCTCACCTGTAATCTTCATACCTACTGACAGGGAAACTAACACTTTCATCTAAGTCTGGAGGCAGGAACTTCTGAATTTTAAGGCTGACATCACCTTTTCAATGCTGTTAGACTATGATAGCTAAAAAGCACAGTTTTTATTTTCCTGAATGTATTTCAGGATGCAAACAATTTTGGCTGATCAGAGGTTTTCTTAGAAATAGTCAAATGGTTTTTGATGAAAAGATAGACATACCTGTATTGTACGTATAAATGACACCAAGACTCTCTCTTCAAACTCATTAACAGGAGTATACAAATTCAGGACTTTTACAATCTGTAAACAAGAACAATCACTTTGAGGTTCATGTTACTGATCAATCAACAGATGCATCCATGATTATACCATGACTAGTATAATTTTTAAATTAGCTATTTAAAAAAAGAAAGTTATTTTCAAGTATCTGTTATTTTTCTGCTTTATTGATTAATGCAGAATTCCATTACCATGCTCAATGCTATGTTAAATGACTGCCTCCTTCAGAACATATGCTCTTTGGAGGTAGAAACCCAAAACTTCTACATATGTGATAAAAATGCCAAATGATGGAAAAATCACATGAGAAGTAACTGATTTGTGTTCCTACCACCCCCAAACCCATGATGTATTTCTCACCCTAATTTCTACCCTGTAGTCATGACCTCCTGTAGTCTTACAACTTCTCTGTTTTTCAAGAGAGTGAGCTACTTCTCTAAAAACAGGGCTAAAACCACCAAAGGAAATAATTACATAACAAAGACTTTAAATAATAATATGGGTGAAAAAACCTATTAAAAATTCTCTTTGTTTTTTTACCATTTCCTTTATTAAAAAACCAAAATATTTTGTTGAAAAGTTAAAACACAGCACATAGAATTCTAACTTCTTATTCAGTAGAAAATGATTTTGCAATAAATCAAAATGGCTTTATTAATGCAACTGCTAGTGCTGACACAACAGTGAAAGAAACAAGGAAAATTCTTCCTTTTCCTAGTGAGAATTGTTCAGTAAGCATCAAAGATGCTTGGGTCCATTTATCCCTGGTCAAGCTCTATGCAAATGTAGCATGGTTTGAAAAAGAAGTGCAACATATCTGTACAAAATCTGAGCTTTCATAAATAGGAGTCTGTTTACTGAGACCCACTTGGTTCAGCCTTTGAGGCTAATGGGTACAGTAACTTCACACTCTTGTTTGCAGACTCACAGACAACAGCTCTGTTTGAATTGTCCATCAGCTTGGCTGGATACCAACTCTGATGGCAGGAAGATCAATTCCTGCTACCCTAGGCAGAGCTGTCTGGAGTACAGAGATGTCTTTCAATGAAGACTTTTCTCTAAAGATTTCCAAAAACTGAGAGACTGTGTACAGCACTGCACCCTGCACAATCTATTGAGCTCCCTCTCATTTGTCCAAAACTTATCTCAAACATCAGACTCAAAATGGCCTGGTCCTTTTTTCACCCCTCCAACTTAATCTATTTTAGCAAAACAAAGTAAGAAACCTCCAATTCATGTGTGACAGCAGTGCTGGCTGCTGAGAGCTGCTCAGGAGGGACAGCAGGACAGACAACGAGGATTTGCTCACCTGGGCAGTGGTCAGTGCATTGCACATTGAACATATGGCTTCTGCATCTTCATCTGTTTTCTTTTT
Organism: Setophaga petechia; assembly: GCA_024362935.1. Taxonomy (NCBI): domain Eukaryota; kingdom Metazoa; phylum Chordata; class Aves; order Passeriformes; family Parulidae; genus Setophaga; species Setophaga petechia. The sequence goes on from JANCRA010000016.1 coordinate 12,224,309, forward strand.
TACTTGCAACAACTGTGCAGCCTGGATGAGGGGTTCCAGGGTTTCCTTAGCCCCACTATTCATCAAATTTTTATCACGTAGCCATTCCTCCAGTTGACTCACATTGTATCTGTACAAAGAGGTAAGAGCAGCAAGAACATTAATGCTTGATTATGGATAAATGGAAAGCATGTGCAATCTCTCTTTCTCAGCGCTGCTTCTTTGTCCTTATGTGTTTTGTTATTTTGTTTTCACAGAGTTTTCTTCCAATTAAGGCAGGGATTTTGACTTTCATAACAGTTAGAAATTATGGTCAAAGATTTCCACTAACTAATGTTTCCCATTTGTTTCTGTTGCCATTAATTGCATGAATGTGACAAGAAGAAAGGCAAATGAGATTATGTCCATGCTAAAGTACAGTGAGGCTTTGGAATGTAACTTGAAGGACTGAAATGCCCTGGCTAAATTACCTGACATATGCCAGCAAAATCCATTGAACAAGTGGTGTGAAATGCAGGAGATGATTCAGATAGCTTTACCTGAGGATGCAGCAAACCAAGAGGCATCCACTGCACCACCAGTATACAAAAAAAAAAAGCAGCAGGTATGTTTGCTATTCTTCTCTAAGAGCTGAGGAAACAAATACCCACATTTCACCTACAGTTCTGATTCCCCCTGATAATGAAACACTTTTTGGTTTGCTTCTACTACATTTCCTTGAATGTCAGGTAGGATTTGGCCAAAGTCAACTAAGCTGTTTTTAACCAAATTTCACCAAATCAGTTCAACACCATCTGCACCTCCTTGTATGTGGAACAATAGATATTCCAGATATCTGCAGCTCCATCAAAATGATATTCAGCAATGTGAAGAGTTCAATAAGCTTTCCATCAGTGCACTCAAGAGAACTGATAAGCTGTCCCACCTTATCTGCATCCCTTTGCTCCAGGAGCACATGTCCTTGCGCAGGAGGAGGTTGTTGAGTGTCACAGCCCCAATGATGTAGAACATCTGCTTGACCACCTGTTTGATGAGCTCTGGGTCCATGCCATGCTGGCACATCACCGAGTGGAAGGAGTTGAGCTGCCTGATGATGGAGTCCAAGGTGTAGGTGCCCTCATCAGCAATGCTGGACGTTCTCTTGCGCAGCCCTGTGGGCTTCACCCCTGACACACCCTGGATGGTCTCGTGCTCCAGCATTCCTGAAACTGCATTGGGTTGGCACCGTTATTGCAATGGCTGAAAACTGCTCATACACAAGGATATTGGGCAAGACAGCAAAGCAGAGAGAGCAGGCTGGGCATTCTGCTAGCCACAGTTTGCCATGATTTCCAGAAATTGTGTGTCCCATTATATTTGGCAAAATCTGAGTTCACAGGGTTTTTACAAAGATTCCAGCATGTGTGTTTAAAAGGACAGTCTGAATCTAGCTCAGGAGAGTACTTTTTTCCTCCTAGGGTCATATGAGCAGTGCAGTCAGCAAACTGAGAGCTGCTCCATTCTTTAAAATGTTGTGATTGGAAAGCATCATGAAAATTTCTACGGAAGTACTGTCTGAACAGAAAATGAAAAGTGTTCTTAATTAAAAAAACAAACCCTCTCTGAACGTTAGCTTTATCACTGCTTGTGATTCAATTCCTCACTGCTGTCAATAACAACTAAACATTTTTTCCATATTAATTTCAATTAAGAGTTCCCATGTAATTGAAGTCTAATTTTTCCATGGGATATTTCCCAACAGACAGGGTAACAAAGATCAGATTGTCCTGACAGCTTCTTCCTGCAAATGCCTGATTTATGCCAAGCATGCATAAGGTATACCAATTTATTCTGGCACTGCCAGAAGAACCAGTCACAGTTTAGTTTTTCCTCTAATCCAACCTGTCCAGAATAGTCCTTGTCACCTCTGAACAGAACACCACAAGAACTACTAATGAAACTCTACTGTTTAGGAAGAAATACAAGATACACCTACTACCACCATCACATTTTTCATTTTGGTACTATGTTATGAATTTTAAGGAATTCAACTTTGCCTTACCAATCATTGGTTGCAGAATATTTTCCAACACTCGGACAAGTTGTTGGTAGATCTGAATAGCCAAGTCACTCAGAACTTGTCTGTATTCAGCTAAATCAAAATTAGTGAGGCAGTGTTCATTTTGACGAGGTGTATTATGCTTCATAAACCCCTGCATTCATAAAATAACATAAATTAATGCTTCAGTAGAGCACAAAAATATTACACAAACCCAGTATTTGAATTTTCTTCCATGCAACTCACAAATAATACCTTAAGTCACAGCCCCTCAAGATTTTAGTTTGGAACTTTGTCTGACTGAGGCTAATGCTAGGATTCGCTTGTCAAGTGTCATGCCCACTGCATCTGCTTCTTTAACTCAAAATTTCAAGAACAACAGGAACAGGAACACAGGAACAACTCTGCCAGATTTCTGGCAGGCAAGACTCCCACCCACTCCAGCATTTTCACATGGCTAGCTATGGTCAAAAGCCCAATCAAGCTCAAAAGAGGAACTGGGCATATCACAACCTCCAAATATCAACTGGTCTGCCATACTATGGTTAAAAGTCTTAATATGGCCTTTTTGATAGGCAGTGCAGTGAATCATTGCTAAAAACCATAATGGCAGCTGCCAGATCCTCCTGCTTAATCTGAGCTGGCCTTTTTGGGAGCCCAATAGACTCTGGGTCCCAGCCTGCAATAAAGGGAAGCTGGTTCAAATCTTACATCCCTGTGCTTTCCACTGATGCTGTCACCATCATTCCAGAAGGTCTAGCCATTTTAAGAGACTATGATTAGATCTTTTGTACAAGATTTGTGAAAGAGCAGTGTTGGCAACCATGCTGGAGAGCAAGAGAAACCAGAATAAGAGCACTGCTTACCTCTTCTCCACTGTACTGCTTCAAACAGTGCAAAAACCGGCAGGTGTTTGACAGCCAGAAGGACACTGTTTCAAAGTCATCTCCTCTTTTCTGAAGATAAAAACAAACACACTTCAGCAAAGACTGGCAGGAGAAATAAAATAGAATGCAAGACACATAACTAAATGCTTAAAATACACTTTCTAGTAGATCCTCATTCTGATGTTTTGCAAAACTTCGTGTATTGCAGTCATGTATTAGGAAAGCAAGGGTTTTGGCAAAGTGCCATTTAGCACCCTCCCTCTTTTCCTTAGTATTTTTCACAAATGATTTCCTCCACAGGGATGATCTTTCTGTGTTTTACAGACCCATCCTAATTGCTCTGGGCAGAAATCAAAGGGCAATATGACTGTATTCCCAAAATACCCAATGACTCTTGTGAAGAGCCCGGTGGGGAAGACTGGAATGATACAGAGGCAGCAGGAGGAGCAGGGAACAATTCAGTTTTGATGAATGCCACTTACATCACAACAATTTTGGCAGCCTGAAATGGAAAATAAAACAACACAACAAACCCTTCTCACCAAAGAACACAGGATCAAGTATGTCCTGAGTAGCTCTAGAGCTCCACAGTGTGCACTTCTTTCACTTAAAAATGTTCAAAAACTCCTATGGATATCTAAGCTCCTGCAGGATTGTTTACTAAGTATTTTTTCAAAACTTGTAGTTTGATTAAAGGCTTGGTTTTTGACACATCTCTCTCATTTAAAAAATAAAAAAACATGCAAGCATAAAACATATTTATGTCTTAATAATGCCTCCAAGATACACCTGGGCTGAACTCTCCCAGGCACCTCCTTGAAAGGTCTTTGGGCAGTAACATATTATCATCAGTGTAATCTGTGGGTGAAGCAAATGAGGAATCTGTTAACCAAAACTGCAAATGAAACTGTTTATTTAAGTGCTCTGGAGAAGATAAACAAAGACTCACTCTGCAAACTCTGACTACCTCCAAAACTTTATGAGCTGAGCTTCAGAGGAGGGAAACTATTCAAAACAAAAAGAAAGTAGTTCTTTTTCCATTAATTCAATGCATCTCTGCATTTATAGGGATAAAATGCCAGCAATGTAATTTGTTATTTTTTTAACACAACTCTTGGGACTTTAGTGGCAGTTCATTGATCCCAAACCCAGAGCCAATTCATTGAAAGCCTTTTCCTCATTCTCCTAACAAAAAACCAAAAGCAAATTTTAAATTAACATTTTTTTTCTAAATTAAGCAGACTAACTAACCTTTAAGACTTTTTTGATGCCATTGATAGTGGAAGTCAACAACGACCGCACTTTCTGGTCATCGTTGAGGTAATCTGCATGGCGCACACACATGAACAAAATATATGCTGGGAGTCCTGGAATCAGGTTCACAGCTACCCCACGTGGTTTCAGCTCTTGGGAAAAACAAACACATATTGTCTTGTTAAGTGTCAAGTCATTGGAAGATGTTATATGAGGTAATTACAACCTCCCCAGTTAATAACATACACATGTGTGTGTGTGTATATATATATATATATATATATTCGGCCAGTGAAAACTCAGAGCAAAACTAAGGACCACTTTCTTGGTAAAAGAACAGAATAAGAAAATATAAGTGCCTGCTTAAAATATGCAGGCATGTTAATATGTACTATACTTATCAGGAAGGATAATTAAGATTAAAATACACATTTAGAAACTGTAGATAAACTGAACACTGTCAAAACCAAAATAAGATACTAATTTCCTAATGCAAATTCTGTGTTCTCATCATTCATTTATCAGTGTGTATGGAAGCAGAGAAGGCCACAAATGAGAAAGATGCTTACCTAAAATAAGATTCTTGACAAGTTTTTGTTCATCCTCCTTCTTGTATTCCAACATCCCTTGGAAGTCCTTTTCTTTCCGTGGAATGTTAACTGGACGAATAGGCTCATCAATGATTTGTCCAGGTGATATGTTCTCCATCTGGCCCACTTCAGAGAGAGAATGGAAAGAAATATTACATTTTCCAGTGAAACCAATACATGCCAGAGACATTTCTGTAACATTCCTGAGGAAAGCCCTGGCTCCAGCAGGACAGGGAAGAGAACATTAAGAGCAAAATGAGAAAACTCATTGGTTGAGAAAAAGGTGGTTTAGTAAGAGAAGGAAAGGGGGCTGGGGGGCAGGAAGCAGAGCAGAGGCAATCACCCATGATAAAACCCCACCCTGAGGGAACTGATGTCCAGCCAGTCTCAAACAAGAGCTACCTCGTGTGCAAAATCCCCTCCTGTGGCTCCTGACATCAGGAGGTGTAGCACATGGAATATTCCTTTGGCCAGCCTGGGTCAGCTATCCTGGTTGTGTGCCCTTGTGCCCTCCCACCTCAGCTTACTGAGGGGACAGAGTGGGGAAAAAGGGAACCTTGGCACTGTCCAGCTCTGCTCAGCAGTTGGCAAAACACCAGTGAGTTCCCAGAAGTGTTATAGACTCAAACCCAGAACACAGCAAGGTGCTATGGTGAAAGTTAACTCCATCCCAGTCAGACCCACTGCATCTTTCTAAGTTAATAAGGCAATAAACACAGACCAAACTATATTTTCAGGAGCATTTTCCCACACTGTATTATGTATGAACATCACTGTGATCTTGTTGAGAGAAGTAACTGAACAATAATGTAAGATTCTTTTTAAAAAAAACACTTAGTTGGAGTAACTAACCTTCACATTCAAAGGAAAACTGGGTAACTAATTTTTGCCTGGTTCATATTTAGTACTGCTTTTCTCTTGGCAAAACCAGATACTGTCTTTTGAGTTCACAAACACTGCAGAAAACCTTCCTTTATGTTTGAATACTTTCTGCCTTCAGAGAAACATCAATCTCCTTTTCTCATCTTCTAAAGGTTCATAAAGGAACACACAGGTCTGAGCATTCATCCTGTTTCTGCAATCAACAGAGGCTAAGGCTACTGAAGACCTCACAAGTGCTAAAACAGATGGGTATGATGACAACCAGATCACAAAGAAAACCAAAATCTTTCTCTCAAAATATAAAAGTACCTTCGAGTTCACCGATCTTCTTAGCAAACACTTTCAGCTGCTTCTTTAACTTGCGAACAGTTTTGTCCTGCTTTTCCAGCTGCTCCATTAAATCCTGTGAATTCAAATAAGGGAAGGATTAAGATACAGGGACAATCCTGGAGCGTGTGAGAGAGACAAGAAGAGTGCTGTTACAGAGTTACGAGGCAGTGAGGAAAGCTGAACAGAAGTGCCATCCTCTGGCCGAGGGTTGCAAGCTGGTACGCTGCCTATAACACAAGCCAAATATTGCAAATATTATTAAATTACATGCAGCATGACAGAGGCAAAGCTCATAGGCAGGTAGATTCTGCAGACACTCAGAATGAGGTCAGTTCATACAGCAGAAGATATTTTGCTGCAAACATATCTCCCTCTTGCTTCCTCCCTGCTCTTCCAAATGCCTCACAGAAATTATTTTCTTTATTATTAAACAGCTATCCTGTATTTCTGCATCATTTACTCCTGTCTTTAAGACTGACTCCTTATTCAGACCTATCTATGTTATCAGAGGAAGACAGAGATTCCTAGAAAGACCATAACTTGCACTCAAATTTCCCAAATAAAACATCCAAACAACATTTCTTGCTGTCATCACATTTCCGTACACTGAAACTAGTTTCCTACATGTTTTTATTCTGTACCTCAATAAATCTAGCATCTAAAGATCCCATTCTTTTAATAAACTGTATTTGTCCTTCAAAGGAACACTCCCCAGAAACCTATCTTTGAATAGTTCTGTGACATATCTGTTGTAGTACATTAATAAAATAATAATGTAATTAAAAAAGGGAAAGTCATTCTAAAGAAAGCAAAACCTCAAGCTCAAACAACCTGAAAGACATTCCAGGTTAGGTGTTGGAAAGCAGCTTAGAAGAAAAATCTTCTAAGCAGGAGGATTTTTCTTGGCACTGGTAGGAACATAAGGGATCGTGAACTCCCTGCATCAAAAACATCCTCTGGGAAACCACACCTCTTCTGAAGTACTGAAAAATTTTAGTGCAGCATGGGCACAAACCCTAATCACATAGTAAAGGAGTTTACAAGCTGATACAACATACTTGAGCAGTCCGACATTAGGCCTGCTGACAACAGAATCGAGGCCATGCCTCACATCCAAAGCACTGTTCAGTTTCACAACAGAAATCCTATTACTAACACTACATACTTGTTGTCAGATAAATCAATTTCTCCTGAAACTAACAAAAAGATACATGTGAGTTCAACAGACTGTTTTGAATGTATCAAGGATGGGATGTGATTTCAGAACAACCACTATGTGAGGACGAATAGTTTTTTCTATGGTTCCTCTAAACAGATTTAACAGATTTCATATCTCATTAAGATCTGGAAACTCATAAATTACATTCTTTCAAGCTCACATATGGTGCTGTCTTTAATTACTATGAAAATATTATCAACAATGTCATTCTTCATATTTTGAATCTGAAAAAAGAATAAATTGAATCTGTGACTAGATTGCTGGCATTCATATTCACCTTGGTAAGGACCTGTATGATCAGTCCTCTACTTTTCTGAACTGAATCTAAATGTAGCAAAGTTTCACAATAAAGAGTAGTTTTGCAAATTGAACATCTTTTACATCATGTACCTCTTCTCCAGGGCAGTATTAAGTAGTATTCAAAAAGAAACTGCTTTGCCCACAGCGCAAGGCTCGTATTAGTAACAAAACTGTGCATCAAAGAGAAACACAGATTACACAAAGGACACTAAGACTAACAAAAAAAGCAGTGAAGGAAGTAATTGGCATCATGAAGCTCTCTGCAGGGGGATTTCCTCTGAAAGGGAGAAAAGAGACAGCCTGCTTTTCATTAGTGCTTCAGAAACAGCGACCGAGACAACAGAAAACAGGGTTCACGTGAGCTACATACAATCATCCTCTTGTAAAGGGAAATCCGGTACAACTGATACTTCTTGGGATCATCTGCATACAACTCCTCATAAAACTGCAAAAATAGGGACAGGATTGGTTTCCTCCCTCCCTCTGAGATACTGAAACTTCAGTGAGCACTGTGCAGATTAAATCAGAATACAACAAGATCAAGAATCTCCTGCTTTTAGGTAGTCTAGGCCTTAGTTGTGCTCATGCCAGCACCTCTCAGAGAGAAGCTGATGGAGGTCAGTTGCAGAACAGTCAGGTCTTTTAAAAATTGGCCACACTAGGACTGTGAAAGCATGGAATACAACCTTTGTGAGAACAGGGACAGGACATTTTCTTATGCTAATCAAGATAGGATTGCAGTGAACACTACAATTCTAACATGGCATCTGGAGAGCTGCAAATTGTTTCCACTCCAGGGCTCAGAGTGGAAATGAAACATACACTTGGCTTGGAGTTGACTTGCAATACTCAAACATCTGACATGAAATACTGAGAAACGAGTCTATATTTAACAAGCAAAATTACATTCTGTATATTTGAAAACAAAAAGAACTCCTCTGGGATGTAATTACATGACTGTGTGTTGTCTTGGGAACACAATGTGATGAGTAGGTCTCTGGGGGAAAAATGGCTAAAAATCATAACATATGACACAGCAGCAGGAGGGAGCTGCTGAGACAAACATTCACCATCTACATTTGTGAGAGACTGGCTGCTGAGGCAAACTTGTACTTTTAGCCAGTTCTCCAACATGGATCAGCTGAATTATCTGATACTTTGCTCACAATCTTTGGTGTTAAGACAAGACCCCAACAGTGATAATTTCTGTCATGTACGTTATCAGGAAACACTTCACCTTGGCTTGTTTGGAGGAAGCAATGGCACTCACAGCCAGGATTTTTCTGGCTGAAGTGGCTTGTTTCCCTTTACCAATAACAAGCCAAACATATGCCAACACAGGTCTCTTTGGAAGATTTCCCCAGAAATGAAGTAGCACACATAGGATGATCATACTCCTTTGTGGAAGAAGGTAGAGAGTTTTGCCCAATCCTTCTTTCACACAAAAATGTTGTGCAGCACACACGGAATATCAGCTAATAACTAAGTGACTTCCAACCAAGTTTCTTTTTATGGAACTATTTCTTTTTTCAAAATGGTGGATTATCTGTGTAGCTTCAGGCAGGGAAGAGAGAAATGGAAAGATAAATTGCATTAAATAATTAAAGAATTACATCAGAGTCTTTCAATGAAACAAACAAACTAACATATTTCAGGGGAAACAACCCTCCTTGGCATTATTAGTTTTTATGACTTCCCTGGATATCAACATTCTATTCAGCCATGACTAAACTCACCAGTTGGAAGCTGGGATCCACAAGCTTCCTCCATGCCCCAAACCTCCAACCAATCTCCTGAAACATTATTACTTCAGGAGCTAATCTCCCATTAGCTTACACTCAAGAAAGCCACCACCCTTGTGCAATTTTTCTGCAGGAAGCTGCCACGTGAAGAATGGTAAGGTGCCAGAGGTGTGCCATGTGTGTGAGAGCCCCTGCCTGCTCCTGCAGCCCTGTTTCCCTGTTTCCCTTACCAGGTTCTCGTTGGTCAGCCGGGTGATCTCGTGCTGCAGGCTGGCCTCGATGCGCGCCTCGGGAGGCAGCTGCAGGTTCTGGGCCAGCAGCTGCTGCTGCCTGTTGTTCTCCTCCTTCAGGCTCTGGATCTCACCTCGCAGAGATTCCAGCTCGTTCTCGTGGCTCTTCCTCTGAGACTGAAGCTGAGACTCCAGCAGCCTGAGGAGGGTGAGCAACAGTTTGTGTGAGCAACTCAAAGTCACATCCCCGGCTCTCAGAGGGAGTGTAAAGCTTTAGCTGCTGCTCAGGAACAATTAGCCATGGATTGCAAAGGAAAATGAAAAAGGCAGAGTACTCTTTAAACCCTTTAGTATGCCTTCTAATTAAATTAAGCTGGCAAGATCAAAAAGTGAAGAGAGAGAAGCTAATTGTGACACTGCTCTGCGTTTCCTTCCATTGAACACGGACTGTACAGGGTGCCACTGTGGCAATAAATGTGAAGCTAAGTCTTCTCAGATTGACTGATGGGGCTTTAAAGAGGTTTTACCTCTAAACAAATCAAATAATCCTAGATGAAGATGACACTATGTTCACTTAAGTTAGCACCTTGCAATATTAACAATGGAAAATATTTTTAGAGTTAAACTTTTTCAGCCAGAAACCATTTAATTGCAAATGCATGTGGATAATCTTTATTTTTGCATTAAACCCAACATTTTTCAGAGGGTTTTCCTTAATGCACAAAAGGTCAACAACAGAATCAGACTCAGGACTGAAAGCCAGGAGCTTTATCCTCACCACTAACTCATTCTTTTCCCCTTGGGCACATCACATCTCAAGCTGTTCTCACTGTGAAGTGGGGATAACACGTACCAGCCTCCTGCCAGGCCGTGCTGGGGATCTACTCCTGCTTGCAAGGCACTGTCCAAGGGCTCTGACTCATAATGTTGTACATGCACAGGAAATGACAATACTAGTGACTACCAGTGTTCAATTAGACAATATTTCAGGGTTTAAATATGCATAAGGCAGGAATACTCATTAGTAACTAGACTGATGAAGCACACAAGGGCAAACAGTCATTCACCTGCAATGCTCTGCCATTTAATATAAAACTTCTTGTCTCTGCAGTGCCAGGACAAGAGGCACAGAGCAAACCAACTCCCATCCTGTCTGCAGAACACCTGCTCTAGGTTAGATCTTCACAGGGTTACACAACAATGTTAGGGGTAGAATGTGTTAGCACCAGAAAAGGAAAGACTTTAATTATAGCAGTCATTGCAAAACACCACTTTCTGTAGTCACTGCTACCACTGAAGCACATCAGCAGGGCTGTGCAGTGAATTAGCTGTCAGGGCAGGACTAGAGAGCATTTTGGAAATCAGGGACACCAACGAGCACACAGAGCCAGAGCACCCCATGACCAGCACAGTCCTTGCAGAGACCACAGTGGTCCCACTGGGGCTCCAACAGCACCATGAGGAACTAAAGATTACTTCTCTTTCCTGGTTGTTTTGTGACTTACATTTTGAATCTGGCATGGAGAGACAGGGGAGAAGAATGTTTAATTTACTGACCTTGAGACACAAGGAGAGCAAGACCCATTTCAGTCTGAAATTTAAGAGTACACTGAAGCTACTTAAAAATTACAGTTTAATAATTACTAAAATGATTGTACTTTAGGCTGAAAAACTGTAAGGGACATCAATTTTGAAACCTGGTGTAAAGGCACACAAAGAGCATGTGTAAGTATGGTTTAAAGGCACACATGGCTACAAATACTTTCCAGGTGTGGAGCTTCTGCTATTTTACAGCCTACTTTTGTGCCAATACTCCTATGAATTCTGTTGGCTGTTGTGCCATCTTAAACTTTTTAAATGATAAAACCTGACAAGTGGGAAGCTTCTGGGACTAGGTTTCAGGAGACTCCTTAATTTCTATAATTTGTGTTGAATTTTTTTCTAGCTGTTAAAGCAATAGAAGTACTGTAGCTAAAGCAAACCCATAGCAAGGGGCACAGTTAGCTAGAAAAGAAGATGCAAATGAAGGAAAAAACATTCTGAGAAGTCTGGTAACCTGTTGGCTTGTTTTAACCCTTCATAAGCCAGCCAAAGTTCTCCGTCCTCATTCAGCATATGATAGTCCTGGGGAGATTGCCTTTCAAGAAACGTGTTTAAAAAATACAAGAGATATATGTGATGGTGATGAGGTGACATGGCAAGGTCATTACACACTGTATTACAGTTATCATAAAAGAGAAACAAAAAACAAAACTAAAATTAGCAAATTACTTTTCTTGTTTATGTGTTTTTCTTCTTCATGATGCAATTCAGCTCTCAGTGACAGCCCAGCTGGTTACAGCATTCTGTGCTGTTACAATAAACACATTGCCACAGACTATTGTGACCACTGAGCTTCAGAGGGTGACAAACCAGCCTGGGGAATGGCACCTGGGCTGGGCCATGCAACAATTAGAGGCTAAGAAGATGGAAATCCAGAAAGCTTGATTTTACATTTCCCCATTATTTCCAAATCCTTTCAAATAGTGCACAGAACAATTTTACTAATGAAATCAAATTATAACCCCAGCTATGAGTGCTCTCTAGACATACATGGATGGAACTGACTGAACACAATCTACAGAGTGTGCCACAGCAGACCCCACGTGATCACAAAATAAAGAAAGAACTTGTACCTGTTTGTTTCCTTCAGTCCAATATATGCCTGTGCTATTTCTCCTTTGTCTTTCATCTTCTGTACATCCTCCAAGAGGATTGTGGCATCTGTCATTGTATGCTGGAAAAAGAATGGTAATTCCAGTAAATTTAACAACACAGCTGCTCCATGAATCCATGTTTTCTTCATGTGGAACACTAATCCTTCAGTAGCCACATTAAATAACTGTGGGTACCTGAGCAGGAGGTTGGTCCATAATTTCTATGTCCATTTGGTTTAACTTTTAAAATAAATGCATACAAAATGGTCAACTGTTGGTCTGTCCAGTAAGTGGGTACATATGTTAGTCTCTTTCCATTTGTTCATCGTATAAAAGGAACAAAATAAATTTCACAGAATGTTGAATTTGCATTTTATTCAAATTACCAGGAACAGCTGCTAATACTAAAACTGAAGCAGCATAGCTTTTCCAGCTTAATTCTGTTAACATTTCTTAAACATAGCATTACATGGAGTCTTTCAAAACTCAAAAATAAGAACTATTTCTCACTCATATATTTTAAATACTCTGTCAAAGCAGAAAAGAATTGACAAGAGCTTGAGATTCTCTAATTTAGATAGCATCATAGTGCCACTTTGTTTCAGTTTTGGATGTTTATTATCCGCTTTTGCTTTTTCTTCAGTAAAACTTGAAATACTTAATAGATGTTTACAGTCACCTTGGCCAGTCTGATCTGAGTCACTGCCATGGAGTACCTCCAGACTTTAATGAACATAAGAGATGCAATTCTGACTTTCAAAACAAGCAGATGCTGTTTTCATGAGCACAATTTTGAAAAGTATTTACAATAACAGCTTTGTGGATAAATGATGGAGCCTAGCTCTCTATGTCTAGTATGATTTGTGTTATCCAATATGAAAAACAATAAAATATGTCAGCTCCTCAAAGAATTATTCCCAACATCTTTATGAGATCTTTGAGGTTTTTCTACTATTAACTTACTCCAGAGTAAAACTGCTGTATCTCACCTGCCAATCTAGCAAGCTTTAGCAGTCTGAACATCTATAATTTAGGGTCAGTTCAGTTTCTTACACTTTTACACATATAGAACTATATTTTCTAATCAAACACTCAGCATTTCCCATCCAGTATCTAGAGATGACAATGTGAGCCCACAATGCTTGCTGAGGACAGCAAACACTCTAAAGGTACTTCTTTATACCATAGAAACCTAATTTGTTGTGAAATATAAGGGTTTTGCAAGTTAACAGAGGCCTGGCTCCCAGATCACAGTCCTTACCCCTCAAACATACTCAGCAAGAAACATGATGGAGCTGACTAGACCAATTCCTAAATCCTTCCTTTCATATTCAGGCTGTCATAAACCAACAGTTCAAAACTGTAAAATCTGCTTGTTTTGAATTAACTTGTTTCCCTGTTTGGCAAAGCATGAAGATGGGGATGCAGAGGTCACTGAATTAATGGAAAAGTTATTGAATAATATCAAGGTAAAATGCAAGAACATGTAGGTTACTTAAGAGGCAGGGAAATGACAGCTCAATATTGTTGAGGGTTATTTTAGCATTTACAAATTCTGGTTTGTAACTGTAGAAGAAAATGTGTACCTTATCCTCCTGGAAATCAAATTGGTAGGCAAGAAAAAAGAGAAACAAAACATTAAAAAATCTGTCTGTGCTGCAGCTGCCCAACCTAAAAAGCAGAAGCTATCTGCAAACTGGCTGCAGGCCATCCCACAGGTCACCTTCCTATTTCCCTCATACTCACAGCCACTGTAAAATCAACACTTGCATCCCACCACTGCTGAGAATGTTATTGAAAGATTTACTAAGTACTTCTTTACAATGTTCTAAATACTACAGAAAAATGTGTTCTGTTTTCTTTGCAGTCAATCATTTAAAACAAGACTTACACATCATATTCATGCACCACAGACTCCCAATTTACTTGGGACAAATATAGACATAACTTTGCAGCAGCAAAGGGAAGATGACATATCTGTTTATTCCTTGCTGCAGTTATGAAACACAGGATAGCTCAGTTCAGTGGAAATTACTAGTTCCTTGATTTACATGATACCTTTTCAGGTTGAATGATTCTTATTTGCAAAGCTATTACTTCCCTAACTATGTCATCAGAGCTTTTTAGGTGGTGATTTCAGTGGTTGTAATCTACTGTTCTTTAAATAAAAGCACATAGCACCTATCAAGCAATAATATGGAATTTACCTATCTTCAGAGGTTATCTTTACAACATGTTACTGACTTGCAATCATACAGATGTAAACAAACTGTTCCTTTTGCTCAACTATTAATTGAAAGGAATTCCTGAAAATTCCTTTCAATTTTCCAGTCCAAAGGCACTAAAGAAATGACATAGCTCCCAATGAGAATTATTTGTGCACCGTTAAAGGAGTCTAGGGGGGAATCAGACTTTCAGTACATCTTCACATGAGTGCTGGTAGAGAAACCCCAGACTGGCTGATTAATACAAGCTCCTAATTCAGACTGCTACGATTTGTGCACTAATAATGGACCAATGGATTGCACTTAGAAAGATTTTCCAACCTAGACTACTTTCTTCTGCCACTTCAAGCAGGCTGTTAACAAATAAAGCATGTTAATGATGCAGTGTAACTCTCCTACCTGCTGAGTGTGATTTACCTTGGGCTGAATTGCCTCTTTCTGGCTCACAAGCTGAGACCTCAGGATGAGAACTTCTTCCTTGCGTACTTCCAGCTCCTCACTGACCGAGGTCAGCTGGTCCAGGAGGACTCTGTATGCTGGGGCACCAGGAGCAGTCACCTCTGGAGCTCGTGTCTCTGTGAGGGCCTTCTGCAGCTCATTCAACTCGTTCTTCAGTTTTTTATTCTCAGATTCAAGCTCTTGACGCTGTAAGAAACAAGGACAGTCCCGTCACCCAGCAGCACTGCAATATGTCTGTAACCCACAGGTACAAAACCATGGACAGAAATGGTAAAAATTATGTGCAGCTGCAAGAAATCCATTAATCTCCCCTGTATCCCTGGCCCCTTGACTATGGTCAATAGTGGGTGGGAGGATTTACAAACAGGACTAACCTTTTGTCTGAAATCCAAAACCAGAGATTCGGAGTCTCTGTGGTCAGGATGACCCCGAGGTGTTGGGAAGTCTCTTTTTCCCAGCCCCGGGATCGAAGAAGGAGTCAGGATTCCTCGGCTGTGGTTTTCAAGGTTGTTTATTCTCTGTTATCTAGAACATTCTTTCTCTGGCCTGCTGAGGTCTGTCCAGCAAGTCAGTCTGTGGCACACTGACCGCCCTTGGGGCGGTGTTATCTTTTTATACTAAGAACTACATGTACTTTATTTACAATAATTTTCCAATACCTATCACCTATGTTAGACAGTGAGTTTCTACTCTAAACCAATCCAAGAGTGCCACCATCACACAGAAGATGGAGGCTAAGAAGAAG
The DNA here is from genome assembly GCA_024362935.1 of Setophaga petechia. Lineage (NCBI taxonomy): Eukaryota > Metazoa > Chordata > Aves > Passeriformes > Parulidae > Setophaga > Setophaga petechia. Next base: position 12,239,885 of record JANCRA010000016.1, read on the forward strand.
AAGGAAGAAGGACAAGGCACGCCCAAATCCCTCCATCTTGGCTTCTGAACCCCCATTCTAAAAACCCCAAATTTTTACTTTTTCACCCTGTGACAAACTAACTATCATTCTATTTAAACTCTCGTGGCTCGTAAATCTTCACAAAGTTGGTAATTTTCTCCATGGGTTAAAATCAAAGGCACAGGTGTCTGTGGCTTCATGCCAGGGGCTCGAGCCCTCCAGGGCAGCCAGAGGGATGTCCTGGGTTCTCACACCGAGTACAGTCACATGAATCAGACAGATTTGATGGCAAACAGAATTGCCAATCTTTTTTCCCTCGTATTCTCCCCTTAGCAAAAAAAACCCGAACAACCAAGTTCACAACAAATAGCAGTCAGCAGGCTAAGAAAATTCTGCATCACTATTAGGAAATATTTTTAGTTTTAGTGGTGTAAGATAGACAGCAATTTAAATAATGATTTTGAAAAAGAGACCTAAATTTATCGCTGTATTTTTGTTCAAATTAACCTGCAAGCTGTACTAAGTGTTTTAACAGAGAACTCCCCCTGGCTTAGGGGATCTTTTTGTTTTGCATCCCCAGCCACACATTCTACACCTCAAAAAGAGCAGTCCTACAATGAAATGACTGCTGGGGAATATTTGTTCTAATTTCTCCGGCTACTATTTGGAAGCAGGAGGGTTGATATAATTTTCTATGCCAGCACACACAATTGGTGGCAAGAGTCCTACTAGAAAAAAACCAGAAACCTCTGTTTTAGAATTACCTTGAGCGACTCATACTCCAACTCTGCACCTCTTATGGGAGGCCTTTCTTCCTCCTATGAACAAATACAAACAAGTGTGAAAACTAAAAATCCTTCACTGAGGCAGGAAAAAAAAAGAGAACTCAAATTATTTTCCTTTAAAACTGTAAAACACTCATTCTGGTACTGCTAACTGCTTTAGATATCTCAGAAGTTTGAATATTGGCACTGTCCCCTTTACTTCTGAGTTTATGACACATAATTGGTTAATATTAATAAAATCACATACTGTCACTGGCAATGAAACAGAGCAGGATGAACCCCAGTATGCTAAAGAAATTCACTGGTAGAAATATAATAAGAAACAGTTGCCAAAACTGGTTTCATAATTTTCTAAGAACTTAAGGACACCAAATCAGGAGACTTTACATTACAATCAGCTAAGGTGTCTAAGCCCAGTGCATTGGCTATGTATCCTGATTGAAACACTTCTTCTGCCTAAAATGAACAATTACCCATTCTCCCCACCGTTTAAGTTGATTTCCTTATGGCTATTCCTTAATAAAAACAGCCTTTCAGTCTTCTTTTTTTTTTAAGCAAAGTCCCAAGCACTTTTTGTTTTGTCTTCCATGAGAAGATCTCAAGGACCTTGGAAAACAAAACAACCAGTGCCTAGAACTAAGCACCGGTACAAAACTCATCATTAAATAAAGCAAATGCTAGAGGAAGATAGAGATTTAGTGAAAGCCAGTCAGCATTCACAGAGCTACTGATTCACAAGAAGGCACACTGTGGTGTCAGCATATTTGATCAGCTGCAAGGAGCCCACCTTAGCTTTAGCACGGAGAGCCTGCTCCTCCTTTCTGTCCAGTTCATCCTGCAGGGACTGCTTCTCCTGCTCCAGTTCTGAAACCCGTTTCTGCAGCTTGAGGAACAGAGACATGTCCAGCGCTGCTTTTTTCTCACTAGGCTCCTGCTTCAGAAACAACAGAGGCAAGTCAAGAACTATTCCCCTTCCACAGCACAAGGAAGCACAACAGTGAGTAAAGATGGGAAACAGACTGGGGAAAGAGAGGAGCACAGAGATGTTACTTGATTCTGAGCATTGACTATCTAAAATATTTCATCAGCTATCAAACACTATTTTAAAAAAGGATTTACTAGTAGAAAATGTTTCTAAGCCTAAAGCCTAGCAAAAGAAAGCACTAGGCACTACCTAGCAGACAGGAGGTCTATAACTAAGCATACCTTATAGTCTTACTTGTTTGAAGGGGGGAAAGTAGAAAAAAGAAAAAATTTGTGGTTAGACTCACCTGGAAACAACTCTAAATAAGGGCTTTTTTGTGTGTTGGTTTAGTTTTCAGTGATTTCTTTAGTAAGTTCTTCAGCTAAAGAGAAATCTCTCTGGCAATTTGAAGTGGGATATGATACAAAAAATTGGTAACAGAAAATATATTTTATGCCTTTTTGTTTTTAGTGTGCTAATCATACAGCCTGTTCTGAGCCTAATTCATCAGCTTCTTCACTATTCTCTGGGCAAGGACCAGTGTTTGCAATCTGAAGGTGCATTAGAAATTGTCCATCAGCCTTTTTGTACTTTATGTACTGAGAAGATCAAAGTATTTACCATGAACTGCACCATAAAATTTTAAAGCCTATAAAAGGAACTAGAAAATTAATATTAATGACTGTAGCAGACAAGCAAGCACAGTCATTTCCACCTCATCTCCTTTTACTATTGAGGGGAAGAGTCATAAACCAACAGCTCAGGCAAATGGAAAGAGACTTTTGAATTTTCTGGCTTTACTTGTTTGCCTTGAGGTGGACGTGATTTAATGTGGTTTTGTATAATTAATCTATATTGTTAGTTTAGAGTTGGAATTGGAGAATACTGAGGGGTTAAACAAAAGAGTTCTGCATTCCTTCACACTCTTGTGTGAGTTCATTTCTTCATTCATATTCTAAAACCCAAAGCTGGCTCTGGAACTGCAATTCAGCAAGTCCATCAGCCAAAGGAAAAGCTGGCATTTGGCTCATATGTGACATCCCATCTCATGTAGTTGCACTGTTCTTCTCCTGATTACCCTTGAATGTAGGAGCATCATCCTGGAACCATTATGCAAGGTGAGAAACATAAGTGGGAAGGCAAATGATGACAGAGTGCACAGAGAGGCTGTGCCAGCCCCAGTGCGTCAGGATATCTGCATCCAGAGCAGAAAATCATTCTCTGTGGAGGCTTTCCAAGGCAGCTCTGACAGCCTGTCAAAAGCTGCCCTGCAGATCCCTAACCCAGGCAGAGGGCACACAGGCTGTGCTGTACCTGGCTCACAGCTAAGGAGATGCACAGAGAGAACTTTAACTCTGGAAAGTGCCAAGCACAGCCAGACCTCCACCCTGAGGGCTCTGTGTTTGCAGTCCCACTGTGATGGGTGGGCTGGAAGGGGGAGTTATTTTGGAAACTACTAGCAATGCCTTGGAGTTGCACCACAAATTATTTATGGTTAATATTCATTAGCTGAATCAAGTCATCTTTCTGAACATTTTTGAACATCTTCCTGATCATTTTTCCAAACACTCTGGGATTTGTATTGCTGCATATGCAAAGGAAACTCCCATTCTGTGAGTTTGATTCCTCTCTATGAAACAGAGGAAACCTGATGCAACATGAATTTCTCATCCCCAAGAGGAAGCTCATTCCATGTAGCTACTAAGGATGCAGCTTGCCATTTTAAATCATTGACTCTAAAGCAGGCAGGCTCCTCAGGAAGTCTCACTGGTTCTCTGAATTCCCACTTTGGCCTGAATAAGTGATTGTGCTTACCAATACTGACAACCAAATGTTTCACAGATGTAAATCAGCTGGATCACCAAGTATCTACTCTATGCTTATTGTAATAAAAGAAAAATTCAAAGCATACTTTGACAGTCTTTTTACACAGGATCATAACTAACTAAGGAATAAGTGTTCTCTAAAAGGAAATGGAGAAAGTTGGATTAAAGCATTAAATATCTCAATATAATGACATGGTGCTCAGAAGCACTTATAAAAAAAAAAACAGAAAGGAATGAGTTAAATCATGTATCAGTGAAAAGGTGTGGGGGATTGTTAACATTACCTCCATCCTGAGTGGTAAATCTTCTGCCTCTGTGATCTCAGAGCTGAAAGTATATTCAGATTCATTGCTACTGTGAGTTGAGTCCGTTCTTTTGTGCCCAGGCTTGGGGATGCTCTGAAGTGCAAGTGGAACAAATCAGTACCAGTACCTGGCTTTCCCTGCCACTGTCTCTTCATAACCTTTAGTTCAGCTTAGAATATTTGGTGTTATGTCTCAGTTATCAAAATTAGTAAGAAAATTTTCTTGATTCTGGTCTCTCCAAAGACCTAAAAGCCTCTGAGATACAGCTAGCACTCAACTCCAGGTCAGATCTTACACCACCAAGGAGTGCTGCAGAAAGCAGAACCAAGCAAGGATGCAGCACTTTGTGAGAAAGAAACACTTGGATTACAGGAAGCACTGGCAGCTTTTAACTTTTTACTTTTTAACTTCCTAGACATTCTATTGAGGAATACTTTATATTCCTGCCATATAGAACATTCCTAGGACTACTTAAAATTTATCACTGGATACAGATGGCTCAAACAACCCCAACAGAAGCAAATAACTTGAGGGCAAAATAAGGGTGGACAGCACAAATAATGCCACCAGGAAAGTCATGGCAGAAATTTAGCCTTCTTCACAGATGTGACAATTTTTTTTTTTTTTTTTTAATCAACAACAAATTTTAAATGTACTTGCTTTGGCTGAACTAATCAAAATAAACAGGATTTAAAAGGACAAATCTCCTTTCAGGTACTGGTCAGGTACACATACAGCTGACAACACATACCAATTTATCCCACTAGTGTCACAGACATATTTTCTGAAAAAATCCTTTCACTAGGATTTTTCTCCTGAGAAGCCTCAGAAAAGAAATGTAAACAATAACCATCTGATGGCTGTGGAATGTGGTCTGGAGATGGTTTACCAACAGGAACATCTTTGATTGGTCTCTTGTGGCTGTTTTTAATTAATGACCAACTCCCAGATCCACTTGTGTCAAGGCTGTGAGCAGTCACAAGATTTTATTATTCATTCTTTGCTAGCCTTCTGATGCCTCACTGCTCTTTCTTTAGTGCAGTTTTAGCATATAGTTTTCCTTTAACATAACATATGTCATAAAATAATAAATCAGCCTTCTGACACATGGAATCAAGATTCTCACCTCCTCCCTTGTTGGGGTTGCCTGCAAATCCCACACCCTAGACTCTGCCTGAACACAGGTGTGAACAGCTGTGGATTTCTGAGCTGTGGAGGCACTCACCACCATCAGGTTCATTTCATCCTTGAGGTCGTCGTAGCGCTCCTCCAGGCGGCTGAACTCATTGAGCAGGTTCTGGTACCGCAGCCGCTCGTCGTTCAGATCCAGCTCCAGCTGCTTCGTCTCCTCCACCAGCTTCTTCTCCATCGACTCTGCCACACACAGCAGGGATCCCAAGTGAGAATTCCAGCCCTTCCTACCATGCAGGGCACCCATGCAGGAGGTGCAGGCCTGTGTCTGCACCAGAGGAACTGCGTGCCACTGGAAGCTGTTGTGTTTGTGCTTCTCTGGGCAAACATTCAGCCAGAAATATGAAGGGTCAAAGCAATATTGTGGCAAGCACAGAAGTGCTCACTCAGACAAGTTATTTATTCTGTTAATACCTTCTATAGGTGATTCCAGGCAGGAGGAAGAAGGGGCACTAGCACATTGCTGTGCTATGTAAAGCAAAATGTGAGGTGCTTTACGCCTCAAGCACCCTCATCCTCTTCATCGCAGCTCCCTTCATCACAGCCCTCACATCTAGAGTTAAGCTTTCCTGGCTGCTGCCTACACAGTCACAGCCGCCAGAAAAGTTGTAGTGGATAAACTGTATTAAATATCAGAGTTGCCTTTTAAAAATTGAAGTGCTTTGGAACAGTCAGCCCCCTAAAAAAGGCCCCGAACCTTTAGGATTTCGTGGAAATTCAAATGGTAAATAATTCTCATGTTTGCAAGTTCTTAAAAAAATAAATAAATGCACAAAAAGGAATGTAAACTAAGGCAATTAGCCCAATCCATGCAGTAGTGTGTTACTTCACCAGGTAACATGAAGTAGAGAACCTGAATGAAGAGAACTGAGCCAACCTGTTATTTCCCTGGCCTGGTCATGGATGCGGCGGTTCAGCTCCTCCTTTTCTGTTTTCAGTAATGAGTTCTGCTCTTTCAGCTCTGACACCAGCTGCAGAGATAATAAAATATTTGACTCAGAATAGAGTTCATCTTCCATCAGTAGTTCTAACAACAATGGCATCTTTGCTGTAACAAAAGTTCAAATACTTAAACTGTTCTTCACAAAGTAGAACTGGTGAATTAAGTTGTATCTTAATTTCCAAATTACATTTCTTAAATATGTACTACTGTTGACTCCCCTGTACGTTCTGAACCCAATTTCTGATCAGATGCTAAAATTGCCCTGAAGCACTCCACAGTGCCATGTATTTTTCAGTAAAGTCCCAAAGATGTAAATGGCTCATTAAAACAGAAATATTCATAAAATAGTAACACATATGGTAGTTCTATGGTAAATTCCATTGCACTGGGTAACACCAAAATTTAACATCTTGCCTGTGCCCTAAAGCTGTGTCACTTAACCTGTGTTCAGGTTTGCCAGGTACTCATTTGTCTCTGATTATGGTTATCATGCATTCACTTTGCTTTGCCTATTAATATTTTCCCTTTTGCTTATCTGATATTGAACTTTGTCACTGCAGCATCACATCATGATGGATTAGCTCTTCCAATACTCAAAACTTGCACCATTATCAGCAAGTACTCCTGACAGAAATCAGCCTGTTTGATATGTTTGTGGTTAGCAAAGAAAAGGGGTTAGCTGAAGCCTGTTGAACTAGACTGTGCACATGTGTTGAATAGGCTGGCTGTCTACATTAGGCAGGATATAGCAGCACCTTTGAATACTGAATGTGGGACAGATTTCTGCTATGTATGTGATTACTCTCTCTAGGCAGGTAAAATGAATGAATTCACTACCTCTGACTAAGTCAGAAAGCTCAAGGATTTGGCTTTGCAAATGCTTTCAGTATCAAAATCTGAATAGATTTGATACATATATTTACATACAATAATTTAGATTTAGATGGATTTAGCATATACCTCTACCATAGGTGTAGCCATATAGATACCCAGCCTATTTCGGATTGTACAGCTATAAAAATACAATAAAAATACCAGCCACACAAGTGAGAAAGTCAGGCCTGGGCAAAACTGGAGTGAACACCAGGCACCTGCAAATCCTCTCATGCATCTGAGACCCCATACATGCCTGCTCAGTCTCATGTTTGTATTTGTCTGCACGCTCCTCAATGCTCTTCTTCTCGGCCTGTGTGTGGTGCAGCTCGGTGCGGAGCTTGGCGATCTCCTCCTGCAGGCTGAGCACGCGGCTGCTGGCGCTCTTGGCCTCCTCCTCGCTCAGCCGCAGCCTCTCCACGTCGCTGCGCAGCTTCTCCGTCTCCGTCGTGTACGTGGCCTCCAGGGTGGTCATCTTCTCCAGCAGGGATTTGTACTCTTTGTTCTGTGCAAAACACCACGCAGGCAGAGCGGCTGTTAGAGAGGTTCTGGTTCGAGGGAGTCTTTTCCTTCCCTACACAATACACCCAGTCACGGGAGCACAGGAGCAGCTTCCCCATTTCAAAAAGGTTTTGCAGAATTGCTTAACGAGGTGACAGAGCAGTCCAGTCTCTAAGCCTGCACATCCTAAACTAAAATCAGATGGAGAGCCCACATACATCACACAGGATCACCCCACCTTCCCCTAAAACAGAGCAACTGACGTGCTTCAAACGCAGCACTGGCGTTAAGCGAGTGGGAGTTTTTCTCAGTTCTGCTGAGAGGAACAAGTGGATGTTTGACTGCTCCAGTTCTGCTGTGGCCTCCCCTTCTCTCCTATCACTATTCTTCATCAGAAAAGAGAACTGAGCCCTTACAATGAAAATTCTGTGCACTCTGTGAATACCCACAGCACTGAGAAAGCTAACCACAACTCTGACAGGCGTTCCCAGACGCTAGGAGCTTTTACCTGCTCATCGATTTTTCTCTGCAGCTGCATGATCTTGTTCTCCAGGCCAATGTGGAGCTTCTTGTAGCGCTCCACGGAGCGGGCCTCTATCTTGAGCTTCTTGAGCTCCCTCTTGGCCATCATGCGGCGGTAGCAGCACTGCAGGTAGATGATGGCGCGCAGCGTGCGGCCGTAGCGCCGGCGCGCCAGCCAGCCCCGCACGTGCTTCTGGATGACCACGGACTTGTGCTCCCGCAGCATCTGCAGGGGGAAACACATGGGAAACACGGGGTGAGAGCTGCAAACTGCACCTGTGCAGTACACACAGCCCTCTGTAACAATGGACACTGAGACGCCTCCGCCTGCAAAGAGAAACTTCTGGGGAAGAGCAGCAAGAAATGGAATAACTTCAAGTTAAAAATAAGAGGGAAAGAAGATTGGAACAAGGACAACAACAAGGAGTAAAAAGAAAATGAACCCTTTTATTTTTAAAACTTGACAAAAGAAAACTGGAGGCACATGGAAGGACTGGAGGAACACAAGGAAAACATGACAAAAAGAACTGGAGGCACATGGAAGCACCAGGCATTCCTTTGTGTTGAGGTCAGAGCTCAGCTAATTGCAAAAGTATATAGTACCTGTTGGCAAGATTACAAATACAATATTTTTTTTAAACTGCATCTTTATCTAGAAACACTTTAGAGTCATTGACACATGCTGCATAGAGTTCATCAATACAAAGTTTAAAATTACCACATTTGATATGCAATGCAGTCAGTCCTGCATTTCCCAGAGGAAATTGTAGCAGCTGTTAAGTAAGAAGCTTTTGGTTTGTTTGTTGTTTCTTTTGTTGTGGGCATTTTTGGTTGCCTTTTTTGACATATCTTAGGCTTGCCAGCATGGAAAAATTTTCATCTATTCTAATAAGAAATTTATAGTGTAGTAATTCTAATTTATTTTATGGCAGAAATTTCAACCATAGCTTTGAGGTGTAAAAAAAAAAAAAAAATCCATATTATTAAAAAAAAATAATCTGTAACATAAACCAGTCATGTGTGTTAACCAGAGAGCTCAGCTTAGAAGAGTCTACCACTTGTTTTTGGATCCTTCACCCCTAATTCAATCACAGATCGCTTAGGTCTGGAACTCCTGAATTCAAGCAGACTACATGAGATATGCATGGAGAGCCTGCCCAAATCCACAAGGCTTCCAGTACTCTGAGAGCTTTAGAGTTCACTTAATAAAGCGTCTGCAAATAAAACAGTTTATTCTAAAGAACAAAATTATTCAGGATTTCATGCTCTGAATTGATAGTTTAAATATCATAGGCAGTTCACATTCTTACACTAATTTACCACAAAGATGATAAGACAAACTAGTCAGGTAAAAGTAATTTTATTTCTTTTAGACTGCTTAGCAAATGAACTGCAATGTGTTAGAAGAATTACAGTTCCAGATCAACGAATTTAAAATTCACTGGCAAAGTGGATAGACTATAATACATACGAATTTCTCCCTTAGCATTTATTTCTGAATTAAAAATGAGACTGGAAATCCCAGCACTCAGTTGCTCAGCACACCAAGGTAAGGAAGCAGATTTCTGAAAAGCACAGCAAGGTCAAACACCAAAGTCCTCCTGACTGCATGTCATGTAGTTGGCATTCCTGCCTCCTCCTTACACACCTTCTGGAACACTCCTTCAGGTTCCCAGCAGGTGCCTGAACACTGGAATACACCTAGCTTTCAACAATTTTCACCTCCTAAGTTTGAAGGCAACAATTTTCACCTCGAGTTTGAAAGCAACAAGCCCTGTAAAATACCTCCATGGCGCGGGGATGGTCCTCATCCGCCAGGGAATTCTCGCACCCATGCAATCCAGGGAGGAAACAAGCCACTCCAAAGTACAGTGAGAGGATCAGGAAAGTTACTTCATCTACCAGCTATATCCCAGGAAAGTTTATGTCCAAGCTAAGGAGGAGCTAGACTCCTTGTCCAGCTGAGAAGCACATTGCAGTGTCTCAGGCAGGAGCTCTCCCCAGGATGTGTGAAACAGATGATTCAACCATATTAAATTCCTTGTTCTGCCCACGTGACTCAAGACATGCCCTCTCTTCCTACAACAACAACAGGTCCCTTTCACAATCCCAAGGAACAGCACGTGTACCACACATCACTGCAGCCAGGGCTTAGGGCTCACAGGGCAACCTTTCAGTTTCACTCTTCTGCAATCATCACAACAACTGTGTTTACCTTCCCACGGCACCCAGAGCTTGTGCTTCCCTGTCTGACCATCCTGTACCTCAGCCTGGGTAAGATCCCACCTTGGGAGGACAGGACAAACACAGCACACCACAGGGGCACTGTCAGACTGTCATGTTTTACTGCAGAGAACAATTCACAGCTCGAGGGGGATCCTCCTGACAGGCAGGTCTGACCACCCCTTCCAGGGACTCCTCCAGAAACCTGCCATCTCCATTAGGAGGGAATATAACAGGTTTATTAAACTGTGCTGCAAGACAGATGGGCTGTGTATTACTCATGTGACTAACATGGCATAGGGAAACAACTCCCATCTTCCTCAAGATTTTAGGCCACCTACTGCTGTGACCCAGGTGTCACTTTATCTGTCAGACCACTGTTAAAAACACATCTTGTTTAACATCACAACTATAGCTTGTAACAACAAGAATGCTAAGAGTTCCAACAAAAAGGAAAGTGGATATCCACATAAAAGAACAGCCAGGTCAATCACAAGGGTCTTAGTAAGAAATTCTTATCAAGGTTTATTTTTTTTTTCAACTTTGTGGTTAGTTTATGTTAGAATACTACACATGTGACTGTGTAGCAAGTTTAATACAAATGAAACATATAAAGAAACTTCAAATATAAAAGAGAAATATATGGTACATAAGCATCAGATGGCTTTTGGCTGCATGCCCTTAATATTTACATGCTTGGGAAAAGAAATCCCTCAGCTACTTTTACAAGTGAAATACAGGCTGACTTTTGAGCCTAGTTAAAACTGTTCTTGTAGATAAAAGTGCTATGAAACATGTCAGCACTCTCCAATTTGAATCATAATTCTGTTTCCAGCCCTGTAACCACTGAAAACCAAATTCTAATTTTTCAATTGAATAACTTACTATCAAGCATATTCAGGAAAATATTACCAATATTGCTAGGATGGTGTTATATGAATTTATCACTACACCAAAAACAACATACATTAAAAAACTAAAACAAAACCACTCCACCCATGGATAACTTTCAATATCCAATTTTTGTGGGAATCTCTTTGCTAACATAATTCCATAAGCCATTTCAGAATCCCTGAAACTAGGGATGGGAAAGGACCAGTAGCGAATGCATCACATGTATACTGATGTAAGCAACAGTGATTTCGACTAACTGAGACAGATTAAAGCAAGGCCATTTTAAGCGCCTCAACGTTCTATTCAACAAGTGAAAAAGTCAGAAATGCTGTAAATCTCTCTTTACAGTGATTCTCCACTGGCTGCACTGAAAGTCTAAGTACATCTGTATTAGATGACAATGAGAATATGTCTACAATGACAAGTTGGTGGCAGTATTAGATATTTCAAATTCCCAGGTGCTGTCCCTTAATCCATGCTCTGCTATTTTGTCTGTGCATCACACAAAACCTAAAAGCATCCACAGAAAACATTTCAGATTCCCAAGATGACACCACAGAGAAGCGTTGTCCTGAAAGTGTGTGGAAATAAAGGAAGAGAGAAAAAGTACATTGTGATTTCTCACCATTTGGTACTTGTTCCTGACCATGTAGCCTCTCAGGAGGGCCTGGAGAGCAATAGTGGCATCTCGCATGCTCTGGTATCTCTTGCGGACCACGTACATGCGCTGGAACTTCTGAATGGTGATGGCAGCTCGTGTTCTCCTCAGGAACTTGGCATAGCTGAGGAAAAGATCACAAACAGTACCTCTAATTATGTGATTGAATGCTTGGGGTTTTTTTAATAGCCTGTATTTTTAGTTTCTTCTTAGTGTTGTCAGTGACAGAGTATTTTATTTGCTGTATACAACAGAATGACAAACTAACAGAAACCTTGCAAAGCTTTACAGGGAAACATTTTCACTTCCCCTAAGAACTGCACTAAACAACTGACAAGGTAAACTCAGCTTAATTTCTCATCATCTCTTCTCCAACTTTAAAGCTGTTTCCACTAGGTCATCTTCCAGATCTACTCTCCCAACCTCCACTAGCAGAAAATGTTTTCTTGTTCTTGGCTATTGCAGTAAGACAATTACAAAGCATCATGACATATGCCTCTTTCTGAAGGTTGGTTATTACAGCCTTGATCACCACCCTGTCTTTGAACAATACCACCTGTATTCCTGCCCTTCTCTCTGGCCCCATGGCCATCCCTCAGAAGTCAATCCAAACAAGTCACTGACTGATGAATGTCCCTTTACAGCTGCACCCTGGGTGAGGAATGGCTTCTCCAGCAGGACAGACCCAGCTGGGAGGGCACATGGAAACTGGGCAATAAGGACTCAGACAGTCCTGCTTTACCTCACCTGCAACATAACTCCTTAGTACTACTTATTTCTGCATCACAGAGCCAGGGCGCTACTGTCCTCTCAGAAAGGTCAGAACCAGTCAGGACAGACACACTCATTATATTCAATTTCCTTCATTTCCCTGGAAAATCTTCTCCTTTCAGGCAGCACAGGAAGGCGAGAACAGATGTATCTCATTTAAATGCCCTGCTGACAGGGCTCTGGACTGGGGCTGCTGTGGCACTTGCCCTGAGCAGTGCTTACCATCGTGCCTGGTACCCTCTGACGTGTCTCTGGATGGTGATGGCAGCCTTCCTCATCCGCATGTACTTCTTCCTCATCAGCCAGCCCCGGATCGTTTTTTGGATGCGGATACAGGCAGCTCTCAACTTATCTGCCCTTATTTTCTCCAGGTAGGCTACTTGACCAGCCCGGAAAAATATTTTTGTCTTACCAAACTGGTACTTATCCTTGTCCTATTTTCAAAGGTAAAAAGAGGATAAGTTACAGCATTAAGTCTTAGTGCATAAAAAAAGGCATGAGGGGCTAAATGAAAGCACGGTTAGTAAAGAGGCAAAATTATCTGTGTAATATTTTGGGTAATCTGAAACTTAAATTAAGTAGTGGAGAAGGGTATTTTCTCTGTATGATTCTGTTAAAAATTAATATAATAAGGCCACAAGCATGGCCCAAAGGGGCAATGTGAGATTTTTGCTTAGATGAAAATGACAAAGATAATAACATGGAAGGCTACAGGAGGTGACAAAGGGGCCCAGAGGATGAAAGCAATACAGGCAGTGCACACGTACAATTTTCTGTTTAAATTGTAGCTGACCCCTCTGAACGGTCCATCCTCAACCACATTACACAGTGCAAACAAGGCAGCTGGGGCTTCAGACATGTACAAATCACTTAATGTATCAGGACTAGGGCAGAACAAGGCATGTTGCTGCTGCTCAAACACATCTGATATTTCAGAACTGAACCAGAAAGAGAATAATATTTTATGTCTACAGGCTGTAATACTCCTTTGAGGGAAAAACTGAGAATATACAAAGGCACACTGAAAAAAAAAAAATTTGTTGGCTGTTTGATTCTAAGTTGAAAGGAACAGCAGTCAAAGAGCTACAGGATACATTTGTGGTTTAGTATTTTGTAGAAGTACTAAAATTGCCTAACTATGAGGGAGTAAGTGACACTGTCTCTATTCCTGCAGACTCCAAATGCTCTCAGCACCAGGTCCAGTACCTGAATCAGCTTCTCCAGGACATTCTTACACGTCTGCTTTCGGTCACCAAGGACATCCCTCTGCTTCATCAGAACCCGGTAACGGCTGAAGAACTCCTGGTACGTCCACCTGTCCCAAAAGCAGAGCACCAGTGCCAACAATGAACATTACCTCAAGAAGAACTGCAGCAGGAAGCAATGCAGAGAGAGCAGACATACCTGGAGGGGAAGCCAGCAGCACTGATCCGGATGGTCTCCAGCACACCACAGGCTCTCAGCTGCTGCACAGCCCGCTTCTCATCAAACCTAGGGAGGAACCAAAGGTGGCTTTGTGGGATGTGGGACTGGGCTTGCATTGTCTGGGGGTCCTGGAAGTGGCACAGTGAGGAGCAGGGGGGGTGTGATGGGTGGTTGGTAAGGTGCTCCTGAAACTCAGGGTGACAGAGAACAGCCTGGCTGGAGAACAGTCTGAGCCCATTGGCACTTCCTGCTGGCCAGCACAAGAGCTACAGGAGCCTTTGTTTGCCTGGGCTTTGAGAAAAACTCTAAGCAAGTTCACATATGAAAGAAAAAAAAAAAGAAAAAGGCTTTGGAATCTGAAAAGCATATTCCAGCTCAATAAGTGCAAACCCCACTTACATTTGAAATTGCTAGCAATGAAAATGTTGGAACTTTTTTCTTACATATCACCATAAACAAAAAAATGGCATCAGGAAGCACTTCTCCATCTATTCACCCCCAAACATCTCCTGCTGTAATACACATACACAGAGTAAATCCATAACCAGAGAACGGAGACACAGCACTTCACTCCTGAGTCAGCAAGGTTCAGCAGAGCTTTGATCCTCAGTGGCCTTGGGCAATCCCTCCCAACAGGGGCTCCCCAAACCCCACAGGAACTGGCATCTTACGTGAATGGGAACTTGAAGTCGTTTGGCTTAATGCAGCGCACGTAGTGTGGAGTTGTAGCATTCAGGGTTTCCATCAGCAGATGAAGAGAGTTTCGAAACTTTGAAAAAGAAAATGAAAAAATAACTCAGGGAATAGCTTCAACAAGCTCAGTCATCTTTGAGATAACCTCAGAAAACAGACCTGATTTGCATACTGTTAATTTAATTATGGCAAAGATATGCAGATGTTTTATGTTTGGCCACTGATAACTGGAACCAAGTTTTCTGGGGACTGAACCTCACTTTGGATTTGAATCAGACAAAATGGCACATGATCCAAAAGACTCAGTTTAAGATTTTCTAAACTTCTCAGCATCCACGTTAAATTTGTTTTGAAAAGGATCAGTTTGGGGTTTGGCATCATAAAAAATGAATAAAAATAATTAAAAAAAATTTTTAAAAAAGTAATTCTCCACAGTGCATTGGTAATTAGGGACTATTTGCATTAAGCTGTAAGTCACAATAAGCTGCACCTCTCTCAAAATCATAAGATATCACATGAGCCATGAGCAAACCTTGAGACCTATGAGACAGGAGGTGAAGGGAGGCATTTCGTAATAGAGTTGCCTCTTCAAACTCACCTGATGCCCCACAGTTTTCTTGTGCTCCTTGCTGGCTTGGCCTGGCCTGGCCTTGGCAGGTTTGACAGGCATTCGAGTCAGAGGCACCCGCCCTGAAGGGGCTGCTGAAGTGGGGCTGAGCACCTTCTCCTCATCCTGGAACAACTCTGGCAGCAGCTTAAACTGGTGTAACAGCATAAAAACACACAGAGCGTAAGAATCCAGCAAGCAATTGTACCTGTTTGTGCTTAAGGTTAAATTCCAGGCTCAGCTTTTGTAAGAACTGCATTTTTGGTGAACTTCACAGGGGACAAATGCAAAAAGCAGACAGGCCTAAGTGGTATAGTGAGTGGGTCATGATTTAATGCCAAAACTTTTGTGGGTTTGATCAGTGAGTCTCCTTCTCAAGATAAAATTCTGATTTTTTTTTTTTCATAGAGCCAACAAGAGCCATGTGAAACTGTTAGATACCAAGAGCAGTTTCCTAAGTACCAGCTGCAATTATAAACAGCTGCTTTGATCTAAGAAGGAAACAACAGGGTCCTCTCTTATTCCAATGGTGCATCAGTCTCCTTTGTGGCTGAGAGGTATCTGGGACACTGAATAAAGCAGCAGGCAGCAAAGATGATTCCTGCTTTATCACTCCAAATTGAAATAATCAGCTTAAAAGAGGAATCATCAACTGAAAAAACCCCACTAGCCAAATTTATCTGACTGAGATCTACTCCCTGCCAGTGGGAGTGGAAGAAAAACCTGAAATGTCCTTCCAAATACCACACAGGACCTTTTCTCTAATGGCTACAAAATATACTGCTACATAACAGCTGCTTTGAAGCAACTCATAACTAAAAAATAACATCACCAGGTCTTTCTACTGACAACTACAGCTCTTCAGAACCATTATAAGAGCAAGAGAACCTGAACCTCTCTACCTGTCCATGAATAATTTTATATCTAGCATCTGTGCCTTTTTCCCCAAGAGACGGGAACATTCATTTTTCAGTACTAGAAAGCGCTTGGGCCAAGCACAACCTAAAAAATTAAAAAATTGGTTTTGTCTTATAAAACTTGGTGGGCAGACAAAATAACCAATGGAACACAGTGCACAACAAAATGGCACCTGTGCCAGAGGGGCTGGAAAAGGGCATCAAATGTTCCCCAGTAGCACCCAGCACAGCACTCCAGCACAACAAAGTGACTAAGGATGCTACAAAAGAACCCTAAATTCCTGAACTCAGAAGGGAGTATTGATCTCCTTGGACTGATCTCACCTGAGCTGGTGGAAGAAGGACATTTCCTGAGGGTGATTTACTCTTCTCCTTCCTCTGGCTCAGCCCAGAGCTGAGGATGGCTGGGGTAGCACCTCCTTGTCAGCTGCCCGTGACACAGTGAGTTGGTGTGCACAGGCAGCTGAGCTGCAGAGCCAGGTGTTCCCAGCCTGTACACAAATTTATTTGAATATAATGTGATTCTCTGAAGCTCCTGGTGCTCCCACACACCAGAGGTGGGGGTAGGGACAGGGTTCCCATTCAACTGCAGATGGATGAGTTCTTCTAAGCTGTCCATACCTAAGGCTCATTCTCTTTCTCCAGCCCTGGGAAAATCTGCCTGCAAAAATGGGCAAGTGCATACCAAAAGCACTATTTTCATAGACACTGGCCCAGTTACTCCAAGTAGAAGAAAGGAACAATGTCTGGCCTCTCCAGCACAGGTCAGCAATAGTGGAGCAATGATCCAAACTGCAGGACCACTCCTGTTTGGTTTGGGGTTTAGTATCTCATCAATTTTTTTTGTTTCTCAGAACACTAGGAGTGTTCAAAGAGAGGGAAAACACTGATCAAAGGGTAGATAATTCACGTGATAGAAAACAAGCAAGGAAGCATTTCTTCCCTCTAATTTTTTCAGACAACCTAACACACATGCTGCTAACAATCTTACACATCATTTCTTTCAATACAGAGCCACAACAGAAAATTCTAACAACCATGCAAGTAGCAAGCATAAAAACCCAGGATTGTTGTGTTGCTTTCATGAGACATGCATGGAAACTGAACTACTTCACAGAGGTTCTGTGGGTGGATTTACAGAGAAGGCCAAAATAAAGAGTTGAACTGCACAGTCCCTGCCAAGACCAAAGTGTGTCATGCACTCTGGAGAGCAAAGAAGCATCCAAGCTGTGTGTGAGAGTGGGCATGGGCAGGATGACAGATGATGCATTCAATTCAGAATTACCTTCTGTTGGATGTGCACAGCAAACCCAGAAAACATCACCACCAACAAAACGAAATAAAAATCAGAAATGCAGTTCTACTACAATTACTAAGAAAGAGGCGTTGATGAAAAACAAAAATAAAACATTCTTTACACTGCTTTTGGCAAAATGGAGTAAAACCATGTTTTTTAGTGTTTAGACTGAACTGCCTCAAGCTACACTCAGCCTGTCCAAGCTGCTGTCAGGCTCTTGCAGCAGCTCTGTCCCCTCTGTCTGTCATGCCATGGAGCACCCTGTCCCTCTGTCCTGCAGAGTGGCTGCCTGGCCTCTGCCAGCTCCCTGAAGATGCCACCTGTGCCCCCCTCCATCCCCAGAAAATGGCTTCACTTAAACCACTGCAATACTGCTCCCAGTGGAAAGTCTGCTGTGGTGTTTCATTATACCACATGTTTTAATCATTTAGCTTCATATTATCTGCTCAGAATAGAAACAGAAGAGAAAAATGTTGGTTTTCCTGATAGAATAGCATAATTTTAAATAGCCTGTCCTTGATACCCAGCTTCCTGGGCCATTAGAGCTAGCAAATTCCCAACAGCCACCACTGTGCAATGTCAAGTTAATTGCCCTCACATTTCTGAGAGCACAACCAGCATTTCTGCCATTACCAAACACAGACAATGCCACTGAAGGCCTGTTCTATAATATTCCTCCATGCAGTATTTTCCTAATCAGAAGTTACCTTTCTTTCATAGATATCAAGGAGACAAGACTAAGTTCTGGTTTGTGTCCTTATGGTCTATATATTTTATTCCTCTCTCATTTTGAACTTGTCTCTCCTTCAGAAATTTTCTGTCATCCCATAAACAATGAGCTTCTGTTTTCAGGTTATAAAGTTAAGGGCTTAACTGTTGAGCCTTCTTATACCGCTACGGTATATAAGAAGTCATAGACATCTCTACAGAAAATATAGCTAAGTTTTGTGAAAAAGAAACCCTTCTCCCCAAATTCCCTTTCCCCCAGTCAAAAACTCAAACCCAGCAAAATAGCCCCCAAAATAACAACAACAACGACCCACAAACAGTGAAATTAGTGCCTAAATACACTGATCTTACATGGAAAAAAGAATATAGGACTTCATAAATTCACACAGATAACCAAGTAAAATACAAACTATGTTCAATTTCTATCAGATCAACTATGTTGATCTGATACTAAGGAAGAAATACTTCCTAGGTTTATAAGAAGTTTTCTACGACCCTTAATTCAAGGACTCTTAACTGTAAAACAAGAAAAAAAATCCTTATACTAACCTTACTTGATTTTAGAACCCTAATTTGTTCTTCATAAACTGTGTCTTTATTCTTTTCCAAAAAGCCTTCACATTGATATTCCACCTGAAAGCCATCATTTTACAAGAGAAAGTATTAGAAGTAATAAATAATAATAATTTACATAGAATTCACCAGCTATAACATTCACATTTAAAACATAATTCATACTGAAAATATCAGCTCCCAAGTGTACCTTTGTTAAATATAGATTTTCCTCAAAGAGAGTGCTTTCCAGTAAAATACAGAACATTAAAACAGAAAGATGAGTACTGCTGTTGCATTATACCAGACATATTTCACTGCTGAGAGATGCTCATGGCAAGGCAGCATGACTGAATGGTTCCTGTAAGGGTGAACAATCCAAGTGTGTGCTGAGCATCTCCCTCCCTGAGCCCATCAGGGCTGCAGAGCTGCCTGAAATCCAGAGGCAACTGAGAACAAAGTATCTCTCATCTCATTAGCTGAGAGGCAGTAAGTACATCTGCCTGCAGATTATGGTGGAAATGGCTCATTTGTGTTCCAAAGGACTCATTTTACCAGCAGCAATAAAATGGCTGAATGTTGTGACAATACATAACAACCCTCTGTCACAGGGCTACAGCATTTCCTGGACCAAAGACCAGCCAGTGTCAGATAAAAACCTACCATTTATTTCACTGCTCTAATTCAAGGCTGAAAGAAAACCAGAACTATTGTCAGGAGTCCATTTATAAGTGCTTGCACAATGACACTATACCCTGAGCTTCAAAACATTTCAAGGAATTCCTAGAGGGAAGAGGACAGAGGGTTTCTGCACAGCTGGAAGCCCACCCTGAGCACTTCCTGGGGCACCATCCATGGTCTTAATTCCTAGAGGAAAAAGGACAAAGGATGCTCCCAGGGTTTCTGCACAGCTGGAATCCCACCCTGAGCACTTCCTGGGGTACCATCCATGGTTTTCCTGTGGAGGCCATGCCAGGAGAGGGCAGCAGCATCCCTGCCTTGTCCAGGAGCACAGCGGCAGCACACATCGCTGACCTGCCAGCTGGGGCTTTGCTTCTCCTCCAAGATGTCTGTGTGCATTCACATCAGCACACAGCAAACATAAAACACCTAGCACAGACAGGGCAGAGCTTAGAGCTTTGCTAGTACCTGCTTGGAGCAGCTTTCTGCTTTCCTTGGCCCTTGCTGCTCACAGACTAGACATGGGAGAGCCTTGCTTTTGATATCAAAGTTTAGCCTAATGAACAGATTATGAAATATTAAATAATTCCTTCTTGTTCTCTCATCCACAAAATAGAACAGAACTCATGAACCAAAAACTGTTACATAGATGTTCTTGGTGTTTGCATTAAGGTAACACTAGATGCAAAAAGAATAGTTTCTTCTACACATAAATTCAAGAGCCTGGGAGAAACCTAGCAAAGACAGATAAAGGCCTCCAACCGCCCCTGTGCAGACCTACTGGTAAGAATCTGAGAGCTTCTTGAAACCTTTTTTGACAAAGCTGACAATATTCTCAGGTAGCTTTTCTGTATAACAGGACAACTGTATTACATGGGATTATGATTTTTTTTGTTTTAACCTGAGGAGTGGCTCAGTTTGAGAAGCACTGGGAGCTGAATGCACTCCACTGAGACCCCCCTCAGCCAGCTTCCTAGAAATAGCTGCTCCCTGCACAGCCCAGGCAGGGTGGGAGCAGCACACACTGCTCCAGCAATAGAAAAGGCTCTGTTAGCCTCTCTCCTCTTTGCACATTGAGATGGCAGCAAAAACTGCATTAATTCATTGCTGCTCTTTAGCTAAAAGGAGTGGGGTACAGGATTTCCTTTTTTGTACATTTCTGTTGCGTAACTGGGACTGATACAGTGATGTTGAGAGCTGTAAATGCACTGAGCTTCCATGTTTGTAAAAAGGAGGGGAATGTTTGCAGCATGTGATGGAGTCAGGAGCTCCTGTGTGTCCCTGCACAGCTGCCAGCTCACCTTCCCCTCCTGATGGGGTGTTGGGGCAGCAAGAGCTGAGCAGAGCCAGGGATGCCACTGCCCAGCCTCTGCCTGCAGCAGCCCCAGGATGCCCTCCCACACACCAGCAGGAAAGCAGCACTGCAGGAAAAGTCCTTACCTTGTCAGCAAAGTGCTTGATGATAAAGGCCTTATTTGACATACGTGGCTTTTCAAAGAGAGCACATTTATTCAAATGAGTATTGTAAAGTTTTTGGGCCCAAGAGTCATCTGAGCCTTTTGGCATCTATGGAAAAGAACACAGAACACACTTAAAATGTCTTGAGAACTTTTCAGTAGCAAAAGTATCTAAGAAGATGGGGGACAACACTTGATGATTTCCTTTCACATTCCTGCTCCTTTGACTCCCAGCACTACCAGAAGCAAGGACACAGTAACCAGCTGTGTGCTTGCTAGTCCCACACTGGACACTGGGCACTGGCAGCAGGTGGGACAGCTGCTGGGACACACTTGACACCAACAATGCCTCCAGTGTCACACACCTGAAGGCAGGGACCCCAAAGGCACATTACCAGACTGAACAGAACTCATCCACCTCCATTAGAGATTCCTTGTGATAAATAAGAACCCAAGCTGGGTTTCCACTGAGGCAGACACACTCTGAGCCATCCCCTGTACATGGCTTGGCATAAAATAAACCAAGATAAAAGACAAAGGGTGAAACACTAAGCAAGAGGCAATCTGGGGAAATCTGACAGGACCAAGGACTGCACTCACTTATCCTCAGGGAAAGGAAAACTGTCCAAGTTCAAACAAAGTTGATCAGAGACCGAGGATCAGCTACAGAAACATGATGGAGGGGAAGGGGTGAGGAGGAGTTCATTACTGAAACCATTTTTTCTCCTCCTGTAATTGCCAGTTCCATTTGTTTCCTTCCCAAATTCTTGCCCCATCAGTGTCAAAATGACAACTGTCTGCAGGTGACTCGTCCCTGTGAGGTCCAGAAGCAGGACAGCTGATGACCTCTCCCTCTGTGAAAGCCCTCAAACACACACCTTGCACTCCTCATCCAACAGATCCAGAACTCCCATTTTGGCCTCTATGAGGTTGATGCAAGGCTGATTGTCATAGAAATCAATCAAGGTCCATGGTATTTGTTCCTTCATATATTCTTCTTGTTCCAGCTTAAAGACATGCTGCAGGGCAAAAGGAAAACAGTTTTCTGTGAAATGAAATGCAGAATAAATACATTGAACTCTCAACTGGATTCATCTTGGCACATTAATCCAGGCTGTCAAGTGACACACTAGTTCAACTGAATAAACTCTTTAACAAGTGTATGAAAAATAAATTAACCTTTTTTCATGGCCTAAAAACAACAGTCCAAATTAAAGCACTCCAGATTCTCTGCAAATATCCTATCTTTTTACTATATTGTCCCACTACTACTATAAGCTCTTTTCTCTTATAAAAGCCAACACAAAACTTTAAGTGCTGGAATAGCAACCTATAAAGTGAGATGTGCCATGCTTTTATGACTTGGAAATTATGAAAACACTGCTCTATTTCAAGCAAAGTTTCACTATAAATACTTTTGTGTTTCCTTATAAAATAACAGAGCTTTATTTCCTCTTAAATGGCTGCTGATTTTTTTCCTAACATGACGCACTGCATTAAAATTTACTCTTCAGCAAAAGCTGAAGGAGCATTAGAACTAGAAATCCTTTAAGGAAAATTCTGTGACAGATTTATCTGGTACAAAGATCAGCAACTGTGTAGTTGTATATTTATTAAAAAATATTATCACAAACAATCTGCACAGCTTTAATGAAATCTAAGTAAGAGATGAATTAAAACTTCAGGAAAAACAGAATAAGATATTAAACAGGCAAACTGTGGTCTTAATAGAACAAGCACTTTGAAAAACCAAAAAAGACTGCTGACTCCAGTTATTTTTGATGATGTTTCATCTCCCATCTACATTTTTCTGCACACTGAATGCTGCTGTGGCAGGTGAACGCGTGCTGGGAGTGCCCCAAGCAGCACGGGCAGGGTCTGGGGGTGCCACAACACTGAACTGGGGTGCCAGCCCCAGCTGCCTTGAGCTCAGTGCACAGCCCACAAACACCTCACAGTTCCCCAGACTGTCTGCAAGGCAACAGAAAGCTACCCTGGCAAAGCTGTTTATGCCTTTATTTCATTAGCTTAACACCATCCTCCCCAGCACTGCGCTCCTGAACCGCACCCGTGGGAGCCATTCCCACCCTGCACCTGGCAGCAAAGCCCTGGCAGCACTCTACTGGCAAGTCAGATCCAACCCCAGATCTGAAAGGAAACAGAAACCCGTTTTTTCACTGTGAAGGAACCAGCAATTAGGTGGTGAGAAACGCCATCAGACCTGATTTTCCCTGTGGGTGGTGGGCACCAGGCAGGGCAGGGTGGTCGGGCAGTTCTCCTCAGCCAGGCTCAGGCTGCTCCAGGCAGCCACAAGGTTTTAATTCAAAGCAACCTCCCCCTGTGTGCCTGCATGGCTGCCCAACAGGTCCATGTTCACCAGAACCGGGTTTGGGAGCTTGGCAGGCACCAACACAACAGCCCTGTCACCCCCTCCTTCATGAGGCAGGTGCTTACAGCAATGGCACAAGAGGGAAGGGAACAGGGGCACAGCTATCTTCACTGAAGAAGAGAACCATTAGAGCTCTTACAGCAACTGATTTTGCTGTAAGCTGAGAAAATTCCAAGACACCCTGTGCCTAGCAGTTACAACATCCCACTCACGGAGCTGAAGCCAGCCATGGCACTACCCACACGGAAAGGGCATGCCAGGGCTGGAAAGATGCTCTGCTCTAGCACCCTGCTTCCTCCCTGACACACTGGGATGAAGCATGGCACAGGGGATCTGGCCCTGTGAGCACACACTGCCACACAGGCAGGACCATAACCAGAGCTCAGAGCTACCCCGGCGCTGCGGCAGAGCCTAGCAACAGGCCTGGCAGAAATAACTCGCCTGATCATGATGCAGGTAAGAGATGTAACTGCAAACGTCACTGAGGCTGAGGAGAGAATCGTGATCTCTCTGGAGGAGGGGGAAGAGCCGCCTCCTGCCACACGTCATTCATCACCTTCAGCATCAGCCAAAGGCCCAAAAAGGAACAGCGGGGAGGGAGCGCGGGCGGCGAAGCTCCGGCAGCGGAGCCGCGCTCTGCTCTGCCCCTCCAGGGGCTCTCCGGGTTATGGACACACCTCTCACTCCAACTTCACCCTCACAGTGCTCTCCCTGACAGGCAATCTCAGGGTCTTAATTGCCAAGCACTGCTTCTGCCTTATAATTGTTACTGTGACCAGAATTTCAAATAGTCCCAGAGCAGCAGTTAGTCATAAAATCTATTTCGAGGAGATAGTCGATCTTCCCCCATCCCTCAAAGCCCACGGCCAGGACAGCTGCTTAATAGACTGAAGGAATTCATCCTAACCACTGGGGAGCCAATTAGCAGAATGGACTTGGATGAAGGGAAAGGGAAGAGGAAATGCCAGTCACTTCCTACTTACCATATTGAACTGCTGCTGCAGCTTTTCATTGGCATAGTTGATACAGAACTGTTCAAAGCTGTTGATTTCAAATGTTTCAAATCTGAAATATGAATACACTCAAAATTACTAGCGTACTAAAAAGAAAAAAAGATAAAATTACCGCAAAATTTTAAATTCCCTCCCTCCAGTTAAATTCATTGAACTATTTCAGGCACAAATAACATGGGTCAAGCAAGAAAAGACACAGGGAAATGGCAAATTGCACTACATAGGTACTTTAGTGATGCTCCCTCTCTAGGCAGGGATGAGGAACTCAGGGAAAGGGCTGATGTTCCTGGAGAGCACATCAGTTATCTTTGTAAGTGCCACCTTGTAGGGACCTGACAGGAAAATTGCCTTGTACCTTTCCAAAATGCAACAGATAAATAAACTACCAACAGCAAAAAATCTGAAATCCCACTATAAACGTTGAAGTCATGACAAAGATCTTACTGTGTCAAAACTAAACACCCACTTCCTTCAGCTGGAATAAGCAGCTGCTAAAGTTTGGGGCTTTTTTGTGTAATCCATGCAGTGCTAGATGATAAAGAAAAGGATGCTTTGCAGTCAGATAATTATGTAAGAGTGTCATATCTCTGACAAAAACTCACCCATAGATGTCCAACACCCCGATGAAAGAATGCTGTTTTACAGTGGCATGAAGGGCTTTGTTCACATGATCTACAATCCAGTTGAAGAGGTTAGCATAGATATGTTTGGCAAGTGCATCTCTGGCATTGATGGCGTGAAGTTTGGAAATTGGCTTGATGTAAGTTTCAGTGGCAGTGGCGAGCTTCCTATGGCAAAGCCAGTGGGCCATCTCCTCATACTCCACACCCATGAGGTCACAGAAGATGGTGAGGGGCTCATGCTTGGGCTAATAAAAACAGGCTCGTTAGATATCAAAACAATATTACCCACAGCAAACATAAAATCATGCCAACAGAACTGCCTGCCTGCAGTGATCCCACAATCAGCGGCTTCCTCAGCTCTTCCTCCTTCAAAATATTGCAAGTTCCCTGCTCACTTAGCACATTCACATTGCTGAAGTGAAAGGCTTCATACAGGGAACCTGCAAGCATCAGGACAATGAATCATCTGGCTTCTCCGGTGGACTTGTATTTTGAATTCTTACATCTGTGTCAGGCCAAATGGCCAGAGCTCCTGAGAGGGGCTCTAGACTGCTCACATACAGCTGTGGCAGGGAGTGACGGGCAAGGAGGCAACACAGCCCGAGAAATAAGTGTGGAAGGGCTTCAGTGCTCTGGTCTCAGTATTTAAAGTATTTTCTCAGTGAATTCTGGAGACAAACACTAAGAGACTGCAGCACACTAATGATGTTCTCTAGCTCTCAAATTGAACTGTACAAGAGAAAAAAACCTGAGCTTTGTTTAACTGGGTAAAACCAACCAGCAAGGCTTGTATATTGAGATGGGTATATAAGGTTTCTGCACAAAGATCAGTGCAGTGCATTTACCACGTCATAAGATACCACACTTAGTGACTAACATGCAAACTGATCACTAGACATCAAGGAGGACAGACAGGTCTTTCCTCCTCAGGAGCTCCCCTAACAGCACTTGCTCATCACACTCCCGTGGCACCTGGTGGCTCAGCAGCACTGACAAGCACTGTCTTGACAAGGACAGATGGCACAGGACTGTCACCACATGTCCTACAGCTTCAGGGTACATCAGCTTTAAATATTTCCACATCCTTGTGACTTCTCTGGGGCTTTTTCTACTTCTTACAGCATACAGGCTCCATGCAGCTAAACGTCCAAAATCCAATTAACTGAGCATGTTTTACTAGCTTGGAAGACAATAATAAAGTAATAATACTTATGAACACTGTACAAAAGAGTGTCACATTAGGGTTGCTCAAGTTGATGTTAAACAAACTGATTTATTGCCACAGCAGCACAGGGAGCCCTGTGCTGAGCACTCTGCAGCACCACTTCTCCATCTCAGCAGTGCCTCCCAGCAGAGCAGTGTGCATGGCCAGAGCTCTGGGGTGACATGGCACTGCCAGGGAACAGCACAGCCCAGGTAATGGTGCCCCTGAGCACACATCCACCACTGCTTGCCAGGCCAGGACAGGGTTGCACAGGGACCTGAAGCTTTTTACCAGCTCAGCCAGTGGGATTCCTGCACTGGAGATACCATCACAACACAGGCAAGCTCCTCATGTCCTGGGGCTCATCAGCTTTCTCCCTGTTATCATTAAATGAGCTTTCTTTGTAGTGAAAACCTTTATAAGACACCAAGGAGCCTGACTACTGCTGTGGTTTCAAAGCAGCTGTGAGACCCCACGGGCAGGTGGTGTCAGGGCAGGAACACCAATCACCCACAAAGGACCTGCTGTCTCAGCTCCAGAAACTGCCACTGCAGATTCCTGAGAAAGGGGCTGACAGTGAGAAAAGAAAAAACTCTGGAAGTGTTGCTGCTATTGCAAAAGAGAGAAAGTTGAAGGCTGTGCAGGCCAGCAGTAGACATTCAAAGAGAGGCAGAAGGAGAAACGGCTCCCTCTGAATCCAAAGAATGGGCCAGCCAGAACTGTTTTGTTTCTCATCTTCAGAATAGGGATAAAAAGCCTGGGCCCTCACCAATGAGGAGGGTTTTTCAGATCAGACTATTCAGTCTTTGTTGTTGATCTCCAAGGGAAAAAAGAACTGATAAAACCATGACACTTAGATGAGTCACACAAATCATATCTGTATATCCTATGCTCATGTCTAAGCATCCCAGAGGCATTTGCTTTGCAATTATTTAGGGCATTCTGGCACTTCATACCAAAAAAAACCCCATCTGGCAAAGCACTTCCTGTGTGCAGGGAAGATATTCATGCAGGAATACAAAGATCTAGACATCTGCTCAGGACTTCAAAGCTAGCCTGCCTACTAGACTTTTCTAGGGCAGATCAATTACAGCTATAATTGTATACCAGTGTTATAATACAGAGAGTACTGTCTAAAGCCTCTGAACTGAGGAGAGTTGAACCTATCTGCAAAAAATGGTGAAAATGTTAGCAAATTAGAAATAAATCTATTTCCATTTCACTCCTTTTTAGAAGAGGTCCCTGCAAACAAGCAGAAGGCAGAGCTGTCAGCGTGCACACCATGCCCTTCAGCTGATCTGCCACTCACAGGAACAGTGCAGCTGTCAGAATCCCGAGATGCAAACTCCACGTTGCCCAGGTGAAGGATGCCAGCAAGGATTCGAAAAATTCCCATCTGGTAGGAGTCACTAATCCCTGGAAAAGGATGAATAAAAAGGTTTGAATGGAGAGAGCTGCAGTTGATGAAAAAATTTGTTAAGGAGAGAAGAACAGTGAGTGCTGTGTGTGACTTTGCCATTTGACAGTGCTAACTGGCTCCACTTCTATCAAAAACGTTTTACAACCACATGAAAAAAAAACAAAAAAACTCCATTAAAAGGAATAATTTATTTTGCTGTTTCAAAGTGCTTTGTCAGTGACCTCCAGCACTGTATATGTTACACCAAGGGAATTCAACATTTATGTTCACGTAATGTGCCCTCCTCTTAGACTTATACTACAATATCTTCTTTAAATATCTTCTCCATGCAATACAAGTATCTCAGTCCCAAAGTTTATCCAACTCTCCTGGTTTTAAACACAACAGAGTACGAAAATAATAAACACAAATAATATAGAAAACACTTGCTAGTGTATCAGATTTAGGAGATGACTGTGATTTACCAATTACCTAGCAAAGTGCAGGCCTGTCTGGTGTTCACCATTTCCTTAGCATCATCAACACCATCAATCACAGGGCTCCCACCTTGCTTCGTATAGTGAAAGTAATTTGCATTCCCTGTAATAATAAAAACACATATTTTACACACATTGATACAGAAATTCACAGTGCACCTGTAAAGCTGTGTCATGATTAAGTTGCTCTTGGCAGAATCCATTATCTGACATGTTCATTTTCACCTTCTGGCTCATAAGACCCGCTTATTCTAAAGAGCATTTTTTCAAGATTTAACTGTGCAAGTCAGTATTCTTTCAGCTATCTGGTTCCCACAGTAAGTCCTCAAGCATATTCTCTCCTAACCTTGGTTCAGACTTGCACAATTGTGGAATAATCACTTTGGAAGCAGTTTCTCTCCAAGCCTGAGCTAACCACCTATACAGCAGCCGCAGAGTTGAGAGCAGCAGCACTTTGGAATTAAGTGACAGATATCACCATACTATTACTATATCAGGGTATTCTATTTTGCCCATCTTCTTCTATCTTCTAATTTATGGTCTGGCTCAGCCTTACGAGTGTCTGTGCTCCATTCAGGCTGAGAAGTCAAGGTTGGAGCAGAGAGAGCTTCACACTGCTCTGGGGACAGCACTGGGCTGCACTGGGAGACCAGCAGCTCTCCTGGGTAAATTCCTATGGTTTCATGCTTCCAGCTGCACTAACAGACTCCTTTTCTTCTGATCAGCCAAGGTTCCAAGAATGCTGAAAGAGAAGTCTGCTAAATGGCTTTTTCAGTTATAATTACATCAGTTCCTTTCTTTCCTGTGTTAGCAGATGTGAATCCTAAATGTGCCAGGGTGGTGCAGAAGAGCAGAGAAACACTCTAAAACCAGAACAGTATTTCAGAAACCAGCACAAGCTGTGCAGCTTTCCTACTATGAAATTGACTTTTAAAAATATACTGAAGCATTGCAATTTATACTGAATTTTTAAAATGATGACATGATTGTCTATCTCAGGTCATCATTACACTTTCCTTACAAAGCACCAACTCCTGTCAAATGAGAAACCTCTCTTCCTAAAATAAAACATTTTAATTTGAAAAAAAAAATTGATTTTATTTAATTTGACAAAACATTTAATTTGAAAAAATAAAAAATTCCCTCATCTGTTTTTTGATCACCAGGTTAGCAGGGATTGTAACATAATTGTTGCTAACCGCCCAAGTAAAAGCAGGCATGTGCAAAATAAGCTTTTCAGACACTTATACCAGAAAGGGTAAAATTCTCTACTGGCTGGAACAATGGAAAAAAGGTTTTAAAGAACTAAGAGAAAAGAATTTCACCCTCCAGGACACAGTAAGTCCTATTGATTGCAACTGCAGTGTATTAGAGTCTGCTGAATAAACAAATCTGTTACTTTTGTTCTATCAGAAAACCACAAAGTCCAAGGTCTATCATTTTAGTTATTCTCAATACATTTTAGTACTTAAAGGTTTAGAATTTAAAAGGCAGCAATTCTTCTTTTGGGTCTTTGGCTCAAAAAGCTGAGAGATGCTGCTGTCCCCACAACCACACAACACAGCAAATGTGAATGTCATACCTAAGCGTAGAGTTTTAAACTCAGGCAATGCTGCAGAGGCACAAAGCTGGTAAAAGATGTGGTAATTTCTCTCCTCTTCTGCCTTTAAAAAGAAAAAAATTTGTTATTTTTCACCACTTAACAAGTGGCAGAAACAGCCATGAGCAGAACTGAATTACTATGTAAAATGCTTTCTCTAGCAATACATTAAGAGCACAGGAACCACATGGAAAAAAGGAAGATAAAACAGCACCTACCACTTCCTTCTTGGTTAATTTAATCCATTTTCAATAGCAAGAAGCATGCAGACATCTTCATTAAAAAAAGTATGATTTCACTTTTCAGAACTGAAGATTATTATTAGTTATAGATCAGGATTCTGTAGGTGCGTGAAATGATAATACCCAGGAGCTTTTCATTTTCCAAAAATAACTAATGCTATTTGCCTCAGCATTTATAGTAATCTGGTAAAGGAAGTATCTTCCTTGCCAAGGCAAACCTTGAATTTTAAAATGAAGGACAAACACAGCTCAGAAGGTGATGACTCATGACCAACACCATAATTCTGAACCTAAGCACTCTACATTCCATACCTTCAAACCAAAAAGAAATGAAAAATACTCTCTTCCAGCTAAACCATGTGCTATAACTGTCTCTTCTAAAATATACAACAGCTCTTCATCTAACATCCCCACATGGTTACAAACCATAATTATTATTGTTATATCTTTAGGCAGCCAGTCAAGGACAAGTGCATTTTTACTGAGCTCTAGACTGTGAGGCAGGCAAAGATGGAGAGAAGTGTGGAGCACTGGATTGGTTCAAGTATGACATAACAAAATGAAGAGATTACAACAGACTTACCTGAAACACCACTCTGGACTTTTCCAAGAGGTAAGTTCTCATGTTAGCACCAATGATTCGATACCTCTTATCAAAGCCAATTTCAATGTATTTACCAAAGCGACTGCTGTTGTCATTCCTGGTCGTTTTGGCATTTCCAATAGACTGGGAAAAGGGAATATTGTAAAGGTTAAACAGCTTGTAGAAATTATCACATCTATTTAATCACCTACATGGCTCATAAACACTTAAAAATATTAATTGTGTCCTAGTTTAAAAACAGGCAAAAATCTAATGAAGAATGGTCTCTGCCTGGTCAACAAGTTACATCAAAATACAGCTATTTCATTAATGTAAGACTGGGAGCTGATATTCCTAGCAATTCACTTCCACATAATCTAATTCTACAGCTAAAAATCCTTTATTGTTCTTTGAAGTCATTCAGAAGGAAATAGAGTCTAACAGAGAGCTCACATACACACAGACTTTTTTCAAAAACAGTAAAACTGCAAGAATTATTTCACCTGGATATATTTCTATCTGTAGGTGTACATATACATCTACAGTACTTCCAACTTCTGAAAGTCTACACATTGTGAACCCCCAGACCACTCTGTTCTGCCTGGTTAACAGTTTATCATTACTATTGCTCTCTAATCACCACATTTCCAAACGATTTCTGCAAACATAACATTTAAAAATATTTACTGTGTGCTCAAGCATAAACTAAAAATTAATGTGCACAGACTCACTCATGTCATGTGAAACTGAATCCCTTCCACAGCAGCCTGGTTACTGCCCCAGAGACAGCCCTGGATGCTGCTCTGCATCATCTGAACTTTCTCAGATTAATTCAATACAGCTCCACACACAACAAACAATTCCTTGTGCATTTCCTCTGTATTACATGTCCTGGGGGGCCCAGGGCAAATAATGACTGTGGATCCTACATGGTGCAATTCTGCCTTACCTCCTCAGCACCGGGGTTCACCCCAGAGCAGGTACCAGCTGGACACATCAGAATTCAAGGCATGCAAATCACAACACACTGAACTCCAAACAAAAGCATTTTGTCTTCTCAATCAGACCATGTTTTAGACATTGCACAGCAATTCACCTTCTAAAAAATTCCTAAAGGTATCTCTGTATCAAAAGGAATGGCATTTGGAATGTCTGAGATGCAGCACACTGCCCCTCATCACAGGGCACTGGGTGTGTGTTACTGAGCCCTAAGTGCACCACTGTATCTGTGTCCAAATTTCCCACTCCACACAGCAATCCACTGGAGCTCTGTACTGAAATAAACTTGAGACAAACAAATGAGAGCAAGCAGCACTGCTGAGTATCCCACATCTGCAAGCAGGAGGCAGTGAATGGGTCAGAGCCAGCTGGTACAGCCTGGCCAGTGGGACTGGAGTGTCAGAAACCCCACGAGAGCAGCAGCAGCACAGACACCCAGCAGGGCAGATGGCAAAGTAGGCATCAGATGGAAAAAGGATCTAGGAACAAATTGCATCTCTGCACTTCTAAGAAACACCAAATTCATTCAAACTGAATGTACTCTACAAACTGAATGTACTCAAACTCCACTCCCACATTTTTTTGAAAGAAGAAAATGATTGCTGCTGTGATATATTTTGTTGTTGCAATATAATACTATAATATTTCAGAAACCAATTATTCCTTTGAAAGGTATTACTGATAAAAACAGAAAGTCTTTGGGATTATCAGATTGCTTGCCTGAATACATACAAAGCTGTACTATTTGCATAGCCATAGAGGGTAACAAAGAATGAGAGGCAGGAAATGACATATAAAGATGTTTTAAGACTCACTGATTTCCACATTTGCAACAGGAAAACTGTATATAGTTATTGACTATAAAGTAGTCACTTAAATAGTTGCCAGAAATGTACAGTTACCTCTTGACATTACTGAGTATCTAGTAGGCTAAGATAATGTGATGGTAGCTCATTATCCACTGATGTTTAGGTTGTCCAAACAGAAATTTCAAAATTAAATTACCTTCTGCTCCTAAGATTTTACAGTCAGCTCAGCAAATGAGGAGTTCCCAGTTTCTAAAATGAAGCACTCATTTTCTTCCTCAAATATATGGGTTAATTTGTGTTTCTACTGATTAATCAACTGAAGAATTCAAAACATTAATTATGCTATCATAAGAGTCTGTCTCAACATCAAATTTTACAACACTCACTCTAAAGGCAATTTAAAGTTCAAGTGCTGGAAGTTAAAAAGATAACTTTTGTCCAATTATAATAATCTTTAAAGCAGCTGAAATACATATTTAGATACACCCACGTTCACAAAATTGTTATCCCTAAAAAATAAAAATAAAGCACCACCACTAATTTTTAGCAAATTAAAAAAGGTATAGATGGGAAGCTCTTTTGGTCTTCAATTTAAACCTCCTTGCTTTTGGAAATTAATTCAAATAATTAGAGGTGAGCTGATAGTCACTGACTGGGAGGTGGAGCCCAAGGACTGAGAGCAGGATGTTTGCTTTAGACTTTGAGACAAAGAGAAGTGGTGCAGGGAAACCTGCAGAGCTTGTGTTTCACAGGGCTGTCACTGCAGGCTGATGGGAGCACACCTGGTGCCACTGCTGTGCTGGCCAGGACAGGGCAGGAGGAGCCCAGCACCTTCCCCCATCAGCCCCACACAGGGTGCCAGAGTGGCCCTGGGTGGGACAAGGCACCTCCTGCAATCCCTGCAGCACTGCAAGGTGTGTCCTGGGTGGGACATGTCACCTCCTGCACACACTGCAGCACTGCAAGGTGTGTCCTGGGTGGGATGTGGCACCTCCTGCAATCCCTGCAGCACTGCAAGGTGTGTCCTGGGTGGGACAAGGCATCTCCTGCAATCCCTGCAGCACTGCAAGGTGTGTCCTGGGAGGGATATGACAGCTCCTGCAATCCCTGCAGCACTACAAGGTGTGCCCTGGGTGGGACATGTCACCTCCTGCACACACTGCAGCACTGCAAGGGTCCATGGGGGCAGCTCACCCTGCACCACTGCCACTGCTCCCTGGGGCAGCTGCAGCTCCTTGGCTTCCTCCCATGGCTGGACATTTGGATGAGTCCCTGCCCAGCACAGCACAGCTTATTTTACCCCACAGAAGGAATTTCCAAACAGCACACAGCACCACAAACCAGGCACCATTACCTTGTGACAGACACACACAATGTGATGGGGCAGCTATAGTTTGAGTATCATGAACTCCTCATGCCAGGAGGAAAGGAGGAATAAAACACAGGTCATTTTTTAAAATACCTGAGGAAAAAAACAATGGCAGCATTTTGCATTTCACATTTCACTGCATGCACTCTATTTACTCATGATCCTTCACAATGCAGAGATGCCCAGCATCTACCAAGGCATGAGTATGTGTGCGCCTATGGACAGTTACTTCCCTCCAGAAATTCCCCCAAGACTTTCTCTCTGATGAATCATTTCTTAACATAGTTCCTTAACTCCAGCCACAACTTGAATCTACATATGTAGGCAAAGACATGAGAAACAATTCAGATAAGTCTGTGACATCCGAATTAGTGTCTCCTGAACTTCCTAGAGAACAGAGGCCCTTAAGCAGGAGGAATTGTAAATGTCCTCTCAAAGTCTATTGCCAGCACCTGCCCTCCAAAGCCTTGGGACTTTACTACAGTTGGTTACAACAATTTCCAGAAATGAAACATGAGTCTGAGCTATTTATAGCAAAATTATGTCTTCTGATGTGTTTTTTCCCTCTGAAAGAATGGTGTGCATCCCATGCAACTTTGTTTCCTCGTTCTGTCTTTTCTGATTTTGTTTCCTAAAATTCAACATTTTCTTTATTTCCTTTCATAGTACAATCCACTGTGTGTTGTACATATTTGGTAAGACCAACAGCTTTATTCTCTTTGGATACACACAAAACCAATCCTCTCCACTTGCATTTAGCCAGCAGGCTGGGAACTACCAGTTTCAAAGCTGAAGAGACTTAAAGCAGTATTCACATTAAAATTACTTTATGTGAAATATGTTAGTAATATTGAAACATTACCTCCCACCTTCTCTCAGTCTTTCATAAACGACGCCTAAAGCAATTCCTTGTAAATGGATTAAACACAAAATCTTAATTTTGTTTTTAAGAAGTATGGATTGCTGTCTCTATTGAATGTTTGTCCCAGCAATGGCTGCAGCTGGAGGGTGGGGTCTGGGGCAGCAGCTCTCTTACCTCCATGATAGGGTTGGAGGCCAAGACCTTCTCCTCAACGTTGGCTTCACTGGCAGATCCACTGACCGTGGCAAAGTACCTCATGGCATACTTGGCAGAGACAGTCTTGCCAGCTCCAGACTCCCCACTGACAATGATTGACTGATTCCTCTCATCCCTGGAACACAAACACAGGTTAATTCCCAGCTGCTCCCTCGTGGACACTCCTTTTCTGTGCTCCCAGCTTGGCAACATCCCCTCCACCATGGTGTTAGCAGTGCAGCACAAGGTGAGTGCAGGTGGCAGGCACAAGGCAGTCAGGTACAGATCTGCCTGGCTGGGCTGCCTGCACAGGAGGCTCCCCCAGGATGGAGGCTCCCCCAGGATGGAGGCTCCCCCAGGATGGAGGCTCCCCCAGGATGGATGCAGCTGTGGCAGCCCAGCCAGCCAGCAGAGCTGCTTGGAGAACCTGCCTACAGCAAGGGATCTGTTACTGCCATTCCCTACATGCCCCTGCAGCTACTCCTACCCAGAGCCTGAGGGACAGGGCCCCACTACATTGTCAGAGATCATTAGTAAAGGTCATGAATGCCACCTTACAGAGGGAGAAATCAACAGCAGGGTCAGCCACAGAAACCTTTCGTCCCCCTGCTGTAATCACCAGCTTATCCCAGAATTGTTCTGAATCTGAAAAATTCAAGCATGGCTGTTCAGGACAGAGGCAGCAGCTCTGGAGTGAAGACAGTGCCTTTGTTGTGGAAAAAATTCTTCTCTTGTAAAAAAGAATAAATTTTCATTTGGTTCTAAAACAATTTTTTCTCAACTCAGAGAACTCTGTGCATAAACCCAACGATATGAGTAAACAACACATTACAAAAATGTCATGGTTTGACACTAGCACAATGCAAGAAACTAACATTAATAGAGCCTGAAACTTTTAAAATAAAGACCATATGTGCTTTATAAAGCTTTTACATTTTCAAAGCAAATTAAGTTTAAAAAAAAGGTATTTTGAAGTATTCCTATGAGTTGGGTAAGTTTAATCCTATTTTATACACTAACATGAAAAGAAACAAAAGGAGGAATAAAAATTTCCCCCAAAGCTTTACAGAGCTGGGGCTGGAACACAGAGAGCACAGCCCAGGTACAGAGCAGGCTGTACAGCCCAGGAGCTGTGAATGACATTTCAGGCAGCAGTGACAGCCTGCAGGGCCTGCCAGTGGCACCAGGAAAAGCTGTGCAGGGAAATCAAAGACATATGCAAGGAAACACTACCTATGGTTTCTGTAGCCTAAAGGCCTGGCAGAAGATCTGGATTCTGTTTCTGGGATGAGAAAAACACCCCTGCTGATGAAATAATGAAGTTATTTATCAAACATGTATAAATTACATGTGTTCCTTGGTGAAAAGTTGGTGATTTTGTCTCAAATTGGTGTTACGTGTCATGCTTAGGGGCCTGTTGGTATCCCAACACAGAACCAGCCCCAGATGGACAGGACTGTGTGCATGTTCCTCAGCATGGCCTCCAATGCACCATGGCCCCAGAGGCAAGAGCCTCTCCTCCTCCTCCTCCCTTTCTCCAGGATGACCCTGTGATAACCCCAGGGTACCTCAGACACATTGTGTGCCTGGCCAGGCATTCCCAGCCGGCAGAAGAGCAGTGACCAGCTCTGTCTGCCACCCTGGAGCTGGACACCATTCTCACCACATCCATTTGGTTTTTCTCTGGTTTGCTGTGGCCTTGGATGGAGCTCTGAGCACCCATTCTCCCACTGGAGTGTGTGGGACTGGAGTGTGTGGGACTGGAGTGTGTGGTCAGCAGCACAAACATCATCCAACCAATGGACCTCTGCTGTCCAACCAAGCCAGCTTAAGTCCAACAGATATGGGGGCACTATAAACTGGACAAGACCCCACAGTAACTGCTGAGTTGAGCCCAGTTAATCACCTGTGAGCACAGGCTCTGGGTAACAATTATTGACAGACCCTGCTGCAATTCTCAAGGTCTCTCATTCTTCAAGAACAGTGCCAAGCCCTCAGAGAAGAGCACACCTCCAGCACCACTTTGTGCTGCTCAAAGCCACAGCCTGAAGGAGCCTCTGTCCCCCATCCCTGGCAGACCCAAGGCAGTATCTGTCTATCCAAAGTACCAGCTGAGGCAGATTTTCCACATTTTGGTAAAAAGAATTTACTTGGAACGGCTGAGCACTGCTTTAAATTTAATAGCAAAGCGTTAAGATCAAAGCAAGCTAATTTTATGTTCTCCACTTGCATGTAACACACGCAGTAGGTGTGAATGACTAGAGCACAGCTCTCACATCCATGCACACCAAGCTGTCAGTGTCAGTGGGACACCATGGCAGGCAGAAGTGCCCAGCTCATCACCCAGGCTGTCAGCCCAGGTCTCACAGACCCACCCAGGGCCAGCCTTGGCCACAGGGCTCATCTGTCCCTCTGATGAGACCTCATGAGACAGTGGCCACCAAGCAGGGAGCTCTGTGTGCCTGGGATGGCTTGCAGTTGGAAAATGAAGAAGAAACCCTCTTGTTTCTTCCCCATTCCCCCTCACAGAGCTCACCCGTGGTAGACAGAGGTGTGTGGGAGAGAGCCTGTGGCTCTGGAAGCTGCAGGAGTTTTATGGATCCTCCTGCACAAAGAGAGCAGCAGCAGGATGCAGGAGAAATCCAAGTAAATGCCTAAAAATGCACCTCTAAATGGGGCAACTGGTAACAAACAAGACAGTTCCTGCAGTGAGTCAAAACCAACCACTTCTTCATGGGATTGGCACCGTTCTCTCTTTTTTCCTCCTGTGTTCTTTGAAATAGAAAAAAGAAAACCCCATGCCATTTGAAAATATGAAACTTCTGGTCTGATTGCAGGGACTGCCTAACGCAGGAGATAGGCAACAACATAACAAGCTTTTCATTTGTAGATCACCAGCTGTTTGATGCATTAAATATTTGAATTCTGAGGAAGCTCTATGAAATGGATCCTCTGATGGTTAAGATTTTTTAGTTCCCAAAGTACAAAAAGCTTTCAAAAAACCAAGGAATCCAAACTCATTCAAATTTCTGACAAAACAGACTTCTGACAAAACTGTCAATAAAAAACAAGCTCTTCTGCCAAGAAAAGCCATG
The DNA here is from genome assembly GCA_024362935.1 of Setophaga petechia. Classification (NCBI taxonomy): domain Eukaryota; kingdom Metazoa; phylum Chordata; class Aves; order Passeriformes; family Parulidae; genus Setophaga; species Setophaga petechia. The sequence continues at coordinate 12,277,578 of JANCRA010000016.1, forward strand.
GAAATACAGGTATCTCATTGTCACATTCCTGAAGGACGTGTGTGGGAGCACGGAAAACACACACTGGTTTTGCAGTCCTTAGTCTCTTCTCAGGAGTTCCACTTTATAAAGACAGTAATGAAAAAATGAGTTTCAAATAATTTCTCCTGTCAAATACTAATTAGCCAGAGTTTCTTTCCCCCATGTCATAAGATATGAAGAGCTCTCTTCTCCTTAGCACACACTCATGCCCAAGAATAAGGGACCCATTATTTCATTCCTGTCTGAGTCCATACACACATCCACATTGCACCACTGGCCTGGAGAAGAGAGGCTTTGCTCTGTGTGGCTGCAGACATTGCTGCTGTCCCTCCTGCAGGGACTCTGTGAGAGCTGCATGCATTGCTGCTGTCCCTCCTGCAGGGACTCTGTGTGTGCTGCATGCATTGCTGCTGTCCCTCCTGCAGGGACTCTGTGAGAGCTGCATGCATTGCTGCTGTCCCTCCTGCAGGGACTCTGTGAGAGCTGCAGACACTGCTGCTGTCCCTCCTGCAGGGACTCTGTGAGAGCTGCAGACATTGCTGCTGTCCCTCCTGCAGGGACTCTGTGTGTGCTGCATGCATTGCTGCTGTCCCTCCTGCAGGGACTCTGTGAGAGCTGCATGCATTGCTGCTGTCCCTCCTGCAGGGACTCTGTGAGAGCTGCAGACATTGCTGCTGTCCCTCCTGCAGGGACTCTGTGTGGCTGCATGCATTGCTGCTGTCCCTCCTGCAGGGACTCTGTGTGGCTGCAGACACTGCTGCTGTCCCTTCTGTGTGGCTGCTGCAGGCACCAAGGCACACAAAGGGCTCCTCAGTGTCTGCAGCAGTGTCCTCCATCCACACTCAGGGCTGCTCTTGTCTCTCCCAGTACATTAATCCATTGTTCTGCTTTAACACACTGCACTGGCCATCCTCTTGCATATTATTCTTTGTGCTGCTTGCCAGAGAGAAAGGAAAGCACAACAAAACACCCCAGATCACACTGGGCACTGGAAGGGGAAAGGAGAGAGCAGCACAAACCAAAGAGCAGCAGGGGATGAGCTCTTCCTGCCACAGCCCTTTGGGCACTGCACCTCCATCCAGTCTGGAGAGGTGCTCTGGTCCTGCCAGGCAGCTGTGCCAGCTCAGCAGAAAGCTCTTCAACAACATAAAACATTAAAGAAAAAAAGCCACCACATTTAAAATGAAAATAACAAGTAAACTAGCATCAAAGCCCCTTGGAAGATGTATGAAATGTAGTGAGAATTATTTTTTTATGATTTGGAATAAGCAGTGGTCTAAAGAATAGCATCTGTTTACATCAAATGAAATTTTCATAATCAAGCTGTGCTAAAAACAAAACAAAATTTAAAAGACCAAAACAAAGGAAAAAATCCCCAGAAAACAAAAGTGACACCACGCAACTTCCCTCTCAGATATATACTACACCTTTAGAGTTATTTTTAGTTAAATCATTAGCCCCTGACCTTTGACCTGACATTTTGAGTACTTAACATGTTGCCAGTCAGAAAAAAAGGCTATAATTATAACTTTCATCCAATGAAACAAGTAAGTAGGGCAACAGCTTTATGTGTGACGCCTCTTTGCAGCCAGATGCCACATTTTATGCAATATTTCATCTTCCTGCAGCTTTTTCTCAGCATAAAACAAGTAAATAGATGATTTTAAAATTAAGATTACTTCTGAATGGAGGGAACATTTTAATTATGCTTTTGCAAACAGAAATGAGGAAAATCAATCTGGGAGATGAGAGGTGGAGGAGTGCTCTTTCCCCCAAAGGCAGATAGCAATCAGATCCTAGCACACAGAACTACATCACTGTGATGCAATATTAAGCCAAATTATCTTGAAAAGATAAGACTGAAACAGTTTGGGAGCAATTCACCACTCATGGAAACACCACATTATGTTCAGGATCACATTCAGCTTCTGAACAGCAGAAGAATAAAGGAATGACAGAACTACATTAAAAGTAACATTTTAAGATGACAGGCCCAGACACTTGACGAGCTGAAATGTGAAATGATGGGCTGAGGTTACAGCAGCAGCAGCACAGGATTTGGTTCAGACCTCTGCTGTTTAATTCTTAATGCTGCTAAATTCTCTCAGGCCTATACTTTGGGACTCATGGGAGGGTAACAGCTATTTCTTGATAAATACAAGAATGAGGACACACTATTCAACACCTAACTGGTAATTTAAGGCATTCCCCATCACAAAAAATAATGGAGACCCATATTTCTGCATAGGCTGGTAACTTTCAAAAACAGTTTTACTTTATCTGCAAAATTTTGTTGACAGGCAATATGTTTATGAGGAAATTCACTGTCAGAGTGCCAAAACAGAAAAGATTTAGTCTTACCTAGTTCCTGGAAGCTTGAGATTACAGCCTGCATAGCAACAGGGCCTTCTTGTGCTTTGAATAAACATTGCAAAATTTAACACTGAAGAGAGCTTCTGCTCAAAGAAGGTTCAGCACTGAGGGAGACAGAGTGCTGCAAACTGCCCTGAGATGCCTCACATACAGAAAAGGGTTTTACAGATTATGAATGAAATGACAACACACAAGAAACCAGCAAATGGTTTTAAAAGCATCACCTTGCTCTCAAGAGGTGAAAAAACCCCATTGTTGAGGATGTGCATGTTTCTTAATGCAATGCCTTCAATAGCATTGGCTACTTTGAATTTTGTACTTTATAAAAATGTGCATTAGATGCTTTCAGAAAAGCTCAGTGTGGAGGAACTGCTCCTCTCATGAGGGCACAGCTGTCAGATATGTTGGAAGCAAGAGTATCCTCCAATTTGTAGAGTCCTGCAACAACACTGAGCAACCATTGACAGCTGTCATTATCCAGCACAGCTTGTAACAATTCAGTTGACCAAAGGAAAAATTGAGACAAAAAAAGAAAAACCAGTGCAAGAATTGAAACATCAAAGTTGCTAATATTTTTCCAAACAATTTTCAAATAATTTCCAAACAATTTTCATTCAAAATTGCACCCACTTCAGCTGCTTCCCACAAAAACTAAAATAGCTTACTGCATCAAAGTCATCACTTCCACAGCAAACTGTCCAAACAGATCAGGATAATCAAGACATACAGACTAAAAAATCCTTACAGATATCTCTGTTTACTTTCTTCCTCTGTACCAACTGAAAATCTCTCTCTGAAGCAGGAAAACTAAAAGTTAAAAACCTCTCTATCAATAAGCATTTCAGAGAGGATTAAAGAAGCCCAAAGCTTTTTTGAATCATCAAAGACAACACTTTTTTTGTGCTTTTTTTGCTTCCTATGGCTGATGCATCAGATGTATCACTTGATCTTGGCTTTCAGACTCATGACTCCACAGCAAATAATGTTAAATACATGTATATAAGCACAGCCCCCACACAAATATAAAACTTGGGAAAACAAACAAAAGGAATACAGAATTACTGACAACAAAAGGAACACAGAAATTATCGACATCACCCTCAATACTCCTATCAATCCATTCATAGCCAAGCTACCAGCATCTCTCCCTGGAAAAACTGTATCACTAACAGCTGATTTGAAAAGATTCTGACATGGACTTGGAAATGCTTGCCTGTGATGAACTACTTCAAAGCTGAATGGTCTCCATGTCATAACACAGATGAGCTTGGCAGAAAAGATCAGAGTGCAATATTCTTAATATATAAAGAAGAAAGCAAATAACAGGGCAATTTAATGAGAAGAGCATTAGTACTTAGGTTGCCTTTGATCTGAAATCATTTATGTTTGTTAACCTTGAGGACACTGCCAAGGTGCTGATGTTTTTAAGGAAGCTTCCTGTCAGGGTGATTCAAAGGCCACCACCTCCAGGAGATCTCTCCTCACTGCCTCAGTGCTAAAAGGTTAATTAATTAAATCTCCTGGCTTTTCTTTTTTTTTTCCTCCCTTTTTTTCCCTTCCCCTTGTGGAGTTGCTACTGCTTTATTATTTTCTTTTGGAATAACAAGTTTAGGTTATGGGTAACGGCATCAACCCCACTGCATATGATCATTTCATTTTTATTTAACTCAAAATAGAACAGACTATTGCTCAAGACCTGATGCTGTGATCTTCAAAAGCTAAAATCCCCTCCTGCTTCAATGCAAGTACACCACAAATAGCTTTTATTTAGCAGTTGAGAGTTTGGTCTTTATCTCACCATTGTTCCTCTACTGCAGTTCTGTGGTGATAAGATAGACTTGCAAGGCTGAAATTGCTTTACATTTTTAAAACAGAGAATTTTCAATGATGAAAATACCTGACATAAACTGCCAGGGAAGGAACCTGTGACTCAGGGAACATTTGGGAGAAATCCTGTTCTCTCATACACACACACAGGTACCACCAACACCAGTGTGCATCGTGCCCATCAAAGACAGAGGAGCTTAGTGCTTTCCATCCTACAGCAGGAAATCCAACCCAAGAACATAACTTAAAAACCAATGACATTGCTGAAAGGTCAGGTAAGAGTCATCCTGAAATGCTGGCAGGTTTGAAATCTTGCTGTTCTTCCATCAGCTGCAGCTCCTCTGAGAGACACAGGATTGACTAAGGACCAACAAAAACTTTGTTTAAGCTGTGTTTCATGCTTTACACCTTAAAGCATTTCCAAACCTCTCAAGGATACATGTACATATATGCAGTTGACATGATTTAGTGTCTCCAGCAGTATAAACAAAACTCTGACCAAAATAAACATCTTATTTTTGCAATCAATCTCTCAGTATCCCCATTGTATATTTGTGACAGCATATGACCAAAATAACCTGTAGTATCTACAGTCAGAACATTCACAGATCTTTGACAGCAGGGCTAAAAAATGAGTTTAATAATGATCATTTCCCTCACCATAAGGCACTGGTAACAAAGCCAAAATAAATGAAATTTACCCAATGTACTTAAAATAAATCAGTGTGAAAGTGCTAAATATCACTGCAACTTTATATATGTTATTTATTGGTGTTCCCAAATAACTTAGAAGTACTGCTGTTAGAGGCATCACAGAATCAAAGAATAGAAAAGTACTTCTAATACTCCACATATTCCAAACAGCTCATTCAGTCTTGGAATAATTACCCACAGAAAAAATGTTTAACTCCTTTCTTGTGAAACCCAGCAGAGTTCATGAGGTATCAATATACAGCCAAGAGTTCTCTGCAGCACTGAATGTTTTGTGAGCTTCACAGAAAGCAGCTTGATTAACTCCTTAAGAAATTTAGGAAGGACCTCCCCAGCCACAGCAGGCTGAAGGCAGCCCTGTCTCCAGGGACTGGCATCTCCCAAGGCAGGAAAGAGGATGCACAGCTGGCAAATGCAGGCAGAAGAATAACACATCAGAAAGACAAATCCATGGTATAAGATGAATAAGGTTTTGCACAACTCATCTGAAGGCTCACTAAATATGTCTGATTTCAATAAACACTGAAATAAATCATGTTTCCTAAAGTTACCAGTGACTAAACTTGAAACCAAACATAGCCACATTTTTTTTTCCAGGACGCTCTTCTCCTTTCAGCACACAATGTGGTTTTGGAGTGATACAAGGATTTAGCTTGTTCTTGCAGGCTCACCAGCCTGTGCTTTCCTCAAGAGCTGCCCTCCCAGTCCCCTGCCACAGTAGGTCCCAGGTTCATTTTTGGGGCAGCTGTGCTCCACTTTTCTGTGATGCTCCCACTGCTACAATTACTTGTTTTTCTAGAAGACCAAAATTGCTTCTCCACTTATCTTAAAATAATGGGCAGCTGTAAAACCCACCAGTGCTGGGAGGTTTAGCACGAGTCAGTGCAATATATTTAGCTTCACCTTTGCCTAAGGGCAGTGCTGTGTGGCAGCAAACAAGGCTGTGCATGCCCAGCTGCACTCCTTCAGAGCAAAGGCCTTTGAAACTCAGCCCAGGGCAGGCAGCATCTGCTAGGAGCCATTATAAAACCTGGCAACTCTACAAACCCAGGATTTGCTTTTCAAACAGAAGTAATTTAACTGTTCAATAAATAAATAAATAAACAAACAAGAATTCATTCAGCAGTTTTCTAATGCTCTTGGACTGATGGGAAGCAGCCGCAGCCAGCTCTGGGCTGCCTTCCTGGCACCTCTCACATCGAGGGCAGGGGGCAGCATCTTGCCCTTCATCAACCTTCCAAATAAACTACTTAAATCTCAAAGCTCTTCACAGCCTCAAATAAATTCTGTTATCCCCTGTTTCTGGATTGGGCTAGTGGCCCCCTTAGAATGGGAAGGTTCCCCTGCTTTGTCCTCCTACTTTCCAACTGCTTCAAGCCCACGCTGCACAAGCACCCCTTGCCATTTCCTCTGCAGCTGCTGAGCTGCTCTCCCTCACTTTCCCTGCAACCAGGCAGACCTGGTAAGAGCTCTGCCTTCACCCCTACTACCCCTACCCTCCATTTTCCAAGTCATTGTCCCTCTTGCAGTGCTGTTGGAGCAGCAGGCACAGCCCCTTCCCCTCTGGGCCATGCCACCATGGCACTCCCAAAGCCTCCAAATTCACCTGCACTGGCACATCCCAAAGGTGCAGCCTGACAGAGGTAATTCATTCTTTCCACCCTCCAAGGCTGGTGTGTGGATTCACAAGGTAACACCTGTAAAATATCCAGAGTGTGCAAAGTGCTAGGTAAGCACCAAGGGTGATTACCAGAGACTGAAGTGCTCTGAACCATTCTGTAGAGATGTGATGAGCAAAGAGCAAAAGAACACAAAAGAAAGAGTGAGTTACAAGTGCTTTCCCCAGAAGCAAGCGCAGAACAGCAGCCACATTTCTGTGTCTGTTCCACCTTCACATGCTGTATCCATTGGTTTATCCTGACAGCCTGGATCTAACATGCTCTGGCCTGACACATCCCAGCCTTCACAGATGCCACACATTAACAATTCAGAGAACCCTTCAGCTGCAGCCCTGAGTCACAACAATTGCTCCTGACTAAGCAGTTAATTCTTAATTAATTCTTTCTAAAAGCATTCACTTTTAATAAGCATGAAACATCAGTCCAATAAACCACGTTCTTTAATCTCATTTCTAAATATATTTCCAGTTTAACTTGTTTTTTTTTAAGCCTAACAGCATTTCTCACTGACATCTTCAGCTGCAGGACAAAAGAGGATGTTCTAAGCACAGGGCCAGTGACAGGAACCTCAGTGCCTGGGACCAACTGGGGCTGATCCAGGCCTGGCCACAGCACACCACCTCTACCTTGTCTTCTGTACAAGCAGAAATTGAGACTTCAGTATCAGAGGAGACAGGCTTTGGTAGGGCTTGTAAAGTGCCTGGAACACATGGAACCCTCAGTGAAAGCAAATGTTGTTAGAAATAGATGATACCTGGCACAGAGACCCTTTAATGCTGCAGGAAAGGGAGAGCATGAAAAATGCAGCTCATTTGCTCGTTTTTGTACACTGAAAGCACTGAACTGAACTCCACTGTCAGTTACACACTCTCTTCTCACACATTTTATTGTCAATCTGGTGTCACCAAGTCAGCAGACACAGGACCAGGATTTCTGATTCAGGGGCTCAAAGCTCTGCTTTTGCCACCTTGGTGAACTCACCAAAGCTGCCCTCCCAATCCCCATGCCTGCTTCAACTTATAAAATGGAAGTAATGATGCTGATCTCTTCTCTCTCCCAAAGTAAAGAACTTTGGCATCTGTTCATCAAACATGCAAAGCAAAGATGAAATAATATTATTATTCACAACCTGAACTCTCATGAGTCTGTTCCAGCTGCAAACTCAACCACTCCAAAACAGCTCAAGTTCTTAAGAATCTTTGTTTGTCTTCAACAACAGCTTGGTAAAAACGTTCTGCAACACTCTCATAATCAGAAGATGTACTTTTTTTTTAAATTAACAAAATGCACCACTTGCCATTATAATTACATCCAGGAAACACAGCTCCTGACTGTAAAAATGTCAAAAAGTGAAAAGATAATAAATTATCAGCAACATCTCTGAACACACACAATTGAGGAAACCTGAGGTCAGCACATGACAGATTGCACTGCAGAGGGCACAGAGATGAGCCAGCACTCTGCAACTGCTGCATGCAGGGATTAGGCAGAGGACACTCCTGCAACAGTTTGGGAAAGCTCACAGCTTAGCTACCAGCAGGACACCTCATGTGAACTCCAGCTGCCAGCTACAACCACACTTAACCCTTCTGCTGCCTCAGAACAATCACTGCTTGGACAAGGAGCCCCTTATGTTACACCAGGTTGGTTCCCCCATCTGCCATCTTGTACCTGTGACACCGTAAAATGTCAGGCTCCAAGTGTAAGAAACTACTCCAAAATCTTCTCATCAGAAAGGAAGACTTTTCCCTTTGCATCTAACCACAGGGGCCCAGAAATGCCATCTCTTTCCAAGGCAGATCTTTACCTTAAGGAGCCCTGTGTCATGGCACAAGTGGAGGAAGGGCACTGAGTGTTTGTCCAGCACCCAGCAGAGCAGGCTCTCATCCCACAACTAAATTCAGATCTGTTATAGGCTGTTAATCATCCCTGCCATGACTCCTGCCAGGGGGAAACACACTATCCATTTATCAGACACTCAGAAGCAAAGCAGCAGCTGATCAAATGTGCATTTTTATAAGAGGACATCATCTTGGGATGTCTGGGATAACTGGAGACTGTCAGTAAAGATGTTTTCAAAACACCTACTCAACAGCTCACCAAGCTTGCTTTTGAACAAAAAGTGATAGAAAAATATCTTCCTGTAGGTGAAAGCCATCAGACACACAGAGAAAAACTGACAAAACAGAGAGGCAGCCTGCTTATTAAATGTAATTTAATAAAAAAGCTACACAGTACCACTAAATAAATCACTATACTTTGTCCAAATAGAAAAAGCAAAATTTTGGAAGTTGATGCTTTAAACACTGTTGTTTCCCACACTGGCATTCATTAAGGTTTATATGGATCTCATCAGTATGCAATTCTGTTTGCAGAGGTTACTTTCAACTTAAATGATGCTAGACAACTTCACTAATTAATCAGAAGAAAATCTCAAAGTTAATTTATTAAATTGAATTTGCTGTATCTCCCATCAACCATAAGTAGGATGGAACAAATCAGACCAATAGTGCTGATACGAAAAATACATTATCTTAATTACTGTAATATACCATCACTAGGCAAGGGAAAGAATCCTGTGGAGGAGTGATTTTTTCCCTAATAGTGTGAGGAAACTGATAATCATAAGTCTCATACATTAATGCAATTCTTAACAGTTTCAAGAGTATAATCATCAACATCTTACTGCAACCCATAGAGTTAAAAATGTATTGACTATTCTATTGAACATTACAAAGAAAATGAGATGCACCTGCTGAAGGTTGTGATTCCTACAGAAGTTGTAATTTAAATTAAAAAACAAAATATTTGGCAACTGAAGCTTTGCTTCCATTTTCATAGTTACCACAGAAGGGTAACTGAACACTGAATTTGGGTTTTGTTGACAATTTGGAAAGACTGACATGCAAAAGTAGCATGCATTGCAGCTCAAAGGAATCAACATATGCAAACACCCACATGCTGACACTGAGGTTTAGATTTCTGGGACAAAAAAATATTCTTCAATAATGATTTTCTTTTTTCTACGTCACTCATCTGCCTTAACCAGCCCCAAGCCTGCAATATCCACTCAAATGGAGTGAGGTATCCATGGACAGCACACTGCCATGGCTCAGCAGAGCCCTTGAGGGCAGGTCCCAGCTCTCTCCAGAAGCACAGCTGGTCAGAGCTGCACCTACAGAACCTCTCTGCACAAAAACCACATGGACACATCCCCAGCTGAATGATCCTGCTCCCTGCACTGGCACAGACCTTGGACAGAGCAGGAGATCTGCTCCACACCCTCAGTCTGGGGCTCAGACAGCCCAAACCAATACAGTTACTGCTGAGGATGGAGCACTCAGAGCCCTAAGTCCAGCAGACTTCAGGTGCAGCTGTAAAACTGGATCACTGCTTATTTTAGGCACAGCATAGGAAAGGTGTCTGAAACAAAGCTGTCAGTCTGGGCAGAGCAGCAGCAGGAGATGGAGAGAGAAAAGGAAACAGGTACAAAGACAGAGATAGCAGGGGAGGAAGAGAAGGGAAAGGGGAAAAGGAAAGAAATAATAATCCAAAAATAGATTACTCTTAAGAGCTGTGCATGTTCTCCTGCACTGAAAAAGACAAGAAGTTACCAAGCAGACGGTACCCACTTATTTTGCTGTTGGCCATGGGTAAAGATGAGCCATGCTCCTCCCCACTAACCCTGCACTGGAAACTGGGGACAGAAGTGCTGTAGGAAGAGGAAATAAAGAGCTTCAAGCAGGCCCAGCAGTTTCCAGCAGCATGTACCCATCACTTGGATCTCACTAAGCAGGAAATGCCACATGCAAAGGAATCTTTATGTGCTGCCTTGCACCGCAATCAGCCCCAAGCAATTGCTGTGTATCATTTCTGCACAAGCTAGATGTGAGCTCCATCCCTGTCACTCCAGTGGGCAATATTTTTGCACTGTATTTTTTCTGAAAGCACAGTGCAAATATTTAGTCACTGGCTTTCCAGATTTCTGCCATGGGGCATTTTCTTTGGCTGAAGAAGGCTCCAGAGATCATTTAGTTAACCATGCACATGGATGGAGTTTCTCAGCTGCAGAAGATGAAGCAATGAAGCTGGAAAGAACAAACTCTAAATCACTAAATTATAAATTAACAAGAAGACCTAAGGAGTAAATATTTAGAAGAGCTCACTGAAGCCTTAAGGATAGGAGTATCATGACTAATTATTCCAGCGATCATTTAAACATGGAGTTAGGAAAGATCAGAAACAAGAGAAAAATAAATCTCACCAATTACACAGATAAATGCAGATTAATGCCATATGACTAGCTACCACATGAATATGCAATGCACTTATTAAAATGTTAATACAGCAGTCACAGACAATCTGATTTTCATTTTTAAATAGTCAGCTGCAGAAATGTAAAACTGGAGTTCTTTTTCTCTGACTTCATAATTCAGAAGTAAAGGTGATTTGTTCAGAGTATAAAAAACATCAGTGAAGTTAAAGGGTGGGATTTAGTAATTGTAAGCAGCAATAGAAAACTAAATTCGATGACTGAAACTGGTATGCTGTAATGACAGAAAAAGTTCTTAAAAACAAGGCAAAAAAACCCCAAACAAATAGAAAAGGAAATAAACATCGAAAAGCTAAAACAATTAAATTGTTACTTCAGTGTAGAGAATTTTTTTTTCAGTTGCATTGTGTGCCCAGACTTCATTTTGCAACTATGAAAGCACTGTCAGTCATAAAAAAATAACAAATTGTTTATAACAGAGACACATAAAGTAATTAATTAAATAATTCAGACGGCTTATTTAAGCTAATCTCCACAGTCATACAATTTCTCATCATTTGTTTCAAAAAGGAACTCCTACCACATCTTGTTTGTTGTTATTCAGGACAGCAGAACTGCCGGAGGCTGCAGCAGAGCTGAGAGCTGAAGGTAATTAACACAAGGAGGAAAAGCCACAGAGGAAACTCCAGCCAAAATCTCAGCCCCCCCCCAGTCTGCCCAGCAGCAGAGAATGCCAGGCAGACATGGCCAGGCACACAGAGCACAGGTGATCAGCAATTTGGTATCTCAGCACCAGGAGGAGGCAAGCCCACTTCAGGCAGGGGTTAGAGCTGGCCAGTGCAGACAGATCCCTCTCCCATCTCTTACTTCCACTGGTTAATGTTAAGAACAAAAATTCTGTAAATTTGGATGACAGCCATCACTGACTAGAATTTCAGACCACTGCACCAAGCCTCAGACATAAAAATAAGGTTGATAAAGTTTTATTTTGTACAGATTTTAAAGGGACTTGAGAACCAAGTGCGTTTAAGACAGCAGTGATAAAGGAGACATGCAGAAGATGCGACTAACATAACACACAGTTTTGCCTTTGTATTTCCACACCAGATTATAGATCTATTTTCTGAGCAGAAAGGAAGTAAGGCAGATATCTCTGCCATTCAACAGTGTGGGTGTAGAGCTGTCCTGGTTTCAGCTAGAAGAGAGGAAATTTTCTTCCTGGCAGCTGGTGCAGTGCTGCACTTTGGAGCTGTGGGAATAACGCTGGGAGCACAGTGACACCTTGGCTGGGGCAGAGCAGGGCTCACCTGCAGCCAGGGGCTGGGCAGAGCCTCCTGCCCTGGCAGTGAGCAGGTGCACAGGGAGCTGAGAGGGAGCACGGCCAGGACAGCTGACCCCAGCTGGCCAGGGCATTTTCCACACCCAGGATATAAACTGGGGCTGATGGTTGCCTGGGGAATGGCTGGGCACTGGTCAGCAGCTGGTCAGCAATTTTACTGTGCATCATTTCTTTTTCTTGGGTCTTACTCCTCTTTCTCTCTTTCCTTTTCATTGCTTGTACTGTTGTTGTTATTATTTTATATTATTTTCATTTATTTCAATTATTAACCTGTTCTTACCTCAACCCATGAGTTTCTCTTCCCCATCCCAGTGAGGGAGGGAGTAAGCCAAGTGGATGCATGGTACTGAGTTGCTGGCTGGAGTTAAACCAAGATAAGGGTATTTTTGAAACACCGGCTCTTTTGCAATTAGCCTAAGTCATGAAATGTTGCACTGAACTGTTTTCTTTTGAAATTATCTATTACCTGGGTATTCCAGATCACTGTATTCAGATGTGCACGTGACCAACATTTTATCCATCTCATTCATTTTATCCATTCTATCCATCCACTAGTCTAGTTCTTAGGACTCTTAAATGAATGGATAGCTGACTTCAAACATGAAGATTTTATAATTTTCAACCCATTCTCCCCTTGCCTCCCTCACCTGCAGCATAGCTTAAGGGCCATCACAGGTAATCCAGAGATCTTTCAGTGTTTTGCTTGATTAATTTGATCATGAGCTGTATTGCCAACAAGGAGAACTATACCAACAGCTTGAAGCTAACCAGTGAGGATAGCAGGAGCATCCTGCTAACCAAAGACCACACAGCAGCCCACAAGACCTTTATCCTAGAAATGAAATATTTCAAATGAAATATTGCAACAGCTCCCCTAACTGCAGGCTCTTGGGGCCAAGGGGAAGAAGTCCCTGCTAACCACTGCCCCTGGGTGACAAGCTCATTTTGATGCAACATCTAACAGAATGAGGATTTCCTGCACAGCTGTTGCAGTGTCCTTAGAGACTCAGTTTCCAGGCACTCTTTGCAATCGTCCCTCTGCTGCCTCTTAATTCCAGTCAACAACAGCCACAGGCAGATTACGTAGCTGGGACATTACTGACACAGCCAGGAGCCTATAATAGCACTCATAAGCCCAGTGATTTCTCTTCTCTTGTCAGTATCACACACAAGCACATAACAGCTGAGAACCAGGCCCTTTTCTCTCTAATAATCCACTGACAATTAAAAAATCTCTTTATTTTGGTAATCAAATGAAAAAAAAATCATATAAAGCACAGGGCTAATTTTAGACCTAAATACTGACAAGATCTGTGATAATTCCTGCTAAGTGTCAGTGGCCATGATCTCCACAGCATTTATAAAGCTTTACTGTTCACTAACTTAGGCAACTCTTCCCCTTGTGAAATGTACTAAAACACTGGATAAAAAACAGATATTGCAAAATATTTCCCAATCTATAAATTAAAGAGAAGAGCATCAGCCACAAACTTTGTTTCATTCCTTTCAGAAAAACAGTGACTTCAACACTCTGGTCTACAAACCTGGCCATCTGCTTGTATGCTTCCTCAGCCACTGCAAAGATATGTGGGTCCATGTCCCCCATGTTCTGGCCACTGTAGGCATTGATGATGTCCTCGCCATAGATAGGCAGCTGCTCATAAGGATTTATGGCCACTAAAACAATACCTACAAAGAAAATTAAACAAAAGAAATGATTAATAGTTGTTTCAAAAAAAAAAAGAATCCCCAGCAAAAATGGTTTTAACATCAACTGTTCTAATCTTTCTAAAAATGTTAAAGAATAAGGATCTGATATTACTGACTTCAACAGATATTTATTTATTTATTTTGAATAAAGTTCTGCACACACAAAGTGCCATGAGTTTACTTCTACCCTGCTTTGGTAAACACATTAGGGACAACTTTGTATCTTTTCTATCTACCTAGCTTTTCTAAAGCTAGCATGCACAATCCAAAGAGATTCACAATGTGCAGACTTGAAATACTGCCTGTTCAGTGCAGTAACCCAATGAATGTGCATTGCATTTCCCTGTGTTTTACTCTGAACTACCAGTGACACTGTAATTTGTCAGTTATAACTACTGGGTGGTCTCACTGACTGCCAGTTTGCGTATGTGCAGTGTGTTAACCCTTCAGTTGTTGTGAAAGAATGACACCCTCAGTTTTTGTAACAAGCAACAATGTACAGACACAGTGTAATCTGGATCCCAGGGCACCTCTGCCAATCAGGCAGGAAAACCTCCTGGTCAAAGGCATGAAAAAAACAAACAGTAGACATATTTCATAAGGCTGACAAAGAGCAGCATCCAGTCAGGAAATTAGGCAATTACAGCTCTAGAAGGCACCAGGACACCCTCATCTGATACAACTGAGCTTGTACTTACACCTCCCATTTCCTAGTGTTTCCATACCAACTAAACACATACCTGTTTTTTTAAATACAACTCATCACTACAGCCCTTCTAAATTGATGCCATTCTTTAACTCTCCCTGCACAGGAAAACTTAAGTCTTACTCTTTACAAATTTCCTTGCCACAAACAGTGAGACCTCTAATGTTTTTGGGACAATTCACTTTTTCATGAGAAATGAGGATTGCTCTACCCACAGGGATAATCTGACAAAGCTTCCTTATAACTTCCTCTCCTGCAGCATTTACAACAGGTAGGGAAAGTTTATTTGCTCTGTGCAGGGGTGGAAGCACTGACAGTGAGACCATGTGAGAGCCAGCTGTGACAGGCACACTGTGCCCCCTTGACATGGCAAGTCCTCCTCACCTTGACAAGGTGATAAGGGGGAAAAACAACCCCTCTAATTTTAACTGTGGACATTTTAAAACCAGAATTTCTTATTTTGTGGATGTATTTTGGTGCCTAAGTGTGGCAATGCAGCTGCAGATGGCTGCACAGTGACTGCACCAAGCATGCCTGGACAATCCATCCCTGAAGAACCTGCATCAGAAGCATTTCCATAGCACTCAACTTGCTTCTAAATTTACTCTGAAATTCACTCTCACACACACACAGCCTTCCTCAGTGCTGATCCCAGCTCTCTGCTCTGTGCAGATTACAGTCTGGTGATGTCTATCTAAGAAATTTTCCATGGAAAAGCTGGGAAGAGGGAAATGAAAGCATCTACAGTCTGGCACTGCTGGGAGTATCAACCAATTTTTAAACCCCTTCATGCATCTATAGATCAAGCACAAACCATAGCAAAAACATGAAACACGAGGATATGTTTCATGGGAGAGATCTGAAAGGCCCTGATCTATTTCCTCAAACACACAGCAAGTTTTATGTCTCGACACGCCCATGTGAGGAGGGTTGGTGTTTTTCCATCAGCCACAACTTCACTGAAATGACTCAGGAGCTCCAGTGAAAAATCTCTATAAACATTCCTGCCAAGTTCTAATGCTGTACTGATGAACCAAAAAATCAGAGGGGGGGTTAGGACTGGAAGTGACCTCAGTACTACAGGACTCGAGGAATATTTTGTGTGTCGGTTTTCAACATCTGCCCTTAGAAAAAGCAGTAAAAAGTGAAATACAGTGCACCACCAAGCTGAGCCTCTCAGGCCTGCAAGTCTCATCAAAGAGACATTAAAAAAAATCTGTGAGACTTCTGACAATTCCCTCCTGCTTTTGGTTATGCTGGCAAAAATAAACCCTTGAATTGGGAACAAGCAGCCCCGTGATGAGTCTCCAGCATATTAAAACACTTAACTTCAGTAGCAATCTGTAAAATCTACAAGCAACTACCATCTGGAAATAACCAAAACAAGTGAGTCAGGAATTATTTGCTTTCTATGGAGCTTTGAAATCAGTCTGCCTCACAGAGTTATAATCCAGATTAATTTACATACAACTTCTCTTTATCTCCACTAAATCATATTGCTATTTTAAGAAATATGGCCTTTCCTAAATCAGATTTGTGTGTGGTTTTGTTCCTACAATTACACTAAGTTGAACTCTGGATGCTCTTTGTGCCATTCTTTTTTATATATGCTCAAAGTCAGCCTATCTAATTCTTCTACCTTGAACACACTCACCCATCTCTGGCCAAACTGGACACAAACATAAGCAATTTATTAATTTAATTTAAAGTTTGCTCACCTGCACAGAAGGCAGTAGTTTTTATTAACCTGAACTAACCAGCAAGATTCACTGAGTTTTCACCACAGCAGTTTTTCCATGTAAGCATACAAATTTTCCTTTGTAACTTTTCAACTTCCTTCATTAATTACTCATTTCATGTTTCCAATACAAATTTTCCTTTGTAACTTTTCAACTTCCTTCATTAATTACTCATTTCATGTTTCCAACAGTAAAGCAAAGGTATAAATCACTCTGAATTGCTGGTGAAAGGCTGACTTGAAATTGAGAAATCAGCAGGTTTTCTGTTTAAAAGTTTGAGTTTACTTCAAAGTGAAATTTTAAATTTAAAATTTGATGTATAACACTTAGCATGGTTGAATTCATTTCTAGGGCGCTGGACAACTATCCATCCATGCATTCCTGCTCTAGTTCTACTGCTGAGAATATTGTTCCTGTGATTCTCTTGATGGATTGAAGTGGTTTTGGTCTCCTTTGGGCTGCATAAACTGGGTTAGCCCAAACCACACTCACAGGCTATTTGAACTGACCTGGCTGAGGTGAGAGTCACATTAAAGAGGCAAATGCAGCCCCCAAGGCCAAGCTCCAAGGCAATGATCTTTGCAGAGGGGCAGTTCCCTGCAGCAGGATGGGAGCCAGCGGAGAAGCCTGGAAGGTGGATGCTGTGGCCAAAGGATCAGGTTTTCAGGGGCTGACCTGCCAACTCAGCCTGTAACACCACACAGCCCTGCCTGCACCCCCAGAGAACAAAC
Source organism: Setophaga petechia (assembly GCA_024362935.1). Taxonomy (NCBI): domain Eukaryota; kingdom Metazoa; phylum Chordata; class Aves; order Passeriformes; family Parulidae; genus Setophaga; species Setophaga petechia. The sequence goes on from JANCRA010000016.1 coordinate 12,294,687, forward strand.
CACTGCACCCCACATTCCTCAGCAGCCCTGAGCCTCCAACACCTCCTTCCCTCTGAGCACCAGGAGCCCCCACACTGCAGGCTCCACTCCCTCCTGACAAACATCCAGGCAGCTCCCAGAACCACCTGGGTCCTGTCTGGAAGCAAAACCAGCTGCCCCAGCTCTGCCATGCCAGGCCCTCTGGCAGACCCAGCCAAGGAGAGCTAAAGGAGCTCCTCCTCCCAGCCCAGGAGAAATGATAAAACCAGCCAAAAATGATAAAATCAACCACAACTACAGCTGCACTGGGGAATACTTGAAATGAAACTTTTTCATGTTTTCCCAAACACAGGGAAACACAACCAACAGACAACACATTCCTTTTGAAAGCCTCTGAAATGCTGCTCAACACAGAGCCTGTCTGCAAGCGGCCAGGACACAGCCCAGACAGGCTTGTGGGAGGGGGCATGATGGTGTTAGGGGACCATGAAACTGAGACTGAAAAGCCCTTACAAGCTCAGGCCATGAGGCTCCAGCTGCACAAAAGCCTTTTCACACAAGAGCTTTGCCATGGGGGCACTTGGGAGACAAACACAGATCAAGTCTGTACTGGGGGAGCTGAAGTAGTTTCCCAGGGCTGGGACCACAATGCAGCCTCAGCAGGGGCAGCCCAGTGAGGAGATACTCAAACACTCAGATACTTGAGCAACCTGATCCAGCCAGACTTGTTTCAAGTAGGAAGCTTCACTGAAGACTTCCAGAGGCCTCTTCCAACCTGAATTATTCTGTGCTCTGACTGCATGACTGGATGAGATGTGGTGTGAATCATCTCCCCCTCCTATGGGAGTGAGGTCTGGCTGCAAGCAGGGGGTGGCAAAGTCTGATCCAGTCCCCTGTGGTCTGGTCACTGCTGAGAGCAGCACTGAACAGATGTGCCCTGCTGAGCATCTGCAGATTAGGAGCAGCCAGAGTGAGCAAAATGTGGCAGGATGTTAATGCCTCTGTCTGTCCATCACAACATGTTTAATGTGCTGCCTGTCTTATGGAAAAGTTATGTTAAAAGCTAGCAGTGTATTTTGACTAAACGCTGAGATTTAAAAGGAACATATGCACACATAGAAAAAAAAAAAGTCCAGAACCATCAGATCTAAATTTCAAGCCTAAACTACCTCACAATGTTTATTTTTAAAACAGACCATTCAGTTGCAATTTTGCACTTATGACAAAGTGATTATTTAGGTACCTTTCCTCTATTCTGGCCATCTGAATATATCACAGGCAATTACAAGTTTGGGTAACCTCTGCTCTGAGTTAAATGTTATTTTTAAAACCAAGATCAATTGTGAAAAGACAAGCCTGGACTCGTGAACTGTTACAAATTCACTTCTGTAGTTGCCCAGATTGGAAAACATGAAAAAGAAAAGAAATTGATGTCTTCTAAAAGAGATGGAAAAGCTCAGTGCAGAGGTAAGCAACAAATCCACCAAAGAGCAAGGCCAGCTCCTGCATCTGCAGTGTGTTAGCCTCCTCCCATCCAGCCCAACCTGAGCAAGCCTACAGAGAACACCAACCACACAGGAATCCCACTGTGAAGGAAAAACTGCTGCATACACATTTTATAAACAGATTCCATTGGGGAGATAGAGCAACACACAGTGAAGGCAATTTTCTCCTCACCTCAATATTCTCCAGTCCATTAATGACCACAAACATAGTGGTTCCCCTAAGAGCACTCCAGCATCTCCTGTCACTAAATGACTTTAATTTAGAGGCAGACATGAACAGACAGCTTTGCTTTTCCTGCCCAGGGCAGTCTCTGCAAGGTTAGGGCATGAAAGGCAGTACTTGCCACAGTAGGTGTAGATGAGTTTGGAGTCGATGAAGCGGACTTTGAGGTTGTGCAGGACAGCAGGCTCGTGCAGGTAGCTCAGGGCTGTCAGGTCGTTCTCACCAACCAGGATATCAGGGTTCCTCAGGGGGGGCAGCTCCTTTGTCTTCGGGTCAAGGCTGTACTCTAGGTCCTGCAAACCACAAGGACTCACCTCAGAGAGCTGCTGGCCAGCTCCCCTCACTCAGCTCCTCCAGCTGCTCCTCCCACCAAAACATGCACACGGTAAAAAACCACAATGCACGATTTCTGTTCTCTGGTGATTTGAGTTAGGAGTTCTTTCTGCAAAAATGTCATTTAAAACTTCCCAGAGGAGTTTTCTAGATGTACAACTGCCTAGAGACAGCATCTTTTTAGACTATTACTTAAGCAAACCCCATGCTTCTGCTGCCATATCTTTTTATTATATAAACCAAAATACTCCATATCATAAATCTAACCAGTTTTTCCCTTTTGTTTTCCTCTTGAGTGGAACAGGCAGGGGAAGAAGAATCCCACCAATCTATCTATAGCCAGCTTCATACACAGTAACACAACATGGGAATGCTGGCAGAACACTGTGAAGAACACAAACACTCAAGAAAATGCTGCTTAGAACTTTTTTCAGACATAAATTCATCTCTAATACAGATGTTCTAATTGCATCTGTCTCTAGATCTAAAATCACTTTATTGACATCCTATTTCCATGAATAAAAAACAACTCGAAGGATGTGAGCTGTACATGGACATGTCATCACTTCTCAACACAGTGCACAGCATCTTCTTTGTAATGCCCTTAATCCTTGCCTTTTTTATCTTTATTAATTTTCTGCTGGTCATGCCCAACTTAAAAGTCACAGTTCTTTCCCTGCAACACTGCTCTCCTAGCAACCCTGCCTCCCTGGAATAGCAACTAGGGCTATACATTTAATGGCATAAGTAGAAAAAGATGGTGCAACTGAACATAAGAGCCATGGATAAAAGCAACTGCTTTTTCATTTATTTTAAAAACAAGGCAGAATTGATTTTTGTAACTAAACAGTAAAATTTATCACATAAAAAAATGCTGCAGAAAGTGAGTGGACAAAGCCAACTGCACACATCTAAATACAGATATATTGTGACAGCAGAGCTTCCTGCAACAGAAAGGTCAGACTCTGGTTGAGAACAAGAATTATCAGCTTACAAACCATACACAGACTTACCTTGCCCTCTTCCAGCCGAAGCTGAAGGACTTTATCTCCAGGTTTATAATCTTTGAGGAGTTCTGCTGACTTCCACACCTCCTCTGGATCAGGGATCCAAACCCTGGCATACTGCAGTACAACAACAACAGCAAAAGACCCGTGAGCTTTGGTTGCACTATAGTTAAATCACTGAAATAAATGACACTAAAATTTTTTTGTCTTTTTTAAATACATGTTTAAAAGACAAAGCCTTAAGCAAGAGGCAAGTTAATTAGTACATCTGAGGTGAATAACTTGTTCTTATTGATAAATGGCTGCACGAGCATAATTTTATTGCCTACACAGAGAGAAAAAGGCATTTTCCATGCAGAAGGTATTCCGAGATACACATTTAATGCTGAAAATCTACAAAGTAAAAAAAAAAAAAAAAAAGATAAAAAATCAGCATTTCCAGAAAGATCAAAAATTTGGTTATCCAAAAAGATTATTTGGAGTAATTCTTTTGAGTAGGTTCTAAATGCATTTGTAGCATAATGTTATAGAGCCATTTTTGTAATCTTTTTCCCCAAAGAGAAAACTTTGGCCCATCTGTGTTAATTTAGGCAAAGCTGCCTGATCAAGTGTTAAAAGCTCTTCCTTGGTAGTTACAAACATGGCTAGATTAAAATTAATGATATTTAGAATGTCAAAAGAAAAAAAACCTGAAAGATTTGGTTGAAATGGCCTGCAGATATAAGGAAAAAACCCATCAACAAACCAGATTCTCATTAATGACCATTTTCATACAAACTTTATTGATAAAAGTGACACAGTGCAAACATATGATTTGTTTTCAAAACCAGCAAGCATATTCATATTTTTCAATGAGTGAAGATACAATTGTTACCTCGTATTCAAGAATCAATTAAAGATGTATGGAAAACTGGAAACCAGCTTGTCACTTACAGAGTCACATGAACATGCAAATACAGATATGAGAACACAGTTCTTGAGTAGGACAAGGAAAGGGCTGTGACATTTTCAATATGTTCAGGTTCCTGAAGCAAGGCTGCTGCTATGCCTGGAGAGCGCTGAGATCACTCCACAGCCACACCTGTGCAAACCAAGCAGCTTCTTGGCTCCGGAGGCACATTCATGCACCTCACTGCAAAACATTCTCAGTCCACTAACTTATTTCAAAGTAACTATATTTTAATAACTATATTTGTCAAAGCATTTGATGGCAGAGAAATCTGCATTTGGTCATGCAGCTTCACCACCTAATCTTACACAACTCCTTTATCTATAGCTTCCTCTGCCCCAAAGAATGCTGAAGGGTTTTTCCCCCCCTTATTAACCCAGTTTTCCCACTACAGAAAATTAGAAACTGCTTGTTTCTGCTAGGGATTTTCTGAAAGACTTCACGAAAAACTTCATATTGCTCTCTTGTTGCAAGACAGGGAATGATAAAATGTGTTCAGCAGCAGTTTGGGGAGCAGGACTGTCCTATCAGGGTGTCCCTCACAAGGTGAATAGTCAGAAGGCTGAACAATTGTCTTATTAAAATAATTTAGATATTTTATAGTAAAAAGTACAATAAATAAGTACAATCTATATTTTTGTATAAAAAGTACAATCTATATTTTTGTAATAAGAAATTGAATCTGTATTTTATATATTATAGTAAATTTATTAATAAAATTAAATATAATTATATAGTAGGTATATTATATATAACTATAGTTATATTTTATAATAAAAATTATAAAATATTACATTAATATTATATACTAAAGAAAAACCCAGCTATACTAAAGAAAAACCCATGACTGTCTCCAGACAGTCAGACACAGCTTTGAGCGATTGGCTAATCACTCAAACAACTTTCACCTGTGTCCAATTAACAAATCACTTTGGGTAAACAATCTCCTAACACATTCCACACGTGCAAAAACAGGAGCAGTGAACAGAGATAAGAACTGTTTTCTCCTCTTCTCTCTGTGCTTCTCACTGCCCTCCCAGGGGAACCCCTGGGAAGCTGTGCCTGCTGCTCTGTGTGCAGAGGAGCCCTGAAGCCCCGGCCCAGGAGAGGGAGGCGCACCTGCCCAGCTGGAGCTGCCAGGGAGCCTCAGCTCCTGCAGCAATTCCAAATTTCAGGAAGCAATTTGCTTCCCAAACCCGTGATGATCCTGAAGAACAACTGCACATGGGGAATTCACAACAGCCTAAACCAATGGTTTTACCCTCAGCACATGGCAGCCTCCAAAGCAGTGCCTTCACCCCCAGAGCTCCTGCACAGCTTATGCCCACACACATAAACCAACTGAATGGAGAAAGAGCATGAAATAAATAAATAAAAGCTCACTTTCATCATTGCCACTACACAGCATGTCATGCTCCCACACCTGGCCCTTCTCCATCATCACTGGGTGCTACTGCCAGCCCTAGGAATTACTTTATACACAGGCAAGAAGCTTTGCTCTTTGTAGTCAATCTGTGCTTGCGTGGTTTATCTTTTTTCTTTGAGCTTTGTTAGTTTCATATGTATTTGCTAATGTTCTCAGTGCAGAAGTGCTACATTACTTCATTAATTATACAATCATTTCCCTACTCTCCAGGAGATAAATGATTTGAAAAGCAGAAGATGCCCAAAACAATTGGTCAGTGTGTGCTGCTGCCAGTCACAGAGCACTGTGTAACCCCAGAGGAGAGCAGCAGCACAAGGCAGGGTTTGGGCACTGGGACAAGCTGCTTTCAGCCCTTCTGGATCCCCAGACCACAAGGCAGGGAACTTTGGGGTGAAATGAAGGCCTGTGCTAACAAGTGTCTGTGCAATGCAAGCACAAACCCACAAATCCAAAATAATTAAATAGGACTTGACAGTAGAGGTGCCATATTAAAGTCAAGTAGCAGGCTAAGGAACAATGTTTTCTTTCCTTTCCACTTGGTTTGAAAGAAAAGATACTTTGTAAAACTTCATCAGTCATAAACTCATGATTTCATATAATGGTAATTTCAAATCACAATTTCAAATCCTGAAATCAATTATTCATAAGATCCGTATACTCAAACACAGCACAATACACCTGTTCTCAGAATTCTTTTATTAAAAAAACAAACCACCAAAACAACAAGCTAAAAACCAAAAGCCTGTCAGAAATCAGGTAAGTTTTTTCAGTTTAACAAAGATGCTCCAGCATCAGACACAGCTGAAGACTGAATGCATTCCACACTGTGACCAGGTTCCATCCCTGAGATGCAGCAGAAGTTCCCCACCCCCAATATTTCTGATAGGATATTCCTTCCAAGGAATTAACAGAAAGCAAAGTCAATGTGCAAGAGGAAAGCATTTAAGTGCTGTCTAGCAGAAGGAATCAGCAGGCTGGACTCCTTTAGGTACACAAAGTTTCCTGACCTAAGAAAGGCAGCAGCCTGAAAGACAAATGCTGATAACCTGAAGCACCAAATGCTGTGTAGCAGTTTTTAACTCTGCAATCTGTGGCAGCATGGAACAGGCATCTTTAATTTATCCAGCTAAAACTGTACATTTTATACCATCTAGAGAAGGGAAAGAGAAAGCAGAAAACACATCACCATAGAAACAGAGCCACTACAGACAGCAGAACCTTCCATGACACAACCCTACAGATATTGAAGCCATCCTATGAGCACCAGGCTGCAGCTTTTCATCTCCAGCACCAGTGCCTAGCCCTAAATCTCTGCCAAAGAAAACACCTGGTAAAAGGAATGGGTGGGAGGAAAGAGAGAGATGTTCCTAATTATAAGTACTGAATCATTTCTCGACATTCTCACCTCATTAACTGAGCAGAATGTTTTGCAAAATCAGATTTTCATGCTTTTATATAATCAGTTGATACTAAAATTCCATTGCTGCCAGGCCTTTACTGGGATCCAACCCTAGAGAAGGAAAACAAGGCAGCAACACTGGTGGAAAGAGGACCAAGGGCCTCTCTTGGGAAATACCTTACTCTGATATCTGCTATTCATCCCTCTTTACTTACTAGTATAGAAAAATAGGGCATATGATAACATTAGAATAAGTCTAAAACAAGATAAAATTCTAGAGCCACTGATTTACAAATCAGCCTTCTAAAAAGGGAAGGAAATTCTAGTTTAAAAATGACTATGCTGTCTAAAATGCTAGCACTGAAATGACAATATAAATTACAGCAAGAACCAGATGAATTTTAGTTCAATCATCCTAATTATGATCCATGAATACATTACTTTTCGTGGGAGTTCAAGGCAAATTTTGAACCACCAAAATAAAACTTCTGACAGGGGAGACACAAATATGACATATTGCAGGAAAGTCATGAAATAAAATTTTAGATAAATATTGCTACCTTTCATGTCAGCCCAAGTTTACCACTAGTGTCACTTGCACTTTATATTTCAGTACTGACTTGGCTCAAATAAATGAGATTTGCTATCCTCCTTCAGCAGGTGTGGTTGGACTGCACTGGAGGTGCAGGATGGGAGAGGCTGGGGAGGACACACAGCACATCCTCCCACCCTACAGCAAAGGCACCTCCAGGACACCTCTTAACCCCAACCAGTCTGAAAACAGAAGGGATACCAAGGAGATGCCCTGGAACTCAGAAGAAAAATAAATAATTAAATGCAAAAAGACAGGACTATTTCAGATCTCAGTTTCCTGCCTAGACTCTCTTCCAGCCTCAGCCTCACACAAAGAAACAGCATCTCCAAAATGCCCTGCAAGTGTGAAGTGCTGTACTTTGTTCAAGGATGGACAAGCTGGGCAATAGTTAATGGACATCTATAAAGCAACTCAGAGCTCACAGCAGAAAACAAACACAGAAGTTTTCAGGTCTTACTGGTGGGTCAGAAGGTTGGCTGGATTACTACAACTTTACATAATAAGAAAATATAATAGAAAATCACAGTATTCTGTCATACCTCGTGATTTCATCTTAGATCACATGAAGAAATCAGCAGACTATAACAATTATCTATCAAATGAGACCATCTGACTCACAAAGCCTCTCTCCTGAGCTATTAACCTCTTGAAGCTCTAATTGCCATTGCTGACAGAACAGAATTAGTAATGCAAGCAGCTCAGCAGTCTCAGCAGCAGGCAAATAGTTCTCTACTTCCATTGCACAACCACAAACACACAAGAAGGAGATACAGCTATCTTCCCAGCTCAACAGCTCTGTGCCTAAGAGCTGGAAGAGTTCATTAAATGAGCTACATCCTAGAAGGAAAAGGAAATTTCAACTCAGAGAAAGCTGTCCCAAGTTTCTCAGCATGACCTACACATACAAGTGAACTGGTATGATTTTTTACTCCAGCAGGGATTACCTCTTTTTTTTTTTTTTTTTTTCATGTACAGACAGTCTCAAAACCCAGTCTTTCACATGCTAACCATGAAAAGAAATATGAGAGACATTGCCCCCCTCCCTTTCAAGAAGGACCTTGGGTCTGGGCAGGAATAAAGCAGCTCATTTATGTCTGGATCAAAGAGACACCATCAATTTTGGCAGCACTGGCTGAAGGAGCCAGTGGAACAGCAACAGCTGGTGAAAGCCAAAGCCAAATTTCACCAAAATGATTCAATGTGAACTTGCTGCTGACTGAACATGGCCACCTGGAGAGAGCAGGCTGCACTGCTAGGCTGGCAAAAGAAGTGTCTCTGCTAGTGAGGTGTAACAACAAAACAGAGCACAAAGTCAAAGTTCACACTGCGGCAGTGTTGAACTGATCTTTGCAAAATGCAAAGTTATTACAAAAGGATTTCTTGGGATTTCCTTGGCTGGGGTTGCTTTGGAAACACAATTTGATGCTATTAGAACAGTTTCCTTTCAGCTTCATATTTTCCCCTATGCTTGGTTCACAGTGTAACCACCAAAGATAATAACACTGAGCCTAGAAATACTTAAAACAGCAAAGTTTAGATTTTATAAGCTGTACACAAGCAGATCAACAGCCAGGTGAGTAACAGGCAAACACAAGTCTTGACTTGAGCAGTCTCATCTCCCACAAAGAGATCATGATCACTCACACAGGAGCAAGTCCTGTTTCTCCCAGTGCTGAAACCACTAAAATTTGTGCCACCCCTCCTGTGCTCCGTGGGCAGTCCCAAGGACACCCTGCACTCCTGCTATCAGAGTGCTGCTGCTGCATTCTGGTAAGTCAGACAGGACTTCATTCTCATAAAAATGCCAAGTAACCAGGGAGGATTGGAAACTAGAGCATCCCCATGACAAGTGGGCTGCTGCAAAACCTCTGACCAGCTCATCTTAATTCTTCTTAGGGCCAGAGGGAAATGGAATACTTAATTTTGAAAAAAAAAAAAAAAAACAAACAAACCCAAATAGAAATTATAGTTTTCTTAAAGGCAGTAGCACTCTTTGGGCATGGAGTGTATTTTCTGTCTTGTTGCTCAGCAAGAGACATTTACAAACCTCCTGTAGAGTTTAAGGCCTGATATTTAGAAAGAATTCATTTGATAAGAAATTTATATCATGATATACAGTAGGGGAAATATAAGTGACAATTAGCATTAATGTTTTATCTGAACAACAATCCCACATAGTTAGCTGACCTCACAGAAGATCACAAGCCCTGTGCTATTCTGTCTGATGGGAATTCCCTGACCAGCCACAAGCAGAGCTCCCAAATCCAGGGGAATCCAGGGGACAGCAGTGACCAGGCTCTGAGCTACCCCCTAGGATATCAGGATGTCTCACTATGAGTTTGCAAACCACTGATATTGGTCTGCAAGCCTGGCTCACAGGTAGGCAGGTAAGGCACTGCATCCTTCACCATGCACAAGGAAACTCTTGGAATCACAATGGGAAAAAAATCTGTTGTACTTGAGAACTTGATCTACCCTGGAAATATCCCCTACATTTGAATCATAAGGCTCTAAAAGCCCACATCCCCCCCTTCTTTCCTTCCTTTAAGCATTTTTACAAAGTATTCTTTGTATCTGGGGCCTGGGGGCTTGCAACAACAAAAGCCACTTGTGTGTCCTTTGCCAAACACGCCTTGACAGTACAAGGTACAAGCAAAAACTGTCAGCAACCCACACAGACCCAATGTAGCAAGGTCTGCATCATCTGCCACTCAAAAACATTGATTTACATGGCTGAAAGCTTACCTTGCCTCAAAATGATGCAAAAAAAGCTAAATCCCAAATATATGATATCTATGTACACTGAAATTCAGAGAAAATTACCACCCTGCAAATCCACACCTTGGGCCTGACATCAAGGCCAAAAAATGTAGTTTTACTTTAAACTACCAAATCTATCAAAGAAGAGTTCTATTCCAGGGTTCTAACTGGTACAAGGGTCCTACAAAACATTTTTAAGGAGTTAAAACACATGAAACATTTAGAAGTTCAGCATTTTCTACACCTTTAAGAACACACTTTTCTACATTTTATGTAGAGTTACTTGACTTTCTCTTCAAAAAGTCATACAGAGAGAGACAGATGTGGTCTGTAACCAGCTGTTATTAACCCAAACAATGCTTCAGCTATCAAAATGCTGCCCATTCAGCCCCCTAACAGGAACAGCTCTGGGTAGCTGCTGCGGCACTTGACAGTGAGATCAAACCCACCAAAAATCTGGGCACTGCTTGAGACACAAACCAGCTGAACAACCACAATAAGAGCTGCAAAAACAGAGCAGAAGTGTGACACCTACCTCAGACTGAGAGACAGGAAAATATCCTGACTCATGTAAAATTTCATTTGGGGTCATACCCACACAGAGAAGCAAATGCTGCATTGCATTTTGATCCATACCACCAGAATGAAGGCCAAAAAGGAATTATATGCTAGTGATTTCAAAAATAAGTTAATTATAAGTCTGCCTTAAAACTCACAATTCCTCCAACCTGAAAAACATGTTACAAGAATTGTACAAGGGTGGCCACAAGAAATTTAAGGGCAAATGAAACAACTGCAGTTACCCTGAATATTCAGCTAATGAGATACGTTGCATTGAAGAAAACCTCACTAGGAAATGGATGCATGATTTCATGTTTATGTACTTACAGTGATTGCTGCTCCAATTTAAAAACTTTAAAATAGCTACACCTAAGAACACAAAAGATACTCAACACAAATAACTGCATGGGTGCCTAAACTTAAGATTCAATAACACAAACATTGTAAGGGCAAATAAAACAAGTGGCTGCAGGATTTTGTTTCAACATCAAGATGATGCAAGCCATAATGAAGACTTCACAGCATAAATGCAGAAACAGACAACTTCCAAGTTCAGCCCAGACTGAATATGTTCCTTTCGTATTTTTCACGCTGATGTCACACAATGAAATGCTGATTTCACTTTGTCAAGTTCTCAGATGGATTTAAGACCTTCCAGAAGCTTTCTACAGTTATTTTCCCTGGAGTTTCTAGAAAGCTCAGGAGGCAGGATCCCTGGGTCCCTGCTCCCAGGCAGCCCCAGCGCTGCTCTGGAGGGAAGGGGCTGCTGCAGCTCCTGCCTCACACACACAGCAGGAGGAAGAAACTCCCCTCCCTGCCCCTGCCCCAGCACAGAGCCTTCTGCAGCCCTGCCAGGGCTTCATCCGCTGTATCCAGAACTTCCTTATGCAGGATGGGATAATAAAAGGCTGTACTGATCAGACAGATGCACTGCACTATGCCACAGCAGTGGAGTAACAAAAACGGACTGAGAAAGAAGCAGTGGGGCCATAACTGCTCACCTAGGTCACAGAGGTGAAATAAGGCCACCTTTTCTGCTATCTGTAAAACATCTGGAGCATGGACAACTGCTGACTTAACTGTGAAAGTTTAAATTTAAAGTTAAAAATTAAAGGAAATATATTTGAGAGTAGATAAGGCAGTACTTTTCTGAGTGTCCTCCTGTAAAGCTGAGCTCAAGTCGAAAAGCATCATCTTGTTTTTACTTAATCCTAGCCCCCCCAAAAAACCACATTTAAAGTAAAACACCAAACTGAGGTTTTAAAAAGCAAAGATTCACTGAGTATTTTTTGTTAGACCAACACAGAAGCCCCAGCTGAGATGCAGCTGCACCATTAAAACTAGTTCTCCTTGAATAACTCAAGCCAAGCCAGTAAAAGCTCTGATTTGCCCAGCTAACCCAGAGTGCAGCTGTCACCCAGACACCTTCCTGCCCTCCTACAGCAGCAAACTGACACCACTGAAGCACATCTCACAGAGCCACATTTAGTTCCACCAGTTTTTCATGGGAAATTAACAGTAATTTACAGCAAGTCCCCACACAAGGAAACCAGAGTGGCCTGATATGAATGACCTGGCAAGCTCAAACCCAAAACCAGCGAGCACAGCCAAACCCCCAGAGAGCTGCCCCTCCTCCACGACACCTGGGGGAAGCTGTGAAAGCAGAACTGGGGTCTGTGGCCACAGAGCTGCTCTTCAAACCCCCCAGCAAGAGCAGCAGCCACTCCTGGCCCCGGGCTGTCACCCTGCCCTCACCAGAGGCTGTGCACACCTGAGCCCCCCCGCCCAGCAGGATGGGCATGGGAAACACCTCTGTGCTGCACAGAGGGGAAACTGCACCCTGCCACACCAGCTGAAGCAAACTGTCAAGGACATACCACATCTATATTCCACTGCTTTTCTCTACAAGTGTTCTCTCTTGGATTGTTAGCAAAAAGTTCAAATCAGCTTTATATTTCTGATATGTGGGAGTCTCACAGGGAAGAAGTGCACTCAGACACAAAATTCTAACAAATTCTGCAATTGCTTCTTCTCTTGCAAGATTTTTTCTAAGTGAGACCATCTCCTAAACAATGAATTTAATGTCTGGCATGTTTGAAATAGTCATGTATGTATCTCCAATAGAATAAGTCCAAACTCAACTCAAATCCTTATTAATAAACTCTTATACTGCAATACTATGAGACTAGTAAGCACTTACATGATTAGCTATACAGACCTGTATGTCCATGTTAAAACCAAGAAAACAATTGAACATATTCTACTTACTTTAACATACATATAGCCTAAAACTTCTATTTCCATGCCATATCTCCTGCAACAGGAATCTTCAGCACTTTCAGAGGCAGCTGGTGTTTCCTTTCCAGGCAGAACAGGCTCAGTCTCCACAGAACACATTTCCATCTCTCTTGTGTTGGTGTACACTAATTCATAAGGCAACTTGGGAATCTCTCTCTGGTTTCCCCAGCAAAACAACTGAGGTCATCTGCTTTAAAGATACTTATTCATAACCCATGGAGTCTGCAGGGAGTAACGTGTGACAAGCCATGTTGGGGCAATGAATTCCCTCATTGTTAGACTGCCTCATAGTATTTTCAGGTTATTTCTCCAGCTCTACAAAGCTCAAGAGTGTCCTCCTGTAAACCATAAAGCAGTTGCAAAACTCTCTCATCTCATGATAATCAAATGGAAGAACTCAAGGACACCATTGGTAATTGGAGAAAGAGTTTATGATTTTCATAGCCATGGGTATGTACATCATTCAAATGAGCAGTCCCTGTTTTTCTATCTTTAGGACTGCCAAACTAGAAACATGCAGTTTACATCTGCCCATAGAGCACCTTGGAAAACAACATGACAGATCACATGCCAAACTTACCCTGTGGCAGCTGCTACAGACACAGGATGAGAGCCCTTCAAAGCAATGCTGCTTCAGCCCTTACATTTGATCTCAAAGCCAGGGCTCCCATCAGGCCACAGAGCAGCAGGGTGGAAGAGTCTGCTCTCAGCCTCCCCACTGCCTCCCGAGAGCTAAATAACCCAACAAGCCACATCTGCCAATGGCCAGGGGCAATGAGCACCACCCTAACAGCCTTACCCACTGCAGCCACACCTGAAGCAGGGTTAAAAGGAAAAATGGAGGCTTGATGAGCAGTGAGCGAAATGCAACAGCTTTCAGGATGCTCAGAAAGTAGTCATAACTTCCACCAAACAGCATGGAGCTGACAGACACAAAAACACAGCTGCATTCTGCATTTCTGACTGACTTGCCTCCAGTTTAATCTTTATAATGCTCCCTCAAACCATTCATGATCATGGTGGCTTCTCATTCATATTTGTTTTTTGGTATTATGTTTGTACATTCTTTTCCCTCAACATTCCAAGAAGCTTTGTCCCAGCCTTGAGTATCTCCATAGCATCATTATTATTCAGGGAAAGATCTTGCTATTGTTCCTGGCTAACAGGCCAAAGAAACTAAATCCACACCAATAAGGGAAACAGAATGTGTAAAACACAAGATCTCTACTTCTGTAAGTAATCCCTTTGCACTTTCTTCGAAATTTACATTAAAATTTGCAGATGCTACATTAAAAGTTGGGTCAATATCTGCAATCCACAGACATTCAGCTGAAGTTTTTAAACTTCATTAGCAGTGCGTAATGTTTCCTGTGCTTACCTTGGAGCTCCTTAATATCCACAATTCAGCAAGGAAGGCACTCTAATGTAACCACACTACTTAGCCTCTTTAAAAACAAAAACAAAAAACCCAATCAAAGAAACAAAAAAACCCAACCCGCCCCAAAAAAAACCAACAAAAAACCCCACACAGAACCCACACAAACGGTTTTAACAGCAGCAAACTTTATTTCTTTATATTTCATTTTAAAACAAACAAACATAAACAGACTGACACACAGAAACAAACAAATACTGCAACTAGCAGCAAGCAAAGTAGCTATACTGTGACAGAAAAGGCCCAGGTTATGACCTGGATGTCCAGGAAGATCCCAAAATCACCGAGATCATCAGCTTGATAACTCTGTGGTTTTCATGCTTGTGCAGTGCTGGGCAGTCCAGCTTAACCATCTCAACATTTCACATTTGGCTGGAGCACACTGCAAACACACACCATGCTAAAAGATGAGTGGCACCATAAGATGGCAGGGTCCTAAATGTGGAAGTTTCTGATGAAAATACACTCTGGTTATTAAACATCAAACCTGAGCTTTATGTAGACAGCTCCTAACTCATTGCAGTGCTGCATACACTGAGCTTTCCTCAGACAACTGGACAAGACACGTCCCCAGGATGTTTTAGTTTGTTCTCCTGCACAAATCATTCCTAACAGCTGCAGGACAGCAAAGTCATTTCCCCGCCATAAGAAGAAATAAATAAAAAAGGGCTTGATCTTTCAGGTTAATGTGCTCGATTTCAAAGCATGAAATTAAGCAATGTGTGATTACTCACAGAGGATAAAGAGAAATCTTTGCAGTATCAGCCTCAAGCAAAGCTAGGGTTAAGCAAAGCCAAGTACAGAGAATAAGGAGGAAATGATGCAGTCCTGGGCAAAGGGTGTAGCACTGCTCTCTGCCAGGAGTCACCAAAGCCTTGCCACTAGTGTTGGCAAACAAGGTCTTAAACCCAATCACACAACTCCAGCTTCAAAGTGGAGCCAGCAAAAGGGAAAGTTACTGTACAAAGAGCCAGTGAACTCATAACACTTTGAATTTTGTTTCCCATGACTTTCACATAACAGGTTTAATTTCACACCTTGTGCTTTCCCACTTAGTTAAAAGTTTGATGCCAATTTGAGCCTGCCAAACTCTTAGAAACATCATCCCTGTTCTAGCATATCTTGAGTGGGGTTATAGTCCATGGAAATAAGCAGAAAGACACAGTTTGATGAAAATGTCAATGTCTCAGACACGATGCAAATTTCCAAGAACCATGGGTTTATTTCTGACCATAACACCACATTTTCCTGCAACATCAACCACCTATCATTATGGACACAGATAGGCAGCTCTTCCTTGCTATTTCAGAAGCAGAAGGTCCATTCTGCTGCTCCTGCTCACTAGCGTAGCTTGCTAATGAAGCATCAGGAACAACAGCCCTGCCCAAACGCTGCTCCTTGGCCCTGGGCCCAAACCCTGCTCAAATCCTCACTGCCAGAGTCAAGCACCACACACACAGCAGTAAACACTGTTCCACTACAGTGAGCACAAAGTAGATCAGACACGACCTCTGCACCTTCCAGCATGAGAAAGAAAACCCAGCCAGGCACAGGAGCTCAGACTCTGCTCATGCCCAACTTCACACACACAGCAAGGTGAGGTGGTTCAGCCAAGTTCAGACTCTGCTCATCCCTATCTTCACACACTCAGCAAGGTGAGGTGGCTTCAGCCAAGAGGCACAAAACAAACCCTGACTCACTTTAATCAGAGCAGCTCTTGCTGCTGGACAGCACAAACCAAAACTGGGTCATCATCTCCCCTCCAGCCAAGCTACACCAGCAACACCTGTACACGTGCTCATACAGACACGCAGTTATCAAAGACCCCAGGAATACAAGCAAAACTTCAGTAATTATATATTTCCTTTGTGCATTGTGGTATTTTTGGGGTCCCTCACAGCAGGAAGGAAATTAATAATCTGACTCCATGTTCTTAGAAGGCTAATTTATTATTTTATGATGCTATATTATATTAAAGAATGCTATAGTAAACCATACTAAAGAACAGAGAAAAGATCCATACAGAAAGCTAAAAGATAATAATGAAAAACTCATGACTTTTTTCAGAGTCCCAACACAGCTGATGGCAATTGGTTATTAAATTAAAACAATCCACATGAAACCAATCAAACAACCACCTGTTGGATAAACAATTTCCAACCACATTCCAAAGCAGCAAAACACAGGAGAAGCAAATGAGATAATATTGTTTTCCTTTTTATCTGAGGCTTCTCAGCTTCCCAGGAGACAAACCTTGGGCAAAGAGGATTTCTCAGAAAATATGATGGTGACAGTGTATAATTTGTGCCGTCAAGGAATGAAACCCAAATTCAATCAATGTGTATAAATTACTGCATGAATACAATAAATACATTAATGTGTATAAATATCTAAAGGGTGTTGTCATCTCATCACGGGGGGTCCATACTGTTGTCTCCTTATCACAAAAGTTCCATACCTTCTTGGTGTTTCTCGTGGGCAGCTCCTCAGAGCACTGACTCTCTCTTCCTCACAAAGCAGCCAACTGACTCCAGCTCCCCTCTCACCCAGCCACCCCACTCTTTTATAGCATCTTCTTCTCATTGGGCACAGCTGGGGCCTGTTAGAGTCAGGCCTGTTCCTAATCTTTGATAATTGACCCAGCTGCAACTCCTTAGGGGTGAGATTACTTTCCACACTATCTTTACTTTCTTATATTCCATCCCCCTACACAAGGGGAGATTCCAAGAGGATGGACCAGGCTCTCCTCAGTGGTGCTGAGCAGTACAACAAGGGCCAGCAGGAAGGAACTGATGCTCAGAAGTTCCAACCTAATATGAGGAAGACCTTCTTTAGTGGGCAGTGGCTGAGCACTGGAACACACAGAGAGGGTGTGGATCTCCCTCACTTCAGATATTCAGAACCACTGGGACACAGCCTGGTGCCCTGGGCTCTGGGATGGCCCCACTCCAGCAGGGAGGGTGACACAGATGACCCACTCTGTCATTGTGAGTGTCCCCATAGGCACCTTGAGGTCTGCACAGCCCCAGGGCAGGATTGCCAGCTGCACACTGCCTTCCCTCACAGCACAAACCACACTGCTAAACCTCACTGGCACTTCTTGCTTTTTAAAAATCCTACTAAAAATAGGCTGCCCAGAAACTGCAGCCATGTGATACTGGACATTTGTGTGACTTCCTCCAATTCAGCTGGCTCACTGAGCACATTTCAATAACAAAAATGCTTTCTTTAGTTCAATACACATTAGGCAATGAGTCTTATAAAGACAAACTACTTTGTTATTAGAACACATGGAGAGAATTAAACTCCCAAAGGCCCCACAAGCAAACCCTAAGAGTTGGGTACATCTGTCTAAACCCTTACAAGTCAACCTGGAGCTCTCTGTCTCAACCAAAGATAATCATGGTGGTCATTACACACATTTTCTGACAGAGGAAGAGCTTGGCAGCACTTTATCTGATCATTTATTTATCTAAAAAATAAGAGCAATCCATTGCTTAACCCATCTGGTACATGCTATAAAATCCCTGCAGTAGAAACAGACCAGTGGCAGCTCCATATACAGACATTACTGCTGGTGACAATCTGGGGGGGGATCCCACATAATCCACTAATATCACCAGGTAAATGTTTTAACATGATACTCAAAGAATTGAAGAAATAAGACAAATTATTATAAACAGGACCTTCACAGTTCTTTACATGTAACAAAGAACTCAACTTTCAAGATTAGGTCTACAGAAAAAAAAAAAAAAAGAAGAGCATTTTAAAATATAAATCTATTTATAGATTAATAAATCCCCAAAAGTAGCTCCAAACAACGCAGCAGTGTTCCATCAGGACTGCAGGATGCAGCCTCCCAGAGCTGTTTGTGGGCTCAGCTCAGTGTCTGTGATCCCAGCAGGGTGGCCCCATCTCCTCCCCCAGACAAGCTCAGCACCCAGGGGAGCAGCTCTGGGGCAGACTGGGCTCCAGCTCAAGCCATGGCCTGCCCTGCTCCCCAAACCTCACATTTCATTTCACCAACAGACTGCTGACATGTCACAGAGCACTGCTGGAAACCCAAGAGCTTTCTCAGTTCCTTCAGCTGCTGTGGCTGACATGTGGCTACAGAGAACTGGTTTCTTTTACAAAAACATAATAAAATGTCAAGGGTAGGTTAAACCAAGAGTTGTTGGACTGTTGGGTAATTAAATCCTCAGCACCTTTAGTTTAAAGGCAACAGGAATAAAATGGGTGCACAGCACCGTGACTTGTCACTAGAGCTGCCACTGTGTTTATTCCAGGGACACAGCAGGTCCCCAGGCAGGGAAGAACTGAAATATTCCCTGTTCTGCTGCGCTGGGTTTTAGGAAGAGGCAGAGTGCAGTTATCAAGTATCCTGTGAAGGCTCCTGCCCTGGGGGTGCAATGCCTTGGCAGCTCAGGTTTGGTTCAAGGTTTGGCTCTCTCTGCCCTGATCCGTGCAGCTCCAGGCAGGGCAGGAGCCCCAGCTGAGCCCCAGGACTGCCACCCTGCACTGAGGGTCACCAGCACCCTGCAGGGACCCAGCTGTCACCTTCTGAGACACGGGGTGACTGCCCAGGGCTCACACAACACACGGATCACAGGCAGCTGTGAATTGTGGAACATGTAAAAGTTTTCCTAAGGATACTCTCTGATTGATCTTTGTACACTTTCAAGCCTAATCAACAGGAAAGGAGATTTAAACCATGAAAGAGAGAGCAGGTAACAAGCTGTAAGTGATGTCCAGGTGTTTGAAAGACAAAGTATTTGCTGGTAGAATTGCCTTGTTAAGGTTTGGGGCTGGACCTGTTCCAGTCAGCCCTACTGGGAGGTTACAAGGCTAGGGAAAGGATCTCCACTGAGAGAGGACACACAGAATGCTGAATTTGGGGGCCACAAGGACACGTGACAGAAACCCCAGACAAGGAGGAAACTAACAGAGCCCACCCAAGCAACTGTGCTGAATCAGTTCTGATGGGTAAAAGGAACTCCAGCAGGGGCAGATGCTGACCATGGGCACACAGCCACCAAACAAGGAACCACCAACCCAAACAGAGAGACAGACTGAGCATGCAGGACTCAGCATGAGAACCAAGAGAATCATTCACCAACAGAAGACAGAACACTAATTAATAAGGGAACTAGGTAACTTGTAGCCAATGAACATTAATGCCTTTGTTTGCTAAACTGTGTAACTAGTGAGCAGTTTTGGCACTTTGTGGATTTGCCACCCAGCAGCCCTTTCTGTGCAGAACTGTAGCTGTATTTGACTTATTTAAAGTCAAATATCTCACCTCCTGTGTGGACTGGCCTCTTGCACACTGGGTGAAAGAATCTACTTTAAAACAAGCCTGCACAGCAATATACAGAACTATATAATTAAAGCAGCTTTTTTTAAATCCCAAGAAAAGCCCACTAACATGCACAGAAATTTTGAAATAGTTCCATTTTCCCTCCCATGCTCAGGTTGGTTTTTGCTGCATTTCCCTCCCATGTAGCACCAACATGCCCAGGCAGAGCCATTCCTTGGTCAGAATCTGCTGTTTGCCATTTTGGCTTGCAAGCAGCCAGCACAGGCAAAGGAGAAGACCAAGCATTGTAACACCCCTGGCTTCACCCCCAGAGCAGCTGCAGCCACGGGAAACCAAGAAAGGGCCACTTGCAACGCTGGGGACAGCACAAGCAGCTTTTGTTCTGTGCAGCTTCCTCTGACACTTCCCTAACTCAATTTATTGCTCATAAACCCTCAAACTGAACCATTTCAAGGTCGGCTACTGAGATCAGCTTGCCCAGGCCATGCTCTCCAGTGAAAACAGTTTACTGAGTCCTCTGTGTTCAAAGGAACATTTCACTCACTAACACTGAAATTGGATTAGGCCTGTGCTAGGACCAAGCTAGCTGGAGCCAGCTCCCCCTCATCTCAAAGATAATGGAAAGGGAGGAGCACATTGGTAGCAGCAAGAATGAAAATAAATGAATCTCTGACTGAATGGATAAATAAATAAATCAGTGCACTGTACACAGCCATACAAAAGGGAAACAGAAATCCTGAGAGGGCAAAGCAGCACACTCTAGGAAAACACAGCATGAAAGAGAAACAACTCAAACCCAGGCAAAAATAGATGGAAATGGAGAAAAAAAAGTCACCTCTTCACTCTGATATTAGAAGAGGCAGCATGAACACAGTGTCTGATCAGTTTTGTTGATTTCTATCTACAGGCAAGAAGAGCACGTGTTGGGGCTTGGTTTCACACCCCTGAAACTCACAGAGGTGACTTGAAACACAAAACATGGCAGTTCCAGCAGATGAGTTCCAATTCTAGGCAGAGCATACTCCCTTGTTCTTAATTTCCACAGAAATCAAATTACACTCAACAAAAGCCAGTACATGGCCTAGATTGTCCCTACCAATTTTTATGGGTCAGCAGAGGCAGGTATATATCTGCTGTTGGTCAACACCTCCTGAAATGCTGAAATTGATCAGTGACATCCAAGCATTGCTCAGTGGGGCTACAATGATCCAGGAACCACACCAAGGTTCTCCTAAGTCTGTCTGCACAGTCAAAGAACCAAAACTTCCAGAAATGAACTTACAGGAAGACCACCGACCTGCCAGAGGTATAAACCCAACAGGACAAGGCCCAAAAGCATCATGTTTTCAGTAAGAATGCCTGAGATGTGGAACTGATTTAAGCTGCTTCACCCCAAAACCAAAGCTAATGCCCTCAAGCAGAGTCTGAATTTGCAGAGTCACTGGGCACAGGAATACAAGGCCTCAAGGTTTGGGCCCACTACTCACAAGTAGTTTGTGAGTGCACTTGAGTCAGTCCTTTAACTTAAATCCAAATTTCTGGATTAACTACAACCGTGTCCAACTCCAAGGCTGGCTATATGGCCACCAAATTTAGAAATACATCTGGATGAACCAGAGCAGTAGGGCTTTCACAGCAGTATCACGACTTCCTCAAAAATCTGTATTGCTGGTTTCTAACAAAAAAAAAAATAGCTTGGAAAAATAAGACTTCCTTTCAGCTATTTCAATATGTGGTTGGGAGAGTGGGTGCTAGCTTTGTGTTGGTAGGCAAAGAACCCAAATTTGAAGGACAACATACTGGCAAACTGGACACTCTGGAGCAGAGAGCCCCACTTCCACCATCCACAGCTGGAAATAAATCTGTTCTGCCATTCTCAGACAGCACCTGAAGAAATGCTGACAACTTCTTTGCAACACTGCTCATCCAGTCATTAACATAACCTCACCAACCACTGTTGCAAGTTACACCAACACAGCCACCTGAAAAATACAGGCAGGTTGGGCTGGGGGCATCCAGTGGGAGAGGGGAGGAGAGCTGCCCTTGCTCCAGGGCACATAGCAGCAATGATGTGCTGAAAATTCATCCCTGACCCTGCTTGCCAGCAAAATATCTATGTCAACACCATACAATAAGAGCTGATACTACTCTGGAAGCTCTGGTACTTTAAGCAGCTGCCCTGAATGACAATCTCTGCTTACCAGTTAAAAAAGCTGTGAAACTCACTCTCTCTGTGCCTATGTATGTCTCTAAAGAGGACAAGAACAGCCTGTGGTGTGAGAGAAGCACAGGCACAACCCCACCGGCCTTCATCACCCAGCGAGTCCCTCCTGCAGGATCATCCCTGCACTTGTCTCACTTTGTGTTTGCTCTTTTTACCTCAGCATGCATGGACCTTAAATCCATTATTTATGGTACCTAATCAAGGATGAGACACTGAATGCTGCTCAAGCAGCATGCTGCCATTACTTGAGGAAGGAGCCAGCAGAGAGGGAAGACAGCAGAGCCTCTGCTGAGCACCCAGCAGGTTTCCTACCCTGGCCTGCCCATCTCTGAGCCAGGCCCTCCTCAGGAATTATAAGGGGCCTTGAGCTTCCCACTGTAACACTGTTCCAGGACAACAGCACACCCACATTTTTGGAGCAGCTTCTGACCAAAGGATTCAACCACTCAGTGAAGAGAATTCAAGGTCAGACAAAGTTGGAAATTAAAAAAAAAAAAAGAAAAAAATAACAAGCAAGTAGTCCAATCCACGCTCTATGAGACATTTTAATTCCATAAGAAGAACATGAACAGAGAGGGAGAAATCAAAATCACATTTCTAAAGTAACTCCTTACACAGAGAAGGTCTGTTGGGTGCCTGGAAACAACTCTGCAGTACCACTGCTCTCTTGACCAGAATGGTAAATTTCATCCCTTTGGGACAGTTCAAAGAGGTATTCTTGTATGAGACACAAAACACCAAGGTGTGCCATACCATTAATGTAGTCAGTATAATTTTGGGGGTGCAGGCATGCACCTCACCTCTGACATTCACAAATATACTCCCAGACACAGAAGAGCAGTCCCTGTGAAGGGATTGTCCAGTTTGGTTTGCCCTGATGTAGCCACTGTGCTGTCCCACCACTCCTGAGTGGGAGGACTCGACAAATACATGACTTATCCATGTCAAAACAAAAGGTCTGTTTCCTTTCCTGCCCTGCAGAGTGCTAGACTGGGGATAATTCTGGAGTATTTCACTAAGTGGCTCAAGGATCTAGACGGCGTGGCCTTCCTACCAACACTCTGACTGTGCAAGCCTTTCGAAAGTAGTATTTGGAGTTTGCCATTCTGTACTGCCCTGCTCAATTCCGGTGACCTCTGTCATCCGTTCTGCCCTTAAAGACCTGTTGTCTGTCATTTTTCTCAGATTTATGCACTAGCTCAAGGCAGAGCAATGAAAACAATGCATTGCTAGGGGTGAAAACAACCATTTCCACATCTTAATTTGCAGGCTTTGCCATCAAGATGCGCAGGGCAGTAACTGTTTCCAGGCAGAAGCTGATGAGATACTAACACACAACACTAAAAAGATTAGAAAAACGTCTGATTAAAGAGCATATGAGAGTCACGCTGCGCATCACTGCTGACTGCAGGGCTTCTGAACGACTGCCAGAAGAGCATAATCCAAAGGTGCAGTGTCACCAAAAAGCGTAGCTGAACAGCAAAGCCGTACAATGTCGTAGAAGCCGTTTTTCCTCAAGGAGCGGCTCGGTGCTCCCGAAGGCGATAACCGAGCCGCCGCACCGCGCTGCATCCCCGCCGCTGCCGGAGCGCGGAGCCGGGCAGGGCAGGGCGGCAGGGGCGGCACGGCGCGGCGCGGCTCGGCACGGCACAGCTCGGCACGGCGCTCCCCGCGGGCCCGGGGCGCCGAGCCCTGCCCGCGGCAGGGCCGGCACTGAGCGGGGAGCGGCCCCCGCGCCCCCGGGATGCGGCCCTGCCGGGACCGGGAATGGCAGCGCCGGGAATGGCAGCGGCAGCTCCGTACCCCGGGCCCCCGCCGCTCCGCCGGGCCGCGCTGCCCCCGGCGCGCCCGCCCCGCAGCCCCGCCGCCCCCGCAGCCCCGGCCCCGCCGCCGCCCTACCTTCGTGTAGAGCTCGGAGGCTGCCATGGCGCAGGGCGCGGGCGGGCGGCCCCTCTGCGGCAGCCCGGCGGCGGGAGGCGGAGGCGGGCGGGAGCAGGAGGAGGAGGAGGAGGAGGAGGAGGAGGATGCTCAGGCGGCGGCCCGCGCCATGTTGCTGCTACCTGGCGGGCTCTGAGCATTGTGGGAGCGGCGGCGGCGGCGGGCAGGGCGCGGGGCGGGCGATGCCTCCCACCGGCGGGCGGGACGCGGCCCCGGCCGAGCGGGGACTCTGCCGCTCCCGGAGCCCTGCGGGATCGGGCAGTGGGGCTGCGCCCCCCGCTTCGTGCCTGAACCGGTATTCCTCCTCTCCCTCAGCATCCTTTTTTTTTTTTTTTTTTTTTTAATTCATTTTATTCTATTTCTCCTACACTGAACAAATTACTCGTTATGTCATCAGGGATATTTATAATTTCCTGCTTGAGGCGCGGAGGAGGCTCCGCACCGCGGGCAGCACCAGGCGCAGGCAACCGTCCGGTCCCTTCCTTTCACGGGCACCGATTCTAATCCCATCCTTCAAATTGTTTACAATCTCCTTCAGCTGGATTGCATTTGTTGTTTAAACCGTTACTGAAGGCACTGAAGGGAAATGGGCCCAAACCAGTTCCTTCAATAATTAAGTCCATTCTCACCAAGACATGGAGGTACACATCTTTGAGAAGTTTAACATCGATGTCAAATGGGAATGAAACCAAACTCCTTTATGATTTGTTAATGACTGTTTTGTGCAGCTCAGGTTATGTCAAGGGTTCTTTTGACAGCAGAACTGAAGCTATTCTCTCTTTCTCTGTTTCCGTTTTCCACCTTGGAAATGCATCCTATTAGTCCAAGTGGTCCAAAATACAGAACAAGTTTGAGATCTTTGGCCACACTCTCCACCAAAGTGTTTTTGCCTATTTATCCTCTCTCAGAATCCAGCTGTTCAGCTAAAAGCTGTGTATTGGGTGGGTAGTATCTGCACTGCCCCTGAAACTCCCAACTACCAAAGAAACAGACAAACCTGTTAACAGGGAAACTGAACCGTGAAAGCAATGGGTCAGAAATCACTCATCAGTTTAGTAACAGAGAGAAACACTATTCTGACTCTCAAAACAAACACTCCCAATAAATGCTTAGCTGGGCTTTATTTCTGCTATCTAAAAAGGGGATGGAGAAAGTAGCAAGCACAAATAGGAAATAGCCAAGATGAAAATATGTCACTAACCCAGAGTTGTTTGCATAAGGTGCAGATATATGGCCTTCACAGCTAGGAAACTAAGGTAAGTAAACTCAAAATAGAGATTAAAAAACCACCTGATTCTGCTGGGATAGTTTAAAATAATGTGAACAAAATTTTAAAAATACATTCCTTCCCATGTTCTGCCAGAATTTCCAGGCTTATCAACCACAATAACTGTTGCTGTCCCATAGCAGGAGGCTCAGTCCAGCAGAACTGGACATTCCCTCTCAGTGCTATAAAAACCCCAGAAGGGTTCCTGGGAGCTGCTGTCCAGGTTGGGAATGAGGTTTTGGCTAAGCTGTGTTCATAGCTGCTCTTCATCCCTCTGCCAAGGCAAACCAGACAGATCTATACTAAAGCTACCAGATACATTTCATGTGCAACACTGGAACTGTAAACAACTGAAATTTCAGTTTTGTTTTCAGAAAGGACCTGTACCTCCCCTCTGTGTGATGCTTCACATTAGATATTTTGAACACTTTCCTCAGGATATCTATGCTAAATTCAAAGACACTCATTTCAGGAGTTTGCCTAGACTGTGGATTACTGATCTCAGCCACTTACAGCTGGAGCTCAGGAGCCAAATGTAATTATGAGCCACAGCAAAAAATAGATATCTGAGTCCAAAATATGCTATGATTTGACACAATTTGCATAAACCAGGATTTCAAATCTGCCATTAAGGACAGGAATTGGGGGCACTGAAAGTTGCCAGGAAACAACCTTTTTGCAATGTATCCAGAGCAACTACTTTAAGGTGCATCTCCTGCATCAAGTATTTGCTGTTAGGATTTTAAAAGGCCTCATCTCTTACCTTGCACAACATCTTTTTGAAAAGATGACATTTTTTTCAGAACATAGATCCCAGGGTGTTCCAGATAACAGCGTATGGGTGATATAACTGACACAGTCCACATGCAGAATTTTATACTGAATTTTTATGCAATTTTTTTTCAGCAGTTAACAAGCATTTGTCCTATCTTTTTTCTTACATCTGTGTTCCGTTCATATCTGTGATCTGTTCAACTGTGGCACAGTTCCCTTCTCACACAGGACTTCCTATTCTGTTGTCGCATTGTACAGTGAGTGAGCAGTGAGTTCTCTGCCAAGCCCATATTCTCACACCTCAAGGACCAGGCCTGGAGATTTTAGCTGTAGAAAACAAACAGGGCTGGTTCCAGCCAGTACTGATGGAACAGTTAAGAACTCTGCAATGTAATACAAGAGATATGCAGGAAGAGAGACAATCATGTACCATGCAGGTATGCAGAGCACAGAGGGTGTTACTGTAACCCTGGGCACTGAGCTAACTGTGTAAATAACACCCCATGGAGCTGGAAGCTGTGCAAAGATCAGCACCAAGCCTCAGGCTGACTGGGAAATTACTGGGACTTTTTTCCAGCATTATTGTTTCTGGAAATGTTGCCATATTTAGGCCAACAGTCTAAAGCAATGCAAATTTCTTTGCACCAAGCTGGTTCCCAGACATCCCCTTCATTCAGTGCAAGGGACCCAAACAATCACCTGTTACGGAGTTTTCAAACAATAAGCTTTAATTGCCTTAATAGAAAAATAAGCACTGAAATATATATAAATGTGATTACATTAAAGTAATTCTGTAGTCTAACATACTAGAAACCAAAGCCCAGTCATGTTTTTAATAATACAGAGTAGTAAGATTTAGGGTTTAGAAATTTTCCACAGAGAATACCGAAGTATCCAGTATTGTTTAGGAAAACACAGTAAAGATGAGACAAACCTCCATGGTGCAATAAAAACTAAGTAAATCAATTTATTCTGTATACTATACAACGTGTAAGTTTGTAAAGAACAATTGACATTTTTATCACCTTAACATCTTGACTGGGTGTAAATATGTCCAACAAAATGTACTCCTGTGGCCTTTACACAAACACTGTCCTACTACATCAAGAACAATGAGAGGGAAGCCTTTGGTGTTACAGATTTGGGGACATATCTGTGAAGTTGTAATTAATCCACCTAACTATCTCAAATAAAATGTTGGTGCTATCTCCTATAACAAGCCTACATGAGTACTACTCTAAGAACTAAACACTCTATTTTTAAAAGCAAGATATGAAAGGGACTGCCAGTCTACAGTGTGGACAGGTTTTCTTTGAAAAAGGCAATTATCAAATGGTAAAACTCATATAATACATTATGTACATCAGTTTGGATAGCTGAGTTATCTTGCTGGAGTAAGCTGAAAGTAAGCATCGATCTGCAGTCATGTTCCATTTCCTGTTAAGTGACTACTGGACTTAAGTTTTATACAGTGTACAGAATCAAAATAGCTGTGCCTGCTGCTGAGGTCTGTCAGATGTGAAGGCTCATAATCAGTCACTGACCTAGTTATTATTACAGTACTTCAAATATACACATGGAGAATATATTCATAGCTGAATTTGTAGTAATCTTAGGAACTGCAAGTCACTGAGTGAGCACTGGAAGAGCTTGTGTTGTCCAACCAGCAGGACAAGCTGAGTTGTAGCTGAGTGAGTGGAATGTTTAAATTTAAATGGCTATCTTTTTAAACCTTCCCAAACATCAAGAGAACTCACCTTAGGGGAGCTACAGAATAGTGGCACCAGACAATACACAGCAAGTCACCTTAAGTTGTTCAACATTTGTTTCAGGCCCAATCCTATTGTTAAGTTTCAATTTCACTTATACATAGAAAAATAAAGAAGGATTCTCACATTAGAACAAACATTTATAAAAAGCAGCTTGCTTCAATATTTCCAGTTTCCTTGTTATTCTTCCAGCCTAATTTCTTAAAGAACTCAAGTAGGTCCATTTCTTCAAACTGTTCTGCAAAAACCACAAATTATTTGTAATACTAGTGGAGGATAAGGAATAAGGACAGGCTTGACAAAGCCCATCTAACTACTAAAACAGGGCTATACAGACTTGAAAAGAATCAGGTTAGCAATTTTGAAATTCTCTAGAATTGCTTCTCTGAATCAGAAACATTAGATAGACACTACGTTCTGATCAAAACAGGACCAAATAAAGACTATTCAATTTCTCTTGACCATTTTGTTTGCCTCTAGAAGAGAGCATTGCAGAAGATATGGGCCAGCATTGGTATTGACTAGCAGTCCTTTATACCCCAAGACGTTTCTGAATATGTCAGCACAAAGTACAAGCTTCTAAAAACATGCATCTTTAGGTGTTCTCTCTTGTATTCTCACATTGCTGCTTTGTTTCTAACAGACTGTTTCCAAACTACTTTTTAAAGAAAAAAGCATTCAGTAAACTGATCTTTAAGAAGAGTTTCTTGTTCTCCCAAAGACTGTGAAGGCTGTGACTACCTATATGAAAATCAATTATATTATGGATCATACTCCACTTTCTGGTTTCATTGAACTAACATGTTTTAAATGCATGAATTCACCTAACTAACACCAACTATGTATTTTGTCTATCTAGTACAACCTTCATCATAAGCATGAACTGGAATTCAATCCTATTTTCTGCTATGAAAAGTTACCTATTTCTCAATAAGTCATTATAGAACTACCTTTCCAGATATTTGTTTCCACAGCCAGTGAGGGGCTGCTGTACAACGAAGAAAAGGAAATAATTTACTACCTCTTCAGGAGTCCAAGAAAAAAAAAATTATCCTTCTGCTTCCAGATGTCTAAAGTAGCCCAAAGCCAATTGCATATCAAACGTTAGTGAGCCTAAATTTGGTGTTTGCCACACAGGGAACTCTCTAGAACAGTACACTTAGCCATATTCCATGCCAACAGACAGAGCATTTCTGCTTTAAAAGCTTAAACAACTGCTGAACATAAAGGGCACTTGCCTGCAAATATAGGTACAAATTCCCAATTTATACTTGAATGCTGGATATTGTTGTCAAACAAAACATACAACTGCAAAAGCATAAGGTTGAGTCAAGTGTAAATGTGTTTCACAAATTTCAGGTATACAATTTTTACTTTCAGTAGCAAGATTCTGGGCTCTTAGTTTCAGGACAAGACTTTGAAAGATACAGAATCACTTGTGCTTTGATTGGCACATTATCTGCTTTTTAAAACATAAAACTAATAAGACGTTTGCAAAAGGTTGTGCAAAACTATTGTATTTACAAAAAATGGCACAAGAGTGAATTCAACAGTCTATGCACATGCACACTTCATCCACATCTTCAACAAAAGTGTGTCCTAAGCTACAGAACTGAAAATAATACCAGCTTCAACAGGCAGTTGTCAATAAGCACTAGGTTCACAAGAGTTACACCAGAATGGGCAAATATTGCCCAAGTAAAAACTCTATTGTTAAAGCTGAAACAGGTTTAAGGCCGTTCAAGTTCAAAAGCAGAAACAAAATTCAATCAGAGCCCTGTCTTTGTTTTTATACATGCTTCACCATCTAGCAACTTGTGGTCTAAACCTCTATTTTAGACAACAAACCCAAACACGGAAGAAAAACCCAACACAACTGGAGGTTATATTAAATACAAATATGCTGTAATTAAGATGAAATAACAAAAGCAGAAACATTAGAAGTTGTAAAACTTGCGATGTCACTTGCTGGAACCAGTCCTACACTAGGAAATGGGCAATATGTACATTTTCAAGTAGATTACATTGCTCTAACCAAACTTGTCCTTTTTAATCAGTGCATTGTTCTCAACTAGACCAAATACTACATTTTACTCTTAACAGTATTCCCTTACAATAGCAGCACATGCTATCGCTACCTGCAAAGCTGTCAGTCTCATGACTTAGTGTAAGAAAGAAAAAGGGGGATGTGAGGGTGAGAAATAACTATTAAGGAGAAATAACAGGAATGAGAATAATCATGCAGTTCAGGTGTTCTCGTCAGCCAGCCAGCTTGCTAGCAACAAGAGATGGTTTCCGCTGAGGAAGATCCTGTGGAGTAGGAATATGGTCACCAGTGACTTCTGTCTTGTCAGGAGCTGCAGTAGGCAGTTGCTTATTCTTCATCTTCGCTTTAGCCATGTTGTAGTCACCAGAATCAAAGTATTTTTGCTAGAAGACAAAACACACATATTTAAAAGCCTGAAATCTTATCAGATGTATACACCAAATTATATTGGTAAATAGATATTTTAGATATTAAACAGTTGTAAAATCTCTGTGATTTGTCAAAATAGCTCTATGTTGATTAAAAAAAGGTCAAGACTAGTAAGCACAGACAGCTGAACTCTTAACATCACTGTGAACAATAATCTGAACATTACTTTTGCCTTGGTTTTCCCAAAAACTCATCTCCCCCTACTGAAACCTTGGGGTTTGCAAATTTTGTTGCAGTGAACAAGTTCTGCTACACACAATAACCAAACAATGCACAAATTAAAACTGGAGAACAGAGCCTGATCTATCACACCAGAGATCAAAGTAGAATAAAAGTGCGTGCTAACAAGAACACCTCTTCTCTGCACACATTAAAGCAGTGAAAGTGTAATCCCAAAAGTTCTCAAACCAATTATTTAGCAAAGTCAAATCTACTGTATAGTCCTGAAAAGCACTAGGTCAAGGAAATTATTATCCCCCATTCCATTTTTTTTTCTGAATACAAAAATAAATTAAGTTTTAAATTCCTAGCTGAAAAACAGCGTTCCTTAATATATCAGCAAGTTTTTATTAGCATTACATTTAAGAGTAGCCAGACTTCTCAAAATATTAAATTATCTATGCATGTCAAAGCCAAATGACTGTTATTTATTCACATCATGGTAAAATGAGGCATGGAATCTCATCAAATTCTTCAATTGCTCACTGACACATTTTGCAGGAAAAGTTGCATTGTTTTTACATCTCACCATGAGGTCTACCACTCAGATACTCATAATCCATGATTTTGAACAGATTTCATATGAGACAAAAGAATTAGATCCAGGATTAAGACTGACACCACTAACTACTGCTTACAACCACAATCATGTCAGAAGATAGACCACCCAGTTAGAATTGTATAGGTTTAGTCCTCAGCCAGCTGAACAACAGCCACCATGAGCTGCCATGTCCAAGTGCTTCTGGGCAGCACAGTGCCACCACAGCCTTTATTCTGCATTAGTACTAACCAGCTGTAAAATGCTCAGCAGCAGCTGTTGCTAGACAGAAGTAATTTGAACTGGCTTTAAATGTTCCCTGGCAGAGCCTTGAAGTTACCTGATCTATCTCTCCCATAGTCCATCGTACATCTGAATCACACACTTTTATTTATAAACCTTCCCAGTACAATCCTTTTGATGGTGTAATCCCTATTTACACCAAAATGTTCTAGCACTACTTCTGCAGCCTAGGCCTCAAGGTAGAACATAATCTGATTTGGAAAAGGGTTTCTTTCCCATTTTGCCCTTTAAGACTGAAGCAATCGAAAGAAACTTCTAAACAGCAACTAGGTAATAACAGAACCATTTGATCTTCAGATGTGATACAAATGTTAGCAGATATCTTTCTGTCTAAGACTTCCAAACAGAATCCTCCCACGGGAGCATGATCTAGTACTGTTCTCATCTACCACTATTCCAGAGAAAGTGTGCTGGTAATGGTGTGTGCATCAAATGCAGAACATTTCTGGACAGCAAATATGACCTGGCAGAGTGTGTCCTGGTTGCCAAACTGATGATGATTTGGGCTACTGCTCACCACAGAAGAATATCTGAGAAAACCAACCATCTCTCATGCTTTAGAATACCAATCCATTTCTTCCTTTAACTTATTCCTGAACTTTCCTGATTTATTCTAGCTTCCTACAGATGGCCTGAATTTGATCATCCCTTTCAAAACCAAGGATGTCTATCCAGGTGTCTTCCTGTCAGAAACAGTATCTGATAGCACAAACACTATCCTCACTCGATTTTAACTCTCATCAGTGCAGGCAGCCCAAAGCATACCAGAACTCCTACCAAGTAAAGGAGCCTCTTCATTTAAGACACTGAGCACACTAAATTGAAATAATAAAAAATAAATGGAATAAAATTATTATCACCACATCAGGAACTGCAGGAGGCCTATTATGAATTGGAATCCACAAGTTTATGCCATCTTTCATCAGAGTAGCAAAAGTCAATTAAGATGGCCATGGATCTGTCTGTGCTCAAATCTGAAGTACATGCTGCAAGAGCCTTTGCATTCAATGTGTATAATTAAGATGAAGATATTGTACAAGCTGTTATTGCTGGTGGTGAGATTCTCTCACATTTGCTCCAAGTGCAAGCAGCCACAATTCCTTTATGGCTATCAATTTTTACTGACTGAATGCTGGCCTGTTTTCCTGAGATATCATCACAATACAAACTTACCACTCCCTTCTGTGTCTACACATACCCTGAACCCAGCGAAGCCTCATTGAGGCTGCAGAGTAACTCAGAGGGAGTCACCTCATCTACCACCTGCCCAGGCCCAGCAGCCATTAGCTCTGCTTCATATCTTCCAAATCATGAGACAAAGATTATCCAAAACACCTGCCGACAGTAACAATCCCCAAGAGATGTTACCAGACAGCACAGAATTAGATCAGCACCAAACTCCACCAGCTGGTTTGTGAAGGATTTATACCTGGAATCCTTGTGTGTACAGAAAGGGCCTAGACAGGAGTAAAAAAACTCACAACGGTGTGACAGCAATGAAAGCACCACCAGAAGCAGTGACACACCAGGATTATTACAAGAACAGAGTCCCAGCATGCCTGAAAGGCATTACATAATCACTCTATGAATAATTTAACTAAAAATCCCCCAGTCAAATAGCTAAGAAGAGACATTGGTTAGATGTGGAACAATACTGAAATATTAACTCATTCTTCATTCTTCTATCATTATTTTTGGGTTTGGGTGTATATCCAGAATTATAAAACCATTGTCAAACCACTAATGTCAGACAATGCCTGGTCTAACAGCAGACACCAAACTTTCTTGTGCCAGAAACGTGGACAAAAGGAGTGGACATCGATTTTGGGGGCATAAGAATGGGCAGGATAAAATCACTACAAAATAAGGATGAGTTCCTACCCTTGGTGTTTACTATAAAGTTTTTTATCAAGTCTATCACAGCAGCTTCTAAGTTTAATTTTTTATAACAAGTGTGGTTGAGGCACTGATGCTGTAAACAGCAATCCTGCCAAACTGGCATTTGTTGTGCAGAGACAAATTTGTCTTCCTCATGCTTTCTCAAAATTTAAGGTTCTTAGGACCCTTGCAAAGGCCTGTAGAGGAGGAAAAAAATCGCATATTACAGGAATTTTGGATTTTTTTGTCTATACCCTGTGGACAATAAAGAACTTACTCCTTTTTGAAGCCTCTTCCTCAGGAAGTCTGAGCCTCCTGGCTTCTGGCCCAGATGAGGATATCTTGCTTTCAATTTTGCTTCTTCAGCTTTTTCTGGACTTAACACCTTATCCTCCATCTCCTGAAAGACAGTGAGTGATACTGTAAGTGAAACATCCAACAATGTATATTTATGCAGAACAGCTTTGCAGGTAATACACCCACATGCCCATTGCTGCTACCAAGTGAGCATAACAATTATCTGATTAGATATTTTCATAGATTCTTTCTCAGATGCTGACAGCAACTGTAGGAGTTCAACCTCCCAGTTTAGACACCTTTCCTGGAGATGCTGAAAATGTCACACTTCCCTCTCAAAGAAAAGCAATTTGAATTACTCAATCTTGAATAAAAAAGCTCAAACAAAACTCTTTTCTGTTTTTTTTTTTGGTCAAAACAAGGGGTCCACTAAGAACAAATACTTAATAGTGAGCAAAAACAACAAGACTTTTTTTCCAAATGCCTGTTTCATTATTTAGTTGCATAGGCAGATTGGCACTTGCACTGCCACACTGATCTGTATGGCTGCTCCAGCCTAATGTTGATATTCACTGTGAAACAGTCTCAAAAACATGCCTGCTGTTACATTAATAGCAATACTGTGTTTCTCTATACATGTCTATAATTATCCTGAAATTATGAGGATGAAGACAGTTGGGTAGTGCATTTGTGTAAAATAAAATGCGTATTTTATGAGCATACTGTAAAACATGGAAGCTCAAAATAATAATTTAGAGATATTCATTTGGCAAAACTGCAATTTGTTCACTGGCCTCTACTTCACACTCATCTGTTCCATGTCCATGTAGCAATTTAATGTATGAAGTACAATTTATTCTGTTGAATCATTTCTAAAGTATCTTTCATTCAAAATTCTTGGTCTGTTTTTTCCAGAATTTGGCCACAGTATTTTTTTTTTTTTTTTAAGAAAACCATTTCTGGTTCAGAGAAAATATAAGATTTGCACTGACTGCTGTAGCACAGAATTGCTGTTATCACCTGAAGTCACAGGAAGACTTTCAGGCAGGAAGTAAGAATTGCCATTGAAATCAGGAGGGTGTCATTCATCTATGACTAAGATTTCATGTCCACTTAGAGCTGCCTAGGCAGCCCTTCATACTCTTTTCCATGCCTGTCATCATCCTTCGCATTGCATCAATCAGCATGACTGCCTGTATTCCCCAGTCAGGCTCTACAGAAGCTAATCCAACAGAAAAATAACCATTTGTAATTTTTTTTCCTTCTCCCCTTGTTGGGCTGTTTCGTTTGGATGCGTTTGCACAGGCTGGATGAGCAGGCAGCTGCACAAACAGGTGTGTTCACACAGCAGCAGGAGGACAGGGACACAGGGAGCAGGGAGCTATTAAGCCAGAACTGAAGAACAAGAGCCACCAGCACACTCGCCTATCTCTAGGTGCTATCTATCTATCTATCTATCTATCTATCTATCTATCTATCTATCTATCTATCTATCTATCTATCTATCTCTTATAGTCTGCTCCAGGTTGTGACAGATTCAATACCTTTCTGGTAAGGTGCCTCAGAAACAAAGACTGTAACAGATTTAGAATATAACATTTTCTAGTTGCTCCATCTGGGCAAAACACCTCAAGGACAGCTTTACACAATACAACAGGAAACTGAATTAACAGTTCTCCTAAGGAAAAAACAGAAACTCTCATAACAATTAAAGAGAAACTACAGTGACAACAGGAACCAACGCTTTTTATTAGATGAAAATGAAGCTAGGCAATACGATGCAAAATCCAAACATATAAAATAAAGGGCAAGGTTTCCCTGACACTACTGAGCATAGAACTACACCATTTCTCACTAGGCAGTATCACACTAGCCAAGCCCAGGGTTCTCATGCCTTACAAAGATCACACAGCAGCTGCTCTCCCCATTGTGGTTCATCAGAATGCCACCACAGCCTGGATTTGCTCAAAAGTAATCCTTTCAGCTCAACACTGTGAACACCTAATGCTGAATCACTGGGTACTCACTGCTGAACCAACACACGAAGTATTTGAGGGGGCACATTTTGCCACACTAAAAGCCAAAAGGACATATTTTTTAAGACAAGAGGACCCACAATAAATAGCTTATATAAATGTGTATTCACAGTGTATCAAAGGAGACATTTATGCAAACTCACAGGGCTGACAAATTATGGCACAGCAGGCAATCCAAACAAAAACATCGTGTTATGCATCAATGCAGCTCAAAAGGATACAGAGCACCGCGCTTCCTGATGACCAACAACAACTAAGACTCAGAAACCCACAGAACACAAATTAAAGAATGTCAATACCACGACCTGGGGTGTCAAACAAAACCAGCTGACAGTAGGTTCAAAAAATACTTAAGACAACAGTTCTTCACATAAAATACAGTTAAGGTGCAGAACTCCTCGCTGAAGGATACAGGGAGTGCCAAGGATTTAGATTCAGAAAGCAATTCGATGTGTTCATTTGCAGCTCAGAAGCCTAAACCAGATTGCTGAGACCTCGGAGAGTTTTCCTGGGAAGATCACTGCCTGCACGTCCTGATCTTATGTTCTTCTGAGGACTAAATGGTACTGAGCACTCTCAGAGACGTGCTGCTGAGCCCCAAAGACTTCAGTCCAAGCCACTCCTACATTCAGTACATTCCCCCTTGAATTACAGAAGCAACAACCAAGTGACTAACAAATGACTGGGGAGTGGGCAGAAATCAAGATATACCACGCTCTTCTTCCAAGTGACAACCACACAAAAGTTATAATTTTAGTTCTCTACAGGAACCTGACACAGCTCGTGAAGTCATTAAAACGATCTACCAGGAAGGCAGCAGTTACCTAACTCACTTAAAGACAGCTCTTGCTTTTAATCTTCGCAGAGGTTCTAGCAGCATAAAGTTCTGTATCTGCTGGACAAGTGACCTGCATGACTAAAAAAAACAGCCATCAGTTTTTTAAAACTCTGGTATGAATGGCTCATCTTTGGCAGAAGACATCAGACAAAATGAAAAGCAGAAAATGGGAAAACCAGGGCAACAGCACAACCCTACAGCAAACTGATGTGGCAAAAACCAATCCAGCAACAAAATGCAGCACCTTTAAGAGTTTCCTGAAAAATACAGGCTTCTAAGGCCAAAAGAGTCAACCAAACATACATTCTCCTATGTCCCAAGTTTCTTTGTTTCTGAACTTTCCCCTGCCACTGTCCTGAGTTCCCACACCAAGAACAGGAAACGCTGGTCTTTGGCAGATTTTCAGTTTGTATCACTGTAGTTAAAAACCTTTCTCACTCAGCACAAGCTTCTTACAGCATGTCAGAAAGTTTAGAAAAAAGCTCTGATCATGAAAACACTGCCTCAAAGTTCATTTAGGGGCATCATTTTTTTGAAGCATATATATGAATAAGTGCTGCAAAATGGGTTGTTTATGTAAGTGTTTCAGAGCTAAGCATTAACCGAGTGCTCAGTTTTGCCTACCCAGACAAATTGTTTTAGTGGAGGTTAATATTGCAATGTCATAACAACACTGATATCACAGTATCAGACTAGAACATAAACTCAGAGAAAGCAAAGTTTTATTTTATTGATGTTATATAATTTTTCTTGAACACGTTGCCAGAATAAAAATAAATTAGGAGAGCAGCAAGGACCTCCCATCTCTCAAGTAAAAGGTAATTTCTCCAAGCAGTGCATAAGCATGACATTTCAAGACTTCAGTCTGAAAGTTGGTTAGGAAAATCAGCCCCAGTCACCTGACTTCATCAGAACACCCTAGAAGGCATTACAATAAACTTGCTGCCACATGTTTAACTATGCTCTTATTACAGAGCTATTCTAGGAGTGCTGCATAGGCCAGGGACTTATTTTTATAGGCTTTGAACAGGAACAGTATCCATTCAGCAGCCTACCTAGGATGGACGTTCAGTCACGCTGCAGAACACACCTATTTAAGAGCAGATTACAGACCTGACAAGGAGCTGGTTCTGATTACTGCACCTACTGAGAAGGTATCATTCCATATTAACCCCCAAAGCTCTACTTGTGCGACTAACTCATATTACAAATTGTAAATTATTAAACAAAAACTTAACAGCTGATGTAGACCAAGCTTTTTCTTTTAGCGTCCTTCAAAGCAGTACTCGTGTTTCATAACTTCTCCAGATCATAGCCGCGGGGATTGACACCGGGCTCCCACGGCAATGACAAGACTAAAAAACAAACGGCTTCTTAAAGTCACAGCACAGCCATCTATGAAACCAAACCCCACTTGAGAAATGACACAATTATCAGTGAGAGATGACATAAGAGGGACACAAGAATACCCAGTCAGTTATTCTTTCTAAAAGCCTTAACTTGCACAGGTCACGGCCGTTGTGATTTGGGTATTTCCGCTCCTGAATTGACTACATTAAAAACTGACCATTTTTTAGAAGTGAAACAAACGTTTAGCCTGCGGATTATGGCTGGTGTCCATCCGGCCATTGCGATCGTGAGCCGCAGGCCATCGCGGCCCGCGGAGCACCCGCAGGAAGCGGGGCCGAGGCCGGAGAACGAGCGAGGGAGCGCCTTGGGCCCGGCCAGGCTAGGGCACAGCGCGATGGGCCGGGAACACCCGCTCCGGAGCCATCGAGGTGCTGGGGCTCATCCGCCTGCAGCCCCGCACGGCCGCGGCCTGGGGAGCGCTGGCCGGCCCTGCTGCGCTCGGACAATTGGGGCAGGCGCTGCGGCCCGCGGGGCTCCCCGGGCCGAGGGAGGGAGGGAGAGGCCCGGCCGCGCCGATGGAGGCGGGAGAGGCCCCGCGGGGCTCCCTGCGCTCCTCGGCCCGGCCACCCACCTTCTGCTCCTCGGCCGAGGCGGGCTCGGGGCTCTCGGCAGACATGGCGCCGCGGCAGCGGGACGGCGGGGCCGGGCAGGAGGGAAGCAGGGAGCGAGGGAAGGAGGCGGGCGGGAGGCGCGGCCGCGGCTCCTCCGCGCTGCTGCTGCTGCCTCTGCTGCGGCTGCTGCCGCCTCCTCCCGCACAAGATGGCGGCGGCAGGCACGACGGAGCGTCGGCGGGGCCAGACTTCCTCCGCCTCGGCCCCCGCGCGCGGGCTGGGCAGCGGGGGCGGGATCCGCCTGCGCCCCGCGCGTCACGTCCGGGGCCGCGGGTTCGAGGCCCGAGCCGGGGGGGGCGGCTCTCGGTGCCAGGATTGGCTCCGTGCCCCTCCCGTTCGAATCACAGAATTACAGAAACATCGGGGCTGGAAGGGACGTTCAGTGTGGTCCAGTCCACCCTCACAGGCGTCACTGTAACCACTAAAGCACATCACGCGGCGCCAGAGCCATACGTCTGTTCAACACCTCAAGGGATGGTGACTCCACCGCCTCCCAGCCGAACAGTGAAATTAAATTCTTACAATATCTCATGTGAACCGCCCGTGTCAGCTTAAGGCCATTTCCTCTGGTCCCCTCAGTGGCCCCCAGCTCACCCCACCTCCCCTCAGCACAGCCCCCTCACCCCGGCTCGTCCAGCCTGCACAGCCTGCACGGCCTGCCCTGCTCAGCATCAGCCTAAAGGGGAAAAGCCTTTATTGCTTGGCTAAAGTCAGTTCTTTTGGCCACTTTTAGTGATCTAAATTCAAGGAGTTGAGTCTTCAGCATCATTACTCGAGGATATCCCGAATCCCAGACAGCAGCTGTGAGGATAGGAAGGCTCAGTCCATTGGAACTCGTTAACAGCACAGTATCAAGTTATACAGAGTATTTTATTCCCTCTCCATCTCTCCCTGTCTGGTTCTTGGCTGAATAATAACCTTCTGTGGACTCTCTTCAAGAGCATAAAGGAGGAGTTTACATAGCCCACCATTAAGAAATCTTTAGGGGTCCCTAAACAAATGGATTATGTGAACAGCAAGGTGGGGATTAGCACAGCTCAGGAGGGACTGGCCAGGACAGCTTTGTGTGATTAAGGTTGGGAAGAACATGAGAGGCAGGTCAGGAAGGTCTATGAAAGCTGAAGCTGTCAATGATTTTGTCACAGCTGAATTGTACTAAATGCCCCACAAGGCAGTAGGTGGAAGAGGTTTTTATGTACCTAAGAGACCCATCCAGAGACCAGGATCACAAAGCTGTGGGGAACCCAAGAATTGTGCATATCCCTTGTTCAGAAAGGGATACAGCCAGGCAGATTGCACAGAAAAATAATCATAGAATGCACCAGTCGGTTTTTTCCTAATGATGAAAAAAGCCATGATAGTGGTGGATGTGCCACATTTGCTTCTGGCAAAATTAGGGAGAAATGGTCTGAAAGTGTGAAAAACACAGCAACATAAAAAAATGATCATAAAAAGGATGAAGTTCAGTGGTGACAGCAGACAAGAATGCAAACTCCAGGAATTTCTTTCAAATCTCTTAGGAAATTAATGTGAGGGGAAACAGTTTCAAGGATTCAGCAGTTCCTTAATGCAGTTATTTCTTTAAGGGAACATAATGCAGAGCAAAGAAGGGAAATAAATTCAGAACCTCAGGAAAAGCCCAAGTTCTTCAATGGCCTCAAACACAAGAAAGCAGCCTACAGAAACTAGGTCAGTTTTTAAGGATGTGTACCTAAAGCAGATCGAGAAGATAAGGGGGTACTGAAATATTACTGAACAAAACTTTTAAAGACACAAGCATTTAATGTTTCTTTTTGTTCAATCTGACATCTGATCAAGCTAAATAGCGTAACAAACAAAGTATAGCCTCCAGCTGGAATAAGGAAAGATTGGTTTGCATGTTACTTTAATTAGTTTTGGTAAATATTTTCAACTTGGATGAAAAAACATCCTTAAGATATTAGAGAATGACAAAAGCAATCTCCAGTTAATTACTGGTGATTCATATAGGAACCTGTGAAAAATGAATGGGTTTCCAGGAGTCACTTTTCCTGAATTTGAATTGGAGTATAGGGAGGACAGAATACAAGCTATATAATTTGGCTGTCAATAATGACTTGAAAATCATCTAAAATAAGCACTCAAGAGAAACTGAGTAGCTAGGCAGGAATTCACAGTTAAGAACAAGGGTTTCACACAATCATCTTTCCTTTAAGAAAAAGGAAATAGACCATGTGGAGAAGTGGGTGAAGGTGGCTGAAGTTCCAGATGTCTTCTGGCATTAATGAGGCTTCTGACACTTTCCCATGCAAATTACGGAAACTTAATTAGATGAAACTTTAATGTGGTGGATGCAGGTTTGTTGGACACAGCTATCAGTTCTTCAAACCGCAATGCTGTGTTCAACATATAAAACCTTGTGTAGCGAGAATAAAGTTCAATAAGGAGAGCTACTATTTTGGGAACAAGCAGGTAGGATGTCTCTTATGCTGGCTTACAAGATGAATGCAAGTTGATATCTGATACTGAAACCAGTGTATTCCAACAGGATGCATGAAGAGGACTTTAATCCATATGATTTATCAACCAATTCTTCCAGTAAGAATGGCACAGAGAGGCCCTGACCGGGGTGCTGTGTCCAACTTCACACACTTCAAGACTGATTCAGTCCAAATGAAGAAAGCAAAGAGCCAGAATGACGAGAGGTGCACAAAATAAAGACTGACTGAACAGTCTCGGGTTGTCTTAGTTACATATAAAAAAAAAAAAAAAAAAAAGACTGAGAAGGGACATACAAGAACTAAATTGTTTGCTTACAGTGAAAAGGCTAAACAGTATTTAACTCAACTTCAGCAAGATTTAGTTGGATGTTATAAATCCTTATATAACTATAACTAAATGTATATACTATAACTACATGTTATACTTTGTCATGGTAAGTATAGTTTATCACTAGAAGAGATTAGTTGTAGCAGCCATCGCTGGAGGCCCTTATAAACCACTCAAACATTTATTAAAAATAATTGTATATGGTTGAGCCTATTGAGGAATAAAGAGAAGAAACCAATGATCTCTCAAAAATTAGTCTAGTCTTACCCTGAGCTTAGAAGGTCATGTGGAATTTAGTTCACAGTTTATGAGCATCCAGCATTTTTCCAGGTGTGTCCCCAATGGAAAGTGTTTACTCAGATCAAGCTGTAAATGGAGAATGACTCAGTAAAATCAAAGTTGTGTACAGATGATCCAAGGTCACTTTCATTTCAAATCCACATAGGGACTAAGTGCAGTTTGACTATTAAAGTGAATACAAATTTATTTCCTAGACATGACTTGTAGTAACCACATATTCAAAATCCACACTTCTTTGCTATTCAAAGCAAATTTAGGAAAGGAGATGACTTTAAGAAGTCTATTTAAATAAAGTTATCAAGATACAAACATTGCATAATGTCAGTGCAAAAATAAAAGGTTAATCACTACTAATGGTGACTTTTCATTAAAAATGTGTCCTTTCCTCATGTTGTTTTTTCATTGAGCATGCAAGCAAGCTGTGCACCATGACACAAATAAGTAGTTTGAGGATATATGCTGTTTGCTTATGACTCAACAGCAGCTACACAGAAACTAGGACGCCCTCTTGATATCCCAGTCCAGACCTTAGTTCTGTACACAGCACAGCTGCAGTTGTGTTTGACTCTTCTGCTACCAAAAGAAACCTTTTCTCAGTTTTAAAGGGCACACAAATGACTAGAAACTGCAAACAATCTTCTCCTGTACAGATCTCCCCAATTCTCTCTAGAATGAATGCTAGGTAAACCTTTGAAAACCTGGGGTAGCAGAGTGGAAAACACTGCTGACGTGGGGAGAGGACTCAGCAATATCTGAGCTTTGCCCTTCTGGAGCAGCAGTCATTTGCATGCACAAGAGAGTTGATGAGTATCATCTGGAAAGTCCAGTCTCCCTTACGTTCCCTGGCAGCCTTCCTGGAGATTTCATGATACACTGACTTCCCTCATCTAGGGGCACTGCTGAATATACAGGATGCACATTCATCCTTTCTCCAGTCTTCATCAGATAAGCATGGTAAAGGGCACCTTGCATATTACTGACACTCTAAAAACCTACAGCAAAGAAAAACACAAATCAAGGTAAGACAGTTGAGAAACTCAGATCTTCATCAAATGTCATAAAGCTTCATTTCCATTATTAAATATATAGCTCAAATATAATCAAATGCTTCTAACTTTATTTCTCTCAATTACACAGTTGAACACTTAGCATAAACTGTTCATCTGACTGTTTTGTTGTAGGAATACACACACATATTGGAAAATAGTCATATGCCCAGTGTAGCATTGCTAGTAAAACTTCCTATGGCCACCTAGTGGCCTACATGGAATTGACCTATGAAAAATATTTAGGATTACATGAAGATCCTCTCATCTAAAAATAAAACAAAAAGTACAAGTTTCATAGCTTTTGCATATATTTGAGATATAAATACTAATTTGTTTGCACAGTACATCCTTTAACACAATTTGAGAAATAAAATGGGGGAGGGTGCAAATTTTATGTGAGGAAAACTAATAACAGAAAGCAAAATAAAAATGGCCCTTAAGGAAAGAAAAGAAATTGAGGGAGCAAAATGTGAATTGAATTAATGATCTGAATGAATGAGTAAATAAACAATCTGCAGTGTGGTTGCAAGTGTTATTAAATCTGGATGCGAGAAAAAATGGAAAATGGTACCATTAAAGAGAAAAAACAGCTAAATGCTTGCATAGTATGAAATGTTATGGAAATTCACCTGTTGTCCCCATTTTCAATAACTTAAATGAATATCACTTAAAACAGCACACAGATTAAAGACATCTGTATATATTTCAGATTTCAATATTAATGCCAAAAATACATAGTATGATTTTACATAGGATTTATGCTACATTAGAACACTAAAGACAAACATCACTTGAGTATTAAATGAAACATTAAATATTAAATAACTGAAAAATAAAATAAAAAGTGTAAACACTAAACTAACTTGGGAATTTGCTATTGCAACACATCCAATGAAGTGGTTTTAAACAGTACAAAAAGATTAAAGTATGTTTCCAGTCTACTTGGAATACACAAAGCTCATTCCAGAAACCTTTTAAAAACTGGTCCAGGATCACACTGAACCTTCTTTCTCTTGAGCGCTATTTTTATTCCTTTACAGACTTAACTTTATACTGTTGTCTCTACCAATCTTTGCTTGCAAGGAGTACTCAACAGTAAAATGAATACTTGAGTTTGCCATTGTTTGCTAGCATCTTGGTGAAAACTGAGGATTTGTTGGAGATTCAGTGTAAGATTTGAGTTCGTATGCAGCGCCGCTATCAACTTCCATGGATTTCCGAGAGAATAGGAGCCTTACATCTCTGTGGAGGTAGATCTTTCCAGATTTAGAACTCTGGAACCTGAAAAGATACAAATATCTCTATTACCTAAACCAAGAAAATAATTAAAAATTATTAAGTAAAATGCAGTCTTAAAACATTTAAGGCCAAAACACATTTGAACAAACAGAATTAGTCAGTTAAAATAAAAAGAGAAAGAGTATCCTAACACTTTCATTCTGCTTTGTTTCTTTTGACATTTAAACGTTCTGTTCCTAATCACCAATGCAGTGCACAGTTTTTACAGTGGCATGGAATATTTGAGTTCACAGTGCCATTATGTACATTGAAGATTAAAGTACTCAGAAATCAGGAATGACAAAAAACTCTCTTCAGTGAGCACTCCTAAAAATGTCCAAAGAGTGGCCTAGGCACACACAAAAAAGAATTTTCGACTATATACAAACTGATTATGCATTTCAGTTCCAGCAATCATATAGATAGATCTTATTGCTCTCTTTATGAGTGGAACACCAGGAAGTTTACTACTGCTTTATACCACACTCCAAATATTAGAACTTGTCTTGAGAAGCAGTAGGTACTGAGATCTCTGCAGGCAGACAAAAAGAAATTTTTTTGCACAGACTAGAAACAGTCCTGAGACTGCAGTTCACTGGCCCAATCACCAAGCAAACAGTGGTCACAATTCCTTGGCCCATTCATCTTTTATGCTGCAGCTAAACAGCCTAATTCAGGTCCTCCAAACCTGCAGGAATGTACCAGTTCCACTTCCCCTGGGTATTAACAACTGTATATAGGGAGACAAGATTTCAGATAACTGTATTCTATAGTTTTCATGTGGCAGAACTCTGATTTCCTTCTCTCCACCAGGAAAGGCAGAAGAGCCTAAGGATCATTTCTTACAGCAACTGAATTAATGTCAGTACCACTGTGCCACAGAGACAGAGAAATGCTATTGCTGCTGCAGCAGAAACAGAAAAGGCACTGCTGTGGTCACAACCAGATGATACCATGGCAAATGCTGAGAGAGCAGTGCATGCTGTGTTATCATGTATTACAATTTGCACAGATTTTTAATAGGCTTTTACATATTGACCCCATTGAAGCAAAAGCAGTATCTCTAGAATAAATCTATTCATAACTGGACTTAAATTCTGGGCAGTAGAAGAAAGACAAGTACAGAAGATCCA
The DNA here is from genome assembly GCA_024362935.1 of Setophaga petechia. Lineage (NCBI taxonomy): Eukaryota > Metazoa > Chordata > Aves > Passeriformes > Parulidae > Setophaga > Setophaga petechia. The sequence continues at coordinate 12,339,620 of JANCRA010000016.1, forward strand.
CCAAGGCTTCATGGTCTGAGGAAGGCAGGTTGCAGAAATGGATTCTGTGGCACTGTTCTGTTCAGAGGAGTGGTTCAGAATAGTCTGTGGTCATCCCCACAGTCAGATAAAGGCAAACTCTGTTCTCCTAGATACAGCTGTCAAGGACATTAAATGCAGCAGGGTCCAGCAGAATGCTCCTACTGGCTCCCTCAGAGATCTCATCCATCACTATTTATTTGCTCGGTGCTGTCAATGTGAAAACCCTTTACCTGATAGGCAAAAGGGAGAAGACTCTCCCTTAAGAGAAGACTGTGGAGGAGAGCACAAGGAAGAGTGAAAGAGATAAGGGACAAAGGAAACACCACAAACAGTTAACTCAGAATCTAGCTTGTAACACATTTTAAAAGGAAAAAAAAATTAGTGAAAAGTCTATTGCAGCAAAAGTATGATTGAAATTAATTCCTATAGATGTAGTTATCAAAACACCATCATAAAACAGATCTCAACTCCCATTTAACACATGGATCTTTCAAAAGAATTATTAGCATGGTCTATTTTTAAACTTCTCAAGCTTGCTCTTTTCTATGAGTGATAATCCTGAAAGGCTCCCTTTGCTCAGTAAATAGTGGTTCCCTGCAACATGACTTTTCTGAGCATGACATTTCAGAAAGATTGAAGAAGGATAAGTGTGAGACAGCAGCAAAGTTCAAGGGATTCTTCTCATCTCTGCATCCCTTATATATTTTTTTTTCTTTTAGACAGGTTTACTGTAGTAATTGGGACTTAGAAATGTTGCTTTTTATACATGCAAATACATTGGAATAATTGAGACAAGCATTCCCTACATCCTTGCAGGATGGTGATGGAGTGGCCAACATGGGACTGACTCCAGAGCTGTGGCAGCTCCAGTAGTTTTGTGTAAAGAAATTTTAAAATCCCAGCACAACTAAGGTCTCTGACAGATGGTGTCCTAGGAACAGTAACAACAGACAAATGCAGGAATAATGAAATACACAAATATCAGATGTTAGAAAGTCTGGCAGAGGAACGTTACTGAAGAAATGACAAATACAAGCACAAAGTCCCTATATGTATTTTATAGGCCATCACAATTCACAAAGAACAGAATAACTCATGGAAACAGAATAATCCTGAAAAGCAGGATCATCATGAAAACATATGTAGCAAGATGTATTTTGTAAGTGAAAAAGACTATATAACACAACCTATAAAATCTGTAAGTAAAAGCATTAGGAGAAGGATAACAATTTCTAGATAAGAAAGAATGCTGAGAGACCAGAAAGATCAAAAGCAGCTAGTAAATCAGTAATAGCAGGTATCTCCAGCTTCCACCAATAAAGGTGTATGTCACATTAGGACAGTATTTTAAAAAAAGTTTCTTAACACCTTGAGGAATCACTACTTTTAACAACCAGTTTCAGGCTTACCCTCCATTGAGCCCTCAGTAACAACCCCTGTTTAGCTGTTAGGCAACAGCAACTATGCTCCATGCAATTCCTGGCATTGTGTCAGTAACTAAGGCTGTTGACCAAGCTTTAAAATCTTGAAAAATGCTGAGCTGTGGGCAGGTTAGCTGTTTAATTACTTTTTACAAGGGTGCCAGAACGTGACCTAGAAACCCACAGATGGTCATCATCCCCACAACGCCAGGCAGAAACAAGGCACAAGCAGAGCTGAGCTCACAGCTCTTATGCTCAAGTAGATTTAATTACAAGACAAAAAGTCATTGCTTCACATGCAACAAAAAATTTATCCCTAAAGCATCTTCAAAAACCAACTTCAACTGCAGGTGCAACTCTTGGGGGTTTTTAATAACAAATAAAGCTCTGCTGTGTGTGCAAGCTATATTTGGTGTCTCAATCCTTTAGCTCTGGGTACAAGTACAGTCTGATGGCATATTGAACAGAGCCTCAGCCATACAGAACTGCATGCAGAGGCTGCTCACACAATAAATCTGACACTTTAAAGACTGTTGTAGAAAATCTGGCCGCCAATGTTAAGCTCCAGACCTATGCAAGCGTTTTTGCTGAATTACCACTTGAAAAGGAGCTTTCATAATGTGAGTGCTGACAACTGTGATTAAGGCCTGCAAGCAGATGTGACCACAATGCAGCTCACTGGTGGTGACTTCATTTGTTTTTTTAAACAAAATTTCAATACGTAAGCCTAAGATGTTTGTGCTCAATGACTACTGCAACTAAAACTGAAAGGCTGTTCTAAGTCAACTTGAGCTACAAAAAAAGGAAATCTGAATAACTACAACTTTTTAGGTTTGCATAACTTTTCAGTAAAGCAGGCTTGAGGAAACTTTGCTGCTTTTAAAAATGAAATTTTAAAACCAACTTATGTGAACTAATATACTACTAAGATTTTTTAAGCCCTCCTAATTAAAATCCATCTTTAATAAAGAAGGCTACTAAATGGACAACTGAGTCTTTTGTAATACCATAAGTGCTCAGTATAATAAACCACAAGACAGATCAACATAAGCTACTTTAATATTTGAAGGAGTTCTGCCATTCTTACGTTATGAGAAAGGACCCAAAGCTTGGGCTTACCACTGACAAACAAACTTGTGGCATACTCTGTAGTTTTCCACTTTCCAAAGTAAGCAGCTCAGCATCATAATTATGATTTTGGTTTTCCTATCAGAAACGGATGCATTTCCAATTACACATGATAAACCAAATTAACTGATCCCTACCAGAGGTCTGAAAGCTGAGCTGAATTGTACAGATATTTCAAAACAAGAAGTATCAGAACTGCAATATTTCTGTCTCTCAGCAGGTATCAGAAAAAGGAAGCTCTTAAAAAAGACTTCTAGCTGTAACAGATGAGAGAGCAGAAAGCAGGTTTGCCTTCAAAAGAAAGTAATTCCTGATTCTGTCAACAAGAATTTTACAAACAACATTAAAGTAGTAACTGAAAGGGGACACAAGACCACTACTCTTCATGCAGGTATGCCAGAGCCTGCTGGCCACAGATTTTACCCACCACTTCAGCCAAGGCCTGTCCCCAGTTCCTCTGCACAGATAGATCAACATTACACCTGAACAGAGCCTTCCACTGGGGCTACACACTTTTTTAGAATTTGCCCCAAAAGAAAAATTTTAGAAGGTGGTTAGGTTAGACTTTGCAAGTCAGTGTGGCCTGAAAGGCTGAATTTCAATCCAGGAATTTCAGAATGAAAACACTGTTCAACAGCCTTCTCATGACACTATTTTCACACTCCAGTAAACCAACACACTTTTTATGACTGTCAACTTCCATTTAATGGGAGAGTCTGGCTTAGAATCACTGTTCTAGACAAGGTTGTGTTTGAAAAGTCTGTTGGATAGAAATCAATGCCACTAAATAGGAAAAATAATATGCACCAGAAATATTTGTAAAACAACAGAGAAATGGAAGATATTTGATTCTGTTCTGCTTGTTCACTTCAGAATGTCAGCTGCTGGTGGGTTTCCAAGTGCTGCAGTGAAAGCACTGGGTCTGTGTGTACAGACATTTCTTACTACAAAAACACACACAAAAAGTCTGCAAACTGCAGGAGGACAGAGTATATCCATCATTCCCCTTTGTTTCCAACTGCAGTTTCCAGAACACCCCAAGAGCAGCAGCCCAGTGTCTAGTTCCAGGCAGTGCTTTGTAAATCATTTAAGGAAGATTGAGTGAATATTTTATAAAGAGAAAGGCATCATCACCAGTGTTGCATCATGAAACAGGCATTTACATTTTTGCCACTAAACACTGTATTTTTAGGAGTAGCTCAGACCATTTTTCATGTTACAAGCTATTCTGGTGAAGAAGCACATGTGAAGCACACCAGGCACATGTGAAGCACACCTTCCCTTCAGTGATCCTTAGTTTTGGCTTTTGCCCATGTAACATCCACTTTCACTATTTCCTGTAACCTCAAAAAAAGTGCATTGATTCAGCCAGAACAATTTCTCTCTTGCTAGGAAAAGGTTTAAGCTTTATAATGCTACACAACATATTTTAATGCCAAGAGAGAGCTTAATGTTATATTTCAACTTTGCTTCTCCCAAGGACAACCCAAATTATTTATTACCTCTTCTTCCTCTACTGTCTAGCTTAAAGACAAAGTTAGCATTCTTTTTTTTTATTTTTTTCTTTTCATTCTTTCTTATTTCTATATACAGAAAAGCTGACTGGGAAAGAAATTAAAAGTTAAATTTTGGCAGATAGTTTTTTGTGGTTTTGGCTTGAGTTTGTTGGGGGTTTTTTGTTTTATTTTGCTGTTTCAACCTCAAGGAGCTTACCTCAGATGTATGAGGTAGCGTAGTAGCCTTTCTTCAGTCTGGTGACTGTTTTCTTTATTGACAGTTCTCTTGATTTCTCGTCTCACAGGAACAGAAAAAGTTCTTTGCCGTAGGAATGTTTGATGATTAGCTGGCATTTCTCTCAAGTCATAGATCACCACAAACATCTTCACCACAGTTTTGTTAGGGTTAAATAAGGTCTGAAAAGACAAACAGTTCAATACAATATTCTTTAGAGATGAAATTTTTTTTTAAAAGAACAATAAATCTAACCCAAACTCAATCTGTCAAAATAGTTATCTATGCACTTCTTTTCTGTGCCATACAGAAACGTTCATGTAAAGACATTGTGAAGCCTTTCTGGTTTTCAACACTTCAGCTACCAGCAATTCCCATTTGAATTACATTATAATTATAATGCTAAACACAATCTAATCTGAATGAAACACTAGTATAGGACTACTCTTACTTTGCTAATCAGCATCCCCGTTTTTGTTTATTTTTCCAGTCAGCTTTTTGTCTACACTGTTTTCCAGACACAATACACTCGCAGGAAGCACAGTGGTGGGCTCCGCTTTTAAACCTGAAATTATGAATGTGTTATCTTGGACTGGGTTCTTAAAAGAAAGAGTCAGTTCACTGGTTCTAAGCAATGACTGTGATTTACTTTTTATGACAAAAGTAAAGGTGGTGTTAAAATATTACAAAAAGTAGATACAATTATTCAATCTTAATTGCTTTTGAAGAACTTCAGGATTTGGACTGTGGCCTAATTACTTCCCCATGACTTTTTCAAAGCCACAGTGTCCCCAGGTATTCCAAATCTCCTGGAACTGATTAAAAGACTCCTCAGAGCACAGAAGTGTTCAAAGATTGGGAATCTTTTTTGCCCCACACACAGATTTCTACTTTGAATTACTACAGTACCTACAGAGATGCACATTTCCACTGCTAGCTTCATGCTCATCTCCAGTAAACTCATCTCTGCATGACTTTGTGGATATTAGTGGTTTCAAGGCACTTATCTGCTGAGTACGTACCACTTGTATTGTTCCTGAAGGCGGTACCCGATAACCCCTTTTACCAAGGGACTCTAAAGTAATTACACCCTACAAAAACAAAACCCATATTTAGGTCACAGAGATAAACAAATCAAAATGTTCTAGTCATATAATTGCATTAATTTGAAACATAATCAGTAATTTATAAAAACTAAGAATAGAGAAGGCAATACAATTAAACAATGCAGTTAAAAAATCAACAGTAGGGGCCTTAAAGATACTTTGGCAGACCATTAAAAGCTGTGCAATAAGAGGTACATTCTCCTCTTGAAACAAGATTCAAGTTTCCACATCTTCTCCACATCAGGGAGCTAGGACAAAACAGAGCTTTCTTTTCAAAGCAGCTGGGAGGTTAAACCGAAACATTTGTCCCCTCCTTTCCATTTCTATATCATCTACAATTGCGCCAATAATACTCCAAGTCTCACAGAACTCATTTTTGCTTTTCAAAGGCAGCAGATGCACTTAATCTTCCATTCTAATCCAAACCTTAGGAAGGATGACATCTGCTTTTGTACCAGCTGTGATGCACAGAGCAGCCCCACAAGCGCTGTGAGTACCGAGGCCACGCCGGGGGCACTGCCACACGTCCGGGCACCCTGCAGGGCACCGGGGCACCACAGGGCTCCACAAACCCAAACCAAACAACAGCCAGAAACAGACCCCACAGCACAGAAACTAGCTATACAAACAGAAACAATGTTTCTGATGATGGAGGCACTACACAAATGCTGTATTAATCCTGGGAGACTCAGCCATAATAGCATATTTGGAAATAGCATGTGGAAAAGCCTGAAACAATGAAACCCAGCTAGAAAAATAAGCAATGCTACTTTTAACCATTTGAGGAACACGAGAATCCCTTCACCTCCTAGAAAATCATATTAAACATTCTAGAAAGATGAAAGCAAAAGAATAGATACTTTTTGCAGTGGTTAAAACATAAACAAGTTTAAACTCAAAGCCATTACTTAAACTCTAAGCAAATTCATTTTCTAAATACTTTCCAAAACAGAAGGTCAGAAATGGTAACTGGTATGAATTTAAAATTTAAATCTGAATACTGGGATACTCAGATGTTCATTGCTTGACTTCCACATTCAAACAAACCCTTTACTGCATATTAGACAGACGTACACATATAAAAATCTCTAAAATTGGACCTGTCACCTACATAAAATTAAGGATCTTTATCAGGCATTTAGAACAAATCCAGCCTCTGATTCAATGCCAGCATACAAGTCACCATTTTCTTTTTACAGAGGAGGACTTTTAGACATGCAAAGCCCATGTGGAACAGAATTAGCACCCAAAGACTGAGAACACAAACACTGCATGGCTGCAAACATCAGCAAACCATTCAGCCTGAGTGTCACCACAGCCCTGGCAGTATCTGCTTTAAAAGAAAGGGCTGAGTAACTTCCAAGGCTAAGGTCTCCATCAGCCCCTTGGCCTGCACCTAAGCCACTCTGCAGAGTGGTTAGTTGCCCAGAGCAGCTGCTTGTTGGGACAACAAAATGTATCCTGTTAAGTCCAGCTATTGCCTCACTGCTATTTTAAGTTAGATGGATAAAAAGAGATGTTGGGGGTTGATCACTGCAGTGTGAGGGGAGACAAATATATTCAATATCCCAAGATGAGAACAGCTGAATGGTGGGGCAGAGTAGAAGGAAAAGCACTAGTTAGAGAAAGGAAGAAGGACAGGAGAACTCTGTCATAGGCAGTTGAAAATAAGCCTGCAAATCTTTACTTTCTGAACCCTCTACTCACCAAGCTCTTGCTCTTCACCTCCACATATCAGAACTTATTTAAAATAAATCCAACCACACATTTACCATGTAAGGAGAGGGAGCATTGTCATCTGAAACGCTGTAGAATGACACCTCAACTGGCAGAGTCATGTGCGTGGGACAAAAGACTCCACTTGCTCCCACTTCTGCTGTGAAACCCTCCACGACACCCAGCGGGTCCAGGCGGAAATTCAGGACAGATTCCTGAAAAACAAAGCACACACAGCTTAGCTTGGGATCACCTCAAATAAAACAGAGCATAACTTCTGTCAGAAATTCTGTAATCAGGAAATAAGTACAAAAGCCCACTGAGAACTTTATTGCAGCAGGATCTATGCTTGATTTTCAACATATACTATCTGAAAAAAATTAATTAACCTGGATTATGTAACCTTCCCCTACAAATTCAACTCTGTACTTCACAAGACAGTACAATATAACCCTTTAATGCACTGGCTAATAGTTGCTGTTATTGCTATATGAAGTGAAGAGCTGGAGCCTACACTTCAAACACATTCTGTTTAACAGACTGATTTAATTCAGCTTTTGTGACATACTAAGCAGACTTTAAGAGTGAAAATGTAAATCTTTTTTTCTAGGTAAGTACATTATAAACATGAACAATTACAGGTTATTAAATCTCATTTATGGCAACAGAACATCTTCTAACTTGACCCTAGTGGGAAACAAAAGCTTAAGCAACTCATTGTATTTGATTCTCTGAGACAGAAGATGTCTGGGGCATGAAATAAGTGCCTTTACAGCTGGAAATGAAAACAAATTTTATTCAATTCAGTCAGGAACTTTTACATTCTAATAGTGCTGGAATCGTTCACAGTAATATACTTTTAAAAGCAGTACAGAAGAGTAAAAATACCACAAGAATTCTAGAGAATATGCAATACCTCAAAGTTTCCCAGAAGGCTCAGACTTGTTACTGGGGGAGCACTAGAACTTAGAAATGGTTTCCCATGGCTGTCTGGATCACTGTCTTTGTTTATACATTGTTGTGGGCTATTAAAAAAAGAATAAATATAAAGGATAAACACGTTTGCTTTTGTCTTCTGGCTATAAACAGCTCTAGAAAGAATAATTTACTTACTGTACTACAAAAGGTTGTTCTAAAGAAGTAACAGTTGAACATTGTTTATTAATACTTTAGCAGAACATTTTCCAGTTAACTGAAAAAATATTTTTACCAGCTTTACATTACAAGGGATAAAGACAATAAAAATTTGTTCTTTAGCTCCATTTGCAGGAATCAAAATATCGTATTTTCTCTTGTATGTGGGTACTTTTGTCTCATATTCTCATACGAGATATATGTCATATTTTCCATGTCAAGCTACCATACCAAAAGCTGTTTATGTTAGATGTATTAATGTATGAAAGGTCATGATTGGCCCTTTTTAAAAGTCTGGTTCTCTGAACAAGTGAAGACAAAATGCTTGACATGTTCAACACTAAGAACAAAATACAACACTAAAATAACATTGGTTTGCAGGAGAATCAACAATTACTAGCTTTTCTGTCTGAAAACTGACTGTATCTGACAGCATATCTACCCCTGCATGGGACAGAATTCATTCTGCCAGCAGCTCTCATTCCATGGCTATGTCCCAGAGCTGTGCTAACCTGGAAACTCCCAGGGCAACTCAGCTGCTGAGCCTTGTATCAAAATAAGGATTCTTTTGAAAGCATTTTTTGTCTTTGCTAACATGCTTTGATTTTCCATATAGATATATATATATACATTATGCCTCCCTCAAAAATCTCAATGTTTCTGGTAAATAAAACATACCTTCTTGCAGACAGACATTTCAACAATGATGAATCCAGATCAAAGCACCCAGACTGTGTTTTCCTTTGAGGAACCTCAACAAGGAAAGAAGATGTTAATTTGAAAACTTAACTGCTACCACAGACAATTTTGCCAAGTAAGCACATTTTGCCAAGAATTTTCATGACATTATAAAATTACAAAAACAGAGCAGAGAATGTAATTCCTATACATTTTAAACTTAGTGAAGAAAGTTCTAGGATTATTAATGATGAGACTGTAAATTCTTAACAGGAAGTATTTCAATAAAGACATTCAGGAAGCTGATGTCTCTTTGGAACAGGACAGAACATTACTAATAAACAGGTTGTAACAATTTCCATCCAATTTCCCTGAAAATATTACAGCTTTTACAGGCAAGGAAGAATAAAGCATACCATGTGTTGATTACAGGACATTGCTACTTCAGTAGCTTTAATAGGAACTGCCTGGATTTTTAAAACTCCAAACAACCTACCAAGAACTGTAACACTTCCCCAGTGTCTGCCTCATCACAGTAGCTTTGTTCACTAAGTCATTCCATGACACCTCTGGTTACCTCAGTAACTCAGTAACCTCACTTTGGTAACCTCTGGTTACCTCAGTAACCAAAGATTACCAAACTGTTCACAGAAACAAAGGCTTTGGAATAATGGGCAATCAGGTGTTAAAAACGAACACAAAACCTCCTACAAGACAAAATGTTAACTTACACTTAGAACACTGATCTTCAAAATGCTTTCTTTTGTGGTCTAAAATAGCACCAAAGAAAGTATTGTTTCCATCCATTTTTCAATTTAATGCCACCTTTTTTTAATGTTGATATGATCAAGATTGAGCAACTACATCTTTAATATTTTCTTTTCCAAAATTATTTTTCAGCCTAACCTACATGTTAACTCTCATTTAAGCATTAATTTCCACTCACAAGAGTATTCAATGTGACACAAAGTAAATACACACCCTTTACCTAGGCATTTTGTCAAATTTTGTGCCATGCACAGACATTAGAAGTCTGTCCCTTTCTCAGCTAAAAGAAATTCCAGAATAACTTACAGGACTCGAAAGCAGAGGCAGTCCAGTTCTGGGATGAAAAGCCTTGGTTGAAGTTCCATCCAGGGATCGAAAATTGTGTTTCCTCCATGCATTTGTGTGTTTTAGAGGTGGTGCTTTCTGCCAGCAAAACAAATTTACTGAGCTTATGAGTGGGATACTTCAGTGACCTATCATGGTAATGCTCTCTTGCTGTAAGGGAGAAGACTCCTGAGCCAGGTGGATCTACATCACACTAGCATGAATGAAACATTCAGTAGAAATTCCCCTTGACTCAATCTACAGCTACACAGACTGCCCCTAACAGATGACATTCCCTACTCAGATGGGTGCATTTCTACAAACCAGGGTGCCTCCCTGCCCATGGAAACAGCCTTTCATAACTCTGTCACCATGAGGGGAATAGGACAGTTAGTCCTTTTCCATGTTAAGCGGATCAAGTTTAGGGGAGGCACTAAAGGCCAAGTTACCCCATCACATGGAATCATTTGACAGGTCTCCTTGTCAGATAGACCATGGCACTAAATTGTTTCTTGAACACCATCAGGGCAATCCATTCACATGCTTAACCCTTTCCATGAAGAAATTCTTCCTGAGTTACTTCAGGCCAAGACTACAATGGTAATACACTGCTACCTGCAAGGTCAGGCTGAAACTCCTCTTCATGCTGGCCCCCAGCAGATAGAGGGTACAAGTTAGGTGACAAAGGGCAGTTAGAGGAATTATTGTCTGTCCCCAAATGTACTTACCTGTACATCTGGGTTCTTCTGCCGCTCACACTTAACCACATTGTCTTCTGCAGGTTTCTTCTGAGAAGTGCTTTGAAAATCAAGGCCTGTTGGGTCTTCATTCTCATCATGTGCAGTTTTTGTTTTATCTTGTTTGGTTTTGGTTTTGAAATTATCATGGTCTTTATATAAATAATTTTCAATACTAATAAGTTGTGTATTTTGCTCATAAAGAATTGGTTTTTTGGAGTCTCTGTCTAAACACTTGAGCTCATTTTTGTGCAAAGTGTCAGATACCGGGATCACGGTTGCTTTTTTTGTACCTTCAAGTATTCTGCATTTTTCTATCTGTATATTATTACAACTGTCTGTGCCATTGTTCTCACTAACAACTGTTCTTTCTTTAAGTTTATTTGTGCAAATCTGTTCATCAATGCTGCTGGGATTTGAACCCTGTTTAATTCTATTGGTTATCTGGTCTTTCTGTGCATAACCAGAATGTATTTCCAATTTATCTGGAATTTCAGATTTGTTTTCTTTAATACATGATGATGATATGTGAATGCTACTAAATGCATTAGAAGTTTTATTTGAAGTCTGATGAAATGAATTTTGGACAGTTTCACTGGGTTTTGCTAAAACCAATTTTCTTCTTGCTTGGACTTTTAGAGAAGTCTTCAATTCTCCATCAAACTTAAAAGGACTGATAGGAGTATCAGGTGCCTTTGTTCCTGATTTACTGCTGTCTTCTAACAAAGAATATTTTGATTTAGGAGAAACAGAAGATGATTCCTTGCCTTTCTTCAGCAAATTTTCATCTTCATATGTACTTCGGAAAATTTTTGACGTGACTGGACTAGCCTCATGCACTTTGAATGGACGTCCAGCAACATGGGAAGTGGCTGGATCACAATGGATCAAGTGCTGGGCAATCCTTGCTATCACCTCCTGGCGCTCCTGGAGCAGGGAATCAATCAGAGGGTTACCCTCCCCTGCTGACTGACGGCCACAGCGGCTCCCTGGAACACGGGCATCAAGCAGGGGGACCTCTGGCACTGCTCTAGCTTTGCCTTCATCACCATCCTCCTGTACTGCATTGTCTAAGTTGGCAGCCGGAACAGGGGAGCTTTCCTTGCTTTTCCTTGGCAAGTTTTCCTCTTCGAAAGTGCTCCGAAAAGCTTTTGGTGTAGCTGAGATGTTTTCATGTGTGGTGAATGGACGCCCAGCAACAACTGGTGAAGTAGCTGGATCACAGTGAATCAAGTGCTGAGCGATCCTTGCAATGACTTCTTGTCGCTCTTGAAGTAAAGAGCCTATCAAAGGATTGGTTTCTCCTGTGGGCTGATGAGAGCAATGACTGTTTGAAACACGGGAATCCACCAGAGAGTAGGATTTAAAAGTTCTGACCGGTGTTTCACGAGCCTGTGTCTTATTGTCTGCTGTGGCATTATAGCACTGAACTTTAGACTGCGACGCTCCAAAGTCAGATCCAAGTCTGGTAGATGGATAAAGTTTTAAATTTCTAAAAGATGTGGTAAATTCAGGCATCTTTTTTCCATTAAGTAGGCTTTCAGGTGTCATTGTCCATGTCTGCTTCCCACGAAAACGCAGTGGACTGGAAGTGCTGCATTGCTGAGCAGCACTGGGATCGCTGCGCTGATGGAACTTTCGCTCTTGCATTTGCTTTTCGTAAAAGCTAAGGTTGGTGTGAATACTACAGGTCAAAACTGGGTAGTTGGATTGCCTGGGCAGGGACTGGACGCTGACCCTCAAGGCCACATTGTGAGAAACATTAGGAACAGGAAAGACATGCTCAGTGGGTGTCTGGGAGAACGTCCATTGCAAGTCCACATCTGCAGCGCTCACCCTGAAACAATACCAAAGGGCATTTACAAAAATAGCTAAATGAAAAGTTTTTCATTATTCATTTGATACTTTGTAACAAATATCTCAGAAAAAGCACTAGAAACATCAGCAACTGCTGTACTTTCCACAGTACACAAATCCTATAGAACTGTCGAAATACCAACCATATAGCACCTTCTAAAAGCAAGCAGGAACCAGGAGAGAAGAATGATTTTAAGACAAGCTGCAGCAACCTGCAAACAGCAGACCAGTTTTTTTCCATTGCAGGCATACCTGTACAGGATGTTTCGGGGAACAGCACCATGTGAAACACTCAGCCACGCGCTCAGCTGAGAGAAGAAAACAAAGGAGCGAACTGCCAGTAAAAGGGTCTTCTCTTCAATAAATCGATCTCCACTCCTAAGCATTTAAAGATAAACACATGAGTGTTGGCAAGAATATTCAGAGACCTATTAGAACTAGAACATTGTCAGATCTTTGGTCAGAAAATAAAATATAGCTAAATCATGCAAAGCAAAAATTCCTCAAAACATTTTGAAGATTCCAGAGCCTGATTTGTTTTTATACACATGAAAAAATTTGACATAACAAATGTTACATGTTACTATTTGCAGCCAGGATCATTTCATACTCTGCACTGCACAACGTGCACTGCAGAAATTTTGAGTATAAGATGACTAAAATTGTAATGCTTCGATTTCACTAGCAAACAGTGGTTTTCTTAGATCAGTCCTCATGGCAAAGAGCCAGTTCAAAACCACTAACTGATTACTTTAAGGACATTAATATGACAAGATTCTTGCAATTATCAACTAATCCTTATATCCAACTTACTGTCGAGGAACTGGCTCCAAAATCCACCTTTCTAACAGCAATGCATCTTGTTTGATTGCAGGATCATTCAAATCATTTCCCTCTGTGGTGGGCCCTTCATCACTATAGCAACAGTCTGGAAGTAGCATCACTTCTACCATGATTGGAATATTGTTCTTCCACAGAAGCATAACCTCAGATCTGGTTCGCCTGGCCTGACGACACTGAGGGAAAGCAAAATGTCAACATACACAAGCCATAAAAATACTAGCTAGATTATATCTAATTTAAAAGCACAATCCAAAGTACTAGAGAAAGGTAAGGGTCAAATTCTGTTTGGTTTCACCAAATTAGAAATAAGATTCCAGAGCTATTAAATGAAAAAATAATTAACACCTCCTTTACGGTTGTCATTTGAGCAGCTTTCTTTAGGAAATTTAAAAAGCTTGTAAAAATGCATTTCCCCAACCACTGCACTTTGCTACCTTGTAGTTATCTCTCCACAAGGCACCCTCTTGGGTAGACGGACTCAAGCAGTATCTTTATAAATTCTGTGTCTTGGAGTAGGCTAACTTCTGTATGAATATAACTTAAAATTCTCACAGTACTTGAGAACTTTTACTTGAGAAATGGAATGTTCCAACCTTACTCCCAAACAGCCAGGCCAGATTTGATGTGCTTGTGTTTTTTGGATCACTAACTTTTCCAGAACACCTGGAAAAGCAAAAAGTTAGGCAAGCCAGCCTACATTTTCTCAAAAGAAACCCCAGACCAAGAATACTAAGTATAGTGCTTGTCATTTGCATAATAAAGATTCAAACAGGCACTGCATTCAGGTAGTCATGCAGAACTTCATGTTCAAGGATAAAAGGCTTAATGATCTCTCATTTTAAGGACAGATCTATTATTAGCAGGATACTGAATTACATACTCATTTAAATGAAGGACTGGGAGAAAGCCATTGTTACTCATGCTGAACTGTGAATCCACTGTGGGGTTCTTGGCTGACTTTAACCACAGGAGCAAGGATTTGTGACATGAAATGGGTACCACCACCATACCTGAGCCAGTTTGTCGCTGCATTCATGCTTAGTGGTTGGTGGCTGACTTGACTGTGCTGGTGGGCAGTGGAAGCCCTCTGTCCTGCCCTTGATGGAGTACTCTGGTGTCCGGCCCTCCGTGATCAGCAGGGCCAGGGAGACCAGGAACTCCTCAGCTTCATACTCAAAGTATTCATCCAAAGTATCTGCCAATTCAAAAAGACAAAAATTAATGACACTTGCTGGATAACAACTGTTGGTAGACAGACTCTGCAGTTTGTTTCAGTTACACTTGAAATGAGAGTGGGCTATGGGAAATGGATCTTTGTGTCAGACCGGCTGCACTCCCCATAAACCCACCGCCCCCCACTCCAGCACCACAAAACAACTTCCCTCATCTCATAATGCTGTCACCACAAACAAAGAACTTTGTTTTTCTACAGCTTTTCCAGAAGACAAAATGTTTCCTGGGCTCTTGTTGGAGAAATCTAATGACAGTATGACTTGGCATTGTTATTATCATCTGACAGATGGAATAAGAAGCCACAATATATCATAAAGCAGATTAAAAATTGAAGAAGAAGAAGAAAAAGAAATATTTACTTCTATTATGGAAAAAGTGGGACACAATGTTCTTTAAGATTTTTATTGCAAGTCCCTCCTGCTGAGAGCAAGGCTTACTTCAGAGGTTCATTTTTAGTTCCACTAACACATAGGAAATGTTCTGAAGAAACATACAGACTATTCATTGTTTTGTACCATGGTCAGTCTAAACTTGTGCAAAGAATGAAAACTCAACAAGTCTCTGTAGACAAAGCAGCAGCTGGCATTGCTCTTCATGAAGAGCCCTGGCACATTCAGTTCCTGCAGAGTTAAGAGGCACCATTTTATGGTGTTTTATAGAGCACCCTTCTCCTCCTCCTCCTCCCTCATCACGAGGATGTCACCCATCATTCAAACAGATTTAAGTACAACCAGATCATGTCGTTCCCCTCACTGCTTCAAAACACTTCAAGTTTCAAAATTATTTAATTACTGAAGAGGTTACAGAAAACTCTCTTTTCCAGGAAAGCTAAAATACATTCCCTTCAAAGTCTATTTTAAGAGCAGCAAAGAAAAGCGGGTGGAGGCAGGGCTGCCAGCAGTTCTTTACCTTTGTTTTGATGCTTTAGGGGAACAAAAGCACCTGACATCTCCACAATTTTAGCTTAAATGTCCTATGTCATCCACCAAAACTGCCACAGGGAGAGAGTTAATTTCTATTCACGTTTCAATTATCATGCATAAAATACCTCTCAGAAGACTTTTTTGTCTTGGTCCTCTAATAGCAGAGCATTTGGCAAACACTGCACTGGCAGACTTGAGAGATGCACTCAAGAATGGATGCATGAAACAAAAGCTCCAATTAAATGTGCAATTATCTGCATATGCAAATCATGAACTGTGTACAACTAGCTTTTGCATGTACATATTTGCCTAGCCCAGGCTTGTACACCATGGACCCCAGGGCTTACAGACTATTTGAAGGGATCTACACAAGGTAAGTAAGAGAAGTCAGCCCACTGCTGAAGAAGAGCCAGAGGACAGAGGAATTACCCTGGAGACCCCATATGGCATTTGAACAATACATTAATTCATCTGGCATAAGTTAAAATGGTCATTCACCTGATGGATGGTAAAAAATATCTAATAAAGGGTGGATGAAAGATTAAAGGAATGGAAAATAACAGAGAAGACAAGCCTCTGAGGTAGTGATATGAGTCACCTACAAAATTAGGCACCTGCACTTTTTTTTCAGCTGTTAGTCTGGTAAACAATAGGCAAGTCATACCTGGGAATAGGAAAATGGAATTTGGGAAGACTCTGAAAAGGATTTGGATATACAACAGACAAAAAAAATGCAGCATTATCTTGCTGCTAAGTTCATCTTTGTATGTCCAAAGGCCATGGTAATTTCAAGAAAGTCAGAGCATGAAGGATCACTACTGGAGTATTTTGCATACTCTGACATAGAAGTTCAAAAATCTAGAAGTGCTAGAAAGTTTTCAACAGGAGTGAAAATAATTTAAACAAGAATTGTCTCATGCTTAGCAGACTAAACAAAATTAATTCACCCCAACAAAAATCTGCAAGAATTGTTTTTAGTTGAAATACATGAAAGCAGTATGATTTTTAAGAAAAACTGTAAAGAGAGTCTGATCAAGATCAGCATGTGCACAGTAAAATGTGATAACTGAAAATTTACATTGGAGAATTTTAAGTGGCAAGTACCAGTGAAACAGACATGCCCTTCAATTACCATTAGCAGCTTACCAGATGAAGCAGTAGTTTCTATTATTTAGCTCTCTTTTTAAGAAGATAACCCATATGTTATCAAAATCTTTTGGATTGACACAAATTAATGAACAAATCCTATGGCCTGAGTGCTTCTGCTGAGCAGTTAGATTTAGGCAAAAAAACCCCACCTCTTTTTTGCACTAAAAAGCCTCTGATTCCAAAGCTTTTATATTGCCTACCTAACGTGCTCAGTGCCTTCACAGAGCTGCCACAGGTACAAATTCTGAAATAATCATCACTCAAGAATCAGATTACACACACAATATTGATTTCTGTAAACAGATAAAGCTCACTTCCAAGTCCAATTTACAAATACTGCCTCTGTTCCTGTATCAGACCTATTGTTTCAGAAGCAACCAGTTTCTTGCCTTAAAAATGGAAGAGAAGGCCCAACCAGCTAAAGAGATATATTTATATAGTTATATTGGCTGCAGTTACAGAAACACCACGTTGTTTCAAAATAAAAATGGCATCACTAAAAAGCCTGTGTTGAACCTGGAAATGCTGCAGCATTACAAAGACAGGGCCAGTACTTTAAAATCATGTTAGCAAGGGAATCAACCAGTTATTTGATCTGGACTCAAAAAAAAAAAAAAATTAAAGCACAAAGAGCAAGAGGTATCAAGAAATATATTTTTCCTACAAAGTTCATGTGGCATAGTATCATTTTTTAGCTCCACTAGATTTATATATCATTTAGCAACTTCTAAGAGTTTTTGTAAAGAAAAAACCCTCTAACCATTGAGAAGACTGGTAATTGTTCCTATACAACAGACACAGATGATGCAAGTTGATGCAATTGAGGACAAGGGTAGAATGACATTTATAGAAACAGCAAACTCAGTGTTTAGTTAAAAAGAGTCTTACTGTGTGTGTGCTGTAACTGTTTGGTTTGTGCATGAATCAGCCCTAGGACACATCATATATTGTGTATAGAATAGCCTCAATCCTATAACCTGACTATACAACTATGATTATTGTTCTGCTTCATTTCTAGCACTGCAACAGGCCAAGTATACAGCATAAAATACGCATCTCTGCACTGTCTGGGGTTTATTCTCTTTAAAATAGTAAAAATTCCAGTTAGCTGACACAAGTAAATAAGAATTAAAGTAATAAGGCACTACAGCCCTCTAACCAATACATTATAACTAAAGGTTATTGACCAGGTGAGCACCAGAGATAGTAGCAGGTGTCAGACTACTCTAGAAGGAAGAAAGAGAAATTTAAATTTAGACTGAAACTACTGTGCATAGAGCAAAGCATACAATACTGGAGAACTGAATATACAATACTGGAACTTTGTTTTCCTTTGCCTCCTGTACATATCAACCTCAACAAAGACTGAGTTTCCACACCTTCTTAAAAAACAGAAAAGCCCATTTAACCAGAAATGTCAAAGAGTCTTCAAATCCTTGTCCTCCTACCTCCACTGCACACAGGTGCACGAGCACTCGAATACAGAATAAGAACCCACAATCCCCCCGCCCCCAAAACTGAAATTGGCTCACATCCTGAAACACCAATTAAGGTTAGTTATGTGGTAGTAGGGGTTCACAAATCCACTTAACTGTAACCCAAGGACTCTCTGAAAACTTCAGTTGATTGAGTTATGCTTAGCAGACTCTTTTCCCAGCTAGGTCACGGTTGTGCAGACCAACTCCCTTCCCTTTCCTATCACAGCTTTTTCTGTAGTAATTACAGAAGATGTTTTCCTGAAATACATGTTTTAGAAGAGCATTTAATCTGTTTTCTAGGCTCAGGTCAGGAAACAAAGACATTTGGTATCATGTAACCCATTGCGTTCCAGGTGCCACCAGAAGATGCATCTGGGAGCTGCTGCCCTGTCCTGCCTGGGCACAGCAAGGCAATAAAAGGCCCCAGCAGAGTCTCTCCTGCCCTGTACTACCCTCCCATCATGACCAGGCTGTGAAACAACCACAATCTCTCCTAGTCCATGCTTATTTTATTGTCCTAGAACCTCTCATACTGCACTGCTCACCACAACTGTCTACCAAACTCGCCCTCTTCTCAGAAAAAGAGCTCATTTTTGCAAAGAGACTTTCTTCAAAGAAAGACAATTTAGTTCAACTGAAAGTATCCTTTAATCCTGACCTTTACTGATTGAGGGCTACTTCCTTTGAAAGTCCATGAAACAACTAATAATTGTCCTTGAATGTGCTCTGTAACAGCCCAGACCTTTCCTGGAAAATCTTTAGGCACCCATAATGGACTTTCAAGGCCCCTGATTAAAAGTAATCACATTCCTATTTTACTTAGAAAGTTGAAATCCAGCAAGCAAAATACTTAACAAAAAATGGACTGCATGGTGTAGCCTGTTGGGATTCCCAGCGGATCAAGCCCTGCTCCTGCCCTGCCCAGTGGGCACAGTGGCATGGCTGCCCACATCTGCTTTCTCCTTCCTTTCTCAAAGACTGAAAGTATGGCTTAAATATTTGGATTTCTTTGTTGTGCTTTCAGTACAGGCAGTCCCTAAGGAGACACTTCAGTCCAAGGGTGCCATGGCAGGAGAGTCAGGTACACTGGAGGAGAAGTGGCTGCACTGTCAGAACTCAGAACCCATCACCTCTCAGGAAGGGCAGTGCCCTGCACTGAAAAAATTACAGCAAAAGCCCTTCCTGCAAATCAATCAACTCTGAATAAGTTTTATATCTTGCTATTCCAAGAAACAGGTTAAAGGTACTTCCACATTTTAAGAGTAAGGCAGGGATTCAAGAAACTACTGTAAAGGAAATGAAACACAATGTAAACCTTTGACTAA
The DNA here is from genome assembly GCA_024362935.1 of Setophaga petechia. Classification (NCBI taxonomy): domain Eukaryota; kingdom Metazoa; phylum Chordata; class Aves; order Passeriformes; family Parulidae; genus Setophaga; species Setophaga petechia. The sequence continues at coordinate 12,359,192 of JANCRA010000016.1, forward strand.
CAGCTTCTCTTCTGGAATTAGAAACACCTACGGATGCTTTGGTTAACTAATTCCACGTTGTGCTTCACTTCAAAAGAAAGTTGCCCTTGAATCCCCCAAATTCAAGATTCTCTAAATGAGCAGTCATGTTGTGTCTGCATATTACAAACCCATAATTATATCTGAAGTCACACTTTTTGAAGTCAAAGCTTCAAAAGCTTTGTAATATTAGAAGTTTAGGTATAATTTAAGTTATCAAGAGTTAAAGTTATAAGATGGCCTACTTTTTTCAAGAAACGAGCTATTAGTTTCTTAAACTCAAGCAAATGCAGTGAACTGGTTACCTTAATTTAAGAATAATCCTATACAGATTGACACACATTGCCAACTGTCTTACATTCTTACGGGTCAAGATCTTTGAGCTCAGGGGCAGTCACTGTGAAAACATGAGGAGAGCAGCACCATAATTCATCTTATTGTTACTGTTTGCTTACTTTTTCCAGGGTGCCAAACTGAACCACTACCTGGGTATCAAAGCAGTTCAGCTGTAGGCAGAAAATGGCAGCACAGGAATTTATATTAGAACTTGTGCATAGCTGCTATTCAAATAAAACACCAGTATAAGCAACAAAAAGCTCTGGTCCTACTTAGTTTCACATAAAACAGGAAGAAATTCACCTGCTTCTGTGTTGTTATGCCAGTTTATAATCAGAAAAACCAACCAAAGCACATTATCTTGTAAGTTAGGGGGGTTATTTAAAACTCAAGACAGAGCTACGTGGAGCTGATGAAGCTATTGCAGAGCTGCAGAGCAATAAGAATCCATCAGTGCCATGGGCTGCAGTGCAGAGTGCAGTGCTGCATTAACTCCCTGGGTGTGTGTATATCACTGCTCATGTCCTGCACGTTCCTGCTGGATGCCTCTCACAGCACCCAGGGCTAATCTCAAGGCAGCTTTACTGTAAATAGAGAGACTAGTTTTAAAACTGGGCTGGGGAAAAAAAAAAGTACAATTCACATTTTAGTAAAACTTATTCAAGTTCAAACAGCTTAATAAATACAGACATAAAATCCATTTAAAGCCTAAGTTTCTTGCAGTAATCTCAGAAACTGTTCTCTGGGAGTGTAAATGCAGACTGTTAAACTGATCTGGGTGTTCCCATCTTGCTTCCTGCGTTTTGGCTGACATCCTAGTTTGCCATCACCATGCTGCTTACTGAGTCACTTCTCTCCGTCCAACTGTAGCTTCTATTTTTATCTAAGCAACAACAGTTTAATGTGCTTCTTTTGATTTTTTGGCATAAAACCAGATTCTAGATCCAATATTTGCATTTTGAGCAGGGAAACTGGATTTGTATTCCCTTAAGTGGACAAAGAAAAGGAATAAGAAAAAATTATAACAGCTGAATCATTTTTTGCTCCACAATGAAATCACAAATTGTAAAGTAGGTCAATCATTACAATTTCAACATCTGTATTTAGTAGAAGGAAAGCAATACCTGAAAACATGAACTTTGAGGTTTATTTCAAATGTCAATTCACCAAAAGTTGCAAGAGAACATGTATAATGTAAAATACAACTGCCCCACTCTATCCTGACATGGGTAAATAAGTGCTGAAATATCAGTGTAAAGCCATAAGATTATCAGTGCTGCAATGGTTAGCAGTTTAAAAATAAGCCAGTTGTGGGAAGAGAACATTTTCTTTTTGTTGACCCCTAAACTAAAGGTGCTACTTTGTACCAACATGCTACAACTGGACAGGTCCTGAAAGCAAAGAGGACTTGGCTCAGCTAATGCCCTTAAGAGCACATCAGTTTCTGTTTTCCTTTATATTACTCTTTCCTACATTGTGATTACATTAAATGTGACTACACAAAAAACCCTTAAGTTATACTATAATGAAACAAAAGTGCCTAAAAGGAGCAAACCAGGTAATTTCCATTGGTTCATCTCTAGGTTTTTACATTTTTCCCTTGTTTAGCAGATGCTCTGCTTAAGCTAGCAAAGGTTAGAACAAACTGCATGACACAAGGCACCTATCTGAACAAAACAAAAATTTAAATCCCAACAAAGCAAAAGGATTTCTGTCAGGTGTTTCTGTTCATTTCTAAAAGAAAATAATTAGGAGAAAACAGCTCTTTTAGAATTAGTGTGTGGTGTTGAGTACAGAATAGACACTTGGCTGTAACTGGAAAGGAATAGAAGGTTTCTATCTGGCCTTCACTCACCACCAATGCAGTGATTTACTACCCTGGTAAATACACTGACAGAAACTTTGCAGAATTATATAGGAGACAAATTTCTGTTTTAAATTCCACCCCAGTCCCAGGGGGTAGCAAGGGCAATGTGGAGGTCAGACCTAGGCTAACTTCACAATGCAAAACCCAACCAAATGCTCAGTTTGGGCAGCTGAAGGAGCCATGTGTCACCCCAGAACAGAAAGCAGCACACTTCAGCTTACAGAGTATGTGAGAATCTCTTCCTGAGGTATTTCCTTGGCAAATAACTGAGCATTTTTTACACTAAAACACGGATTTTCCAATACAAAATTTCTATGTATATAATTGGTTTCCACGCTTCCCTCACTGGTATTGATGACTTTCATCAAGGCTTTCCCAGCCAAGGGAACTTTGGAGATGGGAATGATGACCACCTTCATTATGGCTGCTCATTAACTCAGAAGGAGCTTAGCAGCAGCCACATGGCTGAAGACACAGGGGCTGAAGGCTTTCATCAGCTTACTCTATTTCACCTTAGCTGTAAATATCATTCTGCAGTGACTCCACAGCTGCTGCTTTCTTTTCAAATGAAACCCAGTGTGTGTTAACAATGAAAAAGCACATCTATTTAGCTAATCCTCACCTCTTCCTGAAGGCATATCATCCATGTGACAGTTGCAATTGAGTATTGGGAAGTCTAACTCCCAGGCCAAGACATCCTTCCCATTAAACAGGTTGATGGCAGCTCTGCATTAAATTCCAGCTGTGACAGAATTTTTATAGTACATAAATAAAAGTGTGCGCCAGAAATTTTATTTCAGGCCCCACACACAATACAATACAGGATGACATACATAAGTTTCAATTTTAATTTGCTTAACAATTCAGCCTGACAAAGATTCAACTACTTGCAAACTTCTGTACTGTTTTATACAGAGATTGGTTTAGAGATGGAAAGCAGTAATTTGTGACAATAAATCACTTCCAGATGTTACTGGAAAACAACAGAGACCTTTTAAAAAGTCCTGCAGTAGGTATTTCAGTGCCTATGAGAGCTGCACTTAAAAAAACTAGATGTTTGCACCTTTTGCTGACCAGATTTTTGCTGAAGTGTCACTCAGTTTATGCCTCTATAATATATCTTCACATCAGACACAAATATCTTTGGGCCCAGCATTTATAGGGATGAAGTGTTATCCTTGCCAAATATATTGGTTTCTAGAATTTCCCCATTAACACCAAAAATTTTTATGTTTGGGGTATTAAATGTTTTATCTCATCACCTTAAATGTGTATTGTACTTAGAAACTTCGGCAATATACTTTCAAGTGCTCTTGTGCTTCTTTTTCTATTCATATAGACAAAATAACACTTCTTTTCTGAGGAGAAATATAAAGTAGCTTTCAGCTTCCAAAAGGATTTTTAGCAAATTGTTTAGAAGAGTCATTTAGTGCCTGACAAAACTGCAATGGGAACACAAAAATCTCGCTGGGAAAAGCATCTCTACTCTACCCATGTGTACAGGGGTTCCACTCTGGTTTACACCCACCAGGCACAAGTTCTTGTTCCCTAAAATCACTGCAAGGAAAAGAACTGTTACATCATGTGCCCTTTGCTTCAGACCATAGTTGGACTTGTTGGAAAATAAACCAGAGATTGGAAAGTGCTGTGTGAGAGCTCTGACTCACTTTTGGGTGGGATCAGCAGGCATGCCACAGCTGCTGGAGTCAGGGAAAGCCCCTGGTAAAAGTACCATGTTGACTTATGGGATCACACTTTATGGAAACCTTTCACTGAGCATTCAGCCTTCAACACAATATTTTTGTCTAGGCAAGTGAGGTTTCATAAGCACCAAAACACTCAGAAAACTTTCAACAACCAATACTCAACCACTCATCTCCACACTGTGGTCAGGTGTCAACAGGCCTGACTGATGGTTTTTGAAAACCATTCTACTGACAAAGCTCTTGTATGCTGAAAACCTCCTCAAAAGATACCTATCAGTATCTGTTTTTAATAGATATTGCAATTTCTCAGCTTTACTGTGGTTACAAAAACCCCAAACAAAAACAAACCAGAGAAGACTGTGGGACAGGGGTGGGCAGAAGTATACATGTTTTTTAAAAAAACACCTAGTCTAATTTTTGGTGAGTCTATTCTATTAAAAGACCACTAAAAAAGATAAATCCAGACAAACAACTCTCCCATGTGTGGTTAGTATGTGATTTCTTCAGGGGCAAGAATTTTGATCATTTACAGGGAGCACATTTTAAAAGTTTTTGTTTTGTTACTTACATTACAAATTGGGTAAGAGTGTAAAATAGGTGATATCAGCAACTCACCAGTGCAGCAATAAACCCTGCACCCATGGAAAAAGCAACCCCTCTCCCTCAAGGATGGATAACACTCAATTTCAAATATCCTGTTGTCTTAGAGGAACCTGCAAAACCCATAAAGTTATGCATGAATGCCAGCACTGTTACCTAGGTCAGCAATGGCCCTGATCCAGATAAATGAAGGTTAATTGGTGTTATTTTTAAATTCTAGAGAATATGACAGTCTGTGCAGTTTTCCATGGGGCTGAAAAGACCTCATGGGCCAGGAACTAGAAATCTGCAACTGCTTGGGCAGTAATGAACTTGTAGTTCAATACAAATCATCAAAATAGTCATTGTACATGTCTAGATGTATTTCATCTGGGCAAGTACTGAATTGCTTGATGTATGCAGTTTTTCTTTCTCTTGCTTTCATCCAATTTGAAGACTTGACAGGATCTAGCTGAGTACATTTATCTTGTTACAGATCAGACTGACCTTAAGATTAAAAAAAAAAAAAAAAAAAAACAACAATCAGACTAATGAAACTTTAGAGCACCAGACCTTGGAAAGTACCTTTTTAAAAACAGGGCCCACTTGAACCGTGAAATTTCAAACAGCATACTTGTTTGCTTACAAAATTTAAGTGTCTGCTTTCCCTCTCCCCTTCATTCAACCATCCTTCCAGGCTTGCACTGCAGCTTTGAAGGCTACCAGAACCATCCAGCCACCAGAACAAAACAAGCTTCTGACAATCCCAGACGCAAGACACTCGCACCAAGTGCCAAAATTAACACTGCTGGAGCAGGGATAAGAGTGGTGTATTCACCATGTATCTGCTGAAAACAATTCTCTCTTGAAGGGGAAGAGCTCGCTCAGGCTGCTGCTGGCAGGGAGCGAGGCAGGGACAGTGAGGACAGCAGGCAAAGTGTCCCTGCACGGTGGGGACAGCAGGCAAAGTGTCCCCGCACGGGGAGCACAGCAGGCAAAGTGTCCCCGCACGGGGAGCACAGCAGGCAAAGTGTCCCCGCACGGGGAGGCAGCAGGCAAAGTGTCCCCGCACGGGGAGCACAGCAGGCAAAGTGTCCCTGCACGGGGAGCACAGCAGGCAAAGTGTCCCTGCACGGGGAGGGCAGCAGGCAAAGTGTCCCTGCACGGGGAGGGCAGCAGGCAAAGTGTCCCTGCACGGGGAGGGCAGCAGGCAAAGTGTCCCCGCACGGGGAGCACAGCAGGCAAAGTGTCCCTGCACGGGGAGCACAGCAGGCAAAGTGTCCCTGCACGGGGAGGGCAGCAGGCAAAGTGTCCCTGCACGGGGAGGGCAGCAGGCAAAGTGTCCCTGCACGGTAGGGACAGCAGGCAATGTGTCCCTGCACGGGGAGGGCAGCAGGTAAAGTGTCCCTGCACGGGGAACACAGCAGGCAAAGTGTCCCTGCACGGGGAGCACAGCAGGCAATGTGTCCCTGCACGGGGAGCGCAGCAGGCGCTGACCTGGAGTCACCCACCAGCCTGGGCTGGAGCTCATTGGCTGCACGTGTGTTTGTAACGCCCTGTACTGAGGATTCTTGGAACGTTCTTTCCAGAGAACCACAGGGACAGGGCTCACGCCTCCACGGCCACTTGCAGGCCAATCTCCCCAGCAGCAGCAGCATCCTGCTCCTCGAGATAAACTATCAGTTTATACAAGAGGAAAGGATCCAAAGCCTGCTCGCGTGCTCTGAAATCAGGTGACCCCTGAGTCAAGGGACAGAGTAATAAATTATTAGGAAAAACAAAACACTACGCTAAAAATAGTGAACACGAGCAGCACGTGAAGAATAACAGTTTTTATCCAGTCAAAGCTCAAGGCCCTCCTCAGCCTTTTTTGTATCTGGGCAGAACAAACTGACATGAGCAAAGACAGACAAACAAATAAAACCTTACTTTAGTTCCTCCTTGATAATTCACAACTGTATATTTAATTAAAAATAAACAGCAGGGGGAAAAGCCCAGAAAGCCGAGTTTTGGACCAGCAGAAAAAGCATTAATGCCCAAAGTAAATATCCAATGCAACTTTAATCAGAAAATACTAAAGTTACTTTCTTTCAGGAAAAATTGCTCCAAGATGAATTCAGCTCAGATAGGCCAAAAGCTTCACTTCAGCTACTAACACAGTTCAGGCAACATTAAGGATTTGCCCACTTGTCAGGTTTAATAGATCTAATAAATTATTGTGAATGCTCAAGTTAAGCATCAAGTAAAAAAAACAAAAGCCCTTCACAAACATTCCAGAATCCAAGTGCCTGATACTCATAACTTATTTTGTCAACCCTCCCATTAGCAAAACCATTATACAGAGATTTTCTACTAGAAATCAATAAAGAAAATAAATTTTGTTATTATCAAGGGACAACAATGCATAATTTTGTTGGAGGAAGAGGATTTTTTCTAAGAGATAAGAAAACAGCAAGCACAGAAGACTAGTCAAAAAGACTTAAAGTTTCCATTTAGAAGTATCTGATTACATTGGCTATTACTGTAAACAGCTGGTTTTTTGCAATCACTTATCTTCAAGAACTAATAAAAAACACATCTGAGAGATTTTTAGCACAGAACATTTTATTCTTACCATCTGAATTAGTGGCTGAAGAAAGTTCTGAAAGGATCAGAATCTGGCATGGGAACACAGACAACAAGCAACCTGCCCTCTTTATCCCCAGAAAAACATGCAAACTGGGTTCACTACACCCTCCTTGCTGGGCTGAATCCCTAGGAAACAGCATTCAGAGAATTGCTTTTAGCATGAGCTGGTTTTCCTCTCAAGTATGGAAAAATGCTTGTCTGAAATCCAAAGATTTTCCTCGGAGATAAATTCCTCACAGCTCAAGCTGGAAGCTTGCCCTGCCAGTGGGGACCTCTGGGCTGGGCACAGCCCACGTGAATGCCACCCGCCACCAGCGAGCAGATGGCACTGCCTTATCTGCCTGCCCAGGGAAGAGGCAGCACTGCCCGCAGGATTTCTCATGGAATCCGTGTGAAAAAGGCACACACAAGGTTATGCCTCACCCCCATCCAGCCTTGTAAGGTACCTCTGGTCAGTGCCTAAACAGGAAACCGTATTTTCCTGTTCTTTTTTGTCTCTTAAAACATCTTTCACAACAAGAAAATTACCTTTTTTCCTTTTTTTTCTTCTCCTTTCAAGATCCTTCATGGCTTACCAGCATTCCTGTTGTCACCCATTCACTACTGCAGTAAACTAGCCTGTGATTACTTTAATCACCAGTCCTCACTCCCCCTGTGTTGTTCTACGCTCTTGATTAAAATGACTCTGCTTTGCAGCTTCTCCATTACGGTGATAAAGGCTTGTTAGCCCGTGGGAGCACAGTTTATCTGTCTCCATCAGTATTATCCCTTTGTCTCCACACAGCCCTCTGTTGGAAGCCATCGATTTAGCGTTTGATACTTGCATAAGGTCTGAGGTGAGGACAGTCTTTTGTTCCATGCTTGTATAATATCTAGTAAAGCATAGCCACCCAAGTGGGAGTTTTAATTTGTACAACAGATAACAAATAACTCCACGAATTTGCTTCCCTTCTCTTTAAGTCCTCTTGTGACTGAGTTACACACCTGGAGGATGAAGAAGTCCTTCATCCATCTGACACGGCAACACAAAACAGTGAGGAAACACAGGCTGAGAATACAGAGGCTTGGCACACAACTACATTAAGTACTTCCTTCACTCTGTAAAGAAGCCACTGCTGTAGTCAAGACACACAAACATTGATGTACCTCACAAACACAGCAAAAGCTGAGGAATCTACATGTTCTTAACAGCACTGATAAAAGAGACTTACAACAGGTTGTTCCTGCTGTATGAGAAGTGGCCTGGACTCAGTTATATACACAGCTCTTGTTATTGACTTCCTAAATGAAACTCCACCCTCCAGTACTTTCAATGCCATGAAGTTTAGTCTATAACAACAATCCTTCAGATGTCTTACCCTAAAAAGAGATATTGATATATTCCGGTTTGAATTTAACTACAGTAGGTACAGCATCCATAGAGTAACCTCACTATAAAAATAAGAGAGCACTTGGGGCACTTCCAGCATCCTGCTCACACAGTCCAAGGCCAGTGGGAGTCAGAGAAGTCACACCCACCCCACCACAGCCTCCTCACCTCTACAGTGCCCAGGTCAAATGCAGAGAGCTCCCTACCTCCCTACCTTGCTCCCTTTCCCCTCTGTGATGCCATTCAAGTTGCATGAGGCCATTTTCACGTTTAGTTAAATGGAAAGCGTTCAGAGAGATCTGCTCAGATTATAAACTTCTGCATTTAAACTGATGTTTTAACTGCCAGGCATTTTAAAGTATACAGTACTTCAGACATCTTTTGGAAAGATGTTATGGGAACTCCAATACACAAGGCCTCTAGGAATTCATATCCACTTTTTCTTCGTTTACCTTTTCTCCTTCTCCAGCTGGTTTGCTTTGCCTTTTAAAATTTGTTTTAAAGTCATAAAACCAACAAGTTATCTTGAGTTTCATAAACTTTGCTAAAAGTGGAGAGTAAAAAGTGTTAGTTGCCATGGCAGTAGTGAGGAGTTGCTGGGTCAGGATGTAGTGAACCTCTCTTGTTCTGTCTCATCATTTGCATCAGAAGTTCAGCCATCTGTTATTAACTATTTAACAACAGTCTTGCTTGTTAGCACTGGTGCTTGCTATTTAAGTCTCCCCACCTTCAGACCTTTTGAAAATCTCCTAATTAAAGGAAATTCATCTGAGGGTTCAGTTATCTTTCAGGTAGGATGACCACCATTACTTCAAGTTGGCCAATATTCTCCTTTCTCATCAAGAAAAAGTAAACACTTATGCAGACACCACTCTCTAGAAGCAGCAGCTTTATTGTTAGACAGGAATTTGAAAAGAATTTCATCAGACTGTAGATGATGTGGCTGAACTCCAAGAGAGGCTATATCCCCCCCATTTAAGTACACTCCACTCTACATTATCTTCCCCAAGTTCCACAACATCCCTCAATCTTCTTTATCCCAACTTCTTGATATTGCAAAAGAAAAGTTTTGTAGTTTTATTTCAGAGGATGAACAGCATTGATTCAACCATGTGTTGCTAACAAGTAAATACTGTCTTTCATCCTCTGAGAGAATCTGAAATATGTTTGTCTACTTGCTGTATCCATGAAGAAAACAAAACTTAGTTATTAATTTCCAAGCTTAGACTTTTGGAGTTAAAATCATTTTACCTTATCTTTACTCTGCTATCTTCATTTAAATCTGCATAACCTAAAGAAAAATACTCTTAAGTCTCATTCTAGGAAAGCAGGCCAGTCTTGTTGCTCCTCACTCATCACACCCTCAAGAAGAAAGTGGGAGGCTGTACAGTGACAAAAGGGAACAATGCATCTCACTGTTCCTAAAACTACTTCACAAAAAAAAAAAAAACAAACCAAAACCCACAAACAACAAAAAAACCCCCAAAACCCAACCAAAAAACCCCCAAAAAACCAAAACCAAGTACTATTAGGGGCAAGGAAGAGGCCTTCAGTAGGAAGCAGGAAGTCCTTGTTTCTGTCATTTAACACCCTAACATATGCTAAGAGCACTCTGTTCACAGGTACAGCCAGAAAAACTCACATCCTCCAAAATTATAAAGTGGAAGAAAATTTTGAAAAATATTTATGTGGAATACAGAGAGTTGCAGGGCAACAGAAGGCTAAGTCACACATCCCAATAACAAGATTCTTTTCCAGGCTGGTCTGTCTTTCATGATGACAAGCAGACCAGCAGCCTGTTATATGCACAAATAATTTCAGAGCAGTAGAACATGGCTCAGAGACAGCACAGGCTGAGGTGCCTTCTCAGACTAAAAAAATGTGAGATTGGGTAGATACAACCACACGTGCATAGGATAGATCTGATATAATACAAGGGTTTGGAGATCCAGAACAAGAACCCAGTGTCATTACTTCTGGCTAAAAAGAGAATGATGCAACTGAACAGTCTAGAAGTGCCTGAAAAGGTTTTCCTTTTAGCATGTTCAGGAAAATTCTCCATTACAGATATTTTTGACTTCACATGTGAAGGCTTGGAGAAATACATCCAGGGCAGCTTTCTGACTATCAGACCATATCAACTCAAGAGACTTGCTTCAACTGCAACAAGAATGTGAACACTGATGGCACAACTAAGCTCAAGATAAATACAGTCCTGGGGAAGAACTATTAAGCACATTTTCTGCCTTCATGCAAGGCACCTACTAATGCCACTGAGCTGCAATTTCTTTTCCCCAAAATAACTGAAAAACAAGAAAATGAGAAACAAACCTAAGAGTGCAAATCCATTGATAATAATAAAGCTTGTAAAGAGCATTAACAGGGAGAAGAGATAGAAACAGTCAAGAACACAATAATTTTATTTTAATGGACAAGACATTAAACATTATAGTATGCAGGTTAAGCAGGAGCTGATATTCCTATAACTTTATTACATCATGTCAGTTAGAAATCACACCTACAAGCTGAAAACTTCTGCAGCACTGCTGCTAGAACAGAACTAAATATCAGGGTAATTAAAAAAGCACACAGGAGAAAAAGCACAGGACTTGTTAGGAAGTGTCCTCAGGTGAGGAATGCAGATTAAGAATTCCATTATTTTATCTGAAATACAGAAAAAGACAAAACAAAAAGCCCAGAGCAAACTATTTTCATAACATCTGACCTCTCCTACTGCAGCTTCTTTTTTGTATTCATCTTCTCTTTGTGCTACTTGATCTCCCAAAACTTTGATGTTACAAACCATTCATTGTCATCTAAGTGGTGGGTAATATATCTTGTGGAACTTTGTCAGAACATGTTTGACCACCCAAAATCCTCCTCCTAGCTAGTAAGGCTACCTCCAGCTTCAGTAGGTTTCAGTATTTGCAGCCCAAACTATTGAGAGGGTGGGGTGGAGGGAGAGGCATAAGGCTAGCAGACCAAAGGCACAGACTGTACTTCTTCCTGAGAAATGCAAGGAGCTCTGAGAGATGAAATTGATGATGGTGGAGCAGCATGAAGCTCCTCGAGTCACTTTTCCAATGCTATTAACCTTCACCCACAACGCCTGCCTTTAAGTGGTTAAACAGTAACCTGCAAAAGTAAAAATGTTACAAAAGAGACAATATATGCTTCCCATCTAAAAAAAAAAAATTCTGGGAGAGTGGCCAGGCCCATAAAATTGTTTTTAAATTTTATTTGGGAGGATAAATGAGGACATTACAACTCTCAAGCTGTGTACAAGACTGCACTTTAAAATGGACACCAAAGCCTACTATGGAATTTTGAATGCATAAAACAAAAGAATATTTTTTATAACTTTAGAATTGAACTGTGTCACACAGCACAATTCAGCTATTTACAAGTTTCTGCACTGTAAGTCATGTTATTAAGCTCTAATAGTTTTCTGGTACTCCAAATAATAAAACATTACATAGGGTCAAAATTGAAAGGCTTAACAGAATTTCAGCCAAGAATCTAGTTTGCCTCCCTCTTCCCTAATATATGGTAATTTTCCACATAGCAAAATGGCAGACTCACATATTTAAAATTTAATCTATGTAATTATGAAATTTAACTTTGTCCTTTCATAAATTCCTTAACTACTTTACAAAGCAGTGCCTCAGTGATTCAAAGCCAATATTCCCACACAAAACACAGGAGTACACTAGTGGAATCATTCCTCCTCCCGTGCCAGGAGGGGGTCATCCAATGTCAGCAAGCTCACTTAAATTAGAGCTCTTGCACTTTTCAGAGGAATATCAACAAGCTCTAGACACAGGATAAATATATATATATATATATATGTATAAATATATATGAAAGTACTTGGTCAGAGCAACATTCACATTTTTAGATAACAAGTTTGCATAAAAAGCAATAGATAATCCTCAATTCTGCACTGAGCTCAGTATAACATTAATTAGCTTTTTATACCATATAGCTGAGCAACCAGTTAGATGCTAATTAAAAATACATATTTGTATTGCCCCCAAAGCTGACATATTTGCATCAGCTTCATTTGCCCCAAGACAAACAAGTAGTGGCAAAGGGCTAATAATGTTTCATGCATTGTTTCTAGCAGAAATCAAAATACTGTAATAGTTTCCTCCTGCTGGAGGAAAAAAAAAAAAGAGGAGAGAGAAACTTGACCTACATAACAAGGCACAGAAGAAACTCAGTTAAGCTTCAGGGTGTTTTTGGGAGGGGGAAGAGGTTGGTTCTTTTCTCATAACAATGAAGAGTCAAACAGTTACATATGACTACAGCTAACTACAACTGTTAGCACATCTGACACTTAACAAGCGTCTCACTTTTAAGGCTTAAAAATCCTCCCCTCCTGTTCCAGGACATTTAATACTCTTGCCCTAACAAGCTAATGAATTAACCGAGTTAATTTTTAGGCTGTCCATTACTTTCCTTTAAGGGAACGTTTAAAAAGGAAAACGAAAAGCCAACCCCCAACTTAGAGAAATTCAGCCTTTCATAGGCTCAGTACACGGAAGGAAAGGAAGAATGTCTGGTTTGGGTTTCTAAAGGAACTGTTTACAGACTCAGCCGGAGAGGCAAACTTTGCTACACTTCAGTATAGGTGGGTTTCGAATCACCTTTCTCAGACAAACACCGCCAACAGCTGCCGTCTGCCCTGAGTTACACAGCTTGAACTTGTTTCACGCCTTGCAGCCTGTCCGGGCCGGTGCCACCGGCCTTCCAGCCTCCCCCCGCCGCTCCGCCCGGCCCCCTCCCCGGCACCCCGGGCCGAGCCGAGCCGAGCCGAGCCGGGCCGCCCCGAGGCGCGGGGCTCGCTGCCGTACACACCTTCTCCGCTCGGCCCGGCGCTCCCGCAGCGAGCCCCGCAGCCCCGGCGCGGGCGGGTGGGTGCCCAGGGCATCCTCCACAAAGGAGGCAGAGTAGGGGCGCGCATAGCAACAGGGCCGGCCGCCGATTGGCCCCGCGGCCGAGCGCCGGCCCCTCGGCACGGCCCGGCCCGGCCCCCGCGCCCGCCCGCCCGCCCGGGCCAGGTGAGCGGGGCGGGCCCGCCGCACGCAAACCAGCGGGGCCGCGCTCTCCAGCCGGGACCGGGCTGCGGGGAGGGCGGCGGTGCCGGGCCCCGCGGAGGGGATGCCCAGGAGCCGCTCCCCTGCCCGGGCGCGCTGGCATCGCGCTCCCCGCAGCAGTAGCGAGAGCAGCCGCTGTGCGTGTCTGTCTGTGCGCTGGCACCGCGCTGCCCGCAGCAGCAGCGAGAGCAGCCTCTGTATGTCTGTCTGTCTGTGCGCTGGCACCGCGCTCCCTGCAGCAGCAGCGAGAGCAGCCTCTGTATGTCTGTCTGTCTGTGCGCTGGCACCGCGCTCCCCGCAGCAGCAGCCGTGCGTCTGTCTGTGTGTCTGGCACCGCACACGGAATGTTCCCGCACAGTACCGCTCCGCAGAGCCAGCCCCAGCTGCGGGCTGTGAGGTGATGAATATTTACATCTGGAGCGGAAAAAGCCGCCGGCCCGTCCTCCTGCCAGGCAGCACCAGCCAAGTTCCCACCGCTGTTTTCCACTGCTCAGCCCACTCGGGAGTGGCCCGGCCGCCTCACTCCTGTGACCCTCCCGGAGCACACAGCGGGAGCAGGATCCTGCTCTCCTTGCACTACTGCAGCTCTTACTTCAGTATTTGTAATGGGCACTTCTGAAGACTAATTTATGAGGTTGTTTCAAGAGAGCAGTCTCAAAACAACATGTGCTATTTTAGATATAGTCTAAACAACGTACTGGCTACGTTAAACAATTTCATCCAGCTCTGACGTATTTACAAGTATTAAACTCAGATGACAGTACCATATTAACATAATCAGTGCAAAAAACCTATCTCACTCCCAGCCTAACCACATCACAAAGCAAGACTAAAACACTTGTTCTGTAATTAGATACCATGAAACTATGAAAAGTCCAGATCAAACTAGACTACACAACCACATTCAAAATCCAGTACCACTCACTAACCCATTCAAGAGCATGGAAAACATGCCACTTCGCAAAATTACTTTTTCCCACTCACAGTTTATATACCAGTATAATTTAGCTGTGGTTGCAAGAAAACACAGTCTATACAAGATTTTTAAGTAGACATTTGATCTGAGGAAGGTCAGATACCTTTTAGTAGTTGGCCCATTTAAAGATCTCACATACAGATAGTGTCTTACAGAGAGTTAGATGCAAAACATACCATTTCATTAGTCACTGACATTCAAGCTTCCTGTATATTTTATTTTACCTGTCTGCTTTCCAAGTATTTTTCCTTCATGGAACATTTACTTCTACAAAAACAACTGTCGTTCACACAGTTGTCTGAAAAAGCAATTTCAGGTTTTCTTAATCAAGCAACTACCTAGCATTTGAGAAAAGTACTCAGATGATTTTCTATAAAACAGTTATTCAGTATCTACAGGAGGAGCGGGAGGGGTAAGAGGAATATTTATCACGTTAGTAAACATGGTATGTGTTTAGTTTTGCTAACAAGAGGCAGGAGCAACAACACCCAAGTCAATTCCCACAGAGGCCAGCAGAGACAGCATTCAGGAGCCACCAGCTGTTTTTACAGGCCAGCTAACAATTTTTTAGTGATGAGCAGCTGTCTCTAGATGACGGGCATACCTACCCCCCATACTGCTCCTCAACAGTCTCCTCACACTGCAGTGCAACCACAAAGATCCTTTTCACACCACATATTCTTCAAGTACAGTAAAAGTAGGACAGTTTGTTGACACTCCAGCTTTTAAGGTTACAGTCCTAAACCAGCTGTAGGTACACTGAGCTGAGCTCTGTGCCTGTTCATGGATGAACACCCCAGAAGTGAATGCATCCGGCCTAATAACAAACTAAATTTATAAACTGCAATATTAGATATTCTACCAAAACAAAACCTATCTTGAAAGACATTACTCATTTATTGGATCTCTCATGCTCCCACAAATTCCAGAGGCACAAGACACTTCACATGAGAATATAGTAGCACACAGGACTTTATCCTAGGCTGCATACTTCACCATCATAAAGTCCCTGCACTTCAAATACTATTACAAGGCTCGCGGTTCTAACACTCTGCAAAATGACAGGCAATAATCAAGATAACCAGACAGTATTTTAACCCACCTTCTGCCACAAATAAAATAACACTTCTAAATATGAAAAAGGTGAGGTCTTCATAACTGTGGATTTTATCCCAACACTTTGGGAGTAAGCAGCCCTACACATTCCATAAAGCAGGAAATCAGAGCCAAGCATGGCTCATCTCAGTATCAAGTGAATTACACATCAATTCAGAAGCACTTGCCAATAGACATAATTGGCATCATCCCTACATTATAAAAAACACTCAACTTCAACCTTTGAAGGGCCATGCCAAAGCACAGGTTGTCTAGTAATGAGCCAGTTCAGAAAAACACTCTAATTCAGGTGCCAGCCCTCCCTTGTGCAGGAAAAGCAAGGTGTGCATGTGACCCCTAAGGAGCAAAGCCTAAGTGACTCCATAGCACCTTATGTTTACACAGCCTAGTCATAGAGACAAGCTAAAAATAAAAATACACTTCTACTAAAACATCCCTTCCTTGAAACAAACATTCTGGATTGAGTTACTAATTTGCAAAACACAAAACCACCAAGTGCTCTCATGTAGACTGCTTTATTCCCTTTCTCCCAGTACAGATGCTCAGTTCCTCAGAACAAAGCTGAGGTCAGTTCTTGATGCTTGCAATGCATGTTAAAGAGATGGTTAGACACACCACTCACACTCTGTGTATAGTTTTCCCTTTACTTATGCTCAAACTCAAATTTCTTGAGTGAGAAAGGCTATGTATAGTCCACAGTACACCTAGAGAAGCCGAAAGCATCAGATGCTAACATCCCACTATGATTTTTAAATCAAACAAACAAAGATTAAAACCAAATAGCTGCTCAAATTTCATACCAGTAACTTACACAAGAATGAATTTTGCCAGTTTACAAAAAGTGTCCTAAAACATTTATAAAAGGTCACTCCATCTCCTCAACATGAGGATGGGATGAAAGAACATACAATGCACCATCAAGCACCATAACTTTCATCTCTAGTGGATCCAAAACACTCTCTCATACAAAGTTAATTCAGCAAGGCTCTCCTAGCAGACATCCAGAGGCAGCACAATAACAGCAGTCATGACTGGCCTCAGTGCTTGGTGCAAGGTGAGCCAGGTGAGCATTCTAGCAGTTTTACATTGAACTTTGCCTTCAGACATTTCCAGCATTCAGCTATTCCTCCTGTTTCACCTGAACTAGCTATTTGGTTTTACTCCTCCACTTTTTACCAGCAGACTCCTCAGAGGGGTCTTCCACACCTTGTTTGTGTTAGCATGGTGTAGGCAGTTACACCATGAGTACTACTGCTAGTACACCTATGGCAGCATTACTCAAGGCCTATCCTTCAGTTCTAGCTCTCCAGATACTTTGTTTGTCATGGTTTCCCCACAGTAAACAAGATTCCTCTGGTGATTCAAATAGCATGTGCTTCAAAAGGAAGAAGCTGCTTCCCCCTCAGATTAAAACAAAGCAAAGTCATACTTTTCACTAAAAGGTAACTGAAGTGGGAAAACTTTCTATATATAGAAAATACACTTGAAGATAAATTTTAAAGACATTTACAGCAGACAAAAAAGGGTTTTTACCTTTGAACAGCATGAGTGTTGGTATCAATCCCTTTGACCTAACTGCATTCCCAGTCCATGCTGACCCTCACAATTTTGTCCCTGTGCAGTTCCTATTGATAGGAAACTCCTCCTCTTTTATTCCACATCAATGTAATAGTTACTGAAGTTCTTCCCTTCTTAATGCAACTATTCTCTTCTCCCTTACCCTCAAATTCACCCACTTAATGAAAATTTAAAAATAAAGAACAAGTAAATAAAAGTCTTGAAGATTCAGATCTAACATGCAAAGGAAATGCACCAGTGTATTGTGTATTTGTGACTTTACAGAAAACTGCACATTAAAAAAAGCATCAGCTCAACATATCAGAACTTCACTGTTAACACAGAAGTTATGGCAAGGAGCCATCACAGACATTTACTCAGATACTGCTCTTACCACCCTCTCTGCCTCCCCAAGCCTGCAAACAAAGCCTTCCACCAAACTTGCTGACCTGCCTGGAAGTGTGAGTTTGAGCCATGGTTTGTTTCACTGGCGTTGCTGGGCTGGTGCCCTGGCAGGGAATCAAGGAGAACAATACCTGGCAGGGGAGAAGGGCTTCCCACTGCTCTGAAAAAAAAGCAGCCTGACCACAGCAGCTCTTCCTGCACCTCTCCTTCTCCTTCCCTTGTCCCTCAGAAGAAACCAGCTGCCCCTCCACCACCTCCCACTGTGGTGCTGACTGTACTGAGGATATGAAATAATACTTGCCACCTTCAATTTTACTGAAGTTCTGTGTCTCTTTTAGCCCTTCCTGCCCCCAATACACAAAACAAGTTGATACTTGCACAGCATCCTGAGAAAGAAGCTTGATTTGTTACAGCACAGAGAAGTGTGAAATATGTCCTAGAAATCCTGTAGGCTCATTAGTGGGCAAAAGGAACCCCTGCATACACAGCAAGCACCATTAAGAGGTTAAATTAGCACAAGCAGTCACCTGCTCATAGACTCCCTAAAGTAGTTCACTATCCAAAATGGACTTACTTAACAACCTGGTTCCCAAGGATCTTGATGGAAAAAAGATCACTAACTTGTGTAATGTAAAACAGATGACATTGCTCACGTGCAACTAGAGTCCCTATTTCATACAAATTCTCCCTTTTTTATGCTTCAGAAGAAAATCCAACTTGTTTTTTTCCTTGGAAAAAGCCAACGGGTTTGGGAAACGCATTGATCATTGCTAAGAGGGAAGCTTAGCTGCCCCATGGTTACTGGTACTACATACCTGCACAGAGAGACACTGCATGCCTGCCCATGAAAGAAAAGTGGTCAAACCAAAATAAATGTGTATGGGGGGGAAGAATTCCCCTTACTGCTCCTGAAAAAACAAAGTTGTTCAGAAGATTTCTCAGTGAGGCTACTTTGTTTACCTTTATTCATTATCAGGACTCTTACAATCAGCACAGACATGAAATGCCATTAGTATTTCATGTATGCAGAGTGCTCCCTCCCTGTGTGTTCAGCTGCCTCACACACAGCTTCCTCTACAAATTATCCCCAAGAACATCCTCACACTACCCTATTACATCTTTGCATTTTGAGTCAATGTAATGTTGTAATACCATCCCAGACAGCAACTTGAACCAGCTTTGATCCCAAAGCTAGCATGAAAAATCACTAGCCAAAGAACTAGACAGGCCCATTTAACATAGAAGGAAATGTGTTAGTACAAGTGAGTTGGTCTTGACTTGGTCAGATTAACTCTGAAATGTTAAGAAAAGATGGAGAATTTTCATGACTTACAATTCAATTATTCTGTTTACAAGTAGCCTTTGCAAAAAAAAAAAATCTCTTCCAATCTCAGTACAGCTCTGATTGCAGAGCAAGAATAACTCACATGGCTTCAGCTATGTGCTTGTAGCTGTAGTCATGCCACCCTGCACGAGACCAGCAGAAAAAGGAATAGGTAATGAATGTGAAGTCTTCCAAAGTCCAGCTACCTACCCAGGTCCAAGAGGCACTCTTCTGTATTTGCATTCATCCTTAATTGCCTACTTATACATGGATTTTTAGTACTGGCTAGTACAAAGGTAACCATGCAACTCTACATGCACTTCTAAAACAATATTAACTTAAAAACTGGCTTCTGTCTAAACATTAAATTTAAATGACCTGCAAAGACTAAACAATTTACCACCTCCTTGAAAGACAATGATGTGAGACACTTACAAAAATCTAAAAAACATAGTTCATCAAGTATTACATTGGAATGGAGACAATAACTACCACTATATTTACAGTTAAACTGCAAGACCTTATGGACTAAAAGAATAGCCGGACTGTTACCTTAAACTCATTGCTGAAAAGATAAAAGGTTATGGCTATTTCTCCACCAGTAAATGGCTGCTATTAGTAGAAGTCCGTCAAAATACCAAAGAAACATTTTATAAACAGTGAAGCAGACAGAGCAAGTTCTTTTAACAAATGTCATATAGCTGGTTTGTTCTCGTCAGTTACTCTGTTTTCACAGAAGACTTCTAATTTTAATAAGTAGAATTTCATTTGGCAGCAAACTCTTGTCTCTCATGAGAATCTGTATTTATAAATGTTAGCTTATTTTTAAAAACATTTAGAAGCTGGCAGACCTCAGATCCAATAATAATGTCAACACTGCCCTTAACAGCAAAGTCCAGCCTAATATGTTTCACCCCAGGGATCTGAACTGACATGCCAGAATTTCTCACTGCAGCAAGAAAATGGTCAGAAGGGTCAGTTTATATATTCCAAGCCTATGGACTTGGCATATCCACAGTCCCCAAAATATCCACCTAAATGCCACTCCAGCAGCATCTCTTTTAGCAACAGCTAAAGGCAGCTAATATGGGCAACACCAACAAACTACAAAAAAATGGCAAAGTTGTTACCAGGATGGTTCTCTCTGAGAAACAGGTGTGCCATGAACTCTCACTGCTGAACAATGATAAAAGCACCCTTGCAATCTAAGAAATACTTTTACAACAAGAAGACTTGCTTTGCTGTCAATAGCTAGGTACAAACTGCAGAACAGGTAAGAAAACTAAGCTGGCATTTCATATTAAAACCTGAGATTTTCCATTCTATAAATAAATATATTTAAAATTTTTGGTGCCTAACATTTAAAAAAAGTTAAGCGCCTAAAAGCTAAGAATTCTTCCAAGTTAAACATTTGAGGTAGAAATTTAATAAAAAGAGAGTTTATACTGCCATTTTTCAGGTGCAAGGACAGGACTGTATTGAAAGCATCTAGACTCCACCCTCAATTAAAAAACAAAGGCTTGTGTTCCTGTTCACTCATATCCTGTATCTATATGTTATCTGTTCTCAGGACAAATCTCCTCTACCCAAAGATTAGAGCTGGATGGCTCCATGCCCCACTAAAGGAACGTGAGTGCAGTACCTGTCAGTTTGCTTGGCTCGGTGGGTATTTTACCCTGAGCAGGTCCAGGTGTTGTTTCTCCCTGAGAACAAGCAGGTTTCATTGGCAGCCACGCAGGGAGGAGGAGCAGGCTCCCGGCACACGCAGCTGGCCACACGTGCCCTGTTTGCCCGGGGGCTTCCTGGGGCAGGCACAGCGTCAGCCCAGCTCATCAGCACCCAGCCTGCACTTACCTGTGGCAACCCAGCCCCGGGCACTGCCCCAGCGCCTCTGGAGTGACTGCTCCACCAGCAGGAAGCAGCTCATTTCCACTTTATTACTTTGTTGACTGCCTGCATCATTCTGCCGTGGAAAAGTTTAAGTGCTTTGTGACATTTCACTGAGAAGACACTACAAAATTAAAGTGTCTGGATCATGGTTCAATATAGGACACTAAAACAATACTCATCCTTTTTCAACATATATTTTCACTTCCTAATCTGCATACTCTGTAGCATATCATCTTTGCTAAAAAGTTTGCCATAACATCTTCCCCAGTTAATATAGGGCATATTTTATGCTTATAAAAACAAGGGCCTTACCCACATCTCCTAAATTAACAACCAACTCCACAACTGAACACACTGGTTCAGCTCACTTCCCCCGAGTCCCATGCCTCCTCATCCTTCCTCCTAAGAATCTAAATTCCATCAACTGTTCATTAATCTCTCCTCCAGCTTTCCCCACAGACAGATCCCGAAATGCCTCAGCAATGTTTCCCACAGGAGGCAGTAAACAGACTTTTGCTGAACCAAGAGTTACCTCTTTCCACACCAACCCACCAAGTAATGTGGCAGAAGTTCCTTAACCCAGTTACTACAAACAGACCCTGAGGCACGCATCCAAGTTTGACTTGCAAAGAAGGAAGGAGAAGACAAAAAGCAATCTTCAGTCTGCTTGTTCCTCTCTTGTAGACAGAAAGTCATTTCTGTAAATTAGGATCATCTCAAGGAGGGAATTAATGCTTCAGAAAGTAAGAAAGGACTGCTTTTTGTTTAATTTGTAAGTGAAAACAAAATAGTCTCTACAGAGAACATAAATAGAGGAATGAACAAAGCAAGGCAATAAGAAAGTAAGAAAAGACTAGAATAAGGTGATAAAAACCAGCCAGCATACATTTAGAGACAAACAAGCCTGTCCTCCTTCTTTAACTGATCATTCATGCAATGAGGGGGAGGGAAGAAGAAGGAGCAATAACTCCCAGCTATTTAGACTATAGCAAAACTTTTGATGTCTTGTAACATTTCCACAGTAAAATATGACTATAGTGTAGATTCATCTAAACCACAAGATGTTTTCCAGTTGTGCACCAAGTGTACTCTAAGAGTACACAACAAGCCTTCTGAGTTTGGCAGCAAGCTATCACCCTGACATTATGCAATGTTTTCATTAATGCTGATGGTGAAACAGTGTGTTTATACAGTTTATGAACAAAGCTGAGCTGAAAAACTTTGCAAGCACTCTGCTACGAAGCCTTATTCTGTCTTCCAAACTCAATAAACCACCGAAGCGACCAGAAGTCATTAGAACGAAGTTCAATAGAAGCAAGAGCAAAGCTCTGTACTTGAGAAAGGAAACAGCAGTCCAAACATGCAGCACAAAGCAGCTGACTAGGCAGCTGTACTGCAGAAACCAAATCGTGATGATATCATGGATCAAAGCCAGGTAACCTGATATGTTGTTACTGCAGAAAGAAAAAAAACCCCAAAAACCAACCAAAACTAACCCCAAACTCAAACATCACTCCAAAAACATTGTATGTAAGAAAGGGAGATAAATAATTCTTCTCCCTGGCACCAGTGGAGCCTCAGCTGAAGAGCCATGACCACTGTATTTTAAGATGCTTCAACAGTTCTGTTTAAGCACAGGGAAGGTAAAGCAGAGCAGCAGCCATCAGTACTTGGGTTACTGTGTTCCCTAGATCCAGTACAGACAGTTCTGGGAATGTGCTCAGAGCAGCCACTGTCCTCCCACACTCAAACCCCACCTGAGGGCCATGTCCTGAGTGATGCTCATGAGATACATCCTGGGAGTGCCCCGTGCCTTTGCCTGGCAAAGGAATAAGTCCACATTTTTCCTGTGCTTTCAAAGCTCTCTTCCTGCTCCCTCACCCAAAAAACTGCTCTGCAGGTTTGCTATGCAGAGCTCCATATTCCATCTTCTCCACACTGCTCTCACACATTACATATCTATAGCTGCAATTTTCCACCTTTCCCTCCCATAGAGGGAGGCAGGTACCTTAGGGCCAAATTCCCACGTTTTCTTCATTTCTGTCCATCCCTCTCACCTCCTTAAATTTAAACATTCTGTAGCACCTCCTACTGATAAAAATAGTTGCACATTTAGATCTCCTCTTTCCTCTCCTGCATCATCCATCTTTGCTGGGGATAACAAGAACCTTACTGGTAGTTCAGCAAAGGCCAAACCACACCTCTCCCAATGGGCCTGGGCATTACAATCTTCGGTGCAGTGGTGAGTTAAATTCTAACAAGAACTGCATCCCTCTGCTCCAAATTGATTCTGATATAATTATTTGTAACAACAACAACAACAAAAAGCCAACACATTGCAAGCCTGTTTAAAGTCTGCTTCTTTTTGCTTCCCTTGGGGTGTGAACTTACAGTCCTCTCAGGATTTTGAGGCTCTGCAGAGCAGTGAAACCTGTGGCAAGCTGAGTGGTCTGCTTCTCCTCTGCCCTTTGCTACTAATCTGCGACGATTGGAAGCAGGTGACTGCACACTTGACTGCTTGTGTCCTGTGCTACAGCTGCTATGCAGAAAGCAGCACATGTAAACATTTGCATGATTCGTGCCTCCTAAGAGTCTCTGTGGGCTGCACATGGCATTTAGGCAGCCCTTTCACAACCCCCTTTGTGCATGGTATTGCTCTGCTGTATTAGCACACAGTTAGGCTGGAGGGATCCACTAAAATGGCTGGAGATACCCTCCCACGTTTGGTACGATCCGTGATTTACTTCAAGACTTTTGTTAATTATCTTAGAAAAATTTCAAAACATAACTTCTGAAGGATTTTGCCCAGTTCATGGTAAACACTTTACACTGAATAAGAATCTCAATTTATTATCTCCCAGCTCAATTTATTATCTTCCCAGCAACAGTTAAAAAAAAAAAAGAAAAAACTCACAAAAAATACCCCAGCAACCTAATAACTTGCTTTCTGTACAAGTTTGGTTCCCTCCACACCAGGCTGGTTAAAAAAGGCATCTGATCACTTATCATACAGCAACTGAAAATGTTTGCAGTGTCCTAACTCCATCTGCCTAAAAATTAAAGAAAGGATTACACAGAGGTCATGTAGATGTGGAACCACTAGACTAGAACATATTAAAGCTGCAAATATTGACTTGGGTTTTACCTGGCTATTTTGAAATATAATTTCACCCTGACAGTAAACACTTTTCAAACTTCAGCGTCTGGTATTAAAACCTAAAGATCCTACAAACAACCAGACCTGCTGCAGTAGATGGTGTGAAGCTTTAAGCAGTTAAGAAACAAGGAAGAAAGCAATGAGAAAGGCCCATTTCAAAACCATAGTACTTAAAACCCATTAATTTATGATTGCTTCTGTACTATCTGTGCTATCATCACACCATATAATCCTTGCAGCACATACAAACAAGAAATCCACCTGAGAGTGGTCATGTATGCAGTGTCGCTATTAGCAAACATGTCATTAAGAAACCTAATTAGGAGGTGTATGTCATGTAAGTGTTAGCATTTAATACATGAATATCAGCTATAAAAAAGTGTTTTTCAAAACACCAAAGTGATTATAACAGAAATAGAACATGTTTTTAAACTGAAAGAAACCAGATAATCAACAGAATCATCAAAACTTTAGGAAACATGGATTAATGTTTTTAGTTAACATTCTGAATACTACGATGAGCACTTCTAAGATTTTTTCAAAAAATGTCTTTCTTTAACACGAATCAATAACCACTGCTCTGTGGATCAAAATAGAAGTCATGACATATTTCCAACTCTAGGGGCATCAGCAGCTGTTGCTATACGGCAAAAGAGCTCAAGTGTTATAAACATATACGTAGACTGCCGTCTTGATTTTTCCGTAAAACCAGATGTCAGTAATCCGATAGGATGTAGCCAAATAATCGTGAAAAATGTATATTTCACCACGCTTGTTATGAAATATCTCCATTATAACTGAGGAAAAAAAGCACTGTCAGTTTATAAAACAACACAGATGTAAGTTATGGTTATTTTCAGGGTTTTTCAGCTATATTTGGATATTTCTGTACATCTGCTGGCTTTGTCTGTCGATGCCCGATTTGCCTTTGACCGACTCTCGGCTGAGCACTGCAGGACTGTGCTAACGAGCCGGCTGTGTCTGACACAGAACTGCAGCATTCCCACAGCAAAAGCACTTGGCTACGGCGTTTGTCTCCTTCCATCCAGTCGAGACAATGGGAAGCCGAAGGGCAGGCAGGACAGGGAGCTGGAACCCCCCTCGGCGGGGCACCCTCCGCATCCCACTCCCACTGGCATTTCCCGAGCTGAGCCCGAGTACCTGGATTCCTTCCCACCCCCCAAAATGACAGGGGAGGGGGTAAGGAAATAGAACGATAACATCAAAGCCAACCACCGGGCTACTTCTAATCCTACAGACAAAACAAACAAAAAGAAATGTACTGATAAGCCCTTTACCTCGTTCCGGCTTCATCTTCCCTGCTGCCTCAGCGAGGTCTGACAGGGCCGAGTTGCCGTGCCGCTGTCCCCGCGGAGCCGGGCTGTGGCTGCCCCGGCCGGCGGTGTCACTGTGGCCCCGGCAGCGGGCACGGCCGGCGGGAGGCGGCCCCGCCGCTACGGCAGCTGGGCCGGCGGGCGGGCGGGCTGGCGGCGGCCGGCCGGGGGAGGCTGCGCGCCGGCGGCCTCTGCCCGCGCCCGGCCAGGGTGTCCTTCCGTGACACGGCGCCGCGCGGGGCTATTTATAACCTGCCGGGGAAAAAAATCCCACAACAACAGACCTCGGCTCACCCCCGGCCGCGCCGGCTCTGAGTCACCGCGGCCCCGTGCGACGGCAGCCCCTGCCGGAGTCCCCTCCCTCCTGCCCGCCCGCCCGCCTGCCCCGAGGAAGGCAGCGAGCGGCCCCCCGCCCGCCCCGTCGGGGCCGCGGCCCCCGCCCCGTCACGAGCCGGCGGCTGGCGGCGGGGGGCTGCGCCGCACCTTCATTCCCGGCCCCGCCGCTGCCGCCCGGGCTGTCGGGCCGTGCCCCCGCGCTGCGCCCCGGTCACACAGGCCGCCCCGCCCGCCCAGCGCTGCTCTCCATGGCTCTGCCTCCGGCCCTGCCTCCTCCTCCTCGCCGCTGACTAACTCCCCTCCTCTCCGCCGGGCATTCCCCGCCTCCCGCCGAGCGGGGCACACACATCACAGCCCGGCGGCGGGCACGGCAGGGCAGAGTGAGCCGGGGCAGCGCAGCTCGGCCGGGGGTACCCGCCACGCTCGGTGGCCGACGGGGGCGAAAGCGACCACCGCCCGCCGGGACAGCGGGCCCCGCTGCGCCCGCCCCGCGCCGCGCCCATCCCGCCCTCGGGCGGGCCTGCCCGGCCCACTGCCGCCCCACGTGCCGCACGGCGGCCAATGCCCCGCGCCGCTGCCCTCCTGCCCGCCGTCGAGCAGCTCGGTTGTCACAGCAACAGAGCGCGGCCGCGGCTCGGCTCGGCTCGGCTCGGCTCGGCTCGGCTCGGCTCGGCTCGGCTCGGCTCGGCTCGGCACGGTCCGGTCCCGTCCCGTCCCGTCCAGAGCGCGGTCCCCGCAGCGCCGGGACACCCCTCTCCCGCGCTGCAAACGGCGCCGCTGGGTTTATGGGTTTGCGCGAATGGCATGGTTCCTTCGCCCCTACCCCCTCGCCAAGTGCTCTGGCAGTCAGGCTCCCGCCCCGGGGACGGGAGCGGCCCCTCGCTCACTCACCCGGCTCCGGCGGGGGCTGGCGCGGCCCCTCACCCGCACCGTTCCCGCAGCGCCGCCAGCCGCGGCCCGGCCTCCTTCCCTCTGCCCTCCACACACGTGTCCTGCCACGCGTGTGCCCGCAGGAGCCCATGGCCGCCGGGTTTAAATGCACGCGTGTCCGCAGAGCAGCGATCCCAGGTGTGAAGTGCCCGCCGGGGGGCAGCTGAGCCCCCGCCCGCTCACCCCTCTCCCCTGCGGGCTGGGGGCGGGAGCAGCGCCCGGTGCGCCCCTGCCCCGGGGCAGCGCTGCCCGCGCCCGCCCTGCCCGGCGGCGCCCTGCTCGGCGCTCACTTCACGCTGATAACAACATTGTGCGGAGGAACAATGGAGTCAGCTGGGCTGCGGTTACACAACCGCCTTAATCCTGCAGAAATACAGGTTTTGCTGAAAGGGACGGGCCGGCGCCATCGCTCACGTCAGGCCTGCCTAGTAAAGCAGGTCAGGACCGGAGCTGCCCAGTGCGGACCCCTTCCCTGCCCCTGCCCCGAGCTCCTCCATCTCTGTAGACGCGCTGCTAAATGCACCACGGAGAACGGGGAAACAAACTGCCCTGGTGATGGGGATCCGCCTTTCCCCAGGAGCAGATCTAGGCCGGCTAAAGTGGCGTCTAGAGAGCAGAAAGAACTGCTCGAAAGGGGAATCTGTACTGCAGAAGAGCTGGAATGTCAATGTACAGCTCACCTGGAGGCTGTGCCACAGCCAGGGCAGGCCCCACGAACAGCTTTGTTACTCGGATTGGGACTCAGTCAGAAACACAGATAAGACAATACAGTGTTTGTCGTGCTTTTAGACGGTCCCATAGGTGGGATGCGCATAGACACTGCCACATCTCCAGTCATTACTCTGGTAATTCCTTCCATTGAGATTGCTTACAAACATCCCATCCTATGGGAGGCACTCACTCCCTACACAAGCTGACATATATATTCAAGTCTTCTGTGCGTGGCCTAGCCAATTCCTGAGTCTTTCTAGTGTGCCAGCATCCCTGCAGATGTGTGTACATCTGGGCTCTGCATAGCCACTGTTTTGTCACAGCTAGCTGAGCATCCCCTGGAGGTATAGCAAAGAGTGTAAAGTTCCAGAGTAACTCAGTTCTGCCCTGTTTGGCTTGTGTGAACTGCACCTATTTCCCTCTCTCATTTATCAGTTGTGTATCATTACACTGGGAGGGTGCTTCACAGAATATAAACTGTGCAGTAAACACCTTTCAATTCAGTCATGGGCAGGTGGGAAGTGCAGTGCTTTGATTTTGCACTCGTGAGTACATGAGTGTCACTTCTGTTGCTGTGTGACTGCTGTGGACGTGTTTGGTAATTACAGATCTCAGAGCTCTCTGCCGGATGCAATGTAATTGCACATGTGGCAATCCAGAATTGTAAAAGGAAGAATTTGACTGAGCAATAAATACTGTGGGTGCATGTAGATGAAGTTCAGCGTGACTACAGTGGGCATGATTCAGCCACCTGTCAGATCCTCCTAGTCATCCTAATGAAAAGTCACATCCTTTAGGATGCTAATTGTTGCTGTAGGACACTGCAAATTAGTTTGTACCTCGTTCTAATATTGGTTTTACAGTCAAAACCAAATCTGCCTTTCTACTATTTAATTACAATTGTAGCTATTTTGCCATTAAGCTTCACGTACTACTTTTTAGTCGTTTTTAAGTTTTAATGTCACTTTGACACTTTTTATAAAACAGCTCGTCAGACACAAATGGACCCCGCTTCCAGGAAAATGCTATCTCAAAATTCTCTTTTCTATTTTAATTAATGAGCCAGTTAGCTTCCCATTACCTTGTAGTTCTTCGGAGTTCAAGCCAATGGAAAATTAATTGCCAGCCTGAAAAACACTTATCATTACAAAAGTTTCATGCATATGATAAGAGAAAGGCACATCTGCTGTGCAGTGCTACTCTGTGTGACCATGTAGGAGACTTTGGGCTCAGCTTCCACTCCTGAGTCAGTGCATTCCTGGACCCTGAGAGCCATGGGTATGTCTGAGATACATCCTTCAGGTCCTGCTTCACTTCAGATGAAGGACTGCTTCTCTTTTGACCACATAGACACCTAATTGATCTGAAAAAAGCAGAACACAAAATTATTTGAGAGATCCAATTATACAGCATTCCACGTGTAATAATAAAAGCAAAATAATAATAAAAATCCCAAAGAAATTTGTGGACTTAGTTTGGGTAAAACAGCTAAAAATGTCCTTGAACTCATAATTTTCCTCCCAGTCACAAAACAAATACTGCATGAATATACAGAGGAAATATGGGATAAGGGGCTTCTTACCACGGGAATTTACTTACACACACTTGGAAATCTAATGAGAGCAGTGACATTACTGAAATGAATCTCTGACCTCAGAAGCTTAACATCAACTTAAATATCCAAAAAGCACATGGTTGCATTACACATCACACAAAAGCAGGATTAGCTTAGAAACACAAACAGAACTTTAACGTCCCTCCCACTGCCAAGTTTAGACCTACACATACTTCTGGGAGCAGGGACAAAACCAGGTTACTTATCCATTTCTGTCTCATGGTAGCTTAACCTCACTGTGTAAAGAGGTGACATCTTAGGCTGTAGCCTCTGTGTAGACAAAGTGGCTCTGGCATAAACAGTGCATGAGTTTTGGTGGCAGCCCCTTTCCTGGTGGAAACCTTAACAGGGCCACCCTATCTCCTTTCCCTGAAATGTGCCAGAGCTTTATTTCTCTTGTGAACAGTAACCACATGTGAAACTTGTCTCAAATGGGCCATTGGATTTTAAAATGTCCTCACTTGGGGCAGCATGACACAGTGATGTCTCATAAGTCTTGTTAATATAGAAATTCAGTTTAAAAGGAAACCAAAAAAACAAGATAAATGTACGGCTGTGTTTTCTTCAGCACTGTAGGCTGTTGGCACAGTCACTGCAACCTGACACAGAGTATATTTTAGGTTCCATCCCAAGTGTCTTTTCAGCTTTAGCTGTCAAAGAAGTGATGCCTGATGCAGCAGATCAAGATTCCTGTGATTCCTGGAAACAACTACTGCCTGTTAAATGATGTGGCACAGCTGCTTTTGACATGGCTGCCACCTATGTGGTATAATGCTACTGCAGTTGGGAG
Source organism: Setophaga petechia (assembly GCA_024362935.1). NCBI lineage: Eukaryota > Metazoa > Chordata > Aves > Passeriformes > Parulidae > Setophaga > Setophaga petechia. The sequence goes on from JANCRA010000016.1 coordinate 12,388,935, forward strand.
AATATTATTGCAAAAGGATGAAGACCATCAGGAATAGACTGGAAGGTACAGTATGCAATACAACAAATTTGAAATGTGCTAAAAAAACCTTGTGAAAATTCAAGTATCGGTTTATTGTCACCAGTAGTAACCACTTTGCAAAGAAATGACTTATGTACTTATAGGAATTTATGAATTCACAACTAATAAATTCCTACAAGCTGTTACTGAAATTGAATTATAAACCCTTATCTTATACAGATAAGGGGATCTAGTTGAATGGAAAAGAGTTTGTTATTATTCTTTATCAAGATACCTGTAAGTCCAATAACAAGGAGAGACTGAGACAATTGTCCTCTCTATGTCTGCCTACCTTTGTGTTACGCAGTTGGCTTCAGCCTCCAACACTTAGGAGTAAATATTTTAGTCAAAATGATCTTGATTTAACAGCTTGATTTAGGTTTTTTTAATAGCATCAACCCAATAAGATTTAAAAATACATTAGAAACAGCCGAACTGAATTTCCCTTCCTTAGTTTTCAAGTAACCTGACTCGTGATGTCATGCTAAGATCCATGAGTGGCATTAGGCAGTGCTTTCAGAGCTCCTCACCTTGCTTTATTCCACACTGGTCTGGGAGGCAGGAGAACCTTGTTGGTGGGTGCTGCAGAGGAGGTTTTGTTCTGTATTCAACCCCCACCCATGCAGAAATTCCTCCACAAAGCTGCTCCCCAGCATCCTTTGGAACAGCCCTTAGGCCTCTGTTACATTTGTGGCTTGCCTCAAGATCAAAGAGAGGAAAGTGTATTTTTCTAATCTTTTTGTTTTGAGTCCCCAGACACACTCACACAATAATGTCTGTCAGGATGGAATATACTCATGTTCTAGAGTACCACATGATGAGTAAGTGCTCTGTGCACAGGCTGATACAGTTATACTGTAAGGAGGGAAAATTCAAACCTCCAACCCAGGATTCCAATATGCCTGTAACAATACCAGGCATTTAAATAAAACAGCCTGATTTTTAAAGGAAAACTCACCTCCAGCTCAAATTGACTTCAGCAGAATTTGTCACTCCTGCAGTGTTTTTGAAAACCAGTCCACCTCTTCTCAAGTTCCTAATTATGGAATTAGGCACCTAATTTTAGATACAGTTATATTATATATATATTCAGTTATATTTCTGAATCTCTTGACCCATGGGCTCGATTGTCATCTTATTGCATCAGCTCTCCCTGGTGCAAATGCATCAATTAAGACACTGGAGGTACTTCTAGAGGAAGCCTGTCCCATGTCTGGAAAATCAGGCTCTGTGACAGAGTAGGAACAGCAATTATTTTAGTTTTCTTTCTTAGAAATGCACAAATTGTGGTCACAGTGTTAAATATTTTGAAGAGAGTGAACAAACATAGGAAGCATAAACCAACCAGTGCTCTACTGTTAGACCCTGTTGTTTGCTAACTTACAGGGATTTTTCTTTCCATGCAGTTCCTACCAAAGTCCTCCATTGCTTAATTTCACTACTAATTATCCCTTTCAAAGCAAAAACATATAGCTGTTAACATGTTCTCACCTGCTAAATTCACTTTTTGAAATCAAATGCAAAATGACATCTTGGGTTTTTTGTTTTCCTCTGTGTGTTCTCTCAAATTCCTTTATGTTCCAAGTAGTACTTTCTCACTGGAGACACAGCCAAAACTAAATTGTGGAGGAACTGGGAGAACAATAGAGAAGTAATTGCACTCCTCTCAGAAGGAAAGCTTATTCTCCTCACCAGAAATTATTTCCTGTACTCAACACTTTGCTACTAAACTTCGTTTACATACATAAGATTCCTTTTGTTGGAAACAGCCTGGTCAGTGTCCTGTGCTGCTCAAGTTTCCCATGTCACATGGGATGCCCTGTGCCTTCTTTACTGTGCTGGCAGCAGCAGCAGGAGCTTAGCACCTCTCAGGATGGAATCTCCTCTTCTGCCAGCCTTCCAGAGGCTGAGGTCTAGCAGTCAGTCAGGCCTTCCTGCCAACAGAAACCGAGCCCTTCCTGCATGTCTGTCATTCACCTTGGGAACAGCAACTTGCATAATCTCTTCTCTATTTGGAGCAACTCCTGAACTGATACTCCATGAGCTTTGCATGCTTCTTTAGCAGCTGATCTGTGATGTGCAATTAGACACCATCTCCAAAGGAGAACAGTGCAGTCTCATCTGAAGTGGTGACTGGTAGCAATGGAAATATAGAACTAGGATGGTAAAAACAAAGAAAGGTTCTGTTTTACAGAAATACTAATGACCTGTTCTTTTAAAATGCCAATCTAAGCAGACACCTACTCAGTAAGATCATTAGTTTAATTGCATCTGCACTTGACTAATCAGGCAATAATGCACTGAAAAGTAAATGATTGACTTGTGAATCATTCATCAATCTCTGAAAGAGGGGAAAATTATTCTCTTTTACATAGAAGATCTTTTCTGTGGCTGTAATACTCATTCTAGACCGAAAGCAGGTTTTTGAAATATTTTTTCAATGTTTTTCTAAGGGGATTGTGCAAGTCCACTGATGAATGCTAATGTTACACAGTGTTTACCCAGGATTAAGCTTGATGGAAATATTAATCAGAAAACATACAGATTTCCATATTAAAGTTGAAGTTTTTGTAGCAACAGCAGGCCCAGACCAGAAGCTGAAAAAGTGTTTTTGCCAAGAGAAACAGCATGACATTGCCAGCAGTAGGTTTGGGGAAAATGGAAGCACAAGAACTGTTTTCAGTCAAGGTCATCTCTCTCCCCTCATCACTGTGTTTACTTCTGAGCAGGCACATCCAGGAGCTGTACCCCAATTACTCAATGCAGTGATCCAGGAAGCCAGGCACCCCATTTGCATTAATTTCAGTGGAAAGTGAGTACACAACACTTGGAAGGAGGTGATTGGAGTTTTGCAATGTTGTTTTCCTATTAATTAGTTGATCTATCTTGCAATAATTTCCAACGCAGTTGTGTGGAAGTAATTGCACCAAATTAATTGCTGGTGTAACTCCATCTGGTAGGAGTTCACAAAGTTCAGCTTCTGGTGCCTCTGCCAGCCCCGTTTACTTTCCCTGTCCTACTGCAGCAGCTGGGTCATGGTTTTGCATGCACCAGTTTGGTGGCACATCCAGCCAGCTCCTTTCTGCAGGCAGCTCCCTCATTTACAGCAGGACTCAGCTCACAGCCCTGCCCTCCTGTGCCTCCCCTACGACCAGAGCTTGGACCCAAGTGTTGCTGACTGAGTTTGCACAGCTCTCTGCAGAGCTGCCATCCCTGTCAGCCTGTCAGGAAGGCCTTGGGCTTGCCATTTTCAGGCAGGGCTCATCCTCTGTCACATTAGTACCCATTTTGTAGGGGAGGCCAGCAGTGAGGCAGAGCCAGCATCCCTCCAAAGGGCCAGCTTGTCATACATCTCACCCTGCAGCAAAGCTGTGGCACTGGGGACAAAAACAACACAGGGAACACGTGCACAACATGTTAAAGGATTGCTACAGCTACATTGATGGGTTGAAATTACACACAACTTTCCATGGGCCCTTTAAATGAAAAGGATAATTCACTTATGCAGAGAAGCAATTACCTTGCTGGAACAACAAGTCCAACCTATAGTTCCACCCAAGCTAAATTAAGGCCACAACTCCTACTAGACTTATGAGAGTAGGGCAGAAAGTAGCACGTTGTTAAATACAAGGCAATATTTAATGTAACCCCATGCCAGGTTTACAAGAGAAGCCATGTATCATTTACTAAAGCAGTCACTGAGTTGGGGCTTATTAGGCAAATGTCAGAGCTGTGGAAAACTGCCATAGCCTCCTCCTAAAAATTTTAATCACATCGTTATTAGCCACAGTCCATCTAATTTATTCATGGCCATTTAGTGGCCTATACTATGTGTTAATAGTAAAGACTGAATGGAAATGGCACTGAACAGAATGTGCTGCACATAGCCATCAGGACTGATTTTTTTCAATACAGAAATGTGAAATATACCCAGCTTCAGGTTTAAGTGGCTTCAAATTTTGTGAGTTTATTTTTCTTTTTTTTTTGACATTAAAATATTCCATAAAACTCCACTCACGAGCTGCTGTCGTACAGTATAGTCTAGTGAAGAAGTACAGTGAAGTATAGTGAAGAATACTGTGGGCTCACCTCACTTGTTGGCAAGTTCCATCAGTCCTGGGCCCAGCTCCACTTTCTTCTTATACCAAATTTCCTTGGTACACACAAAACCTCTGTCTCTCACCCCAAGCATAGTGTTTGTAAGCTTTACTGGACCTGAAGCAAAACAAGTGCTCTTTTCAGGAGTTTGACATCCTCGAAGTGAGAGCATAATAGCAACTATAGCAAAAAAATGAACATTAAAGCTGAATACTGAAAGTCCTGATTGTGCTTCACTGGGTGAAAATAAATAAATAAATGTATATAAATCTCTGTCATCAATAGTGAAATCCTTGGTCATACACAAAGGTCAACTCCTCTTCACACAGAAGCAGACAGAATTTCAACTCAGACTATGCTGGGTAAAACTTTCTCTCCTACTTTCATACTAGGTCAATTATAATTTCCATCCTTACAGTTGATTTGTTCTCATGTTGCATAACATTATTTGAAGGGGAAGGGAAGCTTACATTCATTCAATGGTCTCAAACAAAGCCAGTAGAGTACATATACTAAAATTGCACAAACTTATTCAATTGCTCACATTTGGATGTCAATTACAACTCAAAACCAAGAGAGATCAGTGTACACATAGTGAAGTCAATACTTCCTTAATTAGGCTGGGTATTTTTTTTAAACTAGCAATACAGTTGGAATATTGTAGCTTTATCTGTGCTCATATTGCTTTTGGCTCCTTCTGAATTTCTTGGTTAATTTATTTCCCCTTAAAGTTGTTTGACTGAGTTTCTTTCTTTACACAAAACATAAGCAGCTTCAGTGCCTGGAAAACACAGAGCCTGATTGTTCTTACACCAGTGCAAATCAGCAGTGATGCCACCAGTCCATAGAATTACATCTACGTAAAGATGACGCCAGAGAGATAGTAATCAAAGCCCTTGTTTCAAAGTTAATTTAATTGGTTTTTTTCAAAAAACAAAAGATGAGCACAGAGCACATTGGTTTTCTTTCTCAACAGAAATGTCAAAGAATCGTTGTGGTTTTGGCATCTGGTCTGTGTGGGATTTGCACACACGGATCACGTTTCAAAAGCAGGGCTCTAGTCACAACCCACCATGCTAAGGGTCCATTTCCTCAATCCAGTTGTAAGGAAGGGGAGGGTTTTACTCCTCTTCCTTTGCTGCCATTGAGGCTGCTTTTTCCACTGTCCAGAGCCAGTAGCAAGCTGCCATCAGCTGTCAGCAGCAGAGCTCCAGCAAGGAACACGTGGCACATTTAAAGCCATTCCCAGCTTTGATTCACCAAGTCACTCTGCACATTTAATGCTTCAGATTTTTCCTCGGAAGGAAAGAACATTGTAAGACTTGTAATGTTTTCCCCTCTTTACATAAATACATATATTGCTTATGAAAAGGGGATTCTGGTTTGCCTCAGGAGGCTGCTATAGATCACAGCATCTTTAGGAATGTTGTAACTTATGGTCGGTACCTTTCTGACATAAATAATGCACAGTTGCTTTTCTCTGCATCCTCTACGTCTCTGGTCACTGTAGCAATGAATCGTCATCACTGTTTTGCTATCAGTCTTCTAATTTACCTCCCTTATGTTTAAAAATCTGGAAGCCAGGTCCTCACTGCAGAGGAGCAGGTGGCAGCTGTCCTTGCCAAAGCACGTTCAGCCCTGCATGGCAGAGGTAAGGGGCAGCACGGGCACAGAGAGTGCTGCCAGGGCCGCCGGGGAGCACCACCAGCACTGCCCCCACTGTGCCAAGCATGCACAGACTGCTGCCCAGTACTGTGGGACCACCCCTGCTGGTGACACACACTCCTGCAGCCTCACAGGGGCACCCACAGGCTTCACTCACCTGGCAGCAGCTCCAGGTGCTTGTATAACCCTGTCTGGACAGTGCTTGCAGGGCATTAGCAGGGATTAAGGCTGCACTTCTTACACCAGTCAGAGCCACATGATCTGACTGACATGCCCTGTCCCTCCATCAGCTGTCCTTTGGAACTTCTGATGGAGGGATTGAGACATTACATCCAAATTGAGAGGTTGTCCTTTTTTGCGTTGTTACTCAAACACCAAAAGTACTCAGGGTAGAAGCTACAGCATGTGTTGAAGAGAAAACCCAGAGATTTCCTCCCACTTCCCCAGGGTGAGGGAAGATACATTTTCAGGGGAAAACACAGTAAATTACAGATGAGAAGAAGCTGCTGAATCTAGACACAAGAGTAAAACTGCTCAGCTCTAATCAGCCAGTGGTGGGCCCCATGGCCCCTCAAATTCTGCTCTTACCCCCTCCAATTGCTGGGAATTTCCAGTGCAGCACTGCCCTCAGAACTGTGCAGCTCGAGACTCTCAGGGAGGCAGGTGTGCATTTCTTCTCTCTTTTGGTGGAAGCTAAACAGCATTTCATCCTTCTCAAGTATTTGTGTAGAGCTCCCAGGCCATGCACCACTCCAGCTATCATAAAGCCAACCTTTGCTGAAACAGAGGAAAGCATGACTGAACATCTGCCTAGCACATGTGGAAGCTACAGCTCTAAAGGGTGCTGGGAGATGTATACACACAGAAATGTAGTTTGGTTCTAAAATTCCTCCACCTTTGTCTCCAGCCCAGCAGGCAGAGCGGGTGGTGGGCACTGCTGTCCCAGCTGAGCCCCTCCCCTTTGGCCCAGGACAGCCCTGGGGTGACACACATGGTGTTCCAGGCCAGAGGACTGCAAGGAGGCTGAACTGGCAGAGGAGATCACTGCCAGGTGTGGAACACTGGCTGCTTTATGCACAGGGGTGAGAAAGGCAGTATTTACCTACTGAAAGGGCTGGAGTTTAATTATTTATTTTTCATGGCACGTAGAGGCTCTGTTGAGTAATGAGACTCCATTGTGTGCCAAGTGCAGCAGACATGGAAGAGGAAATATTATTTCCATGAAGAGGCTGTATCCTGGAAAGGCAGGGCACAAACACATAAACAGAGAAAGGAGTTGCCAACGGTCATATTTTTAAAAATTAAACAAACAGACAAACCAATCGCTCATTCATGAATTACTATTTTTACTTTTTCACATAATTTAGAGATAATTTGTTAAAACCCATTTTCATTGTAATAATTTCATTAATTAAATACAAAGTAAACATAAAAATGCCAAAGGAATAGCTATGATTCTTGATGTTTACTATATGGTAGTTTAAGTACTGTCATTGAAAGAAAGCAAAAATAGAAAAACATTAAGTTTAGGCAGAGCACAATGTGTAGAACTAAAGGCAGGGAATGAGGATTCACAGCAATTACCTGTGAAGACGCAATTCATATTTTCAATCATTTGCATTTTATCTGGGAGATGGTTTGAAGTAGCACTTTTTCACTCACTTTGAGTGTCTGTTTTTGCAGACATTACAGTATACTTGTATTTCAATGCATGAAAAGACAAAGGTTAAAAATATCCAAAATACCTGTGTTAGCTGTACCAAAATCAGTGAACCTTAAGGAAAATGTGTGTTTCTTGCAATACTCTGTCCTGAGCAGCACTTTCCACATGTTTAAATGCAGAAGCAGAATTAGAGGGTTTTTAAAAGCTCCACCCTGCCCTAACCTCTCCTGTGCTGGCTTCACTTGATGGCCTCTCCTTGGCAGCAGTTCCCTTGTCTGCACTCGACTCCAGCTGCCTCTGAGGTCAGGTCCAGATCCTTCTCAACCTAATGAAGAAAATTTGAAATAAGAGAGCAGTGTAAGAGTACAGTTTGCTAATCTACCAAAGATCGTAAAAATTGAAAAGGGAATAGTATAGGCCATAAAAAACAATGAGGAGTGAAAAATAAATCACTGGAGGAACAGCCCCTTTCCTGTTGTGCTCTCAAGACACACACAGTCTTCCACTGTCTGGTTTTACACTAAAATGCCTTAAAACCTCTGACTTTTCCATCTTTTCAAGTTTGGATTTGTCATCAGGTGTTAGCAGATTACATGGACCACAAGTCTCCTAAACAGCCTCTTTTGGTTTATATACATTAATTGATCCTGCTGTCAGCCAGAGGGAGATGCATCACCAGCAGGATAATATATAAAGCTAAGTGCTGTCTTGCTAGGGAGTGTAGAATAATATTCTGATTTTTATGGCACCTTCTCCCTAAAGCCCTCAAGGCACTTTACAAGGAAGATTGAATTAAGCTTGTCAGCATTCTGTATGGGAAGTAAATATTTCTTTTCTATGGTGCAGAAGGGAAACTGAGGCATTGATATTAAGTCCCCAGCAAAGGATTTAGCTTCATGCTTTCCAGCCCCTTAAACTCCTCACATGATTTAATTAAGCACATACTCAAGTGTTTTGCTGGAATAGTGCCTAAGAAAAATGGTACAACCACACTGCCAATTCAGACTGCAGCTGAGAAAACACCCTGGGTTCCCCATCACTCATTCTAGAACAAGAACTTCTTTAAAATCTGCTGTTTTTCCTAAAATTAAGATCACATCTTTTGAGTCCCACCTACATGGTGTGTTGCTGGATGAGTCCTGGGACATGACATCCTAGGAGACTGTTGAGTATCAAACCTGCTCTCCAGTCTCTTCAGTCCTGCCTTAACTCTGATCAGACAGATTTTTCCATCTCCATTCTGGCTGTTGAAGGGACAAACAAGACCTTTGGCTCTCCTTAGGTCTGGAACTCAGCTAAGGGCCTGTGGCTCTCCCTTGGGGAGCAGCATGTGCACTCTGTACCCAGCACCACAGAGCTTCTGGCTGAAATCCTTAAAAATCTGGCAGCAAACCTGCATCCAAGGAATGCTCTATCTGTTCTGCCTTCCCTAAAGGGTCTAATGGCTAGCTGCAGGAGCCTGGGGGGCTGTGGAGCTGCAGAATTTACAGCTGTGTCTTCATCTCACATGCTGTCACTCTTCCTCATCATGCCAATGACCACACTGAGAGCCAAATAAAGTGAACTTGTTTCTGTCCCTTATTGCACATGACTTCCTGCAATTTAATGTTTGCCAAGTGAGGCACAATGTAAAAAATTAGTGAAACGTAAGAAAGGAGCAATCTAAAGTACTTCCAAGGTCAAGTGCTTTGGAAATGCAGGGCTATAAAACTCTTCAGGGATTTAAAATCTGGGTTTAATGCATATCCTCATACCAATGACCCTCTATAAGCAAGCCTGACATCAAAACAACCCTTTAAAATTAATACATAGATAATACATCATTACTAACATTATATACACTCTAATTAAAGAGATAAGGAACATATAATTTCTGTTGGAGGTGAATGAGCTAATTACTCCAGGCAGGCCTCCTTCAGAAGTGACACTGAAAAAGCTGCCAACACCCAGCTGATGCAAAGCCCACTAAAATTAGCTGGAAGACTGATGGGTTGCAGTCAGCCTTGCTCTGGCCACTAATTTCTCCCTCCAGAGGTTGATGGAAACCTCCATCAACCTGAGAAAACTATTATTAACCCCAAATGTTAATGTCATTCAATAAACTCTCCAGTATCACTGCACTGATTTACAATCAAAAAGAATTGCAGTTGGTAGAATCTGGCATGTCTAATGTGCTTTCTGGTTCTGAAGTTTTTAAGGATTACCACCATAATGTTTTTTGGGGTGACTTTCACTGTTCAAAGCAGCATCCCAAGTGAAAGTTACAATTCCCCCTCTGGCCAGTCAGACCTTAGGGAAAGGATGGAAATGGTGAGATTTCTGATAAAACTGGAAGCAGGCAGTCACAAATTTGAAGGCAAGTTGCTCCTTTGAGGAACCAAAAAGGGATTTCAATGGAGCAGGACAGGTTTGGGAACAGATCAGGGGCTGGGGTCAGCCCAGCACCTCAAGGGATTGCTCTTCAGCCAGGCTTGTACTTTACAGCCTTTGAAACCCCTACGAACAGAATGTTTGGCCACCATTAGGGATGTGAACTCATTGCAAATGGTTCCACACCTGAATCAGAGCAGTTCCGCTCATTCCAGCTGAGCTCTGTGGCAGAAGCCTGCTGAGATGCCTGCTGTACATCCAGCCCTTTTCCTGGGCTGGCTGGCAGAGCTGGGCCTTACAGCCCCTCCGTCCATCCCCTTGTGAATCACCTCTGTGTGAGCCCTGCCCCCTGCCCTGCCTGCCCTCCTGGGCAGCACTGCCCACCCTGCACACAGCCCTGGGCCCCTGGACACTGGGAGCACCAAACTGGGAAGCGAGGGTGGGAAACACACCTGGAGCCACCTTCCTGTCAGGGTCCTGCCTCCCAGCATGGGAGCAATGGCTTCACTGAGCAATGCCTTTGGCAGCACCTGCAGCCTGGCTGCAAGGGGCAGAGGGGAGCCCAGCTGTTGTCATCTTATCACAGAGGTTCCATTTTGTTGTCTCCTTATCACAAAAGTTCCCTACCTTCTTGGTGTTTCTCGTGGGCAGCTCCTCAGAGCACTGACTCTCTCTTCCTCACAAAGCAGCCACTGACTCCAGCTCCCCTCTCCCCCAGCCACCCCACTCTTTTATAGCATCTTCTTCTCACTGATTACAGCTGGGATCTGTTAAAGTCAGGCCTGTTCCTAATCTTTGCTAATTGACCCAGCTGCAACTCCTTAGACCTGAGATTACTTTCTACACTATCTTTATTTCCTTATGTTCTATCCCCCTACATCCAGCACTTGGATTTCCTTGCCCATGTGCCAAGGGCCTGATGCACAGCCCAGCAGAGCCATGGGAGCTCCTTGGGCCCAGGGACCCAACTCCTTCTGCCTAACTCCATGATCAGGCTCCAGAGTGTCCAGTTCCTCACCAACACTCTGGATATTTGTGCTTTCACCTGCTGCCTTTGCTGCTTTGGCCTTCATCTTTACCTGAGCCTCTTCATCTGCATGTCCCTGTTCAAAATGAATATGCAAAATGTCCTTGCGCTTTTCAAAAGCACAGGGGCAAGGGCTGCTGTAAAGGTGACTGAAGTGACTCCTACTGGTAGCTCCACACAGCATGTAATCCTCCAAGGGCAAGGGGACAGATCAGAAACCTGTACATCAGGGAATGAAACCTTGGCTCTCAGGGGAGGCCCTGAGGAGCCCCCCAGGCTGTGATGAGCAGAAAACGAGCCCAGGGTTTGGGGTGCTGGCTTTTCACAGTGACACTAACCCCGTGCATTCCCTCATGCATTAGCATTTCTGCAGAACTCTTTACACTTTTACTGTCTCTCTCCACCTGTTCCCTGGGCCCCCCAGCTCAGGTGTGGGCTGGGCAGTGCCCAGGGCTGCTCCCCAGCCCCTGAAGCCCCACAGAGCAGCCCCAGCACCTCGGGGTGTCTGTGCACCCCCAGAATGGCCAGGCTGGGCTGGGAGCTCAGCGCTGGGAGTGGCTGCTGTTTTCCAAAGCAAATCAGTGGCTGGCTTTCTATTTCCAGTGGCTGCTAAGAATATGACAAATTTTCCCTTATTCCTACAAATCCAGCAACCACATGGTCTTTCACTACCATAAAGAGTAAAAAAATGTCCAATTTGGGATTTAACTTAGATCCAGGAAACCTCTGCTGTCTTTTCCTGTCTAAAAGGCATTTTTAAAATAAGAGACAGTTTGAATGTGGCTTTACAGTCCCAAACTGAAGCCCTAGATTTAGAAGTGTCAAATTTCATGGAGGTTTGTTTAAAGGGGAATTACTGAAGTTATTTGTATTTTAGTGGTATACCTAACTGGAGCCAGGATTTGTCCAGATGGCTGCAAGTGGAAGGATTGCAGTGAGCAAGCAGGAGGGCTCCCTGTGGGCAGAGCAGGGAGAGCCAAGCCCAGCAGCACAGCCCTGTGTGCTGTCTGCTGTGTTCCAGCTGGGTGGGACACAGCCATGGGGCACAACCTCAGTTCTGCAGCCTGGGTGCTGCTCCATCATCTTCCTTCTCATATGCAATTTCTTTCTGTTGGTGGTGCATGAACATTTTTCTCAGATGAATTTAGAAGGGCTGGGGAAGCTTCAGGACTTTGCTGTCCCACCACATTGGCAAACTTTCACAGTTCACTAGGCAAAAACTCTTCTTTGCTGAAATAGGTGATGCCTCACCCCTAATTTGAGCAACTGGAGACCTCTGCAAAATTACATCTGCTCAACCTGAGCCTGAAATAACACTGCAGTCTGTCCTGCCTGCTTTTGTGTTCCTGCAAATGATTTAATATTTTGCCAATGCAGTAAATCAGAAAACCTTCCTCCAGTGCAAGTTCATCCAAACTGCTGCTCACCTGACAGCAGGTCTTACTCCCATTCTTAGACCTTTGCAAACCAATGATATGCTTGGAACATTTTTTCCAATACACTCTTAGATATTTTAATTACTTTATTTGATACTAAATCTGTTTTACAAGTGATTGGGTAGGAAGAATTAAGCAAGAGTATCCAAAATCCATATTAAAATTGCAACCTCCCTTGTAGTGTCTGAAGCACTTGCAGACAACTGAAGGTTTTCAGAGCCTGCACAGCAGCATGTGCTTGTTCCTACACGGAATTTCCCTAATTCCTCAATCAATTACCTGGGAAAAGCGGCCATTTTAATCAAAACCCTAAGGGTAGATGAAATCATGAGAAAACAGGAGCCTTATTGCAATGGATATTGACTGTAACTCATTAAGATGTTAAAGTATTGACATCCCGTTTGATGAGAAAAATGTCTGATAGCGAGTGTACATAACTGTGTTCAGAGAATGCCAGCATCAACACATCATAATGAGTAACTAATGATGTCTGTGGCCTAACGAGGTGATTAAAGCAGTATCCCTTGATCTATGTCACTGACTTGATTTAATGCCAGCCTGAGATTGAATCTCCCTGCACCACTGGGGAGATTCAAGTAATTTGAGTAATTCACTCGGCCTGTCCCTGCATCACCAGGGCTGTTTGTGATGAACACAGTCCCTGCTGTGGCTCAGTCACCCCAGGCAGCACACACTGCCAGGGAGGGGAGGCCACTGCTCCTGCCTGCTGCCAGCCCCTTGCAGGAGCCTCTCACAGCCTCCTGCCATGGCCATGGAGCTTCCTTGTGCCTCACAGTGCTCTCACTCCACTGGCAGGCTTTGGAAGCATCCTCCACCAAGCAAAGCTCAAGTGAGACACTCTGCTAGCCTTCACCCAAGCACAGCAGGCAGGAGTCCCGCTGTGCTGAAACACAGGGCTTTGTGCCAGGCACGTGCTGAGCACCCCGTTCAAGGCACTGTGCTTGTCCAGCAGGACAAAAGCTCAGTACCTGTTCTTTGGGACAGCAAACACTGTGCCAAGAGCCCAGACCACAGGTGACCCCAGAGGCACAAAACCTTTGCCCAGGTTCACAAAGTGGTGTGGCCTGGCTGCCAGCCTATAGCCTGCTCCCAACAGTGAAACTCCTGCTCACCCTTTCCAGGGCAGGGGATTGCTAACCTAATGCATGTTCCTGTCACACACAGCACAGCAGCTCTCCAAGCAGCCCCTCCTGCCTGTGTAGGCAGACCTTGGCTGAGCAGGGCTGCCCTGGGGAGACAGCTGTAAAGTCTGGGGTTGTATTTTCTTCATGAGGCTGCCAAAACAAAAGCATGGCCACCCTCAGCCAGGCCAAGGGTTCATTTCTGTGATATGGGGACAGCTGGGTGCCCAGGGCAGAGCACACAGGCTGGGTTGGCATTCCTTGGTACTCTCTCTGTTGCCCACCACTTTCAGCTGATATTCTGAGCAGTGTGTGGTTTATGTATTAGCAGCCACAGTGGGTTCATCTCCACTAGGTGCTGATACTCTACATTGCAGTACTTCTTGCCAATGAAGCCAATAACAGGGATTAATTTTCCCTCCCAATCATCTTTAACCTTAAGTGATAATTAGTACTGAAATCATAACTGAGACTCAAATTCTGGGCACCTCCCTTGGGCAGGAAATTGCTTTGCTTGATGAATAGACCTTTTTTTACAAAGGGCTTTTTCCTGTGCATAAATAACTGTGCTGGCTCCTAGATGCATGGGTGTGATACTGCCACCTCCATCCAAACAGGGATTGTCACCAGGGAGAATAATGCCCCCCTGCCCTGGCACACGGGCTGGGCACTGTGCAGCCTCCTCTCCCCCAGCAGTGCCCTAAAAGGAAGAAAATTGCTCAGGACTTGTCCAGGTCCTGTCCCAGTCTGCAGCAGCCTCAACACCACCACCCTCCATCCCTGCTGGCCCCCCATCCCTGCTGCAGAGACAGGCCCAGCTGCAGGCCCCAGCAGCAGCAGCACATCCCTCCAGCTCTGTCCCCTGCCTCATTACCCACCTCCCCTCCACAGCCCTGCTGGAGGCTTTTAGCATTTATTGGTAATTTATAACATTGACAGCAGCACTGCCTCATCACACACAGGGCACCTGAGCCATGACCCAGAGCTTCCTCCCCCACAACCATGAACACAAAACCCTAAAGAGCTCCAACCTGAACACAAAGCAGCCCATATTCCTCCCCCCCAACACACCAGATTCCCCTTACCAGGCACAGCTCCTCTGGCTGGGCAGGAGGGGCCAGCTCAGGCAGCCTTTATTGCCCTGGGTAGTCACACAACCAGGCTGCAGCTGTGCACCACCCCTGCTGCCCCAGCTGCCACCAGGGTGGGTAAGGCAGGGTCCAGCTGCTGCTGTCACCCCCCTCAAAGAGTCTGGGTGCAACAGAGGCAAGAGCAGCCCCTCTCCCTGTCCTGGGTTTGCGCAGCTCCGCACTCCTTGCATTCTGCCTGTGCTCAGAAAATAAAACTTGTGAAGCTCATCTGGGTGTTTGTGTTGTGGGCTTCTGTGAAAAGCCCAACTCTCTCCCCTGAGCATGCTGGCATAAGTGGTGCACACACCAGAGTTAAATAGAGCTCCTAAATAAAGTCCTAACTTGATGAAGTAACTGGGAAGCTGTGCCTGCTCCTGGGCAACCCAGCTGGCCTTGCCTGTGACTGGCCTGTCCCTACAGCGTGGGCTGGGTGGCCAGGGGTGCCCCAGGATAAGGGGTGGGTGCACCCCAGGGACACGCTCCTGGGCAGAGATTGGTGACCAAATGACTCATGTGAGAAGGAAACAAAGGACAGGAGATGTGGAGAGAGGTCACAGCAAGGGGACCTGCTGTGGCTGTGACAGGCTCTGCCCACATGCTGCCCATTGCTGCCCTGGCCCATGGGATGAGAACCTGGAAACATTCCCCATGTCTGCCTGATGCGCTTCAACCCTTGTGGCATCTCTGGACTTTTTTTTTTTTTTGGAAAAAGCGTTTTCTGTGTCCCCTTCTCTGGCAGGTGAGGGTGAGCACAGCTGGAGCCCTCACCTTGCACTGTGGCCCTGGCCAGCACCGTCCCATGGAGACAGTGACCAGGTCAGCTGAGTTATCCCAGTATGATCTGCAGATGAACAATCCCAGAGGCACTCCTGCTGGCTTGGAGGACATTTCTGGCCTCCTATATCCCCTCTGCCTTTGTGCTTGCCCTGGGCAGGGGTTCCTGGTGATGCTTTGGTTTCTGACCTGCTCTTGGGACACCAAGCCCCGGGGAGGCCTCTGAAGGGATGCGCTCGGTGCCTCTCAGCTTAGCAGTAAAAAGAAATTGCACATCAGGGCACAGGCTGCAGGCATTCCAGAGATAAAATATTGTCAGCAGAGCCCAGGCCATCCATCAGAATAAATGTAGCTGATGCCATGATTTATGGGACGACGATGAAGGTTTAATCCTCCTCTCAGCAGTGCAACCTGATTTGCCACAAAACCCTGTTAAATTTTGTGGCACACGCTTCATCACTTCATTAGGAGATAGAGAGAAAATGGTTCAATGCATTCCTGAATCTTTTATGGCTGGGACTCTCCTCCCACCACTCCCGAGTGATGGGTAATCTTTCTGATCAGATCCCCAGGAAAAGACCCCGTGGGATTACAGAGAGCGAAGGCATTAACAACAGTGACAGGAAAGGAATACAATATCCCTTTAAACAATTAAATATTGATCCTGCAGGCCTGGGGTGGACTCCATCACACAAAAGGAAACACCTCTGTGAATTAGTTTGGTGACATCCATACCCTCAGATGATATAAAGGAAACCAAGATTATTTGCTTCACTTATTTTTCTTAATGTTTTTCCCCTCAATTAGAGAAATGCATCTGGTATGAGCCTCACTCACCTCTCAGACACTTGGCACTCATCTTTCCAGAGCCCACCATGATGGGATGGAGTAAGATGGGATGGGGTGGGGTGGGTTGGGATGGGATGGAAAGTGCCTGCTGGGGGCAGGGGCTGCACAGCTGTGTGGATGGAGGGAAGAAGACAGTGCTGGGAAGCCTTAGGTGCACTTCCATGTGCCCTCCTCTGTTACATCCCCCCTGGCCAAGGATGTCCCCACCCGTGGGGCTCCCCTGCTCCCCTTGGCTCAGCCCAGTGCCTCGCGGCTGCACACGGACAAACAAAAGAAGGCACGAAATGTCTAAATTTAAAGTGCTGGAAAATCCAACCTTTTATTTACTACATTTTTGTGACTACATAAACGCTGAAACATTGTAACGCTGAAACATTGTAACACTGAAAAGCATGATGACATCATCACTTGCTTTTTTCTTTTTTTTTTACTCTTTTTTTTGTTTCTTTTTTTTTTTTTTTTTTTTTTTTTTTTGCTTAGCAAACACAGCAGATGATATTGCACGGCATAAAGTGAGAACAGTAGCAAAGCTTAAAAAAAGTAACTTAAGGAAATCTTAACGCAGTACAGGAGATACTCATACCCAACCCAGGGCAATGCCTAGCGCACTGCACTTGTCATCGCTACACACAAAAATACAGAAGAAGCGCTTGACTAAGAGAGAGAGTGAGGAAATATCAGCAATCAACCGTAATTAGGTACAATAATCACTTAGTCTGAAATGCAGATGCAACGCATAAACTACTGCTGCTTCCTAATGGGCGAACTAAAGATGGCAGCAAAGGGCTTTAGCAAAATCTTCGCTTCGTATTCGTTCTTTTTCTTTTTTTTTTTAATTTCCTTTTTTTTTCTCTTTTTTTTCTTTTTTTTTTTTTTTTTTTTTTTTTTTGGTTTTGTTCCGTTGCTCTGGAAGAATTCCCGCTTGCTCTGGGAAGGTTTCCTAGCCCTGCGGAGCCGGGACCGGTGATTGTCTCAGGCGCCCTCTCTGCGGCGGGGGCCGGGCGGGGCGGGCGGGGGTCCCCGGGCAAGGCAGGGCAGGGCAGGGCTATGCCCCGCCTTCCCCCTGCAGAGCCAACGCGGCCCCAGGTGAGGATGCGGTGAGTGCAGTAAATGCAGAACATTCCGTGAAAAACCAAACTAGCGGGACGGGACAGGAGAGCGCCGCTCCCCGAGCACGGTGTGCCCAGTGCTCATGGCTCATGCTGATTCACAGACTGAAATACTTCGCCTCCCCCTCCCCGTGAAGCAGAATCATTGCACAGCATTAGCTCCTGTATTAAAAGCAGACACTGAGCCAATGCCCGCCAACAGATCATTTAATGATCCTTCATTTCAGAGTGTCTTTATTTCCCCATTTTAATACTTGAAATATAAAAATGTACCTAGAAAGTGTAACTTCCACCAAAAGCTCAGACCCTGCCCTCGTCCTTTCCTCCCTCAATCCCTTCACTATCCCCTCAAAGGAAAACGAGCTACACCTGGGGCTCAGTTACTGCACGGGACAGGAAATATTCACAGCCAGCACAAACCGTGTCAGTACATGATGTTTAGTTGAACCAGAATCTAGTCTTTATGCAAAATAAACCACAAGTGAGTGGCATCCTATTCTCTGTGCGTGATGCCATCATCAGCTTTGCAGAAGTATCATTGTCATTACCCTTCCTTTATTTTTGGTTTTCAACTCTGAGCTGCCTTGTCCTCCCTGGAGCTGCTGGGCTGCCAGGGCAGCTCCATTCCCTGTGCACTCTCTCACAGCTGGGGCACCACCTGAGCCTGGCAGAAGCTGCAGCTTCCCCGGGGACCCAGGTGTGCCCCAGGGACCCCATCCCATCCCATTGCAGCCCTGCCTGGGGACCGGGTGACCTGGGGTGGCTCTGAGCCCCTCAGAGCCATCCCATCCCATCCCTGCAGCCCTGCCTGGGGACCGGGTGACCTGGGGTGGCTCTGAGTGGCCCCAAGCCCCTCATCCCATCCCTGCAGCCCTGCCTGGGGACCGGGTGACCTGGGGTGGCCCTGAGCCCCTCAGAGCCATCCCATTCCATCTCTGCAGCCCTGCCTGATGACTGGGTGACCTAGGATGGCCTGGGGTGGCCCTGAGCCCCTCAGAGCCATCCCATTCCATCCCTGCAGCCCTGCCTGGGGACCAGGTGGCCCAGGGTGGCCCGGGGTGGCCCCGAGCCCGCGCTGTCGCAGCGCCCACCGCAAAGGCCTTTCCATGAGCAAGGTTTCCAGATTCAAGTCAGCTTTTCTCCCGAGGCCCAAGGTTTCCAGATTCAAGTCAGCTTTTCTCCCGAGGCCCGCGCCCGCTTCTTGCTTGCGCTACCCGTGCGAATGGCGAAGGAAAATAAAAACTCAGCAAAATCTCTCACAAATGCCAGTGCTTTTTAAACATTAAACGACTTTTAAATTCTTTGGATGTGCGGGTCTCACCCACAAAGCAATCTTTCTAGAAAAAGACAAATAAATTAAAGAAAAAACACGCTAATAATGCCTTTCTGCTTTCTAAGTGACAAAAGTACTACCTTGAAACACTCATTTTGGCATGTACAATTGGGGGGAAGGGAGGCCTGGGGGGTAACCTGGCAGTGTTTGTAACACGGGTGGAAGTGCATGCCAAGACAAGGCTGAAGATACACCCTGCAGTCAAGAGAAGCACTCTCCTTCAGTTCATCTCAGCATCAAGAATGAAAAGATTGTAACATAAAGCTTTGGCCATTTTTGAATCTACTATATACAATTTTTTTTTTAAACTACATAGTCATAAATTAAAGCAGTGATTAAATAAGCGTATACAAAATGTAATTAAATTAAAAGTCACAGCACATTATAGAGAAAAAATAGGAACCATTTATCACAGCAGAGAATATTTTTTTTTTACCCTGTGAAAAGAACACCGACTAGCAAACACAAAGCATCCTAGCTGAAACAAAAGTAATTGAAGCCATGTTTCCCTTTCTTGCATTCATTGCAAACAGCGATCTTTACCCACTTTGAAACATTCCCAGGAATAAGATCTTCCTTGAGTATAACAGAGAAGTTCTGCCAAAAAAAAAGGAAAAAAAGAAGAAACCCAAACCCAAACCAAACAATATAAAAGGAATATACAAACAAAACAACCCCTACAAAATAAATAAGAATTATAAAGCTTTTTTTTAAGTAACCTTAACAATTATCAAACTAGTAAGTTCTGCCTTATCACATAGACTCTCTATACAACATAACCCTAAAGATTTATTACTATGAGGTATTTGGAGGAATTGGTAAAAGCGATGCACGGCCTGTCTGGGCTCAGGGACTCAAGCTGCTTGGGGGGAAAGGAGAGGGAACCTTTGGTTTGTCAGCAAGAAAGTGGAAAAAACCATTTTCCTTTGGTATCAAAGAAAGTTTCATTGCATGGTTGCACGGCAAAAAGCACCACGGTGAAGAATTATTCCTTTTTTTCATTAGTGGCCTTTCTAACAGGCTGAGGTATTCAAAGAGTATAAGGTGAGAGATAAAGAGGTCAACAGCGGTTTAACACTTTGGTTCAAGCAAGGCACTCGTCCTATGAGTTTACAAAGTTTGCAACATGTTTGCCAAGAGCTTTATTATTATTATTATTATCCTTATCATCAGTAGTAGCAGTTGTAGCAAGAGAAGTATTCATAAGGTTATTAGCATTACCACTAAGAATGAAGACAAGGTTACACACTGAGTGAAGGTGAGGAAGGGGGTCAGGGGATGGGGGTAAGAAGGAGGATGAGTTCCCTTTCCAGACCAAGGCCGTGCATGAAAAATCTTTGGTATTCTTTGGTATCATCAATGTGATTAAAATCACCAATGGAAATCGAGTGAGGTAGCGTCTTTGGTTCACACTATAAATAGTAGATCTTTACACACTTTTTTTTTCTTTTTTTTTTCTTTTTTTTTTTAACACGTGGAAGTAGCTATTCCTTACCTTTTGCTTCTTTGTCTTTAGCAAATAGTTACCAAATGTATTGTAAAGCTAACCACACCACAATAATAAACCAGGAGGCTAAGCAAAGTCTCAAAATTAGCCCCTGGGCCTTTGAATGCACCCAAACGCAGTGAGATAGAAAAGGGTAAGTGCTTTCTCTTTGTTTGCTAAATGCATAGTTTTCATCCCTATGTACAAAGGAGGAGGAAGAGGAGGAGGAGGATAGGAGGAAGAGTAGTAGAAAGAAGGAACGTTTTTTGGGGTAAAAATGTCCTGTTTACAACTCAGGTGAGGAGAGGTGTCCTAAGACTCTTTGGTATAAGCTCAGCAGTGTTTGTGAGCCCTCTGGGCAGCAGCAGCCCCGGGGCAGTGCCCACCACCACCGGCCCCTTCCTGCCATCCCAGGAGAAGCACGGTGCCCAGGGCAGCCCTGGGGCTGCTCTCGTGCCAGGCCACCCTGGCTGCCTGGGAATTTGCCCCTGGCCTGGGGGGTGCAGGAGCAACTTCCCGAGCAGAAGCTCCGTGTCTGGCTGGCTCTGGTGGGGTTTGCTTTACCTGAGTAAGGAGAGGAGGCTGCAGCCCTGGAGAGCACACAGGGCTGAAGGAGCACTGTGGGGCAGGCTGAAGGAGGACTTTTTTTTTTTTTTTTTTAGTTTGTTTTGTTATTTTCCTAGAAATCTAATGATGCCATTTACAATGGGGATGGATGAGGACAGTTCACCTCTTGGCCAGCCTCCCCCCATGGGTCACTGCGGTCATGTTTGGATGCAGCCTGTTTGCTGAATGCATGTTCCTAATGCCCTCCTGCCCTTGGAGTCACCTTTGACTGAAGCCCCATCTCCTGATGCTCCCAGACTGTTTTGGGTTCTGCTCCCTCTCCTATTCCTTCCTGGCAGAGTTTTGGATCCTCTTGTCGAGTTCGAAACCAATTTCCATTTTGTCAGGAATGAAATGAGCTGAAGGACTGACACTAACAGGCAGAGACAGGTTTCCTGGGTAATGTTAAATGCAGCATCAGAAGAAACTCCCCCTCAAGGATGCCCTGTTGGGTGATGGCACCAGGCAGAGCAAGGGAGCACCAGGTAACCTGTCCATGCTTCAGTCGGTGTGGCTGGGCAGTCTGCTCAGAGGTAGCACAGCTTTCCAGCTACACTGAGCAGTTCCAGAGTTATTTGCTTCATGTTTTGAAGGAAATTGAAGGGAATTGTGTTCTTTGCCTATTCAGAGTATGAGACACATATTGCTCATGGGAAGAGTGGTTTGTTCCTAATGGCTTAGAGAAAACCAAAAGGTTTATATCTACTTAAACAGACATGTAAAAAACCCAAAACACTTAAAATCTACAACTTGTGCATCAGTTTTAGTGTGTGTGGACATGTGTGTGCACGTGTATACATACATACACCCCACCAAAATGTGTGTGCATGTACATATACACAGTCCTGTTTAGGGGCTTGCATGTGTGTGTATCAGAGATCCTGAAATTGCATATTGGGTGCAAATTTAATGCTGGTATGAAAGTTCTCTTTGGTTTCAGCAAGTAGTCTATAAAGACAATACAATGGAAATACTAAAAATGCGGCAATGTACTTTGAATTTCCCTGCATTTTTAAATTCTCAAGTTTTAAATAAATAAGGCTTTATTCTCTAAACTATAGGTATGTCACAAAGCAGTGTTTTGCTGGAAAAAACTAAACCTTTAGTTATCACTGTCCTTTACTAACCTTACACTAATGAGACTGCATTCATATGGTACTTTCTATGCGAGCTTATCAATGTTTCCATGTCAATTATGTCTCCATGGGGATGGAACACTTCAAAAGAAAGCTTGCTAAAATTTAAGGTAAGCTAGAGACTCAAAAAAGTCCAGATTAGATGCCATTTTCATAGATAATTGCCTTGTCAGCCTTAAAATGGGTTTAACATACTGAAATACGGAGAAATATTCAGTGCCAAAAATATTGGGTTTATTTAACTTTATTTTAATAAAGAGATATTTCACCTGTATTCTAAACACTGGGTGGAAATAAACTATATACCCTGAACCTTGACTAGACCCTGTCCTCTCGGGAAACAACTGGTGCTACGGAAGTTGCTCTACTTTGGTGTCACTGTTATTTTGAGTGGGCTTCATCCCCCAAACCAGTATCTGCTACTGTTTATAGTGTTTGGATTCTAGTTTACCTTGAATTTTCCTTTGTCTTTTTTTTTTTTCCTTAAAAACAAAAAGGTTGGAAGTAAGATTACCTATTTCTAGTCCTTGCATTGGGCCTATACCTGCATATTTGCTTATTTTGGAATTTAATATACCTAGCATAATTACTACAGTAATTTGAAATACCAGTTAGAAATCTAACAGGCACATGTATGGTTTTTAAAGTCTATTTTCCTCTTATATTGAAATTTAATATGCAGATATTTCACGCTTTTCTCTTTAATTTTATCAGAGTAGGAACGGGATGATTTCTCTCCTATGGGTCTGTTAGCAACAGAGCATTTAAAGCTTTTCAGCTACAAACTTCAAACAATTTCATGCATTATCCTGACTAAGAGATGAGCAAGAAAGAATGCACGGGCCAAAAGCTCAGCCTGCCACACATAGATACAAAGCCACAAAACATCGGGCTGTATCTCGGTGTCACGGGAATTTTGCTCTTGCCTTCAGAGAGATCACAATTCCTCCTTCCAAAAGCACTCCTGGAGCTCCCTTTGGAGCTCCTGC
Source organism: Setophaga petechia (assembly GCA_024362935.1). Taxonomy (NCBI): domain Eukaryota; kingdom Metazoa; phylum Chordata; class Aves; order Passeriformes; family Parulidae; genus Setophaga; species Setophaga petechia. The sequence goes on from JANCRA010000016.1 coordinate 12,411,808, forward strand.
CACATTAACTGGTGCTGTACCACTGCTTCCAGTAGGAAAGGACCACGAGCCGTCAAAGCTGTTACTATTCCTTTGCCTGGTAAAGTCGATAGGTAAAAAAAAGCTCACGAATGTCAATGAGTATTGATCAGACGCTGAGCCCTGTGGTTTTGCATCTCTCAATTCCTTTCATTTTTGCATCCTGAGTGCCTCAGTCTCCTGTTCGCAGGCTAGATGGCAGAGCTGAGCCACGCTGGAACAAAGCTGCAGCTCCAGCCCGGGACAGCGCCTGGGGACGGTGTCACACGGCCGGTGTCACACGCACGGTGCCACAGGCACGGTGTCACACGCACGGCGCCACACACAGCTCCCGTTGGAGTCAGTGAGGAAAGGGCTCACTGAGTTCAATGGAAGCAGCATCCCGCTCTCGGTTCCTGTGATCTCCTCGGGTGACATTCTTTCTTGCCAATCACAGAAAGAAACGATAATGTGGCTTTACTAATTGCAAATAACAGTCTTGATTACAAGTTTTATGTGTTATACAGTTAGATTAGTTTATACCTATAACTCTACATAGTATTTGTGTAAAAATAGCTTTGGAATATTAAAATCATTGCAATAAAATACCTGCAATACAATTATTAAATGTGTTCTTTGGTAGCTAGTCGATTTTTTTATGGATGGAATAGTTTTCCTTTTTTAAATCTGAACATTCCTTAACAAACAAAGAGAATGCACTGGTTTAGGTACCATTCAAAATTTCTTGCCTAGTTTGAACTTGTTTCGAGGCATTGCACCAGCCAAGTTCAAACTGTGAAACAGCAAAAATCACACTACCGTTCCAAGGAATTCAGACGACTCCACGCTCTGGGGGCCGTGCCCTGGCACAGCCCTCTCTGGAGACCAGCCCTAAGTCCCTACCCACTGGGTGCACGCAGGACGGACACACTGACACCTCCATGGCAACTGCTGTGGCCGTGAAGAGCTGTATCCAAAGAGATGTCTGCTCAATGACAGGAAATCACTATGCTCCAAACCACTACACAGCCAAGTACGGTGAAGATGATAATGGGCAAAGGTGTGAGACCAGTGGTCTGTTCCTCTTCTCTTTGCTTTCCGTTCCGTTCCCTCCATTTCGCTTCCTTCTTCCTCTCTGTTTTTTTTGCAAGTCGTCATCCTACTAAAGTGTGTGTCTTAGAACAAAGTCATAATGCAGGTGAAATAAGTCTTTGGTTTCTTTGGACTTATAAATATTTTTTTTTTCAAATAGTTCTAAGTATAAACCTGCTATTTTGAGGTCCTGGTCTGTCTTTATTTTATTTATTTATTTATTTTTTAAAGCTTTTCCACCGAGGTTTCAGTTCGTGGTTATTCCTTCATGCTTTGGTACAAGTGCTTGATGAAGAAGATGAGTTGCCTGAATTGGAGCTGCCCTCGTCTTGCCACTTATCCAGACTCCTCCTCCGTGCATTCATGAAAAAGTTGCTGACGGTGCTCAGCTCCAACCCGAGCTGCTGGGAAATGGTGATTTGTAATTCTTTGGACGGACGCTTGTTTTCCTTGAATATTGCATGTAGAGTTCGACGCTGGACGTCGGTGAAGACCAGCCGAGGCTTCTTGGGTGTGTTCCCTCTATCCTTGCCGTGCTCCTGTTCTTTCCTCTTGCACGCTGCAAGAAAGGGGAGCACAGTTAGAGAGGGCTGCCAGAGTGGTGGGTGGGAGCACAGCAGGGCAAATTAGGGAAAAAGGACTGTTGATGCCAGCTTCTGAATTTGGACAGGACGTGGGACATTTACATCTCTAACTCATTATAAACTATTACAAATATAAGGAATAAAAGTTAGAAAATATTTTTGTTGTTGTCTGTTAAAACTCAGCAAATGTTATTACTGTGAATTTACATTTTGATACTACCTGTTAGTACTGAGAATTTAACTATTTAATATCTCTAAGAAGTAGAGTGGAATTTCAGGGGACTCTAAAGTGAACTTTGGTCACACTTTCCACCATTATTAGATGCTTTCAATCCATTTTTGTAGCTTTTTGTTGACTGAGAGTTAAGGAACTGTGAGAAAGCAGGATGCTACTACAGTCTTACAGGCCAAATGAATTCTGAACAAAATAAACATGTTTTGTCATGAAAAACAATGGTATAGAAAATATTCTTTATAGAATTGCTCCTCATTTCATCTATCATCCCTTCTTTCCCTTTCAGAACGTTGTTTTGCTCTACATTAATAAAAGGTGCTTGCAATTTGCAATCTGCCTCCCAGAGTATCTTCCAGGCAGGATCTGATGGGATGTGAGGGAGACTCCCAGATCCCTCTGTCAGCCTTTGACTGTCTGCCATCTCATCTTAGCATTTTGCTAGGATAAAAGCTTCCTTGGGAGGACAGATTCCTCTGTCAAACTTTCAAAGTTGTCTGAAGCTGTCTGTTTCCCTTCATTCTCTAACAATGTTCTTTAGTTCTGATTGAGAGATGTGTTTCTGAAGGTAACATGAATGTTCTTTCTCTGGGTCTGTCTAGTCCTCGCTCCTGTGGAGATCAGTACTGACTACATGAAGAATTTTGTGCAGTATCTCTACTTACACCACGATTATTGGAATGAAAACAACAAATTACTTTGCCAAGGTTCTTTCTACAACTTGTATTGTACCAAGAGCCAGCCCTGGCGTGAGGGATTCATTGCTCGTGGGAGATATAAAAACAGTCATCCACCTTTTGTACCTGAGAAATAGGAACTGCACAGATCAGGAGCCAGGAGCTGTGTGGGCTCCTTCTGCTGGCCCAGGCAGGGACAAGGCACTGGTGGCTCAGGCCCCTCTGAGGAGAGGCTTTGAAAAGGTCCCTAACAATATATATTCCAGCCACATACTCTCTCCTGAGAAATCACACATCAATCAAATAGACTGGGCTGCCAAGCTCATGTCTCCTACAGGTATTTTTATCTGAAAACCTTTGAAGAACACTTTGAAGTTACATCCTGACCTCTAAACCACTGTGGAGCTTCTGGGCTAAAAACCAGGTTTCCTGATGCATGTGAAGCCAAACTGCTGAATTCACTGTGGGGATTGGCTCCTGCTGAAACAATCTGCATCCCCACTGGAGGCTGACATGGGCAAATCAAGGGTTAAAAATGCTTTTGCAAGAGTGGTCTGTTATTTACTGCCACATATTCAGAATGAGGATACCAACAGCATCTCAGTCTTTTATATATGTCTGACCATTTGATAATCAGAAGTTCCTGGGAAAGCAACTGCAGGAACTCAGCTTTACAACAGCCTCAGCCTCCAGCTCCGACTGCCCCTGCTAACAGGCTCAGGCAGAAAAGACAAACCAGGTGCAGACAACATTTGCTGTGCTTCATTTCTGCTCATGCTGCTTTATACCTCCCTTTTTCAAAGGCTACACAAATTCCATCTTCTGCCTAGATACTCCATCCAGATCATAATTTGTCACAAAATCCTAATGGCACAGCTAGCGTGATCCAAGTCAGTGCTGTGCAATGCTTCAGTGTGAATCATCACATCACAAATGACAGCCACAGCAGTAGGTGCAGAGCCAGCTCAATTAGTGATGGGAGCCTCTGGGGCTTCGATCACAAGCTGCTACATGAGCTCTCTGAAATAGCAGGGAATAACAAAAAAACAACCATCTATTGGGAAACTGGCTTGCATAACGCATTGTCCTCCTGAACTTGCGCTCATTTCTTGAAATGTAGTATTCCTGAACAATTATTTCCATAGACAGTGTCCCAAGAGTTACAACATACCTTGTTCCTCAACTTTAATTGTATCAAAACCCTCTTAATTAATGCTAGTGACCTCACAGAGGTAAGAAAAGAGCTCATTTCTAGGGAGAAAAAAAAGAAAACCTATCCAGTCTATGATACAAATAAGCCTATTTTAATTTTTTTGCAAATATTTTCAGCTCAACTTCCATTAACATTTGCCAGAGGCAGATTGAGGGCAAAAATTTCCCAACACACACAATTGTTCCAAAAGCCCTTGCACTGCCAGGCTCAGGTTGTGAGCAGCAGGAGTGGATACCACCTCATCTTCTGCCTTGTCCAGGCTCAGGAATATTAATAGCACTTAAAAATAAATAATAGTGATAATGAAAAACTGTAATAGGGTTTCCTTGCGATCGTTTTCCCTGCACTGGAGCCAATCAATTTTAATAATAAATTGTAGCTTCCAGCTTGCCAGAGAACAAATGCACACCACGGGATAAAATCTGTTCCAACAGGAGAGTAGATGCAGAGCAGACACAGAGATGGGCCTGGCAAGGTGGGGTGCCAGGCTCTCTGAGCCAGGCCATGCCCAGGCAGAGCAGCACACCCTAATGCCAGGGCTTCCCCTAATGCCCACTGAGGTCAGAGATGTCAGCTGAAATGGTTTTTTTGGAAAAACACCAGAGCCTGTCTTCACAGCGATTTATCACACACTCCATCTCTCTTTTATCTTACACAGCAGAAGATAATAACAGTAATTTGCACTGATGTCCTTCTTGTGCCCCTGCCCTTGAGCACTGTGAGAGGACCCTCTCCCAGAGCACAGACACTGGATTTAGGTGCTTTGCAGGGTGCTGGGCTCCCTGGAGGTGGGCACCTCCCCAGGACACACCTGCTGGCCCCCTGCCCTCACTGCCTGCTGCAGGAGCCCTGTTCTTTGTCTCCAGGGTGCCCCAGCTGAGCGATGCTCCATGTGATGCTTTTTGAAAAAGCCTTTAAGAAAATCTTGTTAAGAAAAAAGAAAAGCAGAGGATAAAGGAAGAGTCACCCTGACTCTGGCAACACACGTGCAGATATGACAATGTAATATTATCAGTGCCAGAAGGAGCCTTATAAATCCAGTCCTGAACTCTGGCCTCTCCAGTCACTTCCATCTTCCTCTGCCCTGAGCAACAGATATTTTTGACACTTGCAATTCTCCTGACACAACCCATCAATCTATTTTTGCCTCCCTTTGTTCCTTCTAAGTCACCCGAGGGATCTGGTCAAGTAAACTTGCCAGGCCCTGTAAGGTCTGTACCTGCCAGGGAGGCCCAGGTGTCTGGGCATGGAGCAGCAGTGGGCTCCCACCTCTGCAGCTCCACTGCCTGCTGACACCCCTCTGCAGCCCCCAGCTGCAGTTCTGCCCTGCCAGGGGTGGGAACAGGACCCTGTCCCTATGAAAATGTACTAATTGCATCTCTAGGTCGACACAGTGAAGAGGATGTTTTGCCTATCTGTGATACAGCTTTATTCAGTCAGTGTAAAAGTCAAGATTATAGTAAGCTCAGGTGTTAACCCTGATGCTTGATCTAATGTTTCATCCCTAGAGGGTGGATTTCTTTTTAAAATTGAAGGAAAAAACCCTGATTACTATACATGAATTTCATGAGAATTTGGTGTGCACACATGTGCCTTGCTGTTTCTGGCAAACTCCAGTTTTCCTTTCTAAAAAACAGAAGCAAAGAATAAAACTGGTGATGCTCTCAATAAACCTAATTTCCCAAGGGTTCTGGTTCGGCTTGTGAACATAATAAAATATCACCACAAGTTCTGCTGGCTGCTTTTCTGGACGGCTGTCACTGGAGCAGAGGGAACGACAATGGAAAATTTTACTTGGGCAAGCCCTGCCCCAAGCCCTGCGGCTACTTTGGTGTCAGGGGGCAACTCTCCCTGAGAGAGGCACTGCTCAGCTGGTGGCCACTGTGGTGCCAGCACAGAACAAGCTCTGACAGGGCATGGAGGGGTGCAGACACCGAGGCAGATGGTGGATTTGGGGTCTCAGAGAGCTGTGCCCTCACAGGCACAGCCAGGCCACAGCCACTATTGCTTGATGGCCACCAAGTGCCTGGTATGAGATTGTGTCTTTTACCCCTCCTCCTGCAAAAGACTTTTGGTTATCCCAACCTCATGTGTACAGGACTGTCATAAAGACATTAAAAAGCCCTTTTGGAAGTCTCTCTTTACATTTATTTTCTAATCTCTGCTGTGTCAGGTCTAGAAAGCTCAGCTACAGTCTGAACTGCATCCACCCAGGAATCCCTTTCCAAATAATTTTCTTCCAGTTTTGAAACATCACACAGTATCCCATAACATGTGTGGAGAGTGAGAACTTCACTGGTATTGACTGGAGAATATCCTAAAGGATATTCTTGTGTAGGAGGCTCTACCTTCTGGTGGAGAAAGCAGCAGTATTTGCTTCCTCAGGAGGCTGAAACTGCTGGAGGACTTTGGCCATCTCAGACAGTTCTAATCACACTGGCTACAACAGCTCAGTGGAAACCAGTAGCCAAAAGCTTATGGTAAATTCATGGTGGCAATAACTCACAATAAAGTGTGATAAGTTACATCCTTATCATGTGAATAACACCTCTGGGGCATGCAGAGACACACGAACAACAGACCTCTCCCAATTATCAAAAACTTCATATTTGGGGGCATATGAAAACAAAATAAAAGGGCATAAGGAGACACAGGCTACCTGAGGGTCAGATGTCCCCACACGAACTAAACCCAAGCAAATCTGTTAGACCTGAATAATAACCACAACTGCTGGGTGACATTCACCCTGATACATCACAGTTTAGTGGTCCCTTGCACTGCCCCGGGTTCCTCAAAGGTGCTTGGGAAATGGAATTCCTCTGGAAAGGTGCTGTGTGAGACAGGCTCCACTCATGGAGGCAGCTCATGGCCATAAGCTCCCACTGCAGCAGGTCACAGACAGCACTGAGGCATGGGAGAGCATTCCCTCAGCTCCAGCCCACTGTGGGGTAGGCCCTGCACAGCTTGTCAGGGATGAAAGCCTACCTGTGTGACACAGGTTGCTCACCAAAGCTTTGTCCTTTCAGCTGAAAAGAGCATGGCCTACTCTGAAATGTGAGCCCACATTAAATTCTTTCTTTTTAATCCTGGCATTATTCAGCATTTGGCACTTGTTTCTCTAGTGATTCGTATTTATGCTTATTCAGGGTGTAGGTGTCTCCATCTGCCCAAAGATCTTTTGATTTGTGTCTCATTTGTCTGCCATAAATCCAGGGAATACTCTTTTGTTGTTTCATAACATCAAAAGAGATGAAAATACGTGTGTGTATGGGAAGCACACAGGATGACATCACCCCACCAACATACACATCCCAGCTGAGCCAGAACGGTAAACATCTCACTCCTGGGCACTGTATTAAAATGAGTGACCTTAATTTGCTGCCCCTGGAATAATGAAGTGAATGTGACTGAGGAGTGCTGACTCAGCAGTTGGGGATTCAGGGGTTTACACAAACTCAGTGTTGATGGATCTGTAACCACTTCAGCAAACTGACATCACCATTACACAATGTGTTGCTAAGTGGATCAATCAGGGGAAAGCACCTGATTTCCCTGCGATATCATTTAAAGCAAATGTTAAAATTCTTTAGCTAGGTCTTTAGTTAACCATATTACTGTGACAAATATTTCTTAGCGGAGCATAAGTAATTAGAATTTAATCACTTAAACTGCATCTTAATTACCCCAAATGAATTGAAAGGACATTTAATAGCAAAGATTAAATTGCCTTAATGAACGATTTTTGCGACTACATCAATATTTTAACCGCGTCAGCCGGGTCCGGCCCCCGCCCCGCGCCGCAGCGGCACCGGCGGGCCTCGGCCGCGGGGGGGCGCCCGCTCCCCGCCACGGGAGCGCCGCGGGAGGAGCGCGGAGCGCAAGCGGGGCTCGGCTCCGCATCCCGCGCACCGCACCGCACCACATCTCACCGCACGGTACCGCGGGGCTCCGCTCCGCATCCCGCGCACCGCACCGTACCGCATCTCACCGCACGGTACCGCGGGGCTCCGCTCCGCATCCCGCGCACCGCACCGTACCGCATCTCACCGCACGGTACCGCGGGGCTCCGCTCCGCATCCCGCGCACCGCACCGCATCTCACCGCACGGTACCGCGGGGCTCCGCTCCGCATCCCGCGCACCGCACCGTACCGCATCTCACCGCACGGTACCGCGGGGCTCCGCTCCGCATCCCGCGCACCGCACCGCATCGCATAACACTGCACCGCACGGTACCGCATCCCACCGCACCGCGGGGCTCCGCACCACATCACATCCCACGGCACTGCATCCCACCGCACCCTACGGTGGGCCTCCGCACCGCATCCCATGGCACCGCACCGCACGGCACCACATCCCACCGCACCGCGGGGCTCCGCACCGCATCCCATGGCACCGTATCGCGCAGCACCGCATCCCACGGCGGGGATCGTACCACATCCCACCGCACCGCACCGCGGAGGCCGCACCCCACCGCAACCCATCGCGTGGCCCGAACCGCATCCCGCGGCACGGCATCACATCCCACTGTACCGCATCACATCCCATCCCACCGCATCCCATTGCACCGCAGGGACCACACCGCATCGCATCCCACCGCACCGCGAGGCTCCGCACCGCACCGCGGGCTGCCCCCCTAAGGCATCACACCACGCCGTGGGCTCTGCGCAGGACCATGGGCTCCTCACCCGCGCAGCCGCTCCGTACCGCACCAAGGCACGGCACCCCGCTGGGGAGAGCCAGCCGCTCCGTTCCGTTCCGTCCCGCTGCACTCCGCATAGCGCAAGCTGGAAAATGCCTCGTGCTCTGCTCTGCTCTGCTCCGCTCCGCTTATGCGCCGCGCCCCGCCTACGCGGGCCGGCCCACGCGGGCCGGGCAGCACCGCCCGCTGCGCACCTGGCCGTGCCCCTTCACACCCTCCGCGTGTCCCGCCCCCAGCCCGCCCCGGCAGCCCCGCCCCGCGGGACAGACCCCGCTGCGGAGCCGCACCCGGCCCGCTGGCCCCGGCTCCGAGCTGTGGGAGCGAATCCCCCCGCGGGCCTCCGCGGCGTTCGGGCGCTGACTCTGCGGTCAGGCTGGGTCATTCCGCCCCTCCCGCATCCCCAGGCAGAGACTTTGCTACAGCAGCCGAAAACTGAGTTTCTGAGCGGTGGAAACGACGTAGTCCGTCGCGAAACCTTCACTGCAATATTGAGTATCGCCAGATTCACTGAATCTGGTCGTTTCTCTGGTTCTGCTCCTGCCGGCTGCCGCTTCCCCTGCTCCAATTGTTAAGTTCTCCGTCAATTCCAATATATTCAAAATAACGAGATATGTTTCAAATAAAGGAGAAATGAGTCAGTGATGACATAAAGAAGTTCCTCCGGTTGAGGGGGACATGAGGGAAGCCGTTTGGCAGCCTGTCTGTGCGGGGGGAAACGGGGTTGCGGGCAACTCTCCCGCCTGCGGCTCAATTCTTATTTGACGGGTTTTTAATGCATGTGACAACGAGTGCAGAATTCTGCACCCTAAAAACATCCAAAACCTGATCCCGGGCTCACTTCAGTGGCTTTCTGCACCCAACCGTTTAGGAAGAGCCCCCTGTGCCATCCCGTTCACTACTTTCCTCCATGGGAAGCAGCAGCATTTCCAGCCCCTCCAGCCGCGCTTGGCGCCCCGCGGTGCTGCCCGCAGCCCTGCGGAACAGCAGCCGGCCATCGAGCTTTAATTCCGTTTGGGCTGCACGGAAAATGTCACCACTGAGGCTTCCTATCGCCCTAAAGTGAGGGTGGTGGGGGGGGATGAAAACTACTGTTCCGTTAATAAATAGTTCCTATAAATTAATCTTTCAGCATCATAAAACTGACTTCTTCTTAAGCAAAACGGCTCAAGTCAGCTGCGTTTCCAAAGAGAATCTGTCAGCATCGGTCACTTCTCTGTCCGGGTATGATTAATCCAGGTAGATTTATGTCTGAAACGCGAATCTACATTTATCGATTTGATCATGGAAGCGCCCGACACGCGGCCGTGCTGGGTCCCGGCCGGTCCTCAGGAAAAACTCCCCTCGATGCCTGTAGTCGTCAGGTGAAATTCACCAGCACCTCAGCAACAGCTCCTACGTTTTTCAGTCACCTTAGAACTCCCGGAGTTCTCGTCCCTCGTGTGGAGTTTATGCGGACCCTTCGGCTACACGGGCAGGGGAAGGCTGCCTGAGGCAGAGCCGGAGCGGTGGTTTAATGCCGGTACAGGCAAAGCCAGGCACCGAAGCGCAGCTGGCCTATGGATTTCCAGATGATTTTGTCGCAATCTGATCATCACGCTCCTTCCTGGCTATGTAAAAGGCAGATCGCACGTGCCAGAACCCAGCTAAGCACCGACAGGAGCACGGGCTCCCTACCGGCGTCACCTGCAGCGGGCACAATCCTGGTGCCACGCACCTCTCCTCTCCTCCTGGGGCATCCCGACCCCTGAGGCTGAGTTACCGTGCTGGGGGAAGCTCGCTTCCCCTCTGGCCACGCAGTTCGAAGGCACTCATGCCCAAAAGAGGTGCCCCCGGGGCTCTGCCCTGCCGGGAGCCGAGCCGCCCCCGCCGCGGGCAGCCCGTGCACTCGGCCCGGCGCCCGCCGCAGCACCGCGGCACTAATTGCCGGCTGCAGCTACGTACAATCGATGCGGTGCTGCTCCCCATCGGGGTCGACAGCCGTGGGGAGGCTCAGCAAGCACCTGCGCCCGGGCGGCCTCGTCCATGAGCCGGGAGGGGGCTGGCCCGGCCCCGGCGCGCCGCGGGGCTCGTCCGGGAGCGGGGCCGCCCGGGCGGAGGCGGAGCTGGGGCCGGGCCCGGCGGGCGGTCGCTGTTCGTGGTGCTGAAGGCCAGCGGGGCCTCACTCGTCCCGCGCTTGCGGGGAACGAGAGGACGGAGCCGGCCCGGTGGCGGCGGGGGCCCTCCGCTTCCAGCGCTCCCCGGAGCCGCCGCCGCTGCCCGGTGCGGGCGGGTGCCCGTGCCGGCGGGGCCGCTCCCGCCCGCCGGCGGTCAGTAGATGGCGCAGAACCCCCGGGAACCGAGGGGCGACCAGCGAGGGCTGCGGACGGTCCCATCGGTCGGGGCGGGCACCGCGCCCGCAGCCCGGCTGTGTGACCCGGGGCGGCCCCGGCGGCACCCACGGACGGCACCCGCCCTGTTTTGAGGCTGTTTGATTCAAACGGCAGCGAGGGTGGGAGCGGGCACGGCCCTCGGGTGCCGCCCCGCCACGCGGCGGTAATTAAAACAAACAAACAGCCGGGCGAACGCACGCACGAACAAACGGCGGGGCCGAGCCGCGCCGAGGGGCGGGGGCTCTGCCAGGACGGGCGCGGGGCGGGCCCGGCCCGGTGCGGAGGAACGCGGCTCGCCCGGCCCCGCTCCTCCTCCCGCTGGGCAAACATTAACGAAGGGCAAACGCGGCTGTAAATCAATCCCGCCGAAGGACACGGCCGGCAAACAAGCGCGCCCCAGCGCTGCCCCAGCTGCGCACCGGGCACGACTGCTCTGGGTGCTCTCCTACCCTCCGATCCCTCCGGGACAGAGCCCCTCGCCTCGGCCCAGGCAGCAGCAGCGCGGCCGCTGTCACGGCCGAGCCAGGCCCGGGTTGTGCCCGTCCGGGCGGCCCGCAGGGTCGGGAGGGGCAGGGCCTCTCCCCCGGGACCGGTCCGCGCTCGGAGTGTCGCCGGTGAAGGCCCCGGTCGATGCCCCCCGCCTCCCTGATGCAAACGCCTTTATGCAAAGTGCCCGCAGGGTAAATATTAAACAGCCCCTAATGAGGCCACCGGGGCCGGGGCGGCCCAGACCTTCCCGGTGCGCTCGGGGGCGGCGGCGGGCGAGAGGTGCAAACGGCGTCATTAGATTTCATATTTAATGTGGAAAACGCTCTGATTACTCCATCGATTTCTTTACAGTTAATTTGGCGAGAATTTCTCGCCGGCTTCCCAAGGCTTCAGATTAGCCGGGATTCACACTGGGAGGGAGAAAGGATAAGAGGAGGGGAGGAAAAGAGGTGCAGCTATGAAAAATAGCAGTCAGGTCGCGGGCAAACATGGAGCAGCTTTGGAGGGACGGGCCTGTCCCCTCCTGAGAGCCGCGGGCGAGAGCGGGTTCCCCACGGCGTCTCTCGCTGCTGACCCGCTCGGGGAGCCCCCACGGGGGAACCTTCGGGACGAGCCCGCTCAGAGGGCGCCCATCGGCAAAGGACCCCCTCCGGCAGTCGGTTCTAAGGAACCGCGGGCTCTCTTACGCTCCTCTGGCGCCTTCACAAAATGTGTTTCTGCCGCGTTTTCCCCGGCCGCTACCCTTCCTCCCGAGCGGCGGGCCCGAGCGAGGCCGGCGGGCAGTCGCAGTTCCAACAATGAATGGCTCGAAGCAGATTATTTTTTCCTGAACAAGACAAAGTCGGGTTTTTTTTTTCTTCTTTTATCCTCTCCTGTTTCCTCTTTCTCACACACACGGAAAAAAAAATCCAACAAACTGAAATGAATTCAGCCTTATATCCCAGCAGGCTGCAGAAGGGATGTACTTTTTCTTTTAATTGTATTTATTTTTTCGGCGTCCGTTCACTGCCCTTCCAAATGTCAATGAAGGCGAGGGAGAGGGAGGGAAGACTAACAGAGAGACAGTCAAATAGATAAATATTCAGTGATAGAGAGGAGAGAGAGAGTGGGACAGACAAAGGAAAAAAGAACAGAGAAGAGAAGGGAGATGGGATGAATAAGATGGAGGCTGGAAGAGGTCAGCTTTGCAATTAGCAGTTCTGCTTACATTTCAAGAGACAGCCCAGGAAGTGTCAAGACCTCAATCCTGCTTCCATGTAACTACCAATTTTTCTTCTATTTGTCGGAGCTTCTGTAATCTGGGAGGTAGGAATCCCCCAGGGACGGCTGGAAGGGGCAAATACTCAAGATAAAGTGCAAGGCGAGACCGCGAGGCCTAAAATAAGCAGGCTGCATCCCCCTCACTGCCTCCCGGTTGTTGTCTGCAGGAAATCAGAAAGGGAAGAAATGAAGGCGGCTCTGGGTATTTATCTACTTGATAATTCTCTAAACGCCCGGGAGTGAGTTATAATTTGGACGTGAAATTTAATTTGCGTCGGCCGCAGTAATTTATGTTATTTTGAATTGATGTTCATACATCAATATCAATCGGGGCAGATTTTTACCACTTAGTAAGATCATCACACATTTAAAACCTGCACAAAATAAAATCGATACTTTATGCATTTACAGCCGTTCGCCGGCAGCGCGGCGCGGAGGGGCGCGGAAGGGCGCGCAGGCTGCGCGGGGCGGAGCGGGGGCCCCGGGACCGCCCCACGGACGGGGACGCAGCTCTATGCAAATGCCCACGTGCTGCCGGCGCCCGGGTGGGCAGCGCCCGGCGAGGCCCGGAGCCCCCGGTACGCGGGGAGAGCTCTGCAGGCCCGGCCCGGAGCCCCCGGTACGCGGGGAGAGTTCTGCGGGCCCGGCCCGGTGCGGGCGGTACAGCCCGACCCTCCGGTGCTGCCAGCCCCTCTCGGCCCCGGGGAAGCTGTTTCTGTAAGGTGCCAGCTTTGGGGTTTCATCGGAAAGGGAAGGCGGAATAATGAGGCTTTGTCTCTCTAACGGGATTACCGGGATCCGTTTATGAGAGGGCAGCGCTGAGGTGGCTGGAAGAAGGGGCGGTCTGGGGGCAGCAGCGAACAATGGGACCCTCCGGACCCGGCAGCTGGGCAGAGCACGGCCGCCTCCCTCCTTCCCTGCCTCCCTCCCGGCCTGCAGCAGCCGGGGCTGGCAGAGCTTCCCGGCCGGCAGCGCCAGGGAAGGGATGCCAGCAGGCTCCGAATCGAGGGGTTGTTTCCAGTATCGATCTATGCAAATGAGGGGAGATTCAGGTCGACCAAATTGTCGTAAAACCACGCTCCAAATCGAAGAAAGTTCGCCTTAGCAATCGTTACGGGGATACTGGAAACACAAACTCCATCCTCCTCTCCTGGGTAGCACCAGCAAGACGAGGGTTTTTCGCTGGTGGGGTGGCTGCTGAGAAAGGGAAGGCGGAAAGGGCAATTCTGAGAGCTCAGACCTTTGAAACCGACTCCGCAGGAGTGGAAGCCAAAGAGAGCAACGTCCTCCCACCGGCGGGCACCTAAGGGCCAGCTTCAGCGGGGAGGGAGGCCCTGCCCCGGACCCCTCCTAGCCCTGCTTTAGGTTTCTGGAACAAGGTGGTTGACTGAAAACAGGCACGGAGTACGGTGATGGCCCAGCCGCGTCCCTGCACACCCGGGGAACGCTCTCAAGTTCTCACCGTCTCGGTAGTCGAAAGCGCAAGACCCGTTGTGCTTTTGAAAGGAGAAAGATTTGGCCCTTCCCTTATTTTTGTCCGTGAAACGGATCAGTGACCCTGGCTCCAACTCGGATTGACTGTCTTGCGTTCTCCAGGGACAAATTAATGGAGACCTATCACTTAATTAACAAACCCTCACTCACGGTATATTAAAGCCGGGCTCTGCACCCGGAGCGTAGACGGGAGGGTTTGGGGAGGCGGCAGAGCACAGGTTCGGGCCGGGACGGCCATCTCTGAGCAGACAATACGGGACCCGCTTGGGAGCACCCCGGGCAGCAAGCACCGGCAGCGGGGCGAGGCTGCGGGGCAGCGGAGCCACGACACGGCCGGTTTGTGTCACGCAGAGACATCCACGCGAAACTCAAAGTGCGCGGCCTAATGATAACTACAACCAGTTAAAAAAAAAAAATAAATGAAATCCAACGATTTTAGCCACCAGCATTTCTCAGGCACCGCTCACCCGCCGGGCTCGGCTCATTCGAACCAAACGCGTGTCCCAGTTCACCCAGCCCCAGCGGGACGGGGGCCCCGAGCCCCGCCGCGACCTGAGCCCACCGCCCCACACACAAAGCAGAGGCACCGACTCCTCTCGGCGGCGCATTACCGGGGCTCCCCCGTACCCTGTCCCTGGGCCCGGTTCAGTCGCCAATTCAAGCATTTCCGCCTCGCCCTCCGCGCTCCGGGCAGCGCTGCCGCCGGCCGGCGCGGCTTTCGGCGGCGTCCCGCTACCGGGCGCGCTGGGCGTTCTGCCCGCGGCCGGCGAGCCTGGTCCGGGGAACGGGGAGAGCCGGGGCGCCGCACTGCGCTGCCCGAGCCCCGAGCCCCAAGCCCCGAGCCCCGGCTCGGCATTGTCTGGGCGCGGCGCGGAGGAACCGGACAGTGCCAGGAGAGGGAGAGGAGAAGGGAGAGAAATGGAGTGGCGGAGCGGGGATCGGTGCTGCTCTTCAGGGACGGGCAGGGACCGGGGCGGCCTGCCCAGGCCCGAGGCCCCGCTCTGCCGCTGCCGTGCCCCGAACACCCCGCAGTGGGCTCACCTGCAAGCCGCAGAGCAGACATCCGCTGAAACTCCGGCTCCTGGAGCCACTTCCACATTCTGCGGAAGGTCTCCCGGCCGGATTTGAGCTTGCTCCAGGGCTTGGGGTTCCTCAGCAGGTCTGAGAGCGTCCCTTGAGAGCGGCACAGCACCCTCTGGGCGAAGATAGCCTGGGGGATGCTGTACCGCTTGAGCTCGGTGGTGATCCTCTGAGCTACTTCTTTGGTATTGATTTCTTCCATTTGCCCTGAATTACTTCCACTGTTGACCTGCGAACCAGTTACAGAAGGGTTTTGCTCCCTGGCAGAGCCCAGGATCTGCCCGTGGCTCTGGGCATTCAGGTGGGCATGGGGGTGGTGTGGGATCCCGTTGATAGGCACCATGCCAGCGGAGGTGGGGGTGAGGTGTTGGTCGCCATGCCTGGCTAACATGGCAGGGTGGTGGGCTTCAAATCCGTTTGGGGTGAGCATTTTCTCGGCGGGCATGGTGGCACTGGGATGAGCGTAGTGGGGAAGCCCTTGCTGGGAGTTGTGGATGCTCCCCAGGCCCGATCCAGACAACGGAGAGAGGCTCTGCCCCATGCCGGTAACATCCTTGTGGTACGGGGTGTAGAGATTGTTCATAGACGCCAGACCCCTCTCGTCCCGCATGAGCGTGAAGCTGCCGCTCACGTTGCCCGGTATCCGCTGGTGGGGATGGTGATGGTGGTGATGGTGGTGGTGGTGGTGAGGGAACTTGTCCGAGACCGTCGAGATGGGAGGTAGAGGCTGCAGAGGGGTTAACGTGGTGTAGGTGCTGCTCATGCTCATGCCGGGGGGTGTCTCGCAGGCCATGGTCATGGTGGGGTGCAGGGGGCCGGTCAGGGCGTGCTCGGGCGGCCGGTGGTGGTGGTGGTAGTCGCCGCCGTCGAGGATGGACGCCATGCCCATGGAGCGCGGGTGGGCCGGCAGGTGGCTGCCGCGGTGGGCCACCGCGCTCCGGTGGTGGGGGCTGCCGCTCATCAGGTCGGCGGCGGCGGGCACCGGCTCATGGCTCACCCCGTGCAGATCGCCGATGTTCTCCATCGCCAGCTGCGCGTTCATCGTCGGCCGTGCGGGCGGCGGGACCGCACATCTATCTGGTGGGCGGCGGGGCGTCCCGGAGCTCTTGGCGGCGGCCGGTTGCTCCCGCGGGCCGGCGGCGGCGGGCGAGCGCTGCGGGCTGGTGGTGGCGGTGCTGCTGCTGCTGCTGTTGCTGCCGGGGCTGCTGGCTTTCCCGGTTTCGGTTGGTTCGGTTTTTTTTTTTTTTTTCCCTTTTAATTTTATTTCGTGGCAATGTATTTATTTGTTTTTTCCCGCTGCTGGCTGGCGCCGCCGGGCCGGTCCTAGGGCCGCCGCTCCCTCAGGCCGGGCCCCGCAGCCGCGGCCGCGGCGGGTGTGTGGCCGCGTCCCTCGCCATCCCCAGCCATGGCTCTGTCTCTGTCTCTGCCCCGCGCTCCGGCTCCGCTCCGTGCTGCAGCGCCGCCGCCGCCCGCACCGCGCATGCGCGCGGCGCCCCCGCCCGCCCCGCCCCGCCCCGTGACGTCAGCGCTGCTATTAAGCGGGCGAGCCCCGCGCGGCGGCGCCCAGAGCTGGCGGTGGTGCTGCCGCTGCTGCCCCGGGCCCGCTGCCCCCGCCCCGGGCACAAAGGGCCCAGAGCCCGCCCCCGCTGCCGGCCAGGGACACCCGCCCCGCCCCTTCGGTGACTCCGCGTTTTCCGTGAGCGCGGAGCCTCCTCACCGGGAGCTTCCGGAGGTGACACCGGACCGCCCTGCCCCGCGGGCCGTGCCCCCCGTGTCCCCCGCACTCCCCGCCGTATGTGCCCACGCTGTCCCGGTATCGCTCCTCTCAGGTGCCCTGCGGGGAAACTTCCCGTTCCCCGGCCTGGGGATGGGCGGTGGGAGCCGCACGGCGCCGCGTCCCGAGGCCGGCCCCGCGGCTCAGCTCCCGCACGCCCTCCGCCAGCCCTCCCGGGGGTGCCGCGGGTCCGGCCGGGCGGTGCCATGGGGAGGGACGCCCCCCTGCAGCCCCCGCCGGGGACCCCGGGCGTGCCCGTCAGTGCAAGGCGAGCATATGTCCCGAGGCGCCCAGCAGCCGGACATGCCGCTGGTTTTCTTTTATTTTTTTTCTTCAAAAAGAAAGAAAAGGAGGCGGAGGAGAAAGAACAAGCGAGCTCACCCGCCGGCCCCCCTCGTTAGCTAAGGTGCCTTTATGCTGGAAGAAAGGGCAGATGTGCCTATTGTTCGCCCATTAACAATAACGAACCACGCCGGGCAGAGTGCAGCGTGTGCGCGGCGCCGAGCGGCGGGAGGGACGGGCCGAGCCGAGCCGAGCCGCGGGAGAGCCGCGGGGCCGCAGCCGGGCGGCACCGGGCCGGCAGCGCACAAAGGCCGCCGCCGCTTCCCCCCGCACTGCTGTCGTGGACCGCGGTTGCTCTCGGCACCCTGCGGAGCCGCCTGTCCCCATCCCCATCCCCTGGCCAGGCCTAGGGACAGCGAGCGGATCTGCCCCGCGCTGGGGCTCAGACCGGACCCCGGTGTCTTTTCCATGGAGCGGGGATAGGAGCTGAGCACCAGTCCTGGCAAAGCCTGCACCGGCGGCACGCAGAGCGGGGCTGAGCCGCTGCGTCCCGCGGGACCCGTGCAGGGCTCTGTGCGGGGCCGCTCTCACCCTCCTGCGCTCCGCTGAGAGCTCCGAGACCCCTTCCCTGCTAGGAGGCAGGAGTCGCTGCCAGCGGCCCCCAGGGAACGCAGGGACAGAGACAGGAGCCGCTCCTGGGGCAGAATCCCCCTGGCAGCGAGTTAAAGTCAGCCCCTGGGGTTGCTTTTCTCGGAGTTATTGCCATAACTTTACGGACAGGGCCTGCCGAGAGTCCCCTCGGTGCGAGGGGATGGGCACAGCTCGGGGTCCCGTGGGGTCTCACTGTTCTCCGGTTCACCGAGGCAGCGAGACCTCTCGCCCCGCGCTTTGAGCCCAAAGTACCGCACCAGCGGCCTCGGGGCCTCGGCTCGGAGCCCCATGGCCGGAGCCAGGCCTGGCCCCGCTCCGTCCCTGCTGCCCGTCCCCAACGCCCGCGGGAGCAGGTGCGGCCCCGCCGCGGGGTGCGGACCGTGCCTCGCACGCGTCTGGCCCGTCCTCCCGCACCCCCGCCCCGCAACGGGACCCGGAGCTGAGCGGGAGCCCCGGTGCCTCCCGCACTCCTGGGCGCTCACAGGACCGTGCCCCGGGAGCCCCCGGTGCTCGCACTCCTGGGCGCTCACGGGACCGTGCCCCGGGACCGGCCCCGAGCGTGGCTGCGGGTGCACAGCCTGCGTGTGCCTGCGCTGGGAGCTCAAAAACCACCAGGCGCTGGGAGGCTCGCAGGAAACTTTTAGATTCTCAGCTATCGTCCGCCTGGGTGTTGCGTTTATGGCCCTGCAAGCGAGTATACTTTTCGCCTCTGTAAATTCAGAATTTCCACAGTGGTTTCATGTATTTCCCAAAGTTAACATACATACACACATACATACAAACACTTTTAAGAATTCTGAGCTACTGAACCCCGTCTCCGAAAGAAATCCATTGCTCACTACCGTTAATTTTCCCTGGGCACAAGGAGTTCTCCGTATTTTATTTTGTGCTAAAAAAATCCCACGTACAGATCCCGCACTGTTCCTGCCACCCCAGCCACCCCCAGTCCTAAACGCTTCCACAACTCTCTAAATTTTTGTAACGTTAACGCTGACAGTATCTCCATTTCTGATAGCAAGGAATAGGCAAGGAAATGTATATCTGCCAAAGAAGAAAAAATAAACTTGAAACCTAATCAATGACCTCAGAAAATGTTTAGGATGATATAAAATAAAATACAATAGAATACAAAAATAAAATACAATAAAATACAGTAATAAAATAAAACGATCGAGAACGTTTTGAGACCGAAGTGAACAGCTGTGATTGTTTCCCAAGCCAACGCAAGGTGATGTCACAGATCTAATCGAAACATTGTCAGCTTCTTCATTATCAATATCTGTACACAATTTACAGTTTAATTAAAAATATTTAATCTCCGTGTATTTAGCGATTAGTTATCAGAGCAAACGTCACAGCGAATATGTTACTTCCTCGAGTTTGTAGGAAATTGCAACATCCAATTTTTCTTCAAGAAATGAGTATAAACCCGACCGCTAACAATTTGGAGAGTCCTGCGACACGCCGGCCTCCGTCGAGGTTCAATATCTAACCTTAGAAAAGAGTGGCCGTATAAACGCAGCCAGCTGCCCCCAGCCCTACGTGCATCTTTTATTTTTAAAATATTTTTTCCGTTACTCTGGGGTGACCCAAGGACGAAGTGCGCAAAAGCCGCCGGCGGGGAGGACAGAGCAGCACCTCAGGCCCGACCACCCCGGTCCCGTCTCAGCTGCAGGGTGCCCCGGGAGCCCGGGATGGCTTGCAGAAGCCCGGGACAGGGCAGACGAGGCCGGTACACTCCCCCAGCCTCCCTTCTCCGCCGTCGGGGGTGCCGTGCGTGGGCTCCCCTCGTCGCGGAGCCCGGCGCGGTTCTCCCGCGGAGCTTCCCGCCCCACTGGCGAAGGGCGAGCGCCGGAGAGAGCTCATTTCGGTGCGCTAATCAATTACTGCTTGTGCAGTCAAGTACCATATATTTAACAGAATAATCGTTACCGCCCTTAAGTCTTTATTTGATCAGCAGATACTCGGAGCGGACTTAAAACGCAACTTTGCTTGTTTGAATTGCGTGGCGTGTGTGTGCTTTTTAAATCCGAGCTAATGACACCATGAAACGGCCGTAATCTCCCGCCTGACGCCAGCAAACACCGCGCGGGCACCGGGGCCCGCCCGACGTGGCGGCCCGGTCGGGGCAGCGACCACAGCGCGCTGCAACCGACCGGACACAATTGGTTTTCTTCCCTTTTTCTTTTCTTTTCTTCTCTCTCTCTCTTTTTTTTTTTTTTTTTTTTTCCTTTCTTTTCTTTCTTTTTTCCCCCCTTTAATTTATTTTTATTTGTATTACACTTTTCCACTTTGATTTTCTTTTAATGGCGTGTGAGGGGGCTGCCGCCGCCCGCGCCCTCCGCGCCTCCTGTGCGGTGACAGCTTGCGGCACCGGGTCCCCTCGCACGGGGAGCGTGTCAAAGGTGACGCTCGAAGGCTCCCAAAGCCAACAGCTGCCGGGGGGGATTAACTTTTCCAGACTTTCCCCTGTCGAGCTTCTTGGAAACTTGCTTGGCGACAAAAACATATACATCTGTCGGGGGCAGGCAGAGAACAGAGGGCTGCGCCGGCCGGGGCAGGTGGGGGAGGGCCCGGCTTTCAGGGGAAGCTGCGGCGCGGCGGGGGCTCGCTGCGGGTGCCCGCCCGGGGGGGTCCTGCCTTTCCCCCTCTCCCCCGGGCCCGCACTTCTGCCCGAGGGGAGCCTCGTGGAACGGCAGCGCGGTGGCTGAACTCGCTCCCAGCCGGCCCCTGCCACCCGCCTAAGGGCGCTGGGCTCTTCCCTTCTCCCCTCTGGAGCCCCCACGGTGGGGTCTGGCCGGCCGAAGGACGCGGAGCTGGGAGAGGGCACCGAGCGAGCCCGGGCGCTGCCCGACAGAGCCGCCGCGGTCCCTCTGCTGCCGCGCTCTCCCGCATCCCCCGGAGCAAACCGCAGCGCTTGTTAATGAAGGAACTTATGGAAGATTGCAAAACACCGTAAATAATTTAGCATGGTATTTCAGGAAAAAAAAATAGCTTTCTTAAATCATGTCCTCAATATAACTTGCAGACTTACAGTATGGCCCTGGTAAGTCTAAATTTTTAAAGTAGCAATACTCAAAGAGACAGAGATGTCTGTATTAATTATTTATCCGCTGGTGCCTTCCTTCGTTTCTAACTTATTATTAATTAGGCGCCTCTAGTCTTTCGCAGAGAGCTCCACAGAGCCAGTTGCAGCTTTAAATATGAATTAAAAGCAAATCCAAGCTACTGTAATGCGAAAATTATTCCGTGTCTTCTATGGCAGAGATGAATAGCTGCGCAAATCAATACTGTGAAGCTATGCTCCAAACGACAGGGTTATTGATAGCTTATATTAATGATGTTAATGATGGAAAAAGGAAAACAAGAACCCGACCAACTTATAAACTTTTTATCTGCTGAAACCCCGCAATCAAAAGGACAGGAGCATGAATTAAGGGGGCTGCAGATAATAAGAACATTATTTATGAAACTGGATAAATGACTTCTGATAGTTTGATGCGTTTGAACTCTACACTGCCGCCTTCTCGGAGGCAGGCTGGGACCGGCGGGGCGCTGCCCCTCGCCGGGGCGGCCCCCGGGCCCCAGGGGGATGTGCGGTCCATGCACGGTCCACGCACGATCCACGCACGATCCACGCACGGTACACGCGGTGGCGGCGCGGCGGGCGGCAACCCTGGGCTGTGGATCCTGCGAGGATGCCCCGGGAAACCCGCAGGAAAACCCTCCCGGGGCCAAAGGACGCTCCTCACGGGCACCGCCGCCAGCTGTGCCCGGCCGCTGGCCCGCGGAGGCTCCCCGGCACGGCCGGGCAGAGCTGGGGGGAACGGGAGGGAGGAGAGAGGGAAGGAGCCGCGCTCCTCCTCCCCAGGAGCCGCCGCCCACGGCGCTCCGCGGACCCGCGGGGCCGGGCCGAGCCTTACCGGCGGAGCCGGTGTTCGGGGGCAGCAGCCGCCGCCGGGGTCCGGCGTGGGTCCCGTCCCACGGCGGGGAGCCGCTGGCCCGGTGTCCCCTCCCTCACCGGGCCGAGCCAGGAGGGCTGCGGGGGCTCCTGCGCTCTCCACCGCCCCCGCCCCCACGGGTACCCCTAAACAGAAGTGATCTTTGGGGTCACAGCGGCGCGGGCTGTCCGAACCCATGGACGGGAACACAATGGGGATCAGCAGCGCTTTGGTGAACACTATTCTTTTGGGTCATTACTGGGGGAAAGGTGCTGTTAAATCCCCGCGGGTGCACGGAGGTGATGCTCTGCCAGGCCCCGGGAAGGGCACCTGGGCGCGCAGGCAGCACGTGGCTCCGAGCTAGCAATTAAGGCAGGGACACGTTTTAATCTGGCAGCGCTGCTCGCAGCGCCCTGGGTACTCAGCTGAGATCTTTATTAGTTACATGTAGGAGCGAATATAGCCCGTCACTTTTTTTTTATCCTTTTCTCCCCTTCCGCGGACGCTAGACCGTAGGTTCTGTAAAGTCTTCGCCTCTGTAATTATTCGTATTTGACATTTTTCCATGCAATGCTCTTCCTTTGCCTGTCCTAGCGCATTTTATAAAATTCTTTGTCTAGATGCCGTCTCAGATATACACGATCAATCTCATAGATAATTTCCCCCCGTACTTAAAAAACCTAATGGTTTAAGAAATACTTGTAAAAATATATTTTTGTAATTAGTATGTTTTAAAAAAGCTTCCGCCAGGAGAAAGTCGCACTTGTTTCCAAAAACAATTCACAGCAGATAGTGTAGAAATCACTTAATTCCTACAGAAATCAATGTGAAAATTAGATTTATTGGCTACTTACATTGTTAAAAATGACAAAGTGCTCCCTTTTATTTTCATAAAACCACAGAAGACCGAAAATCATTTAATAAAGAATCCACCTAGTTTAATTTCACTGTAGGTCTCTTGCATCGAAACCAATTCTTCGAGCCTCTCCCTCATAAACCTGCCTTCTATTCTAGTATTAAGAGCAAAAATAATATTCTCAAACAGAGTTAAAATAGTAGCATTTGTTTGCTGGCTGAAAAACCTTTCACGCCGTTAGCTGAAAGGGGTCATGTAAATAAAACAGGATCTGCGATCTCAAATCGTTTGGTGTTCTCTATTAGCCCCAAAGATTTGGTGATTTCTATTATTATTTTTTAAACAAAATTCCCCTTTTAAAAATATTTAATTAGTGTATTTCTAAAAAATGGGAGGGAGAAGGGAAGAGGAGAGCGAAGGGCCGCCTGGCTGCCGGCGCTGCCGGGCGTGTGGCTGCCGAGGCGGTGCGGGGCCGGCGGCGCGGCCGCTTCTGCTCCCGCTACTTGTTGGGTTTGACTGCGAGGGAACGAAGGCGGCGGGCAGGGACGGCGGGCAGCCCCCGAGCCCCGGGCAGCCCCCGAGCCCCGGCCGCTCCGCAGGGCCCGGCGCAAGCTGGGGGCGCGCTGCTTTCCCCCGAGCCCTTCTGCGCTCTCTTCGGCAGGGCCAGGGCGGGGGGAGCGCTCCGGGCCGGGTCGAGCCGGGCAGGGTTCGGGCAGCAGCCGCGGCCGGGCCGGGCCGGGCCGGGGACTCGGGCAGCACCCGCCCTCCCGTCCTGGCCGCTACGCGGCACCGCGCCTAACGCCGCCGGGATTTAGGATCCGCGCCCCGGCCTGGGAGAGCGTCGATAAAATTCT
Organism: Setophaga petechia; assembly: GCA_024362935.1. NCBI lineage: Eukaryota > Metazoa > Chordata > Aves > Passeriformes > Parulidae > Setophaga > Setophaga petechia. Next base: position 12,435,353 of record JANCRA010000016.1, read on the forward strand.
GCGTATCAAATGAGCAATCATTTGTTGTGGTTACGTGTTGGGTAATGAAAGATGTTAGCAGGATCAATAAAAATGAAAACACTTTTACTTACATCTTGAATTACTGTTTTAAGGAGTGAGCTGTGGTGATGCAACAAACCAGAGAAAGATCTACAACCATCAAATGTCTTCAAATGAAATCAAAATGAACGCGTGTCACCCTGGGCTCAGCCCCGGCCCCCGCCCGAAAGCTCTCCCTGTTCGTGCACCCTGCGAGGGCAGGGCCGGCCCGGGCCGGGCCCGGCTCCCCTTGGCCATGTCATCCCACCACGTCGGCTTATTTCTATTTCGAAAGAAAAATCAACTATCTTCCGGGGTGTCTAAAGGTCAAATAACAGGTCTCAGCCCGAGGCAAATGGGAATTTTAGAGGGACGAGGAGCCAGCCAGCTCCACGGTATCCTAAAAACTTTCCCTCAGCTGCCGCTAAATAATAAAATATCTACGCATCTCTATCGTTTATTCCCGCGTACAGCGACCCGGCAGGCACACGCTCGGGAATCCGTGCGACTGGGCTGTGCAGCGCACGAACCTGCGGAGGAACCTGCTCGCAATCGATCCCCCGACCCGCAATGGCCGTCGCAGCGCTGCTTAGCCCAGCTGAAATAAAAGCGGGGCCCTTATTAGCAGAAAATTATCGTCATCGATTTCGGGGACATTCACGGTGAATTTAGCAAAGAACGGCCCCAAACATGGAGGCTGCCGGTGCTCCGGGACCACTCCCGCTTTCGGACGCGCCGGCGGGCAGCGGCCGCAGCCTGCGCGGGGCTGCGCAGCGGCGGAGCGGGTGCGGAGCTGCCCGGTGCCTACGCGCGGGCCCCGCGCAAGAAGCGAGGGCCGCTCTGCAGGCGCGGAGGCTGCGGACGAGGCTCCCTCCCCCGCCTGCGCGCACCCCGATCCGCGGGCGCGGAGGAGGCCGCGGGCGCCGCTCGGGCCCCGCTCCGCTGTCGCTGCGCGGCCGCGGCCGCCCCGGCGCGCCCCGCCCCGCCCCGCCCGCCGGCCCCTCAGCCCGCGCCGTGCCCCGCTGGGCACGCTTACCCCGCCGTCCGCCGCACGCCGCCGGGACGGCCATCCGCTGAGGGCTCGCCTCCTAGATTTGTCCCTAGGAGGAGAAAACTCAAAGTAAAAAAAAAAAAAAAAAAATCTATCTGCATAATTTCAAATGAGAACGAGAGGAAGAAAAAGAAGAAGAAGGAAAAAACAAAGAAAAAAAAAAAGGCAACCGCCGTGGTTGCCACGCCAATCCCGTTAAAAAAAATAAAGCACCAAACCCTCACAAGGTGTAGGAGAGATCTTTTATTGGACCAACTTAAACGCAAGAATTTACAGCCAGAATTACACGATCTTCATCAGCCCAACAGGCACCAGAGGCAGAGGCACAGACAGCAATTTGTGTATTCCCTGGGTCTGCAGGAGCTGAGATGGTTTTGGTGGAGAAAGGGGATGGGAGAGAGGATAGACCCTCTTTCCCTCCAAAGAGCCTCAGTTTGTGGCTCAGGTAAAAATAAAAATAGGAAAAAGAAAAAAGAAAAAACCACAACGAAAAATCTCTTCAGCGCCCCATTTTGCTCCATCTTTAAGTCCAGTTCAGGATCAATTCTTTCCCTTACATCCCCAGCCATAAGCCAACAGCTTCCAGCTAAACCTTTTAAAGGTTAAAAGGAACAAAAATAGAAATAATAATCAAGGGGTTTTTCTTCTCCTCCTGCTTGTAGGACAGCGCATTTTGGTCAGTCTAGCCTTGCATTTAGGGATGCTACTTGCATTTGAATAGCTGCCTGGCTGGTTATGGATCGGGAGGCTATGAGAGGAATCAGTATGCAAATTGTTTCAGTTACAATCGAAGGGTTCGATCTGGAGAAGGTGCCTGAGCGGAAGTCGCTGTCAGCCAGCGGTGCATTAGGCTGCCATTGCCTCCGCCGTCTGGGCCTGCTCTCCCTTTCCCTCACCCTTTTTTATGCTTGTGTACAGGTTTCTCCGGCGGTAATTAAAACATACACACAAATCAGGGGCTGCTGCATATCACGTTGGTGCCTTTTGCAGGCTGCAGGCACAGGGAGAGGGGGAGTGGAGAGAATATATCGCCGTGCTGCTGGGGTTATTATTATGCAGCAAGGGTGAGGCGATCAGTGAAATAAAACATTTATAAATGGTTTCGTGCTTACAGTAGGAGAGGTGGGTTGTGAGGGGGGGGCGCCCGGGCGCTGATCACACAGTGCAGGCTGCAAATCGATAACCCTTTCCTTGTAATCCCAGTAATTGTGGGAATCACGGCTCTCCGTTAAAGGGACAGCGGGCTGCAGCGGGGGGCTGCGCTTGCACAGCCTCTGCTCCCCAGCGCCCAGCCCGGGCTGCCAGCCCCGCCTGCGGGGCAGCTGGCACGGCTAAGGGCACAGGGCAGGGCCACGCTGGCACCACCGAGCATTTCCACAGAGCCCTCCGTGGCTGCAGCGAGGCCCTTCCTGTCACCTGTGGCATCCTCCTCCCAGGGCAGGACAGGTCCAGAACCGCGGGTGGAGGCTCGGAGGGGAGCGAGGGGCTGTTCCCCGGGGGCACAGGCAGGGGAAGGGGCCGCCCACAGCTGTGCCTGCCCTGGCCAGGCTCCCTGTAGCTGCCCCATGTCCCCACGGAGCCCCGGCAGCTCAGCCCAGCTCCTTCCTCCGTCGGGCACTGCCAGGAGCAGCGGGAGGCCTTGGGCGCTCTGCACCGCACAGGTCTCCCCGGATTTAGTGCTATTTTGTCGTGTGGCAGAGGGATGAGAAGGACTGGCGGGGTGCTGGCTGGAATCAGGCCGGCGTGAGCTGCCCCTGCCCTGATTCCCTGGGCACTGCCCCGGTCCCCCAGGTGTGTGCCTGCGGCTCGGGGTGCCAGGCAGCCTCAGGGCCGGCCGGCGAGGGGGCTGCGTGGGCAGGAGCAGGGCCCCATGCCCCCGGCGCTCCTGCCCTCTCCCTGCCGCTGACCATCTGTCATTCAATTAGGGCTGGGAGGCAGCTGAGGGGCTGGGGGGAGCGGGGCTGGGGGTCAGCGACCCCGCGCACAACGGCCTGCTGCCTCGCCGACCGGGAGAAGTTCAAATGTTAAATGCTCTCCGGCCCCGGCTCATCCAGGGCACTCGCCTTTGGAGGCAGCCGAGGGGTGAAGGGCATCAGTCATTAGCACTTAGATTTCAGCTCCGAGGCTGACCCTGCCTTCTGTTGGGGGATTTTGGCCTGAAAAGCCTTAACCCTTCCAGGGCATCCCCCTCCCTCCTCCAGCCCGCACCCGGGTAGCCCCAGGCTGGTGCTGCCTGGCCGGGCTGCTCCGCACAGCTTTGGGGCTGCCCCCCTCGGGCAGGTGGGTTTGGGGGAGAGCAGGGATCCCTGCAGCCCTGCCCGCAGCCGCCGCTTCCCTGACCCCTGGAAAGGGCGAGGCAGGGCAACAAGTCAGCGGCAGCGGGAGCCAGGCTGCGGAGCCCCGCTGGACGCGGCACACGCGCCCTGCCCACCCACGGCTGCACCTCCTGCCGGGCCCCACAGCCCCGCTCCTTCCTACAAACACACCAGAACAAATTGATGAATTGAGTTTCCACTATGCTAATTTGGACATTATAAATATTTAACTATCAACCCTAGCAGCCAGCCAGAGAGGGCTCCTCTCTTCTTTACATGCCACTTAATCTAAAGTAAATGTTTGCCCCAGAAGTGGCTAGGGCAATCTGAGCATCTCATTCCCTGCCCCTGCCTCCCTCAGGGGAGCCCTGAGGGTACAAAAGGGGGTCTTGTCACGTTTGACTCCTTTTGCAGAGTCTCCCTGATAGCCTTCCTCCTTGTTTTGGATGTGTTAAGAAGCTCAGCTGAGGCAGAGATCGAGCTGTGGCTTCTGCCTAGGAGGATTCTGACACGGTGCCCCAAATCAGAGGTCTCTGGCCACATCACCTGACACTGGGCTTCTCTGCCTGGAGCAGATTTCACATGTATTCAGAGATGGAGAGATTTGAATCAGGAGAATGAAGAATGAGTTTTCATTCTCTTTCAATGAAAACAAATTCTCATGAAAACTCATGATATTTATAATTTCAGTGGGATTATACCTAGCAAGTGAACCCCTCTATGTCCTTCATTTCAAGGACAGATTGTATACCCCTCATGACATCAGCATTTGGTATGTTTGGTAGATTTTCATGTTTGATATACTTACTGTTTGCTGCTGAAGTGTAGTAATTTTCTCTTTCAACATGGTAACACATCACAAGTGTTAATGATCACAGAGCTTTGTTTTTCTGAAGGGCTTGAGCAGTTCTTTGGAAGTCTTGTCTGTAACAGTCTTGCAAGTTTTTCACCGTAGAGGCTGTGGAAGCCAAAGGAAATGTCACCTAGAGTAGTGCAGGGATTTGTGGGGCTCCAAACAGCTCATCTGGGGCTTGGGCTGGCATTTTTAAGGCATTTTCGTGGCAGCAGCTCACTCATATGATGGTAGGTCCTGGGAAGCTGCCTTTCTGTTCCTGAGCTCTGTTAATTTGTTAGTGAGAAGCTCAGGACATCTGTTACTTGTGCTGACTCAACCTCTCACCTGCTGGCAAAAAGTGAAGTTCTCCTCTAAAGAAGAGTGCCCAGGTGCTTTGGTACCTCCCTGGGGCAGACACGATGTACCCCTGTGAGCTCACATCCCTCCTGGCAGCCCTGACCAAGCACAGAGCATGGCATTAGACAAAGGCAAAAACTGGGCTAGATGTGTCCAGAAAACAAGAGAACAGCCATGGGTGTTATTAGTTGAGCATGCACAGGAACATGACATCAATCCCTACAGTAAAATACACAAGAACAGGAGATGATGCCTTGCCTGCAATGAACCTGCAAAGCTGTGTGGCCTCCCTCACAGCCTCCTCCCTCAGCTATGTACAAACACAGGGAATGCTGGTGTATTTTTGTGCTCTTTCCTTCTCCCCTGCCCAGGAGAAGCTGGCAGCAGGCCAGTGAGGTGCTGGGAGAAGGGACAGTGCAGCCCATGAGGGTGTAAAAGCAGGGTGGGTGCTGCACTGGAGATGTGAAACACCAGTTTGCTGTAGGGTCAGATATTGGATTACCAGCAAAAGTTGATCCCAGTCACATGACAGATCTTACATTTGTTGTCATAAAATCTATCATTATTTAATAGGCATGGAAATCAAATTCTTCTGTGGACTATGAAGCAAGAATCTTTTAAAAATGTCTGTTTACCACAACAGACAACATATTGATCATTAGTTTTGAGACCTCACAGATGATTCAGAGATGTGTGTGAACACAAGCTGGCAGCTTGCTTTGCTCTATTCACTGCTCAAAATCAAACCCCACCAACTGCCACACGCTCAGCTTTGCAATCAGGTAGATTCTAATTTCTTTACTTAAAGACTACTGTTTTGTTAAAGACAAATACCAAGAAAATCATAAAGAACCAACCTGCCTTCTGGTGATGCTGCTGTTTGCAGTGATACTGACAGGTATACACAGTGAGGAGACACTCCTGCCTTTTGCCACAGAAGAAAAACTGCCTTCTCTGAATGCAGCTGACCTGGTATTTACCACTGTGAACAGCCTCATCCATTTTGGCAGCACAAAGGGGCTGATCTCCTCGTGACTTGAGTCAATATAAATTTTTTCCCTGGTATTAGGGGCACTGGGATGGGTGGAAGGTGGACCAGGTTGCTTTATTCTTTGCAAAGCCTACAAGTACTGTTTCCATCCTTCAACCTCCCCATTTCTGCCTTGGGATCTCTGGATGAGAGTTGTGAGATGGAACTGAAAGGAAAAGCTGCAATGCTGGTGTGGAGCAGGTAGGAACCTGGCAGAACCTGCTGTCCTCCAGCCAGTGACAAAGGTGTGCCTGTCCCTGTGCCCTGGCAAGGCAGTCCAAGTCATGACAAAGGGCTCCGGGTAAGGATCATTAACAGCCAATCACTGACTTGTGGTTGGTACCAGATTTCCTGACAGACAAGGTAAGTCACCTCACATCGGTTGCTGTGGAGTGTTTGTAGATGTGTTTTTCCATCCCCATGAGTTGCCATGGCCCCGTGGTCCCCAGGCTGAGCCCCCCTGGCCCCAGCAGCCAGTGGCACCTCTGTGACACCCAGTGCTGAGCAGAGGAGGGGGAGCCAGCCCTATCTCCCTCTAGCTTTAGAACTAGCACAGTTTTTAATCTGTGCATATTTTAAGGTGTGGGGATCCCATAAATCCTTTCACATCTGGGATCACTTGTAATGGCCAGTGTCAGGAGTTTACAGAGGAGCTTTCCTAAGATCTAGTGCCCAGAATCAATAGCAGCTGCAATTCCAGCCAGGGGGATAGGCTGAATCCCGATTTGATTCTCAGGTGTTTTCAATTGTATTTCCAGCAAAAAATTACTGTTGTTAAGTGATTCTGCTGGTCTGGTCGTGCCTTTTGAAGTTGCCTTTATTTCTTTGAGCTCAGATTCCTTGAGATCCTCTAGGTGCTCCGTCCCCAAGCCTGCATGTATCTAATAAACCTGACAGCTTCCCAGCAGATGTCTCTATCTTCTTCATTTTCTCCTTTATCAAGGGGACAGACTTCACTGGAGAGTGCATCTCAGCAAGTGAGGCCATTGCAGGCTCTTCAGAGAGCTCCCAGAGGCCCAAGGCATCTACTCCAGCCATGAAAGAGCAAATGGACCTTGTGTAGCAAGGCACACATCCTGCAGCTCCCATTTCTTCATTCCTCCTTCCCTCTTGCCCTGGCATAGTGCCTCTGACAGATCAGCTCCCATCTGCCTGCAAGGATGCAGGCTGCTCTGGGGTGAACTTTGTGAGGTTTCAGCCACCCCAGCTCCCTATGGGGAACACCCCTCATCATTAACAGCATCCCCATTCCTGTTTGTGCTCTGCCTGGAGCAGCAGGAAAATGGAGTCTGGAGAAAAGGGCTCTGTTGTACAGCCTGCCTTTGGCCTTGGGCACAGGGTGCTGCCAGGACTGCTGGCTGGACTCTGCCCTCTCCATCAGGTGCTTCTGGGTCTGTGCTAAATCACAGGCAAGTTGGGGCCAGACTTCCCTTGGCTGTCCCTGTTTGCTCTGAACTGCCTACATCTGAATTCCTTGTGGGTGGAAGAAAGGAACATGGAGGTGATGGGCAGCATCTGTAATAGGAAATTGCTGTCTGCAGATGTGTGTGTGAAGGAAAGCCTGTGTCAGAAAATGGTATCAAGGGATAAATTCCACAAGTGAGTGAATCCATCTGAGTGTAAGACACAGGTTGTGCATTTTCCTCAAGAAGGAGCTGAACAGTTTCAAGGATATCAATCCATTTTATGAATGACATGGTTTCCCTAGCATTGCCTATGCTTACTCAGTAGGAGAGAAGACAACAGGCAAATAAACAGGTGTTTGGCCTATCTTGGACCAGGTTTTGAATCCTTTCTCCCTTTGCATTCAGCAGGAGCTATGCCGGCAGTTTTGCTTGAGTAAGAAGTTTGATTACATTCCTCTTTGGAAGGAGCAATGTGATAGTGTCCAAGCTGAAACACCTCCTGAAAAACACAACATTCTCTCCTGGCTGGCTCTGCAGGTGTGTGGTGTGCAGTGGAAGATGCTCCTGTTCTTTTAAAAAAAGGTTTTGCCTGTTGTCTACAATAGAAAGCAGCTTGTTACCACGTCTAAGCATAGAAATTTCTTCTGCCTTTGCTTTGCACAAATGGAAATCTGATTGCTCCTTCTAATCTTCCCCAGTACACCTGGTGTGTGAGGGACCAGTGACAACCCGGCCCTGATAAAGACTTCAAGAGTGCACCTATTATCTATACCCCAGAAAAACTCCCATCATGTGGGAATAGTTAAAAGTAGGAAAATATATAACAGGTCATCCATCTTTCAGCTGCACTCAGCCAGAGGTGGGAGCAGATTGACACAGCTGGGTGCAGCCATGCCCCAGAGCCTGCAAAGGCTGGCAGGCAGAGCTGCAGCTGGACAGAGCACAGCCTGCCCCCTTCCCTGCAAGCTGTTCATCTGCCAGGCCTGGCTGCCAGCTCTGGGGTGGCCAAAGCCCTGGGGCTGCTTTCTGCCAGGCGCACTCTGATGAGGCACTGAGCCCGAGGCTGGGTTTGGTTCCCTGTCCTGGAGGTGTGTGCAGTGATGTGACCTTTCCTTGGTGCAGCCCTGGCACTGTGCTGAGGCCAGGCCTGCTGGCAGAGGCAGGGAGCTGGCTGGTGCTGGGACAGGGCTCCTGGGCACTGCAGGCAGTGCCAGCCCTCCCTGCCAGCCAGACCTGGTGCTGCAGAGCAGCTGGGTGCTGAGCAGTGCAAGCCTTCATCTGTGCACTGTGCTCTGGGTGCTGGCTGTACACAGCGTCATTGTGGGCAGGGTGTAACCCCTGGCCCCCAGTGCACAAGGCTGCATGAAAACAATTAATCTTTTGGAGAGCAGTGAATGGAAACATTAGTGCCTCGACCCCTAACACAGGTGAGCACCACTGCCCAGCGTGAAGGTTTGTGTGCACAGAGAGCTTTTGCTGACTGCAAGCTTTTTCAGGCTTGTGGGTCTGTAAGAAAAGGCAGAGACAGATGGAGAAATGGATACAGAGATGCAGAGAAGCATTGCATTCTCCTGGACAAGCACTGAGAAAAGCCATTGTGTCCTGATGGGTGCAAGCTGCCCAGGGGGCTGGGAGAGGAGGGCAGCAAGCACCCCTTGCTCTGACCCCTGCTGTGGAAAAGGAAATGTGGCATGGCTGTTTGCTCCTGGCAGATAACCTGGAAGCCATCTAACAAATACCCCAGCTTCACCTATTATCCCAGGAGGAATCAACCATCTGCAGCTTTGCTAGCTGTGCTGGACAGGAAGGGATAGCTCATTAGCAATTTATACATTTGGTTTGTCTCCTAAAATGGATCTTTCCAGCAGCAGGGATGTGTCATTTCCCTGTTGGGATGCTCCTGCTTTCACAGTGCTGGCTCCCAGGCCAATCACTCTCAGCATGAGCTGAGCTCCCAGCGTATGTAAATGACGTAAATAAGCTGCAGGAGCAGGGTCACATAACTGTTTTGTTAGGTTCTGCCCTGTCAGCCCTATTTCACGGATCCTGCCAGAATATTAACATGTTTGCATATGTAAATGTGTTAAAGAGAGCATCAGCTGAGGGAATACATTAAACCCAGTCGTCCTTCCAAGTTGATTTAATCTGACAGCACCTCCATTAAAAAAATAAAAAGCATCAGTTTTCCTTTTGTGACTTGATGTACAGTAATTAGCTTGTTAGAGCAGGAAACACCTCCTTTCATAATTGATTTTGCACCCCTTTTACTTGGATATCTCTGACAAGCTGTTTCTTGCTCCCCAAGGACACCATCAGTACTTCCCATGTGTTTGGAATTTCATGAATGTGAATAATGAATATGATTTATCCCTCCCACACTCCCATGCACAGATAATATATGTAGCCAATTTGTGAACTGGACCTCACATCAGAAAGATTGGTGTCAAAGTATTAATAGTGTAGTGACCAAACGTGCACAGGAATCAGGGCCCAGCTAAGCAGAGATTTTCGGGGCATTAGTGAGGTGGGAACAGGTTGCACCACGTGTTTGTCACTGGGCAGGAAAGAAAGAATGAAGATTTTCTGAATGGTCCTGTGTATCTAAGTTAGCATGCCAAATTGGTTGCTTATTACAGCTGGCACAGTGCCTTAGTGGGCTAATGTGTTAATAATGTGTAATGTTTCTCTTAGGCAATGGCACCACTCTTCATTAGCACATCTCAAGCCCTGTCACTGCTGCTTAGCTCAACATTTTGTTTCTGATGTTCCAGCGAGGGTATTTGAAATCAGAGTTTCAGATCTGCTAATACATGTCACACACTCTTTAAAAATGGATTTTAAAAGGGCCTCAATAATTTTATGGCTACTAATAACATTTGTAGCTATGTGAGCTAAGCTAATGATAAGAGTAATCAAATTTCATGTTTCACGGCATAAAATGAGCAACTGTAGGGGTCAGGAAGGTATTCACTCCCTGCCCTCCTCCCCTGGGAACTCTGTCTTTTCCGGTTGGTTCAGTAGATGAGCAGTGTTTGGGACATGAAATAGCACAGTGCTGCAGGGAAGTCCAGGCCTTGCACTGTACATGGCAAGGATCTTCTCTGTAAGAATCAGAATTCTGGTTTCAGAGGGAAAATGGAGCAAAACATCTGGATGATACATTTGTTTCACACTGATTACCTCTCACTCAACCTCCAGTACATGGGGTTGAGTCTCCTCATTTTTGTGCCTCTTTACTCGAGTCCCCTGAACTTGGACATTTGAGCCTTATGTTTCTGAGAGGCCCCAGCACAGCCAGGTAATTCACATCTTTTCAATCAATAAAGGTGCTCGCTTAGACTTCCCTCAAATTTCTGTTTTCACTCGCTGTATTAGCAAGTTTGCTCTGAGCATTTCTTTAACACTGGGAGTAACTGAGAGGCGTGCCTGGAGCCACCAGCAAACACCTCCCCTGGCAGCTGCCCCTGCAGGATTGCAGTGCCCTGCCCTGGCCCACAGCCTGGCTGCAGCGTGCCCAGGTGCTGAGGGGCAGGGCTGGAGCCTGGAGACCGGCACTTGGCAGGGCAGCAAAGTGTTTAACTGCTGCCTGGCTTTGATAAAGGCTTCCCCTCCCTCTGCCAAATAGTGCCAAGAGCACTTCCTAGCACCCATACTTTTAGTGTGATGTGTTTTCTAAAGCCTTTTAGTGCATTGCCCCAGTGATGAGCCTAAAAGGACTCACTTAACACAATGCCTTACAAACCAGATTGGAGATGTGCTGAATAAAGTAACCCAGCAGAGACAGCCAAAAAGCTATCTGTGTTTTTTTGAACAGGAAAGCAGCTTTTATTTTTTAAAAAGCTATTTTCCAGAAAAACCTTGGCATCAGGCATTTTTTGAGGCTCAGAGTAGGTTGCCACGAGGAGGGGGCTTCTGGTACATCAGGGAACATAATGGGAAAGGCTGAAGTTAAAGAGCCTTTAATTGAGGCCTTCAGAATGGTAAGTATAACACTGCCTCTCTCTGTTTAGGGGATTTTGAGTATCTCTACCATCAAGGCTACATTTGTCTGTAGGATTAATCACTTTTTGATCCAGAGGGTTTAAGACAGACAGCTTACTAGGAATGTGCTGCATGGCTCTCCCAGGCTGGCAATTAGCTTTGTTTCTTCATATTGTCTTGTTTATTATAACCTTCTCCATCTCTTTTTTTTTTTTTCTGACCAACATGTTAATATACAAATTCATTTTTAATTCATTTTAATCTATTTTTAATCCATCTTTAACTGTGCAGAGGGTTTTTAATAAAGCCTCTGTGTCAAATACAGAAAATGAAAACTCCTGCTGCTGAGCAGATAGCTGATTTGTATATAGATGATACTGTAAAAAATCTTGGAAAAACTCAAAGACATAATTTTGCTCTATTTTAGGACTTTATCTCTAGACTGGCTGAGGTTCTCCTACTTGCTGGAAGACCCTCAAGAATCTGAATTATACCCATTACATTTGACCTGAATGCTAACAGGTTTTTTTGGACATTGTGTGTACCTCATATGAAAGAAAAAATATGTCAAGGTGGCTGTGTGTGGGCACCCACTCAGGTTCTTTCAGAGGCTCAGAAATGATCTCCTATCTCTTGATAGGCTCTTTTCCCCTGAATATCAATGGCCCTGAATGGCAGAGGAAGCACATACCCCTGTGTCCCATCACACAGCCTTTTCTCCATACTCCTGGTCCTTACAGGCAAGCACAGAAGATGGATGATGTCTTTACCTCCTTATCATGTGTGCTGTATGAATGAGAATGGACAAGCAGGAAACAGTCCTTGAGCTTGGACCAAAAATACCCCTGAATGCTGTGTTTGGGAGGCACCCATGTGAAGCTCTCAAATGGGATTGCACAGGTATGGGACCTGTGGGCTGACAGCAAATAACACAATACCAGGCAAAGCCCCCCCGGACCTGGCAGCTTGCTTTGGAGCTGGAAACAGCCCAAATATACTTGAATGCTACCTAAGGGCTTAGAGTTTTCCTGTTTCCAGAAGGGGCTTGGTCCTGAATCTGTAGGGTGGCCTTGGTTAATCAAGTTCACTGCTCTGCATCCATTTCCCCCCTGGGTACACACAGGAGTGATGCTGGCCACTTTGATCCAGCATTTTGCTCTACCCTGAGGACAAGCACAGTCTCAGGACTGAATATTGCTGTGTAGAACAGCACACAGTTGATGTAAGTACAGAGTCCCCAGCCAAAGCTTACTGACATACATGGGACTGCAATGAATTGACTTTGGTCAGTTTTGGATCAGATGCTCAAAGCTGTAAAATGTCTTTGACCTTATAACATCCCCAGTGTGAAGTTACTAGCAGGTCAGAACTAGATGCAGCACATACTGTGCTTTTCTGTCACAAACAGTTTGTCTTCTTTTTCCTTGGCTCTTCTTTTAATAAATGTAACTCCTTCTCCTATGGCTCAGGCATTGTGTTGAAGCACGCCGACAAATGTTCTCAGGTTTTAAAATATTCGGTATTAAAGAGATCAGGCCAGATGTGCTCTGCTGCCTTCATCACTCTGGGTTGTGTACTCTGTGTTGAAATGATTATTGTCATCACCCAGTGAAAGGCAGCTGATGAAAGACTCTCTCCCCCTGTGATGAGCTATCTATCCACCCCTGCCTGGTGCAGAGTGCACGGGTTTTGTTTTTGAATGATCTATTGCTGTGTCAAAGTGGCTTATGTGCTGCTTAAACTTGCACTGGTGAATGATAGAGAGTGTGCATTAAACACTCTCCCTGCAATGGGAGCTGTATTTTCTCATCTCCATCTTTGGGAGCACCAAAGCCCATCCCTGCCGGGAGCCCAGCAGGAGCTCCTGGAGCAGTGTCTGGGTGTGCCTGTGCCCACACTGGGCACTTCTATAGAAATACTGCTGGGTACCATTTAGAGTCTTCCTAGAAGACACAATTGTGCTTTTTGCCTACCCCATTCTGTTGATAAAGGAAACTGTTCAACATGACACATCATGAAATGTTTTGTGTTTGGGTGCATTTCCCATAAATTCTTTCCTGTTCTCAAGTAATACAGCTTTTGTTTTCCCACTTGTCCCCCTTTTACTCCACTTGATTACTTTTTTTTTTTTATTCCAATTTTTGCAAGGTTAGTAACAATTGCTAAGAAAAGATGGAAAAAGGGAGATTCCATTTTGGGTCTACTGACAGACTCCCAAACCATCTTCCAAGGAAGTGTTTGATAAACAAAACACATTAAACCAACATTTTGCCTTGAAAAATGTTTTGATTGGAAAACTCAAAGCCTTCCACATTTCCACAGTCCTTCAGTACATCTGGTAAATTCCAGCATCCCTGAGCAGAGCCGATAATGTGAAAAAGACCTTTCCTAACAACTGAGAAAAATTAAAAAACCCAAGACACAGATATTTTCCTCGTGTAGTGACACAATCGAATACTTAACCAAAAATAATGTAATAAAAAGTCTGGGTCAGAAAATGGAGCACTGGAGCCTGGAAAAATAGTTTTCTGACCTTCTGGATTTCCTCTATTAGAGGACTACTGTGCAGTGAGCAAACCCTATTTCTTACAACAAAGAAATTTAGCAATCTGGAGGCTGTGTCACCTTGCTGGCAGAAACACTGAGCAGCAATAGTGCTGAAAGTCAACACTAATAGCTGACACCAAATTAAACTGCCAGGGTTTGTGTGATGTAGTTCTGTCACCCTTTGACACATTTGATGTGAATTCAGAGGCTTCTGCTGTAAACTCATCAGCAGAGCTCATGACGCATCATCTTTACATATCTGTCCATCCACATTTGTCAGCAAACTGTGAGCCTCAAATGACTCCAGCCTTTGGGATATAGATTGCTTTACCTTCACATATAGTAAATAGAGTGTTTTAACACTTGTGATACCCTCAGCTCCAGCTTTTAACTGACTAGGTCTTGTTAGCTGCACTCCAGCCCTTCTGCGTCCACGCTGAACGTGGTGATTGATGAGCGCTGATGATGGCAGTGGGGTGGCCCAGCCCTCCCTCACTTGTGCCTCAAATCATCTCCAGTTTGCCCATGCAGAAGAGCAGCAGGCACACTCCTAAGTGTCTTCATGAAGTGCCTGATTGAAAGGCCACAGCCAATTAGGTTGAGCTGAAATGGACACTTGCAGGATGTCTTTGCCTCTCGGTTCCCTGCGTGGTGCCTGCAGAGAGCAGGCACTAGAAAATGCTGCCAGCCCTCACTGCTTGCATCACCCAACAGCTCTCAGACCCAGTGTTCCAGCCTGGGAACCAGACAGGGTGGCTGTGCCCCCACTTCCCAGCTTTGGACCAGGAATGGCCCCAGCAAGTGCCAGGATCTGATCCTGATGCAGCAAGCTGCTCACAAATGCCAGGCATGCTGCTCAGGCAGCTGTTGACTGGTGACAAATAAATAATCTCCAGGTAAAACAACATGGCATTTCAAAACACAAACAGCCTCCCACACGTAGGGGCAATCCAAAGAGATTTCTAATATTTTGTTTTCTCCCTGGGCAATCCAAAAGGGATGTCTAACATTTGGTTTTCCCTAAACTAGATAGTATTTTTGTAGTTTCAGATTGATGCCTTTTGGTAAAGAGCTCCTAATTTTGTTGTTAATTTTGGACTTACCAAGGTAATGAGAGCAGGTCCCCTCAGATGACAACAAATTCTGCTGGGTTGCATGTGAGTGCTGGGCTTGATGTGATGCTCTGAGCAATGCTGAAGGGACTCCCCAGGTTTGTGCCAGGCTTGTGTCTCCCCTATGGGCCAGAAAGGAAAAAAGGGTCTGCAGTTTCTGTTTATGTCTCCATGGTATTTAACATATTTTCTGTCTTCAATAGAATCTTATTTGCCACATATTGCCCTACTATTGTAACATCTTGTTCTACTGACTGGCTTTGCTATCAGTGTAAATTACCATGGACAGAAAGCTGTATGTAGGCTCACAGGAGGAACAAGCAGACCAAGAACAAGAAATCAGATTCTTTTTTTATAAGTCCATTTTAACATATGACTTAAAAGACTACCTTTATAGGGTAGTATGCATTAAATCACACTTAGTCAAGTGTGAGCTGTAACAGAATGGGAACAGAAACATGATGTCCTACAAGAAAAACCTATTTTCCCCCTGTGTCTCCAAATCTCCTGCTTGTATAATAACTGGCATAAAAACATTGCACAGTGTCCCATGTTCCAATAACACTTTGCACCACTAGAATTATTTCCAAAAATGGTGACAGATTACATTTCCTCTTAAAAACTATAAGCTCTATAATTTTGTAAAAAATTAGGGAAAAATGTATAAGCTTTAAAAATATTTCCCATTAGCTTCCACTGATGCTTTGTGAGCAGCTCCATTAGGAAACTGCTGTGGAGTGCCACTTGGCTTGTGTGATGGAAGCAGCTTGAGTTCTCAGACTGAGCACCTGGGATTTATTTAATTTGACACCTTGAACATCATACTCTTGTCCCCTGGAAATGTTTCCTTGTCAGGATTTGTTCTAAGGTCTGCAAGAACTGAGTGTAGCATTAAACCAGAATTTGGAATATCTTTCTTTCTCTCCTTGGTGTGGAGTGGCTCCTACCCTAGGTGCCACATGTGGGTGGCCAGGAGGGACCAGCCTGGCCAAATGATGCAGCTGAGAGTCACAGCCTCAACCTGCATAAGCCTTGGGGCATCTGGGGCTCATCTAGGCACAGGGGGATTGTAATGGAAACGCTGACAGCTCTTAATAGTTATGACATCCAGGCATCCCTGTAATTACTGCACAGAGGCTTCTGGCATGCAAACAATATTAGGCTGCATCTTGTGCCTGACTTGTTTTATCTCTGTGGCAAAGCTCCTGAGGACAGGACATCATTGCTTCTCCTCACGTTTTTCAAACACTGGCTGTGCTCTCAGCAGCTTACAGGTACTTACTAACAGCAGTGGCAATTGGACTGATTCAATGCTTATTTCAGTTGCCAGATTTCCTGTTAATAGGCTGTAGAGCCCAGATACCCAGTGCAAGGTGCTCAGTGGACAGCAGCTCTCTCTGCAATGTCCTAGAGAAGAGAAACCTTAAACCTGCACCTACAGAAACTATTTATAAATGCACCTGACTTTAGCTTTTGTGTCATGTCATCACTGGGACCAGGGCTCTTTGTCCTTTCTTGCACCTTCCTGGTTGGCAGCAGGGAAATATAATTCTCTGCCTGCAAAGGGACTTGTCCCACCTCCTGTATTTGGCACTTTCTAAAGCAATGAACAATACAAATCTTATGAGTACATTTTATGGCACTCTTGGCCAGGTAAAGGTTTAAATCAGATGAGTTAAAATGGGTCATGAGATGTAAAGCAGCCATCTCTGACATTACCTGGACTATGGCCAGTGCAGCACAGCACTCCTGCAATGTGTGTGAGCAATAACCACCTGCAGATAACACTCCAGGACAAGCAAAACCAGCAGCTGCAGCAGCCCCTGCCTGCCCTCACACCTCACCCCCAAACCCTGGAACCACCAGTGCAGGAAAGGCTGCAGGTCCAGGGAAGCAGGCCCTGGGGACCAGGGAAGGAGCCCAGAGTTGTGTTCCCCACTCAGCCTGCAGCTCTAGGGTGCTGGCTTTGTCCTGCATCTCCTTCCCCTGGTGCAGGCTCCACACAAGCTGCAGCAGCCAGTGCCACATCCCACACCCACCCCAGAGGTGGCTGCATTTCCAGGGCTGCCCCAGCAGCAGCCAGGGGCTGTGTGCCTGGCAGATGGAGGGTTTCACAGCCCCACCAGAGGAATATTTAAGCTAATTTAAATAAGTTCTCTGGATAATTAGATATCGTAGCACCCTCTTCTGGCTTCCTGCATTCCCTGGGCTCTGGCTGTCTCTTCTCTTTGAGACCATTTCACCCACATGGGTTTCCTGGCCACAGTTTTGAAGTTGCATCCATCCCAACCCTCTCCCAATTTCTATAACCTCATGCCTTTCTAGGAGAAAGACTCCTCAAGCTCATGTTCATTGCCCACACAGAGTCCCTTCACAATTAACCTTTTTGTGCAACCTTTTTAAAGCAGAATCTCTTTTCTTATTTTTTTCACCAACTGGTGATCTCAGAAAAGCCCTGACTGAGCACACTTGTGCAGCTCTGGCTGTGCTGCTGTGGAGAGGGTTACCCCTGAAACCAGAGAGGGATCCTGTGTGAGGAGAGGAGCTGCCCCAGCCCTTGGAGCCTTGGGGAGCAGCGGGGTGGGAAGGGCTCCCACCACCCCCAGTGCTGCTGCTGCAATCAGGGGCCTCCACACAGGTTTTGGGGGTGCTGCTTCCTCTCTGGTGTCCTCGTTGTGAACCCAGAAACAAGCAATTTTAATTCATAATGTGGGTGTGCAAAATTCCCTCTAAGAGCTAATTAACTGTGAGGACTAATATTTCTGGTTAAGGGGCCACAAATGTCATCATACCATTATAAAATAAACTCTTGAAAAATAATTCACTTTTAAAATAAAACATTGCTTTCCTTTTACCCAGTAGGTTAAAGTACTTTGTTCCACGGTATCAGCTTTAAATTTTTCATGTCAGGGTAAAAAGTAATTTTTAAATTATAATTTTAATGCAACTGACCATATTTCGTAATGATACATTTTGAACCCAACTTGTAAAGATGTCAAAAGAAAATATGTCTATTCCATAGAACAGACATAGAAATATCTGAATCATAAGAACACAGTTGAAATAAAATAGTGCTTTTAGAAGTGCCAATTATTTATTTTAACTGTGATATTACAGCTGTCATTAGCACCGTGGGAAATATTTTCTGTATTATTAGGGAAGACTCAAATCCACCAGTTTCAAAACTGACAAGAATTTACAGGAATACAGAGTACCAGGTTATGGTTCCTCTGAAGCAGGTCTGGTGGCAAAATTCAGCCTCAAATCCACTTTAACCAGTCCCCTTCCCTTTGTCCCTTCAGGTGACAAAGCCATCCTGCCCTGCCCTGCCCACCCAACATCCTTCACTTCATCCCTTGGGGCTCTGGGCAGGTCAGACCCTGTAGGGAAAGGGGAATTGCCTTTGCTTGGGAGGATGGAAAGCAGGAACCATCAGCACATCCTGCAAACAGGGCTGGGAGGTGCAGCAGAGTGTACCACCAGCCCCAGGGAGTGTCACCAGCACTCAGGGAGTGCCACCAGCCCCAGGGAGTGCCACCAGCACCCAGGGAGTGCCACCAGCCCCAGGGAGTGCCACCAGCACCCAGGGAGTGTCACCAGCCCCAGGGAGGTGCCACCAGCCCCAGGGAGGTACCACCAGCCCCAGGGAGTGCCACCAGCACCCAGGGAGGTGCTACCAGCACTCAGGGAGTGCCACCAGCCCCAGGGAGTGTCACCAGCCCCAGGGAGGTGCTACCAGCACTCAGGGAGTGCCACCAGCCCCAGGGAGTGTCACCAGCACTCAGGGAGGTGCCACCAGCCCCAGGGAGGTGCCACCAGCCCCAGGGAGGTGCCACCAGCACCAGGGAGGTGCCACCAGCACCCAGGGAGGTGCCACCAGCCCCAGGGAGGTGCTACCAGCACTCAGGGAAGTGGTACCAGCCCTAGGGCAGCAGTGTCCAGCTCATCAAGGTTCTTAAAAACCTCTCTTTGAAGCACTACTCAGAGGCAGCACTTATTCATCCCTTTGGCTTAATTCTGGGGTTCAGCTAGCCCAAATCACTCCTCAGCCTTTTTTGGTGGCTGCTTTTTGGCATCTCTTGCTGTTAACTCAGAATAGTTTATACACCCAAAAGGTCTCATTGGGGTGCTTTGCTCAGCTGTCTCCCTCAATAAGGTTTGGTGCAGGCATCTTTAGGTGTTTCTGCCTCAGATGTTCTCCTGCAGCCTTACATCCCTCACCGTGGGATGTGTGAGCCCCAGGAGCCAGTGCTGGAGGAGCAGAGCTGGCAGGAGGTGCTGCCTTACTGACAGCAGCAGAAGCATCATCCTTCCTCCCTTGCACACAAACATCTCTTTCCCCATTTATGATGGTCCAAAGGTCCAAGATAGCTGCTCTACCACTTCCATGGCTCTGCTGAAGTTTTATGTTTGGAATTGCTTCAAGTTTAATGTTAGCATTTTATATAATGAAGTAGCAGCTGTTACACCTCTGCAACCTGCATGAATTCAAACTGAAAAGATTGAAAATTTCAGATGAATTTTCCCAAACTCCTCAGACCTTTACCAATGGCCTTACATTGGATTAAAAGCAGAAGTAAGCAGTATTTACTTGGGAAACTGAGCACCAGACATACCTGGAGAATTCTTTCTGAACCTAATATCAATGTATTTGAGAGGAAACCATCAGAATATTTACCCTTTTGTACAGCTTCATCGACCTTTTCTTACAACCTCTTGTTAGCTTTTCCCTTTACAGGTTTTTGGTATAGATCCTTGGGTTATAAGTCTGCAGTTCTCTGACATGTTATTGCTTTGTAGAAAGGAAGGTCTCTTTGTTTTACACTTTTAAAATACAAAACCTTGAAATGATTGCCTCTTCTGTAGTATTTTTACATAAGCGCGGGCTCATTGACAAAACTCTCATTGACTTTGACGGTTACAAAAACAATGTTTGAATTAAAGAGAAAACATTATTATGCTTAAAGGTGACAGTCTGATGTTCCCAGTACCTTAAAATCTGGTAGAGCCAGTGGTTTACCTAAAAGTCAAACATATTCCCTTATGGTAATGAGCTCTAACTGTAGGCCCCTCTGAAACACCTGAGGACAATTTCTAGCATTTTCAAAACCAACTGAGAGCTGATGTTGCTTCAAAAACTGTGTTGCTTCACAGTTTTTTCTGCATAGTTCATTTTATAATTGCTGTGAGCAGTCCCAGAGGAGCCCACTCTTCAGTCTGGTGGGGGAAGCTGCACCTTAAGGTCTCGTTACATTTGCAGATCTGAACATTTTAATTCATTCCCCTTCTGGCAAGTGGAAACTGAGCTAAGCCTGAAGGCACAAGGTGTAGCTGTGATGCTGAAGCAGAGCTGATGAGCGGAGGATGCAGAGCCCAGAGCTACCTCTGGTCCCTCTGCATTCACTTGCATGCCCACAGCAGTGCTGGGGGTCACAGGTTCAGCGCTGCGGCACCAAACCCTCTGCAGAGCTGTGCCTGAGCCCGTCCCTGGGGTGCCAAAGGAGCTTATGCTGCACTAGGAAGAGAGGAAGAAAAATGCCTCCGTGACTAGTAAGTCTAAAATCTGTATTATTGTCAAAGAAACAATAGGAGCATCAGCTGCTGCTGCTGCCCAGGAGCAGAGCAGTGTCATTAAGGCACAGGGCAGGGCACTCGGGGGCAGGCAGTGCTGCTGCCTCTGCAGCCCTGGGAGGCACTGCCAGAGCAGCTGAGCTTCTGGGCAGGGGCATGGCAGAAATCTGCCACTGGGAAATGCTCTTCCTTCTCCAAAGAACACAATGAACTAACTCATAACTGACCAAGCTGGAAAACACAGCGGGCTGTGGTGCTCCTCTAGTTCTTACTTAGCTGGCAATTTGCCTCATGTTTTTCAGTGACCGTATTTTCAAGTGGCCCTGCACTGCTTCAGACATGTTTGCAATGTCCTTATTTGAATTATGACTCGCAACATCTGTATTTAAAACCATATACTTCACCTTCACTTTCCACAATCAATATTGTTAACAGGGATAAAGATATGGAGGGATGACAGAAAATATTTACTCATTTCTCCCTGCACAGTCCTGCCCAGCCCTCCATTAGCCCATCCCTGATCTCACTCTGCAGCTCTCACTGGGCTCTGGCAGCAGAGGGATGTGCTGGTGGCAGTGCTCTCCAAGCAGCTGGGACAGGTGTTTCCAGAGGACCAGGATCCTCCTGTCCCTGCAGCCCCTGCCTTTTGTCCAGCAGTTCACTCCCTGTGGGGAGTGCTGCTCCCTGGGCTGGTGCTCGGTGTCACCCTCTCTGTCAGGTGCCAGGGGACTGCTCTGCCGGCTGCATATCTGGCTGCACTGCCCTGTAAAACTACATTGTGTAAAGATCATCCAAGTCCATTCCAGATATTCCAGTAAGGCTTTTAAGACCAGACTTATCTGATGTAAACTGATGCAGCTCCATCAAGTCAATGGAGTGATGTTGTATTATAGCTAAAGCCTTCATTTGTTGGTTTTTATAATTGAATATACAACTCTTCCAATTTCAGGTAACAGACACCTTCATTTCCACATTGGCAAGGGGTTGATTTATTCCAATAAATATTGACCTGCTGTGATGAAGCATTCTTATTATCAGGATGTATTGGTATAGCACAGATATATCGATAGATTTTCAGCTCAATGTTGTATAAACATTTTACAATGACATATTTTGAACTTACACTGACACGTTTCTGAAAATATTTGTGGTGGTGAGGAAGCTGTGAGCTCAGTCACTTATCTCTGACATGGCAAGGGCTGGGAGAACGACCAAAGATTCACTAGAGTTTTGGGCTCTTATCAGTTGTTTTGCATGTACAAACCCAAGCACAGGTCAGGAGTCTGTTTGCAGTGAGGACCCACTTGCAAAATTTGCTCCATAAATCACCCTTTGTTCTATCCATCAATAAAAAAAGAATTAATGAAACCCAAAATTTTCACACTTATTTGTAGAGAAAGGTTGGTTAATTCGCTTCTCAGAAATTTCCACACTGGAAAATAGCTCCTAGTCCCACTGTTTTGCTCCTCCCAAGGGCTGGGTGGTGGAGCTGGGCCCTCTCACCTCCTGCCCACAAGCAGCCTGGTAATTCAGTCCCAAAGCATGCTGGTGGGACAGCCTCTGCCCCTGGTATCTGTGAAACACAGCCCGTGAAGCTGCAGTGCAAAAGCTCTCTGAGATGACAAGCAAAATGGTGAGTAGAGTAAAATATGGCACCTGAATGGTTTTAAGCATTCTTTCCCTGAGAGTAACTTACTTTTCCTTTCCTTTAAGTGACAATGAAGCTGCCAACCCCCTCCCCAAGCAGGATCACTCTCCTGAGGGTTGCTGGCCCGGGCAGGGTTGGAGCTCCTGCTCAGTCCCACTCTGCAAGAGCACACTGAGCGCTGGGGGAGGAACAGCCTCTGTCTAATCCCCTAATGGGTGAATTTTAGCTGCTCATTGGTGAGAGGCAATTCCCTAGTCCCAGAAGAACCAGTATCATCTGAGCTGTCAGCAAGTGGCAGGAGGGATGGATTGTGCCCCTGGCTGTCAGGAGCAGACCTTGCAGGATTCCCCCCGTGATGGCACGCAGCATCCCCAAACTTTTCTGGACTTGTTTGCTTTATCTTGATTAATAAGCTCAAGTATTCATAAAGCTGAGGCCTGCCATTAAGGAGGTGATAAGCCATAATTTGTAATAAAAGAGCTACCTTTTCCAATTGTCTTCAGCTGAAGCTCAGAGTCCCCTGTAATGATTTATTGCCTTACTGCCAGGCTCTTGATAAGTGGACACCAAATGGCTCCTCATTACTCAAAAGCTCCTATGCATTCTTGCACCAAAGTCCCTTCCAAGCTCCACTTAGTCTGCTTTCTTTCCAAAGAAAATGAATCAAGGCCCTTCTCTCAGCAGCCTATAAACTATTTTAGCATAAAAAAATATCATAAATGAGAAAGGAGAAAATCTTGTTTGCTAAAGGGCTGCTGGATGAACTGCCTCTTGCCCTTTTGATAGCATCTTTGAAATGGAAATGGCCAGCTGCCTGACCTTCTGTTCAATGACCCTTTTTGTACAAAGTCAAATTGCAGTGGCTTCACAGCAGCAATTCACCTATGGACATAAACTAGATTTCAGGGGGGTATGGAAGAGGAGGCTTCTATCTGCAGTTTCTTTAGAATATTTCTTCCATATTAGTATTTCCCACATACACATCAAGAATCAAGCTTATTAAATGAGTTACTATTCATAAAAGGCATTTAGACTTATACTTCAGTAGCTTAAATCTCTCTACTTTTTTATATTATGGATGTAACAAGCTGTCTTTAAAAATCATTAATCAAAAAGATTTAGTATGTGAACAGTGCTACATGCAATTTTGAAAAAAATTCTATAATCAGTTATTGGATTGTGGCATTAATTATTTAACTCATTTTATTAGAACTCAAGGAAAAATATCATTCTAAGCAGAATGAAAGATCAGCAAAAACAGAACAGGAAAAAATATAATATTTTTAAATATATTGAGACTTAGATGCCCAAATTTAGAAACTGGCTGGCCATGTGAGAAGTCCAAGTACTGTGAGAGCCACATTTGCTGTCCAATTTCTGCTCTCACAGCTTAGCTTATCCTGTGATACAATTGCTTTTTAGGAGCGCTCATTCGTTGTTAAACGTATTTGCCAAATTCAAACCCATTCTTCCAGCTGGGGTAAATCACTCATGCTCTATTATACCAGCTGAGAAGTTGTCCAAGGAGGTTTTGCAGATATCCACAGGAGCATCAGGCTCAGGGTGCTGGTTGGCAGGAGCCAGGAGTGGCTGGAAATGTGTCTGTGCCCTGCCCCACGGCCACGCAGCCCCTGCCTCTCTGCCAACTGCCAAACACCCTCCAGCCAAGGAGAAAAACAGTGGGATGTGTTTGGCTTTACAAGCAGTAAAACCATCTACATTTAGCAGCATTTCAGCTTCATCTAAAATTGTGCCTGGATCATGTAAGCATAAGAAATCACTCATAGCTGTCAAAAAAATTAGACCCTTAAGGTAGCTAGTACATTTTCTGATTAAAGAGCAGCCCTGATTGTTGGTTTACAGCTAACAGCTGGTATGTTAAAGCTAAAATCTGAGTGTCAATTAATTCTGTATCAGATCAGCTGAGAAAGACAACTGTGCACAAGCATATGGTCATTGCAGGAGTAAGGCTGCTGAAAGCTGAGGGTGTTTGATGGCTTCAGCCTGTCGCTCCTCACTTATGATATTGTAAATGAGGCCAAAACAGTTTAATTCGTGTAACTGGCAGTCAGAAGGAGTGTTTAATTGAGGCAGAGGGGAGGGCTGGCAGCACTGCCAGGTTCTCCTGCGGTTGCTTGATGCACAGTGGATTGTGCCCAGTGGCAAGTTGCCCAGTCCTGTAGCACACAAAAAACCAGTTCATAATTACACCATAATTCAACCTGAAGTCTTGTTTCCAATAAATCCCTCATGAAATTAGCATTCTACCCAGCCTCAGCCCAGACAGCCCCCAGGCCTGCCACCCTTGGACGTGGCATGGGAGGAACCGTGCAGGCTGAATGAGAACTGTCCCTCTTGGTGAGGGCATGGTGGTGACCAGGGCTCCTCTTGGCCACCAGCTGGGACCCTGCTGTGCTGCCACTGTGCCCTGTCCTCCTGCTCTTTGGCAATGGGGAGACATGGATTTCCTATCTGGGATACACTAATGGCTTGGAAATTTTCCACTTGATTGGTTACAACGCAACCTCAAAGGAGAAGGAAAACAACACTCAAAATGAATAAATGGAATACAACATAAGAGATGACCCTCCTTCTGTTCCTGCTGGCACAGGTCAAGCCAGGAGAAGTTTTATGGCATACTCTTGGGCCCCCAGGTTCAAAAAAGCATCTGTGCATTTGTCTAAGTTTTAAACATGTACTTATGTCCATTCCTACACAACAGTGCTCTCAAATCATGTGGCAACTGTGTCAAACCATAAAGAATAAATGTTTATGATATTTTGTAGGAACTGTCAAAGGTTTGATGCAAAAAAGAAGTTTAGGTGAAATTCAGGTTCCTGATTTAAGAAATAATACCTGGTTGTATTTTAAAGGTTGTATTAAAGGTTCAAGTGGACACAGGTTCATGCTGCCAGAAGATCCTCCAGCCTGACCAGGCTCAGTAGGTTGGCACCTCCTGAGGTCCAAGAAGGGGATGATCTTCCATCTGCTCTGCTTTTGTTCATATTCCCCAGCCTTGCCTGTGCTGTCTGGTCTCTCTTTTCACAGAGCTGGGGGATAGGTGCTGCCATTCCCTTGTTCTTTTTTCCCAGTGAAGCCCTGTGGTTAAGGCAGAGGGAGACCTGGGTTTCTCCTCTTCTGCCTGAGAGGTTTGTGTACAGGGAGTTGTGGCTACTGAACTGTACTCTTCTACAGCAAAAGCCTGTGAGGGGACCAGGAGGGAAATTGCTCTTCACCCCTCCTGTTGAGAAATGCAATTTGGAAAGGTCCCTGGAGGCAGTGAGAGCAGCCACGAGCCCGAGCATTTCACTGAGAGAGTAAGGCACTCACCTAGCAGGCAGGATGGGCCCCACTGGCCCAGCACTTCATTCAAGGACTGATGTAATTAAAAAAGACACAAGCAAATAGTCATCTCCTGTTACCTTCTGTATAAAAGCATCTGAAATACTACTGACAGAGAAGGAACTGTCTATTTGAGTCCCATACGTAGAGGTCTCTAAAATGGCCAAGAAATATTTCACAGATGTTTAGAGGAAAATAAAATTCCCTCTTTGAGCTGAGAACAAGGATGAAACACTCAGACCAAAGGTTAGTGTCCTCCCATATATATAAACCTCCTGGGTCACTGGCTGTTAAGATAGAAATGGTTCCTCCATACTGAAGCACCACAAAGCTGTAGGACTGCTGCATTTACAGGAGAAATAGCAAAGTGTTACTGAACAGAGTCAAAGCACAGAGTCAGATATAGGGAGAGCAGGACATGAACCCAGGCTTGGGGATGTGTACACGGCATGACCAGGAAGATTTTTATAGTTTTTAGAAACTTTTTCAGAGAGACAGATGATAGATAGATAGATAGATAGATAGATAGATAGATAGATAGATAGATAGATAGATAGATTTTTCCCTCTCTGTTTGGAGTATGTGATAGATAGATAGATAGATAGATAGATAGATAGATAGATAGATAGATAGATAGATAGATTTTTCCCTCTCTGTTTGGAGTATGTCCCTATAACCCCTGCATGTGAGCAGCTCCAAGGAAATGCCCACCTATACGACCAACACCGATGTGGGGAGCCCCTGAAGGGACACTCCCCCCTCAAGTTGTCCCCACGATCCAGCATCCAAGGACAGGCTTGCCAGAAGTTACCAACCAATCCCCCTATAGCTATAAAACAAAATGCTTATGCTTTCTTTTCACTCATACTGTCCCAGTGAACATGAAACTACAATAACCACAGCAGTATGTTGTTTGAAATGAAAATGGCAGTACATTTTCTTCAGGAAAGTCTTTTATCATCTGCCTTTTCACCAGTGGCACTGTGACAGTGAGAATCAGTTAATGCAATCCTCCCAAATCAGCACTAACCCCACAGATGCTGGAAACCTTTGACAGAAGAACTTCATACCGTGGAGGAAGTTACCTGATTCCTAAAGGTCTTTACAAGTTCAGCACTCCCTGTTGTTTCTGCACAGTGGCAGAGCAGGATTAGGGGCATGACACAGACACCACTGCAGACACAAGTGCTGTGCTAATTCCCCTCTGAAAATTATCTGTTGGCTCTGCTTAAAATCCAAGGCTCTTAGGTTAGGGAACAAACACTGTTGTACTCAGATAAAACACCTTTGTTTCCCAAAATAAAATAAATGATGGAATACAGGACTAATTAAATAATTTTTCTTGAAACAACAAGTTAAATCCTGCAGTGCAGCTTTACCAGACTAATGAGCACAACAGTGAGGCTGAGCAGAACACCAGCTAGGAGAGAGGAAAAAGTGGTTCAAAAACCAGTGTGACAACATGCAAATAAAACACCTCCCAGGTTTTATGCTTTGCCCTTATAATCACTGCACTTGCTTTAAAGGATTCTGAAATGCACAATTGCTTATGTGCCCTTATTTTCCCCCAAACATCAGATTGTTTATTGTTTACGGCAGAAGTAGCACGCAGACCACAGCATATGGATTAAAGATGCTGCATCCATATCTGCTTGTTGCTATTATTCTTGGCTTGTGAATATTTTAAAGCACATGCCAACTCTTTGCCTCTGAAAATCAATGCAAGTTTGGCCATTGACTTTACAGAGCTGGATCAGAACTGAAGGTCTGTGCCCCCCACCCCCTTTTTAAATAAGTGGGAATTTTATAGGATAATGGTCCTGGAGCATATTGATTGGCCTCAGCCAGGCTGCACACTGCCCTCACTGGAAACTGTAAAACCTGTAATGGGCTGAACACAATGGGGATGTGACTGACATGTGCCGAGGGCATTTGGGGCTCAGGGCTGCACTCAGCTCAGGGTGCTGCAGGCTGGGAGGTGTCACAGGAGACACCCAGCAGGCCTGGCATGACAGCACTGCATGCAGCACAAACATCCATAACCCTCTGTGGGGTGGGTGACCTCAATGTGAAAGGCTCTTGTGCTGCTCTGCAGGGACAGCACACCAGGCCGTGTCCCTGCCCACACTGAGGGGACAGTGCCCGTGCTGGGGCACAGACAGTGCCCTGCACAGAATGCTGCAGGGCTCAGCAAATGGTGATGTGGAAAACCAGCAACAGCATTTTGTCTTACTACCTCCTTCATATATCAGCAGTGGTGAATAAGGTAAGTACAGAGGGACCTGTGGGGTTTTGCAGAGGTGATGTGGACCCTACAGAAGTGCTGATGAATATATCAGCCCTGTGCCAACCTTGTCACCTCCCTTAATCAGCCCCTGCCTCATCTGGTGGCCGGGTATCTCTATTTGTTGCTCTGTGCAAAGGACATTCAAATCAGAGCTACATTCAAATCAGAACTACTGTCCTGGAAAAAAAAATCTTTCTGCTATAACAAGTGATGATGTGAGCCCACATCAGTGGGAGCCTTATTGACTGATGAGGGTTTTGGATCAGGCCCTCCCCTGTGGTCATTTGCAGAGACAATTATTCTGCTAGCTCCTGCTTTGCCTTCTGTGACGTAGGGCCATTGCTCTGGGGCTGGCCAGGCTCCTGTGCTCTCCTGGAAGCCATTTCCCTTCACTGAACTTTGATTGTGAGGAATGGGTTATTGTCCAGGGTTTGAAAAGCAGACTCTGCAGAGCCCTGGCTGGACCCAGACACCCACTCTTTTCACACTCAAAATCAAAACAAAACACTGCTGCATGTGACTGCAAAACAATCTACACATTTGTGCCTGTTCATATGAATATGGGAATATGCTCTGTGAGATTTTCTGCTAAAAACATCATGTGTTGTCTGCTGCTTCCAAGGTTTCAGAGTGCACACACAGGAAATAAAATCTTAGTTTTGCAAAAATTAGAGGATTTTTACTTTTCTTTTTAACCTGACTTCACCTCACTTAAAATAATGTTTTAGGTACAGTATTAATGAAAAGCTACTGTCATATAAAAGGAACACGGGTGTCAGCCAGAGTAATAATGGTAATGTAAAAATCATAGAAAGTTGATGTGTGACATGCACTAGCTCCATTACACAGGCTGTGCACGCACATGCATGATATTCAGGACAACCTCTTATCAGGTTTAATTATATTAGTACCCACTGCTCATCTGTATCCTGTATAAAAGCAGCAAGGCAATCATTAGAAATAAGCATTGCAAGGTAGAGCAGAGACCAGAGCACAGCAGCGGCGTCTCTCTCGCGGTTTGATTTGACATGCTTGCATAATCACGGATGGGATGGCTCCTTCTTGTTTCATTTTCAGGAACAAACAAAAAATCTCCTAACCTGAAACAGTATGATGACAATTTTCCATAAAGGAAGAGGCTGAACTGCTTATGGCTACAAAGACAGAGGAGATTGTATTAAAGGACCGTGAATCTGGACCTCTTTGTTGTGTTCGCAGGGATTTTCAGGGTGATTTAGTGTGGATTGATTTGCAGTTTATTCTGCAGCCATTGTTTGTAATGTGCTTTGCAAGCTCATGTACTCTGAACCTTAATTGTTCTAAATTAAACTATGGGGACCAGACAGAACACATTTCAATCAGAATTACAAAATATTGCACCAAATTCCTTTGGGATACATAATCTCTTGCTATGTCTGCAGCACTTGTATACATGAAGGAGGAGTGAGAAAGCATATTTAGGAAGACATTTTACTATAATTTAATTTACCCTTTTCCATTGGTAAAGCAAACAAGGACAGAGGTAGTGGCAGGAACAAGCAAGGGAAGTGGTTCTGAAGCTGCCTCACCGTGGTGTTTTCTGCACCCTGTGAGAGCAGCTGCTGGTGCACAATGCTCTGTGCAGGGAGGAAACACTGCCAGCAGTGAGGGGCTGGCACTGCCTGGGACCACAGAGATTGGCAGGGCAGGGAAGGCAATAAAAGCTTACTTGGACTAGCATGGGAGAAAGGAGCAATATAACTTGCATTGATTTGAACGATTCTGAGTGAAAGAAGCTCAGATATTAGTGGGGTTGGAGCCCTTTTAAGCCAATATACCTTTACTGAAAGAGCTCTGTAATATTTGCTTGAAAAATACCTTTGTGTATCCTTGCTAGCACTGACCTGGCTCCTGGCAAGTTGGCAGACAAGGAAACCCCCCTTTTTTCCTCTTATTTTTGTTCAGGTAATTGCTTCCCCAGTTGAAGCTTCTCTGAAGAACTATGATAAAGAAGTTATATATGAAGATTTAATCTGGGAGAAAAACACTCGGTGAGGATGAGAAATAGAGTGAGAATGCAGGAGGGGTGGCAAAAGTAGGAAAGGATTTTGGGGAAGGGCAGGTGGTGCCAGAGTAAAAAGCATGGCCATAGGGAAATAAGGGCTCAGGACAGCTCTGCCAGCCAGAATCAGATGTCTGGCCTGCACAAAGCTCTTCTGCTCAGTGTGCCAAAGCCCTATTAGAAGTTTCCTTTTCTATTCAGAACTAAAGTGGGTTAAAATCATTAAAGAACATTATTTTTTTGAGTTTACCATAAGAATATTCTTTCTATGCCTGTGTCTGAGCAAGGTAGAGAGTGGCTGCTCCAGAGTCTGCTGGATACCTCAGTATCCCACACTTGGAACAGTCTCATCATCATTTTAGGCTATTCTGCATTGCTATTTGGGTGATTTGAGCTGGGACCTCCCAGCAGCAGGCAGAATCAGTGGCTTTGGGGACAGAAGTGATGTCAGGACGCTGATGTGCTCCAGGCTGCACTTCCAGGAGACCACCTGAGCCTCCCTGGTGGGGGCAGAGGGGGAGAGAGACAACTCCCAGCTAATGAGGGGCAGGGTGCAAGATCTCCTGAGATGGTCCCTGGACAGCAACAAACTTTTGTGGCAGAGGTAAGGAAGGAGATGTGATGGAGGACAGAGACTGACAAGCCTTGGCCTCAGCAGAGGGGTGAGGAGCTGTTTACATGGCCAGTCCTTGGAAAGCACCCTGATTTTGGGATGGGAATTGAAGTCCTTTTCAAGCTCACGAGTATCACTGCCTCTTCCTGTCACTTCCAGTCTGGAGAAATACAGATCAACTGAGCAGCAGCTCGACAAGCTCTGGAAAGTCACAAGTGATTTGTCAGAGCTTTTTTGCTGGGAGGTCACAACGAGCACGGGCATGTTTAGGCACCGTATGTGTCCCTATTTATCCACTGCACCTGTGCTTCCATGCCGAGCCTGAAACAAACCCCCTCATACTCAATTTAGCATAGCAGTCTGAATTAGTTAATTTTAGTCAGTTGGTGATTGTTATTGCTAAGATCCACCACTGTTCTGCATTGCACAGGCATTAAAATTAGTGTGAAGATTGACAGCCTTTTCCCAGAAAGAATAAAAGTATCTGCACATTCATGATGAATATAAACAGAAAGGTCAAGACTCAAAAGCCAGCAGTCACCTATATAGTCTCCAAACAGTAGACTGTCTCATAAGGTCACAACTCATTTAAGCCCAGTGCTTCCTATGAATGCTCTGGCAGATGTACATAAGTGAATGGCTTATTTATCATCAAAGCCTTAGCTCAAATATAACTTTATTAAAAACACTAAGTTTTTACTCCTGTTTTAATTTAGACTAAGAAATTAAATTCAATAGTATTAGAAGAAATGACTCAAATGCTCAGATTGAGATAATGCTGGCTGAATATATTGCTCTCAGTGCCTGCAATGGTCTGACAGCCTCTTTGTATCAGTGATTCTCAATCTCTTCAATGTTTATGTATCTAAAATCTTCTGCTGGAGGTAGGGACTCTTATAGTGAAAATTTAAGCCAACTGACAAGAGATTTGCTATCCTTGCTTATCTTTTATAGTACTCTCAATCACAGCCCATGGACCCCAGGTGAAAAAACACTGACTGAGGTATTTACATAGTCCTCCTTCCCACAGCACCTGAATACCCACCTACCATGGATTTATTTTTACTGCAACAATGTGAACAAGAAGAGCACTGGTTTTCCCCATTCCTACCTCCCCTATTTTTTCTCATTCCTACCTACTCAAAGAGCAGAGACATCAAGTAAAAGATTCTAAAAGCAGACAAAAATCAAAGATTCGCTGCCCAAATCCATCCTTATGAACACATTTAAAGTAAAGAAATCCAGTAACTTTTTTTTCACACTATCCACGGGCAGGACTCTCAGCCACATTTATCCTTTGCACCAGTGATTTGATCTGCTAGATCCTTATTTACATGTTATTATTTGTTCAGCTTTGAGATCTGGTTTTTCAACATTTCAGAGTGTAAAAATAGACAGACAAGTGGTGAATTTTAGGGGCAAAAATGAGGTAAGAGGTACCTCATAGCAGTAACAAGGCTATCTCATCCAGAGATTTTAGATTTCGTGCTAAGTAAAAAAAAATTAAAATATCTTTGCTTACAACTAAAGGCACCCTGTGTGTCTCTGCAGTTGGTCTTTGTGGGATCTCGGTTGCAGCAGTGCTTCAGAAAGGCTGAGTCCTTGTTTTAACCACTGGCTTATTTAGAGGCACTCATGAATAAAGCCAGCTACACTGAGAGACCTCCTATGTGCTCTGCTGGTAACCAAATGAGATGGTAATTTGGTGACTTAAAAAAAAAGACATCACAGTGGGTCCATCCCAGTGTATGCCCGATGGCATAAAAACCCCAGTGGCACAAGTGGCAGCCTTGGCACAGAGTAAAGGCCTGGTGAGCACAGACAGGGATTTGCCCATGCTAAATGCTGCTGAAATCCCACTTCCAAAGGACATTCCTCCTGTTCAGAGTGTCAATCCCACCTCCACTGCAAGATGCCTAGGACAATCCACGGGTAAATAAAATATATGCTGATTACAGAACTGCTTCCTTTTCTTTCCTCTAGTATTGCCATTGGGACAAAAAGCAAAAAATACTTTTGTGGAGAACAACTCAGCAGCTACAGTTTTGAAGTAAAGCCTATCATTTGTACAGCAAAAATCAAAACAACCTTTTATTTGTCACTGCAGGGAGAAGAAGAAATATGATTCTTGTCTCCTGGCTCTGTAATGTTGTCTTCAGCTGTGCATTTTGTCCAGTTGTGCCTTATCATGTCAGTGAAAGGAGGGTTTCTGCTTCTTTCTTTCTTCCCTTTTCCCAATCTTCCTTTCTTTCTTTCTCTGCCTCTATTTTTTTAATACCTCCCTGTTCTTCACCTGACCTCTTGCTCACGTAACATCTGTTTTAAAATGGTCATTCCCTATCACCATTTCTTTTGGGAAACACGTTTCTAAGCCTAAGCATACAAGATTATAGCAGATTTCTTAGCTTACTGTGTAGTGTGTTTCCCATGTGATAGCTTCTCCTCAGGAAAGCTATTCTTTCATGCAGCCATAGCACCAGCATTGATCAGTGGAAAAGTTCAAGGCAGCAACTCATCAAGCACAGCTTCAATACTAGATTCCAGACAAGGTCTGCAATAAATAAGACCAGTAACAAAGCATCATATTTCCTCCTTACACAGAAAACCAACAGTGACACTGTTCTAAATTTCAGAATATAAGGACAATTTCTTCTCTGCATTGGAGCAAGATGAAAGCTGGAGGTATACTCTCTTTTAATATAAACTATCTTTAAGTAATCATGAATTTTTAGGATGCTAGTCTTTGAAGTGTGCTAGCATATCATTTTAAATGCACAGGTTCTTACTGCAGGAGATTTTTCAGTGCCTTCACTGACTAGGACTTTGCTGTCTGAACACCGTGATATTATTGAATATGAGTGTTTAGAATATATTATTTTGACCCCAGTGTTAGATCCTGCTTTTTATAAAATATAATAATGGTTCCAGGATTTCAATGTTAGCTAACAAAAAAAGAACAATCTAGTGCTGTAAGCAGATAGGAAAAAAATTCCAAATAGCAGTGCGATAAAAAAATATACACCCTATGAGGCCCTCACAGATTATTGCTATTGATTTCTTTCCTGGAGACGTGGAAATGTTACCAGATGGGGTGTTAGGCAGTAAGTGTGTGGGTGCAAACGCAGTTTATTGCTTGCTGTCTAGAAATCACTGAAAACCTTCACAATTCTGTTTGGCTGTGTCACATAAAAAGGTAAATTTTTTGCCCTACACCAGTCCTTACAAAAAGCTACATGACATGCCATGCAATGAGCATACAGTAAATTTGTCTCTAAGGAAAAAAAAGATC
Source organism: Setophaga petechia (assembly GCA_024362935.1). Classification (NCBI taxonomy): domain Eukaryota; kingdom Metazoa; phylum Chordata; class Aves; order Passeriformes; family Parulidae; genus Setophaga; species Setophaga petechia. Next base: position 12,468,817 of record JANCRA010000016.1, read on the forward strand.
AGCAAGGGAATTAAACACACAGACACATGCACACGCTTACCAGGGACCATAAAATGCCTTACACATATTTGAGTATTTGTCCTCATCTTGGTCATATCCTTGCACTTTGTTGATTTAAATTAATTTGAAAGACTAAATTGATTTATTTCATGGTTCTTCTCTTCTACTTCTGCCTGGAACATTGGGCTCTGTCCTGTATTTTATGCTTATGGAAGTGCTAATAAGATTTGCTGTAGGTTTCTAAAAGTCAGGTACTGGAGCTGGAGTATAATGCACAACTGTGTCTGACCCCCTCGGGGATGCACCCATTAAAAAAAAAAGGCTGACCTTCTGTCACTTTCTTCCTCCTCCCTTTTAATGATTCCTTCTATATCCTTTTGAGAAGATCTTTACAGCCCTTTGACCCCTGTTAGAACAGGAAGACTTAAACAGCTAAAAGTACCCTCAATATCAGCGGTTGCCAACAGGAGCTCAAGAGGCTTTTTAGGAAATGCCAGAAGACAATAACCTACATTTTCAATGCATTTAGAGCCAGGTCCACATTCAATATTGTATAATTCCCCTTTCGTTTGCTTTAGCACAGCACAGGCTGGTGCTGAGCAGGGGCCCGACAGTACAAACAGACATTCCCTGGCAGCAAAGCTGCTCTTCTGGCAGCAAACCCACTGTTAAGGACAAAACAGCAAATCTCTGTTAATTCTGCATGTTACACTACTTCTCGTTTAGCCTTCAGAAAGGCTGTGTGTGCTGTGGAAGGATCAGGTGGTTCTGGTTTTGCTCGGGCTGCACTGCCAACCTCCCCCTCCCCTCCTGTGAAACTCCTGTCTTGCTGCTCCCTGAGCCTTGTAACAGCCTCCACCCCTGAGCCTGGCATGTGCCCCTGCTTCCTGTGAAGAGAAGCAGCTCAGCAAAGCCAGGTCCTGCTAAGCAAAAACCAGGCTTTGGCTGTGGCTGTTCCCAGGTGGCAGGGAGCACTCTGGCCATCTGCAGCAGAGCAGCCCCGAGCTCACAGCTGGAGCACAGCTGGATACTGAGCTCAGGCATCAGGAGCATCCGGTGGGAGGGAGCACGGATGGCTCACTAAAACAGCACCAAGATGAACCCAAGGGGTGGCAGCACGCTGGCAAATCTTTGCTGTGCTCAAGGAGGCTTGACCAGAGAATGCAATGGAGTCCTTGTGCCTTTCCGCAGTATTTAGATTCTTCTCTCTCTGGAAGGGCAGTCTCTGATTCTGCCCAGAGCCCCTGCCAGATAAAGGCAAGCAGGACAACTCTCCTGAGCAGAGCAGCGAGTGGCCAGCGCTGAGCTGAAGGTGGGGCCCTGCAGAGCCATGAAATTACAGTGGAATAAAAATCCTATGGACTGTTGCAATGGTATCATAATCTCACAGGCATCTCATTATGGGTGTCACCAAATAAAATATCATTAAGCAGTGTGATGTAGCCATCAGCTTTAAAATTCAGGGAAAAGTCTTTTGAAGTAGCAAAACATAAAATAAGACAAGCCCACTCAAGTGCCTGAGTCTTAATTCTTTGGGGACACAAACCATAGGAGAAGAGCTGGAGCTGTGCTAAAATTAACCTGAGCCATCTCTCCAAGAGTTTGCAAAATGTTCCCTGCTACAACCAAGCCCTTGTGCTGTCCAAAACACCATCCAAAAAAGAAAGTCAAACCTGAGTTAGACTGAGCAAATCAAGTGAGCAATGGGGATGTGCAATAAAAAGGCATTTCAAGAAGGACAACTAAACACAGACAATTTGTTTTCCTTTGGTATCACCCAAGACTGGTTAATGCTCATTGCTCACAGTGCACACTGACTTTGATAGCTCAAGCAGTTTTCTGCTAAAAGAATTTAAAAGAATTTATCCTGATGCAAGTGTGCCTGTGTACTGCAGTGGAGTGCAGCCCCCTTGGCTGCTGAGGGTGAAGTTACTCTTGTAAGCAAAGAAAACAACTGCCCCTGGTCTGAGGGCATTCATGACATGGAGACTGAGCTGAGTGACCTTATTGGGTCATTTGTAGGCCACTGGGCTTGGAAAATTGATGAAACCAGTCTTCATGATGGGGCTTTCAAAGACATAACAAGGAGATGCTCATATGAATGATGTACAAGCCCTACAAAAGGAATGGCCATGAATATAATTGGGCAATACCCCACATAAAGTGTGATTCCGCAGACCAGGAGGCATTTTGGATACAATTCACTCTCAAGGAAAGAGAGCCTTCTGCTATGTGTTTGCATGACCTGGTGGACAATGCCATAATAACCAGGTGGCCTCGGTGTCACACTGACAAAGGATGAAACTTAGTCTAATATTTTTCATAAGGGCAGTACTTTTGTAATTTCCAGTGGAAAAAAAGTAGCAGCCTTAAGGAAGAGGAAAGAAAGAAAAAGGTAAATTTTTCCTGCAAGCTTCTTGCTGCAAATGAAAAATGAATCACAACATGAGTCTGATAAGGCTCATGGGCCAAAACAAAGCACAGCCGAGTCCCCAGCTCTTGCTTTGTCCTCTCTGAGGCACTGTGTCCCTTGGGGACCAATTGTGCAGCTCTGAGTCCTTTTGCCTGGTGGCCTGTCATGGAGTCTGTTAGACTATAACTCACAGCTGCTCCTTCAGAAACATTTATTTTTGTTTGTTTGAATTTATTTCATACACACACACGTGCACACACACAGATACAAAAGCCTGGCCCTGTTCTTTCAAGAGGCCTGGAGTGCCCAGGCATTTAATTGTTTTCCATGCATTAGCTTCAGAGGACTTCAGGAGTAGAGGAGTATTTATTTATGGATTAGATTGACAGAGTGCTCCCTACAAGTGCTCCAGATTCATCTCTATTGAACTCTGTGCACTCTCTCTGAGGTTCTGATCCTGCAGAGCAAAGGGAACCCACCCCAGTGATGTTCTCAGTCCAGATGTTAAAGCTAAGAATATGTTTAAAGTGTTTGGGGACTGAAGCTCCAGCCTCTAAATATCACATGAAAATAAATGCCCTATGATTCTCACCAGCTCCTCAAGCTGTAAATCTTTTAAGTTTATCATGAAATATTAAATCAGTAAAGCCAACACTACAGTCAAGAATAAGTCTGACACTTAAGTCAGACCTTCCAGCCAGCAATATTCACAGAGTTTGTATTTACATAAACTGTAGAAATTATAGTGTTCAGACATATTATAAAGATCCTGATACCATAAAAAGGCAGTAATATTCTCTCAGTTTGCATCACTACTTAACTGACCACGAGACACCAAATCTTAAATTTCTACTAAGTACATAAATCTCCCATATCAGACAGAATAGACTTCATGTTAGCAAAAAGCCTCCAGTAGAAGCAGTAATTGCAGCAGCTTGTTAATGAAATCCTTCCTTCAAAGGAGTGACTTTAGAATTCTGCAATAGCCAATGAAAATTACATGCAAACATTATGGTCATTTGTTATCATTATAAATTGTGATAATGTCATGGCTGACTTACAAAGATGATGACCTGAAAGGCCATGACATTATGACATTACATTTTATCAATAATGAAAAATTGCTTCTTTTGCATGATTGTACCGGAGGTGAGGCAGGACCCTGGAGCTGCTGGCTCCTGCAGACCAGCCCCAGCTCTAGAGAGGGAAACAGACCAATAAAGAAACACTTGGGGAAAATAAGCCAATCAACCAGCTGCAGCAAAACTAGAGATACACATAAAGAACACAGAGTATATTTACCTCACGGTATTTAATTTGAATTTCTGAAAGCCTGGGTGATCTATGTCTTGGAAACAACACAGAGGAGATTGACCCAACACAAGGAGCTCACAAAAGGTCCTTTCTAGCAGTTACCTGGCACACTGAAAGCCTTGGGGAGCAATGCAGCTCCTAAAGAGGAGTCCAATGTTTTCAATTCTGCTTTAGTTGTTTTCTGACAATTCCGCTGTAGTTGTTTTCTAATCCAGCCTCTCTCTTCCCTTCCTGAAGTGCCCCTCTACCCCACAGCTCTAACCATCAGCTTAGGGATGCATGGGACCCTGAACAGTGTCCCAGAGAGACAGCTGGGAGGAGCAGGATGTTATTCAAGGAAACCAGCTCAGTTGCTGCCACTGGTACATGTGCTTTAATTTGACAGCTATACCAACAGCCAGAAAGCTGCAGCCTGCAGGAGATACAGCTCTGCCATGCACAGACACATGAATTCTCCTCATGCACTGAAAGCTCAGCTCTCAGCCACCTGACCCTGGCTGGGTGTTTACACTGAAAGAACGTGTAAAGCTGAATTTCCAGTCCCATCTTTTCTGAGGCATGGCAGAGCTGAACATCCTGAAGAATTGCAGGAGATGTGGTGACCTCCTCTTGAGCACACTGTGATGCCCAAACCACTTATAGGTAAACCATGATCCCTTCTGCCTGCTTCCTCCACACCATCTTCTGCCTCCACTCCTGAAACACAACAAACTCCTGTGCAGGAGATACAGAGTCCCTCTCCTCAGATACACCTGCCCTTGCCAAACCCTGCAAGGGGCAGAGTGCTGTGCAGCCTCAGCACTGCCAAGTGCTCTTTTCCAGCACCAGAGAACAAATAAGTGACTCTCACAGACTCACTGAACTGCTGTAATCCTGTGTGCAACTGGTTTCTGCCCTCCTGCCTGCTGTTCCCTCCCTGTAAGAGCTCCAAGCCCACGGCAGGATCTCCTCAGCTCCCCCTGTCCCACCCTGCTGCCCCAGGCCAAGCCCTGAGCCAACAGATGGGCTTGGCCCTGCCTGCTGCTGCCACTGCTAGCAACAAAGGCAGAGGCTGAAACCCTCAGCCTGAAGTGAATAGGGGCTATAACCAGAGTTTAGACCCAGCCCTAAATTTCTCAAGCTCCTGGAGACAGTGGGGGACACATTTAGCAAGCACTCCTGGCAGTGTCCCCTCTGTGTCCCAGCCTGCTGCTGCTGGTGGGACAGGGCTGTGCCCCACTGTAAGGGGGCTGCATTCATATTGCAGAGATGCCTGCAATGACAACTGCAAAAATGTGAGCTCACTGTAATAGTTTTTTGTAGGAATATTTAAGAGGACAGTTTTATGGTGAATATGAAAAGAAATGCCCATAGTGGTTCTCTTACATACTATGATAAGTAGAAAAAGGAAAGTTGATAATTTTACTTGCTGGTGTGTCAAGATTGTAATGTTTCCAGCAGGTCTATGCAGGGATAGTTTCTCAGTAAATCAAATTATAGCTGTTTTTATTTTATTTTTTTTTGTAGAGCTTGAAAAACAGAATTTTAAAAAGTTGGAAGCACTGTGGTAGCTTGCCTATTCTCAGCTGCACTTATTCTCTCAGATGGCAGTAGAGAGGCAAATACACACACACCACAGATTGAAATTCCTAAAATAAAGACTAGAGGATATCTAAAATCTTAACATTTGGGATGCAAAGTACATTTTGTCTAGTTTTATCTTTTATGCAGGTATTTTATGGCAGGAACGAAGAAGACTTATTTGATGCCATTACCTCTCAGTAATAGCTCCTGTACATTTTCTCAGGATGCCACCATTCTGAGTGATTTTTGTGGAAATTAAAAGCAGTAGCATCTGATACCTGAAAATTACAGAAATTGCCTTGATTGTCATGGAAAGGAGGGCAGCAGCACAAGAGAGCTGCTTGCCAGCACAAGGGGCAGAAGCAGAGAAAGGCTTGACCAGTTTTCACCTAAGAGGTTCACTTTTTGTGTGCATATGGGGTTCTGCTGGTGGTGTGAAATCCCAGGGCATCTGCCAAGATGTATTGCTTAATGTTCTCTGCTTTTCAAAGGTTCAGTAAGCAAAAGGGGTTACCCTGAGCAAGCTGCTATGACCATGACAGGAGCAAAACACCTCTGTGTATAAATTTGAAACCTTTAACCTCCTAACTGTCAAATTTCAATATTTCTGGTCACAGTGTTAAATGCACCCTAGCATTTTTATTGAAAGAGTTTTCAGTGTATCCGGATGGAAAAATCAAAGTTTCCTTTTATATTTACACACTGTTAGTAAGCTGTTAAAAGAAGAATAAAGCAAGGTGACTGCCAGCAATATTTTGTATTAGTGTAAGCTTTACAGCTCCAGCATAATAAAACAGCCTCCCTATTTGCTTTGTAATCTGTGACGTACACCCCAAATGACTTATTGTTACTGCTGCTCTGATACAGCCTACATCTTACTAATGATAAACAGACTGTGTTGAGGCTGCAGTCCAAACTGGGCAGAAAGGAATACAGGAAAAGATAAGATGGGATGAAATGTTTCTTAAAAAAACAAATACTTTAATCAAATCTAGTTTTCAAGTCCTTCAAATATCAGTGCTCATCTCACCCATTTATTTTTAGTTATATGCAAAGAGCCTGCCCACATGGCTAGTCCATATAATGCACTAAGACCATTTAGTCCTAATAATCCTTTGAAACACCCCATTCAAAAAGGTATTTGCTGTTCTTATCACATTTAGGAACTTGCTTAAAACATTTCTGGATTTATCTGAAATCCATTGATATTGATATTACAGTGCCCTTATATTTATATTTTGGTATCTTTTCCAGCTCTGTCTGTTTTTTGTGGATGAATCCTCTATCATTCCATCACAAAGACCTTTATGACAGCAGAAAGGGAGAAAGAAATAATGGCTTTAGAGAGCCATTTTCCCTTCAAACAGTAAGTAAATATTATCAGAGATATGTGTGACAGTGATGGAGAAACCTGACATGGAGCCATCCCTTCTGGGGCATCACTTGGCTCCTACTCCCTCCAGTGCAGCCACCACCAGCAGCTTCCAGGATGACATTTATGAAGCCTCTCCAAGGTGAGACCTCCTGAAATGTCACCACTGGCAGCAGTTCTGCTGCAGGGCTGCTCCCCAGAGCCCCTGATGGAGCCCAGCCCGCTCTGGGTGCAGCTGTGGAACGCAGAGCAGCCCCCACAGGGCTGCCTGTCCTCTGCTCCTAAGCCCTGCACAAGTCAGGATTGAATATTTGCTGTTAAGCCCTGCTGCCAAGAAGGAAATTTATTTTGGGGCAATGAGAGGATTACAACCCAGCTTCTGATCTGCCACGATCCTGTTTTACACCGGGGTGACTGCTGGCTGGAGTTAAGTTCCTGTGCTTTATGTGGGGAGATGTAATCAGAACAAGGCTTTAAGCACCTATTTCTTCCACAGAAGTGGCTCTGGCTCACAAGGACAACAGGATGGCAGTACCAGATCTCTCTCAAAACTGGAGAGCCCAAACCTGTTACTAAATGGCCAAGATTGTCCAATGGTGAAAGAAACAGGGCTCAGCACTTTTGGAGGGGAACATTTTCTTGGGCTGACAACCCAGATATTTTGTGGGTGGTGGATACAGAGAGAGCCCTGAGTGCCACAGAAGTTTGCTGAGCTTCTTACACAGCTCTGAGCACATATATCAAGGTGTTTAGACTCACTCCTCCTATTCTAACTAAAGCACTCTGGGCATTTCTGTCTGCAAGCTGCAGCAGGATCACCTGCAGGCTCTGTATGTCTAAAGCTTGGTCCTCTCCTCAGCTCTGCATGGACACAGCACTGGCATGTGCAGTCACTCACTTCAAGACTAAGTTCCAGGAGTCAGAATTCTAAGTAAAAGGGCAGCAGAGGACAGGAAAGCAGCCAACTGTCCTCTATTAAATGTAGAAGATGTTACTTGCAGTGGGTGAGGAGTGCTCCATCACCTCCCTCTGCTCTCCCCTGTGTCCCCCAGGATACTGCACTCCCCCCTGAGGCATTATTCTGAGTTGGAGGAGGCTGTAAATGCAGCAAGGGTGCATTTACTGGTGAGCAGTTTCAGCTGTGAGCATTTCTCAAGGCAGTCCCACGTGTCTGGAAGTTCAGCTCTGGCTGGGGGCCATGGCATGGGAGGTCAGGCTGGGCACAGTGATGCCCAGGGGAGCCCCGAGCACAGGAACCACTCACACTGAACAACTTCACAGGAGCCCTGCAAGGGCACAGCCAAGCCCTCTTGCCCACATGGACACAGAGTCCTCAGCTGCTTTTCTGGGGGCAGGTGGTTTTGATTTATTTCAAGGAGGCACATCACTGACAGCTGGGGAAAGGTGTCTCACTGCCCTTTGACCTGTGACTCCACTTGAAGAAAATGGGATGTCAGAATGCTCTGCTCTGAAGATGAAGTCAGCAGCAGCTACTGGCATCAAGATGTTTCGATTCACTTCTTAAACCAGAGATAATTGCCATGGCATTGATAGAAAAAAGTGACAATTGCATCTACATTCACCCCATTTTGCATGGAGTTACCAACAGCTCAGGTCGCTCCTGCCTGCTGCTCCACTACCAGCCCCTGATGGTGCCCATGGTTTTGCCAGGAAATATTTGTAGCCTTACAGGATTTCACACAGCTCAAAACATCACTACAACCTGAAAATCAACAATTCTGCCATTCTGATCAGAAAAGAAAGGATGGTCAGTTATGCTCTTAGTCTAATAAAATACAGACAGGTCTCAGACTAAAAGAATTAAACAAAGTAGAAAGAAAAGGAAGTTCTGTCCATATAATGCACTAAGACCATTTAGTCCTAATAATCCTTTGAAACACCCCATTCAAAAAGGTATTTGCTGTTCTTATCACATTTAGGAACTTGCTTAAAACATTTCTGGATTTATCTGAAATCCATTGCTAATTGTGATTGGTTTAGTCTGCTGAAATGCAGGAACCAGAGCATGCAGAAAGTCCTTGGTTTACCAACACTTCCTAAATGTATTGTGACAATGAAAAATAAACTTCATAAATGGCTGTCCAGCACCTATTTATTTACTAGGAATTATAATGAAATTCCGGCCTTTCAGCCCTAAGAGAGTTTTTACCCTCTGCCTGCAGGCAGCGTTGCAGGGCATTTCCTAGGTAGAAAAGGTGCCAGTGGTGAGGGCACGTACTTGACATCATCCCATGCTTTGCCAGGACACATGGGGTGACACTGGGAAGGTCACTGAAGCTCTGTGTGCCCTCTGCTCACTCTCTGGAGAGCAGCAGCACAGGGGGGTTGCCACAGAGCCCTGAGGCACCACAGATACACCTCTGTGGCTGTTTGGCAGCTCCTGACTTTGTACTTTACTAGGGACATGACTCCTGCTGCTACTGCTCTTGTTCTCAAAACATACAATAATCTCAGTTTGGTCAAATAACAATCAAATACTATAATTTTAACCATGAAATCAATAGTCATGAAAATGGCCCCAGCTCATTATAGCTGTCTTGGGAAGTTTTCAAATAGATAAGGATAATGGCAGAAGTTGAAGCTAGACTGGACCTAGTGCTAATTGCAAAAAAGATGAAGGACAATTTTGGGTCTAAATGTAGGAATATTTCTCAGTTATAATTCTGAAATAACATTCACTTTTTGCAAATATTTAGGTAGATTCTTGTGTTTCTCAAGCTATTCCTTAATTTCTAAATGGGATCCTCAGCTTCAGCTCAAATGGTTCCTGGGTGTTCATCTACTTGTTGTGGCTAAAAACTTTATTGTACAGTGGAAGGCAAGGAACAAAACCATGTTTGTGTTGTGTAACCAGCCCAAACACAGCCTAAACCAAATACCCATGCCCAGTGGGCATTGGGCCAAAGCCATAACCAATAAAAGAATAGTTGGAGCAAGCAGCCCAAGGACAAGCTGTGGCTGAAATTTATATCAACCATTGAGAAAACATTCAGAAATTACCACTTCAATTTTGTGTATTCACAAAGATGCTGAGCAGTTCACAGCTTCCACAGCAAAGAAAGACTGCATTAGAGAATGTTGCAAGGCCCCTAACACTAAAGCCACCTGAACTTTGAAGAGGAAGGGTTCCTGTCTTTGCAGTGGCCTTGTGACTGCTGGGAGTTCCTTCAGCATCCCCTTAAATCGCTGGCATTTGGCTCATTTGTGGTGCCTCTATTCAATTGTTGACTGTGTGATTGAATTTACCATTTAGAGCCATTACCGTGTGTCATGAACCCTCCCCATGTGAAACGCGAGGATCTCCTGCCCAGCGCGGGGCTGCGGAGAGGGAGGTGCTGCGGGGCAGGTCCCGCAGGGCACGGGCAGGGCAAGGAGGTGGAGAGAAGTGAGGAGCTCCCCAGCATCACTTCCTTCTCCTCCTCCTCCTCCCCCCCCCTCACTGTTCCCTTCCCTCTCCAGTGCCCCACTTTGTGTCCCTCCCCTCCTGTCCACATAAGGAGCCCTGTGGCATCCACTATGAATGAAGAAAGGGACCTATAGGGTGCACGAGCAGTTTTCCCTACAAGGATGAAAGGTGTGTTTATCATCAGTCAGAGTTTTCTGGCTTGAAGCTGAAACGTGGAAAAATTAAGAATATTATTTCTCTCCTTCCATGACCCATTTCCCTGCTCTATAGCAACATTAGCAACAGCCCAGAAGAAAATCTTATCTGCAGAGGAAATTTCTGGGCTTGATTAATGCTGTTTGTCAGTTCAGCTGGGCAGAGTGGGGCTGTGTGGCAGCAAGTCTCAGAGCACAATCCTTCAGGCGAGGCTGAAAGGGCTGTAAACAAGCTATGAAAGTTTAATGACATTCAAATATCTGAATGACTCCTCAAATGGTATAGTGGTTAGGAATTGTCCTGTACAGCTTTTGTAAAGAATTCACAGGGTTAATGACTAAAGAATGGAGTTCTGGTAATCAATATAGTCCTCTGGCTCTATTGATTGGAATTGCCTGCTTATTTTGCAGCTAAGATTTTTTAGCCCATTCAGAACAAAGACACCCTAGGGGACTGTTAAGTAAATAGGCATTTAAGACTTTTTCGTTGCTAAGAAAGTAGTTAATTATTATTAGTGCTTAAAAGTCTCAATTTAGACAGAACATCCCAATGAACATCATAATTTTGCCACTTTTCTGAATGTTTTATGCAAATGTATGTGTTTTGGCATCTGTTTAGAGGTGTGCACCTATTGGGCTGGACAAGGTGCCCAGGGAAGTTTCAAACCTGGAAGGCCTCAAGGCGCTGAGTGGCTTTGCAGGGACCTGTACACAGAAAAGGATCAGGTCCCCAGGCAAATACAGTGTTTGTAGAGTGAGGACTGCCAAAAAATGTGAATGTGCCAGGGAATCCCTGTTGATCTTTTGCTGAAAGATGACATTCACAGAAGTGGAGGAAGATGAGTGCCTCAAAAGGGAGCTGGGCTTTATAGATACATTAAAACCAGAAAGTGTCTCACTAAACAAGCAACTTTCTGTTTTGTCATACATGTAAAGATTTTCTGCTGATGTCACTGCTTCTGCAGGCCAGATGTGCAGAGGATCACCAAATCACCCAAGGCAGCTGCCAGTGCAGAGGACACTGTGGCAGGGCAGGGAAAACCACAGCGAACGTTCCTTATCTGGCAGGCAGCATGGCCTCAGCCTCTGAAAGCAGCTGGGAGCTGACTGCATTCCCTTTAGCAGATTTCAGAGAGCAGGGGAAACTCAAGTTACACATCTCTGATGAAGGGTGTGATCTGTACAGTCAGACTGGGCCTGCCCTGGCTTGCAGTGCTGCCCTGGCCCTGCACCCCAGCTGAGATTCCTCCTGCAGAACCAGCCGCAAACTCAGCCCCACACTTGGCCCTCAGACCAACCAAAGCTCCTGCCAGATCTCCAATATTTTCACAGTAGAGATAAATCACTATTACTACCATTCTTTTCTTACAGGCACACAAATCTTAACTTCTTTTTGCCTTTTTTGTAATTTTAAGCTAGAAGCTGCTCCTTGCTGACAGAGGAAGGGGAACAGAGTGGTCCTTTCCCACTGAATGGCAGATGCTGCTTTGCATTTTGATGCCACTCTAGTTCCCTTTGCTCTTTGCTTGTTCAACCATTTTTGCTTGTTACACTTAAAGCTGTGAACCCAGTGGATCAGAGAAGAGACATCCGTTTGGAACTCAAGCATAGCTGATCTTTTCCATCCCCCTTAAAAATTAATTATCATGGCTGCTTGCTTGTATGGGCATTTGATAAAAACACAGCTCATGCCCCAGTCAACAAGCACTTATGCACCAGCTGAGACACTGAGAAAACATTACATTTCACATATGATCCAATTAACAGCTTTCTCCCCTGACAATGATTTCCTACCTACTTAGGCTATTATATACAATTTGGTAATATGTGGAAGTATTCATCACGCTTGCATTCCCTGACACTAATCCTGTTTGGAGATTCTCCTCACTTTCCCCTTCCTAGAATTTAGAGTGGAGATTCCTGACTGCAGCCTGTACAGAGCAATGGCTGGATTTTAGCCATAAGTGATGTCACAAATCCATAAAGTGATAGAGGGGGAATAGTAGCTCTGTTCATAGTTTTACACACATCTTAATTTTAGTTTTACCTTGTACAGCTGTACCCTCAGTACCTTTGTAAGCGTGACTTACAAGATGTACCTTTGTAAGTGTTGAACTCCTTACCAATATTTGGTACCCTCCACTCCTTATCTTGTCCAGTTTCTAATGGAGATACTGTCCAAAACCCTGAATCTGAATTTTAAACCTCAGTGCAAATCGGCTGTCACAAATCCTGGCAAATGAATTTGAAGGTTTTATTGCACCCAAGCAGCAGTCCCTCATTTTGGTTACTGTTGAGGTCTATCCATTTGCATAAGCCAGCAAGCAAAATATTTGAATTAATTTTTTGGAAAAGGTTTACTTAAAAAGGAACATTTATAGCAACTGTATAATGATACCTGCTGTGGGTGCAAGATCTGAAAATCACTGCAAGTCTCATACAGAGGAGCATTGTACAGATCAACACCTCCCAGGATTGGAGCTGGTTTGCAGCTGATTTCAGATCAGAGCTTTCTTTGCTATAGTTTTACTGAACACCATAAGGCTGGAGTTGGACAAAATGGGAGGTAGGGAAAATAAGGGGTTTCTCAAGGGTTTCTGAATCTTGGGATGACAAATGGGACAGAGCTATCCCTGATTTTGTTTCCACTGTGGAACATTCTTAAAAATTAAAAAATGAAATCCATGTAGCACTGCACAGTTTTTTACAGTGAGTAACACAGAATCAGTCACACTGTAACCTTTTGAGAAATTGTTTAGAAAAAACTACTGCACAATTTGGGATAGAGAAAGGAATTCTTCATGTCCTTTTGATGAAAAAAAACTTCAGAAGAATTTCAGGTTGAATAAGACACTGAATTTGACCCAAAAAGGTTGTTTATTTAAAAGAATTTTTCTGGATCATCAGTGAAGAAAAATAATCTGATTTGTTATGCAGTGTAAAGACCTATTGCACATTGCCAGGAATACGACTGAGAAGAAAGAGCTGTAAACCAGTGCACATTGATATAAAATGTGTAGCCATTAAGCAAGGAGAAAAAGGAAGGTCCAAAGCTAGGGAATGAATGAAATTTTGCCCAAGGGCAACATTCAAATGTATTTATTTTTTGAATTTGTAGTTTCAACATTGCTGAATCCATCTGTTATTTTCATATGTAAATGCTCCTCTCTTCCATTCTTTCTATTCTGTGGGTACATTTTCTTTCTCTCCTTCTCTCTTTTTTCTTGTTTGTTTTTGTGCTAACTCCTCAGTAACACATGAGATCTCCCTGAAGTGTGGAGTCAGAGAACATTTTGGGGTGCCAGGTAAGATGATGTTCACACTGGGACCCTGTAGAAGTTGGGGCTTTACCTTTGCAGACCACAGAGGAAACTTCTCTGAAGAAGAACATAAGAGTCCTCTGCAATTTTTCTGCACAACTTACTATGAACTTATCATGAAAAGCTGAGGAAAGCCAAAAGTCATTGGTTTTTCAAGGATGAAAGAATTGATGTCCCTGATGGTGAATTGGGTTCAATTTGTAATGTTAAGCCTTGATAACACAGGAAAAAAAAAAAAAAAGAGAGAAGGAAAATCCCAGAATGTGGAGAAATCTTTACCACGTGGTTCTGTCTTCTCTTTTCCAAGATGACATGTCTGAGTTCCTTAATTGACTCTATGTTATAGGAAATGACATTTGCCTGAAAATGAGTCAGGGTGCTCCCTTTCCATGGAATGCTGAAGTGCCATGCCAGTGCAGCCAGGCACACAGACTGGGGACACCTTGGGTTTCTAACAGCCTGTGCTAGTGACTATATGGAGTGACCCATTCCCACAGATCTCATTAAAATCATGGCAATTTTTATTTTGCATTGAAAATGGTGCTAAGCTTTTGAGGATCAAAGTTCTCTTTCAGGCCCTGCCAGAGATTCAGTGTGTGACTTTACTGCATCCCCACAGACTTTTTACTTCTAGATCTCCTTCTGTATAGTGGGAAAAACTTCATTGGTCCATCTAAAAGAAACCCTTCAACATCCCTTCCAAAAAAGCAATAGTACTTGTTAGGGAGATGTAGGTGACATAAGGTGGTTTTTTTCACTAGAAACTTCTCCCTCCAGTAGATATGCAAAACATATCTTTATGGTTGGTTATTTACCATAGTGTTTATGAATTACAGAGAAGTCATCTCATACCTTGGTATTCAGAGTAATGCAACATACTTACTAGAAATCCACCTAAGCAATTACTTTTCTGATCTATTGCCAGATTCCTTTTGTATCAGCTGCAGCAGCTTGCAAAAACTTAACAAATAGCATTTTACATAGGCTTGTAGTCTATATTCAGTTTTATCTGATTATTTTTAGCACAGTGATTTGAGAATCCAAATTACAGCTAAGAAAATGGAAAATTCATTTTCCAACAATGCCTTAAGCTTCACTAGCATTTTAGAGCAGAACATTTCTGTGATGGCCTTTGATTCAATCCAGGCTGAACGAAAGACATTTCATCACCACAGAATGCATTTCTTTATTTGCCTTGGATCTATGATTCTGTCAGTATTGAGAGAAAAGAAAAATCAATGCTGCACTATAAACCTCGGGCAGCCCCTGGCCAACGTGGTCAGCATGGTGTGAGCAAAGGAAATGGCAGGGGAAAAAAATTGACCGCTCAGCAATAGTGTGGCACAGTAACGGACAAAGCTCTGGGCTAATAACAGCTTGCAATTACACATGGAAAGCCAAAGCTTGTAGGGCATTCAGTACGAAGGGGATGTAATACAATTTATTGAACCACCGGTTAGAGTTCTGCAGCTTCTCAATAAAAAAAAAAAGGGCTGTGGACCTGTACTGCTTAAAAGACAGACTTATACGGTGCCAGCAGGGGAAGGAGACTTGAAGAAAGCAGAAAGCCCTTCCTTTTTATGTCTTGGATGGTGAGCAAGTGGGAGAATGCAGCCTATTTATGCTTTCTAAAAATACACCGGCAAGGCTTAAAGGGACAGCCCTGCTGCCAGAGCCTGCTGCCTCCATGGCTGCCTGCACACACACACACCCCCTGAGCCACAGTGGCCAAACACATCCAGGCACTGCATTTTAATTCCTCTAACTGCACCTGTGCTGACAGCACACTGCACATCCTGCACTCTGAAAAAGGGCAAAAGCAGCATGACAAACATCGTTACTCAGGTACCGTTCTTTATCTGAGAGATAAAGAGTAAAGTGTTTCTGCAGGCAAGCAGAACATTAGAATACTAGTTAATGAGAAGGGGAAATCCTGAATTAAAACAAGGAATCATTGACAAGTATGTTTTTGAACAGACAGAAATAAAAAATTATGAATAAAAGCATGTGTTTTATAGTCACCAAAGGAGGTGGAGGCATGTTTGGGTAGGTCTGGCTGCAGTAGTGAAGGTCAGCACTGCACACTGAGGCCAACCCCCTCCTGCCCCCCCAGTGCCCTTTACCAGATGGGACAGCTGGGGACACAGTGGCCACAGGTGGGGCACAGCCTCAGTCCCAGCCACCTGCTCCACTTGGGTTTGTGCCTCCACCAAGAAGGAGCAGGGTCTGTTAAGGGTAAGTGGCTACAGAGCAGTCTTGGGGAAATACATACAAACACGTGGAGTGCAGGGTGCAGTATTTGTGATTTCAGGGATAAATTATGCTCTTCAGATGGTGATGCAAAGTTTTGTCACTCAATGGCATGAAAACAGGACCTGCCAAGTATCACCCAGTGTGGGCTGAAGCCCTGGTTCTTGTAGAGCTGGGCTCAGCAGAGAGCTTGCTTTGGGAGCAAGTGGTCTCACGCTTGTCCCTGTTTCTGCCCACGTTAGCATACATGCACATTTACCAGATTATCTCTTAGCACCAGTTTTGGGCATTTGATATAATGGCTGCCAAACCAGTAGCAGGTTGCTCAACGCCCTGTTTTAGAGTTAGGATTCATCTTTCCCCCTGAGTTAGCACAATACAGCAGGAATATTAATACCCAGCCTCAGATCCCGCACTTTCTGGGGGACCCTGATCTTTGCAGGGCCACCTGGCTCTGGCAATTGCCTGACCACATTTCTTTGCATTTCAAAGAAACATGCACAAGTTTCTAAAATTTTTGGCAAGTGTTGTAGTACTTGTTCCTAAGTACTACGATGATGTGGGGAAGTGTGCATTGACAATAACTGAAACAACAGCCACAATGTGTCTGGTTATTTTGTGTTCTTAACTGAAGTCAAGCTCTCCTCACAATGCAGTACAGCTACAAGATTCCTCATCCTCAGTAATAAGTAACAGATTTCCCTTTCTTGAGACCAGAGGAACCACACCACAGGTACAACTGTGGGATACAATGCCAGCACAAATCTGGCCTAGAGATACTTTTGTTTAATCTGAAATGTAATTTCTAGAGTCTCAGCCTAAATATTCCACCATTTCATATTTCCACATCTATCTCTTCTAGTACAATTAACAGTTCCAGTGGCTCCTCTAGGCTTCCCTGGCACAGCACATCCCCTTCAACAGCGGAATATCAGAATTAGTGCCCGAGAGGATGTGTTGTGTCTCTTGTGACAATTACGGCAGCTCCGTAGCTCCGTTCCCGGTGCAATAAAACCAGTGCAGCGCTGCGGCTGCTCGGCAAATCCCCGGCCCCTTATCGTAATTAAGTCCTTCTACATGACACGGCGCAAGAGATAAGGGATTATAATGTGCCTGGGACGCGAGGAGCTCGCTGCAGGACCGGCATCCCTGGCACAGAGGGAGCCCCTGGTCGGTGCCTTCTCTGGGCAGCCCCAGCCATGGGGGAGGAGGAGGAGGAGGATGCGAGCGCTGGCCATTCCCAATGTCACCTGCAGAGAGCCATTAGCCCGCTCAGCCCTCTATTCCTGATGCTGAATCAAATTAATCTAACAAAACCAGATGACCTGTGAGCTCAGCCTGCCTTACAGCAAAGTCAAACGGGAGCGAGGGGCAGCGGCGGGCAGGGAGGGCCAGCGCTGTCCCCGCAGCCCCTCGCTGTGCCCTCCCGCCGATGTCCCTCTGTCGCCGGCTGTCGCGGCCACCTCTCCCTCCGCAGCCACGCGAGCCTCTCTCGTGTACCTTGGGCCGGCTGTGCTGCCCCTCCATCGCACACGTCCACAGCACACCCAGAGCTGCTGACCTAGAGGTGTTAGCCACTCCGCAGCTGCCGTTCTTCTCACATTAATCCATAGGAATCAATGGACATTTCATTAGAGTAATCAAGTGTGGATGCATCCCGCATTTATATCCCGCACCTCCCCCTTCCCCCCCAGCTGCTTTCACAGGCTAATTGGTCCTACAGCAAAGACTATGTGGATATTTTTCCCTACAGATGAGTGTCAAGAGCAGTTTTTTACTGCTGGTTGAAATACCTATCAATAGAGAGGTAGTATAAAAGCCTTCACCCATCAGGCAGTGTTGCTGATGCTAATACATTATGCACTCTGTTCTCACACACTCAACTCTCTCCTTTACACCTTTTCCCCATACTACTGAGTCATTTATGCTGACTTCCATAAGAGAATTAGTCCATTGCATTTTTCTTAAAAAAAAAAAAAGATTGCAATTAACACTTCTTTATCAGTTCACAATGCAATGAGGGAATTTCTCACATAATTATATTTCATCAGAAAACTTTTAATTTTTTCAGTCAAATATCTTCATCCTGCTTGCTATGGTATCTTATAATTTCACCAGGTTTATGTGGTTTATGTGCACATTGGTACACAAAGACACCCTGTGAGAGGCACCAGCATTGTGTTCAGCACCTTTGCTGCCTGGGAGGGGATGCTCTCCCCTCTCTGCTCAACTCTGCAAAGACAGCAGAGCTTCAGCAGGACTCAGGGAGTGCTGAGGAGCATCCCAAGAGTTGCTCTTGCTAAAATGTGCATGTGACAGAGGGCTAGTGACCAACTGGAGTCCTTACAGTTGAGGGACCAAGGGCTTCCTTCAGATGATCTTTTTGAGGCCATGAGAAAATGTGATGATACTTGAACAAAAATTTGAAAGTGGAATTTTTCATAAGATCATGGACTTTCCATTCAAAAATAATTTCAAAAGTTTTACAGGAAGGTGAATACCTAACAGCATATATTTAAAATGTATGAAATCTTTAGAAATGCCATTGTGGAGAAGGAGGCAGAGCAGGGAAGGCAGGCAGCGGCTCAGGGGGGCTGTGCCTTGGCTAAGGTGCCTCTTGAGAAGGACTGCTGGGGCATGGGGGGTAAGGGCACTGCACAGGCACCTTCTACTGCAGCAACCCTGCAGCAAAGATGAGGGTTGTATGGAAATTCATCACACTGCATTCACCCTACACAATGCTTGGCCTGGGCAACCTCCAAGAGGAAGGGCAGGAGCTCAGGAAACAACAGGGATGGGAGTTTTGGTGTCCCTTGAAGTAGAAATTAACTTTTCTCTCTTGGAAACTGATTAGAAAAATGAGCTGAATTAAAAAATCACTGACTAGCAGTAAAGCTTATCCTTCTAGCATGTTATCTTTCAAGTCATGTCAGACCTGAAAAAAACCGCCCTATGTTCTGGGCTCTTCTTGAGCACAAGACTTTCAAGTAACAAAACAAAACAAACAAACAAACACACAAACAAAAAAACAAACCAGAAAATTCCTTTCTTCTTCATCCCCTTTTTGGAATTATTAGCATGACTTGCATGGGTTTACCCCAGGTGAAAGTGAAGCCCCATTGGCTGCTGGTGCTAGAGTGCATTGTTTGCTGTATATTTGGATATATTGCAGGGATGTGGAATTTCTTCTACCTTCCTGACTTTTCCAATATGGCATGCAATTTTCAGTTTTGTTTAATGAACACTATATAGGCTTTTAAGGGTTTTTTTTTTAACTAAACCCTACTTTTTGCTTATGGCCAAATTCATGAAACTGCAATGAAGAAAAATGAACCTGCTGAAGGGGATTGACCCCACATGCTCAGGACCAGGCCTTTCAAGACTAACGAGAGAGTTTGCATTTGCTTTTCCTGCCAGATCTCTTTCCTGAGGGCACGCTGCATAATGCAAAAAGAGCTGTGTGAAGTTTGGTGCAGAGGATGGAAACAGGACCATTCAGCTGCTTTACAGAGATGAGGTTCTCTTCCCCTTCCCCCTCCACACGTTTTTCACTGTAAGTGAAAATGAAACTTGTGCTTTTCAGAGGAAATGGCTGCTAAAGGTTAAAGGGTAAGTCTTCCTTGCTGCAAGCATACATTTTTGCGAGCTGAATCTTATCCATGTGGCTAGCAGCACTCACACTGAAATAACTGCAGAGGGCTTAGAAGAAGAGTAGGGAAAGAGAGGGCAAGAGCATCAAAAGAACATCCCAAAACTGATCCATCTGCTCTTTTTTATTCCTTCATTTGAGTTCTGGCCACCTTCTTTTCCCTATTCCTCATTCCACTGTAGAAACAAGACCATTATTCAGAGGTAGAGGGTGGGGCTGTGCTCAGAAAGGACAGTCCTTGTGCAAGGAAGCAGGAGCATTTCCCCAGGGCTGCCATGGGGGCTTATCTACCTCAAGGGCAGGGAAATCTGGGGCAACAGGTAACTGGAGCCTTGACTCTTTGTCCTGCCAACTGACCAGTATATCTGTGCAGCTGATGTACCTGCACAGAAATACAATGTCACACATCACAATCACTGGGAAAAGAGCAGGGGGAGGAAGGAGGCAGCTGTTGCCCACCCCAGCTTGTGTCTCTGCTTGCTTTTGTCCTCAGAGTGCCTGTCATTTGGCTCTTGGGTTTTTTCTGACACAGTGGAAGTGTCTGAATGGTCCTGAAAGCAGTTTCTTGGACATTTTGATATATGCTGTTTAGTGCAATGCTCCTAGGAAATATCTGACCTCAAGCACACTCATTAGTATCCACATGTAATTCAGAATATTCCTGGTAACAATCTGTTATATAAAATACAAAATAGGATGAACAGAAGTCCCATCAAAACCACACCTTCCAGCAGCATACAGCTTGCAGAATGCAAATTTGGACAAGATTGAAGGTATTGACATAGAACATAGAAGGAGAGCAGTAGAACACAAATGTATATCCATAAAATGTACAAACATTTAGCTTTAAATGAAGACATTTAAAGTTGTTATAAGATAGCAAACCCAGATTTGAGAGGGAGTCAGCATTTTCCTCTTATTCCTTCTCTCCCTCTTGTCTCTTAAAACCAAGTACTGAATCCAACACCTGGGACATGGGTGAAGGGTTTGTTGTGCTTGCCTAGGGAAAGCTGAAGTTTCATGAAGCAATGTTCCAAAGGATGCAGAGGTGGATGGGCAGAGGGATGGCTGGGAAATGGCTGTGGCCCAGCTCAGTGTTCAGGAGGCTGCAGGTGCCAGGTTTTCTCTGGAGAGGTCTCCCAGTGACCCCAGGGCAGCAGACTGCCCAGCAGCTGCCCTGCTCCTTGGGGCTGGGGACCTCCCTCCCCCGGCAGCCCCACAGCCCAGCACTGAGCAGCACAAGTGAAACATCACAGGAATGGCTCTTGCTCCTTTGAGGGTACTCATAGCCAGGCAAGATTACTTTCATTTCCTTCTAAGAAAGCTGAAGTGACCCAAATTAAAAAAGCTCCTTGTGCTTGTTCTGTAAAGCACCACTTATTGATATACCTTAAAACCAAAATTCATTCAAAAAGTTCACAGCGGGAAAATGAAAGAAACTAGAGCCTCAGTCTCTGCACATATTGGTTGTTTCCATGCAAGGTTGTAAGGTAGGAGTGGCCTACCTTACAACTGCCCAGATTCACTTTTGCCCTTTTTTAACAGGGTTTCCTTGCCTGATGCCACCTGTACCTTTTTTCACACCTCCTTTGGCACAGAGTGACTCTAAGGGGGAGTGTACATACTGCAACTGGAGTAAACTGAAACTTTTCCAAGAATATAGACACTGCCAAGAAAAGTGTGAAGCTGCTGACAAAGTTTTAATATAGAGTATTAGAAAATACATATCAAGGGGGTTTTAAAATTTTGTTTGATAAAGAAGAAAAAAAAAGCAGTATGGGAACTGTATTGAGATCTCCAGAAATTTCCCTTTTTTGCATTTACCTGCATAAGCAGAAGAAGAGGCAGTGCAGGAAAAAGTTATTCTAAGAAAAAACCAGTTATGTTCAAAGGCCAGGGCTGTAATTATTTATAATGTGCAAAAAACCCATGAACTTCGTTATCACTAGAACCTGTGTGGAGATGGGGATTAGACAGCATCATCATCTGTGGCTTTATAAACTAACTGATGGCCTTCCTTGCATTTTAATAGCTGCAACTGATGTATAACTGATCACAAGTGTCTTCATTCTCAGCTCTGTGAATCACCAGGACAGAGGAACAACAAAAACACCACTATTTGGTAGTCAGACACCAAATAGTTATTAGTGCAAAGGTTTGAAACAAAGTATAAAAGCTTCTCTTAGGTCACATGCCCCTCCTACCTTGTAGAGCATATATTATAATCCATTGTTTTTCTATAACAAGAGCATAAAGGTGTGTATATATATATATATATATATTTATTTATATATATACACAACATATATATTGCAGACCTTTTGTAACAGCAAAGCTGCTCAGGACCTACATAGAGAGGAAGGGGCTGACAGCAGAGGATAGAAACAGATAAAACTCCTTCCAGGAGAGGATCTAGATTGGGCAAGGGAATGGATAACTTTAATCCCTGTCCCACTCTCAGGCTCTGCTGGCCTTCAAAAGGTGTTCTTGAGCTGAAGTGTTGGACCTGTTAAGAGGCTCTTCATAAAATATCATGGAGCCCGTTTAGAGAAAATGGATCCACTTCCTTTCATCTGCCTGGAGGGTTTTGGCATTGCTGGGGCTTGAGGGTTTGCTAATGGCAAGAAGAAAGGCTCTAAAGTGGCAGAAGTGGGAAAAGAATAATGCTGATGCAGGCAGGCAGATTGTGCTAAGGTTTCATTTCTGTGACCAAAGTCTTGCAAAGGCCAGCCAGTGAAAATGAGCACAAAACCCAGGACCTGCCACTCTCTGCTTTCCTCAGCTTTAATCATAAACCAAAAGCTTTTGCTAGGATGAGCACCCACAGTGCAGAGCCCTCCCCTTTGCCCAGGAGTGACAGAATGAACCCCTGGCATGACCCCTTGGTTAAACTTTGCTTTGGCATTTCTAATCATACTTCCTTTAAAAAAAATTCAAAAGTACAAATGCTGGTTACCTTTTTTGAAAAACGGCTCACATTTTTAAGATGAATCAACTTAAAAAAAAAAAGACTTCAGAGCTTGCAGTGTGCTTATTGCCTTCCAAAGTGTTGCTGGCAATAGCAATTTTAATATGAAGCAATAAAAGAGGAGGCGTGAGGACTATTGCACTACAGCTTGCAGATGGCTGCTCAGCCACAGGGGGTTGCAGGGAAGGGTCCCATGAGCTGTGGTGGTCCCATGAACAGTGCAGAGCCCCCCAGGCTATTTGGAGCTGGGGCTGAGCACATGCTCTGCCAGGCAGGCCTGAGCTCCAGCAGCCCTCTGGGCTATCGTCTCTATTTACACAAGTTGGTGGACTTTCCTCCACAGCTAAATAGGCTGACAGCCTCAGAGATTGGCTTTGAGTTTTTGGTTTGAACAAATCAATGAGCTACACGGAAAACTACAAAAACAACAACAAAAGAAATGGTTTCTGAATGTTACCTGAAAAACCACAGAGTTTCAAAAGAAAAATCTCTAGTGAAAAAGATACCTGGAGCAAGGCAAGGGAAGAAGTTCCACCTGCAGTATATAGATCAGTGCAAAACCATAAAACACTATTTATTGCATACTATTCTGGACATAAAGACAGACTTGATGAGATTCACTTTTAGGCTGTTTCATTCTATCAATAAAACTGCCAAATAATTTTTAATGCAATGCAGAAAAACTATAGTTTTTAAAGTTAGTGACCCACACTTGTCCTAGTTCCAGAGGACAATAACGGCTCAAGCACTTCTTGAGTGAAATAAAATGTGTGTAGAAAGATGCAGATGGAGTTGTCATCATCAGCTTTTCAGCCTAATTACATTTAACTCACATGTGATCAACCCTGCCCCATGGACCAGTAAGGAAGGGAGTGGGCAGAAGAGAAAGACCTGAAGGTGACTTGAATATCTTGAGTACAAACATCAATAAAGAAATGTTTATTTACTAATGGTAATAACCCCTATTTCTTACACAGCACTGGAAACAGAGAGCACTGTATAAGCCTTAACTCAAGGCTCCCACTGGAGCCTGCTGCTGTGGAGGGCCCTGTGCACCTGTAGGGCACTGGCTCCCCCAGAGAGGCTTGGGGAGCAGCAGCAGAGGCTGTCCTGCCTTCCAGCAGTGCATCCCAAGGCACAGTGCCACCTCCTCCTTTGGGAACATCTGGGTGGTGAGCTGGGGCCAGAACAGGTCCCAGGAAGCACCTTTGGTGGGTTCTCAAACGGGAAAAGTGGCAGGGGCAAAACTCACAAACAAAACACCTTATGGGTGGTAAATACATGTGTAAGACATTTACTTAAGGCAATATATCTGGAAAGCTTTTATTGCTACACTGGCATTGGTGCTGTGCCTGTGAACAAAGAAATCACAAACCAAGCACCCAGAGGAAGGCACTACCAGCAGAGAGCCTGTGTCTGTTTGTCCTGGAACCACATCCCAGGGCTGCCCTGGCAAGGGGGGGGACTGATGCAAAGGGAATGAACTTGCTGAGCTGATTAGAGACTGCAACAGGTTCCCGAGGGTTCTGGCCCATATCCAGCCCAGTAAGGAATGCTTTGCCTGTTTCATTTGGGTACAGCAGGTTCAAATTCAGGCTGAGCTTCAGCCACAGCAGCAAGGGCTGTGAAAGGCAGAGCTGTCAAGCAGCTGCAGGTGACCTGGGCTCTCCATCAGCCACAGGGAGGAAGGAGGTCAGCACAGCACAGCACATGCAGCCCTGCCACCCTCCCAGTCCCACCTGCAGCTCACAGAGCCTGGCTCTTGGCAAAGCTTTCCAGCAGGAAAGTGTTCAGCTGATACAAAAAATAATCCTGAATTATTGTTCAGGGCTCAGAATAATAGAAGGGTCATTAGTCTGGTGTGTCTGATTGAGTATACAAATTTGAGCTGTGAAGAGTAAAGACTTTGTGTATTTTACAATAATGAGGAAGGTTATGATGCTATATAATCTAATGCAGGGCACCTTGGTAGGTTAGAACTTTCTACAGTAATATTATTTAAAAATATATTTTCATTTATTTTGAGTGATTAAGTTTGGCTTGCATGGAAACGGAGATGCTTCAGCTTTATGAAGGGTTTTCTGTGCATTTTCACAAATTTAGTTGAATTTTTTACATATATGTCAAAATGAAATTACATACATCAAAGAATATAGTGAGTTTTCAAGTCAGAGGTCCAAATTCATGATTGGTGTAACTGCTGTAGAGGTAATTGATAATCTGACCCAGATCCTGGACTTTAGACAAAGTTTATCATCCCTGAGGATTATGTAGAGTTTACTTATCAGGAGAAGAATCCAATCACCTTTCATGCCCCTGGTGTGAGGAGTGGACTTTGCAGCCAGGTTTAGCAGTGGATACCTTGTCTGGGAAATGTCTCAGTGTGCTCTGTAATAAATGGCACTTGCTAGAGCTGAGTGCTGGCAAGAAATTGTGCTGCCCTGCTCCTGTGTGGAGGCATATGCGAGCAGGCTGTGTGTCACTGAGATTTGTAGATAACCAAAGCTGGAAACTCTATGGTTTATAGTTCACTGATACGAGTTCCTGCTTTTCATTGATCTTCATTCACTAAATCTGGACATTTGACTACTAGAAAGAACCAAGCAGCTTTTAACTCCGTCCTTCACATCTCTCCAGGGCCCATGAAAGGCATTGTTTTGTTTTAAGGAAATGATGAAACTGAAGGAGAACCCCTACTTTGTGCATCCCAAATATTTGGAGAATTGAAAGCCCAGGCTGAACTTGGGTTACATTTGTATTTTGGCTTCCCTTTACATTTTATAGGGAAGTAATTGATCCGTGTAAAGCACTTCTATCTCATACTGGGAATGCCAGCATGTAGTGTCCCAACAATTAATGTGAAAAATTCCTGGTTTTAATTTTCTATTAATGTTGACCTGAGCCACTGTTTGTCCCCTGTTCCATTGCTTAGCTGCAATTGTACTGAGCAGCCTTGGAAAACAGATGAAGGATGGGTGGTTATTGCCCAAAATACAACTGGATTTCATAACCAATCCCTTGGAGCTTAGAATTTATGCCAGTGCTATCTGTGGCTCTTAAATGCCATTCACCCCTAAGAAACACCCCCAATTCACACAAAACATTGGTGTGATTCAGCTTGATGTGGTGCTTTCCAGGGTCCAAAGCAGGACTGATATTATTATTTCTAAAAATGAGAGAGGAGAAATAGAATATCTTCATCTAACTGCTAAGAAAAAAGATAATCTGAATCTCTTGAAACTAAGTTAAGTGTGCTACAAACAAATAACTCAGATATGAGGTGAAAACAGCTTGTTGTGTTTCTTTAAAAGGGCCTAGTCAATCTGCAAAGGTATTTTTCCTCTTATGCTTGGATATTTTATGTACATAGCTCTATTTTTGGCTTAACAGCTTTCCTGTTTGAATCACTGAAACACATCAGCTAAGCAAAACTGCATTTTGCAGACCCATAACTGAAGTGTTAACATATTGTGGTTTCAGAAAGCATAAAAAGGACAGACTAGAGGGAGGAAAAAATTTTCATTAGGGGATTAATTAGACAAAACAAAGCAATAAGAGACTCCAAAAAGCTCACTCTTCAGAGATTTCCATAACTGTGCTCTTTTACAAATGAGTTTAATCACCCAAAGGAAGAGCCAAGGGCAGACAAGGAAGTGGTCAATAAGCAGCAGTAAGTGACCACTGCATTCCTGGGCTATCTCTGCACATCAGGCCCCATATCCTGGTTGTAAAGTGATGCACTAATGAATCCTGACCCATCTTTGCAGCACTGTGCTCAGCTCCTGAGAGCTGCTGCTATTCTGGGGAAAAACCAGTTCCGCTCACATTTTCCCCTGTCATCCAGGGCTGCTAACACTCCTAAAGGATGCATATTTTGGAGGTCAAATAAATCAATACAATTCAAAATCAAAACAAATATGGTAAACAAACAGTCTAATGTGATTAACTGAGATGTTTTCCTTCTTTTTCTTCCGGGCTTGGTCCTCAAAAGCAGTAGTGGCATAAACAAGAGAAGAAAACAAAATGAATATGTAAAGTATCTCATCTCTTCCCACATGTAATAAAATGAAAACAAATGTTCTCACTTCTACAAACTCCACCACATCAAATTAATAATGGAAAACATCACATCAAAGCACTCTTTGTGCTCAATAGCCTGTGGCACATTTGGACTCATCAATAGATGTTCAACAATATTACAACTTGTTTAAATCTTGGTAAAGTAGTGTTATGTACTATTGTTATTGACTTTCTTTTTCTAATTATCACCCAAAGGTGACAGATGATACAGCACTAATGATCAGACTGTTTAAGAGCTGAATCAGCTTAGAATCCCAACTCATTAAACCTCAGCAAGACTAAAAGATTCCTTGGACTTTAAGGCTAAAAGCTTCACTCTGCTGACAACATTTTGGTCAGTTATACAGGGGAGAAAATCAAGAGATTTAAGGCATTTTTCACTGACAGCATCTTTGGAGATTTTAAGGATTATAGTACAAAAAAGTGCCTAAATATTTAAAAATATATAAAATCCACAGAGCTGTCACGATAAAGCAAATATTTGCAAAACAACTTTTGTTATGCTAAACCTTCCCTCGAATCTGTTTCAGCTGATAGTAAAACTGTTTTTGATTTTAATAGAAGCTGAAGCCAGTATGAGTTGCACAGCCATGGCATTTGCTTGAACCCATTTCTCCCAGAAGCAGAGACCCCAATAGCATTTTTGTGGTGTGTGCCAGTGTACTTCAGCCTTGCACCAAATTCATTATTTTCTGAGCCAATTCAGCAATGACATGTGGCATTCTTACATCTGTGTAGAAAATGTGACTAAACTAATATATCCCTTTCTGTTGCTTCATTGGATACAGGTTAGGAACGATATTCCTGATGCTATCCTGATGTCAAGAAGTGATGGCTGTCTCTAACACCAAGAGCTGAATCAGATTTCTGAAGCTAAAAGTAAAGGTAATGAAGAGGTTAAATTAAACTAGGGGATGGGGACTAAACAGATCTTTTGTAACTGCATTGAAAAATAAGCTATTAACTCTCCCCTATGTAATGTTTGATACCAGTGTTTAGTCTGAGAATGCTTGTCCGGAGCAGGTAAATCCTCACCTGGACAAGCTTCCATTTCCTTGGCAGTGACCAGAACTAGAAGCATTGGCCTCCATACCTTGCAGTAAAAACCCCAACACTTTAGCTCAGTGTGCAGTCCCTCAGTCAGAGCTCAGATGGTTCATTTCCCAGTGAGCTGTGTTACTTCTGCATGGAGATCTATAGGAATTAACCTCTAAAATCAGGCAGTAGTCACTCTAATCTCTGTATTTAGCTTGGCCCCATGTTATAAATCAGAATAGTAGTTACCCAATTTGCTAGGCCACATTCCTTACAAAGTAAATGAAACTATTAGTGCTATTACGAGGGCAGGATTAGCAACTGAAAACTTCCCTATAAACTGCTATCTAATAATTTATTACAGTTTTGATGTTTCCTGGCAACTGAATAGATTAATAAGTCCATAGTCCACCTCTGATACTCTCTTTCCCCCTATCACAAACTTTTGGACCTTGCAACGTTTATTTTCACTTTCATAAAATTCACTGTATCAGAGAGTCAGTTCAGGACTGGTAGTGGTGCCCTAGTTACAGCCCAGGAAAGATTTTACCCCAATTAGACAAACCCCACATATTAGAGTGCCACAGCAATGAGGTGCAGAGAGAATTCTCCTGTGCACATGGAGTGAAAACACAAATATGTATTTGCAAAACCTCTTCCCACCTTAACTGCTTTTCTGCCATGAGCTTCCCCCCTTGTACTGTGCAGCTGTCTTGAGTCAAAAAATGATGGCTTATTAATTTTTCTGCTTCTTTTTAGGACTACCCACGTGCTAATCTGGTCACAGATTCACCACTTCAAAGGCACTGTGCACCTTGATGAATGTTGTAAATCCCAAATTACACAGGATTTATTTTGGGAAATTGCTTTTTCCTTTTTTCCTCACAAAGTTGATCGAGGCTAAACCTTTTGTTCATTTTGGGTTGGCTTAAGTCTAAGTCCAAATGATACATCTAGCTTTAGTTTTGATAAGGGCAAAATTAAACCCCAGGCTGGAGCCTCTGAGTCCCTGCTCTGCAGTCCCCAAAGGCTGCCTGGTACACAGCTTTTTAACCTCTCCAGCAACCAGAGCTATTTACTTTGGAGTCACAAAATATGAGGACTAAAGATCTTTTTTCAATATTGACATTCAATGGAAAGGTTACTTATTTTTGACAGTCCTTCAAAAGAGATTCCCAACGATTCCCCCATTTCTCCTTCTCTCTGTGTCTTATCCCTGAAGCCCCCAGCTGCAAGCACCATTCTTCCTTGCTGCCTGTCAACATGAGCAATTAATGGCTCTGAAGGGTTGCTTTGAATGGCCTATGTAGTCCCACCCACAGGAACTGGCTCCAAGATAGCAGTGCCAAGTAGTTTCATGGGAATCCATAGAGGAGCGATAGTTTTACCCAGAGGTCATAATGTTTTGGATAAAATTGTGAATCAGTTTTTAGCTGTGTGCTATGAGCTTCAGGCTACTTTTTAAATTCTCCCCCAAAGCTTACTGTTTTTTACATGAAGAGGCCATATGTCATAATAAACATCAGGCTTAGGAACAGCTCACACTCTAAATGTCAGGCTACAAAGCTACCTTTAAAGATTAAATCTCTGCCCTCTTCAAAAGGGAGGTTGAAGGGAGGGATGAAGAAATCCCAAATACAGAGAGCCATACAAATAAAGCAAAGTTTACTACTAACAAAACGTATCTTGCAAAAACACACTTGGTGCTTTGCTGTGGGAGCTGCCCTCGATAAAATGTGGGTGTCATTTGAAAAGGACATCATTTCCAATGAATTCTGAAAGTGTCACACAGAGTATTGATCGATCGAGTCTTGCCGTCAGCGTGACCGGGGCCGGCAAAAAGCTATCCCTGTGATCCAATTTTCAGAGCTCACAGACACCTCCAGTCCAGGCAAATGGCGTCAGCAAGTGGCAGGAGGGTCTGGGGGAGGGGAGCTGGAGGGAAACGTGGAGGGGAGAGGTTTTGCACCGTCTGCTTGTCTAAGCATTAAATGTTATTAGGCACAAGCATGGCACCCCCATTGTGTGGGGAGGCTGCTGTATTTCTGGCTTTTGTGTTACCAGCAATGCCCAACCATTGTACATCAAAAGTAGGGCCTTATCAGCAAGATATACCCCGATAAGATCACGTTTTTTATGATTACATCAGTGTTCAGCCAGTTTCCTGCTCTGCCTACAGACACGCACGGCGCTGGGCAAGGGCGGCGCGAACACCAGAGCCATTGTTGGCCCAACACCTGTGAGCCAGGGCTGGCTGTGACACGGGGTGGCACTGCCCCCTGTGTCCCGAGGGTGGGCTGTGGGGAGCAGGAGCATCCCATGTGGAGCACAGAGCCAGCCCTGGGCTCTGCTGCAGCTGGGCCTGCTGCATGCAGGGCCTGGGTACCAAACAGATCCATCTCACTGGAGAGGCTGCAGAGGGAATTATCAAAACCCTTCATGAAGCTGAGCATTCAAAAGGAAAAGTGTTGTCTCAGCCTGAAGGAATCCTGGCTCGAATCTGAAAGTGCTGGGGATGCCCCCACCACTGCACAATTAAGGATGCAGTTTGTTTTTCCTCCTGTTACACAGGGAGGAGCATTGTGTGGGAACCCAGCACAACAAATCCTTTGCTGGACTTGCAGGCACCACACGAGTGAAATAACAGGGAGGATAAAAACATGAAAAACAACAATAAAGGGAGAGCTGCCAGGTGAGAGAAATAGGATGATTTGTTGTTTGTATGAAGCCAGTGGGGAACTGCAGCAGGTAAGGAAAAAAAGTTTAAGCAGGATAAGTGAATTACACACATTTTCATATTATACACCTGATTTCTGTTTGTGGACTCATTGTTACTCAATATGGGAAATATTGGCTCCTGCTGTATTGTTTCCTCTTTGTACTAAGTGACACAAAGCCTCTTTCATTACTTTTGCTAGGAAATTACTTCCTCTCCTAAGAATTATTTATATATTAAAAAAACCTAAGAACTGCAATGTTCTATTAGTCATTTCTAGTGTTGAAAAGAATGCTATTTTTGAAAACAGAATGGAAGTGTTCAACAGAAACTGAATTTTACTGACTATATTAATAGTATTTTAAAACAAAAGCTTCAGAATGTAAACAGAAATTTAAAATAATCCACACAGCTTTTATCTTATTAAAAGAAAAAAAGCAACTATTACTCCCAGTGGTACTCTATTTAGCAAGCTTCTTTTCTAATTAGTGTCTAATTCTACAATTAATTCTGCTAAATCTGAGGAACTCTAACATCTGAGTGAGTACAGCAAAGAAAAACAAGGCTCCACAACTCATAATAACAATAACTTAAATAAATTTCTTTTGTTTAGTATAAATTAAGTATTTTGTTTTCAAGAAACACCTAGGGAACTGAAATTCTCATAAGTCACCCAGAAAGTTGTTCAGTCACACAGACAGATGTTCTAGGGTGGCACTCCAAATTCACCACTGATAATAAAAAACAAGGAGAGCAGATGCAGTGAAGACACATAGCAAAACTTGCCACAGGATAAACCATGTTTGCACAGAGAGCATAGCACAACTTCAAGCCACAAACAGATCAATCAAAGTCAACATCTATTTCCGAGTGATTTGAAAACAGAAAAAAGTAACTAATTTAATGAATTTTTCATTAGAATTCCTACACTCTACCACAGATGAACTAAAAAAAAAATCTACAAAACAGCCATGCAGTGCTTGAGAGAGACCAGAGTCCCTTACCTTAGAAGCAGCTTCCAACCACCCCATCAGAACTGGGCTAAACCCATGCAGCCTGAAAGACCCTATTTAATCCTCTGCTTATTTTGTGCTGCGTGTGCAGGTGTGTGTGTGTGTCTCCTAACAGCTACACCTGAACTCTCAGGTGCCTGCCATTTTCCCTAGTAAAGACCTTTCCCCCAGTAATTTATATTTTCATTAATACATTTAATTGCAGAGGCCTGAATTTCTGTATGTTGGTTCTCATAACCAGCTGCAGCTGAATTTTTTTTCAGAAAGTCTGGGTAGGAATGCACATGTTTGAAAAGACTCCAAACTAATATCAGGGCTGACCAATATGCACAAAATATGTCATGGTCCACTTATCAAATACAACTTTTTAAAATGAAATTTTATCTGTTTTTCAATACATGTTTCTCCAAGTGTTCAGTGGCAAAGTACAGAATGAGCTCATGTAAAGTGAAGGACTCTGAAGTTCAGTGCTTGACTAAGGTGTCACTAATTGCTGATGCATCTGCTGTTGCTCCAGAGGGAAGGGAGCAGAACTGAAGTGTCCATGTGGATTGCACTGGCAGGACCAAAGGGAGAGTGCTCACGTGGAGAATTCTGGCTTTTCTCAGCACTGATGTACCTAGCCCAGAAATATGAAATTTCTTCTTAATAAACTCTTCTGGACACTAATACATGAGTAGTCATGAGAAAAATCATGGGATTTTATCCTGAAGGTACCAAGTCAGAGTCCATTCACAGTGAAAGTTCCCATTAACTTCAGTGGGGTTCAATTATGTTCCAAATATTGGGAATGATTTCTTCAGAGGTTCACCTGGGCAAACCACTCTGCTGCAATAGCAGCAAGGCCAACCAACAGATTAAGCAGATTTCCCCCCTTGATTTAAGATAGTTTCTAATTTTCTACAGCAAGTGGATATTCCACAGCAAATCACATAGCCTAAATCTGAAAACCTACAGGAAACTGAAGGAGAGAAATTCCTTTCACCACTTCGTTTCTAACTTCCCTTCCACCACTGTAAGCACTTCATTGTCTTTTATTTTAGCTCTTTTTCACCATTATTTATCCTAACAAGGTGAAGGGAGGTTTACTTTGATGGCTCTCTAATAACCACAGCTGGTGAATCAGGGTCTGACTTTGGGGCCCCCAGTGCCAAGCTCTGCTGGGTGAGGTATCCATGCAGCTTCCCACAGACATTCCTGAAATAAATCAGAGCATTTTTGGAGGCAGCTAATCTGCCTGCAAATGTAACCTGTAGCAGGGGATAATGCCAGAGCACCTGGCTTTTTGCAGCCTTTTCTCTTTCTTTTGCCTGGGGTTGGGATACTCCCAAGTCTCTCCTCAAAAGCAAGGCTCTGTGATGAAAACTTAACCAAATTATCTGCCAGGACTTCTTGGCCTTCCCTGTGTAGACAAGAGACAAAATCTATTCACAGTCGGTTTCCAGTGTGTGAAACAAGCCCATTTTTGGTCCTGCCTAACTCCCCAAACAGTGTCTCTCTGACTACCCCATCCAAAATCACTCCCTAGACTCCCTCTCACACTCTGAGTGCCCAGTTCCAGGCCTGCAGAGATCTGCTCATGTTTGCCAAAAAGTTTCTCTGTAGGCCTTAATAGATCTGAATGAAATAAAGATTCCAAAAACAGTCTAGGAAATGGAATTCTTGATTACTTGACTGGCATTACAAAAATTGTGACTTCAGAAGAGCATTTAGGGAATATACCTGGTCCTATTTAACCAGATTAGAAATTTTTATTCTGTTACTGTCAGTGTACATCCCCCTTTGAGCAGAGCAGTGTGTAAGCAGTGGTAATGATAACACATGGGTAGTAATGATGGTGTTACAGAATCTTTTTTGGTGAGAGGAAGAAGCTGGCCCCAAATCCATTGCTTCTGAGGGCTACGAGAGCCAGAATCTCAGTTACAAGAGGTTAAAAAGGTCCATCTATCTTCAAAGAATGGAGTAAGCAGCAGTTCATGGAGACTGAAAGAAATGTAAGTCCTGGAGGGGATGCTGTGGAAGGGAGCCCGAAGCTAGATTGCTTGTCTGGCTCTGCAGGAGCCCCAGCACAGTGAAGATCATCCCTGCATTTGAAAAGTACCAATTGAAGAGCAGCCACCCTCTGAACCTGAATGGGCACACAGCGAGGCTCCTGCAAGTCCATCTGTTCCACACCATGCAAATACTTTGCCTTTGAAAGGAAAGAAGGATGCAGCTCATGCCAGCTTTCCCTAAGTACCTCTGGCACTGCTCGTGTGCCTGCGCTGGTCTCATTAAGGAGAGAATGAAGGTGCGATGCTCTGAATGAGTGTCTCTGCCCACATTATGTCAAATCCTTCATAGAAAGGGAAAAAATCCAACTGTGGGGTAGCAAACCCCTGCCCGTCTTCAATCAATCCTCACTAGCACCAGGCATCTAGTCAATTTTTATTCAGTCTTCTGTAGCCTGACTTCAATGGAGTGGCACAGCAGGGCCAGCGCCAGCAGCTGCCAGCGCCCTGGTGCCGAGGAGGAGGAGGAGGAGGAGGAGGAGGAGGAGAGCCAGCCAAGCCCAGGGAGGGCTGTGCAGGGGGCTCAGGAGTGTTTCAATCTGTGCCCCAGCCCTTCATCATAAACTCAAGGTTCAAAGCCTTGCTGGACTGCTGGCCGCTGATCCCATCTCAAGGTGATAGTCACCTCTAGCCCTTGTGCAAACTGCAAACCCACTGTCCATCCATCTTAGAGCAGCTTGACACTGGCTTCTCTACCCATTTTACAGCCAGCGAACATTTCCTATTGATTTATTGATTTCTGTCTGCCTGTGGAAGGAGCTCAGAACAGACTCTATGTGCTCTTGCAGCCTCCTGAATAGATTTTTTTCTCCCTTTTTCCCTTTTTATCCAAGCTGTGTTAGCAGTCTGTGGTGAAGCAGGAATTAGACCATGCGGGAGCCCAATTTGCTGCTGGTGAATGTGCCAGGCTTTTCTTCCTCTCCCTACCTGGCACACACGCCTCTGCTCCCACTTTCTGCCTCCTGTCTCCTTTTCCTGCAGGAGAGCTGGCAGATCCCTGCCTGTTCCAGCAGTTCATCTCAGCTCAAAACCTCTGCTGCTTCCCTTCAGATCTTTCCCCTATCATTAAGAGGTGTTTGATGTGCATGTAAACACCACTTGTAATTGCAAATCCTTGATTTCTACAGGCTCAGAGAAATTTCTTCTTTTCTGAGTCAATCAAGGAAAGGGCACACTTCCCAACTGCACAAACCTCTGTGTGCTTTAATAGACACATGCTTTATGAACTTCAAAGCCCAAGGGGACAGGATGGCTCCAAAGATCTGAATCAGGGAAGAGGTGTAGTGTGCTTTCCACCTCCTACTTGCCAGCCCAAATGCAGCCCAGTGATTGAAAGTTATTGCTGGCTGATCAGAGCCCTACATGAAATTAGTACCTGCCACAGGACAGCTCCCAGCAGGCAGGTGGCCACGTCACAAAGAGCAATCTGGCCTGTCCTTCTCCACAGGGAGTGAGCCAGGGCTGCTCTTCCTCCCCAGCTTCAAGGCGGTGCCTTCAAGCTCTGCTTCAGTTGTGATGGTGGCAAATTTTTGTTTCTGGTGGCCTCACTTTTCCCCAGCTGGGGAGTGATGTCCCTTGGGATGCCTCACCCTGGCTCCATGGCCAGTTCCCCTGGGCAGAGATGCCCTGGTGGAGCCTCTTGGCCCATGCTTTAGGTGAGGTTGGGTTCACCTTCTCACTGTTCTTCATCCTCCTCATCCTCATCTGAGGCTGCCAGAGCAGCAGTGACACTCAGTTATAGAGCAAACACCATGGCATGGCAGGGAAAAAAGTACATTAGCAGGTACAGGACTGATGTCCATAAATACAATCTCACTTTTTCATGCAGAAGACTGACAAGAGGTTTGAGTTTAAGTTTATACAATAACCTTTATAAATAATAACCATTATAAATAAACTATAAGTTTATAAGTAATAACCTCTAAGTTATTTGATACCTACTTCTCATCCTTCCCTCAGAGTGCATACAGCTGAGCAGGAGAGCCAAAATCAAACAGCAGCCTCCAGGCCTGGCAAGCAAAACATGTAGCCTTGCTATCCTTTTAGGGGATCACAACATCTTGAATCTGTATCTCAGCACTCACGTGTGCAAACCTCCCCTTTGCCACTCCCCAAGGGAATACATCCAGGCAAAGTCCCACTCTCACAACAGGAGAGGAGGAGAAGCCCATTGGAAACCACTCCTCCCTGCCCTCAGAAGAGCTGTGGGGGTTAATAATTTCTCCAGGCTGTGGGGGCTGACCCAGGCACAGGGGCTGAACACCCACTGCCTTTGCTTGTGCTGAGAAACTCCAATTTGTTTATACTCTCCTTATCCTCCTTTTACAACAGTCCCTAGCTTGGATTCACAGGAATTTTTACTCCTTTATCTCCTTAGAGACTGGCCTGCTCTGTGGGAAAAATGCCTTTTGTGGGCCCTAAGCTGCCTCTCGGGGTATCCTGAGAATGGGTGAACTCAGCACTGCTGAGCCTTAAGTGAAATGTTTCCTCCACACCTTGTCTCCACAGAACAGCCTTCACAGCTGCTCCAGTTTAGTTACCATCCATTAGCATTTGTTTTCTTGACTAGAATTCATTGCATCACAGAAATTGTTATATTATTCTCTAATGTTATGAGCTGGTATAAAGCATCATGGACATTCTTCTGAGATGGTGAGAGCTGTGTGCTCTGAAGCTGTGTGTGCTTTCCTTTGAAGAGGCAGCCTTTGGGGGCAGGGAGATGGTATTTTCTCCAGGGTAGCTGCGCAATACTAGTAAGGGACCTTGTGGGCATGTGAGTTAAAAAATATGTGAGCATTTAAAAAGTAACCCCCACATTTGTGTTCCCTATTCTAATTTATTGTAAATACAGTTCTGATGAGGTAGTGACTCTAAAGTGGAGATTTTTCAAGGCTGAATCAGGCAAGTGTGGAAAGGGAAAGCTGCAGGCATGGTGTGCCAGGCTATGTGGCCAGCAGGCATCAGTGGCTGGAGCCTGCTCTTGTTTCAAGTGATGTATTTCCAGGGGTGTCAATGAAATGATGCAGATTTACAGCAGCACAGAATCTTACATGGTTACAGGATAACTAGAACTGTTCTTTTAAGAAACTGCATCTGCCCATTTTCACATTGGGTCTATCCATATGTATCTACATGCATTTCAATGGGTTACTTCTGATTTACACTGCAGGCATCCTGCATTTCCCTAGACCAGCATTAACTATTTATTGACCTTCCCAGTACTACTGTGAGGAAGGCTATTATTCCCATCATACAGACAAACAAGGATTACATTTTGGAGAGTGTCTGGATCTGGTGCACACATTTGGTCCTCTTTTGCCATCAATTACACTTCTTACAGCTTTTATTTCCCCACCCCCCTTCCCTTCTCTCTCCCTCCCTCCCATTGCCACCATATGTGTGCAGGAGAATGGAGAGGAAAAACAGCACTAACCATAGTCCAGGTCTAAATGTAAGGTAAATCTCTCAGACTTATTTGACTTGATTTCTCTCTTTTTAAACTAAAAAAAAAAGGCTCTCTGACCTCTTAAATTTGCAGAAAGCTATTTTTAAGTCTTGTTGGTTTACTGGTTGGTCTGCTGGTGTTTCAAACTGTGCTTGGAGATGGGGTGGATCTTTCAGAGAGCTTGGAGAAATGGGCTGCACCTGCAGCAGGCAGGGAGCAGCCCTTAGATGGGAGCTTGGCTGGACAGCAGGGGCAGCAGGCTGTTCAGGCAATGTGGGCTGTCTTGGTGCTTGTTTAATGTGGAAAGAAAATGTGAAATAGCGAGCAGTATGTTAAAAATCAAGCCAAAGCACACTCAATGCAGCTTAATGTCTGCCCTGGACTTCAGTGTGCCTTGTATCAGGTCTTTATTAACATACTTCAGCAGAAGGTGAGGAAATCTCCCAAGAGCACAGTTCTTATTTCTGGATATGTTCTAAGATGCCTGGACCTCCTGCTCTCACTGGATACTTGCCACGTGCCAAACAGAAGTACCAGCACTGCTCTGTCAGGAACAGGCTCAGAGTTCCAGAGCACTGAACTGACTCAGCCAACAGCTCCAGGAGACCCCAGACCAACAGCCTGTCCTTTTCCCTTGGGCAAGAGGGCATGACCTGTTTGTCCCTGTCAAGCAGCACTCTGCATCCTCTTCAGTGTTTCACAGACCCCTGCCTCCCATGTGTGGGATTTCCCACTGTCCCCTTCCTTCCAGTTGCCCTCCTCCTCTGGAAGGAAGTGGTGGAGCTGTGGTTGGTTCTCTGAGCTGTCAAACAGCAAACCCCAACTGAGAATCACAAATGTGAGAGGTACAGCCAAGACAGCACCACCCCTCTGCACTGGCCCAGGCCCTCCAGAGTGGAGTGCAAGTTGACATATTGAATAAATACAATTGGCACATGATTTATCGATTACACCCCTTCTGAAGACAGGCCCTCTACTGAGATGAGATTCATAGGCCATCACATCACTTAAATGAGCCCTGAAGCATGTGCTTCACATGTTTTCACCATTGGTGCTTTCACAAGACACCAACAGTTTTTAGGTTTTCTGTGTGTGAGATTCAGCCAACAGTACGAGCCAATGCTCCCCGTGGGAAGTGCGCCAGAGTTCAGCAAAAGGCAGAATTAATGTCCTGCAGAAAATACAGGTATTTCAACACTGTCATTCATGTCTGCTTCATTGGGACTGTCTGAAAACTCAGGTTTCAGAGCTGAGCTCTATTTTTCAAAAAGCAAATGTTACAATTTGCTTTGGTGATGCTTCTTCATCCCAGACTGGAAGATACAGCACAAAAATTGTAGGAAAGCACTAAAAATAGAAGTTTGAAACTGCAGAACCAGCACATTTAGGAATCAGAATATTTACCGGGTAGGCAGAATTTTACCATTGTCACTTTGAAGATACTTGTGTGGTGGGATAGACTCCAGTTGCAAAGTATGACAGAGAGATCCTTCTATGAATTGAGTGATCTACATACATCTGTCATCAAATGACTTCAGCCCATTTAATGAGTCACTCTGTTTTACCAACTTGCTTTGAGAAGGATTAGCTTGATTTGGTTTTGTTGCCAATGATATATCTTTTCTTCCTTTTAGTTTTGCTGCTCTTTCTCCTATCACTCTTGCTCTGTCACCTGCACTGCCTCTCTTTACCTCCCAGTTACACTCCCTGCAGCCTATTTCATCCCATTAGGTGGACAGCTACAACTGGTGATGCAGCCCAGACAGATTTTCTTGTTTCTCGTAATAAATGGAGCTCAGTTGTGTAACTCTGACCTTGTGTATAATTTTCAAAGATAAGTTTTGGGGAAACAAATGGGTTAGTTGTTATAGAAATATTGTAAGGCTTGACAGAAAATAACATGGCAGAAAATTATGACAGAAATAGCAGAAAGCCACTGTGGGGCTCTGCAGTATCTAAATTATCTTTTTATATCCCAGGATTGATAGTTCTACAATTATTCTCTAAGTTTCAAAACTTCATTTCCCTTGGGTCTCCCACTGCTATTGTATTTTCTATTTTCCTGCAAGGACTCCACTTAGGTTTATAGTTCTTTTAATAAATTTAAAAAAAAACTTTCAAAATATTTAGTCTATTCCTTAAGCTATTTCCTACTAAAAATAAATATTTTGAAGTAGGAAATTTTTCAGTGTTTCCCAATCTCATCTTATTGTGGCTAGTAATGCTCAGGAGGGATCCAAGAGTGTAGCATGATCTGCTGCAGAAAATAAAGCACAGACCTGTGAGCACTGGCAATAGGTAGTGGGAAGAAAGTGGCAGAAGACAGGTACTGAGGCTGTGAAGGAGGCAGGTGAGGACAGATGCTCCTCCTGCCTCTCATGGTAAGTCACAGACCAGTCTCCATGGCCTGATCCTGGTCTCTTGTTGTCCTGTTAGAGCAGCAACTGCCCCACAGCAAAAGCTGACACACACTCCAGCATGTTGGTAGGGAAAAAGCACAGTGCTCAGAGGAAAAACAACAGGGCAGTGCATCTCAAAGCAGTGCCAGAGTCGTACACCATCACCAGCACTGAGGTTTGTGAGAAATCAAACACTAACAATAGAATAATGCTGCACATGCATTAAGGAACACACATGCTTTTTCTGCCCTGTCCTACACAGCACTGACTGTGCTGGTACATAACCACTCAATGCTACTGAGCACCTGCTGCTGATTCTTGAATGCCAACTGACACTTTGGGGTGTTTGAGATATTAAATGATTGCTAATACTCCTTATTGTTAGGAGTGTTTGTTGACTGTGCAGAGGTAAGGAGATTTTTTCCATGCCAAACATAAGGCCACTGAATTCCTGTGTGCAAATTTTGGGAGTTTTCCCCCTCCCCTGATGTTTTGAACAAGGTGTCTTGGCCATCTTACACCGCTGTCTGCAGTGCTCTGGCTGTCTTGCCTCAGGAGCATTCTGGTAGTGTAGAATATCTCCTACCCATGTGATCATTGCCCTGCTCAGTCTAGTTTATTGCAGAGCCTCTACATCTGCAGGTCCTTGTGGCATGACTGCCCTTCATGAACCACACTTACTTGTGTGTGGCATTAGGGGAACAAACCTGCAGCTTGTGTGAACTGCTGTTACTACAGTGATCTTCAGCTGAAAATCTCAAATGCAGCCAATTCTGCTGAGGCTGCTAAAAAGCAAAACAGAGTTTGCTCTGTTGGGGGGCCATGGGGTGGATTTGTGCACAACAGGGAGTAAAATGGTTTGACCCCAGGAGCCTCCCTGACAGCTCTGTGCTTTTTCTCCTGATGGCTACAGTCTCATTCTTTTTCTGTCTCCATTCCTTCCCTTCCTGGCTCCTTACATGCTGCTGTTTTTTTTAATTTTTATTTTTCCTGAGACTTGTAGTAACCCAAAGGATGACTTAAATTCTGTTGTGTGGCACCACAAATGTCATACAAATTGGAGTTTTTTACTGAGGAGCTCTGTGTGTAGTAGTTTTTATGTTGTGCTATGCAGGTTGTGCTCTGGGTGTAATTGTTGTGTTCAAAGCCATGTGGCACATCTGTAGGTCTGAGAGGGGCTGCTCCCCCTGCCCACTTTGGGCCTCCTGCCTGACTGGAGTGAGAATCAGCAATGCATTTGTTGGGATGGCAGAGGGAGCTGATATCCCTGACAACTTCCCCACATCCAGAGGAGGGATCAGCCCTGTTGAGAAGACAACTTTGCTCAGCTTTACCTGAAAAAATGAAAGCTCAGGACACTCCTAATGACAGCAAGTGTCTCTCCTGGCTTTCTCCCAGGGGGGAAGATGACCCCAGGACACTGCAGGCAGATCTGCACAGGGAACTTGCCAGTGGCCCTTTAGAAATGATTGCTGAGCAAGGAGGCAGCACCTTTTCTGCTGACACCAAGGGCAGCAGCAAAGGAAAGGGTGGGACAAGTGCTGGAAGGAGGCAACCCTGCAGCAACGGGCCAGAGGCTTACCAGCATTTCCACTGCCATCTCCTGCCTTTTCTATCACTTTCTGTCTGTCCTTGAAAAAGTTACACAGGGACATGTTACCAGCAGAGCATCCTTGGGAGGTGAGGGAAGATTGTGTTACGCTGGAAAGTATTAACAGTTGCATCAATCACAAGCCTGGTCAAAGCAAATAGATGTCCTACTCACCCTCTATCCAGGCTGACTAGGAGATGCAATTAAATGGCTCTCATACAGCAACGGCAGGAACAGCCAAAGCCATTACCCAGAGCCTGAGCAGAAGTGTGTGGGCTGAAGCACCATAACCCTCAGCAGAAGAGGGACAGGCAGAGAGGTGAGCTGGGGCTGGCTTGGAAAGGCAGCAGATGAGAACATGGAAAGCATGAGAGAAAGGGAGACATGGAACCTCCAGGAGTGAGCAGAGGCAGTGCTCCTCTGTCCCAGGGTTGTGGGGTAGGTTGGTTTGGAAACCCTGACCTGAAAAATTGCTTCTATCTGTGTCAGGAGAACAGGTTTAGACCAAAGAAATAACCTTTTAATAGAACTCACTTAACTTTTTGGGAGGGTGAAAAACCCAGAAGAATATAGGGTAATTTGGGGCCAAATAGGTCTTATTAAGCTGATCCAGCTGGGGAAAAATATTATCAAATGTGCTAGAGGGGTGGATTCCCCACATGTAAATAGTGCAATGAATGGATCTATACCTGACTGAATGGCCTAAATTGTCCTTAAGACACTAGAGAGAAATGGGCAGTTTTAGGGAAAGCTTCATCTCTTCCTGAAGAAGGTGTCTAAAACAGGTCAGATGAATTGGGCTTAGAACTGCCTGCTTCTCTCTATTGACATTCACAAGAGCCTAGACATCAAGCTGAGATAGAGATATCCACACTATATATGTCTAAGGTTAGGTAAGATGAATCCCATCCAATAAGTCTCTGTGCCTCTACCTGCAGGCAAGGAAAGGAATGTGAATAGTGATGGATGAGAGGAGCATTGAATTTCCTGCAAGCATTCATCCACTCTTTCTGTGACTGGGCTTCAGCTGCATTCTCATGTATTTGTGCTTTCCATTAATGCTGCACGACAGTACAAATGCCAGTGGAGGGTGAGTTTCATGCTTGCACACACAAAACTTGTGGGAAGAAGATTGTCAATTTTGTCTTGCAGGTTTTTTGCACCAAAACTGATGGCCATATTTACATTCAGCCAGGCTATCTACACAAACTGCCCTGAACTTCTGACCTCTTTAGGCACAATGAAAGATAACAAAGATGAAGGCTGTATATTTTCTTTGACAGAATTATGAAGGCCAGGACATAAGTCATTTAAGCAGAAAGGATTGAACAGGCCACGGGGTGTATTGGCTGCTGCAGAGAGAGGAGCATTCAGACTCCTTCTGTCAGAGAGCTGGCAGATGCTGCTGATGGAAACACAGCTGCAATCTGCATAGGAACAGGAGCAAGATGCTTCCTTGTTGGAGCTGCTGTGGGAGCCAGGGCCAAGTCACCCCCCTAATTCTTCCTGTCATTTCTGAAAGATTTATTTCCCAGTGCCTCTGCTGGAGAAATGGGCTCCGTACCCCAGGTCTCACCTTGTCCATGAATGTACCAGGAGCTGTCCCAGGGGTCAAATTCTTTTCCTGCTCACAATCCAGGCAAGCCCATCATCTTTAAGGGTCTCACAAAAACATTAATAAGAAGAAAAATATGGCCACCATTGTGTTATTCTGATTTAACTTTTATGGGTGACCAAAGTGTTCTTTTCAATGCATTTTAGGTATACTTGCTATGAAGCAGAAAAATGTTCAGCCACTTCTCAGCTGCTGGTAACATTTCAAACCCTACCATCAACTACCTGTATGCAATGGATTTTCTTTAAATAACTCTTGGCAAATGCTTGACATCTGTTTTCTCTAATTAATTCTAGCAGTCATCATACTTCACTGCATATGTTGAAAGCTTTCAAGGATGATAAGAGCTACCTACAGCATTTCAATCATGGGAGTCTGTATTGCAACCACCACTCCATGAAAGCTCCAGCATAGTTCATTCTGAAATGTCAGTGTGAGAAAACCAAGATGAAACACCTGCTGAATGTGAAAATAATTACCACATAAGTTAGGGAGAAGTATTTCAGAATTCTGCCTTTTGATTTTCTTGCAATTGTATTCTGGATTAAAAAGAGGCAATCACTAGGAATAAGGGGCTCATTCCTGTGGAACTATGAAACAAAAAAGTTCTTCTCTAAAGTAAATTCAAAGCAAAAACTATTTACTGATGGATGAGCACAAGGGAATTAGAAAGCAATAATTTCATTCCTATGTATTTAGAATAATATTATTTCTATGTATTACATAGCCTGCACCCCACTGCCACTCCCAAAAATGCCCTATGGCCATCCTACTCTGAGATGAGAAACTGCTCCAGAAAAACAAGTGTCAGAGAGTGTGCCTGTGTCAGTGCTGACCAGAGCCAGTCCTGCTCCCATTTCTGCACAGTGGATTTGGTTGCTGTTCCCTTTATTTCCACCTGCACACCTGTCTGCCATTTGCCATTGTGCTCTTGCAGCCTGGAGGTTCCCAGTGACCCGGGACTGACAGCAAACTGCAGGCTCAGCCAGAGGCAGCAATAATCACTGACAAAACAACACAAAAATCAGCATTCATAAACGGATCTGATGCTGTTCTCTGCAGAGGAGTGTACCCTTCAACATC
This sequence comes from Setophaga petechia, assembly GCA_024362935.1. NCBI lineage: Eukaryota > Metazoa > Chordata > Aves > Passeriformes > Parulidae > Setophaga > Setophaga petechia. Next base: position 12,512,315 of record JANCRA010000016.1, read on the forward strand.
ACCTTTTGCTTGCCTCTAATCACCCCTCACATGTTTTGTAAACAGAACAACAGAGACCACTTAGATAACACGTTAATGAGTAAAGGAGCTTGCTGACATCCTTTTGGGAAAAAACCTCCAAGTGCTGCATAAACCTTATTAACTGCAAGTGACTGGAGATTCTGCTCACACATCACATGTGGAACCACTTGGCAGTGCCCCACAAGCCCTGGCTCCCCCAGACCCCCAGCACTGCCCGCAGCAGGACTGGGGTGAGGCAGTGAGGGGCTGCAGCTCGGTGGGAGGGGAGCAGGGAGGAGGAACAGGAGAAAAGTCCCAGTTCCCACTCAGTGCCAGCCTGTGGCCAGCAGTGCCTCACTGCCCAGGTGGGACTCTGAGGTGGCATTTAGTGCCTGCACAACACAGCATTTACAGCTGCTGAGCAAAACCCTCCTCTGTCACTCCTCAAGACCCTTGTGCCTTTGTTGGTGAGCTGTAACTCCTCAGTGCTCTGCCAGTGGTGTACCACAGGCTTCGTGCTTTGCTTTGGGGTTTCTGGTATTCTGTGGTTTATCTTAGGTACACTGAAGTCAGAGCTGGAAAACAGCATGAGGAAAAGGCACAAGTTGTTAGTATTTGTTGTTTTTTTCCCTTGCAAAGTGCTTATAGTGCCCATTTCCATGTTAACACATTGCAAAGTGTCTTCTCGATGTTAAGAGTCTGATAATGGCAACAAAACCCAGCGCAGATAGCGTGTTACAAGGATACACAGTAAATCAGAGAATTTAATGAATTCATAACCTTTCATTTTATTTCCTTCCTGTGAGATAATTTTAGCCAGTGTCAACGGGATTTGTAGGAAGGGGGAATGAATAGTGATCCTACCTCCACCAATAAAACAAAATCCTAATTTTCTGTCTTTTATCTTTTCCCATTCTTTCGGGCGCCTCTTTGGCCTTGTCAAAACATATCGTTCAGTTAGAGACTAAAAATATTTTCCCATCGATTGGGGTTATTGATTTTTTTTAATCTGTACTTTGGCTTAGAGAGCTGGGGTGAAGGGTGAAAGTTCAGCGGCTTAGTCCGCTGTTTTATCTGGACAGCAGAAGAATGTATTGGCAGCAGATTTGATTTACCTTGTTGGTCAGCTGTAGTCACTCCAAGCTCTGCAGACAAGCAGCAAGCGTATTTTGCTGTCTATTTTATTGTACACTGAACTTCTTGAAGGTCCAACCTCTCTATTGATTTATCTCTCAATTTCCAGTGGCCTATGTTTCCATTCTTATTAACATAAATGTATCAGAAATCAGATTCCCTCTCAAAGATATATTGATCATTTATGAGCTTTGAAAAAAGTCTGACATGTATGCCATGTATTTCAATCATTCAGGGTCCACAAGACTGATACATACTCACTAATAAACAAATGCAGAAAAAAAAAGTAGAAAAGATGGTGTATATTATGGGGCTGTTATAGATTATACTTGGATATATCTGGTGTTGATACTGAAAATCATTTTCATACTGAAAAAAAAGTGGTTGTTGCGAACAAATATTTGTCTAAATGCTCAAGAGTCCTGGTTGAATTGCTGCAAGCTTATTTCTGCACAAATTTAAAATAAAGTATTGTAAAATTATGATTTTATTGAGAAAAATAAATTGTACCACATAGTGAAAAATATTTCTATTTTTTTCTGTTCTTCCTGTAGATGCATTGAATAGGTTAAGTCTTTTTTTGACAAAGCTTGCTAGCTTAAAGCTTTCTATATAATATCTGTTACATAGGTAGTTTGTATATAAATACATAAAGGGAAAAGTTTTTGTCCTAAAAAATGATTTTTGCAAGATCTCATTAGACAAGTCCTTGTATCTACCCAGGATCTCTAAGCCACAGTGAGTCCTGCTCTTCCAGATCCAGGGGGACCCTTGTGAGCAGAGCCAAAGAGAAGATGGTGGTGGGAAGGGAAAATGTGGGGCAATCATTCCTCTCTGAAGAAAAGCTTTTCCTGTACTTGTAGAAAGTACGTCTGACTAAAACGATCAAACTGCAGTTTTCAGGCAAGTCTGGCATGCTGCAACTGCAAACACTGAGGACATTTAGCAAGCTCCCTGAATACTACCCAGTCAATGAGTGTTGCAAATAGGTGCATAGATTCAAATAGAATTTTGATGATTCCTAGATTTCTTGGAAAAATTCAAATTCATTAGGTATGTAAAATATTCATAAGGTAACTCTAAAGGAAATTCTAAGTTACTGCAATACCAATCTGTCCTTGGAGGTCACTGGGTTTTTTGTCCCTTCCAAGGTTGTTTTTAAAGGCAGAAACAATCCTTTGGCCAGCAGTGCTTTGGTTCAGGATTGACCTGACCACTTTCTACAGCTCTGAGTGCCCTTCCCCTGACCATCCCCATTGCAACAACCTGTGGATATCATTGCTCAGCAGCTGTGGCCAATGTTCCTGTAGATACTGAGTTAATTGGAGGGTTTCATTCTCCATTTGAAGTGAATCTCTGTAACAGGTCAGAAGTCTTTTGTTTTGCTATTTCTTCAGTAGCAGCCTCCCTCTTTCAGTTTGCCAGGTGCTTTTAGCATGCCTGCCAGAGGAGGGACAGGGAAGAAAAAGGGAAGATTCCCTTTGCTGTAGGCAGCAAGCATGTGCAGGTACAGGGCTAATTGATCTCAAAGTTTATTTTGCTCCAGCCTGTTGTGAGGGCAGGGAATAGTGAGGAGGGGTATTTTCCTCTCCCCAGCCATTACCTTCTCAGAGGCAGTGAAGCAAAAGCAGCTTTCCAGGAAGGGTTTGAATAGAGAGTACTGTGACCTTGTGGATGACAAGAAAATGCTCATGCAGTGAGCAATGTCAGTTCTCCATCTTCTTTGTGGCTGGATACATCCTGGAGGGCTCTCTCAGACAAAATGCATTTCCCATCTCAAACCAGCTTCCTGCATTCTGGATGGTTTCTAGCTCTGGCAGCAAATGCTCCAAATCTGTGGCATCAGTTTTATTTTAGGTTTTACTTTTGCCAGCATTGCTGTGTTCTTGAATTTGACTTTGCTTCACATTCCTCACAGATATGCAGACTACCTTTTCCCGCTTTCTGTCTCCCCTTGGACTTCCAATAACAGTGGGATGCCTGAATATTGTCCTGTCTCATTCCTGTGGACTTCTCTGCATCACACAACAGCTGGAACCACAGATGACTGGACTGCCCTCTCTGCCATTTGCTACCATGCATTTCTATGTGCTTACTTTCACACTGGTTGCTTTCTGGTGGGATGTGTTGCTGTTTTGTTTTTTTTTTTCTTTTTGTCTTGCATGCAAAGGGAACAGCTGGGAAAGGCATTTTTTTCTATGAGCACAAGAATTGTATCAATATTGCATAATCTATCTCCATTTTCAGTAAGTCTTCATTAGATAGCCATACAGGGATCCCCAGGTGACATATAATAAAGCCCCTTTCCATGACAGAAACATACCCATTAACAAATTTTACATTTTCCTTTCTTCCGTTGCTCACCACAGAAGCAATTTCAGTAAGAGCCTTATTAAGTCTTTGCAGGCCTGGAACATATGCTGTCAAAGGAAGTACTGTCAAGACTAAAGGAATGAGTTACTGGGCATTTTCTGGCTCTGAAAATTGCTTTTAAAAATTCAAGTAACTGGGCACGACAGACGCTATTCTGTTTAGTAGTTCTGCCCCTAAATTCGAATCTCTTTGTTACCTAGAGTAGATAAGATACAGCAATGATTGCTCAAACATACTGTATCAGAGACCTTTGCACAGACCACTGCCACTGCAAAAACAATCAGTGCCTGCAAAAGCTGTTTGCTTTGCCTAGGAAACCACTGGAGCTGGACATGGAGACCCACACCAGGCCAGACAATACGACTGCCTGGTACCTCAGAAGATAGTGCATTCCATTATTGTACTATATGATCCTAAATACTGTCATAAACTGCTAATATACTAATGTGTTCATAGTCTATTGATTGGTACTGGGAATAGTATTCTGGGTTAGTCTAACCCATTTGTAATACTGCATATAAGCAGAATTTTTTGCAGCACGTGGCGGGTAGAAAAAGGGATTCCACACATGCTTTATCTTATCATTGCAGTATTAGTGTTACAGTTTCTTTTATAGTATACTAAAAATAATTTTATTTATAAATCTCCTTACTCTCTTCAAGCATTTGGGACACCATACAAAATTCCAGAAAGAATTTAAAATGCATTAAAAATTATATTAAAGAGCCACAGCCTGGAAGTTTTAATAAAAACCTGATCAAGGGTGTCAAGGGGCGAGAGATGTTATTCATATAGAGTCAAGAGAAATAAAACTGAATGCACAGTTAAAATGTTTTGAATATTTTTAAGACAAGGAGACAGAGACTGAGGGAGACCTGGAAAAGAAGAGCCATATTGGGCTCCCCTAATGAAATCTTTGGCTGGAAGAGGGGCAGCAGGGAGGGGCTGCAGGCTCCATCTGCACGAGGCCTGAGGGTCCTCAGTGTTGCTGTGGTAGGATGTAACTCGCACTGGGGGGTTCTCAGGGGCTCTAATTCTCCTCTTCCCACTGAGCTGCTGCACGAGCATGTGTGCTGCTACCCCAGGGCTGAGCTCACCAGGGCCCAGGGCCACTGACTTTTGCCCTGGTCAGTGTCCTCTTGGCAGGCAGGACACAGTGCGGCCAGTGCTGTGCCCCTGGAGGGGTGACACTGCAGGGTGTCTGGTGTGCCATTTGGGCAGGGGTTGTACTGCTCAGGCTGTGAGAAGTGTGTTGGCAGCCTCAGTGGCTCAGCCTGAGGCTGGAGCAGACCCTGACCCCAGAGCCAGGAACAGGAGCCTGCGAGCAGAGCCTGTGTGGTACTCAACACCACCCTGAGCAGCAGAGAGAGCTGCTGTGAAGTGCCCTAATGGAAACCACAGCCACTGAGCCTCATGGCCCTGGGAGCACACACTGCTGCTGTGCTTCCCAACCTCCTGGTCAGGGAGCAGCCTGCAAAAGCCAGGCACTAGGAGAAGCTTTTGGAAAGCCACACCTTCCTAAGCATGGCTGCTGTAGTGAGATGTTAGTAAACTAAACACTGCTCCTCTGGAGACATTAGACTGGACTTGGTGATCTGACAGGTCTTTTCCAACCTAAATGATTCTGTGATTGGAAGGAGAAATCTGTTGGGTTTTTGACTGCTTGAAGCTGCTTGCAGAGCTACCTCCACCAAATGCATTCTGACTTACAGACAGCCTCAGAGCTTGTGAATGCCTCAGCCACATTCAACACACTCATATACAATGGTTTTGTGAAAGAAAATGTTCCTTCCACACAGTAAGTATGAGCGAGTAAATATGAGCAGTGCTCACACTGCATGGTATCAGCACTCACACTCAGAAATTATTGATACATATTCTTAATTTTTAGATCGAGGATAGCTTTTATACACTCACTAAAATATACCACAGAAAACGTAACTGGTAATTACATTTGGACATTTACGTAAGCAAATGTCTTCACAGGTTGAATTTGATAAGTGTAATTAGATATTGCTGGTTTTACCTTGTATTTTAGCATCTAAGATCAGTCAGTAGCATAAGAGCACTGTTAAAAAGAAAAGATTTTCCCTAGGAGAGCAGGCATGTGCAGCAGGGGTTTGCAGTGTTGCGTGCTGTCAGTCAAAATTTGCCAGCAATGTCATTGAAGGTCAGAGTCCCAATATCTCTGCAATCAAAGCTGACAATGACACATTCACTAGATAGATATAAGGAAAGCACTTTTCCACTAACTATCCTAAAGTAATAAGTAAAAAATTAAAACTTTTCTTTTAAATATACTGCACATATTGTAGCAAAGTAGGTTTAGGTTTTTTTCCCCTGAAAGAAAATAGCAATGATAAAAGGAAAATGAAGAAATAGCACCTGTCATTTTAACCAGCTGTGGCATATTGTTTTCCAGTGTTTTCTAAAGGTTCACAGCTGTGGAATCAGACCAGTGGAAAAACAATAATGACTAGAGTTGCAGAAGGGAAGCTAAACTAAGAGGGGCACTAACAGGCAGCAAAAGAGGCTCAAAAGAAAATAACCTAAATTCTAATTTGATCTACTGATGCAAAACCAGAGATACTCTTCTGTTTCTCCAGTTCACTGTTTGCATTTATGCTAAGGTTTTGGTTGGGAACACAGTGCATTTTACAAGCAAATTTCCAATCTTTTCCACTTACTATGTATTGGTTCACCTCAATCAGCAGAGAGAACTAAGCCAAAAGGGTTCCCATTTCACTGCATCACTCCCTAATGTAGATCATACACACTTCAGTACCATGAGCCTATCAGAAGAAAAATCCAGGAGGAGAAGCCTGGGTAAAACCAATATTTGACTTTCTCAACCCCAGCACTAACCCTAACCCTCACCCTAAACCAAACCCAATACCATGGCTGGTCCAGATCAGAAAGCTGTAGGAGCAGCAATACTGGGACCTTGCTGGGGTTGTTTTGGCACTCTTTTTCAATGTTCTTGGAGCTGTAGGACGTTAGACTCTCTCAAAAATCCCAGACACAGAATGATGATGAACTTGCCCACAAGCACATATTGCTGGGAAGAGACTCATGCTCAGAGCAACCAGGTCACACCATGCAAGAAACTGTTAAATGTTAGTAACATTTAAGCACTATCATCTCTGTAGGTAGAGGATTCCATTACCAATTCCCAGACAACCCAGTTCTCAAAGGGAAGTTTTGACTTGTTTAAAATAAATGACTGCCCCAGATGTTCAACCAGACATTCTGAAGGAAAATCTGAAATTTTCAGAGAAAATGTTGAAACAATAGCATTGAACTGTCATACAGACAGTGTGAGAAAACAATGGAGAAACAATCCAGTATCATGGAATGGAGGTTCCATCCCAAAAGATACGAAAAATCAGGGTTATTCACAGAAAACTGCTCATTTTATGTCCTCATAGCTGTGAAACCAGTACCTGCCTAGGAACTTTTTCTACTAGATTGCTACTGGATAGCAAAACCCTGATGCTATCTTTGACTTCATGGACAATTTTTTCCCTCTTGAATCTTGGGATATGTCTGCTAAATTACCATGCCAGCAAAGGTTGCCTGTCCCAGGAATCCTACCCCAGAAATGCCAGCAAGTCCCAGAAATAGCTTGAACAGAGGAAGTTTGAGCTATTTCACTCTCCTGTCCCAATTCATGGCTCTTTTCTCCAGTTCTTGGCCTGCCCATCCTTCTCAGATGTACAGGGATGGGTTTGATGGTTTCCATCTCTGTATCTTGATGCTTCAAAAGCTTCAGGGGCACTTTCTAATTTTGGATGTTGCCAAGAGGGCCTTTTTCCCACTTCTTATACCCTGTTCTAGGACATCCTTTCCCTAAATCCCTCCCAGAAATCTCAGCACAGACACTTGGTGCAATATATAAAGCCAACTCATCTTTTTAATTTTTTTTCCACCAGTTACTGTAATGATGACCTGCAGTACTTGGGTTCAAATCCTTTTGGCCAGGAATGCAACACTCCTTTCTCATCAAGACAAAATAGGAACACTGTTGAATAAGTAGTTGTATTATAAGCACTGGAATCTCACAGCTAATTTAATAAAATTGAATTCCTGGTAGAAGAAGGAAACACTCACAAGGGAAGGAAGAAAATAGAGCAAATATCTTGCAATGGTGAGTTTCACACATCCAGCCTGTGAGTTTGGCAACCAACTAGACCTTTTGAAGAGCTAAATGGTAACATAAATCACCTGGCAATTTATTATCAAGTGATTATATGTATTTCAGTAGATGTCACACAATATAACTGCATTAATTAAAATGGAATTAATATAGGGCATCTTGCCATATCTGGCAATATATCAAAGCATAATTTGCAATATGAGTTCTGCCCTCACTGTAGGGCTCCCAGGGCACCCCCCACTTCAGAAATGGTTGTTTGCTTAAGCCTTTCTTGGGTTATTTTTCAGCTGCAGTTAAATTTGGAAGAACCATTATGCTTAAAAAAAAAAAGACAAAACCAATAAACACAGTACACTAAAAACCATTTTGATTTGAGTTCACAAGGCCACTACTACTACTACTACAGTGTGGATTTAGTTTTGCAGCCAGGATCAAGTGTTAGGTAGAAGTGCTACTCATGGGACACTGAATACTGTATGCAACTTGTTTTAATTCAAGTGAAAGTTGTCTCCTTCTGCCAACAGAGTGGGTGGGGGTTGCAAATGCCTTCTCACTTTCAGTGCTGTTAACACTGAGAAGGAATGAAGGTCCTAAAAAATAATGAGCTGTGTTGAAAGAATGTGAGATTTTTAAAATGAATTCATATGGGGAATCTTTTTGTGCTTTCTCATTTCTAACCCCCTTAGGGTTGAAGCCCTCCAGTTCTCCATCTTCAATGAAAAGGAAGGGACAGAGGAGAAAGAAGGATGCATTAAATAATAAAACAATAAAAGAATTGTACCAATTATTCTGTTTGGATGAAACCTTGTGGCAGCACTGCTGGATCTATGACAACAGGAAGGAACATGGAAGGAGTAACTTCTCATCATCAACAAAGAAGTTCATTAGACCAAGGAAAACTGTGTGACCCCCTAAGCTGCTTTATCTCTCTCCCTAATTCACTATGAAATTCTGCTAGAACTCCTCTTTGATGGTGAGAAGTTAAGCACTCTGTGCTTCACCTGCTGATAAGTATTCAGGATCAACTTTTGAAATCACAGCAGTGTGAGCATTCTTCTCTGCAATGATGCCTGCTTTTATAAATATTATTTTCCTTATTGCCCTTAAAACTTCTGCCAGGCCTCTGGGACAGAAAAGTTCTATTCTTCAATGAACACAGACATTTCTTCTTAGAAAAATGGGAGCTGCATTCACATGCAACTGGAGGGTCAGTTTGGCTTTTAGCCCAGGGATGAATTTATTTGTAGATGATTTTAGAAATCAGTTCCACTGTCTGAATCTGATTTTCTTTACAGCAAAAACAAGCCCCACTAAACCAAGAAACCTAATTAGGATGCTATGTAACTGCCATAATAATCAGCACAGCTTCTATGTGCATTCTTATGAAATGAATGTTTACATTGCTAAACAGGATTTGCAGTGAGGTAGTGTGTGAAGAGTCTCCTGCTGTGTTTGGTACTGTAAAATTCACTTTGCAAAAGAGGGATTTCTCCCAAAGAACTTAAGGCTTCAGCAGGTGACTTGTTCACTTTTTGTTAGGTGACCTAAAGCCTTTAAGGCCTGGCCTGTACACAAAGGCACGGCAAGTGTTGTTTGATACTGATTTGATTAAATTGGAGCAACTTTTCCACAAGAGTGTTTAATTTGTGTTGATGAATTTACAAGCATGAACTAAATTTGCATAATCAGTCTGAGTCTGACATAAAAGAGAACAAGCACTAAAATTGCACCAGTTAGCTAAATGGATATAAATTAACCCTGAAGCCCTCTCTGAGCAGAATGAAACCTCAGAAATACCATACAGCAGCAGAGAAAAGCATCCAACCAGAGCAATTCTATTTATTACCTAAGGATTAACAATATAAGATTAAAAAGATGCAAAACCAATTCAAAAGTATTCCAAAGTTAGCCTGCATTGAAAATGACCTATTTGCAAAGACACACTTTCAGATGCACGTTTTGGAGCTGCAGGTCAGAGTTGGAGCTCCAGAGCAGCTGGTGCAGGCTGTGCTGCCCCTGCAGCTCCTCCTGTGCCTCCTGGCAGAGCTGGCCCCAGCCTGAGCTGCACTCGGTGCCTCCAGGACACAGGGAGGCACGGAGGGAGACTGTCCTGGCCACAAAATAACTCAGATGTCACACACACAGCCACAGAGTTCTGCTCAGGTACGTGCCCCAGTGTGTGAACTTTACATTTAGTAGAGACTCATCCACTCATCCATAGATTTTACAGTAATTAAAAATCTGAATCAAATCCTACTAATTTCACCAGCAAGTGCCAAAGTCCTGTATAGAACACTATAAAGTAACAGCAGGACAGAAACTGAGAGAGGGACTATTACAGTATCACAGTATTATTACAGGCTGTAGGGAAAGATGTAAATTACAAAAAATGAAGGAGAAGTACTGCAAAGATCTATAATCTCTGTATGAAGATCAACAACAGGCTTTTGAAATGCTAAAAAATTACACCCATGACAAGGCAATGTCACTGTGGGAGAGGAAAAATAGTGACAAATAGTTTGTCAGAAAGGTAAGAAGTATTTGATCATCTCTCCAGCTGGGGCAGTGGTTATTTTTTTATTATTGTGATTTGCAAGGCTCTGGATGGAGCTGAGCAATTGCTACAAAAAAAGAGAATAGTTTGACAAAAGTTGTTCAAGTGAAGAAAGAAGTAGTTTTGTCTGGATCATGCATTTTATCTTCTGTGGTCATCTGAATTGCTTATGGGATATTTTATTTTTGTGTTAAGGAAAATAATTTTTGAAAATCACATGGATACACCTGTTTAGAGTGTTTGTATAAGCATCTTGAACATAACTCACCCTCCCACTCCACTCCACTCTTATGGTGAATATTTTCAGATACCTGATCAGAGATCAAGAGGATATTCTATATCAGAGCTGACCAAATAGACCCTGTTAAGTTAGAAAACAATGAATACTCAATGTTTTGTGAAAAAGATCAACTTGTAGACTAAAATAACTGGCACAATTGTCAAAACAGGACTGTTCAGTGATAGCTGACAAACAGAAACAGAGCAAATATAGCTACCCCATCATTTGCTATGAAGTTTGTGCCCTCTAATTTCTCAAGCCAATTCAAACCAACCTCTTCCATATCAAATATGTCTGATGGACAGCCTCAGAGCTGAGGTAATGTGATTTGCTATCTGTCAAATACTGCACATTTGCTGTGAACATTATGGATTTTAATTTTTTTTTAAATTAATGTACTTCAAATGTATTCTATTAAGAATCTCTGGAACAGTCTTCTTTATTCACAGGAAAAAAAAAAGATTATATGTCAGTGTGGGCTGTTTGCATGGACTTCATAGTGCCTCAGTTTTCAGAGGGTGCAAAACTCCTGCTGAGGACACCAGCTTGGCTCCCTTGGTACACCAGCACCCTCCAGCAGTCTAATGCCACCACCCTCAACAACCAATGCAAAAAATACCATGATTTATGTGCATGAGGAACTGCATTCAGACTCTGTTTATAAACCATCAGCTGCCATGGGAGCAGTTGACTTGTACGCTTTGCTGATCTAGGCTGGCACGTCCTGATGTCAGTCCTGGAACCTCCTGGCCATCCTCAGTGATACTGAAGAACAAGCCACAAGATGTTAACACTGGATGAGTACTGGATTAGCACCAGCTTCCTGCAGGCAAATGTCTTGTATCAATGTTGCCCAAGACACATGTTCCTAGATGGGATTCTCAGCTGACTGACATTGGTTCAGCTCTATAAACTCCCAAAGCTGGGAGGTTGTTTCACCATAAGGGAAGGACAGGCTTTTCTTTCCATCCATGTGCTTTACATTTAATTTTCCATACCTGTTTACTTTTCCCTCTCACTTTACATTCTTCACCTTTTTGGGGTAAGAAGGATCATTGCCTCCCTTTCAAGAGACAAAACATAATCTGCCATCAGCATCTTAGAGGAGTACCTGTGTCTGTGTATCACTATCATTTATTCCATGGGTTGGCTGGATCTCTCATCTCTCAAATCCATCTCAAAAAGGGATGGATTTTCCCTTTTCTTCATCTGTCTGTCACAACACCTTGGAAAACATTGCTATTCAGGCAGCCAGACCGAAGGGATGAAGTTTATTTTACAATCGAACTTGCTTTTGCTGAATATTCTGAGCACTTTCTTCCATCTGAGAGAGTTCATGATCCCTGCTCCCTAACTGTTGACATTTATCTGCCCTTTCTTTCATTCCCAGCTCTCTTTCTGTCATTATGATTCTGATTCCAGAATGACCTATTACCATTTGTCTTTTATTCTTGCACACTTTAGGAATGACACCTTTTATGTTGGTATCTGGATACCTTTTACATTCCTCTCCACCCTTACCCAACTTAGACAGCTCTTTGTGTGGAGTAGCAAGTCAGCAGTGCAGCTCCCTGAGCCTCCCCACACAGCCTCCTCAATCATCAAGGTGTGCCCTCCTCTGCTCCTTCCTGGGCCTGTCAAAGGACAGCATCAATCAGATGCCAATTTTGCAGTGGGTTGAGGTCAGGCCTCACATCTCTCTCTGTGGGCTGGGGGTAAATCTTGGCCCCATGGAGGGGTACACAGGAGCTTTCAGCAAGGGTGAAAGCTGGTACCATTACTCTGGCTGTAGACAGTGCCAAAATAATGAGTCCTGCCTCCTCTGCTCTTTTATAAAAGGGACCAAGGGAGAATCTGTACTCTTCTGACACTCCTGCCTCCACAGAAATATCTAAGGTGGTTTTAAAGAGAGCTGGGGAACAGGAGTCAGTGCCACCCACAGCTGCACACTATGGAGTCACTGGTGGAAAAAGGAAGAGTCCTTTCATTTAAGTACAAATTTTAAACTATGGCTGCAGCAAATGAAGGGTGAAAATGCATTAGGTAAGGTTAACAAGTTTGCTTGACTCAGCTAATCAATAACTAAGTAAAGAAGATTCTCTAACCATGAAGAAAACATATTTATTCCCTTGCAAAGGAATGGGGAGGTGCTTTCTGTGATGCTCTGTATACAAAAGTGTTTGCACCTTGTTCATATTAAACTTATATTATACATAAGCTTATATAAAGCTGTACACTGATAATCTGAGTGATGACAGCCTTCTCAGTGCTTAGCTAAAATAGAGCTGCTCTGTCTAAGAGTAAATGAGCTAAACTGTACAGAGCACACTTCTCTAACTGTTCTTGGGCTGGTTTTTTCTTGCACAGCTCATTAGCTATCCAGCACTGCAAAATGCAGGTATTCTTTGCTCCCATTACAGCTTTAATTGAGAGCTTATGATGCAGCACTGCTCTGGAAAAGAATTCAACATCCTTCTGCTCATGGCTTCAGGATAGTGGGGTGTTGATTTTTTGCCCTTACAAAATCCATTTCTTTCTACTTTTTTAATATATATTTTTGATACATGACTCTCCAAGAGCTTAATATCCTAATGTGCCTTTTACAGAGGAGGAGAATCAGTCAAAGACTAAGTAATCTGCCTAAGATCACAGAGGAAGGCTGTGGCAGCATCACACTGAGACCTGAGGTCTCCAGAATCCTATTACTGTGCTCTAACCCCAAGACCATTCTGTCTTTCTTAAAAGCTTTACTATTACATTCAAGTATGCAGAGACTCAGATGGAAACAAACCCAGAAGGCATAAACAAACTCAGCATGACAGTGACTGCAAATACCCTGAAACAATAGGAAAGCCAACACCAGAAAAGCTAACAAATAAAATTATTTCAGTTTGAAATACATTTAGAAAGTACATTCTAATACAATGAATTTATATCTATTTTGCAACCACAAGTTAATTGGTCAAGGGACTAAAACATTTCTGAAAACAAAGGCAAGAGCCATTTACTACCCAGTGGGGCATGATCCTCCTTTGTGAGAATTTACTATTTTAAATGTGTATTATGTCCCTGATCTTCTAGGTAAAAATCTGTTGGAAATAAGAATAACCTTTCCCCTTAAAGATATTGTCTCTTTCCCTGTGATAAGTCTGTCCATCACCAAAGAACTGATAAAAGGGCAGAAGCGAAGGTCACTGATCCGAAGCTACACAGCCATGCAGCAGAAATGGTTCTGGAAACACATGAAGTTATTCTCAGCCTTGCCATCAGTATCACAGACAGACCCTGAAAAATCTGATCAGGAGGACTGTGGCCATGCAAGGGCTTCTGCATGTTGGGGAACTCTGCTACTCATGTTATGAACAGGCAAAAAGCCATGTGTGAGCTGTTTTGCTGTGTTCAGACACATTATTTTAATCCCACGCCTTCCAAAATTATGGCCTTAGGCCATTTTTTCTGTTGGTCAGTCAGTGTCAGTCCTCTGAAGTGATTTTATGTCACCTGAAATCCCCACTTAGAGTGGAAGCAGGAGGATGTGTGCAGGACAGCGGGAAGTTAGAAAAAAACCAGCTGGAGATAAAAGGGCATAAATAGTAGATAGAAGAGAGTCTTTGGGGAAGGACTCAATACCTCTGCTTGAGTACCTCTGGAAAATTTCCTTCTATTTCCAAATGTCCAGAACAGTGGAAAAAGTCCAGCCAAGGGATTTCACACTGTAATCAAGTAGTCACCTCAGAATATAATCAGTTAAGAGATTGTTTTATATACACCTGCTATACTGCATTATTTATCATGCCCGGAAGGCTCTGCATGACTTGCTATCTTTCATCACAATTCATCCTCTGTGGCAGGTGACTGTCATGAAAGAAAGAAGAGAAGATTCTCAGAACAACTCAACCAGTCACCACCTACTCAGTCTGGAAGTGCCCTTGCAGCAGCAGGCTCTGTTACCAGGCTTTGAGCTCAGACCCGCAGTCCCCTTACTCTGCACACTAAAAGCAGCAAGCACAGTTCATGCCTTGAATGTTTCATATTTGAGGCTATTCTTACACTTAGGGAAGGAAAGGAAATTGAATTTTGATCTTCTTCAGATCATAGTACGAAAGGTATTTTATTTCAGGGAATTATCTTTTTGTGTGACTAATGTTTGTTCATTTGACCGCTCTCTGGAATTGAAGGTAGGGCATTTCGAGATGTTATTGTAGTGCTAAGTGCAATAAAAGCTGCAGTGAAAGTAGCTAAACACCCTGAGGAAAGCAAACACACAGCTAATGACACACAGCAACTGCTCTACTTTGAGGATTTACTGGGACAAACAGTTACAACCAGAAGCAGAGTTTATGACATTGAGGTGCCTGATCAGCTTCAAATGCATCTCATTCAGTCACAATTACCTAAAAGAGCATTTCTGACTCATGAAAGGTTCCTCATCAGCTTAACTGGGAACATGGTGGGAAATAGGAAATACTGCCTTGAATAGGGGTTTATTTCTTGGAGTCTGTGATTCAGTGCTTCTGAAAAGACCAAAGCAAATGGTAAATAGTACGTTTCTCTCCTTTTTTTTTTAAACATTGTATTTTACCATCCTACATTTGTTTCAAGATTTACCAAGGGTGTGAGTTAAATCCATCCAAAGGAAGACTCGATATTCGAGGCTGCCCCTCAGCAAAGAGGAGTTTTGCATTCATTAATACTGCCTTGGGATGAAGGAAGGAACAGGAGAGCCCTGATTGACCTTAGACATTTATAAAGGTAATCTAATTTGTGCTCGTTTGGTACTTTTTCATTAAAGCCACTCCTGGAATGTTTCTTATCATGGGTTCCCCTTCCCTTGAGAAAAGTTTCAACAAATAGACCAAATCCAGCACAGAGGTGGCCCAGCAATTGACTCAAGTGACATGGAAATGCAGACTTGGAGAAATTTACTGCATTCTGACCTGCAGAATTAGGAAGGTAAAACCAGAACCAGGAAAGTCTACAGTCAAACAAGTCAACTTATAGCCAGTCTATGGCTCATATTACATTCACATGCAAGTGACTGCAGCTTATCTAGGACTGACTGAATACATGTTGGTCATGCAGGGCAGCAGCCCATTTCACAGCTGAAACATTTTAACAACCACTGTCCATTTGTGTACACACAGAGGGTGGAGAAGTAAATCTAGTCCTCAGTACTGAAGCTTTCTCACAGTCACACAGTTGAAGACATAATTCTAGAAACAGGTGATGCCAATGACGAAAAGAAATGCTACAGTTCTCAGAAACATTACTGCTCCTTGTCAGGAACATTTCTTTTCCCCCCTGACTTAAAGTATATTTGTTATACTACAGATTAACAGCATCCATTTAGGGAAGAAATGGCCTTGAATCATTGTTTCATCTTAGGAACCACAGGTGATGTTGTACACAGTCTGTTTACAACCTCAGGGTTAGTGAAAATGAAACCAAACTAAGAAAATGCCGACCATTGACCAGAACGAGCCCCGCCAACATTTCCTTCTTTAATCTCTTAACCAAACAATACAACACATGACAGCACAATGGTGGGGATGAGGTTTCACAGCCTGCTGGGAATGCCACTTCTTGCTTAAAAAGAAATAAAAGAATGTTTTGCTTATCTGATTTGCATATTGCACATTAAATAAGCCCTGCAAGGTACTGTGCTTCAAAATGGACTTATTTTTAAAGAAATGTAGATTAATAATCCTCCTTGCTTAAAAAATGAGCTTCAATATTTGTGCGAATCGTAGAGTGAAAAAAATCAATGTGCTATCGACTGCTGGGGATGATCACATTCATTTTGCCCTTTGTGGTTGGTGAAATCCATGCTGCAATTACAGAGACAGGCTGGCAGCAAAGAGCCTCAGTTGGGCTTTCAGCTCCACATTAATCCAAAACTCACCATTTTAATGCAGATATAGATTGCCACGAGTCAATAGCTGACTACTTGAATTGTGAAGTAGCAGTTCCATGCTATATTGGCAGCACTGGCTGTTACAGTATCTTCAAGTATTTTGAAATTTCAAAGTGTTGCTCCATGAAAGTGAAGAGCGTAACTGACACCACATCAGAAGGGGCTGCAGAGTTAATGCTATTATCATCAATGCTAGAATCTACAATGAAGACATAACAGCACAAATAATCTTAAAGTACATCAAAAGTAGACTATTCTTAGGATAGCATACAGACATATCCACTCATGTTGTAATGGCCTGATGCATTATCTCATGAAGTACCCTGAGTGTTGAATTTTTATAATATAGTTCCTAATTCTCTCTCATTTACACTTCACCAGAGAGTTCACTCTGCATTTACAATCCAACAAGTGAGGTCAGAATTTGGCTTTGGGTAGCAGCTCCCTTTTCAGCACTCTCTCTGTAACCAGGAACTGAATTCTGCCACTAAATTTGTGTGAAGAATAGGGGAATCCACTAAGTGATCATTGTCTCTGCAGCGCACCAGGTGTAGGGTGAACTCAGGACTCTATTTTACGTACAGTAATGACATTCTTGTACAATTCCATGATGCTGACAACTTTCTGCCACATCCTGGTGCACTGACAGAGCCACGCCACGCTCTTACAGCTGTCATTTATGGTGCACAGAGCCAAGGCAACCCGAAACCCATGGAGCCTGATGGAAACGCTTCCATTGATTTTACTGAGCTGTGCCTGAGTGCCTGCAGACAAGTTCACCCAGCAGCGAGCAGCAGAGCTGGCTGGGGAGGAGAGGAGCTGCCTGCTGCGTGCCAGGGTGTCAGAGCAGGCAGGCTGCGTGTGCCCTGCCACCCTGCCCAGCAGCCAGGCTCTGCACACCACAGAGGCACTGTGCAATTTCTGTTTTTCTGGTAATTTCAGAACCGACTAAATATTTACAAATTTCCATCACTGCGTGATGGTGGCACTTAGCAAGGCAAGCTTTCAGGTTTGATGCTGACCACCTCTACCTCATTCACACACATAACCATTGTCTGTGCACAGGTAGGAACAGGAGAGGTGTGTGCTGAGGCTGAGCAACAAACACAGCTGCAGAAAAATGTGCACACTCATTTTTGTTACCAGGGTAACCTGTGAACTCAGCAAGATCTCAGCACACGTAATACTATCAATAATAAATTAATTAAATAGGTAATATATAGGGAGAAGGTCCATGTATTTTGCAGCAAAATGAGGTGTGTGCAATCCAAAGCAGCCATTTTCCTTTGTTCATGTCTGAAATAGTCTCATTTGATGTTGGTAAGCCTTCCTGTGGTTTAGACTCTTAACAATGAGTGGAGCAGAGTATGCAGCTATGAGACTTTGTGGAGGATTTAAAAAGAAAGAGGATTCACCCTGGTGTTACATATTGATATTCTGTGTAGCTTTCCATAGCACACCTGAAATACCTTAGCAGTTTCCGTTAAAAACATTATGAGATTTGAGAAGGATCTTAACTTTGCCTGCAGAAAAAAATACTGGTTCTTGCCACTGACCTGTAGTTGAGGGGTTCTTACATCTGGAAATCTCATTAAGTAAAAAAAATGATACAGTGTAGAAATAAAGATTATTTATATCCCAGTTATAAATAGACTTACACTATGTTGTGAAACAAACAACCATAGTTTTTCAGGTTTTTGATTGCTTAGAATGATGTGAGCTTTCTAATGTTTTTCTTCTGATTTCCTCAATAAAACATAAGGGTCATCTCAACTACAATGGACAACATAACAAAAATTCCATTAGTAGCAAGAATCTGAATAACAAGTTTCACTGAACATGATGGGAAGAGAGAATTATGTATTTGCATGGGCAGGCTAGGGGCCTTCCCTAGGAAGAGTTTGATTAGCTGAGACTGAACAAATTCTTAAAATTGTCAGAATCAGGTCCTCTCCTTATGAAATCACTGCGATCTAAAATGCCAGATAAAAAGAGATCTTGGCCACAACAATTCAACATCAGTTAGAATATTAAGAAGCAAGTGGAAAAAGTGCTTCAAATCAAGAGGAAGAGATTTTTTTTGTCTTGACCTTCCTACCTGAGTAGTTTTAATTAATTATAAGGAACTGGACTTACTGTGGAGTGCATAATGACAGCCATTATGTGGAAACCCTAAATTTAGACCCTGTTTTTACAGCCTGTAAAAACAAACTACAACGTCTGTCCCAAGCAGCCAGAAATCTTAACAGCAAGCACAGGCAGTGGGGATGAGGTGCTGGGTGCTGAGCCCAGCCAAGTCCCAGCACCCAGCAGAGGTTGTCTGTCCCTGTTTTGGGAAATGGGAGGGTGCTGGGAGGTGCAGGGCAGTGGGCACAGCACAGGCAGTGGAGGGAACTGGGCCTGACTCAGGACTCGGGCAGTGGCAAACCAGCGGCAGGGAAGAGACACAAAATGCCTGAACTCAGCCAAGCCCAGGGTGCTCCTCTGCCAGCTCCTTTGTGCCCCTGGCTGAAGCCTCTCTACATTTTCTTATTTTCTTTCTGAGGATAATTTTGGTTTGATTTTCCCTAATGTGGCTTCCTGTCCTTGCAGGGGTCAGTCCCTCTGGGGGGCACCAGCCTGCCCTTCCTGGTGCCTGCCAGGGATAGAGCTCCCCTCCAAAGTGACTTTCTCCTTATTTTCACTGTGCTTGTATTGCTTCTGCGACCACTTTTTCAGACCATCCAGCTTGAGGCTGATTTTAAGGTGTTTAGGGAAACTTTGTACTCCAAGAAAGTTAATTTTGAACAGTCCAGGAGAAGTAAGCCTTGCCTTTAACAATCTCCACCTGGAATAAGAAAAACTTAATAAATTCTTCATGTTTACTGCATTTACACGAGGCCCCAGACTATGGATTACCTTTTTATTACTCCTTGTTGTAAGTTTTTTTTCTCTATTATTAGTTTTGTTTTTTTCTTTTTTTTTTTTTAACAAAACAGTGGCAAGAAGAGAAAATTGTTATCTTCCCTGTGGACATTTACAGGCTTTTGAATGAAAGTTTGGTTACAGATTTTTTCTCTGTGGAAGCACGAAATAGTTTTCCCTCAGAGAGCTCGTGTGCCCCATATCTCAACAGAAGAGCTTTCCCAATGATCTGGCAGCAGCTGTGCAACAGAAAAAGGGTATGTCTGAAAACCTGGAGTGTCTGCTTCACTGCTGACAAACCACCAAGAAATGAATGTACACACACACAAAAGACCCCCTTTCTACACAGGAGATCCTATGTGCACTTTTTTATAGACAATCCACAGACAGTGGCTTCTTTTCACTATTTTTAGCTGCAATTCTCTCTTCAGCAGTGAGTGGAATTTTCCAGGGCTGCTTAATGTTGAAATAATGAACTTTGGCAAATCTGAATCAGCCGAGAGCAAACTGCAAACATGAGAGCCTGTAGCTTAGGTGACAGTTTGTGCCATTGCATCACTGGGACTGAGCTGTCCTTATACCTCTGAGGACAGAGAGAGAAATCCTGCTGGACCCCAGGGTCATGATCTAGTTTCTCTATTGCTATGTCCTTTATCCTATTTTCATAACTTGGTACTGTCATTTTCTCTTCTGCCCTCTCCATACATTAGTGCATAACTCGCTATAACATTGTAGCAGTGATCTTCTCCAGGGGAAATAGTTGATATTTTCTAAACTAATCATAATTCCTTATCAGCATCTAACGTCTGCATTTCAAGAGCATATGGAGTTAAGGAATGGTCCAGCACAGACCAGTCAAAAAAGACAATTAATTTTCTCTCTGTGCTCATTATGAAGTGTGCAGAAAGAGACAGTACACTGCAGGATGGGCCCACAGAAATGCCCAAAAATACAAAGCTCTTCTCAAGGAGAAGTCAACTGACATGCAAACAACCAGGTATTCTAGAGAAGACAGAAATAAAATAAGTTATGAAAAACAGTGCTAAGGGAGGGAAACTACAGCAATTATTCACCCCCTGTTACAATCAAAAAAGTGGAGAGCTGAACTCACAGCTTGAATGCTGCTGCCCAAGCAAGAGGAGGTACAAAAGGAAATCCTCTTATGAAATGGAAAGGCAGCTCCTCTCTATGCCACAAAAGAAGCCTTGGAAGAGGAGAATCCAGGTATAAATCTTCCTGCCACTATTTCTCTATTTCAATGGTTTTTTCTACCAGAGTGTACACATGGGCAAAACTAACTCACCAAAAGTACAGGCAGAAAAAAAATCCCCTGACCCTTCAATGCCTAAATAACAACTGCATGAGGTTTTAGACAGAGTAGACTTGTAACAGGTATCAAAATTTATCACTGAATAAAAAAAATAACCCAAATGAAAAAGACTGGCTGGTAAAAAGCATTCAGTATCATAGGTTAATCCTAATCTGAATAATACATTTATTTTAATTGAGGTCCTTCTATTTTGTCCAAAATTAATATTTTCAGAGCCAATGGACCTGCAGTTATCATAAATATCTGTCACTGAGTTATTCAAACATATCACTACAGCATTAGAATACATTCCATACACTGACTACTCATAAAATTCCCATGTTAAATTTGAAGTTTTATTATTCCCTTAAAAACCCTTAATGGCTCCAGCCCTGCAGAGGTGACAGAATTTCTGCCACCATTTACCCTCAGCCATTCCCCAGGCTCAGCACGGGCAGCCTGTTGGCGACCATTGCCAAGCAGGGAGAGAGCTCAGTGTCATGAATTCTGTGTTTCTGCCCCTTCATAGGTCTCTGAATGAGCATTTTGGCCAAAAATATGGGTATTTATCAGTACAGATTGTTTGTGTGTGGTGCAATTGGTCTAGACAACAAAGCTGGGTTGAATTTCCCTGGATTCTGGAAAATGTAGAATTCTAGGGCTGATTTCAAGTCATGCCCAAGTCAGTAGCTGCCCCTCAGATGTTTGTGTTTTCTTGTTATGTGTTAACAATTCAGAAATTCAAAGTAGAAACTTCTTTACATGTCAATCTACAGACAAACCTTAACATTTACAGAAAACAAATGCAAAAAAACCAGTTTCATCAGAATAAAGTAGATTCACACTTGACAGTACATTCATTACAATTGAAAAAAATTGCAGTATTACAATACTTGTAATACTGCTCCTGAGCCTCTTAATGTGATGATAAGTTGCTTCATTAAAAAAAATATTTTGCTTCTTAAATTAGGTATGAACAAAGGGGAAGTACAGAGATAAGTAATTAGATTTCTAACAGAGAATACAAAATGAGCTAAATGTATCTGCATTAGAACTCAATATGAATTTTTTCCCCATTTTCAGTATTGGAGACCTCATTTGCATCCTAAATCAGAATGAACTACTGCAAAAGTTTTTTGAACCATAACTTAAGAAAAAGTATGTCAACAGAATGCTTTGCTTTTTATGTGTTCAAAATGCCACTGTTTTGCTTTTAGAATTTTTCTTTGACTTAATTTTATAATAAATTAAAATTTAAAAGAAAACATAACAAAACCAAATTCGTAGGAAATGCAAAATTCTGTATGAACTGCTTGTAATTTATTTTTCAAAACTTTTTATAAATGAAAATGTCATTAGAGGTAGCCTGCTGCATCAAATTTCACCTTTTACAAATCTGCACATTTTTGAAAAAATAGATTTTGTCAAGTTATTTTTCCATCAACTCTCCCTGATATCAATATCTCAAGTCTGTGAAACATCAGACTGAGTGAAGCTATTACAATACTGTATGTGTAAATAAGTATCTCCATCTAAATTACTTCATACTTTTTCACACAAGAAGCATAAATGCAACAAAAGATCAATCTGACTGTAAATATCCAAATATGTCCTTTAAAAGCCAAAGGAATGTCAGATACAATTTATTTTCAGCAAGTGCAAACTGAGACATTAAGTGGCAATTCTACTTCCATTAGCTAAATCTGGCAAATATGCAACTGTTTAAAGGCATTGTCAATAGCCATTGCACAATTAAGTATTTGTACTGATGCCTTATTAAATTACCCTTTTCAAGTAGGCATAATAAACTAGGAGTTCACTGTACAGATTTTCATGGTGAAAGTCCAGATCACTGGAAAATTTATTTAAAGGGAATGCAGTCCACTGAGTAATGAAGTAAATGTCAAATGGTTTTGGGCAAATAAGTCTGAGCTGTCTTAAAACTTTTTTGGCAGGTATAGCCAAAGATAAGTCTAGTAATAAAAAGCCTTCAGATTTACAATTCTGATTTATGGAGTTCTCAGGTAAACTTTCAAATGCATTGCATCTCCAGCAGCAAACCCTGTGTGGTGGGGAATGGAGATCACTGCCATGGGCAGCCAAAAATGGAAAGTCAGCCAGAGCTGATAACTTGGATGTTTCTCTGGAGTCCCTTTATCCCCCTCAGTTTAATGATAAATTTTGCAAGATCCACTGAGGGCCCTGCCCAGCTCAGGCTGTAGCAAGGGCGGCCCTGGCTGCACACCCAGCCAGCACCACAGCTGGGACAGAAAGAAACGCAGAATTGCTTTTCTACATTAAATTATTGCTTCCCAGGGGCAGGGCAGGTCTTTGAGGATGAGTGCTGCTCAGGATGGGCCATCCTGAAGGATGCTTTCCCAGCCCAGCTGCAGAGCTGGAGGAGAGCCAGTCCCTCCTCATCCCTGCTCCAGGGCATGGCCACGACACAGAGGAGCTCCAGCCCAGGGACAAACCCTCCCACCCCAGCAGCTGCCAGTGCCCACCTCGCTCCTGTGGGTGCCAGGATAAATGCCCAAACCAATCCAGACTGAGGGCATTTCACTCAGTCCACTGAATAGAAATTAAGTATTTTAGCTGTGCCTTTTTTCCCCCAAAAATATTTGTTCTGCTTGCTATTCCACACAAACACAATTGGCTATATTCAGGTGCTACATTTCCAAAGCCCACTTGTGACTGAAAGGCACAGAGAATTATCCTCAGACCCTCAGCTTTGTGCCAATTTGCCACCACTTTGTGCCAATGGCCACAGACTGACAAGATGTTTCATGTTGGAGAATTGGAATTTTGTCTTTCCAGCCCTCTTCCAGGGCTGGGCAGTTGATTTCTTTATACACAGTGCACGTATCCTGCCAGGCATCAGCAGTGTCTGCCTAGAACTGACCTCAAAGGAAGACAGGCACTCATCTTTGCAAACAGATTTAAGACAACTGGGAACTAAGGCTTTATCTTAAATGTAACATCAAACTACTTACAATATTTATACTTTCCTCCAACATATTCTCTTTGAATATTTTCCCACTGAATGCACGATGATTTCTTCTCTTCATAACTTTTTTTATTATTAGTTTCAGCCTGCTGCTTTTAAGAATGGTAGAGTTGCAATGTCCAAACCGTTATACACAAGGTTGTGAATTTATTCTTTTAAATTATAGCTTAGTATATTTAGTCAGTTTGTTTTATATCAAGCATTCATTTAAGTGGTTTTCATTGTATTGACATTTTATAATGCCCTCCTAATATTCTTATTATTGATTTTAATACTGCAATGGTATTATTCATGGTGACACCTATTGGAAAGCAAGCTTCAATTATATCAATAGATGCTATTATTATAACATTGATAACATTAATATTTGATAGTGGCATAAAATGTGATGCATTGGCAATTAACTCATTAATGTAGATATCATTAACCAAAAATGTCAAAGATGTTGTAATGATTTTTCTGTGGTTTTCTTTAACAAATTCTCTAATCACTGGCTCAGTTTTGCATTTTCAAGTGTGTATTAGCCACAAAAGTTTTTCTGAAAACTAAATAACATCATCCTTTTTAAATAAGAAAAAATGGACTTTAATGTCTCAGAAGATACCGTGAGTCTTGAATCAAGAGCATTAGTAAGAAATACAGTATCTGAAACTCCAGCACAGAATATTCAAAAATAAAAGATTTACCAAAACATAACTGTGCCTTTTTGCTTGTTGCTTAGCAACCAGAATTGATCCAGCAAAAAAGTCACCTGACTGAGGGATTGCTGGTGGCAATATTACTCCATCATTTTTCTTTTTCACACTAAACTGATGAAGGTTCTATCAGAAACAGCTATTAAATGTTTCTTTCTTTTCTCTCCAGCTCCTTAATTATACAGTAAAAACATTTCTATTGCTGTTGCTGACAGGAAGAGAGCACAATGTAAAGCTTAAATAATTAACAGACTTATTCAAATACATCTAGCTCTAAAAGGAGAAATAGTGCAAGTCACAACTCACTGTCAACTCTGCCATCCCAAAATAACAAATGCAGTGAGCTGTTCGTATAGCAGCAGAGTAGCCATTTTTACCACACCTGCACTGATGGACAATTTGCAATAATCTTTTAAAAACCACAGACTAAGAATACTTGTTGTTTTGATGACTCAGTCGGAATTCACCACCACATTTGTCTTGCTTTCATCATTTCTAAACATTAGCATTTTCATCTGTTGACTGAAAGCACTTCTGGTCCTCTAAAACATATATATAAAACACTTTTGATCTTTTAAAATCCTCCTGTCAACCTGGAATCACACAGCCTCTTACATTACCTTGTTCTTGTCCTTAATGGTGACCTGCAGTGAACTCCACACTCCCTACTTTCAGATGTTCAACATCCTTCCTTTGTTAAAAGCTGCTGATCAAAAAGGAACATTGTGTTCACTGTGTTTCCCTCTATAGCCCCTCACAATCATTTACAGGAATTACACTAAAACAGGCTATGGACAGCAGCAATTTCATTTAACCACATACTGGATTTTTGTTTTCCTTTCTGCAATATTTGATTCCCTAAGCAAACAAGGGAAGGGAATGCATCTTGGGACTTAGACACTTGGCTCATCATGAGCCAACAGAAAGTTGAGTCAAGGAGTGGCCAAAAGAGCATTGTTTTTACCTGCTGATTCTTTGAATTGAATGCTCTGTATAAGCTCAGATGGCATTTGTCCTTTTAAGAAGTGAAGAAATGTTACCCAAATGGAGCATATATCCAGTTTCACTTTTCCTCTGTATCATATTCAGATCTGGTAGATGGGATTTGATGCTGTTTCCCATAATGCCTCCATGGCTTTTTCTGTAAAAGCTTAACAAGGACACAGCATCAGAGAGTCTTTAGTGGCTAATACCTGACCCCTTTCTCTCACATTACAGCTCCAAGTGACCATTTTCATGCCAAAAGGTCACCAACATCCCCATCCCCATGGAACCAATGTGCATCAACCTTCTAACCTTTGCCACCAAGAGATGATAGCTATTTGGGCTGCAATCCCTTCATTACAGATGCTCCATATTTTATATTTAGTGTGGGAGGTCAAATTTAGGAAAGCAATTTCTCTTAAAGCTAAGAGTTCCAATAATCCAAGATCTTCTATTGGCTTATGGGTGAGTGGACAGTAATGGGTTTATGGGCAGCTTTTTGCTCTTCACTGGGGAGGGAATTCCGTCAATCTAAATTTTTAGGATTGGGTGGCTACCATTGTTTATTATTCAATGAGCTCTTATTAGATTGTATCTAAGCACCCTACAGCAGGCTGAGAGTATCCTTATAAGCAGTCTCACAGGCCGGATCAATATCTCAAGGCATTTACAATCTTCTTGAAACAGATTAAGTAATGCTATTTTTTTAATTCTGTTTTTAAGGCTTATATGCGGTCACGCAGTTTTGTTAGTGACAAAAGCATTCATCCATTATCATCATTAATCACCATGGTTAATCTCCTGTTCAAGCAGCTTGCATCTTAATAGAGAGACCACCTTTGGTGGAAATAACATTTCACGGCAGATCAAAGAAGGGTTGAGTAAATCCCAAAACCGAAAAAACAATCTTAAAATAAACTCCAAAATGGTGGTTGAAAGATATCTGCTCTACATCAAGGGGAAACAGTTTGATTCCAGTTTGTACTGATCTTTGTAAAATGGAAAAATTATTATAGTCCCAACTCTGTAGATATTTAGGCACATGCTTAAGTTCTCACAGCAAGGCCCAAGCCAGCAAGGCATTTGAGGACATGGTTGCATCCAGTGCTGCTCAGGACAGCATTCAGGCATGTGCTGGTAAATCAGAGATCCATATGGAGTGTTTGGAGGGCAAGGTGAGAATTTATCATCCATGACACCATTGAATAATTCTAGTCCTAGAAGGCCAGTGCAGTCTGTGGCTAAAAATCTATCTTAGATCTGCAAAACTACATTGAGACAGAAAAGTTTTGAAGCTACCTGTGAATAAGAAACTTGGAGCAAATCACTATTGTCTGTGTGATCATGATCTCCATTAGCCAAAAATATTAACAGAAGTGTTAGGGAAACCTGAATTTTTCCAAGATAGCATTGACCAAAGCTCCTTGTTAAAAGACAAAGCTTGCTACAAACAGAGAGCAGAAACAACATCAGGTCATTGCATTGGCAAAAACTAGTGACACACTCTTCTTACAGCTCCTTGCTGCTGGGCAAAGCATCCTTAGATAAATCCATACCCATCAAACAGCTGGACCCAGCAAGTTTCCAACTTTCTCCTTTAATAACAGCTCCAGAGATTCCAAAAGGAGATCCATAGGCAGAGACAGCAAACAATAAACAACCTTTGTGACCGGGCCAAGACAAGATCACAATGGAGTTCTAAAAGTCAATTTCTCAAATATTTATTTGCACCTACATTAGTCTCTTCCACTTGCTGAAACCTACTTAGGATGTCCAGGAGGCTGCCTGCAGTCCCTGGAGGGCTGCCCTGGTGCCTGCTGAGCAGGAGCAGTGCTGGGAACACAGCCCCTCCTGCCACCACGTGCCTGGCACCCCTGCGCACCTCGAGTCACGAGGGGACAAACACGATGCAGCCCAGTGTGCACAGAGACTTGGTGAGAAGGCAGAACCACACATTTGGACACATTTAAGGGGCAGAAGGTCCAGCATTAACTCTAGTGAGGTTTTAAAACAGCACCCAGCCCTCAGTGCCAGCACCTGGGCCATGGGGAGTACCTGCAGACTTACTGTGCATCAGGGAGGGGGCACATGGGAAGCATATGCTAAATACCTTCTTTAGACCATCTTGAGCCCTTAAAGGAATACTTGCAAGGAGCTGGTGCCACATGTTTGCCTTGAGAGTGCCTGGAAACATCTGTGGGTTCACACTGGACATTTGGAGAACATGGGATAGGAACTGGTGGTGATAAAGACAGTTCTGGAAATAACACTGGGCTGATCTGACCCCTGACATAATCCCACTCTGATCAATAGGGTTATCAGCATTTTTTAAAAAGTGAGTCTGGACAGCTTCACACTGCATTTTTGTTGCAGTACAAAGGGTGTCAGTTTCTTCAATCTCTTTTAAAACATCTTCCATCACCCTTTTTGCCAGGAATATGGAAGTCAAACTGTCAGGATGGGTGTGAAGGAAATAAAGAGACTAGGACTGCCCTGCTGTTGTTAACATCCCTGGTATTGCCTTTCCTTTTTTATCAGGCTCAAATATTGCAATTTTTATAATATTT
Organism: Setophaga petechia; assembly: GCA_024362935.1. Taxonomy (NCBI): domain Eukaryota; kingdom Metazoa; phylum Chordata; class Aves; order Passeriformes; family Parulidae; genus Setophaga; species Setophaga petechia. The sequence goes on from JANCRA010000016.1 coordinate 12,540,192, forward strand.
ACATACAACAGTTCCATAAATGAAAGGAAACATAATACAGCAAATTTCTTATTGATTTTGCCTTCAATATTCTGTTATCCAAAAACTTAAATGGTGTTCCTCTCAACAATGCAACCCCTAAGTCAATGACTACAGGTAGGCTTACATCAAACTTAGTTAATGAAATTATCTGGGTTTTAAGGCAACTAAACATATTTCAGATTCCAGGTTTAGGCCAGCTATTTTCCTCTCTGGAAGGTGTTCTGAGGCCCTGATTTCATGGTGCAGACACAGCCTGAGCTGCACAACAGACTGGAGGCTGCTCCTGCCAGCACGGAAAGGAGCTTTTAATTTTCTTTAACAACTTTGCAATATCTCCTATGCTAATGATGATCGATATTTCACATTTTTTTAAACAAAATTACTGAACTAAAACTTATTTCCATAGTAGTTATGCTCTGCACTCCTTGGAACATAGACTGTTGATGTGTTTGACTGTGTGCAGATCCCATGCAGCAGTGTCCTGATTCCTGCCAGATCTCCTAGCTGCTGTCACAACTCACATTTTTTGATACATTATGGCAATTCCTTTTATTTTGGTCTGTTATTCTCACATTCTGCAAATGACCTCTGTAAAAGCTGCAATGTGAACCTATAACCATCTGCCCTGTGCTTACAGACATATTCCTGCTTCAGGTTCTATAACAAAACCTCTCATAGCTCGAAGCAGTCAATCTTAAAATGACACCCTGTGAAGGTACGATGGGTGTGGACAGAACCAATTTGTTTATACAATTGTGTTTTGCCACAGAGTAAATTAAGTTACAGGGTATTCATCAAAATTGAATTACCAGAGTGGGAGCTAACAATTTCCCAAAGAAGTTGTGACATGAGCACAAAGCAGCCCGTCAGCCACGAGGAACCGCTGTCGTCTCTCGGGCTGCGGCTGAATCACTCCCCAGAACAATTAACAAAAGCCATCCTCAGAAAGCTGAGGTTGCCAACCAGTGGAAAACAGTGACAGGACTAAAACTGTGTTTATTGCTTATTTAGAAAGGAGAGGGGGAGGGAGAGGTAGAGACACCTTCCTTTGGTGGAATCTCCATGGGGATGGGCAGTGGGAACATCTCAAGGTGAGGAGTGCTGCTGTCCTGGTGGGACAGAAATATTTCTGGAAAATCAGATTTTCAGTTGACTGTTTCCACTTTACTTTTCTTTCCAGCGCATGAATGAGATGGAGTGAGAAACCTCTTTGCTGACCTTACATTTCTTTACATGAAACGAAGATGAAAGTGAGAAAATGGTTGTGTTTCAGTATAGGAAAATTTAAGAGGGCAACTACGGTCAGATGAAGTTTTAGCACTCATCTTCTCTCAACTCATGCTGTAAAATAGGGAAGACAATTCTGCAAAATATGTAAATGTGTGTGTGTGGAGGTCAGCTTCTAATTTCTCTTAATTTTTTTCCTATAAGAAAGGTTTTTTTGCTAATTAACCTTACTTAAAAGAAAAACTAAGGCATAAAAAACTGTTTAAATGGCATTTTGTTTAACTAAATGAGATTTTTAAAGTGTAAAATAATTTTAAGAGCATTGAAATATTGCTGTTGGAAAAGACATAAAAGTTGGGGTTCTAACTTCTTTCATCTTTAACCTCTTTTTAAAAAAATAAATCTGTCACTCCACTTTTCTAAGGAAACAAAGAATCAAAAGATTTTGCAGAAGGACAGATGTTTCTTTATCCTTTCAAAGCAATAGAAAAATCACAAATGTTCATCAGAAATTGTTCTATTTAAAAAAACCCCAAAAACTAGATGACATTCAATAATTTAAACTTTGATAACTACCATACTTCTACCTGCACAAAGTACCTTGCTCAAAAATTGCAAACCCAGCTCTCATCAGACAATCTGACCTGCTGAGACTTGGAGAAGAGCAAAGTGGTTCAATCAAACCACTCCTGAGTGCTGCTGTGGCCCTGAATGAGTCCCCAGGATCAGGTGCCCCTCGTGGACAGCAACCCTGGGCATCCTTGGGCTGCCGGGGCTGCAGCCACTGTAATCCCCCGAGATGTGCCGGGTGTCCCTCGTGGACAGCAACCCTGGGCATCCTTGGGCTGCTGGGGCTGCAGCCTTCCTGCAGTGGGAGCCCCAGGGGTGGCTGTGGGACTCGGGCTCCTTGGGAAAGCCCGGGATCAGGGAGCCCCAGGGACTGGTGTGGGCAAGGCAGGGTGCAGGGTAGGTGGGATCCAGGCTCCCCAGTTAGTGACAAACAGTGCCCAGACTCCATCCCTCAGCACAGACCTGGGCAGCCCTTCCCCAGCCGCTCTGCTTTGGGATAACAGCCATCCTCATCATCCTCTACCTTCCTGAATCACACAAACCACGTGGATCTTCAAAAGACTCCTCATTACAACTATCCCATTAGAAAAACCTGTTTAGAAACTGCATTATTTGGGCTCGGCAGGACAGATTTTATTTTTAGAAAATAACCATGCATCAATTCCTTGGCAGACAGGACATTAAAGCTAGAACTAAACAGGAACATCAAGCATCTACCCCAACCCGAAAATCCCATCAGTGCAGTCTGAGGAGGCAGCAGGGGCTGCAGGCATGAGCCCTCCTGACTGAGCAAGCTGTGCCCAGCCTGGAGCTGCCCCTGCTGGGGTTGGCAGGGAGGGTGGGCCACCAAACCTGGCAGAGTCCACTCACACCATAGCCCAGGACCCTGAAACACACATGCCTTCCACACATCCCTCCCAGCTGCCTCTGCTGCTGGCGCAGTGCAAGTGCTCTGAGCTGCTACCTGCTTTCCCTCAGGGAATTCAGCAGTGTTTGGGTTTTGGGATGAGCAGCAGGGCTCCTTTGCTCTGATGGAAATGGGCTTACACTACACAGCATATATTACTGGACGCCATGCTGGTGCCTCAAGAGATGTTGACTGTGCACATTTACATAAATCTAAAAATAAATAAATATACTCACAAGCCTCCTCAATCAAAATATGCCACAGACAACTAAAAGATCTTGAATCAAATATTAATGCTGGAGATTTCTCCAGCCATTTTGTAATGCTTCCAGCTATATTTATTACACAATGTGTAATGCACTACCTTATTATAGTCCTGAGCTATCAGGAGTATCATCTTTTTTGATGGCCTCAAACTGGCTTAATAAAACTGGCCCTCCTCTGAGTGCCCAGGAGCAAGTACTTAAGATGGAGATGTGGCAGTCAGCACCTGCAGGCTGTGGCAGTCATGACCAGGACAGTGCTTGCTGAACCACAAGAAGGAATTGGTGCTCATTAAAGGTCTTTTACTCTGGCATAGCAAGTCCCTTGTTTCAGATTTATCCTGAGACAGGTGACAGGATGGTGAACATTTTGCCACAAATCTAAAATTTGTCCTCAATTTGCACTAGTACATATCATGTCTGTCAGGGTTTTTTGGCTCTAACTATTTTTGTTGTTTTTACCTTCTGCAGCTTTCCCACTAGAAAATGTACTGATTATTTCCTTCTTTGCTGCACTGTCTCCTTTTCCTTACTTTGCTATAAATCTCCATGTCTTATAGAATTCATGTTTTCTAACTAAAAGAGGATGCGGGATTGTACTCAGTGTTGGCAGCCACAAGAGATAATGAATGTTTAAAAAGAATCCCATGCAAATATGAGATTTGCAACATCACTATGGGAACAAACCCAAGTTACTGGGCTTTCTAAATTTAATGAGGTTCAAATGTCCAAGGGCACCAGCTTTCAGGGGAAGAAGCAATGTCAGAGCATGCAGAGGAATGGATAGTGTTTCTTAAGCAAAGGAAAGAAAATATCTTCAAAGAGGCTTCCCCCTTGAAGTGAATCAGGTGAAGTTAGTCGTAAGGAGGCAGCTGTGAATGTTCAAAAGGGATTAGATTCTTCCACAGATCGTGACTTTTAAGTTCAGTCCCTGCAATACTATTTATGACAGTTACAGTCCTATATGGCAATATCTCAAGGACGAGAATGATTCATCAATTCCAACTCTGCTTCTTCCAGAGACCAAGCTGCAATGCAGCACATCACAAGACATACTATTCCTATTAGGTAGGAAGCAAGAAATCTTCAAAACAGGAATGATGCAAGTCCATGCAGTCAGCTTAAAGATTCCTATTGCCTCCAGTGAGCTTTGGATAAAGGCAGCTGTTGAGAGAGGGAAAGTTTTATTTGTCAGAAATTCCTTTTGCTGAAAATGACATTCTGAGGTGGATTACTAAAACTGAAACAACCTATACTTGCACCCTGGAGCATTTCAGTGCTTTCTCTACAGAGCTCCCCACACAGCTGTGCTTGGGGTCTGGAGGGGCACAGTTCCTTACCACCTATGGCCACCAGGCAGGCTGAATGTAAAGCTCCCTCCAAACAAAACAACCTCACTTCAGATCAAATACTGGCAGCTATGCCAGCTGTGCCCATGGTAGCAAACACCAGCCTAGGCTGCTGACTGTCCCATGCCATGGATGGGCAACATTTCTTCCTTCAGTGGAAATCCCAACCCTCTTCTGAGCTGTGTCTGTCCTGCCCAGGGCAAGACAGGAGCGGGTTCTTTGCAAGCTGCTTGGCAGCATGAGTGGGGTTTACCATGAAGCTACAGTCTGGGTCTAGTCTGAGAGTCATTCAGTGCACTACCCACACACCAGGATTTCTGCAGGATCCTGTGGGAAGTCACATGGTATCCTCTGAGAAAGATCCACCACAGCTTCAAACACAGCACAGCATTCTTTGGTCAGGTAAGTCCATATCTACAGTTTTATAGCAAAAGTAAGTCCCCAGCCATCACTGTCATTATGCTCTATCATTTCTTCTCCAAATATTTACTCTTGTTTCCACTGCTTGATGTATAATACACCAACACTGTAGAGCAAGCACACGAGTGGTGCACCTTGCTTTACTACTACATCTATCTTCTGCTAGATAGCAGTAGATGATCAGGCTTCTACAAGCAATTTGTCAGTGAAAAAGATGCAGTGAAGTATTTAAAGGAGATATTACAGTGCATTTTGGCTTATTTGTACGTATTCATATTAATTCCAGAAGAGTGATTCTCCAACAGTACTTGGGGAAATTCTCCCTAGCAGGAACCTCAGCCCCATGGTTCGCCTTGTCCCCACTGAGAAATGATGTGCATGACATCAGCCCACAGAAGACAGCAAGGTCTCCTGCATTTGCAGAGCCTTTTCTACCCACAATGAAGGTTCTATGCCAAATGCTTAAGCATGAACTGATAATACGAAACATCTTCTCCAAACTGGCCATTTGCTCACACGTAAAGAAAAAACCCCGTGTAATAGTGACACCTGGTGACACCTATTGTTTTGCTTACACATACACACCTCTTTTTCCTCATATCCTGGGTTACTGAAAACTCCCAGCCTTTGCTATGTGATCAGGGGTAGAACTATAGAACAACACTCAGAGAATTTGGATTGATAATCCTTTTCTTTGCTCTCACCTTTGTTATTGACAGTAACCTTCATCAAATGGTTTACACACTGTACTGTCACATTCAAGGTGATGCACAAGAGGCCACATGGTCCACCTGCAAAATAGATCTGTAGCTAGACACTAATATAAAATGAAAAGTGCATTACAGTGCCATCAGTTAAGCCCTTTTGCTGTAGTCCCCATTCCCTGAGCTAAGGACTGCATGTTCTTTGGAAGGGATTCTGCAAATTTAACAGTTAAAAGAAAGTTATTCTGGTTTAAAAACCCCAAACATCTAAGCCTCCAAGACTCCTTGTAAAGTTTCTCTGCCAATATATGCTCAAAGTGACCTCGTTTCTGTACTGAAGAAGATGAAAAAGCCTTGATGTGTCAGAAGGATACTAATAATAACCAATACTATTAGACATTGATCCCCATTTTCTCAAAGTGTTTGCTGGGAAGTGCAGGGATTATTGTCAAATACTCTGAAGTTCAGGTACTGTAAGTTATCATTTGTGTCCATTATTAAATTAGCTCACCACTGAGGTGGAAATCACTACTTGTCTCCTGTGGTAAATACACTATGAGTCATCTAGGCCATGGATTGTGTAAAGTCCTATTGGAAAACCCTGTAAAAATTATGTGGTGAAAAATACTCAACTTTCTGACTCAAGAGGACTACGGTGAAAGGGGAATTAGTTTTACTTTTTCTTTTGATATGTTCACAGAAGTGTTGGTGGAGGTGAGCAGGATGTCAGTGCAGATACAATAGCACAAGCCACACTGCCAAGCTTTGACCACTTGACTGCTTCCCTGGGGATGTTGTCACTGGTATTTTGTTGAACTCAGTCATTGTGCTTCCTGTTATGAACTGGTTAAAGAGGAGATTATATGCATAATGGTTATGGCAAAGGCAGAAAAAAAAATGAAACGCATCACAGCAAAAAGAAAAAGGAGAGAATAGCTGGCATAAATAAAGATTTTTCTTTTTTAATTACCCCTAACCTCTTTTTTTTTTGTTGTTGTTTTTAATTCCCTGATTTCCTTGCCCTCGGACCTCAGATTCTACCACTCATTTGAGGTGTATTAGGACTAACAAATGTGTGGTTCTGCCCGTGCTGCAGTGTCCAAGCACAGTGTTTGTGGGCTCTCCTCCCCCTCAGCTGTGAGCAGGGGCTGCCCAGGTAACGACCCCTGAGCTCTCAGAGCATGGGGACATCATAAAGATGTACCTGGAGACAGGATTCTCACTGAAGAGCAACACAGAGGTCATCCTGAATGCCTGTTGCCAAGAAGGGCCGAGCTAGGGTCATTAATGATAATTAATCATTAATTAAACCGGGCATGATACACTGGAAATAGAATGTTAGCTGCTCCAATCTCTGGGAAATCTTCTCCTTTGAGTTAAACTGCCTCACCCAGTGGTTACTGTGGGAAAGAAGTGCCACTTCTGTGAGATCCCAAGCCTCCCACTGAAGTTGTGGAAGCAAAAATCTTTGTGTTGATTGAATTTTCACTTAATTTAATTTCATTGGAAATCACAGATGGTGTCACCCAGCAGCTAGAGGCTAAAAAGGGGCACTTTACAAACTGAATAAAAAACTTATTATATTATTATAAGCATCAAAAGCAAATGGAGGTGAAAACTTTACTGCAGACAACATATTTACTCTACACACACAGTGATACTAAAATTGAATTTCTTTTTAATTTGGACTTTAATCAGGCTCTTGATAAAGCACATGATTCTAATATCCTGCAAACCCCTGTTTCCTTATGAATGAGACTGGAAATGGAAATAAGGAGCACAATAATGCTAAAATATGGAAAGATGAGAATGGCTGAAATGCAAATAGTTACGTAATTTATTTTTACAAGTGAGAAAAGAAAATATTTTTTTTTCAGTACAGACACTAAACTTTCTTCCCCAAATGAGCAGAGATTGTATGTTCAGTGTAACAGATTTCAAGACCTAAAACTGCAGTGTGTGAACTTGCCCTTCCATTTCTCACCAGCCTTTCCCCACCTGTCAGGGAGTGAGCAGCAAATTGTGCCACGGTGTGGGAAGTGCTCCCCAAATCAAAACAGCCCTCTCAGAAAGCACTGTCAGTGTCCCAGGCACATGCAGGGTGCATTCTGTCAGTCTGCAGCCCAGGTAAAGTGCAACTTTTCTGTGGTTTTAGTATCACCTAGGACTCCTCAAAATGACATAATTGTTACTCAAGGGCACTGTGTGTTAATAGATGTGAATATTAGCTGGGAGATAGCATGTCTGGGAGAGAAGCTTTGAAAGGACAGGCAAGGGTGATTGCTTTTTAGACTGTGTAAACTGGGAAAGAAACATCTACCATTATTGGAAATGGAAAAAAATCTTTCTGTGATTGAATGGAACATTGTCGTCCCTCCTCTGATTTTCTACGTGATCATTTTTGGAGAAAGGAACAATAAATATAAAGATAAGCCCTGCTCACAGATGTGTTATTTATTCACCCAGTTAGCAGCCATTTCCTGTAATCAGTATAAACTGATCAATCTGCCATAATGAGGATGGAGCCAGCAGCTTCCTGGCCAGGGATGAGTCTGTGTCTCTTCTAATCTGCAGACATAACGTATTGGAAGGTTGCTCCATTCCCACATGCTAAGCACTGGGAGCACAGCAGCTTTCCCCTCTGCAGGTAGATGGCTAAAATAATGCATGAAGACAATAGTTTGTGGGTCACTTGTATCATTAGTGCTATAAGAAAAAGACTGTTTTCTGACATAGGCTTGAATTATTAATTAATTAATTATTTCTGACAGTAAAAACCTATTTTTCACTGTAATATAACTGCTACAACGAACGGATGATGTTTAAAAACAGATCCACAAATGTATTAAGAGAAATGATTTTTGACCCTCCACAGAAAAATGCTTTTATCAGTGCTGTAAATACCTCTGCTGAACACATGGATGGGGGTAAACTACAGAGCAAATGAGATGTAGTGGAAATAAAAGGGGGGATCAAATAGTGCTTTGTTCCTACGGAAGAACAAACCAGTAAATAACACAACAAAAAATCCTGCTCCTTGATTCCAGGAGGCCCCATGGGCTGCCTTTCTGTACTGGTACATTTGTTGGTGGGCACAGAAAATACGTTATTTTTATGACCATTATGGGATTCAAAATAGACAAGAAGTAACTGAAACATGTACCAAAAAGACAATACTACCATAAAGATATATTGAAATCTGTTGTATTTACATTTCTAATGTGCACTTTGATTCAGAGGAAACACCACAAAGACCAGTAAATATCCAGAAATTGTTTTGGGACACTACATCAACATCTCTGTTATTTGCTTATGAAATAAGCAAATAGATTTCTCTTCTTTTTTTGGGTCACTATGTAGGCTCTGACTGAAAAAGACATTCTCTGAGGCTTCCTACAGTCAAAATACACATTCCTTATTTCAAAACACTCCTTGTACACCTACTAAAAGTCTTCCCCATACCTTGACAACTTTACAGGGTTTTGCAGTACTTTTGCTTAGCTGCTTATTGCTCCCTTACAAAGTTTTCTGTCTATTACCAGGAGACATTATGCTGCAAAATGAAAGGCATCTCCATCCAAACACTGACTCAATGCCCACCTTCAACCAAATAAAATGTGAATTTCAGTCTATTCCTTTTCAAACTGAAGGGTCTGGCCATAAAAATGTCTGCAGGCATTTATGCTTAATATTGTGACTAATTCTGCTGCAGTTGGTGGGTTTTGGTGGTAACAGTCCTTGATAAGCTAAAGCTGCACAACTCAATACTGCAAGATGGAAAAATAGAATAATATAAAAGAAATTATACATTACTTACTACAATGTGTATTAAAATTGTGCAATAAATTATTTTACTGAGTGTTTACTGATAAACAGAGAGCACTCCGTGCCATAAATGCAGTGTTAAATGTAGTGCTCACAACCCAGCGTGGCTGAATGTGTGCTGCAGTGTCTGTGAAAGACCAGGTTGTTCCTGGGACTCTGTACACATGCAATTGATTCCACAGATCAGATACAAATCTTTCTGGTGTCTGCATTCCTGTCCACAGCTGTACACACCCAAATAAGAGCAAAATCCTGTAACTCTGTGTTTCAGAAAACAGATCCTGAACGCAATGCTTTGGGACCAAACCAGAAAGGAACAGTCTTTAATTGTATGATGTGACAGGATTTTCTGTCTCCAGAGAATATTCCCTGGTTATTAAGAGTGAAGGGCCATTGTTAGATACCTGAGAATTGAGAGCTACCAAGAATGGAGGATTGCTGACAGCCCCACCACGGAGGAGACACTAAGAGCTGATTGTGTTTTAGCCTCCTATGACAAGACAGCATAGCAGGATTCTGTCTGACTGTAATCATCCCCTTGCAAGGGGTGTGAGCTGTGCCTTCCCCTTGCTGGGCAGCAGCTGGCCTCAGAGCAGCAAACAAACACTCCCTCACTGGCACACACATTGCTATGCACAGCAGTGTGCTAGATTTCTAGGTGGAAAAGTGCCATGAGAATGCAAAGAGTTATTAATATTAAAATTGTGGGTCTAAGAATGTATATGCTGCTTTCTCATCATCTTGCAAAAAATGTCCCCAGCAGCAAATGTTATAAGTCATGACATTAAATGTTCTTTAGAGAAGTGCACTATTTTTTTAACAAATAAGACTCTTCCCTCTGAAAGTCACTAACAAAAGTCACTCCAGCATGTCCAAAAGGGGCAGGATCTGCCTGTTAGCTTTTGAGAACATGCAGTTCATTTCAGCTGTGCTACCCTTGATGAAATCTCATGTGATAAATCATACAACTCAGACGTGTTTCTCTTGTTTGCCAATGAATTTGAAAAAGGGCTTATAGCAGTTAGGAGTGTAAATACAATTAGATTTTAGAATTATTCAAGAATCATTTTAAAGTTCCCCTGAGATTTCCATGTTAACTCAAATGGATTTTGCTTTCTGTCAGGATTCAACTGCTTCTAGGAAAGCTTTGGTGAGCAGGTAATGCGACATCTACTCCTATGTGAGAATTTGTGGACAAATCTAAATTACTTAATTACAAATCACCACTGTAAACACTTAGTAATGTGCTTTTAAGATAATGAAAAGCATTTTCATCTTAGTTTTTTTAAAATCTCAAATACAGCTACATTTACGAGTTCACTTTAGCTCTTGATAAATATTCTTTGTCTTTATATCAGCAGCTGGTCTAATTCTGCACATCTGCATCTGATGCCTGCTCTGGGCTCTTCCCCTGCTTTGTATCCCTGTTGTGTCAACACTGTTTGGTGCTGCTGGGGGAAGAGGGCAAGGGTCAATTCTTTTACTGATGAGATGTAGCTGTTGGCTCCTTGAAATTAGGTTACACTCCAGTTAGAAGCATGAAGGAAGGTAAAATTCCCACCCCTCACCAGGGCACCTTCTCATCCTGAAGGGATGGGTGGGCTCAGACTGGAGAAATCATCTTTGCAACACAAGTGGCTTCACTGGTGTGTTGGGAAGGACAACTTGAGGGTGGGAACATTTGAAACCACTGCCCCATGCAGATGCCCTGCACCCTCCTCACCCACCTCAGGCTGATCTGCCTAAAAGCCTGCTGTGAGATGCTGTCACACCCTCACTTCTCCCACCTCACTCTTCACACCCAGCAGCACTTGAAATGTGCCAGGAATTGTACAAAGAAACTATTTGCCATTGATTGACACAATCCACAGACAAAGAAGAATCTGTGTGGGAATAATTTGATCACAAACTATCGATGCAGTGATCATTTTTTGCTTTGGGTTTGGGCAGCACCTGTCAGTGAAGAGTCCTGATTCAGGACTGAGCCCTCCAGATAATATGGATGAGTTCTGGCTGGCTTCCTGCAGCAGCACAGCAGCTTTTTAGGAGATAAAGGGAATAGGAAAAAGCCTTCTCAGAAACTAACTGCTAGAGGATTGTTTTTGAGTAGCTAGTGATGAGCAGTCCAGATATCAGCTGACAAATATTTACTGCAGAAGTTCCAAGAGTTAAAAGCTCATTCCTCTTAAGTAGCTGGACACGCTATTTCTACTGATTCCTTCTTCTCATATGCTATCTATCTCTTCACCTCCATAAAAGATATCATGGGAATTTTACCAGCCTTAACCTCTTGCCTCCCCACAGCTCTACCCCAGGTAGGAGCTGACCTTTGCTAAGTGTTCACGCTGCCTTTAATGAGAGAGGATGTGTTGTATATGGATCTTTCTGAAAATCCATGAAAAAAACCTCTTGCCCAGTAACAAATGGTCCAGTTCACATTCTTTTGCTCATGGTGAGGAACATTCACCCTTTGTGGTGGTTCTCAGCTTGCTTCCTCTTTCCTGAGACAGGAAACAAGGCATAACCTGGAAGAAGATCCAAGGCAGGGCAGGAGGCTCTGTGGGTGGTTCCTCCAGGGCAGAGCAGCCACAGGGCTCTCCAGCAGACCTGGTTTCACTGAGTAGCTGATTTTCCTGGGATTTTCCTGCAGTCATCTTTGCTGTACAATGACATATGAGGCAGACACTTGACCTATGCCTGCTATTTAATTAAATGCACTTCTCCACCTTTTTTCTTTGTGTCCGTGTCGTGATCCATGCAAGGATAGACAAAATACAGTGTTGTTAACAGGCAAAACTTATGAAGCTTAAATGGAAGATTTGGCTGTGTGTCTTTCATTAAATGGGCATTAATACTATGCAACATCTTAACTCTGAATGTGAAGACATTAAAATAATTAACTGGTCTAATCTAGGTTTAAGAGGCTTGAAAAATAGGTTGAAAATAGGTGCCAGTGTGACAGTATATCCCTGTGAAGGTGACCTTAATTCTAGATACTGGAGCAGCTGCAGATGCTGGTACATGCTGGGGACATGGGAGTACCTGGTTGTGGCTCCAGGATGGTGAGTGCTGGCAGAGGAGAAAGCAGCAGCTGTTTAATCTTATCTATGATTAATCTATCTAGAAAATATGGGGAAAATTACTCAAATCACTAGAATGTTGCTTGTGTATCACAACAGCAGCATAAAACTGATTACAGATTTAGTATTCTCTTTAGGCCGGCCTTTAGCCATAAATGTAGAAAGACATCTTGTCAGAATGATATTTTATTCTGACCTTGTAAATAATACAAAAATGCTGATAGATGATTGATCTCTTTTTTTTTTTTGCTGACAATCACATGATGTCACAAGAAATTCCTATCCCTCTCACTTAGGAAACAACCACTGCTTTTCCTGTGTGTTGGCTCTTGACACCAAACCCCAGCTCCAGGAGGAAACCAAACAATCCAGCTGTAAACAGGCTCCTGCCACAGAAACCATGCTCAGGAAAAACATCTCATTTTTGCTTGCTTGGTAAATTTGTCATCTATTGATATCCCCACACGAACAAAGGTTTGGCTGAGTTTAACACACATGTTGTGTAGAAAGTAGAGCTTCTACAAAACTGATATGGAAATGATAATTAAAGGCTTTTTTTTGGCCATTTTTTCAAAAAATCTTGGGATCTGCCAACATTGCCAAGTAGTGCAGTATAACAGAAGGAGACTTGAAGAGTAGAACAGTTGGTCCAATGATGTCCACTCTGCCTGGTGGCATGAGTCAATTTTCTACAAGCTCTAGTCTGATCCTATGATTTTCATGCTTTAGGTGTGTGCCTGCAGAGCATCTTTTGGTGAGCTAAAGTTACTTCTTCAGAGATCACAAATGAAAGGAAAAATAAAGAAAGGTGCTCAGGTGCATCCCCAAAGCTTTGGGCACCACTTGAGAAGAAAGTAAATCCACTAAAATAAGCAATTTCCACCAGTTACTAGACTTTGGTGTTAACACCCACTGAGCATACACATTTTAGGCTTTCTGGACAAAACTGACCCTTTGTTTATCAATCTAAATAGAGCAAGAAAAAGAACAAACAAAGGCATTTCATTTTAGCTTCCTCCCTGAAGAGGACTGCCATTATCAAGTGTCTGTTCAGGCTGAAAGGTCACCAGTGAACAGTCACATCTAGTAATTTTTTTAAAATGGGAACTTAAATCTGAATAAATTAAATTGTGTCCATGCAAATCACACACTGCTGTTAAACAACAAATCCTAAATTATAGTACATACCAACAGTCATTAATGCCTGGAAGATCTGATCACCCTGTTAATTCTGGGATGCAAAAAATGCAAAAAGAATGGTGAGGAAAGGAGAGGAAAGAGGAAAGTGCACCTCTAAATCCTGTGGTGATCTCAGCTGTCCAGAATACAGTGGCAATCTGCAGGATTTTTGTCTTTATTTATCAGACTGCATAATCTAATTATCTCTCATTAGTCCAAAGCTGATTATTTCATTTATCTTTGTATATGTGACAACAAAAGGCTCTCTTTAATTAAGCAGATCAGCAATTAGCTGTTTTATAGGCAGTTTTAAACAACCCTGTACAAGTAGCATTCAGCATGATTGCAATCAGATGCTTAGGAAAGAATTGTAGATGAGGACATTTTGATTTACAGCCCCATTTAGTTTAAAGCTGCATTGGCAAGTCTGGCTCCAAAAGCAAAGGTTTATGAGATATGGCCAAGTTGCCAAGCACACTCAATAGAACAAAGCATAACTGAGACAAGATCTGCCAGAGAAATTCAGTTAGATCTGCAGAGGAACCCTGTGGGCTGACCCTGGGAACTCTGCTTCAGACAGGATTGTTCTACTCTTCATAGTGAAGGAGATTCACATCCCAACTCCTCAGTGAACAGCAAAGGGCAGTTTGGATGTACAGCTCTCAGGGTAGTTGGTGGTTAATTAAAATGAGCAAATTAATTTCTCTTTGTGATGATGCTGTTGGCAGTGGTGGATACTGCAGAAAATATGAGAACAACTTAATTTGGCTTGTGAATTCTCCAAAAATCAGAACAACCAAAACCACCAGAACCTGGCTGTACTTCCAAGAATCTTTGAATGAATTCCCAATCCCAGTGTTTCCTTTACCCCCTCTGATAAAGTCATCTCCCACTTTGGGGCTGGTACTTTGGAGCAGGAATCGTCACTAATCCCTACTTTTCAGTCCCACATTACAGAAATCACAGCTAAGTGAAAATGTCAACACAAATTTTTTTGTTTAATCTTTCCAAATATCTGCAATAGTTCCATCAGGAAAAAAAAAAAAAAGTTCTGCATCCAGTTAAATGCATATGTCCATACACAGAAAAGAAAAAAGCAGTAAAAAAAATTTCTTTACAATAATTTATGAACACCTAATAAGTTTTAATTTTAAGATCTAAGTGCTGAGATAAGCACAAAGAAATTAAGTTGGATGTCTCTGAAAGCATAGAAAGAGGAATGGATTGGAATGCAAATCTCCACACAAACTCATACTTGTAAGCGTGGGTATTATCCATTACTTGAGAGTAGCTCAATTTAAATAATCAATTTGCAAGAGAAAACTGCTGGTGCATTTAATATACTGAACTTCCCCCACTGGACTGTGCTTGTGACCTGCTCTGCTTAAAATATGGAGAAATGGGATTAAATAAAAGAACAGAGAAGCTGCTCCTTTTTTACTTCATTTTGCATATGTAATTTCTTATTTTTCAAAAATGAATTGGAATAATATAATTTCCTGTGTTGTTAAAATTTAAAAAATACATTTGTCTTATTTTTTGAAAGACAATTCCTTTAAATGTTTTCTGCATTTACTTTTGAATGGAAACACGACTTTTTAAAATAGGAATATTCCACTTAAATGCATGAGCTCTCAAAACTAGAAGGAGCTCCTGGAAACTTTGGCAGAAATAGGGAGGCCCCTCAGCAGCCTTTACCCCTCCTTGTGCAGAGATTTCCCTGCCCAGAACTCCTCTGCAGAGCATGGGAGGCTTGGAGCAGCAGTGTTATGAGGCTGTTCACCCGCTGGTAATTGGCAATTAAGGCTGGTATAAAAGGCTAATGGCAATTCTCTTCTGCTTGGAGAGTCAGAGGTAGGAATCCTGCCTGAGCAAACTGAAGACATCTGAAACTCCCTGAAGTGAGTCATGAAAAGGACATAACCTCTCAAGTGCCTGCCATGAATTTTAAGGGCAGAGTCCCTAAAAACACGTATGAGAACCATGAGAAATCTAGGGCATTTTATTGTGCAGAGGGAATTACTGTTGGTTTGAAGGAACCAGGATGTAGCAGTCTTCATATAAATATGCAGAGACAGGTGAGCTGGGGGCAGACAGCTCCTGGAGTCCTGCTGCAGTCCCTCCACTGACCAGGAATGTCACTGGGAAGCTTGGATGACCCATTCTGTACATGGCTTTTATTTAGAAGAAATAAAACCCTCCAGTAGCACTGGTATCAATACTAATCTTAGGGACAGAAAAGTTTGAAAAAGACCAGCAAAACATGTGCTAGAAGTAATTCTTGAGTGACTGCTGAATAAACAGCCTAATGAATAGGTAAAGACCTTTTAATGTAATATTTTTTTTCCTTCATATTCGAGTGAAAACACATCTGTAGATATGGTAGTTGAGCCAAACCTATTCCTTCTCTAATAGGGTCTTAAAATGAGAAAAAATATTCTTCCTCTGGGCATATTCTGAGAATGCTTAGCAGGTACTCTGAGAAGCAGGAAAATAAGATTTGGAGGCAAATATCATAGATGGTTCATGGGATATTGTCCATGTGAGAACAGTGGAGGCAGGCTGGACAGTGTGCAGCTGCAAACTTCCAGGAATGGTGATACCAGTTAGGACCAGGTCGATGCCACCTCAGAGTCAGGGACCCCACAGAGACAGCATCAGGAAAACAGGTCAAAACAACTGTCCTGTCTCAGAGGGTTTGTGACAAATCCAACTGCCCTCAGACACACCCAGAGGGAGCAGAGCAGACCTGACACAGGCTCTGGACCCCTGCATGGAAAGGTGCAAGAGACCACAGTAAGTGTGTGCTGTTTCCTCCTCAGATGTGTTTTTCCTTTGTGGCACTATAAAATATTGGTCAATATTCACCCAAACCCCAAACAACTGAAATATGAAGTCGATATGAACTTGGACTCATCAACCACAATAACAACTTTAAATTATATTACAAGCAAAGGCAGCGGGTTGAACCAAGGATCCTAACAGCCTAAGTCAATGCTGAACAGCAAGAGGAACAAAGTCAACACCCACTCCTACTGCACAAACTAGAACAAAAATCTTTGAATTTTGTCAAGTATCACTCAAAATCTTGGGATAGAAATCTGGGATGTATCGTATCTGTTGGTCACCCTTTCACTCCCCTGCTTCTGGCTTCTAAGTCAAGGAGGTGAAAGCAAACCAGGAGTCAATCCAGAGGTCTGGGATTACTGAGGACAGACCTTGCCTTGCCTGGAGTCACTCTTCAGCTGCCCTGGAAGGGAATCTCTTGGTCCATACTCAGCTACACCACAAACCCATGGCTCCTGCACCTTGCTAAAGCAGAGGGAAAACTACACTAAAAACAATTTGCAGAGCACATTATTGCCTAAGAATAGAGATTTTCATCAGAAGGGAGATGGTCTAACTATGGATTTCTTAAGGTAAATTGTTTTATTCATAGAATGACATCACCAGGTAACTAATTTTTCTGAAGTCTGGCTACCCCTCACTTTTAACTTCTGACCATTTGCTGCTTTTATGTCTTTGATGTGCTCCCATCTCATAAATTGCAAATGAGGAACCTTTTTTGAAGTATATGAATTTCACTTAATAATATTCTAGTCCACCAGGAATGTGAACATGAACCAAACTTTGAATCCCAAAGGAGGGTTGCCACAGCTGGATACAGCCACATGTTTCTCACTGCTTCATTTACATTTTCTAATTCATACAGGCCCTCAGCACTAACCAAACAAACAATTGAATTGGCTAACAGAGTGAGGATAATTTAATGTCTGAGGGCTTTCTTTTCTGAAAAAAAGATCAAATTATTAGGCAAACTGCCCTTTTTTCCAGAAAAAGATACTTTGCTGCACATACATTGTAGAACCTGAAAAAACCCTTGCAATACACAAGAACAGTTTGAGATATAGGGATTTACATCTATACATTTGAAATATTGCAGGCAACTTCTCTGCTTTTCATTTATAGATGAAGAGGCAGTCCTTTTATGATATTTAGGCTGAAGTAAAATATTGGCACGATGGAAAAAGAACCCAGACTTCTTTCTCTGCATTCCTTTCTCTCCTTTCTTTACCTTTCAGGTCCCAGTTTCATCATAAAAATCAGATACCTTACAGAAACCATACACACATGGCACTGAGATGTTTTGGCCTTTCCTCTGGCACATGAGTCCATACAGAGCCACCCACGGGGAAGGATGGCTCAGTGTGGGAGTGTGGCCAGGTGCTACCTCCTCCTGCCCCCTGCCCAATCTGGATAAGCTAACAGACAAATCTGGGAGGGTTTAGTGGCTACTTGATCCTCACTAACAGGCCGAGGCAGATGAGGCAGCTGCAGGTCATGGTGAGTGGTCAGGGAATAACTTTTGTCTTCATCAGTTGGCCTAAATTTCCTCCATGAGTTCTACTTTAATGGAAAATACCTACTTTACCCACCATTGCATCCATGCAGGTAGCTTCCACAAAGAGTTATTTTTAGGTAGCATATGGGACTTCAAAACAGGTAAGAATTACACCACCTTCATTTTTGCCTCCTGCTGCTCATGCCCTCCTTACTCCCAAATTACAAACACCCGTGCATGAAAAACTCAAAACTCTTACAAAACTACTCCTTCAGAGAAAACCTTGTCAGCTTTACACTGTAGGAAGAGAAAAAAATGTCTTCTGTGAACTGGAGAGGAAAATAAACCCCTGACTATCAGCCATTTGTCCTTTAAAAAGCATGGCTAACTTGCATTTTTTCAGAAATCCCAGAACATGGAATTAATCACTTCTGCACTGGTATTTAGATTTTTCTAAGGCTTTCTATTTCCCTTTTCCCATACAGGTTGATCACTACATGTAGGAACTATTTTTTTCTGATGGGTTTTTCTTCAGACTGTGGAAGGGAGAAACAGGAATGGCATACTGTAAAAATCTACTTTCATGCAAAGCAAAATCTTCAAAATTCTGTATTTCTATTCACAAATTAATGATTTTTTTTTCCTA
Source organism: Setophaga petechia (assembly GCA_024362935.1). Classification (NCBI taxonomy): domain Eukaryota; kingdom Metazoa; phylum Chordata; class Aves; order Passeriformes; family Parulidae; genus Setophaga; species Setophaga petechia. The sequence continues at coordinate 12,558,725 of JANCRA010000016.1, forward strand.
GAAGTGATATGAGATCAGTGTTGCAGCTGACATGGCCTGTAATGGTTTCCAGCTCCCATATCTGTAAGATGAGCAACATGTTCTGCCCTGTGATAGCTCCTGCTGCCAAAAACCACCCACCAACACAGCTCCCTCCAGTTAATCATTATTCATATGATCAAACATCAAATCTAGAGTAAAATGTATGGATAACCATGACATGACCCAAATGAGCTTAAGTTAGACTCTATTAATGAGAGTCAACTGAAAAGCTCTGATTTCCATGCTTCAAGTGCCCTTCAGGAGCAATAGGATCTTTTTTCAACAGGTCTTCTGACAATATCTCAGTGAAGCCAGAAAAATGTATGCAGAGACAGACATCCACATCAGAGCAGGAAAACACCCTGAAATGAGACCTAAAGAGCTAAAGACATAAAATGATTTTTACCTTTACAAAAGTACTGAAGTAAACCTCATTTAGTTTTATTATTGATGCACACTTAGTCGAACTAGAACTTTGAAGATCATTATGATTCTTAAAAAGAACAGGTCCTGCTTACAAAGGGATTGACCTTCTCAATCACACAGGCCTGGGTTTCCCACTGTACTTAAGTATCTGGAGAAGGATTTATTAAAAGCTTCCTGAGCAGACCTGAACATCCTACCAATGCTTCACCTTCAGAGTCTGAAACCCACATTTTCATTGGAAACAGTGAGGAAGAACCATCACCTATCTCCTTTCTGGATGTTTTTTCCTAAATACAGAGGCCTACTGAACAAATCAATTCCCTTTGGGGAATTGCATGGGAAAGAAATTATTCAAAAGTTTCCTATCAGCATCACCTATGTCCAGCTTATTCACCTGGCTTGAATAATGCACTGCTGCCCAGAAGCTGTTTTTCCCAAAGAGAAAGGACAGAAATAAGTGCTTTAGAGGGGGAGAGGGCTTGACAGCATGTTAATATATCCCTCAAGAAGGTGAATACATTGCCAGATATCTCACAGGTTAATTCTGATTCTTCCAGCTCTGTCCTATAAACTGAGATTTGGAAAAAGAACCCTTTCTGTGGTGAGAAGGTAATTAAAGCTCCACTCCTTCACCCCTGCCATCTCCTGAAAGCTGAGGAAACAAAGAGCAGGGAGTGGCTCTGTGATACAAACCCAAACTAAATTTGAGTTACAGCAAACCTATACCGATTAATAAAAATAAAAATCTTCAGCTTTCATGCACTATTACACAACCCAGACAGGTGGGGTCCTCCAAAAAAGAAAACATTAACTCATTTGTATTTATGGTTAGTAAGTATAGAGCAAAACAGTAAGAATAGTGCAAAACTTGTTCTATTCCAGATACTAAAAATGCATAAAATTTAAACGTAAAATTCACCCTAGGCCTTAGGAGATCTCCTTCTTTCATTAGGAAACTCCAGATTTACTGAAATAAAATAGTTCTAAATTAATTCCATCTACAGCAAAACCCCCATGCTGTATTTAATAGCAATCAGAGCTTGGAGAGCTCTAAACCTAAAAACCAGAGATTTCATTATGAGAAATGCTATATAGCAACACAGAAAAATTCAACAGTCTTATTTGCATGAACTATTACCTTAATTTACAAAGCATTTTGTATAATCTTTCTGTTCCTGTCTTGTCTGTCCCAAAAGACAGCCACAAATATACAGAGCTGGAGCATTCACTTGAACACTGCATTTTTCAGCTGTGCATTTCTTTAGGAATGGTATATTTTGTATTATTGTGAAGTGCATCCTCATAGAAACTCCATAGTTTATTGATTCAATTGAATTGTGCAAGACTGAAATTCTAAACCGTGCTTTTTGCATTGATCATTAAATCGTGGCACTAAAACAGAACTCGATGATGTTTTGCATACACTGATCCTCATAATTTTATTGCTTGTGAAGTTTCACTGCAGCACCAGTGACTAACAGTGCCTGAAGAAAAAAAATAAAAATCTTCCTCTGAAACACAATTGTGTCTAAACCATTTGAAAGGTACAGAAACCAATTACAGTAAAATTCTGTGTTCTCAATCAGGCTCCATGGAAAACATTCCAGCACGGAGAGATGCTGGGTTATTTATTGTGGGAAGTTACTGGATGCTTAACTATGCAGATGAAATTCTCCTCATTCTTTTATACAAGGCAGCAAAATAAATAACTTAGCAGCTCACAGTTCCCAAGGTAGGCTTGTTAATCGGTCCAATATTGTTCTAATTCTCCTCGTTGCTAACTGAATTGGAGCATGTAACTGGATAAAATGTGTCTTTAGATACCATGTACTTATTCCGATTACTATTTGGTTGATTGATGACTTTCTGATTTTTTGAAACAATGCCAGCGCAGTGGCCTCTTGGTAGCTGAGCACATGACTGCTGTTTGTTGTGCTTTGGGGGGACTGCAATGCGAGGTCTGGCTCAGTCATTTTTAAAATCAATACTTGCTCTCTGAGCACGGGATAATTTAGAGAACATAATTCAGAATTCTACCTTTCAGCATGTATCCTCCATCAAAGGAGGATTTTTGTCCAGAGTCAGCACAAAGGCTACATGACCCAAGAATGCACAGATAAGGTTAAAAAAGAGAGGGAAAGTACATGTTTTTTCCAAACTAAAGCCTCACTAGCTACATGTGTAGATAAATATATCTTCTATGTATGTGCACTTATAGCACATGTGTACCTCCATAAATATGAACTGGAATAGGATGTCTTGAATAAATTTCAGGTTTTGTTTACTCTTGTGCGTTTTGGTGCTTTTCCTCCTGTTTTGACCACTTGTGTATCACCTCACACTTTTTAAAGCAAGGTCATACCTCCCTACAAAGAGTGAAATGGCTGAAAATGGGACCTGCAAAGTGTCTGATCAGTTGGTGTTCAGTCTTCCCAATGCTGGAGCTCTGAAAATGCTGAACACTGAATAATTTCCTCCACAGGTATTAGTGCTGTTCTTCTCTCAGCAGCAGTGATTTGAACCAAACCTGCTGCATTCATCAGAGCAGTTCTGCACATGTAAATGAAGACTAACAGATCTTAGTCAGACCCACTGGTCTTTGGGCACGGAATGAACTCCAGTGTTATGGACTTTGATCCTTTTGGATTAATCTTTACATTTTAGCATTCAGACTCAAGGTTATATCTCCATTTCACCTTCCATATCCCTTCCATTAATGAAAATCTCCAATTGTCCAGCTCTTTTAACCTCAGTAGCATTCTAAATCCTCTCTCTGCCATTGAAATATAAACTTCTCTTTGCACTTTCTCTTCTCTTCCTGCTTCCTCCATCCCCCTCTGAGCAGAGCACCCACAGAGTTTCCTATTTCCAGTGCAGGATATATCCAGATATATTCCTACACCCTCTCTCCTCCCATATCATAAACTTTTACTCCTCTTATGGTTTGACAGAAGCTGCTGAAGTCAGATCCTTGTTCACATATGAAATGTGCATAATTTGTTTTTGAATCCTGAATGTATTGTAACTTCTCAGTACAGAAAATCTCAGGCACAATCCTTTTGCCCAGTTTCTCTCCAGCTTAGAGGACTGGGAATCCCTCTACAAGTTCTTATTTTCATTTTAATTTTGCTTCTACCTCCTTCAAAAGGAGAAACTTCCAGATATATCTAAACAAAAATTACAGCTTCTCTTCATTGTCACAGCATCCTGAGCTAAGAAGGATCTGCCATAAAAAGCACAAAGCAGTTAATTCCTTGCAATGACAGTATTAGAAGTGGTACTCAAAATGTCTGGAGGTCTTGGGGAGAAAAGTCTGATGCCTCACTTTAAAGTATTGTTTTCAAACATCTCATCCTCATCCAGATTTCTTACAAGGAAAATATTTGCCTCAATTCTTTGCAACATTCATTTTGAATTCTACTTGAAAATCCATAGATGGCAGCAAATTAGCTTTAGCAAGTTGAGTTTTCTAATCATTCTCCTTTGTTTGTATGCTTCTTTTGATAGAAATGGAATTAAATATGACAAGAAACAGTGGAGAATAGTGACAAAAAAAGACAAATAATTCCAACCATCTAAAGACTAATGAAAACCTGTAATTTTTCTTCCATATTTATTATCATTTGATGAGGCCTGAGTTATTTCAATGTGGACCAAGCAAATAAAATCTACTCTGGATAGAAAAGTTTCAAACCCGGCATCCATGATAAATTTTTTATGAGGATTATTGGTGCTATTTCATTCTACACACTTTGCTGGATGCCCATAACAGCAGCTGCAGCAGCAGAGCTCTGCAAAGCAGTTTCCCTTTCAACTTTTTCCACAGCTTTCTCAAAAGGTCATCCTTTGGGGCTGAAATTTCTAGTGTCTGTAAATAAATTTTAAAGAGGAGATTTAAACCTTATTTCTTTTTTGGTTTTTTAATTAGGAGTTAAAATATATTTCTTCTGTTTTTTTTAGGGAAATCCTTGTTATTCTTTCCCACAGAAGGGTGCTACATAAGCATCAAGGTAGATCATAAAAATTTGCATTTTCCAAATAATTTGACTCAAGGTTTGTATTCTAGGGTAAACAACTTCCCAGGCTTGGTTGATATTTTCAGCAACAAGACAGATGACAGATGCTTCATCCACAGACTCCTAGCCAGCCAAGCCTCAGAATAAAACAAGGTGAAACAGAAGAACAGAGGTACCTGGCTGAACCCAGAGAAAAGAGTTTAAAGCACCCATTTCCATGACACTGAGGCTTCCTTCTCACTCACTCTGCAGCCTTGGTTTCACCTCTCAGGTGGGGTTTGCTCTCTTTCACCAGAGAGAAGGTGAGGGTCTGCACAGCTTGGCTTTTACAAGGTTTAGGAAGTTTTACAAACGCAGGCAGGGGACAAATCCCAGGTTTTATTACAATTGACCACCAGGATATCTGTCTTCTAAAATCTAGCTGAGACTTTTCAACTGCACTTCATCTGTCCTAGAGAAAAGCAATAGCAATAAGGAGGCCTCCCTCATCATTGCTCATTATCACACAAAACCAATGTTTTCATTGCAACAGCTTGAAAAAATTACTGAAGGTTTGCCTGTGCTCAGTGTGTACATCAATTAAAAAAAGCAAATGAAGCACAGAAAGGAAAAGTGGAGGATCAGAAAGAAGCCCAAGTTGTCAGCTTTGCACCTGAGGCCACCTGGGTGGGAAAAAAAGAACATGCACTGGAAATCTCTGATAAAGATTCCTGGTTTTAGCAAAAAAAAAAAAAAAAAGGAAAAATAATTCCATGTAGATCTACTACAACCATTATTATACATTTTTTTTCTCTGAGTATAATAAAACTAAAGAACAAATAACAATTTTTTCAGAAACAAACAGCAAGGCTAAAATAATTTGACATGAAAGATTTTATCAGTAGTACTTGATTATAGTTTTGTTTTCTAGTAAATTATTTAAAAAGGGAGAGTGGCTTTTGCCATACTACTTGCCTTAGATTTTGGGTTCTTGCCCTTAATTTACAAGTATTGATACCTTCACACCCAATTTCTCAGCAAAGGAAAAAGTACTCAGACATGTACCTGCAGCACAATTTTCTGTTTCAAGTTGTAAGCACAAATTTTATGACAGAAAGGTGGGGAAATGACAAGGGTTTTGACAAGATTTTATTTAGAATATATATGATTATGAACATAAAATTTGGAGTCAGAAATTACCTCATTTGTGAGAAATAACACCTCTGGCTTCACTGAACATAAAACAAAGGGTTTGCCATGGGGGCTTTACCCAAAGACATCTTTAGGAAAAGCAGTATCTTTAATAGCAGAATTACTGCAAATACTGTAATATTTAATTTAAAGATTAAAAAAAAAAATCTTCACAATGAAAATATCCATACATAACTCTAGAATACATACACAACCACTTTTGCACTGTTTATGTTGGCAAATCAATAATTATGAGAACAAAGACTGTAAAAGCTGGCATTTCTACATCCTCCTTCACACTATTTTTCCTCAATTTTGAACCCCTGCCATTTACTTCCTGTGGCATGGGCAGCTGATAAGCTGTTTATTCAGCTTATTCAAGGAGCCCAGACAGAATGTTTATTTTTGCTTATTCCATGAGCCTGCAAGCAAACCTTCCTTTGCCAAACTGTCCTTATCTCCTCTCTCATGAGACCTCTCCATTTGCAGAGATATCCCACCAAAGTTTAGATGCCCATTTCTAAAATTTGTGGGACATCACCTTGGGCTGCCACTGTTTCCTGCACAGAGCTGCTCTCCCACTCCTCTTGGTTGCATCCAGGAGGATCTGGTAACAGAGTGTGTACTGTGACTTTCTTGGCCAAAGAGCTCATATTTTCCAAAATAATCACCAGCACTGGATATGTCAGTCTGTTTTTTTATCTTGAGCTAATTACAGACTAATTACTGACAGGTTGCTTGGAATTATGGACAGGAGACTGAAGTATTTGCTTTCAGACTGTGCTTTTAAAGCTGATTCTGCCAAATGTGCTGAGGGTCTCAAAGTTGCCCAGTGGCCTGCAGCACATGAAAAAGGAGTAGTGATATTGTCCAGCACTAATGCTATCAGCTTGATACTTTCTGCTACACTGCAGGAAAAACAAAATCCCAATTAAGCATAAAATACTGTTGAAAAAATCCTGGCTAGAGATGCTTTGGCAGGATGAACTCCCCCAGCATGCACAGGACAGGATTCTGTCGATCACTCAGTGAGTGCTCATTGAGTCTGGGTACAAGTCATTGCTCTCTAGTGTGACAATAGGAGAAGGTAGGATAAGTCTCAAAAACAAGAAGAGCAGTTAACATTTGTTAATGTGTAAATGGATATTATTTCAAGAGTGTCTTTGGACTTGCTGTGCTCCAGATTTTGGGTCTGGAACACAGCAGTCCTCAGGAGAGTATTGGTATCTGCACATCCATGAAATTGGAGAATCCAGTCCTCACCTTTAAAAGAGCCAGTGATAATAAAGCCCTGACATCCTTGAGTCTATCTTCAAAGTCAAGAAATAGAAAAGGATGCACGTTTTGCTTATATGATTTTATTTAGTGCTGTAGATTAAACTGTACCTGTCTCTGGACCAAAATGCTTCTGAGCTCTGATCCTTGTAAATTTGGTTTTGAGCCACGTGTCTTTGGACCTCTCTTAGGAGCAGATTCACAATATAAACACATGAGTTATTCACGAAAGGAATGCATGTGTTAGAATAATCCCATCACTTTTTCCTAGTCTGATGAAATACTGTTGTATAATGTTGGTTTCCCTGCCCAATCTCCCGATGAAATTCCTTCACAGAAATAAAATCTGCAAGAATTGTAATACTTTTATAAAAAGTCATGACCCCTTTAAGGAATTGATTTCTATAACAGTCTATTTTTCATTAGAATTGTTTTCCCTTTAAGTAATTTCATAATTCTCTGTTAATGAGCAAGTGAAGAGTGTTTTGGAGCAGATAGCATGTGATGTCTAAAGCACCAATCACTTCCCTGGACCTCCTATCTCTCAAACCACCTGCTAATCATAACAATTGCTAATTTGAGACCTTTTAGCCAATTCTGGTGTCGGTGACAATGCCGCGTAGCCTGCAATGGCCATTTGGCCACTCTTCCCACCCACCTCAGCGACTGCTGCTGCTGCTGCCCATTTTGGGCTCTATTGTTCTCCTGCCTCTTCTGACCAGAAGCAATTCCTCCTCTCCTAATCTCGGGGGAATCTCTGCCTTCACAATGGGGGCAGGGCCATTCGCTTTGTGTGCAAGATAATCTTTTATAGAATTGTTCTCACACACACCCCATCCTGTTCATGCTCTTTCTGCCTCTGAAAGGCAGATAAACAGCAATGGGAAGGTTTAAAAAGCCAATAGGAAGTGTTAACTATCTCTGGTTACCGTTACCCTTGTTGATCTGCACTTAAAAATGCATATGGATATGGCTAAATTGGGAAAAAACTGTAACCATTATTATTGTTGTACTCTCTCTAATATTAAATCCAGAAGTGCCTGGAATACAGAGGGAATTTGCTGACAGATAAACAATTCACTGGATTTGGATTTTATCAATATCTATGTGTAAAAACCATACAGTGATGGAGCTAGTGCTTCCCACAGTATTTCAAAAGAGAGGAAAAATCTGAGGTGATCAGTTAAGGGAAGCAGAACTGACAGCCCCTGTGCTCAGCGTGGTATCTCCCTGCTCCTCTGCCCCGGCCCTCTCTGAATAGAAGGCAAAATTTACTTCATTTCCCAGTCTGAATTGCTGAAGTATGACTTTTTGCTAGGCTTTATGTTTAAGTCCTCCACTCTGAAGGATTTAAAGCCAGTCATTGTATTACAAAGCAGGTTGCAAAAGAGGGAATAAATAAAAAAAAAGGTAGACTGTACCGACCAACTGCTTTAACTAGGGGGGGCGGGGGGAATTTGTAAATATTACTCTACCCCATACAGTACTGAATAAATGCATAGAAATAAAGCATCCTGTTGCCTGCGACATGGATAACAATTTCAGATATTTCTTTCACCTTTCAGAATTGCTTTTCTGATTTATTCCCTCTCCTTTTCCTGAGCAGAGTATAAATTTACCTGCAAAACCTGCATCACGCAGGCATTTCTTCCTGACAATGCTCACTACTAACAGAGCAGAGAAAAGGCTCAGGAAAATCTCAGCTCAGTCATTCCGCTCCGTCCTGCCGGAGCCCTCCTCCTCCTCCTCCTGCTGCTGCCGCTCCCGGCGCGCAGCCCGCGCCGAGGGCTCCCTCTAGTCCCTGCTCCCAGCACAGCAGGGGCCGGGATCGATACCCGAGCATGCAGCTGCCCCTGCCTGATCCCCAGCACTGCCCGAGCAGCGCCAGCCACGGAGAACTCCATCCCTCCATCCACCTATCCATTCATCCACCCCTCCATCCGTCCGTCCATTCGTCCCTCCATCCCTCATCCCTCCATCCATCCGTGATCCATCTATCCATCCATCTCCCATCCATCAATCCCTCCATCCATGATCCCTCCATCCATCCATCTATCCCCCATCCATCCGTCCCTCCCTCCGCTGGAGCCGCACAGCCCCGCACAGCCCCCCAGGCTCATTGCCCCGTGAAGCACGGGTGCTGCAATGATTTTGGAATATCTCCTGGCAGAAGGGCTGGGTGCAGAGGATGTGAACCCAAATGGAACACGTCCGTGAGTCCCCTGGGACGAGGCCACTGCCCCAGTGGGCAGCCAGGGCTGGAGCCACTGAGTGCTTTGTTGTACTGCTGCCTTTCATTACTCTGTGCTTCAGCCAGGTGGTGAGGGCCACGCTCTGAAAAGCTCCCTGGGGTCCATGTTGTCTAATAAGTATGGATGTTGCCTGGGGCACTTGGTGAGGTCCCTGTATCTAAGGCCCAACAAACTCAGCTTTATAATGATTGGCAGATTTGGGGTTGAAGCGTGGCTGCTGACATGACATCGTAATTCATTACACAGTGCTCTTTAACGTGTAAATTACCTGAGATATTACCAGCATTTTGCTTTTAACCCTCATCTGCTTGTACCTAATTTTGTTCTACAGCTGTGTGGGCTGACTTTGGTGAGGCTTTACTGATGCAAGACAAATGCAGGGGAAGCCCTAAGCTGCATGTTTTGTTACATGTCTTTTTCTGTAAAACACAGTGCAGTAAAAAATTTCAACAGTTTCAGTCAAGTTCAACAAAATGTTACAGCTATGACATGAATGTCAGACCTCAAACCTGGTATTTAATCACTTAGTTCAAAAGGAGAATTTTTGCAGTGTTTTCTATAGAGGAACAAACTGCAAGCACCTCACAGTGACAAAAAAGTCCTTTTCAACACAATCACCAATCTATTCCTACACCTTTGTATGGCTTCCTCTGCCAATGTCTGTTCAGCTATGGAGCTGCAGATATTGCTGTTTATATGGGTACAGCTCAGCACACAGACCAGGACCAACAACCTTGGTCACTTTATATATGTTTATATGAATATAACTCTGCACACAGACCAGGGCCAACAGTGCTACCCCTACACATAGAACCAGCAAGAAAGCAAAATTAAGTCTATCAAAAGGTAGGTGATGTAGAGTGACAGATATGATTAATTCAATGCTGGGAAAGCAGATGAGATCTTTTGAATGAATACTTGAATTTTATTGGAGAATGGTATAATTTATATAAATTAAGATCCCCAAGCCCATTCAAGCTTTCTCCTTTGCCAGGACAAGGTAATGCCAAGTTACAGAGCTTGTCATTAAAACATAGCATCTGATTTTAACAATAAGCTTTAAAATGGTGTTTCAATGATGATATCAAGGGGTGCTGTCTGTGCTGCTTTGGCCACAGCAGCCTCATGTTGCCAAGTGCACACATGTAGATGGAAAATGAAAGGCTGGCAGTATGTGTGGGGCAGGCTCCTGACCTCTCTCCCTGGCTGAGACCTGCTGGGCCCTGGAGCCTTTGCTCTGTGAGAGCTGTGTTTTCAAAAATTATTACAAAATAGTTGATATTTATAACTTGCAGCTGCAGATAGATTTTTCAAGACACCCAATATTCGCCAGCCTGGCAACCATTTAATTCAATGCTGAGTGCTTTGAAAAAATATATCCTGAGAGTGTTGACTGTCCTTGAGTTTCTCTGATGCCAACAGAATCTCGAAGGATTTATAAGCCTGTAGGAGGTGGCTAGCAAACTGAAGGATTCAACTCACAGGCCAAAGAAAAATAACTGGGCCTTGTTTCAGGCCCTTCTAGAAATCTGCATCACAGCAAACATTTTTTGGCCACCCTTACGATGGTACAGTACCACTGCCAATTCATACAAACACTTTTACCTCAGGTTTCAGCAGGAAGTTTTTTGGCCTGGATATGACTAAGTTAGCTCTAAATTTTTCTCTTGCTGCATCATAAATGTCCTCAACCCCTGGTCATATGCACTTGTCTCAGATTCACTTTCACCCCTTCTCAGTCCTTATGAAAGTTTTCCTTTTGCAATGAAAGCTCAAATGAATGCAAACTGTATTCAGACTTTGTACAAAACCTTTAGCTTAGCTGAGAACAACATGCACAGAGTCAAGTACCAACCCCTTCCTCCCCATAAGCAGTGAACACCTTTGCTCTACAGTGAACAGATGCTCTTGGGATTGCTCCTGCTCATCACAAGCTGTTACAAGAGCTCCAGTACTGGGAAGCCTCAGCAGCTCCAAGAATAATAATGCTCTATAAGATCCAATTTTCATTTGGATGCAGTGAATCAGCCACAAGTTCCAAGTAACTTGCCCATTTCAATGTAATGTGTCAATACAGGATGAAAAAAAGAAGTGAAAGCCAGCCCTGAAACCCAGATATGGTTTTTATGTGTCTGGCACATTTATTTTGTCTTTATTTTAGATTATATAGATTCTTATTATCAATAAGAGAATTCTTATTATATAGATTCTTATTGTCAATACTAAATATTTGAGTAACCTTATTTCTTTTTCATTCATTATACTAAACTGATTCAGCAATTCATTTGGCCACAGTTTGAAAATAACCCACAACATTTCTTTTTACTGCACTTTGCTCCATATCAAGGTAAAGTAGCTTTCCATAATCTCACCCAGGTTAATACAGAAGAGATCCCTCTTGTCCACTTTGAGTGGAAAACCAGCTTTAAGGCTGCTTATGCCATGGCAGGCCAGTTGCTACAGAAGCCAATTTCCCCTTCATCCCTGGCCCCTCAAGACAAGTCAAACCATGCAAGACACTGAGCCCTCTCAGCTCAGACCATGCACGGTGCTGCAAATGTTGGGGAGCCACAGCAAGGATCCCCAGCACCACACTGGCAGGAGGGTGAGGGGGAATTTTCCCTTGCCCGCAGCTGAAATTCCATGACAGCTCATTTTTGTATGTTTTCTTGCATAGAAAACAAATTATTTTTAGCTACCCAAAGCAGTTTTTTGTTTTAACAAGCTACATTCTATATTGCTGTGAGGCTGAGGAAGACACTGGAGCTGCAGCAGCTCAATACTGGGTGGTGAGAAGCAGAGAGTTAATCACTGCTGAGCCAATATTTCGATATAATGTTAGTGGGCTCGGTGCTATTTTTAGCCCCTCTGCCAGCTGTATTCACTGCAGTTCCTGTGACTGTTTTTGACAGAGGAACAGTATCTCTAGTTACCTGACCAAATTCTTATTCTGGCAGTTTCATCCTCCCTGCTGAAAAAAATTGCACAATTTCTAAGGAATAAACCTGTTTGTGTTCCTCCTTCAGCAGCACACAGCAATACTAAGTGAGGAGGTGATGCACCTTTCTCCTACAGGTGTGTGCTGCCAAAGGGGGTGTGTGACCCCAGCAGGCACATCCAGCCATGCAGGTGGGGGTACTGCCATGTCCTGCAGCATTTCTGTGCTCCAGAACCCCTGTTAACACATCCCAAGAACCATCCTGCCCAGTGTCCTCAGCATATTTTAAATTATGGGCTCCTTGGGAAGCAATGCCATCTCCTCATGCACTGGTCCCACTGCTGGACACATTGCCAGCACCCAGAAAAGGACAACATTCTCTTTCCAGCTCTTTGCCTTCACTGAGTGCCACTGCCTGAGCAGCACATGGCAATGCAATTCTCTCTGGTGTTTAGGAAGGCTTTTGTTTCATCACATACAGACCTGGGCATGCAAAATGAAATATATTCCTGATGTCTGAATTAACTGTTATATTAAAAGAGGAAACTTCCCGTGTTTGTGGGAAGTAAATGTCCCATGGCATTTTAAGATAAATTTTGAGCCTACAATCTTAGACATGGTTGTTTTAATAAAGTGTACTGGATTACATTAGAGTAGATTACAGATTCGAGCATACCCTTGGCTCCAATATAATCTCACTATCAAATGGTTTTAAACACTAGGACCTCCAAATTTTGCTTTTAAATCAGATTATCCCCCAAAACAGAAAAAAACAATTGACTGTGGAGTGCTATACTTCCCTAGCTTTCACCATTTTGCTTTCATGGCACAATACAGGCACACAACAGAAGATGCTGTACATTCTCTTCCTCCTTCCCTTTTCGTGCTAGAACCACTTCTTTTATCTTAAAGATCAGCCACCTAAGGCTCTTTTCCTGCACATAAGTATGTGTGGTTTTTTCTCTGTACTTTGAATGATACCAGTGAATGCTGTGCTCACAGGTACACTGAGTGTAAAGATATATATTTGAGAGTAAAATGCTCTGTAAATCTGTCAGTCATCTAAAAAAAGGAAAGGATTTAATTGCATTTTAGCTGCAGAGGCATTTCATGTGCCTTAACTGTTAAAATAAGGAGGAAAACTTTCATTATCAGGTTCTGGGATTCAGCTGTGCATTTCTCCTTAACACTAATAGAAGACTCTGCTGTTTCTGCCCACCTAACACTGAAAAATTACTCAATAAAAATTACTTGTCTGGTGCAATTACACCCTCATCTTTTAATTAGCATTCTCTGTAGTAGTTAGTGTGGGCTTTAGAAGCTCAGTAAAGAGATATTTCTTGGCTGAACAAAGTCATCTTCTTACCAAGCAGATTGGTTTAGCTCCAGCCTTTCAATGAGCACAGGATCCCAAAAGCATTTCATCCTCATTACTGAATCACAATGCTGCTGCCCAAGTGTGAATGTGGATGCTCTGGTCTTCTGGGAAGGGAGGGCTTAATATTGAATAAACAACTATCTGGGGAGAGGGAAAAGAGACTGAAAGGAGCTTCTGGGGCAGAAGAGGGCTGAAGCCAAATATTTTTTTTGTATCATTTTTCTTTTAAAATGAAACGAGCCACTTAAGTGTTTTCTTTAATTTGTATTTGGCTGACTGAATTATTGTCAGAGAGAGAAATACCTGCAATGCAATCCTGAGTTGTGAAGTACACTACATATTAAAAAAGCAGCAGAATCCTCAAAAAGCATAACAAGCACAGAGCAGTTCCTGCGTGTGTGGATCCCCCTTTGACATGAAGTTTGAATCGCAACAAAATAGAACCACAATTCTATTTACACTGTATTTTTCTTCCCCTCATAACTTCAAAAATTTCAGGCTGAGCAAAATTTTGTTTCCTGACATTTTAAATGAGAAGTACTTTGGAAAAAAGAAGTCTGTCCTGCTCAGCAAGGACAGTGTGACGGCAGCACAGAGGCAGCTCACTGGGGAGTGGCTGAAGGCAGCACAGCAGGGCTGGAGCCCAGGGACCAGGGCAAGGACAAGCACTTGTCCTCCTCAGTTTCCACAGGACCTTCTCAGGTGAGGTTTCTATGATCACACCTTTCAAAACCTTTTTCTCTCATATAATAATCACACCTTAAAGCAGGCAGAGGATTTCCTGTCCTTTCATCCAACAGAGGGTCCCTACTTATTGAGCTCCAAAAATTATTTTCTCCCTTCCTCTGGCCAGATACATTTTTACAAAACAGTGTCCAGGATTGCCTTCAGAGTTTTGAAACACATGGGACCACTTCCATCCTTTACAATCTTTTAATTATTGAGGAAAAGTATTCATGAGTTGAAGGACACACAGTAAATGTCTCAATTTACAATGCAGTTAGAAACACTTATAAAAAATTTAATCGATTAAAGACCAGTTGTTTTTGGTTTTATTCCCACAATTTTTTAATTAACAGCAATTAGCATGGCAAGAGAGCAGAATATTTCAATAAATCCTGATGTTATAAAGAACTTTAAAAGGTCTTTGCTGAAGATTTTCTGATTTTTCAATTACAAACAAAGAAAGATCTCCAAAATCACATTAAACCAGAGCTGCCATTTTACCACCTAATGTGTCCTTCTAGAGCTGAAATGTGCCCCACAGGGCCTCACTCCAAGTGAGAATCTCTTCCACCAGCTGCCAAAATTGGCTGATGCTGGAGGCGTAAGGGCTGGACCAGCCCAAGAGAGGCCAATGGCAGAGATCCACATGAAGCTGGATGGAAGTGGTGACAGCCAAGGTAGGTGACAGCTGGGGACAGCCAAGCCAGGGCTATTGTCAGGGACAGAGCAGGAGTGAGCAGGAAGAGTGCAAATGGAAATCTTTGAGGATAGTCACATTGTTCAGTTGATAATATTGGCTCCTGTATTCTGGGTGGGCTTCTTTTTTTTTTTTTTTAATTACTTGCCCTTTTTAAAAAAAGATCTGTAAACTAAAAGTCTTGATACAGGCCAAGCTAGCAGATACACTTGACATGAAAGGTCAGAAGCTGTGGCAGCAGCATAGGGCCCCTTCTTGGGTAGCCAGCAGGTTCCACCTTTGGCAGTGGCCCTTCTGGCCCTTCTGGGAGCATGCCCAGCTTGTGCAGGCCAAGGTGAGTTCTGCAGAGCTCACACTATGTTTACAAACTGTATGGGTTATAACAAGCATCTGTATGCAGAATAAGCATATTTTGATTGTTTTTCATTTTGTCTTTGTATCAGAATCCTAGGAGCAAGAAGATCAAAAGACTAGAATGGAATATTCTGGAATCATATCAGGATGGAACAAAGAATCTGTGAATTATCAACCAAGACCTATTCCTGGAAATTCAATATGCCAGCTCACCTCCCAAGCATGCTCAGGTGAGATTTCTGTGACGAAAAAACCAGAGCATCCTGATGCTACAAGAGACTCACTCACATCACCAATGCATTGTGACCTTGACTCTGCATAAGCATATTAACAGACTGGGCCATTTCACAAATTACCCTGCATTCCTGAATAGTGAAATAAAAGGTCAGGAAAGCTCAAAATTCCAAATACATACATTGAAATGCATGTTGCTTTGTTCAATTGAAGGAAGGTAATTTCACAGATTTTAGCTTTCCTTTTGTTGTATGTTTCTCTCAAAATCAGTATCTGGGAAAATGTGCATTAACTAGCATCTGTACAGTGGGAGGATGACCACACAGTGATTTCAAAATCATGCTCTCATTACTGCTAAAAATATAGTTTGTTATCCCAAGAAGGGATGTAACACCTCTGTAATTAGGGACTTCTCTGGCCTCGGGGGAATCCTAATAAAGCAAATTTCATACATTGATGTGCTTCCCATTGCTTCATTTCTTTGTTCTATCACCCTGTTGTTAATAACACCCTGCAGCAAAAAATGTTCATGAAGCCAAGAGCTGTCCAGATAAGAGAAAAGGTCATGATCCCCCTAGTGCGCGTTCATCAGTGAATGGACACCAATCTGAAAATAAGAGGATGCCTGTCAATATGGAATGGAAGGCAGCAGCATAACATCAAATTAAAGCCAACAAATGCTCATACAGTTGTACTGGGCTCCAACCTTAACCAAAAATCAATAGTCAACAAAGTATTACAATATGAAGTGACTGAATCACTGGGGAAGGAGGTAGCAAAGAGAGTAAGTGCATGAAAGCTTTGCAAACATTATTAAACTTATATACACATATGCACATGGATGATGAGGATGATGATGCTCTGCTCCCTCTGAATTTCAGCAGGAAGTGGAGCCTCAGTTACCAGGTGTAGGAAATACAGCACAAGATTCTAGTCATGCCAGTATTGTTACTGGGTACACCTTATATAAAGCCATGAAATGTGTTACACACAGCTTTCATGTTAGATCACAGCCCCAAATACTGAGGGTTACTGCTGAACATTATTCATGTCTATTTGATGGCAATTTCTTTGAATGATCACAGTAGCAGTAAAAATTTCACAGGCAAGCAATGTCAGGTGGCATTATGGGAAGCGGGGATTTTTGCCAAGGATGGCTGCTATAAAAATATTGGTTCGCCTTTGAATTTTTTTGATAAGTTACATTTGTGAGGAAAAATGGTGGGGAGCTACTTACAGATAAGGCATCACCATATTCCAAATAGTTTGCCTTAAACCCCTCTCCATTTATTGGTAAATTCATGAACTACAGACAAATTGTAAATTTCTATCCCCGAATGTAACTTTTTGCTAGGAAATTCTGTGCTTTCCTTTTAGGCCATTGATAACTTATTTCAAAATCACTCACAAGCAGTTAGGAAACATCCAAACCCTTCAGAGGAATTTGATTCAGCCCCCAGAGACAATAGGGATGACTCCTTCCCTAACTACAGGCAAAACTCAATTAAAAAATTCTTCATTTGTCCCTATCATTTTCAAACAAGAAGAATTCCAACAAAGAAAAAGGCTAAAGAAATTCAAAACATATAGCAATCCAAAAAAGCAGACTTGTCTAATAACTTTTTTTCCCCTGAGCAGCTGAGAAGGAAGACTGAACCAGGGAATTTCCTATTTGTACATTATTTTGTGGTGAAACATAACTTTAGGAGAAGGCCCTCTGGTTTGGAGCTCCTCATTTTGCCCCACTAAATGTACAAGATTAATTTTGCTGCCTCAAGGCCACCCTGCACATAATTAGGCCTGAAGCTGGAAAATGACCTTAATTTTCTCCATCAGTTTTGCTCCCAGAGTAAGTACAGGAGCACTTTATAGCCCTCAGACATCTGATAACCAGATTAAACAGGCAAATCACATAGCTGGACATCTAAGCATGATTAAATTAATCATCCCTAACTTGAATCTATAAACCTGCACAAATAATTAATTTTAAAGTTTGTCACAATTTCTAAAGATAAAATGCATCAACAAATGCAGAGAATGCTTCTGGGGTCTTCTAGAATTATCAGAAAAGATCTTTATAGTTTACCAAAGAAACAGGGCAACTTGAGATTTCTCTGGGTTTTTCAGGATGAGTTGTTGAAAAAAACCTTTATTAAAGGCATCAATTGGAATAGGGTCCAGTTGTTCTAGGCACTGTACAAACCATGCAGTGGTCACCTTGGGATTAGGAACTAAAAAGAAAGACCTTGGCAAATAAATCACACGAAAAAGGGAAACTGCAAGGGAGACATCCCCAAAAGAGGAGACTCATTGCAAAAAAGTTAAGATCCACTGAATTTTGTTATTACAGCTGTTTCTTTCCCTTCCCTTCAAAAGATGCATTGTATAATGCACTTCATCAAGGCAACTATTAGAAGTTCATGTTTACTCATTTATTTAATTGCAAAGTGCAATGAAGGAAATAGAAGTCAGTCTCATTTCCAGAAGAGCTTGGATATGAACTTTGTTATCTGGGCCTCCACATTTGCTCAGTGCATTACACAAGAACTGTGCTGTAGCCTTTTCTTATTACTCAAGCTGTAAATTTACAAGACAATTATGGTCTACAAGCTACAATGCAGTGTCAGTTCCAGTAACCCAGGGACCCTCATCAACCATTTTTTGTTTGGTTTGTTTCTTCTCGAAACCCTGGGCTCCTCATTTTCAGGGAAAACTCTACCTGGACCTTTTGGTGTCTCAACAGCTGCATCACAAGCAAATCTTCAGGTTTATTGCCCTGTTAATTAGGGTCACTGCCCACTAATAATTTACCCAATAATAGGATATTTTTTTAATCAGCTAGTCATTGCATTTATTATTTCCTTTGGCTGAAACTGTAATAAACACTATGAAACACTTTAATTTATGATACTTCTACCCATCATAAAAGCATTTAACCTGGCCTTAAATTTTCTTTAATGGTAGCTTTCATTTCTAACATTTTAGCTGTTTTAAGGCTATAATACATGTTCTGGTAGGTGGAATTCACTGCCATTTAGTGTATTAGCCTTACTAGCCAAATCCACTCCATAAATGCTTGTTTCATTTGCTTGCTAACAAGGATTATAGCAGAGATCTGTCCTGTCCCCAGGCATCATTACAGTCTGTGTTATTGTGTTAGGGCAGGATACACATTGCCTACAGAGGATGCTGCAGACCGGACAGATCATTCTGAACTCCTGCAGGTCACTAGTCCAGAAAAGAGAGCAGGATTGCAGCCATGGGAACTGTTCAGAAACCAGGCTCCACTCTGGTGCCCATCCCCAGAGATGGCAGCAGCATTTGTAGGGCTGATTGCAGGCCATGTGATCCTCAAGAACCTCTAGGAAAGATCTTGAAATCTTAATTGAGAGCTCCAGGAAACTCTGCCCTGAATAAAACAGATGAGCTCAGTGCTGATGCTTTTCCTATTTTCATGCTGCTGTTAGAGGAAAGGTCTGTATAAACCTAGTGAAGATGATCAGGGAAAGGGGAGAAGGAGGGGCTGGAGTTTTGTGCCACTTTAATGAAAGGTGCTGCAGAAAACACTTAGAAGTGAGAAAAGGTGGTTGCACTTCTCTCACAAAGAGCCAAACCTCTAAAAGTGGACACACATTGGATAAATAAATGCCAAGAGTAACTAAAGGTTTCTTGGAGTGTAGCAAATAATCAATGGTGTATGCAGAAAACAGGGCCAGCAGCTCCTCCTGGCAAGCAGAGATAGGCAGAAAACCAGAGTAAGGCTCCTTTCATGAGGGAGCAGTATTAACCATGAAGATGTTTTTCCACACCAGTGGGACTGAATGCATTAGGATTAGGAGCAGAGATGGGCAAAGCAAATCCTGAGAGGTAAGGAGCTTGTCAGCATGATACTGATGTCACAAGTCATGCTGATGCCCAGGTAGTAATAACACTATTTTTTGTAGCTGTTATTTGTATTAAAGTAGCTGAGATTAGGATCTCTTTGTGTTAAGCCTTTAAGCAAGGGAAAGTCTAACCCCCAAAGAGAATGTAGTCATCAATAATAAGACAAGCAAAAGCTGGGAACAAGGCCATTATTATTCCTATTTTATAGGTGGAGAACTGAAACACTGAGATTAAATGATTAGTCACAAAAAAACCCTAACCCAAAACAAAGCAAACCAACAGAAATCACGTTGGCACAGTTGTGACATGGAGCCACATCTGATCCTATGGTTTCTGCTTTAGCCACCAGACCAGCCCTCCCTAGACAAATGGTAATAGGAGGTAAATAACATACTACTAAAAATATACTACTCACCAAAAGAATCTCAAACGACTTAATGAACTAAGCAAGCCTAACAATGATTTTAGAATAGGAGTTAAGTATCCTATTCAGTGATCTAAACAGGCAGGCTTTGCCTTCCCTTGTTCCAATATTGCACATCATATCAAGAATTCCAAGTTGTCATGCTGGCATTGAAAGTATCACCCTAAATCACACTCAGGATGTTGGGGAGGATAAAAAGTGCAACTTACAAATGAATGTCTGTAACACTATCACTTGCTGGATGAGAAGGCTGCTTGTGAAGTAGTGCCACAATGTATACCCTGACTGAGATTCCTGCTAGCAACAGAGAAATACTGCAAGATTGCCTAAAACACCTACCACGGCAGGAAAAGAATGAGAAAGCACAGGGACCCTTCAGAGCTGGGTAGCCCTCAGCAAGTAGCCCCTGCTGTGGCCCCAACCTTGGGGAGAGCTGCAAGGCTGGGCATCATGAGGGGCTGTAACTCAGCTGTCCAAGGGAGGGGCTGGGATTGCAAATCAGCAGGATTTCTGCTCCTTAGACTAAGGTAGGCTTCTGGTTATAACTCAAATTGCAGCTGAATTTATGGCCCTGTTTGAACAACACAGGGTTAACACCCTGTGTGAGGAAAAGTAATATTTCCTTCACTAGAAGTCTCTCCAGGTAGAGTGGAATCTGTGGGGTCAACAGCAGGCTCTGGAGGAGCAGAGCACAGTGAACCAGGGGTACAGACTCAACAGCAGCTCAGCTCCAGCTGCCCATGTGGTGGCCTGATAGCTACAGCAGTGACACCTTCCAAGGGCTGGCACTGGTGGAGCCTGTGAAATCAGAGCTGCAGAAATATTGTTATTCAGCAGCTGAGCACCACCAGGGTGACACCAATGCAGTGTAGAACCTCGGGAATAATGGAAACTGCTGTGAACTAAAGGTCCTTCTGCACATATAAGAATCACATACCCAAAGTGTCCATGTATATGTGCTGTAACAGGCCAACAATGCTGAGCACAAGAAAACAGTTAAATAAAACTTATAAAATGGAATAGAAACTTCTGTAATTACACTACATGTTTCACAATTCTGAGAAAAAACTTCATAGTACTAAAGAAGCAGCTGAGGATATTCTCAAACAAAACTAGTACTTATATTTCTGCTCAAAAGAGAAAAAAATGAATGTTTGTTCAAACAGATTGTTATTTCTGGAGGTGTTAAATGGGAAACTTGTTACTATAATAAATTTGTGAGCTTTTAAATAATAATTCTGTTTGACAGGTACTCCAGTGAGTGATGCAGAGCCATAATTAGCCAAATATATGCTTTATGAAGAGTTATGACACTGCCCCCCTACGGGTGTTACTCAGACCTAGACTGTCACCATCTGTGCATTGTGAAGACAGCAAAAACTCATTTCATAATTAGCATTGGTGGGAGTGCTGCACCACACAAGCACAGTGTTCTACATAACTATAACGTGGCTCGATAACAAGCTTAGCATGTTTAAGCATAATTGGTTGGAGAAATCAATCCTCCTCTGTGCTGTAATTGTTGTGCACGCAAGTGAGAAATAGGGCTGGACCAGAGAGCTCTGCCAGGTGGCTCCTTTGGCTGCAGGTTCATCTTTCAGAGCAAGGACTAAGGAATGTGCTCAGGAATCAGCTAAGGAGGGGAAGCCACAACGTTTCTTCCCCTATTTCTGGGCAGATCACAAAGAGTAATTGCAGCGAAAGGCGATTTCTCCCATCATGCCTTGTGCTCTATTGAGTTCACTCAAGATGTAATTGGAAAACAAATACAGCAACACCATCATCAGGACAGACACAAGTGTTTGTCTTGGGTACAAGCTGTTGTATAATGTGATAGGTCTTATTTCCACTGACACTCTTTATTCTTACCTAATAAAATACATCCCCGCAGCCTTTGTAACCTGGTAGTAATAATTAAAGCTCATACATATATGGTGGTGCTCTGTACACATTCAAAAAGATATTTTAATGACTATTAAACATTAAGAATTGGCCTATGTCCAGAAAATAGAATCTAGTTCATCACCAAATTATTTTGTAAGTATAACATTCTCCTTCTGTCATACACTTACATAGCACATAAAGAAGTTTTGAGTAGCAGCTAATAAAAGTGAGTCTTAGTAAAAAGAAATGTTTTTGCTAAAAATAGTGTATCTCATAGAGCTACAGTGATTTTTAACCTTTCTATTTATACACATTTCCAGTGCACTCACTGTAGTATACAAGTGACTCACAAGATTAAAAATGCACCAATACATTTACTATGAAGTCTATAATATCTATAAATAAAATAAAAAAAAAATTACTGGTGAGAAATACCACACTTATTAAAAATACCATCCAAAGCTTAAAAAAGATGAATATGATGAGATTTCACATTTGATATGGCACATTTGTTTGATGGTTTCAGTCTTAACAGGTACATGGCTAAACCTGAAAATTTAGTTTCAAAACAAATGTGTAGCTATTAGCTGCTGGACATCACAAAAGTCATACCAGAACAGCATGACAAAGTCAAAGAAGCTAAAATATTTCAACAGACACAGTGACAGTGACTGCAGCCAAAAAGCTTTTATCTGCCTGGGGTAGCCTAAGATATTAGGCTTGAAAGCATTTCTTTGCTTCCTCAAATACATGTAATTTTTTGTAAGACTGCAAGTCTGTGGGCATGATGTGTAACATGCATCTGCACAGGAATCCATTGCAGTTCAGTGTTATTCACAGCCACCTACCTGCTATGACAGTGTTGTTAATTTATGTCACACCCACGAGCTAACAGGGGACCACAGAGGTGCTTCATGTAGCTGCATTTCAAACTGCACAGTGGCTTTAAGTGATTAAACCATATTCTGTCTATATACTGCTAGCAATGCACCTCCTTTACAAGTATTCCTGTCACAAAGGCTCTCCCTTCTGCACCCCCACCCCTCTGCTGATAAATACAAATCTTAATATTTACTACAGATAATGCAAACATACAGAACTTGTGAAGAAGCCTTTAGCCCTGAGTACTCTACCACAATTATTTAGTTACCTTCTCCTGTTTGCTTTCTGTCTGCTAAGTGTGATGCTTTTTTTCAGCCTAATATCCTGTGAAGGTGCCAATTACCCTGCTGCTTATCAGCTGAAAACTATGCTTTGTGCAAAGGGAGCATCAATTATTTGTGAGCAGAGAGCAAAGCACGTTTGAATCATAATGATAGGATGCTGGGGCTTCCAGCAAATAGAACATATCAAAAGGTAACATAAATCTAATAAAGTGTAGGTCATAAGGGATCATCTGAGAAGTCCACACTTCAATCTTTAATTGTTAAAATTATGTTAGTTTTGCAGAAGGCAAGTCTGTGAGTGCACAGGGGTTTGCTATAGCTTAATAACAGGAAAAACCCACAGCAGAAAATAAATTTTCTTCGAGCAACATTGTCTTTAAGGCACATCATTTCTTCCACTCAATTCATTCGAATTGTTAGGCTTTCTACTTTGGTGCTGTTGTTTATGCTTTGATTCTACCCTGATAACCATTTTGCAGCAAAACCTCCTTGGTCTCAGCCAGACATAAACATGCTGCAAACCTGTAATCCTCTGCAGATTGCAGAGAGAGGCTGTAAATGATTTTGTGAGGACACCGGTCTCTTTATTTGGTATCAACATTGCCTTTACAAGCTTCCCCCACACACACTTTCAATTTCAGGCAAGCTTTTGTACATCGGGGGATATGGGACAGAAAGATTAGGTTATTCCTTGAACTACCTCTGTAAGGTCAACTCTTTATACGCTTTTGAAACCCAATTTGAAGGGCTTGTCCCTACTTTTTCCTCAAGGATTGTGATTCACAAGGGTTACTACAAGCGACCATTATCTTATCGCAACACCTGCTCCGAGTGGTGGGACTGCAGGGCAGCTCCTGCAAACCAGCTTCTTTACTATTGCAGAACTGCTTACCTGCTGACTGACAGAGGCTCATTCAAATGATGTACAAGTGTGGCCCAACCATTTACAGGATTATCGTGCTCTCCTTTCACCAGGCTACTGCCCACCCCCACCCCGACTGAGGTCAGAAATCCAGGGATGGTGCTACTGCAGGAGATCCAACTCACAGTGTGAAATGTAGGGAATAAATATCACACCAGTGTTAGACATGAGAGTCTTATTTTGGATCATTTCTCTATTACTAGGAGAACAACAATGTTGCTGAGAGACCTGTTGAAACTCACTAAACCATCCAGTGCAGAACATTACTTTTAGGCCACTGAGTCTTAGGCAAAAAGCATCCTGATTGTTAAAAAAATTCCTGCTTTCTAATGCCTGTCCAGAGTAAGACTTTGGTACTGTAAGAGAAAAAATAGTGGTGTGACTCAAAGGACTCATCTGAAACACTACAGTACTAACAAAATGCACGTGAACACAGACATTAAAGTGAGCCTCTAGTGCTGGCCATCACCTGGCAGTAGCTGCCACTCAGTGGCCAGAGGTGTGGGAGATGCTTGAAAAACCCAGGGCAGCAGATGTGACACAAAAAGCCTGATGGAGACAGAAGCAGAATGAGGCAGCTGAGGAATGGCACATTTTTCTGCCTCATCTCTGCACATCTCAGACCAGCCTACAGTGTTCTGTGATCAATTATTATACCTGCAAGTCTGCTTAGGGATCTCAAGAAATTCAATATTGTGAGCTGCAGCTTTCTTCCCAGCAATTGCAGACCTCTGGCTTCCAGAAAATCCACCCCACACACCAGTTTGTAACACTGTGCCCCTTGTAGCTAAGAGCATGCAGGCACTCTTTGTGCTAGGAGAAGATTCTGGTGCTAACATCCATTAATCATTGGTGTTCTTCAAAGAAGCTGATGGGTCAGTCTCTTTCCTGTATTAATCATTTCCCTGAGTAACCACCACTTTCTATTTCCAGCAGTTATGAGAAGGGCACCTGCTTCCCTGTCAGAGCACAGCCATCTCCCATCCTTTGCCCAATGTAGTCAATTATTCCTCTCTCTGTCACAGCACTTGGGGTACAGCCATCACCATTACTGCCATGCCTTCACCCTCACTCCTCAATTTTGCCTCTGGAGGAATTCACCAAAACATGGAATTAGCTCCTGCTGAGGTTCTCAAATTCCATCTTGGAAGTTAAAAAAATGGCCCACAAATTCAAAGCACAACCTGCACTATAAATGTGTTGCTCTGGCCTCCTGTATCTGCTCCTCACAACATATGAACCTCATGTGGCCCCAGACACCCTTGGTTCTCTCATTTGGGAGGGATCTGAGGGACTTGGGCAGAGCCAGACTGACAAGCTCACAGGATGGGCTGTTATTTCCTAGAAGTGAGGCTACAGATTCTTTCTGCAACCAAGTGGATTAAAGATGGGAGTAGCTGTGTTTCTCTGAGCCACAAATCTCCCTTTGATATCGTTGGATAGCTCAGTTTCTTGGTTTGCAGCTTGCCTAGGACAGGAGACTGCAAAACAATAACCTGTGTCACAGGGCATCCCAGCTATAGACAAGATATCGAAATCAAGGCACCTACAGTGATATTCAAGTTCTTTTTGAGCAGCACAGAAACAGTCTGTGGACAACTGATTGCTTTCTCCTGGCATTTACAGAGCTTGGTCCAGCACCAGCAGCTATTGTTGCTGCAAGTAGGGATAGCCAAGAAATCCAGCTAATATGTGTAATAAAGATGCAAGTTCATATCCACAGTGAAAAACCACAATCTTATCAGAGAAACAATTCTTCAGCTTACACAGCTTTATTTAATTCACAATTTCTGGGAAAGGATGCAAGATTAGACAGACCTTGCCATGACCATGACAGTCAGCAAATCTGAGTAAAAGAGGGACTTTTAGATGCAGGCCATTAAAGCCAAGCAGATATAGATATTAACATAGCTGGATATCCTGGGAGAGGCTGGTATCTGGTGGGTAAACCTGATCCATCCTAACAAACCTTGTAAACAGAGCATCAGAAATTGGACAGCCTCTCTGATCATGGAGTGCACATTCTGCTGCTCATCCCAGAGGTGTCCAGTCTGATACTCTTCTTGCTAAAGCTCCTTCTAGCTCTACCTTCAGCTAGAAGGCAGAGAGCTGCTCAGGCCCTTCTCCACTGCTGAAGGCTGAAACTTGGTTTGGGGCTCTAGGGAAGGTGTGGAAGATCTAATAGCAGCCAAGTCGATGTGTCAGATCAAGATTATGTGGACTCTCCCTGGATGCAGAGGGGGAAGATCTCTCTTGGTCTCAGCCCTTGCAGGGACAGCATCAAAGGGAAAAGACAGGAGAGAACCTTTGCACAGAACTGACCCGGGTCACATAAATTAGACATTTGCTCATACTTGTTCTCTGCAGGAGCACATTTCTTCTATACAAATTTTGCAAGGCTGGTGTCATACCTTAGGTATTTAAGACAGGTTCCTGTGAGGGCTTACAGGACAATCTAAATTTTTCCTTAGCACATGATGTCTTTCTGTTGTGGCTGATACTTAGTATTCCAAAAGTCAAATTAAAAAAAATAGCAGGGAAAATACTTATATGAATGCAGCAGCTGCTAGGTTGAAAGGTAACATGAAGGAAAGATTTAAACACAACAGTGAACAAGAAGTCAACCCCATGCCCAAGCCAGCAATGCTCACCCCAAATCCTGGGGCTGTAGGAAACCTTGTCCTCAAGGGAAGAGAAGGTTTGAGCCCTCCCTACCTGCTGAAGGCCTCACAGGTGGCAAAAGCCACTATTTATCCTGCTTTCTCTCTGCAGCATTTACACTGGAGTAAATCTGGTATTTCTGAAGAGGGAAGGGCCATCATTTGCTCCCCTCTGCCCAGGGGTTTATTTTTCAGGAGAGACTCAGAGGCATTACTATCAGCTGGCAGCACATCAATAATGCTTGCTTCCAGCTGGCACTTCAGAATTCCCACACTGTGCTTTGTGGAGTTTATAGGAAATTTGAGATCCCAGATCTTCTGCACACGCAAGATGATCAGTAAGGAAAACTCCCAACTGAAACCACAATGGGTCAACTTCAGGTAGCAAGAGCAAAGGAAATTGCAGCAAGCATTATCAGTGCTGAAATGAAAGCGTGGGCATAATTCACCTAACCAGATATATCAAAGTGTGTAGATAGGTTTTTATTTCTTCTGTTATGATTTTTCCATCTCAAGCATTTTGTATGGCTTTTCAAAAGCATAAAGGCCGGCCACATCATAAATGGAAATTCTGGTCAGCTTACACTGTCCAGCACTTCTGTTATATCTGTTTACTCTCTCATGAGTTGACACGTAAATAGAGCAGATTTTAAAACAAAAATATAGCAAGCATGGATGCTTCAAAATCAGACAAATCAGTTCATAACTGTCTCATGACTGCTGGTGCAAGAGGTTAATATAGCAATCCATAGTGCTAATACTTACATCACAATTATTAAACCTTTTAACCAACCTAAATGTGCTAAGATTTGCTTATGTTTAGGAACTCAAAAGTAGATCAAGATAACATGTCTGGGTTGAAAAAAGTTATTTCCCTCAGGTACTGTTCTGTCTTTCCCATGGATCCTGATGACCCTAAGCTAATCACTACTTATAGTAAGAGCAATATATTTACCTAACCATTAAAAATTGAAACTTTAAATTTATAGAGTTTGCAGACAGTCCCTGGAGTGTTCCAGGACACTAAGGATGAATGCCAAAGAAGAATTTTTTATCTCTCCTTTATCCCTTCTTCCACTCTGAAACAATCATCAATTACCCTTATCCACTAGCACCATCTCATCTAAGTTCATTTTCAAGATGAAGTTTCCTCGTTGGATGGTGGCTGTCCAATCCTCTTTCTGTCCATCATGGGCTGCTTTAGCGCTGTCCCCAGATTGACAGCCTGAGAGCGAATCAATAATAATTATCAGACTGCAACCACAGCGAGCTGTGTAATTCTGTGATGGGATAGCACTGAACAAACAGCCCCACATCTACTGCCTCAGCTTTAAATATGTGCCTGTTCATTTAACTACTCTGATCACGTGGTTGGTGGTAAGCTCTTGGCCTTTTTTCCATGCCAAACATAAAACCTTTAAAAATTGCCTGCTACTCTAATGAGCCCATGCCATGTCCTGCCTTTCACTCTGCAAAAGCATTTGCCAGCAGATGTTAAATACAACCATGGAAAAAAATGATACAAGCAAAAAGGAGGAATAGGCCAGTTTTCCTGGATGACAGCAATGTGTGCCAGAAGAGAATTGAGAGGCATTTTGCACACTGTAAGTGACAAAGGTCTGAGGGTTTTTCCATATGGCAATAATGCTCAGCCAGGATGCTGCAGGCATCTTAGCCTCACTGCGTGTACATACACACAGCACATGCTGCTCAACTGCCCTGGCACAGAAGCAGCTAGACTAATGCAGAAACAGGCTCATATTTTCCTGGGGAAATATCCTGGGTATCTACAGGGTAAGGGGAGGCATGTGCACTCTCTGCCATATAGTCTAGGAAAAAAGAAATGAGTACATATACAGGTAAATTGGCATTGAAATAGTTTCCAGGTCAGTTTTGAATCTTAAAAGCAAAACTAACATTCTGGAAGGTACATACTTCAAGGCATGAAATTAAGGTGTAGAAGAAGGCATGATGTGAAAAAGCACTGGTCTTAAAAGAATAATTTTCACATGATCCAGATGTTTAACAGAAGCCCGAAGCAGCACAAAGTAGCACAAGAAGCAACAAAAGCCTTTATATAACCATCGTGTGGAGTAGAGATTGGTGCTTGTAGGGTGCAGCCCAGAAACTGAAGACAGAAGAAAGAAAAGGGTACAATAAATAAGTAAGAGGCACCATCTTTTAATCAACTGGTAGAAATGTGAAATTAAGATTTCTTAGCAGATAAAAAGACTATTTTCTTGACACAAGGAATGGAAAACTTAAAAAATACATAAATACATATATAATTACTATACCATAGTTTTACTAGAATGGTATAAGAGAACCTTTATGCAATACACTTCATATGATGTTTACAGTAAAAGAGCTGCAAGCTGATTTTATGCTGAATTTCAGATGTTTCTTGCAGTGTCAACAACAAACCAAGCCAAGGTTTCATGATGTGACAGACCAGTGTGAGGACATCTAAAAGGGCCAAGTGCCAAGGCCAATCTATATTATTGACCCCACAAATGTTAACATATAGCTGGGGAGAAGTAGAGATATACTAAAACATTAGGCAGGAAACAAGACATCTTCTAAAATATATGCACTTATAAAAGATATTGAATGCTAAATGGAGAGAATTCATCATGAAAAAAGAAATTCAATAAATCTTAGCCAACAACTTGTCTTCTCCAGAATTAGGGGGACATGTAAAGTGTGTTTAGGATCTGGACACCGGATACTGAGAGAAAGAGTTATAAGTTATCATAGCAAACCAACAACTGTAAGGCAAAGAGGCCTTTCCAGAGAAACCTTAGAAGCAACCTCAACAGGGCAGTGAAATCTGTATCACAAGGCAGATCAAAAAAGGTGGTCTTCATAAATGACAGGAGATTACAAGATCTTTACAGGTTCTAGTAGAAAATTAGTTGAGACTTCCATCAGTGTATTGTGGATCTATCAAATATTAAAATGTATGCAAAGCTTCCAGTACTTCAATTCTTACAAAATGAAGGGTACATTGACATAAAGTAGAAACAACATTTTACTTTGAGTAAGATGGGGCCAGTGACAAAAAACAAAGTCTGCACTTTTAAGTATTTATGATGATTTTTTTATTAATTTATCAAATGGATTATGAAGAGCTCCAGCACATGGGGGTCAATAAATATTTTAACACAAATAAAGCAATTTGAACTGCTGTTCAAATGCCCTTTGTTTGGATTTCTGGCTTTCTGCCTTGGTCAAATTCCCTGATTCTATGACCAAGTGAAAAGGTAGCTGACTTACTGCCTGGTTAGCAATCAGAATAAAAACAAAGGCTGAGAAGAAGCTTAGTGCTTCACAAGGACACGAGGACAGTGAAAAAATGGCCCAGTCATGGAGCTGAAGGTCAGGATGCAGTCTTGAGTGTTATCTACCATTGCTAGATATTGGAAATCCTTATAAAGAGTCAGAAAGGTGTTGCATATTATGTGAGAGGTTTAACAGCAGTAAAGCTATTATTGCAGGAGCAATTTCTAAAAGCCTAACAGAAAATCTAACTCTTCAGTTCCAAACACAAAACAAGCTTATCATGCTTATCATTGAATTCCCACTGGAAGATCCCCAAATTCTACCTTCTCTTGTGGTTTTTTTCTCTTTTATTTTCCAGTGCCTTTTTTTTTTTTTTTTCCTTCCCAGAGAAGTGCTTACTGCTGTCAAACATACAGAGCTGCTTACTTTCTACTGGTAAGGAAGAAATTAAATGAAACAACCCAGAGGCAGGATATTAATGCAGAGTGCATTAAAAGAAAAAAAAATTATGGTATGAACAGGGTAGTGACTGATTTATAAAATCAATCACATACTTTTGGCTCGATGTCATGTTATAAAAAGAACAATAATCCTGTTTACAAGAAGGATGTAAATGATGATGATAAATCACTGTTTTCCTATTATTTAAGGTAGGCAATTTTAATTTCCTTTTTTCTTTCATATTAGTAGGCAGTAACATAGTTGTTTTATAATATCAGTTGAATAATTAGATTCTGATGATAGTGAATTTAATCCACTGCTGTAGTTAAAAGGTCTGTCAGCAGAAATCCTGAAACAAACTTTCAGGCATCTCTAAATAGACATACAAATTCAATATCGGATTAAACTGGAATTTTATCAATTTTTAGCAAAGAATTAAATATTACAAACTGGAACATAATATCTGTAGGTCACATTGTATGGCACTAGATACCAAGGCAAGCATTTGAGGCTGAATGTCAATGTGGTATGTGATAACTGCTTTCCTTCTCATATGCATAAAAACAAGCTGACAAATTTTCAGATAAATTAAAATGTGACTGCTCAAGGTGTGTCTGTTAATTACAAATTTGCCAAAGGTTATTTCTAGTGTAAAAGAGGATTCTTTCAAAGTTTGCCTGTTCTGATAATTGCAAGGTAATACCTGTTTCTTATATTTCAAATCAACACTTCAAGCCCTTTTACTTTTTAGAACTCAATAAAACTGCACAAATAGCCACTGCTAACACCTTTACTTCCAAACACACCTATTTTGTGGGATACGTGCAAAATGGAATAATGAAAAGGAAATAAAGTAGTGGCACTAGAAATTTTAACAAGACCATGGGATGTGCACACAAAAGCATTCTGATTTTATAGGTCCTGCAATGTTATTGCCAAAACTGATAGTCAATAATAGACAAAATCTTCACTCTCTGAAAATGTGTCTCCATCTCACCTGCACTAGTGTGGAGATGCAAATATGCAGTACAGTTTCCTTGCATAGAGATTTCTGTCAAAAACTTCACAGGATTATAAACTTCCTCCATGGCTTGAGATGGTAGGAATGCAGAAAAATTCACAAATCCTTGAAAGGAATAATGCCTAAAATATCTATCAAAACATCAAAATTAGGGACTATAGTGTCTTCTTGGATTTCTTGCCTACTCTGGTACCACAGAACTAAGATAAAATATAATTGTTTCTCACTGTACAACCTTATCACCCTTTGTGTTGCTAAATACCAGCTGTAAAGTCAGCTCTGAGCATTCTTTCATGGTAGGTTTTGGTCTAAGGCATTCCCTCTCTGAAATACTTTAGGAGACTGGCTCTTGCAGAGAACAGAAAACAGTCAACCAACTGCACTGCCTCCTCTGGGCGTGGCAGCAAGGGGAAGTTCAGTGCTTTAAAAAGGGCTGAGGAACAGCTGTATCATCTTGCTTTAATGTATGCACTGTGAAAATACAGCTAGAGAGAAATTGCCTACAACTGATTTCAACTCCTTCCCTGTATTTCCTAGCATTTCTTCACTTCTTATGGTGCAAATTTTCACACTTGCACAGCAATGCTGGATGAAAAGGTAACATTCTCAAATTATTTCACACCATCTGAGAGAGGATGTTGACATGAATGTTGTTAGTAAAAATTATCTCCTATTTCAAAGAAGATTAAGTAAGCTCTAACAAAATAATCACATGGCATAATAGTCTAAAGAGGAACATTATTTACATGATGTCATCACAGAAATTTTAGCAATGTGTAAAGTGCTGTCAATCAACAACTCTTATAGAGATGTACTTGAACTTCTTGATGGGGTTTAAATAGGCAGATATCTTGAGACAAAAAGCCCCAGCTACGTTCCACTATCATGCACAATTCATTCAGGTGGTAGGACAACAAAGGATTGCTTCTTAGCCATGAAGAATATAAAAAGTTAATTAAATTCTTGTCAGTGGTGAAAGCACTCCTTTCAAATTAAACTTCATTGACTACCAGCCTATACTTACATAGTTAAAATTAGAGTATATTAAAATAATTTATCAAAATAAGCACACAAATACAATCAAAATTAACTGATTAAAAGTCCATTGATTAAGCACATGCAAAATGTTGTTAATGTAATAAAGAAGAAACAGCACCATTTATAGAAAACCTGTATGTTGCCATTTAGGTCACACAGGCTTTTGTTGGCAGAGCATTTATAGTTTCTATTAGCTACTGTTGCCTTTGAAAGCCAGCTTTGATAGAGCTGTACAAAAAACTTATCATTCAGACTTCTTTTTATCCTTCAATTTTAATTTTAAATTCTTGAAGGATATGATTTGACTTCATAACATTGCTTCCCTCCCTGTTGCTGATGCAACCATGTTACTAAATGAAAATTGTTCTCCATTTCTATAATAAATATTTCACTTAAACTTTGCTTAAAGTTATCTTTGATACTGTCAATCTAAGTGTTGTCAAAAAAGAAGGGGATAACACAAAGCAAACACAAAGTCTAATAAAACGATAGATATGTAATTGTGAGCAAAACCCATTTTTGTTTGAGTATTGCACAGTCCTGACAGTTTCAGCTCAAATGGCAGAAATGTAGCTAAGGAAACAAGAATGTCAGTTTTGACTTCCACCTGAGATAAATAAGGTTTGAAGACCTAAACAACTCCAGCAGGTTCATTTTGATTCCTGCGGTCAGCATGAGGTGTTTGATCAGGTGATGCCAAAAGGTTTTCTTTCTGACTTAGGCAGGTCAAAAGGGGTGTCAGTCCTCAGTTACTTTCAGTGAGAGCTGGGGTCATCAGTCAAATATAAGCTCTGCATTCATCAGTCCACCAAAACAATGAAGTTAAAAAGTTTGTGCTGTGACTTGTTTTTATTCTTCTAATCTGTGAATCTGAACATTGTTGTAGAGCCTCACTAAATCCTCATATTGCTTATGTGCTATTTTCCTTTTCTATTTCTGGCAATGTTCTACACCTGGAATTACCCGCAGGGCAAGAACAGCTTTGTCATTTCATGTGATCAAGCATGACCCTGAAAGGCAAATGTACAAGGTGCATCTTTGGTTGATTTCTGCAGATCTCATTTATAAATAAACAGTCTTTATGCAGCTACAGCTTGGCAGTGGCCTTTAACTGAGTTGTGTATGAATAATTTCTCATTATTAGTACAGAATTACTCATAGTAAATACTTGATGATGCTGCATAGGACTCAGTAAAACTACAAGTTACCTTTCTAAAATCCAGAAGATATCCTAGATTTAACCTAAACTACTATTTCCTATCAAAAGCAAGTTGGAAAATCCCAAGAATTGCAAAGAAAAAAACCAGAAGCTGGTTAGAGCTTTCAGGCTTAAGCAGCAATACAACATCTGATGCCTACACCATTTTTTCTCTTTCAAAACATGACTTTCTATGTATTGTTTCATTTGTTGACTTGTCTGAATTATTTTATAAACTCATACCAACTGACAAAGAAAAACCAGAGAGAAAAACTAGATTAAATTGTTTAGATAGAAAGAATTCCATTTAAGCGTAATTCCCCCGATAGCATTAATTTGGTAAAAGCCCTGGTACATGACCCAATCCTAACCTTATATTGAGCAGTCAAAGATAGCAAAAAATTCATTGTCAATTCCAAGTTGCAATTGCACTTGTTTGCCACCAACAAAGGCACCTTATATCGCGTGTGCAAAGTAACTAATAAATGCCTGATTGAAGTTTTGACTTCTATTAGTCCAGCCAAGGCCAGAGCAATTTTCTGGGTTTGAATGTCCAGGGTTTAGTTGGATTCCCCTGAGGATGAGCAGGAAATACTGCTAGACAAAAGATGCTCTGTGGCTGAACTGCTTCTTCTGCATTCAGTGCCACTGCACTGCTCCAGCTGCTCCAGCCGAGCTACTAATAATGTTTTTGTATGTCAGCCCTGGCTCCCTATAAAGACAAGGACATTACTCTTAAATGACATGTGAAGGTGTGATAATCAAGACACTGCATTCAGTCCTGGTGGGGATTTTGATAGTGCTACTTCTCCAGATTATATCACAACCTTTTGTTCAGGTGCCACAGTAATACCTGGGGTGTAATTTGCAAACAGGCAGATGAGATTTAACAGCATCTGTGATGCAATTTTTAATGTGTTTGGGCATCAGTGAAATGATAACCACTCTAATAGGGAATGACTGATGATTCTAGAAATGTTAGGCTGATCAGTGAATGCACAAGCCACTCACCTGATTCAGAGTCTGTGTAACAAGCACAGACTTCAAAGGGATTTGAATCAGACTTCCAAGATTTGCTATGTTAACTGTGAATAGCCCACACTTCACTGCTATTGAAAAGCACGGTCATTTTCAGCCAGTCTTCTCCTTTCTTATACCTTGCAGGGTTTACAGTGTATTGCAGGTTATTACTTGTTTTTATTACATCCACTTTGAAGCCTGGGGCTAAATCCTAAAGTCCTTGCCCAGCCATTCCCTTCTTCCCCCAGACAAACATCCCCACTGCCTGCACCGGGAGCCTGAAATCAGAGGAAGTAGAAATAATCAAACCTGCTTAAATTTAACATCAGCTTTTTGTTAACTGCTTTATCATGCTGTACCTTTATTCACTAGATAAATGTACTTTATAGTGGTGTTATTCTTTATGAGCACTAATAAGGAGGGAGGGATTATACAGAGAACTTTTTTACTTGTTCTCTAAATTCGATCATGAAGTGTTTCTACCAAAGCAGATTTTATTGAAGCTATTACTTATCTTGTGATTCAGCCAGTGCAGACCTATAAGATCTGCAAAGTTTACAAGGTGCTAAATAATACCCAAACTAACCAGATTAGCTGAGATAGATGTCAGGGTAATTATAGGCAGCAATGCCTCTACAGAGTCCTGAGTGTTCAGAATGGAAGACAATGTTTTATATTTAAAGGATCAGATAAAATAAGATATTGTCTCTCCTTCCTGGAACCAAAATTGAATATGAATTGTTTATTAAGTCTGAAATCCTGAATTAAACAGTAATTCCTCTAAACCTAGTGGAAATCACTATTATTAGGCCATTAACACACACAATGCTCCACTGAGAACAGAGCCACAGTGGTAAGGAGTGCTGCAGAAGCAGCTGTTGTCTGTCCTGAGCAAGCATTGTTGGAACCAAATGAGCCAGGACCTCCACATTTTCCACAAGAATTATTTTTGAATTATTTCTGTTACTGAACTCCTTTCTTTTCCTTTACTGAACTTCTGCAGTACTCTGAACCCCTCTCTCTCTCATCCACCAGGGCCTTGTACCCACTTCACCAGTAGCTTCAGCATCTGTGAAGTGTCCGAGGACCTGTTTTAAAGAGCAGAATCTGTGCACGCAAAATCCGAGTGCTCTGCCTCTCCTCACCACGAGGGTGGTGCACAGAAATTCCCTAACTGTCCCACAGTGCACAGACAGTGCCTGTCAGTGCCAAGGGCTGCCTGGGCACCCTGCATGGTTCTTGTCTGGGACCAGAGAAAAGGAGGGACTTGTGCTTTTCACAGAATCTCTTCCACACACACCGCACATGAGACCCCACTGGTGGTCCCAGAGCTGCTGTGTGCCTCTGTGTGGAGTGTAAGGAGAGACAGATCACTCCCCTCAATCAATAATTTCCTTTGCAAATAGGGGGTTGATGACACTGAAGGAGGCTGATTTCCAGCAGGAAAAAGTTCTCTCTTATGCTGAACATTTAACGAGTGACAAGTCTAAGATAAGGAAATTGCACAGTTCTGCTTTGGCTGAAATAACACTCAGGTGAAGCATACACTAAAAGAAAAAAAACCCCAACAAATGAAAATCCCCATCTTTTCCAAATTTTAAAAAACAATTTTTTTATTTCCTTGAGCCTACAAGAGTCCATTCATGTCAACTATTATGAATTTATTTGTGCTTGGGTATAAGGGAAAGAGAAGACCCTTCATTTCCATGCTAAATGGAGGGGACATGAGGGAGATTATTGCACAATCCTTCCTATACCTGCTGCAGTTACACCCAAGCTGTAATAAGAGGATAAACATAGATAGGCTCACAATTACCTACACATTTTTTAATTAATACCAACACCTTCAGGGGAAATCAGAATATTTTAATAGACAAAATCATTTCACTTCAGTGTAGTTACTACAGAAGCCCATCACTTGCATGTCTATCATCATGCTGGAAATCTTTTTAAAGAAGCAATGATAAGTGAAACAATGAATAGAATGGTTTAAAATTGAACCTCGTCAATCAGCTGATGGAACAGAAACATGCCAGTTAATTTCCAGAGGCCTTTAGGCATGTATTTATTACTTGATTTCTAAACAAAATTATATACAGAACAGGAAAAAGTGCAATTACAGGTCTGTTGTGATACAAAGCAAGTCCAAAAAACTATGGATAATTGCAGTTGCACATTTCTAAACTAATATACTTACATGCTGCCAAGACTAATAAACTTTATTTGATTTCTGGCTGCAAAGACCAATGATATATGTTAACCTGGTATCTGATTTTCAGCAAGGATACCTAAGTACTATTTAACACTGACAGTTATAGATAGCTTAGCATTTAACTGGAGTCTCCCTTGACCTCAATTACCACATTAAAATATTGTTAACAAATTTAGAGTCAAATTGGCATTTATTATACAAGATTAGGTGCACTCTGAGTAATTTACATATTGTCATCAGGTCTGCCAACTGCTTACATCTTCATGTACTTTGGGGGAAGCAGCCAACGTTGATATCATCAGGGTAGATGTGATGACAAATAATAAAGTTTTGTTCCTATGACAAAGTGGAATTTTCCCTTTGACAGGGAAATCCACCTGCAAGAGCTTTATCCTACTCACTGGCTGCATCCTTTGAACCGCAATTCAAAGAATTCATATATATAAAGAGGAAAATTTCCATCATTTTGGACCCATATGAACAGTTTTTCCATAGTTGGAAGTGGCATGTGTGACACTGTAGCCTGATGCTTTTGTGGCAGTGACTGTTTTGTTGTGTATTTCAGTTTCAACAGCAGTACTGTGGCTAACATAATACTAACCCTGCTTCCCATAATTTCACATGCTTATGTGTTCAAGGTGACACATGAAAGATGAGAATGAAAATGTGCTCACACTCATGTATGAAATACATGAAAAATAAAATACATATGCATGTGTTTCACTTGTGCCTCTTAGATTAACAGGTTTTCCGATATTTAGAATTGATGACTGTCTCCTGTTTCAACCTATTTTTGTGCCCTTTAAATTTTACTCATAAGGGAATAAGTCACAGAGCATTAGTAATCTAACTTTGATCAGCCTTGGAGGTCCCATGGGGAAAAGCCATGAAGCCTCTGCTCAGTTTAAAGTCGATCCCTAATCAGACAAAATGCCTAATAATTTCAGTAATGATTTTATAAGGACTCAGGGATTTGTTTCACTCTTACCAAGCAATGCAGAAGAGGGATCATAGAGTATTTCCAGTTTGCCCTCAATCTAAAAGGATATTTAGTGCATTAGGGAAGATCTCATAAGAAATGCTTTCTTAAAGGCAGATTCGGCAGTCTGGGAGATTTCCAAGATATGTAATCCCTTTAGCAGAAACATCAATTTATCTCAGCATGCTGTAAAAACCATAATAGCAAACAAAACTACAAATCCAGAGATCAGTTTCTGCCTGATATTCAGCCTTAAGTGGTTTTTTTTGAGACCTGCAGACACTGACATTCTTTGGTTGTTTCTAAAAATTATTTCACTTGCTTTCATTGTAAATCTTTGAAATTGCATGCAACTGTACCACTGGTCTTCTCAAACTGCTCATATCACGGCTGCATATTTGCAAGGCTTTCATTCCAGCTTGCCCAGCTTTGTAGATCTGCCATTTCTTAATCTTGCCTCTATTTTTTTTTCTCTACTTCTTAAAAGGAAAAAGGGTTTTAAGGTAAACTAAAGGGAGAAACTTTGTATTGAAGTTTGTAGAGGTTCTCAAAGAACTTAATCTGCCTGAAGACATTTTCTACATGAATCAGTCAGAATCCAGAGGCCTTTTTGAAGAAGAGTTATCACTAATTCCCTGTAGACTTTTCTACTTGCAAAACCCAAGATGCTCCTACTACTCCTGAACTACAAAAAAAAACCCCCAAAATAAGGCATATTTCAATTCCAGTTGAGCTACTGACCCCAAAAGACACTCTGTAGACTTAAGGAGGGTCTTTGGGTTTAGAGCTGGAGTCATGTAGGAGTTTTTCTAGAAAGCCTTCACATTAGTCAAATCCAAAATACTTCCTGCACATAGAGATAGGTTGAAATAACTGTTGTTAGTTGCCTGGGGGTCTTGTGCTGGGTTTGTTTGTTTTGTTTTCTTTTAAATAAGGAAAACGGAAATATTTTAAAATAGTTATTTCCTATTACATGCTTAACATTTGCAGGTTAACACAAAAGAAAGATTACATGAATGAAATCAGAAAATTATGCAGATATTATAAATGGTGAGAACCCCCTTTTTATTTTAACAGCATATTCTGTTTATAAAGAGTCAGAGTCCTCCAACAGCCTCATCTCAAGGGGCTGTGTTCAAAGTTATGTTGAGAAAAAAATCAGATAATATTCCAAGTAGTGAAAATATTTGAGTAATATTTGAATCTTATAAAGGACTTGGGGAATTTCTGAAATTGGGGAACTTCTGAAATTCTAATGAAATTTTCCATCAACTAAAAGAATTTCAGATTCAGAATGTGTGGGACTGTCAGTTTGGTCTTGCAACTGTTTTTTTGGCCTTCCCTGAGGACAAGACTGGAAGTCTCTGCAGGTTTTTCACAACCATATTACAGTCAAGCAGGACATCAAAGGCTTGTTCCAGTTAGGAATTCCTGGTCTTCTGGAGTCTGGGAGACTTTGTTAATTTGGATAAAATGCTTTAAGTAGTGGCCACGGCACAAATAGTGGCCAAAGGCACTTTGGTATACTTCTGTTTAACTACGAGGAGGTAAACCGGAGTACTTTTCAGAACATAGTTTAAGCAAGGAACAGTAAGAATAAATGTCACAGTAACTACTTTCCTGGAAACATTATACACTGACTAATCACTGGTGACTAGACTGACATAGAAAATTTAGGAAAATACATACCCATACACAGGAGATGTACTGTGCTACAGAAACCCCCTTAATAGACTCAAACCTCAGGCTCACCTGGACCACTACTGCATTGCCAAACCTACTGCTGGCCTCAGCACTGAGGCTGTAAATGTGACTTGGCAGAAAAATTCCTTCCTGTGAGCTGCAATGGCTGCAACAGCACATTGCTGGATCCCAAACAGAGTACATGAGACCTCTCTGACATTTTCAAAAAGTACCACCTTCTTTGATGAACAGAGAACTGGAATTCACCATCTGAGGATTTCTCTCCCAGGATCCCATACAAGTAAACTCCCTTCAATTTGGAACAGGACCCAACTGAAGCCACTTTACAGCAGGGTTTGCCAGTGGATTAGTATTCAGCTGCATTATTCTGGATTCTCTCTTTCAACTAGGCATTTTTCACAAATCCTTGATCTTCCTAGTCCTTGGGAAAGCTGATGTCCTTATATACATCTTGAGATTTTCAGTGGAATTTAATGTGCTTGCTGAAAATGCTCATAATACAGAGCTTAAGTGCCAAGTCACTACAATGGCTGGTGCAGCATTGCAGTAAGATTTATTGCTTGCTATTTGAAATGTGAATGTGTGCCTGCACAGCCTCTGAGGGCCCAGGCAGTCCTTACACAGTTACAGTGCCATCCTATACACCTCAGCCTGAAACCTCCTGTAGATCAACAGCTCTTACTATAAAATGCCAGTAACATAATAACAGTACCGTAGGCAGTTTATGAAACTTCCCTCACTCTTTAAATACGTCTTCCAAAAGGAAAAGGGTCCTAAAACACAGCCTATACCTTGACCATTTCAAGCCAGGAGTAGATGTCATTCCAGGGCCCAAGACTCTCACAGAGAAAGCTATGACAGCAATCTATGGACTGAAAGGAAGACAACTGATTTTTCTTACCTTTCTACATAAAAGACTTCAGTGTGCATCACAGAAGCTTTTCAATTTTATTATAAAACCCCATTACTTCTTTTTATTGCAGACTTAGTGGAGCCTTCTTGTAGAAATTAATCATATGATTAACTATGAGATGGTCTTTTAATACTGTATAAACCATATATTGCTAAATGTCCTTCTTGACCCTTTATTTGCAACTTGGGTATTCTCATAGGACAGAAAATAAGAGACAAATCAATGCAATAAGATATTTCATCCACGGTTTCCTGCCCTACCTTAAACTCACATTATTTTAAATCTTATTATGCAGGGAAGGTATGGGATCAAATTCACAGCTGTCAGAAGCCATTAGAGTCAGTGGAACTCTACCTGCTTATTCTGCCAGGGAATCTGGCCAACATCATATGTTTTATTCTTGATTACCTTAACACCTTAAACAGGGGAAGTTTTGCAACACAATGGAGATAAAGCACCTCCAAATTAAAGACACTGCCCAACACAAGATGCACAAACTTCAGAAGCAAGGAGTGCTCCCAAGACACTGCAGACAGAAGTTATCAAGAGCAGCAGTACTCAGAACAGACAAAACAGGAAAAAAGTCTCCAACCCAGACATAAATTCTGCTGTCCCTGGAACTCCTATAGCTATGTGTGAGCTACACAGAAACAGCTCTGTTCACCTGCTTTGCCCTTTGAGAGGTAGAGCTGCTGTTGCCAGTGCTGCAGGAAATCCAATCTGCAAATTCAAAATGGATTTAAGTGTCTCTCTTGGACATCCCCACCCCACATTGCAGCAGCTGTCCCAGCACCCTCTTCCAGTCCTGATCATTTCTCAGAGCTGGAGCATTTGTC
Organism: Setophaga petechia; assembly: GCA_024362935.1. Classification (NCBI taxonomy): domain Eukaryota; kingdom Metazoa; phylum Chordata; class Aves; order Passeriformes; family Parulidae; genus Setophaga; species Setophaga petechia. The sequence continues at coordinate 12,599,797 of JANCRA010000016.1, forward strand.
AGGCTGTTAAGTGAAGCAAATGTCAGCCAAGATATCTGCAGCACCTGAGAGCTTTTTTTGCAGCTTGAAGTCACAGTACGTGAACCTCGCTGTGGAGGCTCTAGAGACTCTTTGGCAAAGGGATTTTGTTGTGTATTTACACTGGATCCAGGGGGCCAGGCAGTGATGCTGCAGCCCTGCCACCTCCCCTGTGCTCCAGGCGTGCAGCTCTCCCCTGAGCACCTGGGCATGTTGTAGCTGAAATTCCATTTGAACTGCAGTAATGTTTTCAACCAAGGTGAAACCCTCTCCAATAACCCCCAGAGCCTCTGAGGTTACTTTTTGCTACTTCAGAAATTCTGCAAAACTCTACTTGCTTTAATCAGCAGCTCTGCCTAATGGCCAAAGCAGTCCTCTAAGGGAAAGAAATGAAAGAGTTCTAAGACCTATTGAATATATTTCAGACTTTTCCATTGGGTCAGCACAAGGAATTTTAGGGTTTTAGTGCTTAGGGCTTTAGTTTTTATTTGTAGACATTTCAAATAGAAATATTTCATGAAATACATGTAAAGTTTATGCTAAAGAAGTTTATATCCAGTGTATTCAATTGAGGATTTATGTTTCAAATATGACTTTTTAGCATATCTCAGTTTACATATTTTTGACTAGCCACACTAGTCAAAGGCATGCAAGTATCTACAAGGGCAGATAGGTGTGTGCTGAGACATTTGTGGCAATCTACCATGAATTTTCCCTGACAAAAACTTAAAACACCTAAACCTGACCTGGAAAATGGAGCACATCACTGCTCAGCACTGATTGTGTCTAAAAAAATATTAAGTTAGCCATCTGCTGTTGATGCAATGTTGTAATAGAATCTGTGATGTGCAGATATTGATGAGCTTCAAAACAGTGTAGGGAAGAGTCAGAAACATTATTTCTTTACTTGAGAACGAAGTAGAATACAAATTGCTGACTTAAAATACTGCCTGCTAACCTTCAATTACTTGTGCATTTTCATAGGACTGCTGGATTCAACTGGGCTGAAATGCAGAATTTGTAGTGGGTTGGGTACTGCAGTGAGAGACAAGACATCCCTAGAGGGGTTCAGCACCTGGCAGGAAGAACAATATTGTTCAGCATGTGGGTAACGGGAAAAAAATCAGCCTCAGGAGCGGGATTCTCATCTTTCCACAAGTACAGAACAGGAATATCTCTTCTGAAATCAAGCGAGATTGATCACAGAGAGAGGAAAATCCGACTTTGATGTATCTAAATATAAACCAACATGGATTACTTTTGCAAAAACCTAGCTACCTTTACTTTTTCCCCAGTGGAGACTGTATCCAAACCTGCTGCTCACCATAATGTGTATTATACAGAGATGTGAAAGCTGATGTGAGTGAATATGCAGTCCGGGCAGTCTTTTCTAGTTTATTTCAGTAGATTACAAGACAGTCCAATATTCTCCACTTCAGTATAAACTCATCTTTTTAGCTATTTCTACAATGAATGAAGTGTGTGCCTTCTACTGCAGTTCTACTCAAATTCATCTATCATTTTATTGACCTACTGAGTAAAAAAAATGTCCCTTTTCCCAGCTCACAGATGAGTTCTTCAAGACCACAGAGCAGAGACATTGCTGAAGATATTTAGAAAGCTATAGATGCTTTCTCTTTGTGTAAATATGTGATGCAAAAGAAAAAAAAAAAGAGACAAGTGTCCTTACAGGAATTGTGTCCTGCAGAAAACAGGGACTTGGTCAAGGATAAAAACCTTAGTACAAACTAAAGAACCCAAAAACATAGAGGAAAACCAGCACTGACAGAGAGCCCAGTATAGGAGCTGAGCATCACATCAGATTTGCCAATCCTTTTCTCTAGAGCAGCTGAGCCTGGTTTGTTCCTGGCCCAAGGCATGTCCGCAGCCACAGACCCCCCAAGCTCAGATTCACCACACCTCATTCTTGGCAGCTTCCTCTTCACCCTAAGTCAGCTCAGCCCTGCCTTGGAAAGTCCCTACCCTCTGTGGGTAGGGATTCTCCAGGACAATGTGGGATTCTCCTCTTGTGGGAGGAAGAGTCTCCACTGTGGATGGGAAGCCCCATAATCTCACTGCAGCAAGCAGTCCACAATGCACCTGCAGCTTGTGCAGCTCTGCCGGGCAGAAGCGAGCGATTGGAGCAAATGTCTAAATTTACTAAATTGAGGAGATTTAGACATTTTATTAACCCAAGCCATCTCCTTTACTAATGCAATGTAAGGGATATCAGTTGGCCACAGAAGACAAAACACACCTTTAGTGTAGGCCAGTTGGCAAGAGGTGACATTATGTTGTGCTTTGTTAGCAACACAGACTTTGCAGCTGTGCTCTTAATCCTTGTTCCTAATTCTGCATAACCCAGCTACTGAAGTATTTTTACGTTTCCAATGCCACAAATTTTTTTAGTGTCTTCCAAGCTTGGTGATGTATGTTAAGTTTCTTGCCTATAAACCTTTTGGGGTTCCTCCCCAGTTTGGTTTGGTAAATGGGTAAGAACATGTGACAGAAAACACAGAATACAGGGCTTTGATGTGACCAGCATTAAACCTGCACCTGTGCTTTGCCACTAACAAAATCCCTAGCCCAAAATGATACATCAGTGTTTCTCATAGTATGCTGCTGAAGGGAGACAGGGTATTAGTCTGAGTAAGCTGTACAATTTGTCACAATTTTTTTGTGTGACCATGGACACACCATTTCATTTTCCTATCTACCTTTCCAGACAGTCAGTAAGGAAAAATAGCATATCAATATTTTCAGAGCTGGATATTAATGCTTGCAGGATATTTAAATATTATTGCAATGGGACAGTTTTATTCCTTAGATGAATATCAAATCAAGAAAAAGCTAGATATTTAAGTTGTCTATACTGATTTTGTTCCTTAGATGAATGTAAGTTTTCTTATAAAGTCCTGAGGTCCAGTTTCTTCTATGGCAGAAAAACACTGTTTATCCCTTTAAAAGCAGTGATCTTTTGGAAGCAATCCTTAAATTCTAATTAAAGACCTTTTGTTTGATCTCTTCCCCTTTTTCATTCCCAGTACCTGTCTTTGAGATTTTTCCTAGCAGCATCTCTCATTTCTGACAGAGATAGCATATGGCTGGCTGAGAAATTCATCTCCACCCAGCAGTTCCTTGTACAGTGGGGAAATCCAAGCTGTCTTCTTACCACTGACAGAGAAACCTCAGGTTTGGGTTATGTCCCTATTACTGCCTTTGCTATATTTGTAGTTGAAAGAAAGGTACAATTTGGAGCTTAAAAATCAATGGTAATTTTTTGGTCTTTGTACAAATTATCTTTAAGTGAAAGACTCAATTTCGTCTGATATCATACTGATTGGAAATCCATTTTTACCAGCAAAAGTATTTTTAGGTGTCTCACAAACTCATCCTTAAAGACCCAAATCCCAATTTTTTTTACAGGAGAAGAGCATTTGTCTCCACATGCATAAAGATTCAGATCTCAAAAATTCAGAAAAATCAGAAGTGATGTGTTGATGGAAATGTTAAATAAGCTTTGAATGACTAGACATCTATCCTGTTGAAGATTTGTGAAAATACGAGAAAATAGGCACAAATGTAATTGTTTCAAAATCTCTCACTGCAGATAGTGCACAGTGCAACACAATAAATACACTGTGTAATCTCACTGAGAGGAGCAATGACAACATCAGACACATATATAAAGATATATCCAAGATATCAAGTGTGTAGTTGGCTGGTACACACTCCCATCCTCCCCTGTTGCACCAGTCTTTCCAACTGCACTAGGAATTAGGGAGCTGAACATATAAACCCGTCAGACTCTGCTCTTCTTTTCTTCTCTTTTAGCTGGAGTACAAGCAGGAGCAAGTGAACTGCTTTGAACTCAGATTCTGAGCCAGCATTATGCTCACATGTCTTCTCAGCAGCACTCAAGGCCATACTTTTCAAATGTACATATTTGGAACCCAACTTCAAGACAATTTCCTACATCCTCTGACCTTCAACACTTTTGCTTTGGCTCCACCTTCTCTGATTAATAAAACAAAAAATCCCATCCTTTTTCTTTCTTATTTACAAAGCACACCCTGTTTTCTCTACAGTTTCTGACTCTCAGAGTCAGAGGAAAGTGCCTGCCTCTCTTAATCTCCCCTCACCACTTTCTTTTTATTCAAGGAATACTTATATCCTCTCTTGTATTATCCTTCTTAGTTTGGTTGATCTTTCCAGAAACCTCTGGAAAGCTACAGAGGGATTTTCACCTAAAAATCAGTTTAAAAGCCCTGTTTTGTATGATGCCAAACAGGTTCTCAATGAAATGGGTTTAGGCCTATGCTGAGCTGCTGCCTGATGTTCTGGCTCAAGGCACCTCAGTCCCTCAGCCTCCTGCCTGCTCCCTGGCTGGACATAGCACCAAGCACAGGGTCTTGGATCAGCAGCCATCCATCTTATGATAAGACAGTTAATAGTGGTCTAAATTAGCCTCAGACATGCCATTGATTTGGTGATGCTATATGATCTACGTGGCACTAGAACATATATCTATCTCCAGATGGCTTCAGTATTTTTTTTTGCCAATTCCAGGATTCCTCACTCCTCCAAATCTTTTCCTCTAACTTACAGAATACAGGTCAGTTCAATCCTTTTTATAAGTCATACTTCCAAAACCTTAAATCATGCATTTGTTCACCTTCCACTGCACTTTTAAAAGCTCAGTCAGCAATGTCCTTCCTATAATACATTGCAGAATTGCAGATACTCCAAATGGAACCTGACTAGCGATTTTCAGAGTGGCAGAGGAACTGTAGTAGAAACAACACACATTTGCTTGCATTTGTACTTCTGCCAAAGTTTTCTGTTGAAGACTGTATTTGAATCTCTGGTTTCCAAGAGCTGTAAAGGAGCTGATGCATCTCTGAATGCAAAAGCAAATGGTCTAAGCCATAATGGCAGGGATTCCTTTCCAAATAACTTTCTCCAAAGTTGGCAAAATCCCTTTCAAAGTAATTCCCATGTCTAATCCCTTACAAGCAAACTTAACATACTGAATCTATCCACGGCAGTGATTTTAGGTGTTGTAAGAAGCATCAATATTAAATCAGTAACATTCATACCCAGTTAATCAAATGAATCCAGAGCCAAAACCTCAGAGTGACTCTAAGGGCTTCTACCCTCTTTGATTTCCTATTCTTTGGATGAGATGCACACTACAATCTCTTTAGTAAAAATCCCTTAGAGAACTTTGCAACAACCCTTCTGTACAACACTCTGGCTCAAATCCATCTGCTATAATTATATTTCATTATCAATAGCCTCTCCTTCACAGTCTCACTCTACCATTCTGTAATACAGTCTAATACCCAATGCCTAGGAGCTGCTGCATTATACCTTGCAGAGGGCATAATTTCAATAACAAAGATATTAATCCTAATTTAAACCTTGCTTAAATTGATGTTTAGAGCAAAATATACCACATAGAAGCACTGCTAATGATCATCACCTCTCTCCCAAGATTATCTCTCTGTGGATGGGTTAACTGTTTAGTTCTGTCACAGATAACCTACTCCCCACAACTCCCAAACTTGATACAAGTAGGGGCTCCTCACAGCCTCTGTGTTTACCTGTTGACATGGCATGATGCCTGGCTGCTCACAAGTTGGTCAGACACTTCCCCTAAGACATAAGTTTCCAGGGAATATGAAAGCTTAGACAGGAGCCCTAGATAACATTTAAGTGCCATCACTTTTACAGGAAATCCTTTCCACTGTGACAGCTCTGCCACACTGGTGTCACATCCCTCTTTACACTTCATCACGCCTGTTCACACTTTGGTGCATTGATGAATCAATTAAAGCATTTTCTTGGCTTTTTCTCTCTCCCTTTTGCATCAATATGGGACAGTTGGCTCACAGCATGACAAACTTTCACATCTAGAGTTTCAAACTTTTCCTGGAAGCTAACAGGAATACATGTTCCACATGTAAATGAACTAGTGCAGCAGGATGACAGTGGAGTATTTCTCTGGCTTTACTCTTTTTTCTTGAAAACTTCACAAAATGGTGGCTCTGATCTCCCAGAACTGGCAGATTGAAAAGGAGTATCTGGTTTACTTTTTATGAGTATGGGTCTTAAAACAACTACTACTGTTCAAAGCTAATATGTTTGGATTGTGTGTTAAAAGTCTATATTCCTGGTGTCTGTTCCAAAATTTGGAAATCTTAATGAATACAAATTAAATTCTAAATCTAATTTGAGTTTCTGATATAATTGACTTAAATTTCAGGAGTGATACATGCCCAGAAATCCCAGTACAACTAGAGATACTTCAGGTACAGCTTGGGAAACAGCTTCCTCTACCTAGATGCAGAAGCATGGGGTAGAATTTACATTTAGGTAATCATGTTCAAACATGTTTGTATTATTGAGGTTACCATGCACGTATCAGTGTAAAACATGCACAACCTTTTAATATCAAGTCTATGGAATGTCCAATTTTCATAATTATCAAGACATATTGTCATATCTCTGTGAAAATTAGACTAAAAATATTACCACCTTCTCAAGGTTTTTGAAACTGCTTAAAGACAGTAACCCCAGAGAATTCTGTCTAGCTGAAAGCTTGTCCACTTTTGAAACTGTGGGGTGGAATTTCCCCCAAAGGGAAATGAATGAGTCTCAGATCTGCTGCTCTAGTCCTGGACAGTCACACTGTCATTGCAGAATCAGCTCTAGAACTGGCAGGACACAGCAACAGGCTGCTCACCTATTCTTACAGATTATACCTACATTAATATGCACACACATTATATATGTACATGCCTTTATATATGTACACACAAATCAGAAAAACAGTGTGAGAAAATAGAGATATTTGGCACAACAATAATTGAAGGAAATATATGTCCATTGAAGTTTGGTATTATGAGTGTCCACCCTAAATTATATTAGCCTTGCCCAAAGATTTACCAGTGCCTCAAAGCTCACAAAAACTGCACTGCTGAGATCATGACAGTACCTTTATAAAAATATGCAAAATAATTCACTAGTTACTGTTTGAATGTGAAATCCTTCACTAAGTAAGAGGCAAACTAAAATATGCTCTTTGAAGACAACTACATTATCCTTTAAATAAAAGGATTTTAAGGCTATACTCCTCTTCATATGTGAAATATGGGCCCTTCATAAAAATGTTTAATACTATGGTTTTTCTAATCAAAGTTGACCTATCTACTAATAAGTTTTCTAAAAAGTATGCAAGTATGCATGCATTTTCCATGCATGATGGGTCCAACCCATAACATGCAGCTTTGCAACATGGATTTAAAGATACAGATTTTATCCTAAGCATGCATTAAAAGTTTACATTAAAACATTAAAATCTTTCTTAACCTGTTGCAGCTGCAAAGAGGCATTCTAAGCCCTTCTCACAACAGTCTCTCAACAACACAAGGTAAAAGAAATGTGTTAAAGCTTCTGTAACCTCTAATCCATGAAATTAGGCATTTCCCAATTAGACAAGAAAACACTTCCAGGAAAAGTGACATGTGAGTGTCTACTTTCTGTTTAAAGACTTTTATGATTAAAAGATATTGAAACAGATAACACAACAAAATTAGTTTTTGCTGTGATGGTCAGGTTAAGGTTTATGCTGTTGCTAGGATATACTGCCCTATCACAGCCAATCTTGACGGTGAAAATTGGTGCCTTAATTTCCCAGTGGTCCATGCTACTTCTGACTTAGGCCTCAGTCTGGTTAATCATGCTGTCATTCTCACTGCAGATTGCCTTTTGACATCTTCATCTGCAAAAAGATTCTGTAGTCAAGGCTGACTATGGTGAGTCAATTCAGTTTTTCACTGGTGGTCAAGACTGAGCTAGTGGTCAAGTTCCTTGTTTAAAAGAAGAGATTCATGGAAGGATGAGGAATGCAGTAACTGAAGTTATTTTGCTTGGCAGAGGTGGGCAGTGGCCATGCTTGAGCAAAATGTAATTGAAGTAGTGATCACATTGGGGTGCTGGTACTGCTGTGTCAGGAGCCATTGACACTGTTACAAGAGTCAGGAGTCAGAGTCTGCCCCTGCTTGTGCTGCTTTAAATGACAAAGCAAAGTTGCTTCTGACTTACGCTTGAGAACAGAAGTGAGCATTGCTCTTGGTATTTTCTCATCTCAAATGAAAGATCCTGTTGAGGATGTGTGTTTAAACAGTTTAGACAGTTTAATTCCCTAAAAAATACTTTCTCAGATTTTGCTGTGATTTCTATTATATTGTTCATAATGTGGGATCCATTGGTGTAAATTCCTGCACAAAGTTGCAATTGACTCCCTCAGGTACCGACACATTTGCCCCCTGTAAGGGAGTTCCATGGTGGTGTGAGATATGCCCAATAGAGCATGCCCTGCAAAGACATGCCTGCTGTCACTGCTGTTCAAAAGCCTTCCTGAGGATGAGTGACAGGTGTTTTTGCCTGAAGAGAAACATAAAAAACTGCAAGATTCAAACAAGGAGACAAAGCAGGCTGAAAAGCAGGCATCTGGCTGAAAAACAAAACTAACCTCTACATTATACAAGGTAAGAAATTAATTCAGTGAGAAAATCAAAAGAGAGGCTGTAGTTTACACATAATTATATCCAAACTACATGTTCGTTGGTTTTGTTTTTTTTTTTCCCTAAACATGTTATTGCTTTCACTGCCATATAAGTTTAATGTGTCCACAAATTACATTAGATCCCCATTTCCACCAGAGAATTAGAGTAGATGTCAAAATTATACCAGTGGAGAAATGCAACAGAACACTACACTGTTTTGCTATAGGTAGGAATGAACAGGAAGCATTTTAGTATTTTGAATAATTTATTGATGCTTTTGAAAAGCAGATGTGCTCTCATTAACACTGTATCTCTGCTCTCACCAGCAAGATTTCTTCTGGTGCCAGTATTCTACCATTTTTTCCCACAATTATAAAAGCAGACCACTTACTACAGAAAGCTGCAAAGAAACACTACAGTCAGCCTTGCAGAAGATTTCTCAACAAGTACTATTATTTTATTAGACAAGAGTAAAAAGATCATCTGATGCTCTTAGCACCTTCCTTGATACCTGGCACGCATCCTAGCTGTGAAGATATCAATTACTGATGGTGGGGGGGGGGAGGAAAATCCTTATTTGTAGTGAATCCAATGAGCCAAACTCCACCATGCTTGCTTACAGTGCTAATAGCTTCAGTAAAAGCATCTAAAATTAAAATTACCCTTCTTTCAAAATGAGGAAATTCCCCTCAACATAACCTGTATAAGAACTTGAAGTTTCTAGAAGACAGCATAGCCCAAATGAATCTGACTAATGTAGGAGCTAAAGGGAAGTACACACAGAATTACAGGACACTAGAACAGGAAAGTGGGCAAGGGCTTGATTGGAAGCATGGCTAATGAAATAATTCAATTTGGAATATATAACCCAAATTCAGAATGAAACCCAAATCTCAGTATAAAGATTCTGCGTTACAAATACACAAAGTGACAAATAAAACCATGAATTTTTAACAAAGCACAGGGATCTGCTTGGTCAAAGAGTTTCCAGAAAGGATTTCCTGCTAATATCATTACAATTGCTCTGCTAATTCATATCATCTGACTAATAAAGGCACTGCTCCTGTCTGCAGCAAGGCTAACACCAGTATTGCCCCTCACATGTAATATTCACACACAGCACACATGCAGCAGTGACATACATGTACTCAACTCCCAAACCAAGTGATAAATTGCATTTCTGCAGCACCTCTGATCGCCTCACCTGCACTCTGCCCACTAATCCATCTTTGCCAGGACTACCACTAACCTTCCAAACCTATCAGTTGCTTGCAGACAACCATCATTTTTTTCAGATAATAACCTGCTAAAAAAAATGTTTTCTTCCTTCCTACAAATGAGGAATTTGCCCCCAAAATGTATTGGTCTGAGGTTCAGGGCATTCTTGGAGCACTGACAAGTTTAACGTCCAATATCTCAGAACACTTGAAGGTTAGAGCTGAGTACTTTATATAAATGGGGAAGAGGCACAAATTCACTCCCTTAATTGTTCAGTATAGGCTTGACCAGATGTAAATTTTTTATTTTAGCCACGGTTGATCATAAGATGTCAATTGAAAAATTGGAGTGCTGAGAGGTACAGAAAGGCTCCCAGCTCATGTTTGCATGCTCTAAAGTTAATTATTCAGGTTCTCTGCCTTGAAAGGCCTGTAAGATTAAGTTCATAACACTGAAGAAGGTCAGTACAAAGGAAGCAAAGAGAAGGGCATACACACACATGAACCTTAAAAATTGCAAAATACATCTACTGCTATGTGGCTCTATGCTTTACCAGTCTGAATTTATTCACATCAGATCAACTTCAGGTACATCTGAAGTCTGTCACATGCTTGGATTTAATTTTTTTTCTTCTGTGGCATAAACAAAATACCAGGACACACTGCCAACATTTCTATTAACTGGGTGCATGCATAGAGACCTACTGAAATCAAGGTCTGTGCTCTGCCTCAGTGGAAGGCAGGCATTTTATATTGGGAACTTGGGCTAAGCAGCACATCCTTCCACTGCAGAGATAACACTCAACCAAAACACCAATGAAACCACTGCCTCCCTTCCACCTCTGTGTAATGGACTGCAATGGAGGGATATAAGACCCTGTAAAACATCAAACTGCCTTTAAGCACCCCACAGCTCTCACACACACTCCTAAGAAAGCTTTGTCTGTCATCTCCCCGATCTACAGCTGGTGAGTTAGCAAGGTCCAGCCAGGTGTGAGACTGGGGAGAAGCAGAGCTACACACACAGACCTGGCAGATCCTCACACCACTGGGACAACAGTACAAGGGATGATGCAATTAACACCATTTAAAATTGGAACAAAAAGAATATTAAGTGCCAGAATCAAGTTCTCATATGACAGTATTTCAGTTCATACATGGCCAGCATATTTTACCTATTTCTACAGAACCCTAATGTGATAGCTACATACAGATCCATACCCACTGGGACAATTCTATGCAGTTCTTCGGTTTTGCATAGAGTTAATTAAAACTAATGTAAATCTCAGAAAAATGTGAAGGTGTTGGCTGATATGGATCCCCTTCAGAAGGCCTATATGTAAACCTGAATTCTACAGTCCTCGGTCTGTTTCCTTTTAGTGAGAGTTATATTTTCATAGGACATACATTTCCACAAGATACTGCAAACAGACCTTATTTTATTTATCATGTAGAATCGAGCAGTTAACAGAGCTGGGATTCACACCTTGGGATCAAAGGAGTATAGATATTTGAAACCTGATGCCTATACCACTAAAATATCTGCTCTGGGACATTCTCCGTATGTTTGCCCTCTCTCCTCAAACAAGTTATATTCTGTAATAAAACCTTTATATTCTCAAGATTTCTGAATATCATAAATTTAGCAGAGAACTCTACTTTAAAAGAAAAAAGTTAAACAATGAACTCTGGATGACATTGATTGACTTTTAATAACCATGGCTTCCACATGGTAGCAGCATTAGGCTTAGTCACAGGGACAAAGACACATTTACATTCCAAAAAAAATAGTAGGTACTTGTGGACAGACCTTTAGCCAAACAGAAGGAAGGGATAAGAAATCAGTGACAAATAAACATTTTATTTGCTAATTGTTTAAATAGGATTGCTTGCAATTACCTAAGTTTTAATGGTTTACTAAAGGAAACAAAAATTTTTAGCTAACACTTTGCTTTATTAGAAGTGAAGAGGGTTGGAAATGCACTGTACTATCCGTGTCTTCCTTCGTATGTTGTGATGATGTGTTCAGTAAATAGCACCCAGACTAAAAAGACCTTGTTGTGAAATCAAGCAACATTAACTCATTAAGTCAATAATTCATGGATTCTTTTATCTAAAGTGGCAACATCACACCATCAATTCACAAAACAGCCACTTCTCCGAAGTGTATGTGATGATAATAATGGATTTTCTAACAATACACTCTCAGAGCAAGGTCACTGCGCACAGATGCGCTGGACGCCATGATCTGACCTAGGTCAGCAAAACAAGCTTTATTATTGAACCTAATTATGAACTATCAAGATAATGGCCTAGACTAAACTGTTTCCTTAGGGATTATTTAGAAACTAGTCAGCCATTTTAGGTTCAAATCTACTGTACAGCACTACCTCCCAATGCAGAGCGAAGTATGTATAGGTACAGTATATATACAGACATACTACACACCCATTTCTGAATATCCCCACAGTTGCCAAAGACACCTCAGGTGGGCAAAGCACATATTCAAATCAAACTGAACTCAGTTTTTGATGGGGCAACTCTAGTAAAGTGAAAACACAAAGAAAAAAGCATGCGCACAAATCTTCGTGCACATCTACCAAGGGGTAACAACCCAAATTTTGCTTTTGGTTTTGCTTAAGTCTAGAATTAAAAGCATTTAAATACACTGATAATAACGCAGTACTAATAAGCAAAGAGAAACAAAGCAAAAACCTGTTTGGAATACCTTAGTTGTTTTCAGATGAAGCACAGTAACACTCATCATGTTATTAATCGATTTCAAACACATTCCATAAGAGAGCTCATGGACAAAAAGTATTCTATGCATCTTACATTTCCCATAACTTAAAATAGCACATGGGATCAGTGCTGCCTTGTGCCAATTTTGCTCAGCTGCGGGTATTTTTACTTTTTTTCCCCCTCAACCCCAGAAGATAAAACATTTCAGTTGAGTTCACTTCTCCAGCCAGAAAAGTCATTAAAATGTTTCCTTCCCCTGTGTGCCTCACACTGTAATTCTCCCAGGTATATAGAACTGACTCATTATTATTTTATATTTCAGTCCATGTAATTATACCCAAGTTTCAGAAAGGAATAGTTCCTTGAGATCAGAGATCTTTTTGTGTTAGAAGAAAAGCCAACCTCTGAGTATTCCTAGCAGGGGAAGATTGATTCCCTGTATGATTCCCTCAATTATTTAAAATTATCTTGTTTTTATTTAAGGTTTTGATTCATATGATAAGAAGAGACCTAGTTTAGAGATGTTTGTTTTTCTAAGATCAGAGTTATGTTACTGTGATAAACTTCTCACCTTTTCAGTTTCCAATCCCAGTGAACCAGTATGAATTAACATGATGTGATTGACCCTGTACCTTGCCTGTGGGTTTGTAATGAGATCCAACCCATGGGAAAACGTGTAGGGAGAAGGGAGGGGATGGCTCAGCCTGAAACCTTTCCTTTAACTGGTTGGCCTGTGAACCCATGTGAACTGGATCCCCCATAGAAGTCGTGGTTTGAAAGTAACCCTTTCAAATCACACTTGGAAAGGTTTGCATAGCCCTAGTGCTAATACACTGGGGCAATTTGCAGAAAATTTCATATTTCTTCACTCCACACTGACAAAGACTGAAGGTTCACAAGCTCTAGGCCAAAAGAAGCCATAAGGGAAAAAAAATCAAGATAAAAGAATGACTTTGTCACACATTGATGGAGAGAGTCTTTAGGAATAAATGTAAGATGGAAGGAGGGAAGAAAAAGACTGCTTCTCCAGGGGTACTGCTGAAAAAAGGTATTCTTTTCTAAGAAAAAGACTTTTCTCAATTTCATATCCTGAATTAGCTAGGCTATGTTTATTCTGTATTACATAGAGTTCCATAGCAAGGCTTCTGAGTTCTTGTATAATTATTTAATACGGTCTGGAGGAATTTGAGTGTTGGGTTTGCAATAGCTCCTTAGGAGAACATTGCTAACCATGTGACTTAAAGGCTTTTTTAAAAGGTTTTTTTAAAGTATCTTTTAAAGATTTGTGTAATAATTTATATGCCTTTTCTATCAATATGCCAAGAGGAAAGAGCAGAAAGTTCCCAGCTAGAATTACAGACTCTGTTAGCAGCATTCTCACATGAAGTACAGGTTACACAGCAGAACTGGACACCAGGTGTATTATGTACCAACTGAGGTACAGAAAAATACAAAGCATTCCTTCCAAGTCCTAAAGGAACCCAAGCCATTATTTTACAAGAAATTCAGAAGGGAAAACAGCATCAGTTTAAAAAAAAAATAACATTTACCTTTTTTTTACAAATAAAATTACAATTATTCACAAATAAAAAATTCATTTAAAAAAAAGGAATTCTAAGCTACTGAAGTGCCAAGGAAGAAGTTGGAAACACCAGCAAAATGCTCAAGAACTGAGAATATGAAAGTGCAGAGGAAAAAAGTATGGCTGCAAAGGACTACGGTATTGCAAAGAAAACATGGTGAAGTCAGTCATTTTGAAAGAGGTTTAAAAAACCCTCCAATTTTTAAAAAAATATTTTGAACAAAATACCTAAATCTCCAGAAGACCCACTAAGTTAACGGGCTAATTGCTCCTCAGTTGAAATAAATGCAACTATACCATCTTCCAACAGAAAATTCTGGCTCTGAAATTAAGTCATCTGCCAGTGAAAGCAAATATTTGTGTTTTAATAGATCAGTAAAGAATCAGTCTTGTTGTGGTACAGTCCTATTTACTCATTCACAATAGCAGTTCAAATACCTTTCAATGAGAGCTTGATCAATGTCAATAAATTTGGGACTGAAATCTGTTTAGGCATCCAACCTACAACATTATTTTTGTGCATGCTGTACTTCTACAATTCTCATGGACTTAATGAAAACACAGAGCTACCAAATAATGTCCACATAGATATCAAAATATAGTTTTAGACATCTAGTGGTAGGTAAATGAAATCTGAAAGCAAAGGTTTTCTGCAATTCAATGTTCTGGAGCAATCCTGTTAACTTTCCCACCCCTTACCCTCTTGCTTTTGTCTCTTTGCTCTTCACCTTGCTATGGCTGCACCAGTTGCAGTAAACAGCTGGACATGAAAACAGGTGAAAGCTGAGGAATGGCACAGCAGGGAGACAAAGAGACAGTGCTTAATAAAGTTTTTGGGCACAAAAATTATTTGCTCCTATAGGAAAGAGAATTCCTCAGTTTTGCATCCTTGCTCCAGCAAGCCACCTTACTTTAATTATATTTTTAAGACAAGATGATGACACATTCTATTGCAGTGTCCTACCTTCAGGAAGCTGTACGTGGTTTCCCTGCTACGGGCTGCAGGGAACATGGGCTGTGAGCAAAACATCAGAGACATTAACAAGAATCTTCTCATTCATTTAATTAGACTCCTTTTTTTTTTTTTTTTTTTTGTGGAGCAACATGAAAACAGAAGGTGTGGAAGGCACTTCAGTTAGTGCATTGCTAATTAAAATTTTTAGAATCTTTCTACAAAGGTAACAATTGTGATAATTCCAAAGAGAATTTGGTACAGTAAATTTATAAGATACAAATGATAGTGGGAAGCACTGAGAAGTGTTGCATAAATTTTAAACATATTAGTCAATCTGGTTTTCTGTGTATGCCCTCACCAATCTGGTTTTTGTGTGCACCCCCACCTTTGGGAAGCAGACCAAGCCTTTTCCATAACCTCACAATACACATGTGCTGAATCAGGCCAACGCATTTCTTCATACATAAGTGCATGCAACAAAATCAATTGTCTGGAGCATTATCTGATGTAGCCAGCCAGTGGAAGGCACTTTACATTTTGTTTATGCCTATTCCTGTTCACTGTTTTAAAATAAAGCATCTCTAAATGGCGATAACTTTTCACTATAATTCCGCTACATTTCTAGATTCCAGATAAGGAAGGAAATGCTGAATAGACATGACTAGAGAATGTTAAGAGGCAGAATACTTTAAAACATTAAAAACAATGTGTCATTTAAATGAATTTCAAGGAGAATAAGTGTTCTCCCTCTCCTACCTTGTCTTGACTACAATATTGAAAACAGAGGTAAGATTGAAAGGCATCAGGCCAATCCTTCGACAACAGTAAAGAGAAACTTCTTGACAGACTGGATTATACTTCTAACACTGTTCTTCCCACCTTCCTACAGTCCTCAGTTATTGCCAGATCCTTGCTGGAATCAACAGTTTTATCTGATTGTGACTGTAGATAAGTATCAGGATAGTAGAGTTACCAGCTACAATAAGAGGATACACAGCTTTTGTGCTAATAAGCACTTCTGCTTAAATGTTAAGAGCAATTAGTCCTTTTGTGCCAGCTATTGATTATGCAGACTGATAGACAAAAATCCCACACAGCCTCATTCTTCTTTCTCCTGTATTTCTAAAGAGCAAAACAGGCTTAAAGCAATTGTAAAGCAGAGTGATATTCCATCTTTGGAATCAAGAGCAGCTTAGCTGTCTGAAAGAGCAGTGGTGATGGGTTTGACTATGAGTGAGAAAAGCAATTTCTGATGTATTTCTTTTCCAGTGCTATTTCATGAAAATACTCAATTTTGATACCAGCTTTCTGGAACAAGTATAAAGAAGGTTATTTCATAAAAAGTTTTAACTATAAATCATTTTAGATGTTTCTAATTATAACTTTTTTGCAATTGACTTTTGGAACAGTTAGTCTACATGCAATCAAACTTAAAAGTTGCTTTCTAAAGAATAGACATAGTTCAAAGTTCATGGATTTAGATTCATCTTCTGACTTAAGCAAGGGGCACCAGCATGACATTATCTACAACCATAACTGCCACATTTATAGAGTATATATGTGTCAAACTGCTTTATGTACAAACCATATAGCATCAATAAAATTATTTTAGAGGGTGTTTTATAAAAAAACACTTTAAATAAGTAACAACAAGCCCATTGCAATAGTACAAATGCACATTCTTTATAAAATGTAAAAATGCTCATTATTAAACGAGGTAAAATCAAATAAAAAGATAAATCCAAGTTTATAAAAATGTGCTGTTTCAAAATAGCATTTGGATTTTATTTGCTCAATCATTTCCATGTTTTAAATATATTTAAGCTAAATATAAAGAAACATTGAAAGAGAAATTGCCTGACATAAGAGCCACAATTTTTATTGTAGCAACAACAGAGTCAACAGTTTCAGCAGGTGTTACAAGTCTATTACTGTATTAACTAAGTGCTTTCCATTCCTATGATTATTCCTTTAGGTATATTTTCATCAAAATATGGGAAACCTTGAAAAACCCAGAGCAAGACAAAGTTGGAATTCAATATCTCCAAATTTTCAGCAATTTGTTGAAGATTCCTTTTCAAGACAGAAATGTAATGTAGATGAAAAGAAAAGCATAACCTCTTAGAATTTCATGTGAAAAGCAGCACGGCATTTAATTCTGTATGTGACTGCTCTTTCATAGTTTTTATATTGCTGCACTGCTGCTTCACACAGAAGTGACTGTGAAGCTATTTCATGAACTACTCATTGATCTCTATGAATTTATTACAAGCACTCTGGACCTTATTATAACAGCATCCTTGAAAGACAAGCATTTTGAATGACTCAAGGAGATGTTGCTGTAACTAAGGAGAATGTAATAGGCCTTCATGCACAGTATTTGTGAGCCAGAACATTTTCAAAGAGAATAATGTAAGTTAGTGCCTTATAAGGAAGGTGGACCCTATACATATTGCAGTTTGAAGATTTCTTGATATTGTACATTAAATCTATAGAAGGATTCTGTTTTCAGACATACACAAGAGCATATCAGCCTGTATCACAGTCACATTTTAAAGAGAGTACACGGGAAAATTAACACACTTTTATCACTATTTTACCTGCATGAAGATGAATACAGAGTATGAACGTTGGTGTACATCACCAAAACTGATGGGAGCATTAAATTCCTGTGAATGTATAAAAGATTTTTACAAACTGATTGTAATATAAACTTCTGGGGGTAATGTTTTGATACTTGTAATGCTATACATCTCTCTAAATACAATATTAGGGGTCTAAAATCCTCATGTGCACTGGCCAGAATTTGGGCCCATAACACAAGTATTCACACAAAGGAAATAAAAATATAAGAGCGAAATTTCTATTCAGATAGCACATAAATGTCTACAGGGTTACTGGTATTTGACACATGCAAAATCTTTGCCATGTATTTCAGTAAGTACCTATTAGCACAGTCATTTATGAAGTTTAAATGTTTAGCATTGGGTTATTCACAGCTGCATTTTAAAATCAAGTAATCTAATTATATGACTCTGCCATATCTGATTCATGTTTTATTTTGCCAGGATTTCTTCAGTTTAAAAATACCTTCTCTGTTGTTTTGCTTTTCATGAGCATTGTTGATCCCATTACTGAAATCTCTACTCAACCATTAGGTTACTTTTTGAAAGTGCATGCATTGCTTTTGAAAGCTGTTGAACTTCCAGATTTATGACACTGAAAATCTAAGCCATTGATCCACCAGGCAAATACATCACAGAGAGCACTGGCAATGTACAGCAGCTGCTTTACTGAAGAGCAATTTCAACAGGCTTCAGCCCTGACCCGGGGCCTGTCTCTAGAAGGGAATAGAGTTGAGACTTCTTGAGTCACTGAACTTTTCAGTCTGAGCCAGAAAATGTACAAATGCCATGTATTGCTACAGGGATGGCAAATTAGCAGTGGTGTACACAGCTCCTTAATTAGAAACCTGGTTAGGTCTTGGTATTCTCTGTAGCCAGAATACACAGAACTATATTTGCAAGATATATCCTTCAAAAATAGTGTACATTTCCTAGAAATGTGGCAGGCCTTTTCTTGAAGACACACCAGAGTCAGAAGCTTGAGCAAGCTTTTAAATGACACACTATTGAGACACAGCTCTGAAAACATATTGGGCTTGGAAACTGGTGCTGAAATGGGATTGTCCAGATTGAGTACTAATCCTTCAAGGGCAAAACCCAGATATGGTTGCTTTCAAAAATCTTGATGTCAAGTAATGACAAAATATAGGACAATACAGATAAATCAGTCTTGACCCACTGTCACTTTTCAGTGACAGTTTTAGTGCTTAGATGGACAGTAATGTGTGAAATTGCAATAGCTACCTAAACAGCAAACATTCATTAACTGCAATAGAAAGGGTTCTGAACAGATCCTAAAAAAACATAGAAAAAGCTGGATACAAATTGAGTCTTAATACCTCTTCATAATTTATCTAATGCATAATGATTCCTGGAAGATATGTGCAATTCAGCTGTAGCTCTGTGTTCAGAAAGGCACACATTCATGTCTGAAGGAAAGATTCCCTCCCAAAACCAAGCAAAAGATATTGCAAACATATTACAAAACAAAAACCAATTATACCAAGGTATAGAATATACCTTGGGTGTAGGAATGACAGCTGTAAAGCAACTTGCTTGAAAGTTTACATTGGGCTGTTCTGTGGGCAATATCAACTACACTTGACACAGAGAAACAATTTCTGCTGGTGCAGGATTGTCCTGATGTTCCACAATAGATGTGTTTGCTTGCATAAGCACATCCTGCATGAGGAAACTAGAGCCAAGAAATTACTCTAAGTCAAAGAGAAAAACAGAAGATTAACTCCTAAAATTTTCAGCTTCTCCAAACCACTACATAAATGAGAAAAATGCATATACCTCCATTTTCCTATTTTGGCAAATCAAGTTAGGAAGGGCTTGGACAATGAATGAAACAGAGACATGATGCATAATTCTGATCATCTGGAAAAGTTACAATTATTTTTTTTTTGGGGAGGGGGGGAGTGGTGAGCAGATGCCAGAAGCGTACTTATAATAAATATGGAAGAAAGAATATTAATATGGCATTTGGCAATTCTGGAAGAGAAACATCATGGGATATATATTTCTCAGGACAGTGGTTCTTCAAGAAGAGAATTAAATTTTTTCTACCAAAAAATCCTCTTGATTCCTTATAAAACACTTAAAAAGGTGTTTAACAAAAAATTATTTGCAGTGAACTTTTGTATTATTTCTATGCTCTAACTGTTGGAAGGTGATCAGAAATAAGGTAAAATGTAACATTTAAATTTGCCACTTGAAAGAGGAGTAAATAAACATTTAGAAAGAAATACACATATGTTATTAGACATTAGATAGGAATACACTAACAATTTACTGTAAAATCAGCAAGTACAATTAATAACTACTACTGAGGGAAGTAGATAAACGTGGAGAGAATCAGACCATTCTTAGACTGGGGACTTTTTCCCCTTGTGAACTTCTTTAAATGCCTGGAATTAGTTTCTTTTTTCCCTTCATTTAATGTAAGCGTTCTCTTATGTTTTATGCAATTGGTTTGTTAAAGAGAAATAGCAGCTTCTGTATAATGCAATTTAGGACAAATTAGAAGCTTTGAAATATGTTTCTGTGTTGTAAAAATGATTTTAATCAAGGTTTAGCAATAATATATTGACAATAACATCTGAAATGTTTTCCTGGAATCAAAGAGAAAAAATTCTCATTTTCATAATGAATCATTTGACCAAAAAAAAAATAATTGCACTATCATTTCTGACTATTACAGTTGCAATGACTTCTTCTACATCCATTAGGTGTCTGCAGGTCCCAGGTCCTGATCTCAGTAATGATCAGAGTCTTGTTGCTGTGAGAAGGGAAGGCTGATTAAGGAGCCCACCTGGAAGTGTTGGACTCCCTCTCCTGTCCTGCCAGCATGGGAAGATCCACTTGTAAGTTCCAAGGTTATCAGCACAAGCTTTCAAAAACCTCATTCAACTTTTCAAATTGGTACAATTTATGCAAGTAACTTTCTACTTAAGGGCAGAAGAAACTCTGAGTAGCTGCCTAGTGAGCAAGATCTAAGCCCAATTTTCAAGAGCAACTTTTTTTCATAAAGAATTAATTAAGTTAAAACATTGTTCCTGCAGCCAAAACTTGATACACTGATGCAGAAAGATTAATACAGCTAAGCTTCAGAGAGATGAAGAATTTCCTTCTAATTAAAACTTTCTGGCAAGATAACTGAATTGCCCTTGTATTAAAGATTAATGCTTTTGATAGCTTTGATGGCTCAATATCCCCTGTAAATCATAAGAGTAAGATGCTTAAAAAATTGATTCAAGCTTATTAATTGCAAAAATAAAATATCACAGCATCTGCAGCAACTATAAAAAGTTGAGTAGCAATCACTGGCAAGTTAATTTTTATTTCTTTTTAACACGCTGCATTAGTGAAGTAACTAAAGCATTGCTGCCTCAGGGCTGCATTTTGCAGCTTCCCCACATGTATTAGACAAACATTCACTGACCCATGTGGTTTTATGGAAACTGCTGTGCTTACAAGAATAAACTTATTTTCCCTTCAGCATGTCTGCAGCTGGGCATTAACCTGTCCTTACCCAGAGAGGGTGTATGCCAGCTGGAAAATCAGCTTCCAGCAGGTGGAAACACAGAATCACTCCATGGTTAAGCCCTGAGCATTTTTGTGTTCTCATACTAAACTTTACTCCTTAACCCTATTTAATTTGAATTTATTGAGTTTTCCAATGGTAGCCAATAAAAGCAAACTCTTTCTTCACGTAAAGGTGTCTTCATTTGAATGTGAGCAATATAATTTATTTCAGCATGAATTCAGACATTGAAGATTATATCCTGCTCTGCTAGAAGCCCTGCATTAGAAGTGCTTGAATTTGTGTTTGTGCTGAGCTCTCAACAATATTGACCTTGCACTATATGGGGCTGTTTGTGGAAAATATTGTACATTCTAGACACTGCATTTTTTAGATTATTATTTAAGAGATTAATGACAAATCATCTGAAGACATTCATACATAAAATTCAAGCTAGAACTTGCTTAAAACAGGATATTGCTTCTTGCCAATTTCCTGTCTTTTGACACAAGAGGCTAAAGCAAGCATATAAGGTGTAGAGGTATCATCAATGTGGACATATTTCCAGTTCACAGTAAATTGAAGAACTTCCTGGAACTCAAACTATTTCAATAAAGTAAGTGGAAACTTTGTCATAAGCAGGTGGTAAATAACACTTCCAGGCTTCCTTCTGCAAGTGCCACTGGCTAACAGGTCTCAGAAACTGAAATTTAACAGGAATATTTTTTATATTCCCTCATACTGCTCTTATTTATCAACCCTGCACATGGCAAACTTAAAGAAGTAATGTCAGAAATACAACAAAAGTGGTCCATTTTTCATCATGCAAATACACCACCTGGAGATAGCACCTGGGTGAAAAAGTAGTTTCTGTTTATTCTGGTCTGTTTTAGTATTTTTTTTCTACTCCAGTGTGTTGTAGGTTTATAATATTTTATATTATTGACCATTAGAGGTAAATGAGAGCAAAATTTGATTACATATGCTAAAGAACAGTACAGGAGACATTGTAAAGTTAATTCTCTCCTGCAGGATTTGGAAAAGAGAGAGCAGATTATGTGCACCAAGGCATATTCTGATTCCATGACTTACAAGGAAACTGAAGCTGATTGCATGCACAAGAGTTAACCTATCATTTGTACTTATAGAAAACCTTACTAGTTTTTATTACTTCTGCAGTTAAAACAACACAAAATATCTTATTTATTTGTCTGAAGAACTAGTTGTTGTATTTTGAAAATAACCTATATTTTGAAAGAAATATAGAAGTTTTCTTGGAGTAAATCTTTTGTTTTTAAGAGACCTGGAGGCCTGAGATAAAGGAAGCCAATGAAAATCTTCCAACCTGAACCCAGTAACAGGCACTGATATTTATCTGTACTCTTGTTTGAGCACTTCATGTTCACAACCATTTCCACATCAGCCATTATAAGGCTGAATTTGAAGGCTGTCTGTAGTTAATTGCAGAAGGAACAATAACCTATAGCCTGATCCAATACAGGTGACATTTGCCCTGTTCACTAGGGAGCATCTTTTTAGTGTTTGAAGGAGCAACTGCCTCCTGCACTAATTTAATGGCTGCTTTGGAATGAATCTGCAGATGCAGTTATGTACACCCTGGTCTGGTGCAGGAAAGGAAAAAATCAAAAAGGATTCACACTAAACATTGAGTACAGGGAATAACACAAGCATCTGGGTCTTTGTGAAGCTATTGTGAATGGTTCTAGTTCCCTAAAAATTGTGCTGTAATGTTGTCTCTGCAAATGGCTCAAGGTCTTAAGTATTTAAGCACAAAAAATTCAAATTTCATTTCTAATTTGAAAAGGTGACTCCAAGTAGCTTAGAGTGAATGTTCTCTTTTCTTTTGTTGTTGTTGTCTCAAATACAGATGGAATTTAGCATAGCCCACTTTGACAACTAATACCAGTCCAATCTTGTTTTTCTGTTTTTTTTTTAAAAATTTCAATACTTGCTTACACATAGAGGCATCCCCAGACACTTCAAAGGTACTGGAGCAACAGGCTACATAATTTAACTTAAAGCAAATTAAAAAGAGTTGAAAGAATCCATAGTACTACCTTCCCTTTTGAAGTTCAGGAATACTTTCTTTAGCTTTTTATATTTATAGTTGGCCTATCCCAGCCTTTGGGAATTCAGATTCTGCACTCACTGGATTGAATAAGACTGTTTCCTCAGTGGGGGCCATGTACACTTAAAATTGTGACAAACCCTACCCCAAGAGTCCTCCTTCCAGGACAGATTAGAATCATTAGATTCATTAGAATCAGAATTCATTAGAATCAGAATTCTATCATCCTATTGCATATTTTTAAAATGAAGTTTTTTCTATTTCAGGTGTGGTCATGCCACTATTACAGAGCACATTAAAAGTCAGTGGAGTAACTCCTACTAAATTCACTGGGCTTTGAAATCAATTTCTTCACATTGATTTCAAATGGAGCTGAAAGAGGAGTTGTGTGGGCTTATGAAGTTGGAATGGAGGAAAAAACTACTGCATTTGCCCTTATTATGATAAATAAGGTCAACAAAATGAAAACTGCATCATTTTTACAGCCAATAGCTCAGGCTGGAAAGTGTCAGCAGAGATTTCCTTATTTGAAATTGAGGTCAACAACAAACACACTTAGATGCCTGAAATCCAATGTCCCAAAAAAATACATGCTTAGAAGGAATGGAGATGAAGTTCACTGTTCAGCTTTTCCTCAGACCAATATTTGAATGCATTTCAAAAGGTGATGAGGAAGAATTTTGCCTGAGAAAATTGGTAGGGAGCTGTGGTGTGAGTGGGGTTAAGCTCCTTGTAAAATTCTTCTTCTGGGAGGTGTGCTGTGGATACAGAGCATCCCCTGAGGAGCAGGGAGGTCACTGGGGTCAGTGACACACAAGGGTCCCTGCACCTGGCTAAAATTTTGCTTGTCTTAAACAGTAGCAGCACCACGAGGTCTCTTAATTGAGTGCTCCAAATTTCTCCTTGTGCTCAGGCACCTCCCTGTTTTCCCAGCATTGCCACCCTTGGCTCACTACAAGCCCTCCCTTTCCAACGGGGTGTCACTGCTCAAAACTACCACATTGTAAAGGGGGCTGTGTAACACTGCATTTCCTGACTGAGAGGAGTTCACCACTGCCAAGGAGAAGCCAATGAAAGAGTCATACCTTGGAAAATGAAGACAGTCAAAATATCTTTCTTACAGTAGTGTGATCATTAAAGAGGGAAATACTCCTTTGAACCATGCAGAACACGTCCCCTGCCAACCCCCTTCCTACTCATGAAGGAAGATGGGAGACTGTGAGCTCAAACCACAAACACCAGGAAAGGCAACATTCCCCATTATTCTGGCTTTCTAGGGATATAAAGATTTTTGGAGAAGTGACCCAGATCTGTTAGTAACAAGGCATGTTTCTCAAGTGCTCAGAAAAGATACAAGAGCATGCTTATTTTTAAAAGGTGAAACAACCAAAGAATCTCACATTTTTATAATTCACAGTTAGGAGATAATAAAATGAAAAATATTTATTACAAAATATTCTCAATTGGTTGTAGGAATAGCTCCAGGCCCTAAGAACTGAAACATCAGTAAATTTAGCATTTCTGCCTTTTCTTAAAATGTCATGGAATGGCAAAGATTCAAGTGAAGCTAATACACTGGTCTGACAGTCTGTTTTCTTTTAAAAAATAGCCTGTTCTGTCTGCAAGAATAGTCCCCAAAACTATATTCTTTTTTGACAGAAAGATTATTATTGTTTCATCTTTATTTCTCTCCAGGAACAGGCAATTCATCTACAGCCAAAATTAGAGTAGTGAGGAAAACCAATCTGTGTCTAAAGTATTAGGCCAAGTAAAGCAAACAGTGATCTTTAACAATAAAAGTGAACTTTTGCAGAGTGCAGAACTTCAATGTCTTCAGTCAGACAGAACCCTAAAGACAAGTGGCTGCAATCCTGTGGGAGAGCTCTGGGGAAGCAACCAGCTTTGCAGACCAACAGGAGTGCTCTCTTTCCTCAGACAAGAAACTGCACCTGGGGGAATCAACAGGATTCTACAAAGGCAGGAACTTCTGCAGACAGCTATCAAAATCATGGTGTCTACAATGAGCACACACAAACAAAATTTAACCAGTAAAAAGGACTCACTAAAAAACAGTATTAGTCAAAGTCCCTGAAATACGACATTAGATGCTTAAAAATCTTTCCCTGGAATTGTCTTTTTCTCTGTTTTCCTTGGAAGCATGTTTTTCCTTAGAAACAATTAATTCAAGATGACTTTCTCTAGTTTTTGAAATATTATACCAAAGTTTCCTCAAAATAGAGAGCACAGATTCAAAAACTATCATGTCTTCTAATTATGTTGCCCCCCTACCCCTTGCTTGCTATGCTTTGCTAGGATTCAATTGCACACAAAAATGTAAGGTTCATCTACCACAATTAAAAATTTTCCAGCAATTATGCATGCATAGCAGCGTCCCCAGTGTTGGAGAAAAATTCAGATACATCAGAGTTCAACCAATCTTCCTGGATCTTCTCCCTAAATCTTTCTAGGAGGATACAGTTCAGTTGTTAAAAGAAAACCAAAAAAACAAAACAGAAAACCAAAAACCATATATTTAGGCAGACTCATTGTAATGATTACAATGCAGATTTCACCTGGACTGAACACAGACTAAGAATTTATGATTATTACCTACATAAAGGGTCAAGGTGCAATAAGGCAAATTCATGGAAGGAAAATGCACTGAGAGCTACTGAATAGAAAAGGTACCACAGAAGCCTTTCTAAGCTACAAACCATATCAGAATAGATCCATCTAGTGAAGTATCACTACACGCTTCCCCTGTTCTGGTTTTTTTTCTTAGGTATCTACTTGAAGTTCCACTCAAAGGCCAGATAGTAGGCTCAGAATCACCTCAAGGCCATCCTGGTTTGGCCATTTTTAGATTTCACCATTTCTCAGGTAATCTAAATTAAATACACAAGAAAACTGCATGTTCTTTGGTTGCAAATTGAAAATAACCACTTCATCAGCACAGAGCTGTGTAAATTAACAGGTTTTGCTGGTAAAGCATTAACAGGCTCTTGGATATTATTCCCAAATACCATCTAAGGTGAATAATTGTGGAATCAGGCCATCTGCCAGCTGAGAAATTCTGTCACTTCTACTTTAACTGAGTATTACTTTACTTTGCAAGTTGACCTGTAATGAGATTCTGATGGGGATAGATAGAAGCTTTTCAGCCAGCCTAACTCAATGATGAAAAATGATGGGTATGAAATTACACTTTTTTCGTATCATTCCCCTGCTTCTTCTACTGTAACCCTGTAGCTTAATTTTTTAAGCTATAGATAAGAATTTTATTACAAATACCCTTATTATAAGGATAATAAGAAAAAAATATCACCATCTGAACAGTAAGGCTTGCAGCACTCAATGACATGGGAAGATTCCCCTCCAAGGTTTCCCCTAAATGCATTTTCTGAAAGGGAGTTGTTCCATTACCCAGAGTTTCCCACAAATCCCTCAACACACCCCAAGCCTAACACACCATCACTGCCCAGTGCACAGAGTAAAAGCACACACAGCTTTTCAGGGACTTTTCACAAAAGATCATTTGTTGGTTGCTGATGTTCTTGACGCTCCCAGGATGAGCAATGCCAGCTCAGCCTGACACCATCATGACACTCCCTTTCCTATAGCACAGTTGATTCAAAGGCCAGCTTCAAATTTATTTTCAAGGTGGTTTCAAACTGGGGAAGGACAGATTTCCTTCCTATTACAATATTAAATAATGTAGAGGAGAAACATGATTATCAGCAAGAGGATAAATTCCTTTTCTTCTAAGTCTTACTAAGCTACAGAGGAACCTGGCTTTGAGATGAACTGAGGTGAAAATGTTTGATAGGTAATTTATTTCCACTTCTCTTCTAAAACCCAAAAAAATTATACTACAAATCAGAATATTTAATTTCCATAGGCCTGAAACACATGAATTCTACACTTTTTCTCCTTGTATGAGAAGAGATAGTCCACAGAGCCTAATGTACAGGAGATGAGCCATCAGTTCTCAAAAAGTTCCTGCCACAACTGGGGACTTTTGTAGCATTTACAGGAGTAGTGGCCTGGGCACAGTTTCTCCTGGGCAGTGTTCTCACTACCAGAAGTTGAATAGCATAATGAGTTATATACACCTTTCTCCTGAGAAATTAGATTCTAAAAAGCACAATAGAAGCAAGTGCAAGAAATTGGCATAGCTGGACAGAGGAGACAGGCAAGATACTATGGAAATGAGTTTATTCAGGTACAATTTTCTGTAACTATAAATACAGGCAATAGATCCATGAAGGTGTAAATATTTCCATTAATAATTGTGCAAACAGACCTGCAAGTGGCCTGGGTGCCAATTGGGTCATTATTAGCTTTTTGCTTCTGAGCAAAGAGAGGTCTCCAGAAAGAACAGTGTATGACAAAACTGTGGCCTTTGTAGAAGGGGAAAAGCAAATTTTTTGGAGAAGACCAAGTTTTTTTGTTTATTTTATACACAGATCATACTGGGTCCCTTGGTTACTTTAGGGTAGTTCTCATATTTCATTCTTTGTTCAAAAGGAATGTTTGGGCTGGCTGCCTTTATGTCTGTTCATCCTCAGCTCTGCCAAAAGTTAGTTTTGAGCTGCAAGCAATTGACCACAGAGGAATAGGCTATCAAATAATTGATTTCTCAGAGCTTGTATGGCCTCAAACAGGTTTAGAGAGTGCTGAAGCAAGACAGAGTTAAAGGCTGTCTCTAATTCTGCAGCTCGTCAAGATGAGAGACAGCTTTATGGGCATTTCCAAAGGAATGGCTCTGAAGCAGCCAAACGTGGGGGACTCGGAGCTGAGCCCTGCCAGACAATGCTCACAACAGTCGTTCTCCACCTTTGCTGGACACAGCTTGCAGCACAGCTTTTGTTGTCTGGCCATTTTCTACTTCCTTTCAAAACTGAATAAGCAGCAGGATTTTCCTACAACCTCATTGCTTTAAAAACAGAAGTCTGGGTTTATTTAAACACTAATTCAAAACACATTATCATTATGCCTCCAAGACCAATAACTCCTGTGACCAATTTCCATTGTCTGCAGGAAAACGTGACAGAATGGTTCTAAAAATTTCTCAGTGGAGGGAAAAATGATAGATTTCCTGACCAAGTAACTATTTCAAAAAGTTACGATTTGATTCAGCAAAGACCTTCAAGTTGCTTAGTTCAAAGGTCTGAGGCTTAGATTTCTCAAAAAAAAAAAAATTCATCCTACTAACTAAATGCTGTGTTATGACATTTGCTAGCAACACCATTAGGGGATGCTCTGACAGTTCTGGCACCATGGCTGAAAGGTACCTGAGCTCTTAAGAATTTTTTTGCAATGTTGAACAGTGAAGAATGCTGCAGATTCACCTAAGGAAGCCTTTCTTTGTCTATTGCTCAGGGGCATTTCAGAGTATCTATCTCAGTATCTCTAGGCTCTTTTTCAGCTATTAATTACTTCAGTAAAATGTGAAAAACTCTGCAAAAACTCAAGGCTCCTGTGATAGATAGAAATTTTGTTAATGTATGAATTAACTATACATGTGGTTTTTAAATTCAATTTAAGCCTGAAAATCTAACCTTGGGGGTTTGAAGTAATGGGACATTAACTTCACTGCCTTCTACAAACTACCATGAAACATAAGTAAATGACAAAGATGAATAAAATCAGAACGATAAATGTTTTATAGTTGGTATTTTTAAAAACTAATGTTATTGCCATTGAAAACCTAAGTGAAATGAATTTGGTCATTCCAGCTTAGTCCCTTGTGGACAATAGTCCACATTTCAAAAGCATCACACGTAATTTGGCAAAATTGGCAGCTTTGGCTCAGATGTGGCTTAGGGCTGAGTAAGCATGCAATTCCCCTAGTGAGAGTGCCCCTTTCCTTGAGGGTTAAGGTCAATGGCTAGTCACTGTGGGGTAGGAAGGTTGATATTGTCTGCTTGTATTCATCTCAACTGCAGCCCTGGAATTCCAGCTGCTGGTGATGCACAGCCTCCCAGCACCAGGAAATATATTATACCCTTCCCTTAAATATACATGCACCTTCCCTCTCTCCCATTCTCCCAGATAAAACACATACTTTCCCTTTCCAGGACAGACAGCCCTTCAGTCAGTTTTACAATCCTTGTCTTCTCCCTCCTCCCCTTCCCATCCCACAGTAATATTTCACCTTATACTAGATTTAAAAGATTGCCCATTCTTGACCCAGAATACAGCTGGGCAATATACTAGTTTAATGGCAGGAAAACAGGGGCATCAATGGAAATTATAGAAAATCAAATTGAACAGATGTCAGGAAGCACATCAGGCATTGTAAATGTGAGGGATGCCCATCAGACAAGGTTATGGAGGTGAAAAAACAGAACACGTGAAAAAAGCAGAGCAAGAAAAGAAACCCAGCCCTCCCCTAGCTGCCAGTGACATTCTTTAACTGATGCATTGGGAAGGTTATTCTGTGCCAACCTTCAAAGTGACACTGGAATCTGCTGGCTTGTGTGATTACAAAATATGACAAACAAGTGCTACAGTAACAATGTTACAAAATATAATTTTAAAAAATCCTTAGACTCAGTTAAAGTTAGTGGGGATTTAAATCCAGCCATGAAAGTATTGACCCATCTCTGATTTGTCAGGAATTTTCCAGTGATTTTAACCTACAGAAGGACAGATTTTTTTCCCCCAAAGGTATTCAGACATTTAACACAGTAAATTGTGTCCACTGGGATTTTAAAAGAGCCTAGACACATAATTCTTATTAAAGTTTTGAAATGCCCGCTGTCATCTCATCAGCATTCTTGGCATTTAAATAACTTTACAGAATTGGTTTAAGTTGAAGACTTTTTGCCTTTATTATGGTATCTAAGGAAAACTGTAGTGTCAGATTCAAACACCAGTAGAGCACGTGAGCTCCTTTCCTCCCGATCAGGTAACACCACTCACTGAAGTGATGTAACACTAGCACAAGTTTTGCTTTCTTTCATCTTGCTAAGTCACATTTAACTAGCAAGTAGTAGTAGTTGGCTCAGGCTTTCAAAAAGAACAAATAGACCTTGCTCCATATTTTGAGACAATGAATGTCTCCCTGTCAGTAGTCTTTAAGTCACAAGTATCTTTTTTTCATAAGGTTGACAAATCACAAATAAAAATTCTATTGCGTTGAATTTTCTGTCAATACCTACCTATGCTTTTAAAAGACTATGCAATGCACATGAGAATAATTTGTTCAGTCTCTGTGAAGAACTGTGTTAATACACATATATGACAGAAAAATTATTTAATTTGCTTTAACAATAATATCTTGCCCAAATAGCTTTTAAAATACCTTATATTAATTTATACATTTATTTTAAATAAGTGAAGAAATAATTACTATCTAATTTTCCTACTTTGTGCTATTAAAACTTGATGAAATTGTCTCCCTAAGAGAAGGCCATTAGGGAATGTCATTCCACTCCCAAGCCAAGCCTGTGCCACCCCACACTCAGAGTGCTCAGCTGGAAGGCTGAGGTAGACACAGGTAAGCACTGAGAACTGATGGCCCAGACAATCTGAGAGCAAACAGGGCCAGGGTGAATCTCTGCCTACACAGGTCAGGGATGTCTAAATAGATCAGAAAAATTTATGTTCATTTTAGACTACAAATTTGTTCCTGGAGGTCCTGGCATACATCTGTGTGTTGCTTGCAATGAAGTTCAGGCACAGGAGTTCATAAAGGTCCTGTGGGACCAGGCAGGAATCAAACGATGTTTGAAACCAGCACCACTTATCTATATGCACTTAAAAATATCTAAATTATATTTCTGTGTGAGAAGCTATCACCAGTCAGCATTCAGATACTCTTGTTGAAAAAGCTTTTAGTTTCTCCACATACTGAGCAGCACTGTGTCTGTGCTACTCATTCTCACTGCATGCAGTCAAGTGCCCTTGACTGTGACTTGGCCAGTCTAAGCTGACAACAGTTCCACAAAATATGCACTTCACTAGTTTTGGGTATTTCAGAGTAATGAGAAACAGAAAATTAAAGGAAAAGACAAAATAGCACAAGAAAATTTGGCCAGAAAGTTCCAAATGCACCAGTTTCAAAATTTCTTTAAAGCCAAAATGCTTTGAAATTACTAACAGAAGTTTCCCTTAATTGAAGTAATGTGCAACTCAGATCTCAGTAGGAAGTTATGGTATAGAGAGATTATTAAGGTTTAAGTGCACTAAATTATCCCAGAGCATTTCCCTTTCCACCAGTCAAATCTACCTCCTTGCTAGAGATGAGACTTGCCAAAATTGTGATGACAAATGACATCTCTGAGATCAACATGAGGAAGTGTTCTCAAGAACAGAACTTTGTCCCCACCAAGTTCAAAAATCTGCAAAAAGATCTGTTTACTATGCAAAGGTTGAAGGTTGCTTTCCACCTTGCTCGTCATTTTGCTCATTACTTCCAGTTCTTAATTGTTTGGACCAAGTCAGGCCAGCTCATCTTTAATTGGAATAAAGAGTTAATCTTTTATACAAAGGACCCAGCTGAGTCTTTGTATGTGTAAAGGGCTTTTGGCAGTTTAGAGTGTGTGTGGTGTTAGCAGGATTTAGCTCATTAGCAAACCACAAAGGCTCTGCTGACACTGTACTCTGGGTAAAATACATGAGGCCAACCTACACCCTGTGGACATGTACAGCATAACTACATAATAAACAGGCATTTATTAATAATTTTATCTGTCACACATATAGAAGGAGAGGGTGAGAAGTCAAAAGCTGTCATATGTTACAACTAGAGAGGCATAATTAAAATGATAAGTGTCATGTGATTATAACCCTTGAAGAATTAATCTAGCATGAAACAACAATGGTATAAATACAACAGCATATGTTCCAAAAATTAATTTCACATAAGAGGTAGGTGATGTAAGCATTTAGACCCAATTATGTATGGTCATACAATAGCAGCTGATGCATGGAAAATCCCTTCTATAGTATATACTAGAACAATCCCATTATAAATGAATGAATGGAAAGACTCCTGTAGAGTCCTTGCACTAGTGTGTACTTACAGACAATTCAGAATTTATGTATATTATGTAGCTTTAACTTTTCCACTAATTTGTTTGCAAGGTTTAATTTTCAAACTAGATATTTCTTCCCCAGTATTGCAGACCTTTTGCTGTTATGCAGAAGGAGGATTTGTGGTGACAGCAGTTAAAACCTACACATCACTTTAGCCTCAATTTTAAACTTAAGTAAACTAATTTCCTAATTTCTACTTTACACAAATTAGACTTCATTCCTAATAATGTTCTAACCACTTCTCCCTCTGCAGCTGAATCAAACAGAATACTGCAAACTGCAGAAGTCAGAATTGAAGAGACTAATAACCAATGAATGTTGTAGGATAAATCATGAATATGTTGGCTGTACTTATATTTGTACTTATATACTTATACATAATGTTATGATTAGGATTTTTCCTCATAGTGAAAGTTGAACGGTTTATACATAAATCAAGCATGTTTGTGTTTCAAATTACACTGGCTGTGTGCACAAGGGCTTTGCTGTTTCTCTGTTGACCTCAGCTCTGCTTGCGTGCAATGCAATGTCGCATCCCAAGTTTCAGCTTGAGAGCACAATGTGCATCCAAAGTTTTAAACCTGGAAGCACTAATAAGAATTCAGATGCACACAGATTACCTCCTGACAATGACAGAAATAAACTTATTCTAGAGAGAAACTGACTTTATCGATCAAGATTTGGCCCTGAAATCACTTTGGATGCTTGTAAGGTCAATCACAATGACCTACCATATGTTTCAATAGCCTTCTGTTCTCTTTCAAATTACACAACTTTTAGTTATGAAGCTGTGAACATTTCTACTACTACCACTGACTAATGACACTTCATATGTTTCTGCTTAGAAAAGCTAGAAGCAAATTACATTCACTATCTCTCTAGAGTCATAGATTAAAGAAGAGAAGAAACAATGGAAGTATTATAGCACCATGACAAGTAAACAATGTTATCTGCTCCCTGGAATTAATGTTGAACTGTACAGCCACAGTATTCTGGGTGCCATGCTAGGCAAAAAAAAAAAAAAAAAAAATCAGAGGTAGGAACAGACAAGGAATTATCCATTCAGCTGATCACATAAAAGTGTATCTGACAAATAAAGAAAAAGACAACACTTAATGAACAAAGTCTTCAGTAAAGAGGAAAAATTTACAACTTGTCTCCAAGAATTCATTTGCAATGTATGCTAGTAGTTGTTTTCACTTGGGTACATATTTTGTTCTTTCAGTGTGCTGAAGAATGAATACATACTGCCCATTAAGCTGATTATTAACACAGCTCTTAGGGACTAAAAACACATCTGGACTTTAAATAGAAGCAGCAAGAGATGGCCAAGATTAACAGCAAAGTGTATTTTTTAGTAGACAAACTCAATGACAGAACTGCAAGTTCTTTTTGGGAGAGTAAATAAAGTGTTAAATCTCTAGGGAAAGCAACATTTTGTTGGCATCAGTGAATTTCCAGGTGGAAGCTGCAGCCAGAACCCAGGTGTCCTTTCATCTGTTACCTAAGTAGACCTAACCCTAAAAGTTTCATAATGAGGAAGTAATAGACTTTCACTCAGGGGGGTGCACTAAACCACAGGGGAGTGACTTTACTTTAGGGACTGCTGGATTGAGAGTGAAATGAGCAAGATGAAATAAACCACAAAAGAACCACAGCTTTAAAAAAAAACAAACAATCCAACAAAGTCCACCAAAAATCCCCCATGATACATTTCCTATCAGTCAGAAGAGGAAAAATAAAAACATATTGGGGGGAAATAAAAGCACTTGAAAGAAAAACAAAGTCAGAGAAGGCCAGCCACTTAATGTTTACCTGGAACAGGAAATGAAAGCTTATGTTTAAAGTTAATGCATTTATCCAGATTTTGAAATTTCACTTGACATTTAATTCCAGCCATTTGTAAACTATTGATTAAATTAAGTTCTAAAAACATTGACAAAGGCAAATGACACAATACTACTTTAAGAGACTACTAGTCACAAAACCAGCCTGGCTTCCTGAAGGCCACTATTAACACCACCTTTTCTTGGGAGATTACCCTAAAAATGACACTTGTCTCCAACATAAAAGCGTTTCAACACGCTGCTTCTGGCAAACTGCAAGCTGTGCTGAGGCAAAAAGCCACACACAGGGTCTGTACCTCAAGACAAGCTGCTCACAAGGACAGATCTTTAAGATATCATCTCTGTGCTGTACAAGTGAGGCAGCCCCCACCACACACCCACCAGGCTGCTGAGTTCTGCAACTGCATAAAGCACCAGATGAACCAGGGAATTGGTCCAAATACACCAACTGGACTGGTCCTGTGGGGACCCATTCTGCCAAGAAGAGATAACTGGGCTTGGCTTATATCCTTTTACTCCTGGACATGCCTTTAAAGAGAAAACCTCTACAAGACAGACACGGGTCCTATTCCTGTGTAGAGAGAAGTTCATGGAAGTCTCTGTGAATGGGATGAGAAAATTCCCCTCAGCCAAGGATGCATTTTAGCTTTTCAATTTTCAGCTAATTTTTTTCAACAGATAGAAAATAGCTCATTTCCAAAGGGTAAAGGGAGTTTTTCCTACCCTGCCCTGCTCAGGATTTGATGCTTGTGATGGTGCACTGAGGGCTGTGTGTGAATGGTGAGTACAGCTGACCTGGCAATGGGTGTGATCATTTAAGTGCTTCAGCCCCACAGTTAAGGAGACACTGCACATAGGTATTCCTGAATGAAATCTTATCTTTATCAAACAAGGCCACACATTTGGGCCTGGAACTAGTAACAGCTGTACCTAAGCGTGTGTTATTAAGAAAGGAAATAACGAATTGGGAAGTATTTGAAGTTTGACCTTTCACCCCCAGCACTATGATTCAAGCTAACCCTGAAGACCTGACTATGATCTATCAATGATTTCTGGTTTAGATCCCCAATAGTTAATTTGTTTCACGCTGGGAGAAGTGGCTTGATATGGTTTAAAAACTGGACTATTAGTAACGGCACATTACCTATTTGTGCAAAATCATGCACACGAGCTTGCTTTAAGCACTGAATAAAACAGCAATGCGTACAAGACTGTGGAAACACTAAACAGAAAAAAAGATGTGAATTTTGAGAATATGAGTTAAATTTTTTTTTCAGTAGAAAAGTATTCGGTGACTTAGCAACAAAGTATTACTAGACTTCATGCCATTAAAATTAAAGTAATAGCAAATGAATTTACAAGTAGTGGACACTTCAAAGGCCACTTTATTACATCTTTCAAAAATATTGCTCCATTAGAGATTGATTTTATCAGTTATAAGGGTGACATTACTCAGTATTAATGAAATATAGCAGAACACTTGAGGATGTACATATTTAATTTTAAATGAAATAATTTTTTATGTTTTCATGGATAATAAAGAACATTCCTTCTGAGTGGGGAAAATGCTAAGGAACCAGAGGTTATGGGAGAATCATTTAGTGATGTTGTAAAATCCTGGCAGCACCAAAGTGGTAATAAGTATTACATGTTCCCTTCTTAATAATTGTAGAAAGACTACACACAAGAGCTTTATTCATGCAGTTCATTTGATCTCTACTTAAACTGAACAGATTCTTTTCCTTGCTTCTCCTCAAATTTTGATGTTAACCAAATACTCAAATTTTTCTTTACCTACATCATATAAACTTCAAAAATTATCTAAATAAGTAGCCAAGATGAAGGGATAATGTTTTCTCAGCAGCTTTCACCCTCTTAACTCTTGTTTAAGAATAATTCTGAGACAAAAAGGAAAGGTTATTACACTTGGACAACCTTAATTCTTCAGGGAAAGATGCAGAGTTTAATAACAGCAGTCAACCATCTGCTGCTCCCAAGGTTTGCATGCAGATGGAGCAGCCTTGCAATTGTGTCAGCTCAGAGACAGCAGATCTCCCTTCCAGGACTGTGAACAAGCCCTGCCAGGACATAATCCTAGGCTCAGGGAGCACTGGGACTCTGGGTGCCACTGCTGAGAACCCCTAATCTTCCCTTCACTAATATGGCAGCATCAAGGCTGTAATCTCACATTCTAAAGGACAGAATAAGTTGGATTCTAATTTTAATTCTAGAAGTTTAATGAAAAGTTAACAGATTAAAGGCTCTTATTAGCTTCTTAAGTGTAGCAAGTAACTGTCCACATGGCACAGAGCATGATGGTTGGGAATGGGATGTTGTAGGAGACACATGGACCAGTTTTTCTGCAATTTTACTGGTTGCTACAAGAAAAGGAGGAGGCAGGCTGGAAGCCCAGACACAGATCTTGGCCAAGGGTTCAGGAATTGACAGGTTTACACTGCAAAGAGACATGGATACATTGGAGATAGTCCAACAAAGGGTCAGAAAGGTAATTGAAGGATAGAGGGGCCAGGACCTCTTCTCTAAGGAAAGGCTGAGAGATCTGGGGCTGTTTAACCTAGAGAAGAGGAGGGCTGGGGGATCTTATCCATGGATATAAATACCAGAAGGGACTGTGCAAGCAGGACTGAGCCAGGCTCCTTCCAATAGCATCCAGTGACAGGACACGAGGCAATGGACACAATCAGAAACACAGGAGGCTCTGTATGAACATCAGAAAATACTTTTATACTGTGAGGGTGACCAAACACTGCTCAGGGGGATTGTGGGTTCTCCATTCAGGGAGATATTACAAAGTCACCTGGACAATGTCCTGGAAAGCTGGCTCTAGATGGCCTTGCCTGAGCAGGGTGATTGGACAGGAACATCTCCACAGGTTTCAACCCGAACCATTCTATGATTCTAAGATTAATAAAGCTTGCTTAAAATTTGACATAAATTTATATTCATTGGGAATTCAGTACTCAGTCCTACTCACTAGATGACCATTTCAGGAAGTGCTTTACCCAAGGAGGCATTGCATGTTTACTCATACAGAGCTTTTTGATACCAATATTTCCAGCAAAGAAATCTCTGTAGACCATGAGTAGAAAGAGGTGGAAATGTTTTTTTCCTGAAAGTTCTCTGCTGGAGTCAGTATGTATTTCTGAGAACATTAAGCTGAAGGTCACAGTGCTGGTCTATTTCCCTTTCCCACAGGTTTCCCACAGAAATACTGGAAACATTTTTTTTCTTCAGGTTTACACAAAGTGTGAACTCTGTCAGAGCATCAGCTAAAATGACCAATGCAGTGTGAGAAACTGGAGCCAAGTCTATCCTTTTTCTTATGGAGCTGCCACAGCAGCTGTTTTTGTCATCAGTAGCAACACTACTGAGATACTAAGGGAGCAATAAGAAATTTTCTGGGTTTTTTTACACCTTTGCATCAGTATAAATGACCCTGTGTACTGCATCATTAATAGGCAAATAAACTCAGGAGTGTCAAACTTCCAGGGACAACTTATAGGAAAGAAGAATAAAAAAGCTATTCCCATCCTTTGATTTTTTTACTAGCTAACATCAAATGAAGATTACCATAACAATGCAGAATTTGAATGTGAACTGACCAAGGTAACAATAAGAACCTGTGATATTTGAACTTGTGTTTTTCTAAGGTTTGCTCTAAGCCACAGTGGCATTCTATAAAGAGGATTTGGAACATCCTACTGCATTTTCACTTGCTGCTTGAAATAAAAAGACATAAGTGAATGTCCCTTTTAAAAGTGTGGATGCCAACACAAAATCTCACACTGCAACAGATTAAAAACCAGTGTTTTTACTGCTGTACACAACACTAAACAGATTTATTTTTCAATAGTGTGACAGAAATTGTGATCCTGCACTGAAGCAGCATCCTCCTGCAGATTTGGGAAAGGAGTAAATAAAATCTCTATTAATTTTGTGCTGTTGGCCTATGAACTGCAGATGATCACCATTGCCTTCTGCAAGCCAGAGAGATTTGAAGTTCATCTGCCATTCTGAGATAGTTTAAGTCAATATTATCATTGAATGAGACCCATTGATCAACCAAGTGAAGCAGTCAAAAAATGGATTCCAGCACGAGGAAAAATTTGCTTGGGAATCTGCAAGCCTGCCTTGACTTGGCAAAACTGAATTTTCTATTCATTGACTGAGTTATAACTGCAGCCTGCACAGCCAAATGCAGACAACTGCAGCCTAGATTTAGAAGCATGCTGCAGTTTAAATAGCTTTCTGACCAAGATTTCACTTAGTGAGGTCAGTAGTTGAAGCTTGACCTGGCTTGAGTGGACTGAGCCAATAATAAGGTTTGATATAGTTATGTGGTCAGACAAAACACTAATTAATTACAACCCTGCCAGAAGCTTGACTTTCTAATGAGAGGTTGGTTGTAGCATTACTGTTTCCCTAATCTCTCTTGCTTTTTGGTCTATCACACTTTAATAGAGAAGAAAAATAGATTAGAAGTAAGGAGGGGAAAGCGAATGAAGCAAAGGATGGAACTGAATCCCAGCTGCTCCAGAGAGCTCACAGTGGTAGAAATACCTTCTGAGACAAGAGCTGCTCTTTGTACTCACTGCCCAGATCTGCCTCACAGACAACACTGTAAAGCTTTTTATAATACCTTTATGGTACACAGATGGCTTATTCCTTGAAGCAGCAGGGAAAAAGGCCTATAATAAATCATCACACAGGGCTCCTTTAAGGTATGTGATAAGTATGGTTGAGCTAGGACTGAATTCCGGATAATAGGAGTGAGCCAGGAAACAAAAATAATGGTTACGTATCTCAAATTAACATATCCCTTTCTGTAACCAAGAGTGCACTATGATAATTCATTAGAAACACGGATATTTCTTTTAATTTCTTTCCTGCTGCACCTATGAAGGCGACTACTATTTACCAAGGGCTATCCTCAAGTGAAGCTATTTATTCATGTCCCACTAAAAAATATTGTAAGCCATTTATTACTAGTTAACCAAATTTTGTAACTTTCATAAACTTCCAGTAATTTTATCCCCACCTAAAATAAGTGTTCTATTTTTAGCTTTCATTTGACTTGGCTGAACAGCACAGGGAGATTTCAAGCATTATCAATAGTGTAGGTCCCTAGCTGTAACAAATAACACCAAGAAAGCTATTTTTATATGACAGGCACTGGACTAGAGGTGTTTTTTCCATTTGGTACAAGTTCTATATTTCCTTCATTACCACAGCATCTAGGCAGCTTTTATTAAAACATGAACTAACAATACTAACTTGCTGCATGCAGTTGGCTCCTCTGAGCATCTCCCAGGAGAAAATTGTGTATTCAACATGTGCATGCAACATGAGTTTTGCTTTGTTCATTGTTGACTGTCTTTACCAAGATGGTAACAATAATCTATCAGCCTGCAATCTTAAATATTCATAATCAAGAGTTTTACCACAATTGCATCCCATTATAATCCTAGCTTTAGAAACAGAAAGAAAACTCAATCACATTTTCTAATCATGCCCACTGTTTAAAGAAATTCCCCCAAAATTGAACCTGCTCCTCAGAGTCAGCTGACACGTCCTAGACTCATCTTCAGATGTTTCTTATACTGCAATAATTGCAGCAACAATCTCCTCAGAGAGGAGAGCCCATTATTCACATTTACAGGCTATTTAAACATTGTCAGCATTAGATAAATGACAGCATGTGCTCGCTGCTGTGCACGAGCCCCAATCCTGTGTCGGGGCCCAAGTCTCACTCTCTGACTCTGCTTCAAGTCAAAGCACTGACTTAATCCAGAAAAATATTTAAAACATACATTTCAATTTTGGGCACTTTATTCAAATCTGAAGGCAACTAGTGACAGAAACACCCTAGAAGATTGATATGGTTTGAAGCATGTTATGTATGGCTTTGCTCTTCAACTTGCAAGTAATTTGTAAAGCGGGTCTGTCCTGACTATGAAACATTGTATCAGTGTGATTGGAATCAATAGTTCCTGCACTGTCATTTGTCACATATTTACAAGCCTGAAAAATAGTTCATTTTGTCCTGATCCTATAACTCAAAAGATTGAATCAGAACCCTGGAGGGATCTGGAGTAGGACACATTCATTACTGGTCACTAGTCTTTGGTGACGCTGCGATCAGCACCGCACCAGAGAGGGAACACAAAACTGCAACAGGGACACGCCTGTATGTGTTATCTGTTCTAATACACCAAAAGCCAGTTATGAGGTTGTATATCCATTGTTCTATTGAAGTGAACTTAAAAAACAAACTTATTTGCACTGTACATTGCTTTTTAACTTTTAATTGCTGCTTTTAGAAGAGCTTTCAGAGTTTTTGCCTCAGCTTTTTACCGTATTCCAGCTCCTGCAATAGTTTTAGAAACAAGCCTGAGCCATGACATAGTCAAACTCATTCACAATTTCCCTTTAAGCTTCCTTTCCACTCTTAAAATCAGTTTTTATGGAAGAATTTTTGTTTGAAAGTTTCTCACCCCTCACTGTACATCTCTCCTAAAGTTTTCAAAAGCTTGGCCCAGCAGCTGAAGTCTCCCTTCAAGCTCACAGGCTAAAAAAATAAATTATAGACCTTAAGACAGCGTGGTGCAAGTTAGCAGTTCACTGCCATGAGGTAACACTCTTTGCCACAGGAACAACCTCAGAGTCACTGTCAGCGGTCATCTCCATGTTCCGAGAACTGCCAGGATCTCTGTGCCATAGCTCTGAATAGGAGGCAGAGATATTCTCTACCCACCTTATGCTAAAAAGTGAACCCTGATACCTTTTGGGATACCTCATCCACCTCCTCCTGCTCAGCCTGGATGCCACCCTCTGCCCTGTTCTAGCCCACAGAACAGGAGGGATCACTAAGAGGTGCTCCTTGCAGATGGGGAAGCTTGTCATATTTATACAGCTAAACCAGCCTCCAGGGAGCACAATTCTGTTTCCCCAGTCCTCTCTCACTCTTATATTTGGCAAATTATTACTTATTTGGGAAGAAAAGTCCTTAACACAGTCAAAACTTTGAATATCAAAGTTACCGAAGTGTGAAAGGCAATACTGAGAGCCTGTGCTCAATCATTGGATACACATATGGTCTGCAAACACACATGTGGCGTAGGGTGATAACACTTCACTGCTATGTAGTTTTCTGGTAAACTACATTTTCTGATTAAATGCTAATTTTAACACATTCCATCAGATCTAGTAACTTAAGTGTAATGTAGTAAGACAGGGTATCACCTGTACCTAGAAAAAAAAATGCAGAGTACTAGCTCTAAAAAGAGAGTCCAACTCATTGTATCAACGAAGAATTCAGTCACCATTTCAGCAAAAACTTCTCTTGAAGCTATATCTCTGCAAATAAACAAAACCATCAGAGTAATTTTTCAGAGTATGCACCATAAGACTATGTAGGAATCTCAGTTACAGTAATTCTGCTTCCCAGTTAATAATCACAAAGACATGAGAAGAGGAATATCTGGAGAGGCTGGATTAATAGAACCTAAAATACAATTCCAGTAGAAAGAGGAAATATTTACCAAAAATACAGTTTCAGAAAAGCATTGATTCACTTCTGACCCATATGAGACTATCTTCAAAAGTGAAGGAACCATTCCAATGGTGTCTCAGGAGAAAAACCCCTCTAATCAGAGCTGTGAGCCAGGATTGCCTGGGCAGATTTTGCTGTGGCCCTGTCAAGTTAGGTTATACCAGAAGGGAGAGAGCCCTATATTTCTCCAGCTCTAACTGTCAAAAATACATTGATAACAGCAGCACTTAACATTGCCTCAAAAAGTTTTGAGAGTTCAGTGATAACAATCACTTCGGATTTCACCTTTTATTTGTTGTAATCAAAGGGTGCATAAGGTGGCATAACATATTTTTACAGTGTTCTATAGCCCTGTAGTAGTGTTTTGAGTACAAAAAGAGATAGCAGAAGTTTCCACATGAAAGCTACAAGAGGACAACACCTTTGATGGCTCACATAAATTTGATTCACTTTGCATTTTCACAGATACAAAAAGACTCTTCAGGGATGTTGGGAGCACTAAGTAAAAACAAAGAAGTCAGAATAGACACACTTATGACTAAGAAAAGAACAGAAAGGAGCCAATGCAATCCCAGGTCCCTTACCAAGTAAGGCAGACTATCCAGACTTGAAATGAAGTAGAGAAAGAAATCATCATGAAAACCAGGTTTGCCATTTTACTCCATTTTCCCTCTCATAAGGATAGAGGAAGGTAGCAACAACCTCTCCTCTTCCCTCAGCATTTCACCTTGCCTTGGTGGTCATTCTTTCACCAAAATAGCATTCAACAACCCAGAATTTACTGCATCCCCAGCCCTGACATGGGGCTTCCCCCTTTCCCTCTTAGCAAGATTTCCCAATGAGTGCC
Organism: Setophaga petechia; assembly: GCA_024362935.1. Taxonomy (NCBI): domain Eukaryota; kingdom Metazoa; phylum Chordata; class Aves; order Passeriformes; family Parulidae; genus Setophaga; species Setophaga petechia. The sequence continues at coordinate 12,642,438 of JANCRA010000016.1, forward strand.
AGCCAGCACTACCCTGGCACCAAATCCTTCTCAATCCTTCACCATACTTGCCAGCTCCCTACTTGCAGCTGCCTCTCTTACCTTTACAGTCTTTTAACTCCAGGCTTGGTGAGGAGTAGATTAAATTTTTTCTTGCCACATATCTTCTGTTTCTCTCCTCTCCTTTATTTCAACTCTTTTATGTCCAAGCACAAGAAGGGCTTACCCTTCTTCCTCCCTCAAAACTTCCAAAACCTTTTTCTTTCAGCCCTTGTATTTTTTGTTGGGTTTCAAACACAGTCCTCTTAGCATCCCCCCCACCCTTGAGGCCATCTGTATGGGTCACCCTTCTCCTTTTGTTTTTCTCCCAGGAAAAGACAAGGCGGCTTTTACCAAATATTAATTGTAAGTCTTCTCAAGTACTAAGACACTTTTAGCTCAAGAGGTAAAATTATGAGTTTCAAACATAGAAATCTTTGTATTGCTGCTAATTCTGTAAAACTTCTGCCATAGTTTTATATTTTACAACCATTTCCTCAAAACCCCATATGTCCACAACAAAGACCCTTTTTTTTGCAGCTGAAGTAATAACAGAGTGCCTGCTAAGGACTATTTGTTATGTATAAACCAAATGACCCAGGTTTGCCTTTCAAGTCTGACTTGTGCAGTCTTAGTCAAACAGGTAACAACCTGCAGGCCACAAAGTGCTTCTCAATACCATACAGCCAGTCCTAGACATGTACCAAAAAAATTCAGAGCCTAATAGGTCACAGAAAAAACAGTAAATTAGAGATTTCTAAAGAGCTGGGAGTTTGTCAAAGTTAACTTTATCCTTGTAAGGACGTTCAGAGCAAAAAACCAACCCTAAACTTCCTCTACCTGTTTCCAGAGGCAGAGTTTCACTGTTTCCAAGGTCTTCCTCACCCCTTCAAACCACATTTATGCATATACTTTTTGTATCCCTTCTCATTTGTCAAAAACATTAATAGGATTTAGAGCCTGTAAGCTTTTCTTAATCATTACTCGTGTTAATCTGCACACTTCCTAATTCTTCATCTGTTAGCCTTAAACATCTGATGCAGTCTAAGTAAATCTCCACCATCTTCATTTGTAAAACCAGATGAAAAACAGTTAATAACTCTGCTGTTTAATATCTTATCCCTTAATCTGTGCTATAGCATCAACCCCTAAGAAGATCAGGTTTTTTAATATTTGTCTCCTGACTTTACAGCAAACAAGAACTCTAGCAACAGGTGAAATGCCTTGCTTTAATTACACTCCATTGCTTCTGAATTCCTGAGCCTTTACTTTTCGTAAGAAACATCCAAGAATACAAAATGAAGAAACCAAAGCAGGAAAAGGGTACTGCAGCCCAGGGATGTGGCAACACAGTCCTGTTCCCTATATTTCCCCGACATTCTCTGTAGTCTTAAATATTTTCTGTCATCAATTGCCTCACTCTTTTTCATCATGGAGCTGCACACTCCTTCAGTCCAGGAGGATTCAATTATATGAACCAAATCAGGGGTGAGCACCCACAGCACCCAACAGATCTCTTACCTGTGTCTCAGCCGCTCTCCTCAGACAGCCCAGCAGGCTCCACACACCACTCTGCCTTTCAAGTGTCCTTATGCAGTCTGCCATGGAAAGGCATATGATGCCTTTTATCCATCCTCCTTTGTCAGCACAGCTCCTTGAAGTCTTTCTTTTTCTGTCCCAGATTCATTATGGCCACTAAACTCATAAGCTACAGAGAGAGAGCTCTGCCTGGGGAATGGAAGAGACAAGAGGCTGCTGCTCACTTCAGTCATGATGGCCTTGGAGTCAGAGGAAGAGCCTCAGCCGTGGTGCAGCCCCATGGCCGAGCACAAACAGCCAGGAAAAACTGGGCTTGTGCTGCTCTCCTCAGCAAAACCTTTGTCTTCTCCGTGCCAGGGGACAGCAGCCACCCCTCAGTCTGGGATCCATCGAGGCCAGCCCCACACAGCTGCAGCAGCCTGGTCATGTGAGGTGTCATGTGCACACGTTTATCAAATTTCAAGGTAACAAGCACAGGCTGGACTAATTGGGTCCACCTGAATCCAATTGGGTCCACCTGAATCCAATTGGGTTCACCTGAATCCAATTGGGTCCACCTGAATCCAATTGGTCCTTCAATTTAAACACCATCACCAGTGGCCAATTAAGAAGCCATCCTTTGGTAAACAAATCTCCATAACACATTCCACCTGTTCACAACAACAGGTGCAGCAAGTGAAGATAAGAATTGTTTATCAATTCTTATTGACTGTTGGTAAGGGTGATGGGTTTCTTAATAAGTATAGTATAATAAAGTGATTGATCAGCCTTCTGAGACTCATGGAGTCAATGCTAATTAATACTTGGCTGGGGGCCTGCAGTGACACACAAGCTCTAAGCAAGTAGGAAAGAATATTAGCATTAGTCTGAAAGTGTCAAACAACATGAAGATTCTTGATATGAGAAGTAGTGTAATAGAGATATACATATCCTCACAGAAAAATGTCATCAATTCCTGACAGAGGAAAGGAAATATTAATACCATTAGTAAAAAAAAATAGCTTCTCAGAGTTATTACAGATGTAGAAATGACCTAGTAATTTTTTTCCCAATTGAAGTGTTTTCAGTCTGATCTCATATTTTGGACAGAAGATGCTTGCAATGGGGATAAAACCTAGCAATAATGTCCCATGGCACTGATGTATCTGCATAAAACCTCATATTATGGAGAAGTAGAGCATTCAATGCATCAAATCACAAACAGTTGACCAGTCTAAACTGGCAATCATACAGCCAAACAGGCAGAAATTCAACACTCCCAAGCAAGCTAACATGAGTAAGATGTATTACTTATATCAGTGCTTTCTCTCAGTGTGAACTATTTTCTTTTACTGGCTTTAGCCATGATTTCCTGTATTTCACAACTGTGGAAGATTTTATAGAGTATTTAATGAAACCAGAAGCAGTGGAACTGCTGTCCCATGCCCACACTTATTCTGGGTGGGGAGGGAGGTTTTGATGAACCTGGAATAATGGGAGGAGGCTGTGACCACTCCTTCACAGCAGTCCTTCCTGACTTTATATTCTGGTCACAAGCAGCCCCTCAAGGGTGCCAGCAAGGGATATTTTGCTTGCACTTACTGAACCTCCATTATTTTCTTGTGACCACAGTGATAAAGCTGTGATCACTGTCATCATGGTGTAATTACAAATGACATGATACTTGCTATGGGATGCCTAGTATTTGCAGAAGTAAAAAAAGGGTTTTTCTTGAGATGACCAGATAGGCTAAAACCAGTCAGGTGTTTGTTTTTTCTTTCCTTGCAACTTCAATAAAAACAGACCCAATGGGATTCAAGCCCTAAATTTTGTGATGTGTCCCAACTGAATGAGTAAAGGTCATTTTCAGTAACAAAGGTCAATGTGATAGCGTGGCCGGCCTATCATCACCTGGGTCGGTAAGGGACGGTGGTGAAGGACCATGGCCACAGTGCAAATGTGAGTGTAAACCTTGAGGTTTGGGAAAATGGCTGGGAAGTTTCAAGACTGTGTCCATCCATGGTCAGAAAATGCCATAAGCTGCTAAATTCAGCCAGCCTACAGAGGAGTGGTACTTGCTGAGATATGAGGAGCATCTTTTACATATCTGACTTCCAGACAGAGCCAAGGGTCATGGCAAAGCCTCACACTACATGTTGCACCTAACAAATTCCCAGTCAGAGTTTCCCAATTATGGATTTAGATAGAAAATTTAATAAGTCAGTGGAGGGAGAGGCCATTCTCTCTCAGGTTTTGGTAGCAGGATGGGAGGTGACTGGATGTATGAATGTCAGCACTCAGAAAGCAATTTCTTTTCATATGCACTAAACCAGATAGGAAAATGCTCTAGGGGACTAAGCAAGCAGGAATGTACTCCTCACATTGAGTGATGAGGAGTCTACAACACCTTGGCAAGCAAAACAGGTATACCACCTCCTGATCATCACTCAGTCTCATAAACAAACTGCCTCAGACAGGCAAGAGACTCAAGCCACAGCACAATGGTCGCTAACAGAGAAAGGGAAAGAAGAGCTTATCACAGTGAGGGCACAGCAAAGAACTTCACAGCTTGTGGTTGAAACCAGTGTGTATATAGCCCCACCCAGCTTCTATTCAGCTATTTGTGAAACAGAGACTTTCTTAGCTTAAACAGTGATTTCTCAGAAAGTTTTTGATAGGGTAAACTCTCCAAAAGAAGTAAACAGAAAAGAGAAGATATGAAGAAGCAAGGATTCATGCCAAGATCTATTAAAGGAGCTGAATAAAAGCTGGACAAAATTCTGTCAACTAAAACAATAATTCCTACCCTTCATTACTCCTGAATTATCTAAGCATTTCTACATTGTAACTTGAAGTAGGAAAAAGGAACTCCCAGTGCTCTAAAGGTTTATTAACTGCCAGTCCTCAGGAGTAAGTTGTGACGGAGCCAGCATTCACATCAAGGCTTGCTTAGCTCCCAGGAAATGGCTTCTTCTCAAGATTGTGTTTCTAGTGCCAGTGAAGGAAGCAAATCTGATACTTATCTTCCTGTCTCCCTCTGCTTTGCAGCCTTTTTGGGAGTTTGCATTTCTCATGTAATCATATCAGTTGCACAGTACCTTGCATTTTGTACAGCAGGGAGTGATTCAAACTTTTCACAGTGCTGGCCATCTGTTAGTGAAACTGCCTCTCTGAGTCAGAACCCCTGACCATGGGATGTTTGCTGCTGCTGAGATGCTCTTCTCCTCACGACTAGATCATGAGGAAGGTGAGAGAGATCCCTTGAGTTGTACAGTCAGTAATGTGAAAGAAACCTTAGATGCAGGAGTTCATGGATTAGTTTTTATGTACAGCTCATACATCTGCAATACCAGGGTGTTTAATAATAATAACATGTTATTATGTTTCTCCTGAGTAAATAACATAGGAAAGAGATGAGGTATACCTTCCCCTCCATGAGGTGTATCTTCCACCTACAGTCCATTTAACATTTTCCAAACACATTCAAAGGGTCCTGGTAGTCCTGTTTATACATGGTTCCCCACTTTAATATTTGTCACTTGACTATTCACAGTGGGGATTTTGATACAAATAGCGATGCTAAACAACACATGTGTTTTAAATAGAGATGTGCTCCCAACAGAGTTGCAGCTAGGAAACTGCAGAGAACATGTTAACTGAATTTTTATAAGCACATAGCTCAACAAAAGCACAAGGTCAGTTATCTACTGTTTCTGAATGTCCTCAGTCTCCAAGTTAGCCACTTACTGTTCAGATCACAAATGCAGTGGCAGCATCTGTATGCACCAGAGCTCGCTCTCTCCTCGTGGATCAGACTTCAGCACACTGTTTCTCAGCCAACTATGTTTTTTCACATGAAAGCAGACTAAACATTCTAATAAAAATATTCTTCCTGCCAAATATATGAGAAGCATTTAAAGAATTTATAATAATTATAGCAAATGAATTGGAAATAAAATAATTTTTGTAAAAATAAAAATGCTAAAACCCCTTAAAGCCAATTGCTTCCGTTTAGAACAAAAGAGCAATCTTCACTATGCAGAAAAGTGTCAAAATACTCTAAATCTCTTGAATAAAATCTGCTTCCTCATTTTGACCAAAAATATACCATTTCCAAACCAGTGTAACTTTTTCATCCCAATCACTGTTTGGTGTCTCCAATCTGCACTGATATAATGCTTCAGTGTACAGCTCAGGCCTGGGCCTCACCTAATAGGAACTGCCAAATATGCCAAATAGTGGCAATTACCTGATGGCTTTGTGATGTGGACCATTGCCCATTAGGGACTCATCTTTGACAACTAAACTGATTTAATTTAGAACCTAAGGATGGATTATACAGAGCTTCAAACACAAAGGTCTCTGCTGTTAACACAGTTTGCTCACATAAACATAAATAAAGGCTTAAAATTATATTTTCTTATGGTTGATATACAGGATGCAAAATATCTTGAATATCATGTCTATTGGCTTAAACTTGCAAAAATCCCCAAATTATATTTAATGTTAACATTTTTATATTTAATATTTAATGGAAAAAATATTAATTGCGTAAGATATTTATTACCTGCCCTCTTTATTCAATGTGTTATTTAGCTAAAGAAATATTATCTCCTCACTTGCAGAATCCCTGAACATCCCAACACAGCCATGGACTGCTAGGATGATGTTCCTCACAGAATGCACCCTGGGTTTTCTAGTTGTCGCATATGTTTAATTTAATTACAATTAATGAGTTACAATTTACCCTAAGGGAAAACTAGCTTTTGTTGACAAAGAGGTGTTTAGTAAATGGCATTCAAATTCTTGACCTAGACCTCAAATTAACAGGCTGTCCATTAAGAATGCATGAGTAGCTTTAAAGACTGCATTTATCTGTCATAGTCCTTTAAGTCCTGTGTGATGTCTTAAAAAAAGACAATTGTGCAGTACTACTAAAAAAGATTCAAACTTGACTTTTCATGGTACTTTTTTCACTGCAGAGCATTATTGAGTTCTACTGGATTACAGTCCATAAAGACACCACGATGAATTAAGTTCTGACTTTTAAATCCTGTTCTGTTTCTATTGCTGCACATCTAAATACTGATGCCACTTTCCTTCATGCAAGAAAGAAAATACAAGGACTCCAGTGAAGCAAATTATCAGCCACGCTCTTGCCTATTACCTAAGCAGTGGGGAACTGCCCTGATGTGTTTTGAAGAGGAAGTGTGGGCTCGAGTGTAATAGGAAGGTGGGTCAAATTTCACAGCTAAGTTAGGCAAACAATTAAAATTATGTATCCTCAGAGATTGTCATTCTAACTACTGTACCAGAAAACTGTTTTCAAATCTATTTTTTAAGATGTTAACTGAGTATCAAAAGGTAAGAATACCAATTCCAAGTGAAAGGGGAAAATGTGTCTTTTTCATGGCATTTCAGAAATCTATGTGCTCAAATAACAATGTTTAGGAGTCTTATGTGATGCAGCTCACATTTAGGTAAACAATGCCCGTTTCATTCATGTATTATTTTCTTATTTCAGGGTGAAACAATATGTAGGATCACATTCAGTCTAAGGAAGGCACACATAGATGAAGGTACCCTAAAACTGTGTATATAACTTTGCAAAATCTTTTGGATTAAAGTGTAGTAAACACTACATAAAACGTAGATCTGTGAGATTTAACAGTGACTGCAAAATCAGTTCAAAATAGCTGCCTCTGGCCCATTGGTGTTTTTGTCTCCCTAGACTGTCTATGGCTGCCATAAAACATTAAGTTTCTCAGAAACATGTTTTCCTGATTTTTTAAAAAAATACTTTATTAGGTCATGCTATTAAGTCATGCTCAAAGCCATAACTTCTGACACATTTCTCCTTCATTTTGTCTCTTTCTACTCATTTGAACACACTAAATCATTAACACAACACTAACATGTAGATTCAAGTTCCTAATGTGCTATGGGAAATGAATATTTCAGTGCTGCTGAATTTGACAAAATTTGCCTGAATTTCCCTGAAAGAATATTCCGTATCCTGCTGGTGTGGTTTTCTGTTATTTGATTACTGGGATATTAGAAATGTAAATACTGTCATGAGTAAGGTTTCCAGGGAACAGCATTATCAGCACAACTGGGAAGTGTCACTTTTTAGAATGTTAGAGCTGACATGAGAACAGTTCCTACCTGGACAAGTTGAGAAAGGCTCTGTATTTTGTTTCGGCTCTCTCAGAGGATTCGTGTCTATCTGATGCTGGTACTTGTGTGGGAGCTGGCAAGGACAGGTGTGTGCATAGGTGAGGGCAGGAGGAATTATCAGGAGGTGTGTGCTGACCTCATCTCTCTCAGAGAGGGGTTCTGGATGCACACAACTCATCATCTGGACAGAGATTATCACAGAGGCTTGGCAGTCTGGCTCATGGGTGCTTCTGCAATTCAGTGGCAGCAGATGTACACACAAAATCAGCTTGATTTTGCCAGATATAAAGTTGATCCTAAATTTTCAGAAAAGAAAAAATGTTTTGGGAAGCAGATGGATCTTTTCACTAGTAGTGAAATTCCTTTCAACCTGAATAATTTCAAAGGTTTTACAATTTAGAAAGTTATCATGTAACTCAGATATATTCAAGTCAAATTTTTCAAAGAATTAAAGCTGAGATGCTTTTATAGCAAGTCTCAGCATACAGTATTTTTGCCCCAATATTTATTCACAAGTATCTGTATTTTTCCTTTATTTTGAAATTACTGTAAATTTAACAATATTAACTCTAAGTTAGTTTTTGGTGGTAGAAATTGGGCCAATGATGGATGAAAGTAGGAATTCAGACACTTGAAAAAGTTGGCAAAGTATAAATATTCAACAGTAGAGTACAGATGTTCTACCAATATGTAGATCTTCAAGTACTCTGTTAAGGCTGTGTGAATGGAAAGCAATAATAATGCAGGAAAGTGAACTGAAAAGAGCCAGACAAAAACCCCAGAGTAATTTGTGATGTACAGCTTGCAGGACTATATGTTCATCAGACTCCTATATCCATAAGATATGTCACATCTTTCCCACATTTTTTTGACTGGAAATTACCTCATTTTTCATTGGCTTGTTAAAATATATAATTTCATTTGGATATTGCAGAGAGATCTAGGGAACAAAATTCCATCAGTTCACCCCTATTTCCTACACAGCCTTGCTTAGAGCACTACAGATTAAAAAGGAAGTTCAGGAATTGTTGGGTGTGAATTTACCAATCTGTGAGAGTGCATTGTGTTTTAAGCTTACACACATATAAAGCTGCTGTCTATATTGGGGAACCATTCTGAGAAAGCTCAGGTTAACTGCTCTCTCAAGATATCCACTAAGAATCTCTAAGTGTCTGAATGGGAGCCCTTTGCTATTTAGATAGTGAGAGATAAGATTTCTTCTTTAAATATTAGCTGTCAAACTGTGTTATGTCTTATTATGTTTCATCAGATTGGCATTCAGCATGATGAGGTTTAACAGCACATGCTGATAACGCACAAATAGTGTAATATAACTTAGGAATAAAATTAAAGGGCAGAAGACTATTTTCAGCTCAGACACCTGCTTATCCATGTTTCAAGAGAGAACACAATTCAACAAGAATAGGAAATTTAATTCATATTCACAAAACCAGCAAGTTCTTCTTTCTCACCAGCCAGCTCATTTTGAACAGCACCCATGCAGAGTATATTGGGGTTTGTGAATATTTTCAATCACTACAGTACTTGCACAGTATTGTCAAGGTGTGTATGTTCTGTAGTCCCCAGAAGAAAATACTGCCACCTGAGATTCTCCATTCTATGCTCCACAGATCATACAGCTATAAACCTTTTCCATCAAGAAGGAAGGTTAGCAGTCCACAGATATAACCTTTGAAAGTCAAAGAGACAGACTGCTGATTTTAATAGGCTACTCAAGTCTGTAGTCAAATTCTTCTCCTAAACCTTGTTCCAGAGTTGTAAGAACTCAGCTGGGTAAGAAACTGTAAGAACTCAATTTTTACTACACTACTTCCATGCTAAATTTTATTTTCTCCTAGTTTTGACTGCTAATTTATTAATGTCAGATATTTTTTTATCGCCCTCCCTTTCTCCCCTAAACCTCAATTACAGGTTGCATTCCAAAAGATGAATATTTGTGCATGGTTGGGAATTAAAACGCTGACCTTCGGTATACTTTTTTTCCCTCAGTGTTTTTCCGAGTATCTGCTCTGTACCTGACAAATGAGGCAGTGAGGACCCTCCATATTCTGTTTGGGGTCTATTGGCTGAGGAACTCTTGGTCATCCTACCTGCCTGACGTCTAGGATCATGATGAATTGTCTCCAACTCCAGCCTCAGATTGTTTTTTAACATTTAATTTAGTTTCTTCCTGTGCTTGGATGAACATGGCCATGTTATGGATTTCTGCTCTAATGTACACCAGCAGGTTGGAAGAACAAGCCTCAGCAAGCTGTGGAAATAAGAGAGGCTGGATCAATAGTCAAGGTCACGACCCTGGCTCTGATTCTGTACACTGTCCTGAGATTTTCTCCCCTTAAAAGCCTCTGACTGCTTCTAATGTGGATCCAAGTGCATATTGAAAGAGAAATTCTTAAAAATCAACCCCCCAAAAGGGTAGGTGTAGCAGGATCCTCTTGCCTTCTGTATCTTAGACACAGAGCTGACAAGGAGTGTGTCTCTCTGAATTTGGTCTAAAAATAATGCCTTGTTTTAAATATCTTTCCATACAATCATTTTGATAAAGAGATTTGCAAATTTTGTCATCTGATGCTGTAAAAACATTCATTTATACATTCATTCATGGAGTGATTCTGATCCTACTAGAAACAATTTCAGATGGATATTAATGATGATATGACATTTCAACGCAGATGCATAAATATTATATAAAATAAAAAGCAAGAATAATAATTTAACAAAAGTACCTTGACTCATACCAAGTAGAAAATACTGGCATAAAATGTTGTGATAAAGGACCAAAGATGCTAAGTCATTTGTTGAGCCTGCCTTTGTGCTGCAGATAGAGCTTTGAGTCTTCAAATATACAACCCTAATGCAGCAAGGCACATTTCTGAATGGTAGTAATTTTCCACTGCAGGATATAGTCATGCTGAGATTTAGTGCTTAGAGAAAAAAAAGAGAGAGAGAAAGAAAGATAGGAGGAAAAAAAAAGATTGCAAAGGTATTTAATGTATCACAACAGCACCCCACCCCCCATCCTTGATACAGATAAATTGTCATATCTGTTAAAACCCAGCCCACAATGATGGGCAGTCAATACAATAAACAGTTCAGTCTCCAGTAGAGATGAGCAAGAGAATTTCTCATCTACAGAAGCAACCTTTTTGTTGCTTCTGCAAAAGAGTGAAAAGAATTACATTTCAGTTGGCCCCTGTTGCTGACTTTCAGTTAGAACAGAAAGCTGTATTTCTCCACGGAGGGGGAAGGCTGAAGGTCAGTCAAGAAATTCAGCTTGTTGCATCACACTGTCCTGGTCTGAATCTGATCCGCATGCTCAGCAGCAGGGTGACTGCAGAGAACTGCAGCCAATATTCCAAACAAACAAACAAAAAACAAAACAAAAACCAAACAAACAAACAAAAAAAGAACAAAGCATTGCTTATAAAGGTTTCCCATAATAGCTGGAAATTGTTTACATGTAAACTTGGCATCCTAATCAAGGGAACAGGAATTCATAATGATTCACACAGTAAAAATCAGGAGTTTGCTCAATGTGAGGAAAGAGGAAGATAAGTGATTTATGAATTGGCACAGCAAGGTTGTCCAGAGGTATTTAGGTGTCTCATGGGATTTTCAGTCAATGTAAATTAGATGTGTAATGGTTTTGAAAAATCTCACTCTATGCCTATTGCATGTTGAAGTGCCAAATCACTTCTAATAATAGTCAGTGAGGCCTGTTACCCATTAAAAAGGAAAGGTAGAGGACTCTGCTTGAGCTTTGGAATTGTCTCTCTGGTTCCAACCTCCAACTGTGAATTTAGGAATTTCTCTTCTAATGTGCTGAAGAGTAAGTAATCAGACTTGTCTCTTGAATGAGACTCTGTACCAACATCCCTGATGGTGGGATCACCAATCTGTGCTCCTCAAGCAATAATTTAACATTTTATTTGCCCCAATCACTCCATCTCTATCTGCAGTCTATAGTCTAAGTATGCAGTAATATTTCACTAAATCTCATGTTTCAGGATTATGAGATATATCTGGATGAGGTGACTAAGGAGAAACATGGAGAAATCGATTAAAAATCATGAAAGAAATAAAGCCTTATTCTTATAAAAGGTATCAAATTCTGCTCTATTTCAAATGGATAAAGAAGAGTATAGAGTCTGTAATATTCTAGCAGGATACAAAGACAGCTATAACACTGTTACTGCTATGGAGTTCAAGTGTCTCCTCCACTATGTCCCAGTTACACTGCTCCATCAGCAGACAGGGCTTAGTAACCTCACAGATATGGTAAGAACTCATTTACATGGATTTTATATGGACGAGCAATGCAAGATCTGCACTGGACCTGTGCCACAGATGGAGCACCCAGCTGCAGCAAAGGACACCCCCGGAAGAGATCTGGAATAAACTTTGTTCCAGTCATTCAAATGTTTTCTGAGGTATCTCTTAATTCTTACCCTGGCTGTGCCAACCACCTCCCCACCACTGTTCAACTCTTGTCTGCCTCGTGATTTGTTTCTCATTTGCCAATGTATCTTGTTTCCCTGATTCACTTGGCTGCTAAGAGAAAGATGTTTTGGTAACATTATCCCATACTGGCAAACTGCCCACTAGGAAATACATCTGGAAGAGCAGAGCATCAAATAGGAACAGCTTTTTTCCTTGACTTTGGCTTGGATTATCTATATTTTAGCCAGACTTAAATTTTCATAAGCAACCCTGTTGGGTGGGTCTTAGTTTTGCATATTCTGTGTTTGATTTCCAGGACTTAATTTTCTACCATTCTTGAAAATTTGAAAATATCTGCAGATGTAGTAAGGCAGCATCATCCCTGTCTCCTCATGTTATTCTCAAATTATCACCATGGAAGTGTGGATTTGATCCTTAAGAAATAGCATTTTTGATGATGGAAAAAGTTTTTGAGAGAAAAAAGTAGGACCTAACAAATTCTAAATCTGTAGAGATCCAGGGAAATAGAAAGGAAAGGAAAAGGAAGGACAAATAACCCTAGTCTAATAGAAAAAATCAATGAATAGAGAATGCAGATTCCCTAAGGAAAATAACAGGGAAATGTTAAGGATGACAATGGCAAATATTTTTACCTTCCTTTACAGACATGGTATAGAATGTGCACTCAAGTATAGTAAAGCAGCACTTTCACAAGTATTCTTTGCATGAGCATATATCAAAATGGTTTTTACTTTTCCAGAATGTCAGTTTCTTACCCTTTCAATTCAGACTTGCTTTTCAATGCATTTTGTCCCACTTTGACTATGAATACCAGTTATTTATATCTCAGTTTTATTCAAAGAAACAATGCCTTTTGAAAAACATTTGCTATTTGAAATTTTCCTCCTGCAAGAGCTGTTGGAATTCCAGACAAACCTGGAATCCAGGTGATTTAAGGTGATAAATTTGAGAATTAGGAATATGCAATAGTAGTGTTATTTTTTAATAAGGTACATATTCATCAGATTTTTTCCTTTAAAATCTGCCTGCTGGGTGAAACTGAGTAGTCTCCAGTGCTCCAAGGAACCCTGAAGAGTTGCACTTTAACAACTGCATTCCCTGTCTTTTTGAAAAATCTTGAAGAAATTGTTTCATGTGGAAATGTTCTGTTGAAGAGCCAGACACCGAGTGGATCACAAACACCTTTATTGATTTGCACACCTGAGCTGGTGCAGGTTCCTGTCTGTTACTGGTGGGTGAGCTTTCAGATGCAGCTCCTGGTAGAACTTGCCCTTCTCAGTTCTGAGAACAACTGCACAATGCTACCTACTGCCCCAAAATGGCTTTGCATTACACAGCAACACAAGATGCTGAGGAGCCTCCCTTGAGGAGTTTTGGGAACAGGAGCACAGGGAGTGTGTATGATGCACAACCACCTTCCCTAAGATTTCCAAGCACATCTAGCTCCCATGTACTTTATTCCTTGTCATTTCAGCATCCCAGCAGACGCAGCTCCTCTTTGCTATCCCGTTTCCCATCATCCACTCTCAGCTGTAGTGGATGATGGCTCCCAGTGTTTCATAAACCCCAATTCCCAATTCCAAACACTTAACAAAGGTTTGAAAAACACAGTGCATGTAAAACATGGTTGGTTGTCAGTCTCCAAGATCAAACCAGGTATTGGCTGTCCAGGAATTTCAGTGTGTTTGAGTTCCTCCTTCTGCTGACAAAGGACAGCAAAAGGCACCGATAATGTCACTCCTGGTATCAATGTCACCTCAGAGCCAAACTTTTTCATTCTTACACTATTTTCTGAATTAATATTGAAGACAAGAGCACAAAAGTGTGTCTATTCTAGGAGGAAAAAGAAAAGCCCCATTCTAGCATCTGTTTCTGTCTCTCAAGTTCTTTTTATGCTGCAGAGCTGGTTCTATCTGATGAGACATAATGTCATAATAAATCTGTCTACCTCTCACTCACTCCACCAGAAAGTAGATCTTGCTTTTTATTGTGTATGTTCTTTCCACTTTTGTGGCTGACTTTTTTCCTACACTTCTAAGCAAAGTGCAGTAGTCCTTTTGTTCTCAAGACGTACTTCCCTTGGCACTAGTTCTGCTTGTGAGTATCATGCACAGGGGAACTTCTGTACTGTGCTGTACCTCAAAAAAAACCCCAAAACTCATCAGCAACCTGAGAAATTTTTTCCAATCTATTCTCTCATATACCATGCAGAGAACACAAAATACAAATTTCCTCTTGTAACTAAGCCCTTCCAATACCAGCTGTGCAAAAAGCATGGCCTTCTTTTTGCTACTATCTAATCCACGGAGATTAAAAATAAGTATTACAATGATGGTTTTATAATTATATTAATAATAAAAAAATATCTTCCAAGTAAAAAGAGAAGAATTACTTTTCTTGGCTTTGGGAAAAAAGTCTCAGAAAAAGCTGCTGAGATTTTTTTTTTCAACATTATCCTTGTTTCATGACTTAGTGCCTCCTGTTTGTGTCCCTGGTGGAACAATCAGAACCCGTGCATCTGAACTGACCTCCATCTCTCTTCTCTCTTGAGTACAGATGAAATAAGCAAAGAGATCACAAGATTAACTCTTCTGTCAAATGCACATCTTCAGGATGTTGTGAACAATATATACCTAACATGCAAGCACTTCTAAATCACTGCCCTCTTTTGCTGTTAACATCATCTCAGCAACTTAATAAAACTTTGCACTCCCATATTCCTTAAGTGCTGAGTTCCTGCAACATTTCCCTATTAATAAGAAAAGTCAGGAAAAAAGCTACGTATGAGGAAATGCAGCCAAGGAAAAACCATCAAGCCATCAAACTGAGTAAACTCTGTCTCACTTCTATGAAAGTAAGAGAAAACTTATTTACCTGACACTGTATTTCTGTCAAAATAACAGCTATTCTTTATGTCTGTCTTCAGGTACCAGACTTAGATCAGACTCTTAAGGAAAAAACTGTTCATGCTTTGTCTCTAGCTCCTTGTCTCCTTCACTGTAAATTCTGGAAACACAACTTTGATTGGGCACAATTCCCTGGCCTCTCCACAAACCAAACTGAGATGAGGCCAATTATGGGAGTCTTTCATCTTGTAGAAGTGAGATATCAAAGAGTGTAGCTTGATAGAGGCAAAAACTTCTAGTGAGACATTATCACATGCATTACACTCACACATGGGACTGTGGACATAAAGGATCAATGCAGAAAAGTACCAAAAGGTCAGTTCTCAAGATTTCCTGAATATTCAAGGATTCAGCATAGATTTCTTTGTGACTATTGAACAAAAACAATTCAAATGAAAGACTCTGCTTGGTCAGCTTCCTAGACCTTCCATACCTGCTATTGTAGAGAGTCAAACAAAACAAACATTTTAAAAATGTCTATTATATATTTAAATAATTTTCAAACAGAAGAATAAGTATTAAGTAGATTTTCTCATTAGCCAATAGTTTCTATATTTTCCCTGAAGTGATAATTTAATAAACATAGCTACAGGATTGTCTAAGGGTAAAAGAGATCCTCTTACAAAAAAAACCCCAAACAAACTACCAAAACAAAACAAAAAACAACAAAACCAAAAAGAAAAACCAAAACCCCAAAACAAACTAACAAACAAACAAATAAAAAAACCTTAAAAACCCAAACAAACAAAGGAACAAAAAAACCCAAAAGAGATACTTCTTTAAGGGAGAAAAATAGCTTATTTACTTTTTTTTGGGGTCTACTGTGATTATATACTCTTAAGAAATGCAACTTCTTGTAATTTTAATTATATAAATAATTCTCAAATTATTTTCTCTATTTTTCAAGCTCACACAAGAAAATTAGGCAGCCATACATAGAAACAGGTGATTGTGAAGTGTGGTTTTACCTAAAGTAATTTTTGAAAAGGAGAATCCTGACTGTAAGCTAAAGGTAGAGTCCTAAATTTTCACTGAGGAAACAAACAGTTATGTCCACGAAGAATTTGTAGATTTGCAGAACTTAAAGCAACTTCATTCTTTCCAAAAGCTGCTTTTTACCTCCTTTCTTTTTTTTTTCTCCCCCAGAAACACACATACACACAGAGCAGACAGGAGATGTTTGTGAAAACTGCAGTTTCCGCAATCAAAAGTACAACATTTACTATGGCTTTTATCAAAGATTTCAATTCCCTCATCTTAAGGAAAATGACCCTTTTATTTTGTTGTGGACATAAAATTATGGCTCAGGGAAAATTGGAAGCATTTCTGTTGAGGGAAATCAATTTTCTCACTGCCATATATGATCAACATGTCACAGCCATCACCTAGATAATAATAGTAAAGTACAAGTAAAATGGCTGGTAATACTGGCTTCAGGGAGAAAAAAAAAAGGAGCAAGATAACACCTTTTTTCCCCCCAACATGTTTTCAATAAAAAAAATATAAGAAAGAACTCAAAGGTTTCTCCTGTGATCATAGCCTTTCAGAATGAGAATGGGGTTTTTTTGTTTATTGATAATCTGAAGTGTTGATGAATCTGATGAGAAATTTGGTCTTCCTGGAAAATAGTCAGGGCTTTGTGTAAGCTGTGCTGGGCCCTTTGCAATCAGCTTGTTAATGGGTGGCTAATGGTGAGGAGAAGTGACCAGCCTGAGATTACCCAGGAGTATGTTTATGTAGAGGCAACACTCAGAGCAGAGAAGCATCTTCTTAATTTGGATGCTACAAACAAAGGAAACATCAAATTTGACCTTGCTGGGGAAATGTTAATGGCTTCTGCTCATCCTCCTTCTGCCACTTAGCATCTCTTGTGCCCCACCTTGGGAAGCTTCCCGGCAGAAGTGTGCATTAGCAGAACTCTACCCTTACAAAACACTGGCCCAGGCAAGGAAAAAAACATTACAAGTGATTAAATGGTCTTTTGATGTTCACTTCAACAGATGTAACAGGTCACCACAGTTAAGCACGTCTTCAGTGATGCCATAATACTATATACAAGGTAAATCAGAACTCTGTAAACAAAAGGAAACAGTTTCACGTTTCAGGTTGAATTTTCAATGTTGGCAAGTAAAAATCAAGAAACTACAGCTGCAAAGGTTACGGACTGCAACACTGGAAATGAGAATACACAACAACACTAATTTTAATTCATTGAAGAAATGTAAATGTGACAGAATCCTTCAAACCCTGTGCTAACTGAAATTAAATAATTTCTAGGACATGAAACAATAATCATCTCTGTTCTTCCATCTCTGTTGTACTTTGAACATCACAAAATTTAAAGAGAGATGATGTCATTCATATCATGCTTCACAAATGGCAGCGGGCTTACAGAACAAGCTGAAAAATTAGTGTAATAAGGTTTGTCTTAAGACAGAAAGGGAACAAAAAAGAAAATTAGGGCTAATCCATCTCCCATAGTTTTTGTTGGTGATTCTGGACTTTGCTACTGCTCCTACTGCTGAATCCTTGAAGAACATTTCTATTAACCAGTCGCCCTAACACCTGCAGCTGGATGAAACTGGGTTTTACTTTTCAAAATGGAGTAGGTTATGCATTCCTAGGAACTTCTGTGGGACTTAAGAGCAAAATCAGTGACATCAGATCATCAAATGAGTTGGGGTCCTTGGAGAAAGGTATCAGCAAACTGGCCTCTAGGTGTTTAGCACCAGTTAAGCACTGTTTGGTACAGTGCACAGATGAATACTAAGAAGTGATTTTCCTTGGTTGTGCTTGACCCATCCCCTCAAATGACTCCTTTCAAATATGACCAAAGTAGTATGATTTTGTAGGGTGGTGTAAACTGGGATGATTATATATAAGGATATGAAAAAGAAATGACAGCACCAGATTGTGGTCACTTTAAAGTACAGCTTTTTCTGACATACCTTTGCCAATAGTGTCTTTTAGAGAAGCCCCTGTTTCCACTCAACTCAAGTGAAACTGGTGCTTTGGCTCATGGCTTTCTCCCATGAGAATTCTTGTGAGAGGTACTCAGAGAAGGGACCTAATTTATGTTCTTATTAATAACAAAAGTGAGGAAGAGACTTTCTACTTGGGTTTTCAGACAGCAAAAATATCTAATTTAAACACTCTGGTAGTTACATTCTTCACTAAACTGCATAAAACAAAGCGTATATTTATATTTTCTGAAGGACTTATTGTGAATTGCATGAAAGTCCACTATGTCCTTGATTTGACAAAATGTTTAAGAATAAAATGAGTGTGACTCCTAAATACTTAAAATCAAGCATCTGCTTACTTAGGTGAGGAGCTGTGTGTAATAATTGATGAAGGTTAAACATTAAATCTTCCAAGTCTATCTGATCATTCTAAGAATGTGCAATGTCATGACATGCTTCAAATTTAAATACAGTCTGGAAGTGTGTGTCTAAGGAGTAAAAAGTATAACTCAAATGTGCTAAAAATACGGTGAAGACCTTTCAAATCCTTTTTTAGCCTTTAATCCATTATTTAGCACTTCATTCTTTAAAAGAAACCTGCAGAGCTATATCCTCAGAAGCACAACCTTGAAACAAAGTGTTTTTAGACATGCACAGAAAGCATTAGCAGCTTTCATTGCAAAATGACACCTGTGTGCCTGTATGTCCTGATCCCTGAAGTCATACTTCACAGTATAGACTTATTCATTCAAAAACACTTCATCTGATTTATATCAAAGTACCTGCTCCTGTCTACACAGACTAAGTAAATGTCCAGCTCAGACAGCAAACATTACTGTCTTGAAATCTTTCATTCTGGTGTATTATCATACATTTATCATTATGGTGTTTCATACCCACATACCCATAAATATTTGGTTTTGGTTGTAGGCAGACCTGAGTGTCATGGAAAGCTGACCTGCAAGTAAGTAAGAGAAAAATTTTATCTGTGGCCTTGGAGAAAGGGAGATAAAAACGAAGGGAAAGTTTGAGCAGTGTGAGCAAAACTTTTTTTAAAGGTAAATTAAGTAAATGTCCCATAGTCAGTTATTAACTTCACATGGTTAATGCTGCTGTTTGGTCTAGGAAGGTTATCTGCTGTAACATTTCTTAACATTTTCATAATGTTATCAAGAATTAAAAAGGTAACATTTATCAAACATTCACAGTGTCTGTGAGTCAGAACAAAGAGCAGCCACACAGTTGTGATAACGTCCGGCTGTCAGTCAGGAGTGAGTCCAAATACCTTGGAGATATTTGCTTTTGGATGATGCATTCTCTGTCATGTAAAAATGTAACTTTTCAAAGTACACATGTTACTGATTAAGTTAAAGTCAGAAAATCTTATTTCCTTCTAATTACTTCTAAAGCCATATGCAAAAGGCATATGGAGAAGGAGAAGGATAATCAACGGGATGATCCAGATAAAGGAGCCTTAACATGAAGAGAAATCAAAGGGCCCAATTCTCCAAATCCTTCAATGATTAGTCTTTAATCTGCAGTGAGATTGCTCATGTGAAACAGAAGTTGCAGGACCAGATCTTAAGTCTCCCAACTGCATCTTCCTAAGAAAAGATGTGGATTAAAATCCAGACCTAATGTCTCATTGTGTCTGGTAGAATCAGAGAAACAAGGGTAGCAGCCATTGAGTCTAAAAAGACTTGTACCATTCCAGCAGGCTTTGATTTGGACAGTTAGGACTAATCCTCGATGCTGAGAAGGGAAAATTTTGATTACAGCACTCTGTGTTAAAACCCTTGCCAACGAAGCAATTGAGCCCATGCAAGTGATCATGCCAAAGGCAGCCAAAAAGCTGGGACTGACAAACCTTTTCACTACAGCAGAGCATAATCTCTGATTGAAAAGCTCACTATCATTTCAAAAGAAGTGAAAGGAAAAAAAAGCTAAGTACTCTACCTTGTTTTTCTAACATTTCCATCAGCGGCCATCATTTCTGCCAGAGTGCTGGAAGTGTCTTGGGGCTCAGGCTATGACACTGTGTGCTGATTTACATTTTACATTGACAATTATACATGTGGAGGTTATTCCAAGAGACAGCAACGTGCAAATTAGGGAATGGAGAGGCTTGAAAACATGGAACTGAACAGCCTTGACTACAACTTGGATCTGTTTTAGGTTCACCTCCAACCATTCATTCCCCTGTTCAGGTCTGGGCAGATCCTGGCTCTTCTGTATTAACAGCTATCATCCAGACCTATTTCTGGTCAATAATAAATAACTTGGGAAGAGTAAATAGGTGAATAGAATTGCAAGTTACAATCTCAAACTCATTAAAATGCATCAAATCAATATAATGTTTCAGCAGAACTCCACACTTTCCAATTCACTCAATACTTCCTAAAATTATAATTTCACTAGTTAATCAGGGATTATTTAAATTATGTGTTAACAGTGGCTTTTCTGTCAATGTGCCTCCCAATATGCCCAGTAAATCCTGCATCAGGAAGTGGGACTAGAAGAGGACCTGCTGGTGTTCCTCAGTGTGTAGGTGCACACAAAGGCTGGATTCTTCACATCTCTCCTTGGCTGGCAGCCCCTCTTATGGCAGGAGCCAGCAAACAGGTTGGCTCTGCTTCTCCCTCAGTAGGACAGGGGACATGGACAAAGGGAGAAGCACAGGACAGCTCCTACTACTGCTAGCTGTAAAGCTCCCTAGGACCCACACACGCCTCCACTTCCTGGGAAGGAGAACGTTCTCCTCTACATTGTTTTTATTTCCCAGATTTGCTAATAATCAAAATTATAGATGGCTCAGTGTCTTCTTTCAATATGTTACCAAGGCTTACTGATGTCCTGACCTCTCTGTGGAATATAACAGGTCTGAGAATAAACCTATTACTCAGACCTGTAGATATTACCAATTCTGGTTCCATTCCTGATAGGCATGACACAAAATCCCTGCTCAAAATACATTCTGGGTTTTGTAGCAAAATGTAAAAGTAGTAGAACAACCTTGTGAATTTATTGGGTTTTCTAACCATGGAATTGATAATATTTGCTATTTTATGTAATATTTGGTATTAATTACATCCATCTATATTCTCCTTTGAGATGTGCTAGTCTAGGATGAACAATCAATTCCAGGCCAAATTCTGATCCAGGTTATAATCAGCAAGTACAGGATGATATTTTGATTTCAGTGACATTGCTCTAGATTTACTCTAATCTAACCAAGATCATTACCAGGCTTTCTTTAAAGACATTCTTCTCTCAGATGCCTTTCCAGATTAATTGGCACAATTACATCCTTCCTTCTCTCGTCCCCCTCAGGTCGATCTGTATGTCAGAGGGCTACAAGCTCTGTTGATTCAGAGCTGAATGAGTCCTGTAGGGAAACGAGTTACAATGATCCTCCTCATCTCTAAAGGCCCCAACTCCTTTGGTTTTGATGCAGCAGTCACAAAAACACAGTAATCTTTCATTCACCCAGACTTCCTTTTCTTCATTTGAAGGGTAAGAGACAGTTCCAGGATGCAATGGGCTGTCTCTTCACACGTGAAGCACTTCATGAAACCCTACATGCTCTTACTACACCAGCTTCCAGAGTAAAAAGACTATTGGCATTTACAGTCAGAAAGTAATTTTTCAGTGGGAGAATTGCTAGGCCAGAGGGGATAGCTTAGTGATCTGAACATTGAGGATCACATTAAGCCTTGGTGCAAGAGAAAGCAACTCATCTGACTTCAATGGAACTGAGCACATTTACATCAGAGGTGAATTTGTCCTGAGAGTCTGCATGGGAGCAGAGACTCAAATCCCAGCAGCCACAGATAAGGGAGGAGTGAATTGTCAACTCAGCAATATGAGAAAAGATTTCTTATGAATGCCAGATTAAGAATGGCTCCTGTGAATAGAAGTGGAATCCTTTTGGAAAGATACAGCACACCCAGCAATGAAGAAGGCTTGGCTTGGAAATGTTTACAAATACGTGGCATATCATACAGGAAAAAAATCCCTCCCCCTTTCAAACTTTCTCATTACTTTATTTCCTTCAAATATTATTTGAAGATATCAAGATATTTTTCAAAAATGTTTGTCAAGACATGTTACCAAAATGTATTCAAACAGGGGTTTCCCCTATATAAAAAGTTATTTTATCTAGCAAAAAGCCTCAACAAGAAAGTAACATGAAATATAAAGAAACATTTACAGTTTGCCATGTGTTTACCGAAGTCTAAATAACAGCAACCAGAAAGATACTTCTGTTAACTTTTCCTGAAATTTGTGATAATAGTAGTTTTTCCTCTTCTATTTTATCATACAAACTCATTGGCTAAATAGCTGACAAATTTTCTGCAGAAGAGAATACTGCTAGATGTATTTCAATTGACCATCCCAGGTGGACTGTGAATAATGTAAATTAAAAATCCATTAAATAAGCATTTCTGAATATCCTCCACTTTTCTGCACAATTTTTCTGCTATTGTTTCCATTATGTTAAAAAATTAAATAAAATCTTCTTTTATACCACAAGGGAGTAATTAATACTGCTTTTTTTTTCACTGCCCTTTGACTATATTCATTATTCCATCGAGGCTAAGTAATCAATATTTTAATTTAAAAATAAAGACAAAAATCTTTTTATTAAGAACATAAATGCCAGTTTCAGACCTGCTGTATCAGGCATTCTTAGGGATAGCAGGAGAAATCAACAACAGCTCCTATTCTCTCCTCTGCTGTTTAAATTTCCAGGGGAAAAGGCTGTGGGTTAGTAGCATTCAAAGACAATGTTCCAATATTAGAAATCTCCCAACCAGAAAGTTGTGTTTTGGGCTCGTGTTTCCCAGACCTCTGCAGCAGCAAAATCCCTCATTGCTCTTGGATGGCAATTACACTTTAAGCAAAAAGATATTGCAGATCATTGATTCCTGCAAATCTCTTCCCCTTTGAAGTAGCAGCACTTGCTTATGAATGAAGATACACACACTTTCACCTTGAAATCACATCAGCCTATTTTCTCCATTTAGTCCTGGAAGCACATGAATTAGATGTGCCAAATTGGATACATCTCATCAGAAGAAAAGAGGTTTGGTCCTGAGAGCCTCCCTTTAAGAAGGTAAGATACTTGCCTGAGGAGTCTGAGCAGTGTGACTGACACTATTTGTGGGAGTAAGAATTGCAAACAGGGAGCTTGTCTTGGGCCTGAACACTCACAGCTCCACCCAGGTGAGGAAGATCCGAGTCCTGCTGAAGATTTGTGTCTGAATGTGTGTGTGTGTGCAAGGATTCCTTGTGGGAGGAAGGCTTGCACAACTCCACTGTGTGAAACTACGTGGCTGATTGACAGAGAAAAAATAGTTGAATTAAGCTCTTCTTTGATTTTACGGAACATTGACTTCTGCAAATGTGACCTTAAATTCAAATTGATTTGATCTTAAATGCAGGAGATTTCATCTACCTTCTAGGCAAATATGCTCCATATGTTAAATACCAGTAAATATAGTTAAGTTCTCCATTGTCTATGAATGGAATACAGAACAGCTTTTCTGTAAAGACCAGATTCTCCCTTAGCAGCAGAAGATTTAAAAGGTCAGAACTGGTAATGATCAGCTGAAAACAAGGGCTTGCCTGAAAGCTGTTAAGAGTTTGCATTTCCAGTAGGTCCTAAAGCCCAGTGCTTGACAGTCCTTATAGAAAAATACAGGTGAAATGGCACCTTGTGCTTTTTAAATTTTTTTTGTCCTCGTGATGATTCTTTCTTCTTTGCCTTCTGATGGTGAACAAGAAAACTTAAATGCTGTTTTTAGGGCATATAATCAAAATTCAGGTATTTCTTCTCCGAAACTGCCACAGGTTCATTATTTAAACTGACTACTACTGTGAGGGGTAAGAAAATATCTTTTAATTAGCTGTCTCCTAATTGCTTCCTGCAAGGTTTTGTAATTTTTCTTAAGGGTATTGTACTGCTTGACGCCTGAAGAAGATTTTTTCAACAATTTTGGCTACTCATTTGATATGCACCCCTCTGATATTGTTCTGGATAGCCTCTATTTTTAGCTCCTGGATCATACATTGTGGGGAAGGAAAGTGATTCTGTTCTCTATCCCAAAGATAGATTGCCCCTGAGTGCCAAAAGCTGGCAATGGAAAAAAACAAAAACAGCAGCAAAGTGCTCATGGCAGAAGGCTTGATGGAAGCTTTAGGGGACTAATTCTGATATGTTTACTTTATTTTCTTTTTAATGGGTTGTCAGCTGAGGAGAACAAACAGCTCTTCCTGCATCCAGAAGCATAAGCATTTATTGGTCCAGATAAAGCACAGAGAAGAAAAATTGTTCAGGGTGTACTATAAGTCATCACCATGTCTCTTCAGGTAACGAGCCAAAGTATTTCTGCTGTACAGTTTTCACTGTGTTGCTCTGTGCAGCACAGACAGGAACCAGAATGTGCCATGGCCATTGGAACAAAGCAGAGTTGAATGTTCAATATAACCTCTGAATCTCACCCTGCAAGAGCTACTCAGGTGAAAGCATTGCTGATATTATTAAGAGAAAAAGCAGTTCCCTTGGAAATGATATGTGTGTACTTTCAGGACAGGGTACACACTCCTATGCACATTCAGAGTCCTCCTGATGCTGGGAGGGGTTTGGGAAGGTTTGAAGAGTCAAGGATTGCAGTGTCCCTACTCTGACAGACCTGTACTGGGAAGTCCTACTTAATGCTGTTAAACCAGTCCTTCCTGTGCAAAAGGAACTTGCTATATTTTCCTCTTCACAATCCATATCACCAGTAAAGCCTTGATTTTTCACACTGGCATTGGATCAAGCAAAGGGTACGCATGGAGATCACTTTCCTAACTTTGCAGGATAAGGACCTTAGTAAAAACATAGGAGATTGTTTTCAAAATGCCTGTGAAAGAAAATCACATTGATACTGCTTAGCTGTGCTTCAGAATGTTGTCAGTAAAAGTGCAAAATTACATTTCCCCATGCCCACACTGGAGTTATATGGTAAATGTACTGCTGAGCTGACATTCAGTGTCCTTGTAATGAATCAAGTCTATGTCTTTACAGAACCTGGGGTTTACAGCAGTGCTCTGAGTTTATAGCTGAGGGTAGTCTTAAAGATCCATGTTTCCTTTATGTATTTCAAATTGATTTGAACCATAAGACTTTCTTTGCACAGAATTCTCTAGAAAGTAACCCTACTAACCACCTTGTATATTCTGGATTAGGACCTCAGCTCCCTCAATAGGTTACATCACAATGGTACCTGTGTTGCTGTGTGAAACTGCCCAGAGGGAGGCCAGAATGGCAAATAAATCTCATTTCCCAAATGACTGTTCTTCTGGTCAGCTTTGGTGTGGTTCTCTTGAACTGGCCAGTCTTG
The DNA here is from genome assembly GCA_024362935.1 of Setophaga petechia. NCBI lineage: Eukaryota > Metazoa > Chordata > Aves > Passeriformes > Parulidae > Setophaga > Setophaga petechia. The sequence continues at coordinate 12,667,890 of JANCRA010000016.1, forward strand.
AAACTTGTGGACACTGGTTCTCTTTATGACCACCAGTGTTGTGCATGTCAATGAGTCAAACACTCTGAGCAGCCTTTAGCTGTCTGATGTGCCTTTGTGGTGACAATGACATTATCCTAAAAGTCAACCCAAGGACATTCCCAGACTGAGCAAACAGGTTTTGGTGGTAGCCTAAACATGATGGTGCCAGGTTCTCAGAAGGAGCAATGGAGAAGCCAGGTGTCAGCATACAGGGAATCCAGGGAATTGCTGGAACCCTGTCAGACACAGGGAGAATATGGCCAACAGGGATCAGCAAAACCAAGAACTGGCTGGGTAGCTCTTGAATTCCACTGTTTTAGGGGTATGAGAAAGGTATGGCTGCCATTTTATCAACAGCATGTCCAATAATTCCAGTCCCAATTTCTGCTCAGGCATAATCATTCATCTATATCTGTTAATGACAATTTAATTGCATATCCTTATCTCATAAATACAGAAATATCTGTGTATAGTAATATGTGCTAAAGAACACATTGAACTTCAGTTTGCCATCAATTTCAGTTTGCTATTTATATACACCATATGGATTTCAAGTTTTCCCTTGACACTGGCATTGTTGAAACAACCACTTGATCTATTAAATTTTTTGAGTAGCTCTTTAAATTATAAATAGTGCCCAGTTGTTTATTTCAAGTGCTTTCAATACTCCAAATGTGGTTTAATTGTATTTGAAAACTGCCAAATATCAATGGAGATCAATCCCGTCCCATTGATCTGTTTATGCAGTTAAACATGTAGAATATCAGATTCAGGCTCTAACATATTTAAATACTCCTCTATTGATCAGCTGCTGCCATGATCCAGCACAGATGATGGCATAGATGATTACAGGAAACTGCCTGCTCTGGTTTGCTCAACTGATACCTCCATCTTTCAAAAGGCATCATGGAAAAACTGACCCACAGCTCAAAATGAGAGGGTGACTCAGATGGACACATGTCCTTGCCATATAAAAATGTGTAATATCCATGGAAAGATTTTAGCATCTGATATGGGGGGAAAAAACACATACTGAAAAGTAGAATACATAAAAATCCTGCACCTTTCTGCCTTAATGGGACAAGAGATGAGTTAGAGACATCAAATAATCTTTATTCCTTTCCAAAAGCAGACAAATACCCTCCAGGGCTACTTGTCCAGTTACAGCATAAAGGTCTAAACTTATGATGCAGAACAGTCTTCTTTAGAACATATGGCAGGAAAATGCAGTAATACCAGATCTGGCAATGATGGTACTTCAGTGATGTGGATGAGTATGTGATCCTGATTGGAGAGCTCTACAAGTGAGAGAAAAGACTTTGCTTCAACCCAAAACACTTATGAAAAGATTTTCTAGAGCTAAGTACAAGTCCCTTTTATTTGTTGGCTATTTTAATTATCCATGAAAAGGCTGACCAGGAAACACTGACCTTTGTATTTGTAGTTCAGAACTAACAGGGTACAGAGAGAGTGAATGGGTAAGGACAAAGTGTTAGTTCCCAATACCATGTACTGATCAGGGCCAGGTATCAGAGGAAAATCACTCTCTGGCCAGTGGTGAGGATTCAGTGGAGCAGTCAGCTCTGTGTTGATATCTCTCTGTCAGCAGAGGGGAGACCCTCTCACATCCCTCAGACATCCAGAGAGCTAAATGAAAGCTGTAAAAGGCAGAGGAACACGAGGGTTTAGATCTTGGGAAAAGAGGAGGAGTTGGATGGATTAAAGAGTAAAATTGCTCTAAGGGATTTACAGAGCCTTTCTAGGTAAGAAGAAGAAAGGAATCTCATTTATAGTTCCATAAAGTGCCCCATGAATGTGACATTATTTGAGAGAGTGGAGTGATGCAAGGAAGTGCCAGGAGAGTGGTTCTCCCATTCCTAAGCACAGGGCCTCAGCAGAAAACCAGTATTGCTGTGGATGAATGAGCAGAGTTCAGGCAGTTCAATAGTTCTCTCTGAGACCCGAATGCTTTATTTCTTGGGTTTCTTTTGAAATTTCAGGTGGCTGTGTAATACTACAGTGAGAGCACAAAACAAATACATATAAATCGCTCTGTGCTGTTTCAGATGACTGAAATGCTTGGAATGCAACCACCCATCATTATTCTTATTGTGCTTTGTCTGGGAGTCAAGGTAAGTAAGAAATCGTCCTTGTCAAGTTTTCTTCAAAACTGACCCTTGTTTCAGGCCTTAAGTAAACAGCCTTCTCTGGGAACACTGCACGTGGTGCTGTCGTTATCAGATAGGTACCTTTTCCTGAATTATACACAAGACACTGTTTGAACAAAGTCTAAATGTTTTTCAATTTCTCTTCATAGCACAAAATAAGACTAAATCTAGTTTAAGGTAACTTACATACCCATTATGACATCCTATTAACTTGTCCTGAAGCAAATTCATATGGTCTCAGATATGAATTAAAATACTTTTTCATTATTAAAGAGAATTATTGTTTTGTTGACAACAAGTTTTGAGGACACTACTGCATCTGCTTTAGACACAGGAGTCCACAGTTGATGACTGGCAGGATTTAAATATTTCAGCAGCTGCTGAAAATGAATTTTATCACGGATACAACACCAAAAGTATTTTGCACATTAAAATATGAAAAAAGGAAAAGTAAGATTGTGTTGAGTTCAGAAAACTTCCTTCTTATCAGAAGTCAAGCATTACAGGCAATACACTGCTGGTAGCAACAACTTGAACCAGCACTCATCAATATTTCTAAATTACTAGGAACAATCTAGTTAATCATTTGTTTCTTTACACCTTCTGGCAACTTGCAAAGATTGCTATGAGTTAATATAAATCCCATAAAGTTCAAAAATGTCCTCTGACTACTGGAACTTTGTGGGAAACGCTAATAACCAACCCAGGGGTTACACTGCAGAACGTTTGTTGAAGGTACCTTGGTATCTGCTGTGACTGACAGGGTGATGAATGATGATTGCTGGGCTGGCTTTGAACAAGCGTTCTTCCTCCAGCAAAGTCAAACAGACCTTGCAGAGGAAGTTATGGAATTTGCTTTCTGTTAAGGCAACTCAGAGATTAAAAATCCATATGCCAAAACTTGCAAACTTGGAACCCAGCTTCAGGAGTGGATGACTCCTCTCAAAAGAATCTCCCTGGAGCTCTCCTGTCACTGCTACAGTAGCTAAAGACCCTGATACCCCTGCGCTCACCAGCAGAGACTTTGCCAGCAGATCCCAGCACAGCATTCAGAGGAGAGATGCTGCCCTATCCTGTCTGCCAGGCAAATGCAAAATACCTGCCCAGGATTGGTATAAGTAATATTTGACTCTGTGTGCTCAGCAGATTCTTTGTTGGGAGCTTCAATGTGGGCATAGAGAGCAGTAATTGTTGCCTTTGTATGTGTGAATTTGAAAGCCTCAGTTAAAATTCACCATTTATGTTTAAAGGCTTAACATTCACATGATCCCTCTTCTTAACACAGCCAATACACATCATAGCATTCATTCATAAATGCAAGCAGACAGTCACAGAAACTGAAAAACATAATGATGGAAGAGGGTAAAATATGCAGGAAGCTATCCTATCCCCCTATGGCCTGAAATTTGCTCAGGGTATAATACATGTGATTAGCAACTGTCTGTCAATGAAAGGAAAAAAACTTGGGAAATTTAAGGAGGATATGGCTTTTACTGAAGATGCAGCAGTAAAATTATAATGAAATATAAAAGGCAGCATTGTAAATTTCAGCCTGAAAGGTGAAGTCTTTGAAGACAGAGAAAATAAGTGGTAAGATTCTTCTATCTTTTGTTTATTGGTATGTTTGCTATGACTGGCCTCATAATAGGTTAACATTTCAAATGTGAAGCCAAGTCTGTCATTTGTATTGTTGTGGTCTGATTGTCAGGACCAAATGAGACACATTTATCTTTAAAAAACCTCTAAGAGTACCTCTAAAATACCTCTAAACATATGTGTGTATGTAAAAGTATAGAAGAGTTTGATGAGGCAATAGTATTGATTATGAATGGACCTGGGCTAATACACATACAGATTGGTGTGCAATACATACATACAGAGGGAAGAGTTAAACATTCTCTCTGCAGTCCTAGAGCTGACATTTCCTGATATAACTGCAATCTCCACATTCACTATGAAAATAGGTCTAAATATGGAATATACAGCAGTAGATACAAATAAATACCCACACATACACATGCTGTACATGAACACAAGGCTTGACTGGAAATACTTTGGAATCAGTACATCTGTTTTAGCAGGGCTGCAGCAGATAAACGTGATGTTCTTAATATAAATGTGCAACTTTGAATTTTAATGTATTTTAAAAACCTAGTAAACTTTTTAATTTAGCATCTCTAATAGGAGATATTTTACACCTTCACATTTAAGTTTCATAAACCAGATATTCATCATAAGTATGTATAATTTTGTCTCTCTGGCCACAGGATTTTCTGCATTTATGGTGGGATAAACTGTTATAGTCTATTCACACCCTGCATTCTTAAGATGCCTCTCAGGATATCTTATAGTAGATTTACAGTTATTGCTGGTTTTTTAGGCTTCACTCCACAGTTTATTTCAAAAGTACAATGAAACTTCCTAGGAGAAGGAAAATTACATTTAATCTCTTAATATAAGGACCAGGTATATTAATCCGTTTACCTGCATTTGTTCTATTAAAGAAATATAACAGCTTAATTTGAAAAGGTCAGTGACTTCTGCAACACTCTTGATTCTCTTTCCTGTCTGTAGCCAAGAAAGAGCAAAGACCACTCTATTCTCAGCAGTAAAGTGGTTCTGTCTACTTAGCTAATTTCCCCACACACTTTGTAGTTCACTGGTGACATATGTCCAATGCTTCCCCAGGTCTTAAAGAAAAGGAACTCACATTTTGCCAAAGAAAAGCCAAGATCACAGAGGAGATGAAATATAAGATAAAGTAGTAACACTGCAGTGGAGTGAACCCAAATGGGACCTTGATTTTTTTAAAGTGACATATTACAGACATAAACCCGAGTTGGAGAGATCAAATCTGTATCAACAGCAAGAGCTAAGCTCTCCAAAATTTAGCAGGGCTCAGATCTACTGGCTGGCTTGCTCCCATCCTTCTGTGAGATGAAAATGTAATAAGAAACTCTAGCAAGAACATGTATTTTCAGCTCCATGATTTGATTAATATTGGTAGAGCACTTTCAAGATTACTCATATTGCATAGCATGCATTTCTCTTGAAGAGGATCCAATCCACTTTTATCACATTCAGGAATGCACAAATACTATGCTTTACATACATTCCATCATCCTGTGCACACCCTTTGTACCTCTGTAATGGCAATGTTCTTCAGTCAGTTTTCTGGCAATAAAGCCAACTGCCATTAGAACTGAAAGTAAGTTTGAGTGAGAAATTATTTTATCTCACAGAAAAGCATGGGCATGTTCAAACACTTCCTATCAGGCACGGTCATTAGGAGTTTTTTAGGTCAAGAGTATGGATATTGTTCCCTCATTTTATAAATTTTGTAATTTTCCATACCTGAGAATACTACCTCACTCTAATTTACCAGCACAGATATACTGTCTGTTTCTACAGTCACCTTGCAGTGAGTCATACCTGCTCATATAAATACATAGCTATAGTACTAAAACCATGGAAAACAACATAAATACCTCATAAGGAAAAATAGATTAGTACTTAATTTCACAGTGTTGGGCTCAATAGACCAAGGTTGTCAGAGAAGCACAGTTATGGATTAGTTATGCCCATTTTTGTCCTATAAAATTTTAAGCATTTTATTTTCATTATTACTTACTTTCTAAGGATAACTCCAGACACCCAGGTTTACTAGTGTGATTTCATTAGTAGAATTGCATTCGTTGGTAGCATTTCAACTGATAGGTCTGAGACCAGAAAGAAAATAGAAGCGCTCTTGCTGGGAAGGAAGTGTCTGAGGGCAGAGGAGGGTCTGCTGTGTTTTTCTCTGGATACCACAGCAAAGTTTTAGCCATGGATTGCCACAGAGGACCTTATGATAGCTTTCACAAGAACAGTTCAATGCATTTCACTTAGTTGTCACTTTTTTCAAAAACACCGTTGTGCAATGGCAGTGGTGTGGAATAGAAGTTGAATTTCACTGTGGAGATAGCTACATTTCAATGGTGGGTGAAGTGATCCCAGCAGACTTTGTAAAGCACTTTGGGACTCTTACAGATGAAAGGTGCTATATAAATGTCAGGTATTGTTATACACCACTTAGGAAAAATGTTCCCATTTATTCCTCTGGATTTACTGTTGAGCATTTAGAGATAATCGTCATTGCTGGTAATAACAGTAAGAACAGTATCTTGAACGCTGCAGACTGTGCAGATTGTTCTGTATTCTGCTTGTCTATAGCGGGAGGTCGCATACTAATAAGAAGGAGGAATTTTTGGACAATGTGATTATAGAGAACAAGCTATTTTTTCATATTACATGGTCAAAGTGCAACTGTCAGAGTTATTTACATGGCTGCATCATTTACAGCCCAGGATTATTGAAAAGACTCAGCTGAAAGGTAAGCTGCTTTCATGACGATATTCAAAACAGCACAGTACAACAGCTCCCTGTAGTAGGGCCATTTGTTTTACTGTATTACCTCTCTATACTTGTCAAAGTTCTACTCATTCATTGTATTAATAGAATTTATTTAAATGCATGACAGATGTTTCTAACAATGCTTACCCAAGCACTGATTAGAATTTGTTAGAAGCATTCCAGTGTTTATTCTAACATGAACACCTTTGGATTTTGGTGTTTTGTTTATGGTTGGTGGGGGGCTCTTCTTTTTAGCATAACAGAGTTTCAAATGGAGTTCAGTATTGATTTTAACAGGAGGGTAAAAGGCAGACAGCTTTTGCCAGGTAGATGAGTAATTTCAGCAGTGCACTAACAGATCAAATGGTCTTTATAGTACTGGAAAACAATCCTGCCCCAGCAATTCTCTCAAGTGAGTAACACCTGAATATAAAGAAACTCACATTTCCCCTTCCTCTTCTGCTTCCCAGTCTCTCCTCTCAGATTTCTGTCTTCGAGTTGGGGTATCTCATTAACCTGCAGGCTCTATCCCTGCCTCATTATCTTCTCCTGAACATCTGAGGGAGGCAGAAGTGAGGCTGTATTAACCCACTGATTGCTGCTGACCGAGTGATGCCCCTGAGCCCTTTTGGAAGCAGCTTTGGCTGAATAAAAGCTGCTGGAGGATGTGGTCCAGGAGTGACTACTGGATAATACAGAAGTAATCTACAGTGGGGATTCCCTTTATTAAAACCTTGGCAAAACCTTCGTGTGGAAGAGATCTTAGTCTATCTCTGAGGAAGGCATGCAAGCTTCCTTGCTATTCCCAATGTCTTTTAGTACAGAAGTTGTAAAAGCATTAAAATGTACAGAACTACCTCCTCTCCTTGCTGCTAGCATCAAGGGCACTTTCCCAGCTAATCCAGAAAAATTAACCCCTGGAGAAAGACTAAATGCTAAAGAAAACTTATTGTTGCTGAGATTCCTTTTACAGTCCCATACCCCTATCAAAAATGCCACATGAGATCTCAGTGTCCCCATCAGCATGGGAACTGAACCCAATACCTGCAGGATTGTAGTTATGGCCCTATGTATCCTATGCAAATTCCCAGAAATTTCCAGTCTTCCTAGAGTATTGACATTTACACCCACCTTCAGAGCACTGCTCAGAATTATCATAAAAGATCAGAGTGCAGCTTGGAGGTCAGTGTAATCATAATTTGACCATGCTGGTATATTTACTCTAGATAATAGAGTTTATTTCCTCTTATTTTTCCTTTTTGCTGCTTTTACCTTGGTCTCTCCCTGTGGAAGTTTAACCACTGACTATCATTAGAGGAAGAAAAACCTCAAAATTCTGGAAAAAGTGTGATAGATTTTTCCCACACACGAAGGAAAACCAGACAAATAGCAGGAACAGAGATGAGCATCTATAGATTAAGGGGGATAACACAGGATGCTACATGTTCCATGGGCTAAGCAAAAATTTAACACCAGTTATATGTGCTTAAAGGACTTACTTAAAGGACTTATAAGAGAAGGCATTTTTAAATGAAAAATCTAGAATGAAACCTGTGAAGTACTTATGCTGTTAGTCAGATGTGATTCAAGATATGAGGAAAGACATTTCTAAAATCTCATATAAAAAAAACCCACACAAAGCTTCAGGTTTACTCCAACAGCATCATAAATTCTCCTCACACACAGGGTTAGTACAGGAGAAACCAAAAGGATGGAGTGTCTTTCAAATTTTGACTCTTTTCAAGTGAAGGAATATTTTTAAGTATTTAGCCAAATAAACATGGACACAGACTAGGACACATGCTCATCATATGAGAGGTGGTAGATCCATCTAACTCTTCCCAGAAATTTCTTTATGGAAACCACCAAAGAACCTCTGTAATTTAATCACTGGCTGCTGCAACTGGCTGCCTGCCTGTTAATTGCTTGGACAATACCCAAATTGTCAGACCAAAAGACCACCTAGTGATTCATTGGGCCGTCACTTCAAATAACCAAAGCAACAAATATAAGAAAGAGTGCCTGAAATGAGTCTTTGCTTGTGATGTTTTCTCTGATACTTTCTCAGTATTCAATCCATTACAATTGTTCATCACCTTCTTTAAAAGCTTGAAATGTTATTGCTGCAAATCTCAAGTTCCTAAGGAGAAGTTATACTTCAAAGTGATTCTGCAAAAACATCTCTAAGGAAAGCCTGTTTGGTAGTTCTAAGAGTTTCTATCTTGCATTACTCAGGTGATTTTGCTGCATAAGCCTAGTAAGTTTGGGCAGGGATAACAAAAATCTACCAACATTTTTATTATGGAATTTTGCTTTTGTATTAACATGCAAAATACCAAGACCGTCTTTTAGATATCCTTACAAAACTGCTCCAATGTGCTACACAGAGATAACACTAATGTGGTGACAGTTATTTCAAGTTCCTAGGAGCTTTTAAAATATATTTTCATTATACGTCATGAATAATCAGCACTAATAAGAATTCTAAATGTATGCTTGGTTGCAATGCATAGAACTCTCCCATAACTACACTGAGCATATTACCAGTGAGGTAGACGGAAGGTGAAAAGATATTTTTTACTACTTAAGCAGTGGCATAATTTTGAAAATACAGGGGAAAAAGTGGATTTGGGAGACATTGAAGCAGCTTTTTGACAAATATCTGCTCAATGAAATGAAATCTAAGATTGATTTAATGGATGCTATGAAATGAGAATTAAAACCCATCAAATCTTCAAACTATATCCTAAAAGCAGCAAAAATATATTTGCTCTCAGGATGCATTAGTGTGGAAGACATTTAAGAAGAGCAGTGCTTTTCCTGTTACTGATGTCCAAGGCACTGTACTCCTCAACAAGTGTAGGAGAAACAAAAGCTGCCTACCCCAGTGCTTTGATGCAACACGTGTCCAGTTGCTGCTCTGTTCTCATCACTCATCTACTTTTACTGTTGTCACACATTTTATCAGCCAAGAATTTCTGCTTTCCCTTTGTAAATCTTTTGCCTGAAGCAGTAGTTAAGGAGTGCTGTCACTCCAGGATATGTATCACAACACCTGTACCATGTTTTTGGTCACAGACATTAGAGGATTGCTTGGTCAGAACCCATCCACTGAGTGCAGTGTGAAGCTGTGACAGACCCTCCCATGTGGAATCCTGGCCCCTGCAGACTGCCTGACAAACAGCTGGGCGATCCCCTGGGCCAAGAGTTTGTATTTCACACCACACAGTGAGGGCACAGAGGGACATCAGTTCCCATTTCTCTCACAGCTTCTGCAGAGAGTTTGAACAGACCTGCCCAAATCTGCAGCTGTGGCAGTAGGATGAGGATGGCTCAGTGCCACAGTGCCCACTTTCCCAGTTTAGCTGATCCCATAGCCAGTGTGGCTTAAACCTCCACCCAATGCATCCTCAGACAGGATCCTGTGGAATGACATATGCTGTCCATTGGGTATTTCATCTCCCTCTTCAGCTGCTGCTGGTTTAGAACTACTGAGGGAGCTAGTGCTGGTCTGTCTGTATGACAGCTCACTGTAACACTACTGTTTGCCCCCAGCATTTAAACAGTATTTTCTAGTTCAAGGCACTGAGATCATTACACTTTCTTGTGCTGGTTTTCCCTCTGTGCACAGTTACACATATAACACCTGCTTTTATCTCTGAGGGCCTGGAGATGATCCCACAAAGTCTCCCTGAGGTTTCAGCTGACACTGCAGAGACTAAGACTACTAGACAGCTTTGATTCTGGGTCTCAGTTTTGTTGCTTCTCTTTCAAAATCTCTCTACGTAGCCAAAGTAAATGTCAGTGCAGACAATTCTACACTACACAAAGATAAAGATATTTGGATCTTCAAAATGTTTTTTTTTTCCCAGATAATTCATGATACTTTCTATAAAACACTGCAATTAGTAGAACCCATAGCACAAAATCCTACACTGTGTATCCCACTACCTTTATCTGTGGTTCCTCTTTGTATCTTTGACAAGGATGTCCACAGTCATCATCTTTCCTGCCACGGCTGCTGCTCATTCTGCAAGGAAATAAAATTTTGAACTTTCAAAAACATCCTGTGTGTATTGCAACCTAGTGCAGAAGGAAGAATTCTAGAAATTTAATACACAGGGAAAAAAGTCAAAATGCAGAAAAAAGTAACAGTGGCAATTATTTTAATACAGGCAGATATGACTTACTGTCTTTTAAACACTCATATTACGAAGTTAAAAGCTTCTTTAGAGGCACAAGTTACTAAACGAATATCCATCTTTAAAGTAATCAGGCTTTCAGTTCAGTCTCAGCAATAATATTCCTAAACATGTTTTTTTCTAACAAACTCAAGAAAAAGCTGGAGTGAATTCCAAGGCTTGAGTGCTGCTGCCATCTACATGGCAGGAAGACTATAAACCAAAACAAACAACAAAAATCTGTATGTTACATTTACTGCTCAGAGCTGTAAGTCTGCAGATCAGTGTAATGACAGAAAATACAGCTCTGAAACTGAACAGAATCTTTTACTATCCTGAGTTTCTGTGTGGAAAATTCATGATGATTTAGAGTAGGATTTCCCTACATCCTTATTATTGAAAAGATCATACATTATTTAGATAAAATTTATGAATAAATAGGGAAAATATCACTATTTTACTAGTTTTGGATATTGTTAATATTTTTCTAATGAGTATTATGTTTTCAAATCCTCCCCAAAAAAGAAAGAAAATCTGCCAGTTGATGTAAAACTGGAGGGACTAATGTACTTAATGAAGCAACATATACTTACATATACTGCTCACTCCAGTAAGGCTATTTTTCACAACTTTCTTATTGAGAGTATTGCAGAGTAAGAAAACCAATTTTTATTGCTGTATTTGCATGGCACAATGTAAATTCAGGCAGCACAACTCTTTATTCTGAAGCTAAACATACATGAAAAAAATGAAATAACCCTGAAATACATAAAAGAAGAAGATAAATGTAATTAAATTTGTACCACTAAGAAATTTTGTCAAGCGCACAGTCTGCTCTAAAAAAACTTTGCAGACGCTTCTGAAGTTTCATAATCTTTGACATGTTTAGCACCTCACACGGCTTCACCTTGGCAGCTCTGTTTGTACTCACCCATCACATCCATCAGAAGATGGGGAAGGTGTTCTTGTGACGTGCCTCTGTCCCACAGCACAGCTCTCAGACACACTTTAGACCTTCCAGCAGGTGTCATTCAAAAACAAACTTCCCATGGGCTCCAAGAAGACAATCTCAGGTTACTAAGTGAATTTTATGTTGCATCTGAGTTCAGAACTACTTCTCCAAAAGTAAAATTGATGAATTTTCAGTTTGGGGATCTATGAATTCAAATGACGCCCCAACCCAAATGTTAACAGTAATGCTAAGATCTTTGTCTAGCAGTTCAGACTACATATTCAATGAGGAGGAAAAAAGGGGAAGACTGACCCTTGAAATTCCTCTGCATCCTTTCTCATCCAAGAAATATGGCCTGCAAAATCCAGCAGAAATCTCCATTACATGAAGGGATCTTTGTCTTCACAGATGCCCCATCACGGATGTGGGTGCAATGCTGTTCAGCACTGGGGCAATGACTCTGGGATTTGTTCTGGAGCTCACTGTCCTGTCTGCCTTCAGAGAACTTGTTCTTTCAAAAGGAGTAAAATTCTGGGCAAAGGTAATGCTTCTCACTGAACTGTCTCCTTCTTTTCTGAATTTTCAACACTTCAGCCCAGTCAGACTTCCAAAATCATTTCCCTTGCTAAAATGCTGCTGTTTGGAGCTTGTAGTCCCGCTGCATAGTGCTTTTGTTAAAGGATCTTTTTATTTCAAACACTGAATCTCATCAAGTCCCATGCCAATGTGCTTTGAATACATCTTTCATTGGGTTAAGGAAGGGCATTGCACCACAAAATACAGCCCCAAAATGGAAGCAGTTTATTACAAAGATCAAATTCAAAATATGTGAATGGCACAAGAGATTTCAAAATAGAATGCTTGTATTTGGAGACATAAATGAACAGTTCAAACTTTAGGGAGGTTTTCATACAGGAATCTAAATCAGTGACCATTCAGTATGACCAGTCAGACCAAGTATGAATTATTTGGAAAACTCAAAATCCTACAAATAAAAGAGATGCTGAAGAGTTTTGATTTTGCCTTACACTAAAAGCAATAAGTGTCCTTCAAGTTTTTTTAAAAGAATATAATGAACTATGCATGCAATGTAAAAATTCTTATAGGATTTGCAAGCCAAAAGTCTACGTTTAAGTAAGACCCCTGCACATAGCACTCTAAACTTCAATTTCATGCTCATTTTTATGTGAATTGTATCACATTTCCATTCTGGATTGCTTGTTCCTCCTCCGGTCTTTGCACTGAGGCCAGTGCTTGCCAGTGCAAACATAAGTGAGGAGATGCAGAAGACTGAGGCTGGGGTGAGGAGAAATCCCTCTGACTGTGAAACCATACCTTGAGCCATACAGGTCATTGTATCCTGTGACCTCTGCATGGAAAAAATCCAAGCCAAACCCAAACACCACAGTTTAGGTATTCATGAATTTTCCATCCCATACTTAAAATTTAAACAACTACTCAAAAATATTAGCATACTATTCCTTTTGACAGGATTCCTTCACAGAGTAACACAATAGAAAAATATATTCATAACTGCCTTGGGACTTTGTTGTAATCTCCATCTCCAATAGCGTGAATGCAGTGGTACATCAGGCACACTCATAGAAAATGCTTCTTCAGTTTGACTTACAAGAAACTATTGCAGGAAGTTCATCTGTATTTGTGTATTCAGCTCTGAAATTGCCACTTTGTTGCAAAAAGATTTTTCTGAGTGAGTTCACTGCGAGCACATATTATAAAGTTGGTTGTTTGAAAGACATCCAGAAGACAAGGGGAATATATTTGCTTTACTGGGAAATAAATGTACCTAATAAAAAAGTTCCTGCCTTACCTTACTGATCCTGTAATGATAATTAGCAGGAGGCACGCACAAGCATGTGCCAAACACCAATCATCACTGCACAAACCCTTCCAGAGGGCTGGCTCTATCGGCAGGCTGCTGATGTGCACTGCTTTGCAGAATTAACGACAAGCAATCAAATATCATGTTGCACAAATGTAATTGCTACTACAGCAGTACTGGGTGTTATGGGCAATGCCAATTCCTTGAGCTATGAGACCTCCTTGAACACATCCACTTTTGAAATATCTAGATGAAAGAGTTTTCAAAAGATTTGTTATCCTGGCCCAAGTGAGCAGACGCTGATGCAAAGCAGTGAGTCTTGTTGTGAACAGACTTTTTCACGTCCATGGAAGAGATTGCTGCAACAACTGGATGTGGTTGTTCATATGGAAGGAACAATGGAGGGAGATGGATCCATCCTTTGTTTGCAATTTGTTCTACTGTCTGCAAGGTTCCTGTAGGGCTAATAAGTTCTGTAGGTATATTTACAATTTTATTTTTACCTCCTTAATGTTTGCAACTTTCATTCAGCCGCAAAAGTTAAGAGGAGGATATATGTTAGCTAAAGATACGTTCTGCTCTCAGTTGTGTTGTGCAAGTATAAATACATCAATGATATTATTCCACACATCCAGCACAAGAAATGCAAGAATGAAGCCATAGCACTGAATATTCAGTCATCATAATTCAAATACAACCACATTTGAACCAAAGATACATTTAGAGAGGAAAATGCCTGCCATGAACATGGAAAGTTGTTCCTGAAAAATACCACATGTGTTAAAACCATTGACTTGTCTGCCCAAAGATGCTATTTTTCTGCATGGTATTCACAGTCACCAAAAATAACATTAATTATCTTTATCTTCTCTGGATTGCAGCCAATTTGATTTATATATTCTTCAGTTAAATAAAAACTGGGATACTCCTCTCAATGCCCTTTCACCACCCAGTATGTCAGAATACCCTACACTGCACTGAGGGACATGGACTCACAGGATACAAAAACCAGAGGGAAGAAGCTTTCATGTCTGCTTCATTCAAACCAGATTGTGGCAACAGAGACCAGGTTTTATCCTGCAGCCATGCCAGCTCCCCACAAGGGAAAAAGAGATTCATTGCCAGAGAATCTTTCCACACTGGAGCAATCTCCACTCTCCTAGTTAAGGGATCTTATGGCTAATGTGACAATTGGAAGGGATAAATCAGGATTTCCACCATGAGGTACAGATCCATAAGGCACATCCTCAAGATCCTTTGCCTTCAGTAGCACTCCAGCTATAGGCAACAAAAAAAGTGAGTTTACTGCTTGAGCAGCCATTATTTGTCAAACCAGTCCCACAGAATATCAGGTGATAAATGGGCCTAATAAGCTGTATTTATTCTACAAATATAAATGTACTTTTTTTAGGAAAAAAAAAAGTAAAAAAGGTATAGCCGTTTTTCCCAATGAGCAGAAATTGATATTCAATGAAGTATATAAATTCAGAAGAGGACCCAATGGGCTTCTCCAGTTCCATACTGGCACTACAGTTCTACAGATGATGGTAATGGCAGTATTTAGAGAAAATTTACATCCTAGACATGACCAGATTTGTTATCAATTTTCCATTCTCTCAGAATGGGAAATTGATAACAAATGCACAGAACAATAACAATTGAAATTGATAGCAAGTGCACAGAATACTCTTTGGTTTTTAGTTAGTTCTAAATATTCCATGTTTAATTCAAACTGTGAATTTCTATTTTCACTAAAAGTAAATTTTCTAATTATTTGAAATGCATTTGGTTTTGCTCAGTGTTAAAATGTTATTGATAAGAAAAGTTACAAGGAAAGAGAGAGAAAAATTTAAATTTTATGTATGTAAAACAATACTAAAATTAATATAATTATTCAATGGCAATCAAAGTTCTAAAGATCATTATATAAACAAGTGAATGATATCCAGAAATGAAGACTTGATATTTTCTATATCAAAACTACTCAAATTTACTTGAATATATGTAAATCTATTAGCAATGGAAGTGTGAATTAAAGCCAATAAATCAGCCAAAAGAAGCTGATTTTATGGAAGGTATTTCTTCTGAAAATTAACTGCTAAAGGTACCATAATAAATACAAAAAGCCATTTCATGTCCACCACACCATATTGGTCCTATTTCTTGGCTGTCCTTCCACATCTTCCAATTCTTTTGTCTCAGTGTTTTTTTCTAACACACTTTACAGGAGCAGACCTTATATATCCAGGGATGTTGCTTCATGTCATCTGGAAAAGAAATGCACAATTTCATAATGATTTACAATTTGAGACTTAATGATTTTACAATATACAGGTAATAGCTGAGACTTTGTTTCTTTGTTACTAAAATATATGTTATTTTACAGTCTTTTTATAGAGTAACAAGCTCTATAATTTTTGTAATGGAATTAAAACTTTCAGCACCCTAATATTAGCATTTAAACGTGCAGAAATCTGCCTCCAGAAGACTGTTCACATTTTATCTGATATACCACAGAAAGCAATATGGAACCTGAAAAAGCTCAAGAGAATGTATGGCATTCCTCAAAACTCTTCTTCTGCACAGACTTCTGCTTCTTCCTTTTGTTTTAAAGGAAAGTGCTCCAGTGGATCAGCAGAAAGACAACTTCTATTTTAAATTAATAGAATTTTATGTTTTCTCAGCAAAAATAATTGTCAAATTATATATGCATTCCTCTTAGCAGAAATAATCCTACAATAGCTGTAAACAGAAATAATGTTATATTATATTTTAAACATGTCAAGCTAATTTAGAATTCCACAGAAAAGCTATCACCAATTTTTGCCTTCATAATTTATTTTAATTTGGAGTATGGTAATATTTGCAACCTGAATTTAAAAAATTACTTGCATTAGAAGCACTGCTCAAACAGGTACCATGACACCTCTCATGATTATATGAACACTGAGAAAGCAGCACACATTACTTTATTCCTACCTAATGAATACCTGGTAAATGTATCATATTATCTATGACCTTTCTATCTATCTAGACACAGAGACATAGGCATTTTCCTGATGACTATTATTATGCAGTTTTCTGAGTCTACAGTTAAAGTTGCTATTAAAAAAACAAAACCGAAAGCAAAGAAAAAAATCACAAACCAAACCAAAACATATGAGTCATGACTTTAATAAACCAGAACACTGACAGGATATGACACTACATCTGCTGCAGTGAAATGACAATGAATTCATCCATGCCTGCACTGGAAATTCCAGAACTTCTTTCTGGAATAACTCCTGGGCACTGACATTTTACACACAGTCCCTGAGCCAGCTGAGCCTGTGCCCAGTGGGCTGCCCCTACATTGCATCTTCCTCCTGCTCCAGCATCCTCATCAGCAACACCCTCCAGCACCCCATTCCCAGGTCAGTCCTCATTTACTGCCTCCTGCTTTCCATGAGCATGCAAACACAGAAAATCATGACTTTCTAGGGTGCTTTGTACCTGGAAATTTACTGCATATTTACTTTTACATTCTGCCTGTGTTCTGATCAACTGCCATAGAGATGACAAAATGCTGATTCTAAAAACACTCTTCAGTGGATGGGACTTGGAGCTGGTATGTGAATATTTGATGCAGTAATTATAACTTGCCTGATAACAAGATAGTCACACTTTTAGTGTTACATTTTTAAGCACAGTGTGGCTAATAACACATTTCTATTTCTATTTGCTGCAGTTCTGCCTCTCACACACTATTTCAGGGACAGTCAGAGACCCTTCCTATTTCTGTGCCAAGGTCTCTAAATAGGACAAGCAATTAAGCAAGACTGTGAAAACTGCTTGGATTTTCCCTATTATCTGTTATGCACCCAAAATGACATTTTGTCCTGAAAAGTAAAAAATTGAAGAGAGAAAATGTAATATGTGGAATGGTTTTGGAATGCAGGGATGGGAGAGATCATGAGCTGCAGAAGGTATCAGGCAGAGACTGTCTGATACTAAAGGCCATAAGCATACATGGGTTTTACCATTTACATGGTTTCTATCCAAAAGATGGAAAACACTATACTTTCCATCTACAGCTTCCAATTCAATCTTCCATTAGTGAGGCTCATTTGCCCTCTATTACCAAGTGAAGTAATAGTCTATTTCCTACTCTACTGCAATGTGTCTTTTGGGGAAAATAGGAGGGAAGAGGCATCTGTGTCTACATGGTTTCTTGTGACTTCAGCTCAAATCTATTCCTTTTCCCCACAGGAGCTGCACTTGCAGAACTGTCCTTAGTGGGACTGCCCCACACATGAAAGCTAAGACACCTCAAACTGTGTTAAGTCCTGCTACATTCCTCTTAGATTTTGACTAACAAAATTCAGAGCATTTTCAATCCCCTCAGGAAACATTGCAAGCAACTTCCTTTGGACATTATGATCTGCATCTGGGGTGTAAATTTTCCACCACTGTTTGTACAAGAAAATTCAGGTGAATAGCTGAGACCTAGAAGTCTGACTAATACATCCACTGACACTCACTTTCAGCTTCTTTTTCAGTTTCCTTAAATGTGGAAAATTAGTCTCATAAAATGGAAAACTGCTGGGAATATTTATTTAAAGAAAGAAGCACTTCAAGGGGTAGTGAACTCTTTAGGGGAGATTGATACGACTAAAAGTCAAGTTCTACAGAAAACTGTTGCAATTCTTATCTGATTATTACTTTCAAGGCCAGAGCAGAGACAAATTTGAAAAGCCAAGGCTTTGCATGTCAAACAGGAGTAGTCCTCAGCATGTGGGGAAAAATGGCAGCGATAAACCTACTATTAGGCATCTGGGAGAGAAGCCCAGCATCTCCTCTGTGTGGGGCCTAAAATACACAGGAGCCACTATCACAGATAATGGCAGCCTGTAGCCACATGAAGGGAGAAACTAAAATCCATTTCACTTAGACAAGAAACTGCAGTCTGATATTTACCTGTGTCCATCACTTGTGAAAAGTGTTTACTGTGAATTATCCAAGAGAAAAGTGCAGGTTGAGGGGTTTCATTACCTATCTGAGAGTCACTCACATCACACATTAAACACAAGAAATCACAGGTAAATCTTGGATTGGTGTCTTGGGTAGCCAAATGTATTCCTGCTATTTATCTGAGTACCTACCTACTACAATTGCTGGAGGCCAGTGTGCAGAGCAGTGCAAACATGTGCAGACAAAGAAAATGTGAAAGTAAAACAAACAGAGCAAGTTTCATGTTATTTTTGAAGATAAAGATCACTTTAAAAATAAAGCTCATTCTAATGTCAAGGAAAGAGACTGCACCTTTCACCACCAAAAACCACAATGTACAGATAGATGTGTTAATGGCTGCTCTACAGCCTTCCTGAATCTGGTAGAAGTAGTAACAAAGAACCCTTTCTAGCAATAGTTGGAATTCCTTCCAGGTATATTGTTATAGTTTCACCTTTTCCTCATGAGAAGAGATAATAAAATAAATATATTTCTTACCATCACATGACAACATCTTGTAAGTGAAGCACAAGAGACTCTTTATAGATTTAGTAATAAAAACTTCTAAGTTTTTAAGTTTGCCCAGACTTTGAATATGTGTGAGAGATTCTTAAGTCACAGGTTTCACCAAATGAAATGCTGACGTCCCAAGCACTCTCAGGTTCCATGATTCAAAGTTAAAGCACCTGAGAAAATCATAGCCAACTGAATGTCATATTATTGTTTCAATGTTTGCTACTAAAAGTAAATGGTAACCTTTAGGTAAATGTATTGTGTTACCAAATCTTTCCTTTCAAACAAGCACTTCTGTCAGAAGTGTCTTAATTTCTTATCACAGAATTTCATCCGCACAAGGAGCAATAAATAATTCATGTTCCTAGCTCTTTGTTGTGTGTCCCTGAACTGCACAGAGCTGGAAGGCTGACAGCTGTGTCAGGACAAGCACCAAAGATCTGACATGACAAGTGACTAACAAGTTTCTTTCAGTCTATAGTGAAAGAAGACAATGGCATAAAGTGCAAAAACGAAATCCTGAAACAAAATGAAACTGTTTCTTTCTCTTTACCTAAGTGTTTGCTATGAGCTTATTTCCGACCCATAACCTCTGGTCATTTTATAGTACTGCCCAACCCCCTTTACTCCTCACATTCGCCTGGCCATTTACGCCTGTCCACGGATCAATATGAGCAATTCTTGGAGAAATACGATGTCTCCATGACAACCAAGCCACAAATTCTCAGTGGAAAGCAGTGAGACCAGTAGTGAAATCTCCTGAGGTTTTCAGACCTATAAGACGTCTTAAAATGCAGGAATGGACAGAAACAAAAGCCAGAGTAATTCATTGTTTATTACTAGTTTAATGATGTCAGATGGACCGATTGGAACTCAGTTTTTAAGTTTGGATGCTTTATCAACATGTATTTTTGCCAGTCAATATTCACCTCCTGAAAGCCTTTTTATTCTTTCCATTACTTCATATAGATATGCAGAGTGAGGAATTGGATTTGTAAATTCCCATCCAAACAGGTACACTTTGCCAGAGAGAATTAATTTAAGGTTAAAATTAGTGTTATCTTTAAGGTACATTAATTCTCCCCTGAACACTGTAGTGCCACCTTGCTTTAATCCTTTCTCACTTCAAAACTGATCAAATCTTGGAGAATCCATATTTTGGCCCATAATTGTTGTTGAAATGACTACAGATGGTTTCTTAAGGAGAGACTAAACACCACAGATTGTCAAACCTGGCTCCTTTCTGAGTAGATTACCTATTTCTTAATCTCATGCTGGTTTCTGCTGGACAACACTGAGTCCAAGTCTATGTGGTTTTAAAATGAATAGAGATTTACAATTCATTGGTTTCAATTATTGTAACATATACTGGTGCTCATTTCTCTGGAAAAGATGAAAAGAGAATGTAGTTCAAATCAGGTATATGACAGTAGTTGAACTCCCAAGGAATCTTGGAAGAGTGGAGTGTGCTGAAATATAATCCCCCAGACATGGGTCCTATCCGGGTTCTGAGATGACTTAGGGGACCTGACATGGATTTCAGACTGCACCCTTTGACTGAAAATTAAATCTCAGCAGTGTTCCTTGGGGAAGGATCAGGGGACTGTTGGCAGCTGCCCCCTGTCAGCACAGGCTGCAAGATTTGGAAATCTCTTAACTAAGCTGACAGGCCGCAGAGACGATGAATCAAAAATATGATACACGGATCAGCACACAAAGATGCAGGAGGGTACAGAGAAAGCAGATAAAACAGGAAGGAAAATACCAAGTGAAGAAAGACGTTTAACTCTTTCACTAATGAGGACTGTGTGCAGGTTGTGTGTGTGCTGTATATGGGTCAAGCTCACAGTTTGCTTAAAAGATCTTGGTATTTAGTCGCACAGAATGTTTTTAATCAGCTGTGACTCGATACAATTTATATTTAATTGTTTCCTTTTGGGATTCATTTAATAAATTTCGTAGATGTTCCATAACGAGAAAGATAATGAAACTACATGAAGATAAATCTTTCGGTTACCAAAAAGGATGCTCTTTATGGATGTTCCTGTATTTAGCTGAATCAATGTTAAGAGTCATTAAAATGAAATAATGATTGTGAGCTGATTTAAAGGAAAGAATCAAGCTATTTAATGCCACCAATTTGCTTTCCTCCAGAGATACGGTGTTTGAGTGTCCACTGCTGCATTCAGCTGCAGTATATACAGTACTTCTAATTTTTCATAATCTCACACTACCTTCAAAGGGTCAGACATTGTACATATATTAAGTAAGCAGTGTAGTCCAAAAGTAATTATAATGAACTAGTAGTGTCAGCTTTCTTTTTGGTCATAAAGCCTTTATCCTTTTTCAGACCTTAACTCCTGATGAAAGAGGAAAGGATAACAGCTCCACACTGTGACCCCTGGAGGTGACCATTAATTTGACATTGCAGCTGCTAAAAAGGAAACAGCATTACAATCTGCTTTTTTAACAGACCCAAAAGCTGTGTCAGATTTATCACTTGATACTTGGTGGTTGTCTTTGAATGCCTCTCACCTGGACTCTCAGGCTCTTCCAAGACACATCTGTCAGACGTATCCTCCACTTCTTGGAAGTTTGTTGACTTGGAGCTCTTGTCATGCTTCAGCACACTGACTGCAGCAATAAGAATAAAACACAGGGAGAAATGTAATGTATGCAGAAATCAACACTTACTGCTTTTTTGCAGAGCCTTCAATGCTGAAGACATAATTTGTAAACACAAATAATAAATTGGAAAACACCCCCAGAAACACAAACTACTCATACGCAACCACAGGACAGTTGAAAAATCGAGACAAGAATGAATGCAGGGTGATGTCTGAGGCATCAGGTGAAATAAGGTCCCTTTGAAGTATTAAGCTAGTTTTTTCTTACAGAATCTTAAAATAATAAAATAATTAACAAGTCATAAAAAATGCTTGTCTGTTTCACCAAAGAAGCCAGTAAACAACATAAAAGATCAATCAGATGGCTTTGTAATTACTGGAGTTATTCAGCAGGGAGAGAAATAGTGTATGTTTTAAAATGAAAATATATTGTATACAAGCTGGAATGTGGAAGAAAATTACTAAAAATTCCAAAATGCAGTGAAACCCAGACTGAGCTGCAGTTTAAGGACTACCAAATTTGGTTATATGTTTTACTTAACTGCTAAAAACATTTCCATTTCTGAGCATTCAAATATTTTCAGGGCAATAATTACCAGTCTATACATGACTTTTTAATTCACTTGGCTTTTGAACAAAATACCACATAACTTTTCTTGAGGAGGAGAGTTGCTTCCCTTGTCAAAGTTCATTTCCCTCTCTTCTGCTTAATATGACTACATGGAGCCACAAATACAGCTTGAAGATGAAGTACAATTATAAGTAGTATATTATAGAATAATAGAACAGTAAAGACTAGATCTCGATTTTTCTGTCCTGTTAAAACTCTTAGCTGATTCTATTTCCTAAGATAATAGCAGTGGCTAGAAAACACTTCTTTTTTTTTTTAATATCTAGAAAACTAAGAAAAATTCCAAACTTTACGGGGGTGGGGATATGAATGGCTATGCACAATCTCCATGTTCTTCTGTCTTCTTTTCAAAAGAGAAATTCCTTCCCTTATAAATGTTGATAGATTTTTTTTGGACCAAATGAATATTTGCTGAAGGATTATGTAGTTTGAACACCTATTTAAATTTTCCAGGATTATGAGTGAGTCAACAAGGCCTCAGGGCAGTATGCAGACATGGGAAACTCAAAAGACACATATTCCACTTCAGTGCTCTGTGCTTTCCATGGGTTTGCAGCTATTGATCCCAGGTCACCAAAAGGTTCCATCATTCTTGACTCTTGCAACTGCACAGAGTCTGTTTGAAGCAATCAGGGCTTCAATACTATTGTGGAATTAGAACCTTGAAAATGTAATATTAAAACATAATATATAATAAAATCTATGATAGGGACACCATGAATTTCACCTGAAAAAAACAAAAAACCTGTAAATATTGCTTAAAGGGTTTTCCTTGGATAGCAACAAATCAGTATGTAAAACCCTGCCCAGGTAAAGCATGAAGTGTTGACATCATAATCTGCATGGAGTGAATTAACGCTGACAAACAACTACAATAACAAATAACAAATGTTCTTTTTCACACATAAAACCCTATCATACGTAAAGGAAGAAATCTCTTTAAAGATAGCAGTCCTGTTCTCTTTTTAGAACATTTAAATAATTTTCAAATTCATTAAGTGAATATTCCCCCTTCAAAAGAAAAATTGGAATATACAAGTATTTATACTATATTTAAAACCAAAATAATTTTATGCCAAATTTTTAGAACATTTTTTTCTAAAACAGTTCTTCATACAGTGGAGTCAGCTGCACTGTGCTGAGCGACAGATTGAGTCATTACAGCTGCATGAATTTAGAAGTCAGAGCTACTCTGAAGTAGAACAATAGGAAAATTTCCAACAGAGTACCCTGTGATGAGAGACAGAAAACAAGAAGTACAGCTATACCTTTGGAGGGAAAGCAAAAAATCACAAGACCTGTCTGTTTTGGTCTAATAGTAGTCACCAAAAATTCAGAATCAGCCTTTCAAAATGAATTGTGTATTTTTACCCAGTCAAGAACTCTCACAGTGAACCAAAGAGGGAAGACACTTCCACAGCACCAGAATCAGTCCCAAGTAGGAGCTGGCAGAGACTTCCCTTACTGGAACTCTGTGCTGCAACTGCCTTGCATGGGACAAAACAAACCTGCTCAAGTGCTCTGCTCCTTCCCAGGCCACGTCAGCACAAGTCAGAGAATCTCAACTGACCAGCTGGATTTTACAACACAGTACTGAACAGTGTTCTCAGTGAAGATACCAGATTCAGCTGAGAGATAACTCACAGCAGATCCATACACAGATGAGGTACCTCACAAGGAAGGTGTGAAATGAACAAGACAGAAACCAAGACTGGCAGCAAGATGCTTGGACAAAGCAGGAGGATTTCCAGCTGGTGTATCTGAGTAGATACTGCAGAGGTTTGGGGAAATCTGGGAGAGGATGGAGTCATTAAAAGCCAAGAAATACAAAAATAAGAAAAGGAATGT
The DNA here is from genome assembly GCA_024362935.1 of Setophaga petechia. Lineage (NCBI taxonomy): Eukaryota > Metazoa > Chordata > Aves > Passeriformes > Parulidae > Setophaga > Setophaga petechia. The sequence goes on from JANCRA010000016.1 coordinate 12,692,055, forward strand.
CAGGCAGTGCTGATAGAGCTGAAGAATGCCAACAACCATGAAACACTTGCAGTAATAGCTGGTCATTAGGAACAGTTTAAAGGGAGTGGAAAGCAGGGGTGGAAAGGGTTTTCATGAGGACAAAGAGACAGAACTCTGGACAACTTGTGCAAAAACAGCTGCCAAAGAAGCCAGTTCAGCAAGTGTGAGTGAAAGGAGGGAAGTGCTCGTTTCAGAAAAGCAGAAGACAGGCGGGGATGGGGTCACTGGTGCAAGTAAGGGAAGTCTCCCTCAGCCCTGTCACCTGCTCAGATGTACACACACCTCCCTAGCCAAAACCAGGCAAATAAACTTCACAAGACCCTGGTTTATGAAGTTACATAATAAGTGCACGCAGTGAGCAAGAAAGGGACCAAGGCAGAGACCTTCAGATCTTTCTTTTCTGAAACATCACGTTATATGCTCAACTGGAAAAAAAAGGCTTCTTAAAAATATCCTAGAAGAACAAAGGGAATTGAAAAGTTAAAAATAAGGAAAGTACAGTCTGGCCCAAATAAAGAGTGAAAGTAAAAATGGCATTATATAATAAAGGAAAAATATTTTTAAAAAATCTCAGCACTAAAACCTATTTTTCTGCATGTTCTCTTAGGGGAATAGGACTTTATGTACAAATATCAGTCAGAGAAAGAGTGTTCTGAACTGCTTATAGTGAAGATGCGGATGGAATTTAAGTTATTAAAACATAAACAGTGTCATCTTTATTCAGAAGACACTGTCCTACTTTGGGTTTAAATGGACCTTAAAATTACTTTTGCTTCCCTCTGAAAGGTAATCTCTGTAGTCAAAGTGACATAAATAGAGTATAAATGAGCCCCAAATCTACGAGTCCTAAGCAAGTTAAAAACTGTATCTGATAACTCTAATAACATTTTCTTTCTATTCAGTGCAGTGTCATTTCCATTGTTACATGGACAGTAGAGATTACCTTTGTTAGCATGGAAATAAGGTAAAAGCACATATTTCATTGAAGCAAATGACCTTGAACTTAGCATATAAAGATTCATTGCACAGGATCAATCTTGAGAATTGTACTATTTTTTTCTGATGCTTCTTATTGAGCTCTTAAGATTTGTTTACTGAACTTGATACCCATTTTCTTACATTACTGAAATAGAAAAAGTCATTTATATAGGTATGGGATTTAGAATAGTAATGTCACAAGATAGTAGCATTTAATGAAATATATATGTATCTAGTTTGAAAATATTTAAAACAATTCCACACAATAAAAGCAAATAATTTCCAAAAAGACAGTGGTGATCAGTCTTTAAAGAACAGCCTTTGAACAAACTGTTGAAGCTGTTCTTTGTGAACACAGCCTAATCACAAAATACAGCAAAAACTCACCATGGTCATTTATTTCTACACGTTTGGTTGAAACTCTGAAAAGCCTTGTTCCACTCTGTAAATATCCTGCACTAAAGTTTAAAAAACATGCTCTGCATACCAATTTTTAGAGGGCAGACACACTGGAGAAAGAAGTTTGCATAACTCAGGCAAATAAAACATTTAGCATTTTCTGATAGGATGCCTGTGTTATTGATAAGGTGGATTAGTGACTTAAAGACAGTCTGTCTGTAGGGAAAAGAAGAAATTATTTGTCATTCAAAATGACTGGATAGGGCAACAAAAATTATTTTTCATTCGAAGATGTTAGGCAAGAGAAGATTCAGGTGATAAATATATTTAAGGTTCAATATGGAATACAAAGCAACCTGAATCTAAATAAAACTGCATGGGAAAAAAACAAAACTATAAAATGGAAACAAAATGGTGGCATTTTTTAATTTTTGTAAATGGATAAAACAATTGTGCTGCAATGTGACTTCTGAGCTGTTTGGCTTCTAAAGGCACTTACTGTATTATACTTAAGAAGCCTGATGGAGCAATAAATGCTTGAGTACTATTTTAAAAGCACACTTCATAGATATCATAAAAATATAATGAAAAGTTTTAGAACAGCCATATTTGCTGAGACTAAAAACTATCAGTTTAAGAGTCCAACAACCATAAAAAAATACTTCATCAGAAATTTCTCCTTAAGTCCAATCTGAAACTCAAAGAACTACAATTTTTTTCCCCTCCTGTAATACCTCACAATAGATACCTGTTCCACAAATTTCTTCAGTTTTTCCTTAAATGTGCAATTTTTGCATCCTTTACATCCTAACTCACTTTGAAATGGCAAGCTCCATAGTTTTCTCACACATGAGGGCACCTCATTTTGTCCATCTGCTTATTCCCTGTTGACTTAATGTGCAACTTCTTGTTTGAGAAAAGGCACAGGTATGAGCCCAGCACACTCTCTCCATAACCCCTGTGGCTGAAATCTCTAATCTTCTCTCTTTTCCAGACTGATGGTTCCTAATCCACTTTGCTTTCTCCATGTATTTCCAGCCAAACTAAAAGGGTAAGATTATTTCACAAATACTACGAGAAAAGCAGAACACAATGATGAACTGCCAAGAGAACTACCAGCAGAAGCTCTGCGGTCCCAGAGGCACAGGAGGGGCAGACACGGAGGTTTCCCGGCTCAGAGGGAGCTCCCAGCCCGCCCAGCAGGGTCCCAGCAGGCAGGAGTCTGCCCGGGCGGGGCTGTGCCCCCGGTGCCACCAGCGCTGAGCACAGCTCAAGGATCACTCACAGCTTTTCCAGGTGACACTCCCCGGTGTGGTGCTGGCCTTTGTGCAACACCAGGAATGCTGTTGACTCATGCTCAGCTTGTGATTCAGATTCTTTCCTGAGAAATTGTTATCTTGCTTTTTCTTCCCCATCCTGTCTCTTTGCAGAAGATTAATCCTACCTCAATCTAGATCCCTGTCCTCATCCTAATTGAATTGAACCATATTTTCTTCCTAGGCCATTTCTCAGGCTCTACAAACCAAAACTTCATTTCACTGACAGAAGAAATCAGATGCTGGTCATTTCATAAATTTTAGTGTAATTCAAAAAAATCTGCACAGATGTATGTAGTTGCCAGTTAATTGAGAATGGCTGGTTTTTATCTTCTGATGATTAAATATCACATTGGCCCAATTTCCATTACATTTTAATTAAAAAAAAAAGAATATATTAACCTAGAGAAACGTATTATTATTCTGAAGTGAATGCTGCAGTACATGGCAGGTGAAATAAGCCAGTATGGAACCAGCCAAACTGGAAGGTCCTGGGCTTGAATCCATTCCAAAGAATGCAGAAGTAGGACCTGATGGCAGAGCTCAGTTTGCAGAGCCACCAACCCACGTGCCTGGGAGGTCTGAGCTGGCTCTTGCACTGCAAAGGCCCCTGCAAACAGAGCTCATGCCCCTCGCCAAGTGAATTGCAACTGAAGAACATTTTTCGTTCTGTATGTGAGAAAGGTTTTAATATATCAAAAAACTCCTCAAAAGTCCATTTTCCTCTCTCGCTATGTCTGTGAGGGCAGCATTCCTCCAAACAGAAAAATTGAAATTTTCAGTGATTCTTTTCCCAATATACCTTGAAGTTTTATTCACCCAGAGGGACTTCTCTACTTCTCTCAACTAAAATATAATGGCATGTAACAAATTATGCTCTCAAAGGACATCCCATTTTTGTTTCATTAGTGCAATGAAACATTCACTCAATTTTAAAGCAGTTGTCTTGATCTTAGTTGTGATTTATAGCAGATTCTGTCCATGTATTCTGTGTAGTATATATTATAAAACACCTAACTAGTTAAATTTGTCTCTGTGGGTTCTGCTGCAAGAAATAAAATACTTTCCCATAAAATTCCACACAGGATCTACTGCACAGCTCTGAAGCACAAGCTTCTGTAAAACTTAGGAGGATTTTAAAAAGGAAAATGCAACCCCAAATTGCCTTTTATTAATTCTCCTATTGTTATAAACTGTTTCTTCTTCTCAATGTCCTCTCTGGATAGAAAGCCTAAAATTCTCTTTTCCAATTTCCCTAAGTGTGTCATTTAATCAAACATGATGCAAGACTGAATTATTTGATTAACATTGTTTATCCCTCTCTCATTTTTTTTTCCAACCAGTAATTGGGAGAAAATAGGGAAGAAAAATTTGATTACAGAATTAGTAAAGAAAGCCAAAATCTGCTAGTTACTAGATAATCAGTCTCCTTTTTAATTAAAGCATATAGCATTTCCTCACCTATCCAAATTTCTAAAAATATCACAGAATATGCTGAGATGGAAGGGACCCACAAGGGTTATCAAGTCCAACTCCTGGTCCTGCACAGCGCCATGCCCAAGAATCCCACCCTGTACCTGAGAGCATTATTCAAACTCTTCTGAACTGTTTGGTGCAGTGCCCACTTCCCTGGCGAGTCTGTTCCAGTGCCTGGCCACCAATCACCAAGGATGAAGAACCTTTTTCTACAGAAATACAGCAAAATTCCCCCTGCTTTCTGTACTTTAGACCAATAGTGCTGCAGAGCACACAGTGCAGATGTGAATCCTAGCATTGTGTCAGTAGCACCAACAAAGAAATACTTCCTATTTTTAAAATTGCATACTTGACAGCATTGACATTATTATTTTCATGATAGTAGATTGATTTGGTATTCAAATATAAAATCATAAATCAGGAAGCTTGCAGAGGATTCTGGTTTAGTTCCTTTCTACAGAGAAATTCTTGCTATAGATTGCATCAATTTGCTTTTAAAACCAAAACTAAATGAATGTGTGCAGCACAGTTATGACACTGACACATCCCTGTGCATAATATGAGTGTTACAGCTTTTATAGTTTTCCCATCTCTCGATCAAAGCTGTCCAAATAGCTTAATCCATGGAAAAAAAAAATACACAGAGCCTCTTTATTAACCTCTTCTGGCCAGATTATTGTTATTCTTTTGCATTATGGTCTTGGAGATGTATTACTGATAGGGAGGTAAAGCCAACTGCAGCACAGCATGACTCTGCTGAATGGCTGCTGTAGGAAAGTGGAAGTGCTTATTTCCAAGACATTTCTGTGATGCTCCCTACTGTTAAAATGTTATCTGACTTTAAAAGATTTTCAGTTCAATTGTAAGCAATAAGTAAACTCAAGCAGTACAGAACTGTACACTGAAGAGTTTCACTAGCTGGTCAAACAGGCATTATTCCAAGACACTAATATTGTATAGGACTGCTTCCTGGTGGCTGAGACCTCTGATTGGCAAAAGACAGTGGACTTTTCAGTCAGCAAGCTAGTTACCCATGGATGTGGCTCAAGGCTGACACACAGATTGACTGGTTCACACTAATTTACTTCACACAGATTCCATTTATCTCCTAGAAGATCCCCTGGCAGCAGCTTATAATGGCATATCCTAGGATGCCTGCCTGCATGAGTTTTTAAAGCGGCAGAGCTTGATGAATCTAAGTCCAGAAAACAGTTCACAGATTGAGGACTAGGTGCAATCAAAAAACATCAAGTAGCACAGCTGGGACTTGCTAGCTTGCTTGACTGGTTTGAGCAGCTGAGCATTAACTACGCTTGCTTTCCTGCTGGCAGCCCTGTGTCACTAGGACAAATCGGAACACTGCCCGACAGAGGAGCAGAAAAGAGATGGAAAAAAAGGGAAAAGAAAAGGAAAAAAAGAGAAAGGAAAAAAAAGAGAAAGGAAAGGGAAAAAAAGGGAAAAAACGGGAAAGGAAAGGGGAAAGGGGAAAGGGGAAAGGAAAGGAAAAGGAAAGGAAAAAGGAAAAGAAAGGAGGAGAAAGGAAAAAGGAAAGGAAAAAGGAAGGAAAGGAGGAGAAAGGAGCACGGATTATTGCATTGTATGGCTACTATTTACAGATGCAGGAATAACTCATTAGAAGATTTAATATCTTTCCAACCCTAGGATTATTAAAGTAAATAATGTACTGTTACAAAATAATGCATGTTTGGAGGCTGTACATTTGGAAAATTTTCTTTTGGTCATTGTGACAGTACCTAGGAAAAAAAACCTGAATGAAACTAAAGTTGTTCTCGTTTCTTTCTTATTGAAAACAAAACATATTCAATGTACAATTCATGTACATTGAAAAATAGTTACCAATATAGTTGATTATTCATTACAGCAATGTGAGCTACATGTCAATGCATTGCCTTGCCCTGATGGAGAGCAATAGATTTCAATAAATGCAACTTTGTGAGCAGTATTTTTAAAAGGACTAAAAATAAAAGGACTGAAAATACAGTGTTACACTCTAGCTCTCCAAACTCAGATGGATAGAGCCTATTCTAAAAAGTACTTTTTAGAAAGGAAGCAAAAATTAATATTATCAGAGAATAACATTTGACAGCAAATGTATTGTGAGAGATCCAAAGCACATTTAGTACTTAGAAGGTTAAAGACTCAGCTGTAGTGCTAGTTGATGAAAAAGTAGGATTAAGGCTTTAGTATGAGTCTTGACATGATCATGTTGTCTGCCTGCTGTCTTAAGCTTTGAAAAACAGCTGGGATCATCTTCTTATAAGCTCCAACTCAAAGATGTTTAAGCAGTTCCAAATCCAATTAAACAGAGGTAAATATAAGGAAGGGCCCTACTGAGCCAAATAATCTTATTTTTTTAATGAAAACCAGCATAATTGCAGGTTACACAACTCCTTAATCTCACTTTAAACCTAACAGACTGCTGCCTTACAGTGCACATGGCAAGTCCAGTTAACCCAAGCATTCTGTATTGGTGCGCTTAATTTTTGATCATTATCCTTTATTATGTTACTTGTAATCCTAAAAGCCTATGATTGTGTCCAGATATTTGGCAAGGATTGTACCTGGATATACAGGGATTCCTCTTCTAAGAGTAATGGATTAATTGGATAGCACCGTATGACTAGTAGATGGTTTGCAGTGAAACTGCTGTGCAGTTTTTAATTTGTGAACTCCACTTCCTTCTCCTTCTGTGCCCATCCTTTAAACAAATTGCCTTTTTGAACATTAGCAGTGTTGCTGGAGTAGCCTATCTATTCTCACCCCTAAGGTGACAATGGATTAGCAACAACACTGCCTTTTGGAGTGGGCTGCTTACTAAAATCCTCTTCATAAAATTTAATGGAAGATATGGAAATGTTTTTGGGAATGGTATTTTTCACAGGGAATTGCATATTCAATTTAAAAGTAGCTACCTTATGAACATGACCCAGTCAGAGTACGATTACTTAAAGGCTTAGAGCATTAGACCCTTTATTTTCCACAGAGTCAAAGGATTTTTGAAATGATCATACTGTACCAAGATATGTATTTCTTACATTAATACATTTAATACCCTAAAAGCAAAAAACACACATAGGTAATCCTTCTACTTTGTCCTATAAATATGTACAAGGACATTCTCCAAGGATGAAAAGGCAAAATCTCATCAGGGACTACTTCAAATACAAGCTCCTCATGTCGGTAAGAGCAAGAAGGAAATTTAAATGATCAGGAGCGGACTGTTTGCAGTAGTTGTGTTACATTATGCATGATTCTTGGCTGCACAGGATTTAATTAATGATTTCCAGTTACACGGCTAAGATTTGTAGTGAATTAGTGTTTAGGGCAGCACACTAACATCTCACACCATAATTTTGTGATTTTTCCCAAACACCAGTTACTAGGGGTTGCTGTCCCCTTTGTTATTTTGTAGCTGAAAATCAGTTTTGCATATATGGGCAATAATTGTGGGGTCTGTTACAGAAGCATGAGTTTAGATTAATTTCAAAGCAGGTTATTCTCCTGATGCAACTTAGAACAAAATCTGGATTTTGCTATTCTCTGAATTAACGAGCAATATCTGTTGCTATGTGTAAATATCAGAAAGGTGCTTGTTGAACTGACAGGTGATACACAGTTATATTGGTAAGGAATGTGGATCATCTGCTGCAGTTACCACAAAGCAGACAGGTTTGGGAAATAGGCTGTCCTCCTTAAACACCACTGGACAGCCTCCCTCAAATGAATAGATAGCAAGAATCTGTGAAGTACTTAATGGGTAAAAGATGACTGCTGCCAAATACTGCACCTTCACCTACACCCAGCCCTATTCTTCAGGCCATCAGCAAGACAAGCTGTAAGTGAACAAAAGAGCCTGGAGCCTCCCCTTTGAGACAGGTAATAAAGAGGCAAGACAGACACCACATGCACTTCCAAGAAGCTGGACATCTAAGGAGGTGACTGACAACTGTCCCTGTGCTCCAGAGGCTATGTTAGACCACATGTACAAAGAACTAAAAAGCATGGGTCCAAAAAGGGTGGCTGATCTGCCTTCCCAGGTAAAACTCTGTACAAGATCACATTCTTACTGGAGTTAGGGACCATGGTGGGATAAAGAGCCAAGGCACAGCACAAGTGTGAGCTTTTCCATGAGCTCTTTGATGCATTCAAGTGTCATGTATATATGAGGCAGAAATCATCTAGATGGAGAAGTGGTAGGATATTTTAAATATTTTAAAATGTCAAACTCACTGCACTTTGCTTAAATAAGGTTGGTCTAATATAACAGGAAGATGCTGCTCAATGCTGCCAAACTGAAAAGTCTGTTATCAGTTTTGGTATTGCTCACTTTCAGCGTAGGACTCAAGCCTCCAGAGGTAAAGTTTTCTTTAGGTTCTGTTTTCACTTGTTTTTTAAGTGTTAGCCTTTCTGGGTGTTGAGCCTTTATTCCTCAGGAAGAATAATTTCCCTATAGCAATAATTGCATACTATCACTTCGTCATACGAACTGGGACTTTTGGGAAAGAAACACACAAGATACCACAAGATTTACCATCAAATTATGAGGGTTGGTGAAACATTACATTCACTGGCTGCATTTATATTACCATAGTAGCCAAATCACTAATTAGAATTTGTTTTTTCATTAATGTCTGATAATTAGTTTCTTATTAGTTCTGAAAATAAACATTTGTATTGCTTTTTTTAATTACACCTTGTCAAAAGTATCTGGAATATCTTTATTTAGGTGTTCTGGAACTTAAGTCTGCTAGGGTATTGTTTATTTGTGCACATCTATATTCCAATCACACATAGAAAAGGTAGATATACACTGACTACTGGGAAATTATCCAGTCCTCCACAAGAAATTCCATATGGAAGTGTCCTACCAATCTGCTGCAGATACTTCAAATTGTATTGCTGGAATTCTTCTCTTTTGCTGGTTGATTTGTTTCTGTTTCTATTTCCTTTCAACTACCAACTTGTCTGCACATTCAGAGGTGAATCTAGGGACAGTCATATATATCCTTGTTCATATGGAAGGATAAAAACAAATTTAGTGTTTCAGGACACAAAACTGCCAGTTCAGGAGATCACTGAAGGTTGCACTCCAGCTTGTAAGATGAGTGAAGTGGAAATGCCAAAAGGGCTCCTGCACAAAAAAGGTACAAATGCGCAGCAGGACCTTGACTGCAGTTTCAAAAGCACTGTGCAATGGCTGTAGCATAATTAACAGAAAGCACAGCAGTCTTGTAAAATAAATCACGGAATGCTCACTCCCTTCTTCACCTCTGTGTTGACTAGGTGCACTTTTATAAAAAGCAATAGAGCTGCTCTTGATTTAGCACAATCTGAGTTTGGCCAAGGTGACCGAGATGAAGCAAGCAGTGTAGAAATTCTAATGGATATGTGAAAAGGACAAAAACAGACACTGCAAGTGTAAGATGAATTTTCCTAAGTACATTCAGAAGAACAGAAGTCAAGTTCACTTATAACTGGCTGCTTAAGGAATCTGCTTAATCATTTCCACAACAACCCAAGTAAATTCTGAGCTTCAAAACAGAGCTTCAGACTTCTTATTCCATTGATTTAAGACCGCACAGCTGTAGCACCACAGTGTAACTGCTTTCAATTGTTAATTAAATACACAGAACCCACTGAAACTCACAGGCATCCCAGTCTTTGCACATCTTTTATCACAAATGACAAATGCAGGTGAACTTCTAGCCATAAACTGCTCCCACAACCCAAAGCTTTTTCCAAAGGAGAATAGCCTACCTCTGACAAGAGAGCTCTGCATTTTCACATTGCTACAGAATTGCAAGAACTCTTGTGGCAGTCTGTAAAAAAACATCTATAGTGCATGTGGCCTGTTGGACTTCAAGAGGGTGCAAACAGATATACAGCTGTGTAAGGCATCAGTACCTAGGAGTATTAACTTACTTAGAGACATTATTTTTCCTAGAAAATATGAAAGGCTAAAACCAGATTTAAATAATTCTTACAATAGGAAATAGTAAATTCAGTATTAAAAAATTTGGATCAGCAGTATTTACCGTACTGTATTGTTATAAAAAACATTACCTTTATCTACCTGACACTTTTATAGTTGCATACACCTGCTGCCACCTCAGGCTCCATTCCCAGGGAATTGCTCATTCAGAGCTAAAGGAAAGTGAAAATGTGGTTTAGAAGAACAAATTACTTGGTTTCAGCTCATGAAGACAGCTACAGAGTGTAAATGAATAGGCAGGGCTCATTTTCCTTCTTGTCTTATGTTTTATTCTAATAATGTCACCTCCTAAAAAGCAGATATTTTTATTGGTTTCTTTTAGACTACACCCTCTTTTGGATGCATGTGTTCTGCATGATATTAAAGGCTGGAGTGGGATCCAGGGTTAACTCATATATGGCAGCACATGGCCATGTTTCTAGAAGATTCAGAGGGAACACTGAGAACTCTCCACACAGCTCACCTGTACTAAAAATAGGTTCCTTGTTTGGGACCACAGTGTGTAGGTAGAAGCAAACAAATCTGATATATAAAATTACAGAATACCTGCAAGATACAGACATTACTTATGAACAAGAAAAACTCTGCGCTTCAAACAGTCACAGGGGAAAATCCTGCATTTCATTAATACCAAATGGCTTTAACTTTCAGTTTAAAACAGCTCAACCACAAAAACTCTAAACGTGCCATCAAAACTGTAATGAGTACAAGACTGTTCTTAAAGCTAAGGAATTTGTTAAAAGAACTCCTGTGCCCTGTCACAACTCTCCCTACAACAAGCAGACCTTCAGCTTACCATAGTTAGAAGAAAACACTCATTCCAACCAAATGTTATGCACACCTTGACATCTTACTAGTATACATTTTTTATCTCCTAAAAGAAATATCAAAAGAGGAGGGCTGATAACCTTTCTGAATACTAATGAGAGAGAGAGCTGCATTTACAAAGGTGATTGACTACAGGTACTTGAAACGCTAGAAATACAGTATTTGCAACAATTTGAGTATCTACACAAATACAGATGTTCAGGGGTTTTTTAATATAATTCTATGACTACTTTTTCATAGCAATATTCTTCATTTATATGCATAGAATTGTTCATATTTAAGATAGGTACAAATACTATTATTTAAAAAATTTATTTTACAGCAACATTTAAGAAACCATAAATTTATGTCAGTATTACTAGAGGAAATCCATTTTTGTGAAAGCATTATATTTGCAATACCTTGTTGAAGTATATATTGCATTAATACTTCACTGTGCTTCTAAGTGTTAATATAGGTTATTTGTTTATTACTACGTCAAGGTTATTCATCATATGCAGTGTCAGAAAGCACAAGCTGACATCTCATATTGTCTGCTTCAAGGGCAAGACCAATGTGACCTTTGGCTCCTTCTTTTAAAAAGGATGAAATCATTCCAGAGGGATAATGCTGAACTGCACAGCTCCCTTTAAGAATCAATCTGCCATTTATGGTTTCCAATTTTCCATACTGTAGTATGGCTTGTTAAGATCTCATGGCTAATTTTCTCTTCAAAGTTTAGTGTTCTAAAATTCCCTAAATATGTTTCTTACTGCAATGTCACTTATGCTTCCTACTTTAATCATCACAGAATTAAAATTTCAGAGCATCAGTTGTTTTTAATTTTGCTAGGGTGCATCTGGATTCTGTCTGGACTAAAGTCATGCTGGCCAGTGACTTCCTAGATCTAGATCACACCTTGAATCAAAAAAATATTTTTAGACTCAATGTTTTTTCTTTCGAGATTCTGTTAAAATCTCCAAGAAAAAGTCTTCATATGTATTGACTTTTCTTGCTTTACCATGCTTCTAAGCTCTCCCAAATTCAACTGACACAGGTGTGCAAATGACAGTAGAAGATAGTTACCAGTGAAAATACGTCAGAAACAGAAATAGTTAATAGGTAACTGTGCAAAATATGGGAGTGATAAAAATGAGAGGTCATCTGTTAACTATGGAGCTCTGCCTTCAGCTGCCTCTGTACCACGCCAGGGGAAAGCAGATGCACAATCAAATCATGAGCTAGATGTGAAGCTACGTGTGTTATTTCACAAGGATGACAAGGTGCCTCCAGGATCTTGAAACATATTTGTACAGGCAACTCTTCCAACTTCATCAACCTCAAAGTGAGTACATTTGTGGAGAGAGAGGGATGAGATTAACATGTATTGGTAATTTTATTATCTGTGCGTGATACTGATTTCACTATAAAATTCAACCAAGGAGAATGCAGCATTCTTTGACCTAGCTGATAAAAGGTCAGAAAGCAATTTTGAATAATAAATGAGACCTGCTGACCTCATGACCCAAGTCTGGCAGGGTCAGCAGCAGCCCTCTCACCAGATGCTGATGGCAGATATACAAACGCAGACAGCTCAACTAATGAGCTTCCCGGATAAAGGTTTTAGATCCAGTGACATTTAAGTGCTATGCAGTATATAAAATAAACTTACAAATAATCTGTGCCATAAAAAATTAAAGTGATATTTACAGTGAGGTGCAATATGACATACTTTGTAATCTTCACTACAACGATTATTTTACTGCTTCTCCTAGGTGGCCATTAACCAGAAAATATAATACCTGACTAACATTTCCTCTAAGGTCTTGTCACGCTTATATGGTTCCCATTCAGTGGATGTACTTTGAAAAGACAGACTTTGATAGCACATTTTCTTGGCACCTTATTCAATAAAAGTCAACAAAAATTACTTTTAAGACAAGTTTGAATTTATTTTATTTAAATTCAAACCAACATATTTCTTCCTAGTGAGTAAAAGAAAGGTTTAGGGTATTGCAAGACCAAGAACTATTTTCTTCTCATTGCTTCATGAACACTTCCACATAGAAATGACTTACACAGTACATGGTTCATGGAGAGGGAAGTGTGATAAAATTCATTCTCTCCCCTACCTTATATTTCACTCTGCAAATGTCTTATTCCATTTCAGACCTCAGAAATCCCAAATTTCAACATCACCCTGGGTGCTGGGTCTGAGTTCCACAAGCTATCATCTCATTCCTCAGGTATATTACCACTGCTTCGTAGGAATATAGCTGTATATTTATGTTCTGCATGAATTAGCAGTATAAGGCCAAATTTCTCGATACCATTTTTGAGAACTGATTTGTAAGGAAATATAATTGATTAGGTTCTCTTCACTGCAAATAATTCACCGTGAATACAATTAACTACAGTAACCACAAAAATTAGCTTTTCTGTCTTTTTAAAGTCACTATTATTAATTCTATGGAAGATGTCTTTTAGCCACTTACTGAAGTCTAGAGACTACATTAAAAATGCTACAGAAAAATTATTGTGCTCTATTCAATTCTGTGTTCCTTTGCATAATTAATTTTAACTTATACAACTGATGTTTAAGAACTCAGAAAAATTAAAAGAGATGGAGGAAAAATAATCTCCCATTTCATTGAAGGGGAATCTGAGACACTAGGTTACATGAAGAAATATTTTCTTTTAAACTTTTTAAAGTTTCAGCCTTTCAATTTAATTGCATTCCTGCATGGTCTTGAATTGTAAAAAAGGATAAAGAATGATTAGTTGATTTAATTTTGTCAAACAATATGTATACTTCTACAATATTATTTCCCATTTATCTCCACTTTCAGCTAACCAGCTTTTAAAATTACATTTATATTGTTAATTTTTCTTGCCTATCTCTAAGGTGTCCTCTATTTAGGCTATAGCTTTTCAGAGTCAGTAAAAAAGAACATGACCTCTCCAAAAGGCCTCCCAATCAATGTACACAATAAATTTGTAATATTTGCAGTGTTATTTAAATTCTTCTTATAGCTTCACAGTACATCAGCTCTTCTGAGTGCCACTGTACAACTTTTGACTGAGATGTTACCCCTGACATTTATAGATGGAATTTACCTACCCAGTGGTGACTGGCATACCACTAGGGAGAGAGCATCTGTATCCTTCTGATCCAGGGGCTGCCAGGAGCCATTTAGATCTTTTTAATCAGTGCTGATTAAGGCCAGTCAGATGACTACCCTCAAATTTATCACTGCTTCTAAAGACCTTGTAGCTGCCAGTATCTTGGGTAGCTCACGCAAGGGATTGTCTTGGCCACTCGCCTTCCCTCTGCACTTGTGAGGACTTTGCAAGGGGAAGTACCCACTGTCTCTACATAATCTATCCCAATTTTTCACTGAGTCAAGTGTGTGCCCAGAATACAATTTTGGGACTTCAGTTCTGTGTGTAGATACCAATTAAGCTCATTGTTAGTGAACCCAGCTCCTAAATCTTAGTGCATTCATTTAGGGAACCAGTAACAGTAACCAGCTCCTGCACGCTCAGCCTGCATGCAATTGAAATAGAATTTGATTACAAACGTATTAAATTATAAAAGTTGCTCAAAAATCTGCCTGTAGCTTTGCCTCATGTATTTAAAACAGCAGTAGCTTCCACTACCAAGAAAGATTTTCTTACTGCATCTAGTGTATCAGTAAAATGTACTCAGTCTTGATGCTTTGATTTGTCTTGCCATTAGAGAATTATGTGCATTGTAAGTCTGCTAGATTTCCTTAAAATATTACATTCAATCTGCCTTAAAATGTCTTCTCCATTTCATAGCTGTGCGAGTACAAGGAATTTTGGAAGTCAAGAGTTGTTCACAGTAGCTTCATACCAATTTTCCCAGAACAAGATACTACAAAGCTGTGCATCAGTAGAACCTTCTGCCTACCAGAGGAAATCTTTCATTACATAAATCAGCTGGACTTATGTTAATTATTTACTGGTGAAATAGTGCAAAGCAGAACAGTGCAATCTGGAATTAGATTCAGGGTTTGGAGATACATCTCTTAATGAACACCTGAAAATGTAATCAAAGAGAGAGAGAAGGACTCATGAGATCCATCCAGTGCGATCACCTATGAGCAGAAATTCCATTTAGCTTTGCTCAGCAAGAGAAAACAAATGCAAATAAAAGAGTTGATTTCACTATAGGCTTGCAAGGATATATATGGAAAGGAGAATCAGAAAAATTACTGTACCCAACTGTAATAACAGGAACCTGTTCTCTTACAGAAAACCATCTTAGACAGGTAATACACACTAAAATTGTTAAATCTAGCTGTGTTTTGATGTACCTTCTGCCCCTGCACCATTACAGTGACAGCTAATGCATGATGGGCTGCTCTCTTCCACTGCTTGTCCTGCTTTTCATGCAGTACAACACCACCACCCCATTTCATTTTTTATTCTGCACATTTATGCTGTGACTACATCCACCAAAGGATCCATTTTACCTCTGTACTCTAAATGAAGAATGTGTAAATTAGTTCTGTTCACTAAAAATCAACACACTTTTCAGAGTGTACAATATTTATTCTTCTTAACCTGGAATAGCTTATTCCCAAAAGCAATTAACATGCCTTATGCTCTTTCCTCTCCTCCTCCTAAAATCACTACAAAGAAAACTAGAAATTAGATTTTCATCTCGGTGTGTTTTATCCAAATACAGGCCAAAAATCAAAGCCCTGGTTGCCAGAGTTCTAGCAAAATTATCCTTGAGAGGAGCCATGTTCACAAATACCAGAACAGCTTCTGTTGTGGCTTTCATTTTCTTTTAAGTAATTACATATGTCACTTTTCCTTGAAAAATTGTTTTCTTGTGATTCTGAATGTGTACTAGAGTTTTGCAACTTGAATGAACTAATCAGTTGTGAATTTTCAAAGCAGAACTTGTACATTATCACAGTAATAAACATACTGTAATAATTTTTCTTTTTTTATTTTCAAAGAAACAGTTTCTCTGCATGTAAGTTCCAAGATGTCTAACAACCTAAAATGTAAAGCTTTTCCTTGTATTCTTGTTTAGGACATCAATTACTATGACAGATTTTATAAACATTTTGTCATAAGTCATCATATTTTCTCAATCCTTAAACTACACTTAATTTTTAGTCTCCTCTTTTGAATTTCACTTAGGACTGACTTACATACATACTGGTCTTCATATATCCAAAAAAGTATTAGAGATTTATACTTCTTGTTCATACAGATTCCCTTTAATTTTATTCTTTATACTAGGCAGCTTATTCACTGAGTAAAATCTAGTTTTCTAGGAGTCCATTGTATGTAGGGAAGCTTTCAAATAATACCATGGCCATAGGATATTTGAAAAAAAAAAAAAAGATAATCAGAGCCTCTGGAATAATAATGGGTAAAAAAAAAATGTTTCTGATGAAAACAATTAGTTACAAGCACTACGAGTTGAAATTCAGTTCAGTGTTAAAGAGACAGTTTAGAAGCACATGGTACATTTATCACAGCTCCACAGACAAGTTATTGAGCTGTCTGTGAAAAACAGAGCCAAACAGGAAAGCTTTCAGCAGAAAGCAGTGGTTGAGGTCCTTGATTGATAGAGTTAGATGATGCAAAGCTGTCTGATGGCCTTTCTGCAAAATAAAGTGAAGGAACTCAAGGTCTTTCATGACGATCTCTGACCACAGATGAACAGCTACTTTATTACAGCACAGATTGAGGTTGCACCTTAGTCCATATTCTGCCACTTTTGGATGCACACGGTTAACTTTACCAACAATCCACTGTGTTTAACATAAGTGTCTGCCATCTTTATGCCATTTTAAAAGGGCAGCAGATTGCAGTAGTTAGAAGCTTAACCTCTTTTCTTTTTAACTGTGGTGATTGAAAAAATATAATCAGTTTGATCACAGGGTTCTTATTGCAGTGATAGGGCTGATTGTTCAGGGGGAAGTGCCTCATCTAAAAGATACAGATAAATCCCTGCTATGTGTAAGAGCCAAAATCTACTGGTGTTTTCTCCCTCAGAAAGGAACTAATTTACTTTTTCCAAAATGTAAATCCTATCTTCCTAATGACTTGGGGGTGATTCCAATCTTCACTGATGTGATGCTATAGATATCGTAGAATATATCTGTGCAAAGCCTGAGAACAATTATAGCACATTTGCTTTCAGCAGAAATTGAATACTTATCTCCATGATTGTGATGTTTAACAAAAAAATTTTTAGGAAAATATACTACACTACCTGACCAATATAAAGTACTTACAGTCACCCAAACAACCCTGACTTGGAGGGCACAGTTTAGACAAGAGCAGTGACTTCTATTCACAGTACAAATTGAGGATATTTTGTCTGGGGTTCTCACAGCTGCCTGTGATTCACACTGGCTAAGGCTGCACTGCCTCTTTCATTTCGAAATACAACCTGGAGACAAATACTATGACCCAGTCACTTCTACACTCACCATGCTGACAGACACTTCTGATTTTAGAAAAGTAAAAAATTACACAAAGAATTTTTGAGTATGTGAGTTTGACTCTGGGTTATATTCTAGTTAAAGTTTCTATTAGCTTAATTAGCTAATGGGGTTGCTAAAGCAACTTTCCAGAAGTTACTCTCATTCACTCTCTTCAAATGTCCTTTGAAGAAAAATACGTTTTCAGATATTTAAAGTCCTTTCTCCTTAATTATAGGTCTATTTCCCTCATTGACAAGGCCAAAGTAGTGTCCTGGACTAAACAATTGCTGTAGGCTTCTTCCAAATGAACTATTCCAGTCTAGTGCAATTTATATTTGAAATGCTTCAATTCATCCTCGCATTCATTTGTAACTTTGTTCTGGGTTTACTCTCTCAGCTCTAGTGCTCCACTGTGAGCATCCTCAGAGCAGAACAAGTTACAGTAAAGCAGCAAACATCTCTCCCCAGGAAGTGTCTCAGTAAAGAACCAAAGTGTTATTGATGGCAAAAACCTCAGTTCTAACAAGGACAGGTTCATATATTCAGACATCGTCTACAAGAATTATTCAGCTTTCTAACATTTTCTGCAGTGATGAGTCTTGCTAATACCAACATATCTACTCCCCATGTCTTTGACATCCTTGGTTTTAAAGTCAGTGTTAATCACTACTCCCCAAACTCTTTTCCTCAGAATAGCTTTTTTTTTCCATTACCTTAGTTTAATATTTACTTTAGAGGCTGCTGCCTAAATTGTCTGGATATGGAATTCAGTGTGTCATCTATCAAAGGACTGACAAGAGAAAGTCTTCCCTGAAATTCTGACTTTTGAATTCACAGAACTGCCTAGCTCCTTTTTCATGGTTGAAGTGGCATACAGATACTATGACCTATGTACTCAGCTTTCAACTCAGTTATTTTACCATTTTTACAATACCATACACCAGTAGTAGTTTTAAATTATAACAATTTAAACACTTCACTTGACGTTATTTGGTTGGATCTATTCTGAGTGCTGAAACAAATGCTGCAAGTCTTACAGGATGTTTATCCAAAATGAGAGAGTATTATCCAGGCTTTTCCTCCTGTATCATATAAAAGACTCCTGAGCACAGTGCCACCTAAAACTTCCTAAAAAGGAAGACACTCTCAGTTTCCTGGGTTTGATACTGGTCCAACAGAGTTGAGGAAAATAAAAACAACACTGAGTGCAGTCAGTAGAGACAGGCACTGGGAAATAAAAAATATTTCAGTCTTAAACTTTAAACTGATGTTACGTGTTTCTACCCACAAAACTGTAAACAACTTCTAAAGCATTTAAGATTATCTCAGAGTAGTGTTTCTCTCTGATTAACATTAAACACAATGTTCTGACATACTAGAGGCTGAACTATGTAAAGGATTGCTTTATTTATACCTTGGTTGCGGAAGTTCATTCTTGAAATTAAAAAGCCTTTAAAAACAAAACACCATGTCTGGTTCATATAAATAAAGGTGTTTTAAAAACATGTATTGACTTTTCCATGTTATTAAGCTTTTTAGATGAATCCAGTTGTTAAATGGTTGTTCTAGTAACTGGCCTGTCATCTGGAAATGTTCTTAGATTGTTTTTTTGACACAATGTCCCTGCAGAAAGTTGGGCAGTGTGACACAGAGAGCACAGGTTTGCCTATCACACTGATTACTTGATGTAATAGTAAGCAAGCTTAAGTGAACTGTGTGTCTTCAATCTTTCCAATCACTTAGGGATGGGCACCAGAGGATACCATCCATCATCCATGGCCTGAAACATATGGTGCATCAGCAATCTTAGGCTGACCTAAATGATAGTAAAAGCTGCTATGCTGTTCACAATAAGGAATTGTTGTCCACTGAATTACAGGATTGTGATTAGATTGCTAACATGGCCAACTTGATGTATAAGTGAAGTGTCCAGGAAAGATATTCCCTAGGATCCTTTGAAGATTAATTTATACCCTTGAAATGTGCACCAATCACAGAATGAAAAAATATGTCAAGGTATTTTTCTTGTGAACAAAAAAAGCACTGCAGTGGTAACAGCTATTAATTTATTTTTGGCAGTTTTAGCCAACAGAATTCAATAAACAAGGTTCTTAAAGGTTTTTGTTTTGTTGCAAGGTTTTTACTGCTTGTAAAAACTCCTAAAAGCACTGAGTTCTATAACAATATCTTTTATAAGGGGGTCAGTTCCCCTCACATTTTATTCTAAAATCTCTTAAAGAATTGTAAGTATTACACAAAGGCAGCAAGAAAAAGACAGAAAATTCCTCATTTTGTATTATTGTATTACTATGTAATGGGCATGCAAATATACTGAAATGTCATCTATCTATTTTAAAGGTAAAAAACATACAGATCTGACCACTGATCCCAAATTATCAATTTTGTCTCTCCATAAATTAGATTATGCTTGTCATGTTATTCATTCATCAATTTAGGAAAAAATATCCCACATCACAGAGCTAAGGCTTCAACTGCAGTATCAACTTTGGTGTGACTCGGGGCAGGGGGCAACAAGGAAAGGAGGAGTTGTTATTCTAGAGTAGCTCTATTCCTTAAATCCCCTTTAGGTAGTAAAACAGAGAAAGCACATTTTAGGAAGCACAGGAAAAGAGTGAAAAAAAACATTATCCTATAACAGCTATGAGCTGTATTAGAACATAACTAAAAACCAGCATACATTTGTGCTGACCATCCAAGGCCATTCAAAAACCAGCTTAGTCCAGGCTCAAGTAAATTACTCCCTTATAAGACACAGAACTTTAAAGAAATTGTTTTGCAGATAAGTCTGCTATATGCAATTATCATGAGAAGACTGGAAACAATGTTCTTTTCTGTCCTATCTGCCAGTCAATGGTTTTTTTTGGTGACTTGCTTTGCTTTTCCTGGAACATGTGAGGCAGATGTGCCTGCTTTGCCTGTTAGCTCAGACCTTCTGCTGGTGCTTTTACTTTATTTCTAACATGCTTGTAAACAGTGTAAGTCCTTAACCATGTACAAGTTCTATTTTCAAAAATTCCTAACCATGCAACTAAACCATTAAATTTCATTACATAAAAGCACAGGTTTAAAGTCATGGACACTTTTTTTTTTACTGTTCCCCAATATAATCTGCTGACAGAAGTGTAATTCATATAATACACTATATATCACACCTTGACACAGATAACAATGGTCACTGGTGAAAGGGGGCCCTACTGAACCTTTCAAGGGGAATCACTAATTAAATAATAAATTCCTTCCTGTGCATTGAGAATGGCCTTAATCTGCTAAAAATATCTGAGACACACCTATTAGAACAATTTGCCTAAAATATCAAAATGCTACTTTTTACTGAAAACACAAGCTAGGACCAGTGTCTGCTTAACTTACAACAAAAAAAAAAAAAAAAGATTGTCTTTTAAGTCAAGACAAAGACTTATGCCCATTGGCAGCATTACACTTGACAGTTTAGTGAGTTGCAAAACCCTGACAGCACTTAATGTCCAAAAGAAACAGAATAATTTTCAGCATTACCATATTATTAGTACATTAAATTGAGCTTACATGCTTTAATTATGTCAGATAAGTTTTGCTTCTCTCTTTTTACACTTCTGAAGAAAAAAAGAAGGGAAAAAAGAAATCCAAAACCTATTCAGATAAATGAATGGTAGAGAGGAAAGAATACACAGACAAGGTACTAATTATTCTGCAGGAAATACTTCCTGGATTCAGGTTCCTACTTCACCCTCTTCACTAGGCTATCTGAGCATCTCCTAGGAGTGCAGCAGGTGATGTGACTAACATCCATCATAGCAGAACAATACTGGCACCTGGTCTTTAGAGAATTAGTGATACATATCTTCAGTGTGATATAAGTTGGATTTTTCCAAGAGTAGGGAGAAAAAATTCTTCTGCTGAAACACTTGGAATTTGACAAAAATTTCCTTAGATACACCAGAAAGCTTTCTGTATTCTTTAATTCTTACTTCATTTGAATAGTGATCTTTACCAGCAATGTAATTGAAGAACTAAAACATGATGCTGAAGCAAGATAGGATACTTGGTGGACATAACTTTGGTCCTTAAAATAAATCATACAGGGAAACATTAAATATGAACCAGCCATGAGAGAATACTGAACAACTTAAGTGTCAAAAGCTGGAAGTCATTATGTACTGATTGGTTCTGTGCACCATGCAAATATGAAACACTATTTCTCTTAATGATGCTCATTGGCTTTGAAACAACATTGAGTTTACTTTTACACAACAAAGAGAAACAGATTCTATCCACATGAGACAGGAAATACAAAGAGATGCATTAAGCCTTCTAAAAATATGTACAGGTGCAGAAGTGCATCCAGAGATGAACACATGGTCCATCCTGAAATTTAACAGCTCTGTTGAGATACATTCTAGTGGTGATGGACATATGTACCTCCAACTGGTTCAATATTTTCTTGATAAAGAATACTTTTCTTGGTAGGAAAGTATTTTTTATTTTATTATTTTGAGCTATTTCCATTTTTTGTTTGCTGACACAGATGCCTTGATCTCATTATTAGAGACAAGCACTGTTCAGTTGTGTCAATCTGCTGTGTGTTAGCTGGAAATCTCTACTTCCATACTAATAATGACTTGTATAAATAAAGTAGTTTTACATTTCAGTATGTTTTTCACAAAACACATAATGAAAAATTTCCATCTTACAGCAAACTATTAGGAGCAGCTTGAAGTAATTTCTCTTTCTGCAAGGTTTTTTTTAAACAAACAAAACTATTAAAACATTTAACTTGTCTTACTGCTAAATATTAGTAATTCTGTTGGTTCAATATTTGCATGATTAATTTTATAATTTCATTCCAAATAAGGTCTATTATTCTGGAATTCAAGGATAGAAACATTTCAAATATATGTAGTTATAGATCAAGTTCAGGAACTCATTCTGTATCTCCTAAAAGTTTAAAAAATACAAGATGCAAAATTCAAAGGTACCTTGCTTCATATACCATTAAAAAGAATCCCTTCAATAAATTTTATTCCAATTACATGGCAGAAAACTAACTAAAGCATGACAAAAATTGTTAACTGCACACTGCAGATTGTTCTGCCTTCACTACTGCCCAGTAGCAGCCATAGGTAACTGCAGTCAAAATGTCTCAGAAAGATTTTATTCCCCATGATAAGGAAAATTCAGACAACAGAGCCTGAATAAAACATTGCCAAACTCTTGAAAACATTTTTTAAGCATGGCAGCAATATAATCATATATTGTTGAGAAGAGAACTTCTGCCTGGGGGTCATCACTTTATCCATGCTGTTCTGAAGCACTCCTCTCTCAGAAAAGCACCCAGCTCTACAATCTTTCCGGGGTAGAACCCATTTAAGTCTTTCCTGCCCTATACGTTCCCATAGTATCCTACATGAATATCGAACAGCAAAGAAATTAATAAAAATAGTAGCAGATTACAAAACATCAATACAGCACAGAAAAACTCTAGATTGTGTCTTATAAATATGAACAAGGTATTCTAATACTGTGTTACCTATGGTTGTTGGCACAGAGCTCAGTTTCAGTGTTAATTTTGGACTTTACACAGTACTACTTTTTCTCCCACCTCAGCCTGCCTCTCATATCAGACCCATCTAGAAAATCTCCAGCTTTGCAAGATCTATTTGCACAAAAAATTCTAGGGGAGGTGCTAGAATTTAAGCAATCTATTTTTGCTATTTTATTCACAAGATTTTACAGAGGCTGGGTGAGCAAAAAAGCACAGAGAAATAGGGAAACATCACTAAGGCCATCACTCTGTCCTCTTCATTGTTTACACTCCTGAACAGTGTAGACAATATAGAGGACAGAGTCTGAGCAGTTAGAGATTGATTATTACAAATTAAAATAGTGGGACAAACTTCAAAATATAACCTAATCAAGGTGAAAACCTCCAGCTTTTGTTCTTTCTACCTTTGTGAATAAAATTAACACTGTGTTATACAGACACAAATGGATTAAAAAGGAGAGTATGACACACAAGAAATGAAAACATTACTTTGTAACTTGTACACTTATTTCTTATGGTAAGTTCAGATGTCTTCCAGTTTTAAGAGTTTATTTGACCCATGGCTCAGTGACAAGAAATCCAAGGCTCCAACAAGGATTTCAGGTTATATACTCTTAGCAAGTCTGAACACTGTGTTCAGCTAGGAGCAACAATATAGGCAAGGAGACATTCAGACTAAGGAAACAAGATGTGACAAGGAGTGGCTCCTCAAAAAAAAAACCAAAAACCCAAACTAAAAAAACCCCAAACCCAACAAAAGAAGAAAAACAAACCAAAAACAACCAGTAGAAGACAGTCTTAGAGGAGACTAAGTAACAAGGAGTATTTGCAGCTCCTTCACACATTATTTTGAAGCCCCAAGTCAAAACTGTGAATCTAAGATGAGCATTGCACTTTACCTCACCAAATGAACTTCTAAATAAACAGAAGAGACTAAAAGTGAACCAATGATAATTTTATATGTCTGTTAACAGCCCTCCCCTCCCAAAGTATTCACCTTTAAAGATTTAAATAGAGCATTAGAGATTCTTTGCATTCAGTAAGCACGGAAAAAGCAGATAAAAACATAAACTGACTAAAGTTTATTACACATTTGAATTTAGAATATATGTGATCCTTATGCCTCTTTGACCAGTGAATCCTATCTATCCTAATGTTTTGTAGGAGTCTGAGATGGCGCCTTTTGAATTTGATTTTGTGTAAAAATACACACCAAATCTGATTTCTGCTACATTAAGGAGTCCTCTGGTAAAATATATGACGCATGGAATGAAATAAGCTGTAGTTCTAGAATGAGTCTTTAAGCTTACTTCCTTTAGTACTTGACCACTAATATTAAAGACTACTGGATCAAACTACAGTTTTAATTGGATATATAGGACATGATACAGTGGTATAGTTAAACTGCAAGTTAGATGCTAAAATATAGCATTGATTTGTATTCTTTTACTGGAAATATTTGTAATATGAAACTAGGATACAATATACTCATTTTTAATGCATATTCCGTACAGAGGAAAGCTACTGCTGTCACCAGGTTATGCCCAAAGTACATTCTTCAAATAAATGCTAGATTAATTGCTTTGCTGTTTCTCAGTCTAAAATGAGATTACAGATTAATTCACATTAATAGTGATGAAATGTTGATTATACTATTCCTACACTGCTTATTGCTAATGCACACACACAAAACTGGCCTGCCACATCATTTTTTAAAATAGCCTGATGTCTAATAATTTAATGAATTGTTATGTATAGGAACTTGCCCAAGAGCACAAAATACCAGTTCCACCTAAAACCTTTGTTTTATTGGATGAAATGCTTGTGCTAAGATGACCAGATTCGATAAAGAAAAGATATTTCTTTTTTGAGATAATACACTGATTCCTCAGGTTCTGTTGGAGTTTTCTAGACATTTAGTATCTCACCAGAACACAAGCAATATAAATTCTGTACACGTGTTTCTAGTTAAACCATGTAAATGCATTTACCCCCCAAAAAGTTACTTCCTCAGCAGCCAGGCAACAGAAGTTTTCATTGAAATCTTGTATAACTTTTGTTGGCATCAGTGATCCAAAAGGGCTAATGCTCCAAGTCAGGATTATCTTTCGGGTCTTTGATTGTTCAAATACAGAGTCAGAATGCAAATCTGGACTAATATGAAAAGGAAGTAGGTGACAACAAGATGACAATGTGAAAGAATATATCAGAGACAGGGCAACCCTCCTCTTTGGCTGCACTTCCTTGACAAGACCTTCAGACAGCAAGCAGGCAAGGAGTTTCATTTGCTATGTAGAAAGACAGACACAGAATTATTTCCTAAGAGCTGACATAAAAAAGTCATCTGCAACTGGGCAGGTTTCTGAAAGGCTGACAATGGAAGGGTTTAAAGCCCTGTGCTGCAGGTCACTATTCCTCTCTAGTGAGCAGGAGCTGTTGTATCCCGCCCTGCATTGATTTACCATTACTGAACGGATTCCTCATTTTAACAAAACGTATCGTTAGATTCTAGGTAAGTCTTTGACAATTCTTTACACTGGCCTATGGAATTCAATTGCCACCATTAATTTCACTCTGGTATTTATCAGCAGAAGCTTTTTTCCTGCATGAACCAATTTATTTAATTGAACAGCTTAAAGGGCTCCAAAACCACATACAAAAGATGAGGTTATAGCTAACAGCTTTCAAATATACTTAAAAGCTTGAATCATTAGCAGTTGCTTAAACTAGGAATTTTTAAGTGCAACTCAGAATTTATTGCAAACTAGTCTCAGTGTTGTGATCTTTCCACAAATACAGCAGGCAGTTAAAATATAATGCTGTATTTAGGATTAAAGCCTGTACTTTGCTGTCCTTCCACTTTTCCAGTTTTTGGCATTCCTGGAATATCACATGCATCATTTCCTCAAATTTCTTATCTAAGTTCTTAAAGACATTTATCCCCAAAAATTTTTTAAATGGTAAATAAATCCAGTTCCTCAAATTTCCCAAAAAACTGAGGCATACAATTCCAGAAGAACTGGAATGCTGTAATGCTGTTCCAGATAAGACATTTTTGGCTCCCTATGCATTAGAAGAAACAGGCATCAAAGAATGGCACATGGGAAACTTCTTCAGTGCAGTAGCTATTGGGAAATTGCAGTCCTACACACAAAATGCACCTGGAGGTGAGAGAATCTCATTTCTAGCTATTAATTGTACAAATATTTTGATATTTCCACAAAAAAAGGAAAAAACAAATCTGTAGATGGCTCATTGTGGAATGCCCTGAGGATAAGCAATGAGTTACCCCTGAGAAAGATACAGGTTCAGATCTACTCCAGGAGGGAATATCCAATTTCTTTGTGTCCAATCAGTGGGCTAGGGAATGACAACAGTGGTATTATCCCCACACTTCCTCTGATCAAAGAAGTCCTGCACGTGACTTGGTATGGATTAGGTATGTATGTCATAAGATCAAACACTACAAATGAAAAATGAATGCCAGCATAGTTCCCCTTAGCTTTATGCTGTGTGGATATAAAAGTGGATAAATAAATTTTCAAGACCTGAAAATCACTGCCTGTGACTCACATGAGAGCAGAAAACAACCACACTGACAACCTGTTAAATGGTACTATTAACCTGAGATTATTGCTGTGTAGAAAAAGGCACAAAGTGATAAAGTCCAATATACTTTTTCAGAATTATGATGAATGTCAAAAAAATTAGGGAAAATCTAAGCTTCTTTGAAGAACTGAAGAAAATCCTGCAGAAATCAATAGTAAGATTGCTATCAATATGTTTGGAACAGGTCCAAAATTATTATCTCTGACATTAACATAAAGAAATTGCAGCTGTTTGCATTTATAATTCCTTTTAGCAACAATGGAAGAATGTACTAGGACAAAACAGAGTTAACCCTTTCTCTGGCATGCTTTACATGTACAGTTTGGGTTTTTTAAATTCCTTATCTTGGTTTGTGGAGAAATATGAGTTTGGTGAGATGGGTTTTTCTTTTGTTGTGGTTTTTGTTTGTTTGGAGTTTTTCATTCAAATAAGAAATTCTATCTGTATGGACCCACAGAAAAATATGGTATTTTAAATTATTCATCAAGTGAAACTGTTGTCTACATTTGATCACCCTTAACCATGAAGTAAGGATGCAGGAGCTTCAAAGGAATAAATACCTTTCTGAAAAAACAAAAGCCCCAATTATATAATATTTTATGAACTTCAAAGATTAAAACTGAATGGCAAATTCTGAAAGTTTGTATTAAATTCTGAAAGTTTGTATTAAAAAAAGAAAACAACAACAACCATCTATTCACTTCCGTGGAAATTTGTTGAGTTAAATAAAATTAAACTTCTCTAGATCTAACCTATTAATTCCAAGTAAAAAAAATTGCAATGCAATACAATGCAATGATGATGGCAGCCAAGATTCAGATTCTTTCACTTTGGATCAGAGGGCACAAAGCCAGTCTTGAACTATAACTTAAAAGCCCAAAACAATATTTAATCTTTATCTTGATACTGCACACGATGCCAGCTACTGTACAGCCCATAAATACAGAGTATTTAATAAAATATGACATGCCTACCAGATAAATTAGTAAATCCAGACATAATTGCTTGTCTTAACAAGTACACTGGTTGTGGACTTACTCCTGCATCAGTTTTTAATAATTTCTGCATATCATTACAAGGTACATATAGTTATACTCTTTCATATATTAGAAATCATAAAATGATTTGTTCAATTCTCTAGGAACTCATCAAGTTTTACAATACATATGACAAAACCCTACAAGCCAAAACAATACTTCTACTCTTACATATTCTGATAAATAATGCAACAAACATAAGTGGAAATGAGGACAAAAAGAAGTCTAACATAACATTAAATACAGTGCAAAATCTCTTTTTCAATCATTCTGTATGTTTTCTGCCTCTTTCAGACTACATTAAATTCTGAATATGTAAAAACATCCACTCTTTTTGCAGCATGTATTTATGTAGTTCAGATCATGAAGCATGAAAAATTCATAGCCAGTAAAAATGCTTATGCATGCTGTTCTCCTAGCAAAGCAACTTTGTGGATGTTTTTTGAGTAACCATCAAATAATTAGGTTAACAAAATTACAGTAAAAACTATCTGTTGCTAGGCATACAAAAAAAATCTCCCTTTCAAACAGTTGAAGTAACTCCCCTGAATTCATAACTTGTTTGAGACTTAATTAGAATTAAACATCAATTGACTACTGGAATCATACCAGCACTTCTTATGTAACAGTAATGATTGGGGTTTTTTTCATCTGGTACAGAAAGTTTTGAAATAAACCCAAAGATCTAAACACATTTAGAGTTTGAAGACACCTGCATTTGCAACTTTCAATTGAACAATTAGTTCCATTTTAGCTGTAAATCTCTGTCAAAATACTTAATAGAAATATGCCCTGAAAATTCAGGAAATTGGAAATTAGGCCCATACATGAACTTTACAGCTGGGGCTGCTTTAGCTTCAATGCAGGTTGAGCCAAACCTCATAAACAAAATGATTTGAAACAATATTAAATGTAAGCAGAGTATAAACTCATATATGACAATCACTGAAAGTGTTTTTCATTTCAAAATTATAGAGACAGCTCTTTGTATTGTGGCCTGAAGCAAGTATCACTGATCATTTTTAGTATGCTGGAACAAGGATATTGGTAACAAATTTTCATGACAGACACACACACTCAATGAGATAATAAATTAGTTTTCCAAGTGAAGGCTCACTAATAAGATTGGATCTAAAATTTAGGTCACTTAATTTTAAGACTCAGCTAATGGGCTAAAAAAAAAAAAGTATAACTTCATAACATAAATTCAGGTTCAATCTTTTTTACCATAAACATTAGCACCATTGTAAAGTTGCAAAGAGTAAGCTTCTTGTAAAATTAAATGATCTAATTGTAAAATGCATTTGATATCTCCTTGCGTGGAGGTTATTTCTAAAAGAAAAATAAAATATTCTGTATTACATTATGAAGTTATAAAATTTAAGCAATTAATTTTTAGTGCTGTGTAAGGTCTGATGTCACTGGAAAGATAAATTTGTAAAACTTCTTTCCAATATGATTTATTGATTCTATTCTAAATACAGTGCTTCTTTTATTTGCAAATACCAGACCTATTATACAATCAAAGAAACTTTACCTTTTCTTCTTTAGTATTCAGAGGTGATGAGAGAGTCTGAAAGTCCTTTAACTCCTTGACAATCATATGAGAAAACTCCTGGCCTGATAAAGTCAGAAATAGGCCATTTGGGTTGTCTCACACAGAAATAAAGTATTGTGAGCTCTACTCCGAGTTTGCTCTGCTTTCTAGAGGAGGTTCTTTTAAAATTATATACCAACAAATTTTCCACTTACAAAGAAAAGAAAATTTTCTTAGAGGGATGTTTTACAAGGTTGTGTAGTGATAGAACAAGGGGCAGTATTTAAAGTGAAATAGGATAGATGTAGCTTAAACATAGGGAGGAAATTCTTTATTGTTAAGTTGTGAGGCACTGGAGCAGGTTGTCTGAAATTGTGGATGGTCCATCCTTGGGACTGTTCAAGGCCAGGCTGAACAAAGCCTAAAGCACCCTGGTCAAGTGGAAATGGCCCTGCCCCTGGCAGGCAGTTGGAACTGGATGATTTCTAAGGTCCTTTCCAACCCAAACCACTCCATTCTTTTGAATGTATTGTAAATCCCTCTCCTCAGTCTTTGAGGGTGTCCAAAACTTACCATTTCCATTCTCTGCTATGGCCAATGGCTCTCTGCAAATTGCTGTCTTTCTCAAGGGATTAATAGTCCTCTGAACTTCTGCCAGCAGCACTGCTTGCATTGCTTCAACAATCTGTCATAAATGCAAATTATTATTGGATGATATCAGTACCTCAATTATTTATCAAAGTATTTGACAATTTTAACCAACTTGCACAAACTCTGGAGACTGTCCTGGTGAATGTCATTAGAAAAATAAGTCTTTCAGACAGTGATAATCATGTGTCTCTACATGCACACTGAGGAAAAAAAGGTTAACTAGAAGGCAATAAAGTAGTGTAAGTCATCAGTCAGGACTGCTTCCCAATAAACATTCATTTTCTTTAATGTGAAATCTAGAATAAATCACCTACTCCCTCCTTGATTTCAAGGATAAACAATAACAAAATATGCTATTAAAACACAAGGTGATAACAGCTAATAAGTATCTTAATTTTTTTTTCTGATGTGTGCAAAAGTGCTTGATAGGCTGAATAATGACCTTGTTATCTTGGGGTGACGTGGTTTTGACTATTTTAGAATTTCTGTCATCAAATGTCTCTGATAAAATTAAAGAATGTTTTGTTGTTAGGAGTGATGCTCTATTCCTCTAGCTCAAACATAATACCCCCAAATTTTTTGTGTAATACAGAGAGAAATATCATTCTTCAAACCCTTCTTATGGAAAAGAAACACCCACTGGAGTTGTGAGCAGCCTGGAAATGGCATTTGCAGTAGCTGATGTGCCTCATGTGGGCATTAGGACAACGCAGTGTGGACACTGAGTGAGTCAATACTTCCCTTCTCTTTAGCAAAAGGGTGTCATAAGAACTAAGGACATTTTAAGATGTAAAGACACTTATAAAGCACATGATGACCTTAGACAAAAGACCGCAAACCTTTGTAATTTTTAGTCTAAATTTCAGCATGGTGTACCTTCTCTGTTTTAGTATTTCCTTCAGAAAAGGAATACAATTTTTCCCATTTAGGAAGGTATTAATTCTCAAGTACAAGAAAAATTTCCTGAAAAACAGGGTGAATCTAAGGCTTCAACCTCAACTTAAATATTAATTTAAATGGAATACAAAAACTTTAAGTTGAATACATGTTATTATAAACATTTTCAGCTTATACACTATTTATATTATTAAAAAGCTATTAAAATTATTTAAGTTTCACATGGCTAAAAGCTGATATGCAGGATCCTTCAAACTGCCTGTTAGAGAGATTGTTTCAACTCGCTAATGAAATACTTGCCCTCAAAAATACCTGTAACTGCCCTTGTAAATTGAAATCATTAAGTGGAACAAAGGCTGTGGGTGTCCTTAGTGGCAAAATCCTTTATTGTAGACAAATATACCATAGTCAGGTCCACAATGTAAAAGTTCACTGCAAGTGAACCCAGCCCTATGTGATTCAATATAGCACAAACCTTCATTTGTTGTAACAGAACTTTATTTTACAGGGGACACCAAAGGCAGTTTCCAGTTCCTCACATCTATACAGCCCTGAGCTTTGGGGATTGCAGATCCTGACTTTACAGCAGACTCTTACAATATATCTATAATAATTAAGAAAGAGAAAGAAACACGGACACATTTTCATTGTCCTGGGGAAATTTTTGACAAAACAATTCTTACAGAGGTACACAAAAGAGATCTGCTAAGAACCTGTCACTAATCTGGATCAGATGCTCTTGTACCACTGCTGTGCATGCCAGGCAGCATCTTAAAGCAAAACAACTGTAACAAATGGCACAACACGATGTTGTGGATGTCTCTGCACGTTACTCGACTGTGTCTGTATCTGCATTTCCACACTGCTTGGTGTGGTTTCATGTTTAGCTTTGTCTTCTCATGGAATCTTACTCCAAAATTTATATACCTCAGCTACCCTTATCACCAAGTTTAACGATCTCCAGCAGTTTTCCTGTTTCTAACATGTAACAAATCTACATGAGCACCTTTCATTTTCTCTGATCACTTTCACTTCATCCTTAGTGTCCTTCTAGATATAAATTAGCCACCTTATTGACTACATATGCTTTCATTTTTCCCCTATAATTGTAATTGCTGTTGAAAAAACAATGTGTTTTTTAGTTTGGATTGTTAAATGTGACAAATGATGCTGCTTCCTTGACGGAGGAGGTGTAAATAACATATGTCGACCTATAAATACTGATATTAAAAATGAAAGATAATTGTTAGACTCTGAAGCAGCAATAATACAGAGTAATTCAAAAAGACAAGTGAACAGAAGTTGAGATAAGTTGTATTGTTACATCCCTATTAAGTTATCCTGGCTCTCCTTTCTACACTTTATCAATTACTTCCAAGGATTAATATTCTCTTTCTGATGAGTGTGTTTAAAGAGAGAAGTCAATAGATATCACTCCTGGCTATTGCTCAGGCCATAACCTCTACAGATGTGAGCCTTGCAGAAACTGCCTCCCAGGTGCCTCCATAACAGTCAGATCATGGGGCAAAAATACACATCAAAACATCAGCTGGAATGATGCAGTCTGCTTCACTCTGATTCTGCACAGTAATTGTCAGGACAGTTGTCCAGATACTTCTACTGAACTATATATTTTTCTCCATATACCTCTCTGGAAACATGAACACACATGTCATTTCTGGGTGGGATGGGAATGTGGCAAGCAATGGCTATATTTTGTCTGAAAGAACAACAAAACAGATAAAGATGACCTTTATTTTCAAAACATCTGGGGAAAAGAAAATACTAAAAAAAATATTTAAAAAAACATACACATTTGTCAAATTTTATTCAGAAAATGAGCTCCCTACAGCCTTCAACTTCCAAAAGTCAGTAGACCCTAGATAAAAAATTAGCAGGAGGTTTTTTCAGTTCCTTTGTTTGCACAGAATCTGTTACAGTGCTGTAAGGAGATGAGGAACCAATAATTGTTAACTCCATTGTGTCATGCTTGAGAGTCAGTATCCTTCACAGACGATTACAATAGAAAAAGTTTGTAAAAACAGCCTAAATAGTGATGTTTTTGGCAAATGTACATGAGTGCTTAATCAGGCTGCTCAGGATTAATAAATTGGGCATTAAATAAGGTTTCAATAAAACCATCCTATTGTCAATAAAAGCTATAGTTTCATATAAACTAGTGGTCATTAACTACCATACCTACTGCCAAAAATTTTTTTTTTTAATCTTAAAAGTTTTATGACACTTTGGTAGTAAGCAATCTAAAATCTGTGCTACTAAGTGAGTTATCAAAGCTTAGTACAGCTACAATGCTGTACCTGAGTAATGTTAAAACTTGAGAAGCATTAAGAGCATGATATTTGCAGTACTTGACAATTTCAGTGTCTTACATTTAAAGTCTTTTAAGGGGAACAATTGTGAAGCAGCTTATTCCATACCTTATCTTTCAGCACACTAACCTCCTGTGCTAGATGAGACCAGTCTCATTGTATACATTGGTCATTTGCTAAATGCACTCAAAAACATAAATACATAGATCTCACATAATCACTTATGCTACAAACACAACTTCATAAAAATATATGATCTACTCTCTGAAGAGTTCCAGTGCCTGACCAGGTCAGCAAGAGATTTTATGCATTCTACAGGACAATTGCAATTATTGAGGTTTGAAAAGGAAAGGAAAAAACTCTTATTGTAAGAGAAAGGGGAGAGAAAAAGAATTCAGAAGTAATATGGAAGATGTGCAGACAGCAGGAATATAATAAACAACTGATAAGCTCAAGATGAAATGCTGGAATCAATTGAATGTGAATATTTGCAGAAACTATTTTTGTCTAACAGAACAGGGGACTATTACTGGAGCACCCGTGCAAAACTCAGCTCTGGAAAATATTCTTTGCATTTGAAGTAGCAGAGAGTTGCATTCAATTTCAAAAGTAATATCATAAACTAGATTTGTAGCAGGTATTTCCCCTTTCTGGAATAAAATCCATTGTTGTCAGAGTATAACATCTTGAGTTTTGTATCCCTGAATATTAACTCCCTCAAACAACAACACAACTTTATTTAGATGCATATTTCTAAAATGAAAAATGGTCTCTAGATTTCACTTCTTAGATTGTTTCACTGCTGCCTGTCAACTCTCAAAAAGTTATTTATCTCTCGAAAGTTCAGATTATTCACTACTAATAGGGATGAGCATCATCTGACCTGAAGAACTCATAATTACATGACTTGCAAGTTGTTCTTAAAGACTATTGTAATAATTAAAGACTCGGGATTTTTGCTCTTCACTAAGGCATTTTCAGTCTCTTCTATAATAATACATTAATAAATGACACTGTTCTTATTTTGGCCTTTTGTTTTCCTGGAGCCAAAAAGGGCATTTTTGATGTAAGTTACATGTGGTTGTTGGGGAAAAAACTCATTCCTTAAATAAATGCTATGAATAGGAGCACTTAGATGAAAGATTAGTAGGAGAGTTACTTTGTCACATCTAAACGTTTACTTTAAGGCATACTTCATACTGCAGTAGTAATCTGCTTTCCACAGACCTGAATGGCATGACTTATGTAATAGTTTCCCCATAAATTATAACTATTAGGTCACATTACTGATTCCAAATACTAAATTACAGCAAATGGCACTTAAGGTTAACATTGCTACAACTGACACAGGCTATTTCCTACCTTTACAGATTGGTCATTCCAACAACAAATGAGTTTCAGCAATGAAATGCTCCCAAAGTCTGGGGGATGATATCTACTCTTACCTGAAAAACACAGATAGTTTATGAACTGACAATATATAGAGAAGCACAGAAACAGAAAAATATTTTAACATCTTTAAATTTTCAGTAACATACCTGAACAGATCTGAAAACATGTGATTTCTTAGAACATGCTCTCATCCAATATAATAAACACAGAGTATTCAGACAATCTATTGCCTTAACATTTATTCTCATCCCAAATTAAATTAGTTCTGGGTTTTGGGGGGATTTTCTTCTGGTTTTTTTTTCCTGTTTGTTTGGTTTTGGGAGGGTTTTTTTTTTTTTTTTTGTGGTCTTTTTTTTTTTTGTTTGTTGTTTTTTTTTAAACAGAACTGATATCCCATGGAGTATTCTTTCACCACAACTTTCTAAATACATTAAGAATACTTTCTGTTTTGGACTACTTACCTATGCATTCCCTGTTCTGCTGTCCAGTCTGTCCTTGATGCTAAAGAACAGGTTGTTCCTAGAATCTCTGCTATCTGGAAGTCTCAGATCAGATTTTAATTTATAAATCTGAACAACTGTATGAACTAGGAGATATGGCATAT
The DNA here is from genome assembly GCA_024362935.1 of Setophaga petechia. Lineage (NCBI taxonomy): Eukaryota > Metazoa > Chordata > Aves > Passeriformes > Parulidae > Setophaga > Setophaga petechia. Next base: position 12,727,161 of record JANCRA010000016.1, read on the forward strand.
AAATTAGATTACCTTACAATTTTTAGGTCACTCCGTAAATCTATTTTTATGTTAGTTAACATTTTAATCACCATTTCCATGTGTTTCCCCTACTTACTTTCTATCATCATTTGATTTTATGTTCCATCTCTTTTTTCCAATAGATATTTCTGCTGTCATTGTAAGTTCTACAGTTGGGGTGCATATAAACTCAGAGAAGGAAAGGTAACTAATTTTTGATGAAGATATTAAGGTTTACCTACACAGCACAGCATCAAGAGCTGATGTAAAAGAATTTGCGTTTTCGGTCTAGCTTATTCTGTAATAGGAACACTATATTTTTCAGGTAATATGTACTGAAAATTTTCCATATTCTGTTTAGGTTTTTATTTAAATGTTCTCTGGTTAGTTACATCCTGCAAACAAACCAAGGCTGGCCTGCAAAAATTGACGAGCGATGGCCTGTGGGACATTAACAGGAACAGATTACTTTATTCTGCCCTGAGCCAGAAGTCTAAAGGCACTATTGAACAGTCAGGATGGCTCTGGTATTACTAAGGCAACAGTTTGCTTGGAGGGCTGTATATATTATTGGGTGGGCACATAATGGTGATGAGGGAGATGGGGGAAGGGGGTGAGGGCAGTGTTTCTCTTATTACATTGCTGTTTTTCTGATTGCTGGAAAGTGTCTTTAGAAACTCAGCTAAATATCTTGTCATAACAGGAAAAATATCATTGATTCCAGTTAACACTTTGTTTACACATTTTTCATGATATTCACAAAAGAAACAGTAATTCAGTTTCTCTGTTCGCAGATTGGACAGCATAAAGAGCAACATTTTTTATCATTATTGAAATTCAATTCCATATTTTAGCAACAAAAAGCATGCAAAACCAGAACACTTAAAAGTTAATACTGCCAATTCACATACTTACTGCTGGGTAATTCTGCATAAAAATTGGGGCATGAAAGTGTTATGGCTTCTACATTTCGCCATTTGTCATGAACAGATTCTGGTTTCTGTGGACTTAAAGAACATGAAACTATTAAACAAAACCTGAACACACATAAAAGAAATCTCATGTATTAAGGTAGGGTTGGGGTTTTTTTACAGTAGGTACTCTGATATCAATTACTATCAACCCCAATTAAGTTCCTCCTCAGAAGCCACTTACATTCTTTTGTCTAGAACTTGGCATTAAAACATTCACAAATATACAACACTGAAAAGTCCCATCCAAATGCAGGAACTTAAGCCTAATAAACTTTGAGCCAAATGTGAAGCTTTATTTTGCAATAAAGAAACAAATTCATATGTAAAGAACTGAATTAAAATATCATTTTCACAAAAGAATTTCTCTGGGTTTTTTCCTAATACACAGGACAAAAGTTCAAGGGAAAATAAAAGCCTTTTTTTATAGGATTCCCTTTTTTTCCACAGCAGTAAATAATTTAGAGTATCATTACAATACTTGGGATTTCAGTGGATGGCTACAATTTAGGAGACTAGCATGTACATATGGTTTGTCTTTCTGAGTCACTAACGCAGCAACCTAACCTATGAAAACAAAGGATATGGATGGCAGAGAAAGAAAGTAAAAAACACACTCAAAATCCTTGTACAATTTAGAACTATTTCTTTTAAATAAATCACTACAGTATAACCCGTATAAACTATATTTATGTGTCATTTTTAAAATAACATATTTGCCTTTCATATTCACTACAATGAACAGTGAGTTGTAACATTTCAAAAGACTTTACAATACCAAACCACTCTGAAAACTTTCAGCTTGAGAGCTGTAAGTTCGAGACACAAATGTTAAAAAGCAGGAGAAAACAAATTCGTTGAAGATCTTTTCCTCCCAGCTTCTTCCTGTCTCTGTCCCACTTTTATGATCTGACACATTTTGCTGCAGGTTCCTTTATTTTCACAGGCTGTGTCAAGTTGCAAAAAACCAACAGATAGACCAACACCATCCAAGCTGTGAGAGCTGTCCTACTAACTGCTTCTGCAAATACTGTGGTGAATTAGAATTCAGTCTCTAGGTTTCTTTTCCCTTGAGCATACTGCAGTTTTGGATAAAGCAACTGTCCAAAGAGATTTGGCTGTATACTGTACTTTTTGAAGGAAAACCCACCAAAATAACATTTGTTAAAGATGGTAGGGCTTACATCTTAACATATCCTAGAAAAAACTTAGAAGTATATAGCATTATTTTGGCAGGGGGAAACAAAAAAAAAAGGCTTTTTTTTTCCTTGCAGAAACTTTAATACTTATTTTACAGGATATATGTCCAAAAGCCAGGATGTCCATGTCTGGCAAAAATGCTTGATTTTGGTATGGTAATTCATTTCAATTACAAAATCTCTTTCCAAAAGAATGCTTTCCAAAAAGCAAGCATAAAGTACTTTTTTTGCATGGAAATGAATTCATGTTCAAGCTGGAATCCTGAAACAAGTATTAATGTAGGGGTTCGTATTGAATATGGACCAATAGGCAACACGATTAGCAGCAGAAGTAAATGAGAAATGTGCTTTTGTCCTGCAGGATGCACATGTCTTGAGAGAGGCTGAGTGCCTGGAGCTTTGTGGGAGATGCAGATATTTGCTGCAAGATCAATATTTTCTGTCCCCCCTTCTTGCCTTGGGGCCATAGCATCACCGACACTGAAGTTAATTGTCCCTAAAAAACTAAATACAGACCAACACTGTGTTTGCCAAACAACAAAAAATTCGACAATATCCATTGCCTGATTAGCATGCTCTATTTGGCTTGGTGAAATAATGTTGAGCATGTTATTTTTCCTTTAATGCTGAAAAAGCATTTAGTCAATAAATTTGCTTTGAGTAACATAAATGGTATTTGAGATGGTTTTCACAACATAAGGGCTGATGAGGCATTCATTCCCAGGAGCTGCCATCATTACTGGGGGCATTGTACTTCAGATAGTGTAACTAGGGCAGACTATTCTTCTCTCTTATGTTTTATTTATCTGGGAAGTCAAGGGTTCCATGGCAAAGGAAGTATATTGCTTATAGGGAGTGGAAGTTTAAACAGCACAAATGTGCTTAATGCACATCTTGCTATGTGCCTAAAGAGACCTCATTATTATACTTAGTTTGAACTGTAAGGAAAAGAGTGATCTCTGAAAAAACTGGGTGTGAAGCCAGATAATCCAAGTTCTTCCTCTTATGAAAAAAAATCTTGCATCAGTTCTCATCTGTTAAACAGAAAAATGTAAAAATTACATCCTGATCTCCTTTTCTTTAAAGAACATCTGTCAAAGAGCTCTAGAGAAAGAACACAAGCTCCATTAAAGAAGAACATATTTAAGAAACATTTGTTTCATTTTTCATCACTGCAAAGGAAGACTCAGACTATTCTTAGCTGTAAGGGACAGAAGGACCACCAAGCCCAACTCTTAAGTGAATGGTCCATAGAGAGACTGGACCCACAACCTCAGTGATATTAGCACTACACTCTAACCAACAGAGCTAATCTCAGAGTCCTACAGAAGGAGTGCAGAAGCTGAAAGTATGGAGACTTACTTGTTGAAAATCCTCTTCCCAAAAAGTATCTGTATGTTATCTAATAAGCTTTTTAGAGATAAGGTTTGGGGTAGGAATAATACCAATTCAATAATTTATGCTTAGTGATTACTCTGCTGTGTTTGATTACTCTGTGGTTTTGGGACAGAAAAGTACAACCTAGTGCATTAGTGTGACTAGGAGGAATTAGATTTGGATGTAGAGGCATTAGAAAATATAATGCACTCATAATAAAGAAGTTCTTACCTTTCAATTTCAACTGTAACTGCTGAAGGTGTGTTAATTATCCTGTAGATTAAAGCTATTCTCCTAAATAAGAAAAATACTATTTCCAAGTCCCTTGTTTCATAATCATTATTCTCATGTCCATCCTTCTGTCCAAACTGTCCTTCAGTTGCAGCAAGGTATTTGTTTGATAAATCAAGGACTCTTTTTGAAAACAAATTGAAAACTCCATGTTGTCCTAGCACACCACAATCAGTACATTTCCATCCCGGCAACATCAGTGAGAGGTGGCTTTCATCTGACACAAGTCCAAAAGAAACAGGACACTGAAGCCTCAAGATGTTCAGGTGTCTTGCACAGAGATTGTCTATTTCTTTATCTACCCCCCATGGTAGGAGACATGACAAAAGCAGTTTGGCTGTATCAGTTGCCATGTTCACATCAATGTTTTCTGATGGCTGTGTTTTGATCTTTCTTGAACTCTTCATTTTTTTCCATCTTTTTATGCCACCACCTTCTTCCGTAGGCCTAGCTGCATTATTATCCCTGTGAACTTGGTCTGAACAAACAGTCTCTGCCTGCCCATCTACTTGAGGTACAAAGGCAGCAGTTTTATTTCTTTTTAATGTCAGTGCCCTTTTCTCAGTACTACTTTTAGCTCTTTCTAGAGTGTATTGGTTGTGGAACGATTTTGATGACTTTAATCCATTGAGTTGAGAGGAGAGAAGTTCCTCAAGCTTTTCCAGGTCAAATGAGAGAATATGAAAGTTTGCATTGTTCCATTTTGTCTTTGCTGGTAAAATAGTAAAGGGCTGTTGGATGCAGCTGGTATCAGTCAACTGAAAGAAAAATATTAAATGCCTAAACAGTTCTTTGTGATTTTCAAGATATCAGCATAGAATTGCCTATGGAATAGAGAAAATCGATTAACTCTGTTAAGTTAAATTAAATTATATTTATTCAGTTTTGATTAAGTAAAAAAGATTTGCTTCCAAATAGCTTAAGACACCCAGAGACATCTGTGTGTCAGTACTATAAAACAGGCTCCTTCAATTACACAACCATACTGTAGACAGCACAGTATCTTTGTAAAAACTCCAGGCTGGTATTTCTTCCACTAAGTCTCATTCCAAGTTAAAAGGATTTTTGGAAAATTTTAAAGCACGAAACCTTTTTTTTCAAAATAAAACTAGAGAAGCAAATGCTACAATGCTGCAAGATTCTTGCTAACCCTGAGTGTCTGTATGCCTTTTTATAACTTGCTACATATATATATAGAGAGAGAGAGAGAGGATTTGTATGGGATAAAGACTATGCCTTTTGCTATTTCAAAACATGCAAAGCTATCTCCTTCTGAGATAAGTCACAAAGCAAGAACAATAAGGAACCTAGGTAAGTAAATCTACACACAATTCACCTTAGCTCCTTAGCTAAAAATAATTAAGAGAAAAAGGTTAGTAAAATGTTTGTGAACATCTGACTTTACCTTGTGCCACCCTATTTCCTACCTGCATCTTTTCTAGAATTCTCCATAATTTTCCCCCAACTTTGAAGCCCATTCACAGCAATGCAATTCATAAAGTAATTTCAATTCTACATACTAACATAATAAACACACATGGCTAATTGTTGTTGTTAATAAATGACCAAAAAAACATAGTTTTTGAAACCAGAAGATTTGAGAAGAGCTACATCTTCTCTCAACTTTAGAATCACATGTTAAACTGTAGAAGTAAATTGATGATGATGAACTATCAGCTGAACATAAGGAAATGTTCAAAATCATCTTCACAAAAAAAATTAAAACTTACTCCATTTTAGCCTTGCAGTTTCATTATTTAAATGATAAATTGTCATTAAGAAGTAAACTTTACATCTTTTCTTTTACCAGTGCCCTTGGCACAAGGTGGACACTATGCTGTGACAAACTCCAGTGGAAGGGATGTCTCCAGGCACTTTGAAAATGACCTGGTGAGTTCACAGAGTGACAAATCATCTTATAATCCCACAGCATCCACCAAAGTATGTTTTACCTTCAGGGAAGCACCAGAAGTGAGGGAATATAAACTCCCTGTTCACACTTCTGCCCTTCTCTTTAAGCGTTTACGACTGGTACGTTTTTCTTGTCCTGCACAAGCTTATGCTCTCAGCACCATGCTCAGCCTATTTCACCTTCACAAGCAGAAAGACACATCAAGAAGCAACTTTTCAACTCAGTAATACTTCTGCAAACCACCATGCCAGCTTCCAAATCACAAATGATACAGAATTTTCCAGATCACTCTTAGTTTTAATTTTCTTCTGATAATTTGAAGCATTCCACTAATGCAAAGAACTTTCTGTTGAACATAGTTAAATCTCAAAATAAACCATCACATATTAGTAAACAGAGCAGCAACCAGTTTTTGCTGGGACGTAACATTGTTTACCTTATCTTTCTCATGACCATCTTACCCAACTTCTTTTACATTACAAACTATGATTTTATAGGATTAGCTATTTTTAAACTGTTAATATTTTAGTACAAATAACACAAGGAAAAAATTGACTGCATTAACTCTATGACATGTGACTATTTAGTTTTGGGCAGTAATATAATTTGGCTTTTCGTTATTTAGGGAATGATGCTCCCAACCAGATGAGAATGTACTCTAAATACATAATCTCATTTAAAGATCTCCATAGGGAGTCATAAGTAAGAGATTATAAGTGCTTGTTCAGTTTTTTTATCCCTTTCCTTTTTAAAAAAATAATACATTGCAGTTAAGTACTGGGATTATTTTAATCTTTAATTATGCTGTTTCCTAATAGTTAGGGAGAACCCCATGGAATGCAAATACTGGAATTAACAGGCTAGCTTTGACATTAATTGAAGCTATTATTATTTAGCCTATCATTTTCTTCTTCTAACACTTATATTTGCTTGATTAACATTTAGAAACCTTTAGTGAAATCAGCATCCAAACAAAGGAAACCACAATGACAATGGCAATCCATTGAGACATCTGGTGATGCTACTACATGTGAAGTCACAATAAACATTCATGTTTTATTGGCAATATGAAAGCTTATTGACATTGATCCTAAAACTGTCTGCCAAGTTATCTTAGCTCTCTGCCACAGGTATTTCATTCCAGTGCAAGAAGGTGGGCATCCAAAGCTTTAGACATAAAATGCCATTTAGGACATATAGGCAAGCTATTCTCTGTAACAGAAGATTACAGAGAATGGAAAGACACCCATAAACCTAAATACAAACCACGGAGCTGGAAACTGCATTTTTTGAACACTGAAAATCAGATGAACAGATATTTGCATTATATATTGTACCTTTCCTTTTCTAGTTTAACCATTTCTAGTTTTTAAGTTTATTTTTTGACACGGACAGCCTACTCTTGGCTTTAAAGAAGCAAAAAGGCTGACTACAGACTAAAATTATATCCTGAGACTTGTGAATCTCTTGTACACCACTGACCCAGAGCAGAAAATGCTTTCTATATCCAAGAAAGAGCAAGATTCAGGGAGACTCTGCAAAGCCAAGCTATTTTCCATCCATGGCCAGTATCCCCTAACATCTCTCCAGCTTGCCACTAGAGATGTTTGAGCCAGGATCAGACAAGAGCTAGAATAAACTATTTCAGTTGGAAGGGAACTACAAGGATCATTTAGTCCAACTAGGCTCTCCAAATGCCCCTTAACACTCACTGGCTTGGGGCATTGTACACATCTCTCAGAAGCTCGTTCCAGTTTTTTGGCATGCAATTCATCACTGCTCCACAAGTTACAACCTTGTTCCTCTACATCTTTTCCCCTTTAGTCATTCTTAGCACCCAAGGACAAGTTTTCCTGTGACTATGGGGAGGGGGCAGCAGGGGGCTGTGGCCCCCAACTGCATCAAGACATGCCATTATCTTTAACAGATTTAGGACAGACATATCACATAAAAATTTCATGGGAACTACAATTCAAGTGTTATTTTACCTAGCTGCCTTCTCATCTCTAAAGGCCTTTTTCCACTGGGATCCAGCTTGTTCTGGGAATGGTATTCCACTTAAAATATACACTTCCATTAGCTGACAGGGATTCCCATACTTTTTCAGCTCCTTATATGTATGCACTTTCTCTACATATCTACTTTCTTTACCAGAAGTATTCTATTGTGGGTTTTGTACTAAAAGCAGATTTGACAGGAATGATCTTGACATTCATTTTACATAAAGGAAACAAAGCGGTAAAAAAATCACAAGGTAGAAATTTTAGAAGGCAAAATACCAGCACCAGCATTCAAAATATACTTAGAGACTGCTTTGATATCCCTGAATAGCAGTTGCTCAGTTCTCACAGCACTAGTAGTACCAATTCCCATGCCAAGCAAGACCTGAAGTATTAAATGTGACTTTTCTTCTAGACTTACAGACTTCTTTATCCATTGCACTCTCACTTTATCCTAAAACCTAACAGGACAGAAGCGGCAGAAAATTGGTCCCAAAGTTCCCAGTACCTGCAGAAGGAAACATGGTGTACAAACCCTAAGTGAGAGTTATCCTGTTCATAGCTCATATGCTGATTCTAAGTAAGTTTTTTTTAAATTATGTAATATTTAAGAGGCGTAGTTCTGTTCCTTTGAGCTTTCCCCTTTGAGAGAACATATTTTGATTCATAAACATTGAACAGGTTCAATCCCCTCCTTTATCCATTGCTTGCCACCTGCAAAGGCTCAGGAAAATATTACAAGTTGAACAACTTGAATGGGAATTTTTAGGTAGATTAGGCGGGGGGAGACTGGAGTGATGTGTGGAGCTTACATGAAATAATGTCCAAGAGACTGGAAGGTCGTTTCATTCACAGAAGGTGCACCGCTCTTTTATTTTTCTTGGGGTCAGGGATTTTCTACTTCTGATTTTCTTGAGAAGTTCTTTTTTTAAGATATATACCTTTATATTTTGGACAGCAATTAGGCCATTGGTTTTTAATAGAGATACAGTACAACAGCTCACTGAAGGACATGGTAAAAGAGTAAGTCTTACCCGAGGGACTTTTAAAGAGCGTTTCATTATTAAATTTACTCACTATCAATAAATGCCAACTTAATCATTAAAATACCAGCACCCAATTGTTTGCTCAGTGGAGCTATTCTGTGAATATCCAATTGTGTGAATGCCAAATTGATATATTTTCAAACAAGATTTTTTAAATAAAACCCAACACAGAATCATCAAAACCGCCATATCTTATAGGCTCTAGGAAGTTTTTTGACACAATAATTTTGGAAATATCACAAGGATGTTTGATAATACCAATATGCTTATTTTGAAATGAATGAAATTAACAATTGTTTTTGTTATCTGTCTTCACTATGGTCTTTTTATGACACTAAAAAGAAAATAGAAACTGTAAAGACATACATAATGTCTGAATCAGTCTTCATTAACAGTACACATTTTGCTTTTAGGAAACTGAATTAAGGAGAACCTGCTATAGAAAAGAAAGAGGGTAGTAGAATTTGTCAAACAAAATTTATTGATGGGTGAGAACTTTTTGTGTCTTGATCAGGCCAGTCACTGGACTGTCAACAGATGTTCAGAGGTCATAATTTCTCAGAATCATATCTCATCACTGCTCTGGCTCTGCCTCACAAAAATAAGTACAATCACACATCTGCTTGTAAAAGCTATTTAGGTACTCCTACCCTCCTGTTACATTTGCACTTTGTGGAGATTGAAGAACTTTTAACTAAAGCATGATTACCACACCTAAGGATCCTATACATTATATTGCCAATGACAGCTCTATTTTATTCTACATAATGTTTTATCCTTGATGGTGGGAAGGAATATGTGCGTCCATTTTGTTGGATTTGAATTTGCATTTTTCATCCATTTTTAACTACTGAATCAGTCAAAAATAATCTTTTCTTGCAAAAATATTGTTCTCTTCAACCTTTTTAATGGAAATAGTAGCATAAGAGTACCTGCAAATGTGTCCCCAAAACAAAAAGCTATCTCAAGCATAGTTTTGCAAAATAGGAAACTTGAAACTGTCTCTTGAATTGTCACAGAAAACAAATACATAAACAACGCACAAAATGGCTGGCACAGTGTAAATTAAAGCATTAAATTTATTTCTAAATCCTCTGAGCCCTCAGTTGCTGGAGATGGTAGTCGATAGGAGTAAAAAAAAATTGCCTCCTCGAAATGTGCTTGGTGAACAGCAGCTTGATGATTGGCAGCACAAATAGAAGACAAACGAGAAAGCCTTCAATCTGCAGCTGATGCACAGGAAGAACATGGGGAGCTGAGTTTACAATAGAGAAAACATTACCAAGCTAATGGCACAGGCAATCGTTTGACCACCATGCATCTCTGATAGCAGCAGGGCATCCATTTTCAGTTAAGTGTTAGAGTACCTTTTTGCTTTCTCTGACCACTGCAGGGGTAAAACAACCCAGTGCGTGAAACCCACTGACTGGTAATAAATTACTATATTGGATACTTTTTGTTTTCTTTCAGCAATGACTTGACTGTGTATTCTTGCTATCATTACCAATTAAAGTGGAGCCCACGTCAGCAAGCTGTATCTAACTGTGTATCAGTCCTACGCTCCAATTGCTTTGGCAAGAACCACGGGGTCAAGAGGCTCCTTTGACCTTTATCAGCTACGTCTCTCTGACCACTCACTATTTGAAGCAATCTCGACTGAACAGATGGACACTTCTGCAGATTCTATAAAGCTTAGAATATAAAGATAAATGAAATAGTGTTTGGGGCTTCAAACTGGTTTATGAGCATAAAATATAGTTAGCAAGTTCCACAAAAACCTCAGATTTCAAATAGCACATCTTAAACCTACACCATGAATGGAACACCTCTTTATCTACTAGGAAATTGTATCTTTTGGATGTGTCTTCTACATAAAAAATGAAAAGCTTGATGTAACTTATGTGTCTACTTAGCATTAAGTCACTTCCCAATTTAGGAAGCCTAATTTACTTTGATCACTAAAAGACAAGCAAGAAGAAAAGCTACTATAACCTTTTCCCATGACAGCACAGCATACAGCACATGATCAAACATCATTCAGTGGAATAGTACTAAGAGAGTGAACACCACTCATCTATTTTATGACTAGAATTTTGATGCAATAATTTTAAAAGCAAGTTCTTTAAGAAATGTAAGATAGAGAAATCTGAAATGGGGGTCCAAGTTTCCCTTAAATAAATTTCAAATTCTCAAGGTGATGCTTGAAGAACCGTTAACAATTAGACAGAAATATGGTCTTTCAATCCTATTTAGGTATTCGTAACTTAAAAATAATCTAAGCATTGAATGATGTCTTATTTCAGATAAATCCCATTAGCAGACCCGCTTTCTTGAGTTCATAACCTTTTTGAAAATACACAGCTATCTTATTTTCTTGCTCTGCTGAAAGGACAAGCAATCTAGGATACGTGCAAAGATGCATTTATTCAAAAACAGTTACAAGCAGCAGGTATGTAATTGAAATAGCACTTAAACATACGCCATACACCATCTCTAAAATAACCTGCTGAGGAAGAAAGGATGCAAATTATTGGCTACACTTTCATCTGCCCATAAAACCCATATGCACCTCCTAATCCAATATTAGCTCCTATCAGCAGCCTGCATATCACAGCCCTGCCTAACCCTGCCCACATCCCGAGCTTCAAATTTAGGGAGCACGCGATGAGTTTCTGTCACTGAGAGCATCAATGGTCTCCCAAAGGGTATAAAGAGGCCAGCCTACCTGCTAGAAAGCAATGCTGGCCTCTTGCACAGGGTGAGCATCACACACAGTGTCACTATTCCAAAGTCATTCATACTCCTTACCTTCAGACACCTCACCTAGTCAAAGGACAGAGGATCCTTTGATGGGGCATTCAGAACTTTTTCTTATTCATTTACCCTTTTATAGCTCAGTACTCACATATAAAGGACTATCTGTAAAAAGCCTGGAGTCAGTAGTAGTGCCCCAGTTTGCTTTCACACGCAATTTATGCTTGACCTGAGGCTTCATCATTTGGACAATGCAGTCTTGAGCAAATGTGTCAATTCATGATGAATTTTCCTACATGAACTAGTATAACAAGCTGTTTTGAACTTGCCTTGCGTTACTTTTATTATGGCATTCATTACAACTCTGTTCTTATTACTGAGGATGCCCAGATCCTCCTAAGAATCCACCTCCCATGAAGAAAAGGCTACAGTACTTTTTTGAGTTTGCACCAGTGTTTATCTATTAACTTAATTGCAACATAAGCAGAGTCACCCTCTTTCCTCACAGCTCTGTAATCTTTCTTTTTTCTTTTGTTAAGTCCCAGTGGAAGGCTTTACTATCCTCACAGCACTTTGAACAGTAACTGTAGCATCACTGCTGATGCATCTGTGGCACAATGTAAGTAATTAAGCCAAGGAGTCTTCAGACTCAAGCTGTGTGATGAATAGTCTAAGCAACTGAATAAACCCTCTTTTTATCATGAAGGGAAGGCCACTGTCAGGCAGATTGTAGTCCAGATGGATCTACTGGGCACAAAAATTTCAATTGTTCAGGAAGAATTGCTAACACATCTATTGAATTGCTCAATGTGGAGGTCTGGTATCAAAATTTAGTGTTTCGCATATTTTGTTTTCAAGCTAACACCCTCTTCTCTCTGTATCACTAATCTTAGAGTTTTCTATTGGATTTAATTAAAGTGTACATATAAAAATTATTCTGGAGACAAATCTTTAAAAGATATCAAAGCATAACAGGCAAGTAAAACTAATACCCTGAATATCCTTCACAATTATTCAACACTAGGAAACAAGTCTACCCTTTTATTTTTCAGAAAAATACTTGAAGAAATGTATGACATTTTTACAGACAACTTTTGCTTTGCTCTGAAATTCATATCTCTGGCTGTCTGGGCAAACTATCAGGTAATTCTAAACACAACACTTTTGACAAAATCTTGTCTAATAATTTTATCATAGGAAGAATATAAAAGTGAACTGTAAATCCACTCATCTCTAACATCCATTTCTGACATGAATAGTCTTGGCTGTGAAAAGTTTAGATAGAATGAAGGAATAAGATGGTGTTTAAAATCAAGTATTATTTATACACTCAATATTCAAATACTCTGCCTACATCTTAATATATTCATTATTTTGAATGTAAAAGTAAATTTCCTAACCATATCTTTAGAAATATTTACAGCTCAGTGCTGTGTGGTAGTGAAAAATTTCTGTCCTCACTCAGCACTTTAGAAAAAAAGATGGAACATCTCCAAAGTTTTCTTGATCATCAACTGGACAAGAAATGCTACAGCAAACCAAAGCCACAGACTGTTGGCTCAGGATTTAGGAATTATCATATTGAACAATTTACTGGATGAATGAACATCCTAATATCTGTGAGATATAATGCTGAACATAGAGATACTGTCAACAGGACCTTTGCAGGAGCTTGAGAATATTGCTTTGTCCTAAAAAGGACTGATGTATATAAAAACTAAGTTAGCAATATATGTCTGAGTGCTGACTCCAACTGAAACAACATATTTTCCTCAGGCTGTTCTGAGTGCACTTCCCATCTTGAATTACAGGAGTCCCACCCAGAAAATTTACCTAGATAAAAGTTCTAGATCAATTCATAAGCAAATGACTTTCTACTAAAGAAAAAGAACCAAAGCCCAAAAAATCCTGTGTATTCTAGAAAGTGCCATTCTTGAGATTTTAAGAATAGGCAAGCTGGACTTTCCTCAGATCCTATAGCACTCTGAGATGTATCAGGATAGCAGCTAAGTTTCTGCACCCACAGATTTCATATTGTTCTTTCCAAGCTATTCAGTCTTACTGCAGAGGCTTCCAAAAGGACAGGTTTTGGAAACAATCATTCTCAGGTGTCTGCCTGGATGATTCATCCTCTCCCGTAAATATTGCAAGAACCAAACCTGACTACTGGAACAAATTCAAGTTTGAGTATTAATATTCACAAATAGATGTCAGGAGAATGGATGTATCACCACTGCTGCTGCTTTGTTTGTTTGTTTGAAATCAAACCATAGGAGAGCCAAGGATTTTATTTGTGCTCTATAACTGAGACAAGAGTTTCAATTAGCTATCAGAAGGATGCCAGCAGATAACAAGTCTTTCTTTTGTGTGTAAGGTTTGTTTGCTACAATTCCTTTTTTAAGTTGCATGTAAGATGATGTGCCTCTGAAAAAGTCACTGCTTTTTTTTTTAAATAGATGTGTGAGGCAGAAACCTAGGAAAAAGTCTCACACTGTATTCACTCTGAATTCTTGCTAATATTTTTCTTCACCAAAACAATACTGATTAAACTATAAGAGGCCAGGGAATTAATGTTTAGAATAAAAATGGTGATTATCAGAACTGTAAAGATTCCACCATATCACTATAACAAATACTGAAGAATTTAAAGAACACCACTGAACAACATGAAAATATAAAGGCTAAAACAAAGATCATGTGATTTATTCTAGAATTAGGCAGAGCACTTGGAAGGAAAATCAATTAGGCTGATCTACAGAACAAGTCACACCTTCTAGACTACAAAAGTAGTAAAGGTAAAATCCAAGATAGGAGAACTCAAACTGTGCCCAGCTCCAAAAACTGACCTAAGTGGCAAATATGATATCATGAACACCACTTCCATAAGGGACAAGCTGTGTGTTTTTAACTGTAAGTATAAATCCCTAACCAAAATGCAAACTTTGCGATAGATCCCAAGAGACAGAAGGGAATTGTAGCATGACAGAGGGATGGGAAAAGACAAAGACAACAATAGCTAGGTTACCTTCAATAAATCATCCTTCAACACGAAATACTTCACAAGGACTGCTCATATTGACCTTAGATATATTTCTAGTAGGATACCATAGCAGTCTCTTTAGCTTTATCACACAGTCCAATTAGCTGTCTAGGAAGGGAAAGAAGTTTTAAGTCAATCACCACCAGTGTAGTCACAGAGTAGAAAGTCATCAGTAGTTCTGAAATAAGTAGTTAAGACTTATTATTAGATTTCTGACACCCTGTGTTAATTGCTATCCATGTGTCTAAGATTAAAATGTGCTACAGTATCACAAAGGCAACGTTTTGGTTTCATTTTGCTTTGAGGCAATCAATCAAGAAAACACAAATCATCAAATTCTTGACTTGGTGTGCCAATTCAAAAACTACACTAACTTCCATAAAAGATGGCATGTGGTCAAAGCTATCAATATCCCTCAGGATCATGGCTCTGTCTAACTGCTCCCAATTTAATCTCATAACTCCCAAGTTATTACTTCACTGTAGTTATGTTGCTACCTTGGTCCCTTGATAAAATACTTAATTGTAAAATTTCACAGGAAATGTAGTACTGAAATGTTTTGCAACTGAATTACAGAGAACAAAAAAACCCACATACATTGAGCCCTTTTTCTTCACTCATTTTCCTATCACACTTAATAAACAACTAAATATAGCTACAGAACACTAGTTCCAGGAAAAAAAAAACAAAACCCTTGCAGCAGCAATGTGACATTACCAACTTCAAGGAGAAACACTCAACTACTTTCTATTTGGCTTTGTCCTTAATAATCCACCCCACATAAATCACCAAGATCTGTAATTCCCCATAATAATGCTCTAAATATTATAAAAGGAAAGAAATTAAAGGAATTCATGTCTGTGACACTATTGTTTATGGTACCACTCCTGATTTCCTATTTGCTAAGTATTATTTTGTATTTGTGCTTGTATCTTATTTCCATTTTTCTATCAATTTTTCCATCAGTAAGATTTAACTAGCAGTGATTTTCCAGACTTCCAATAACAATTTTATTTTCAAATAGCTTTCCTTGCTATACTAAAACAAATAGCTGCTATTATCCTACAGTCTTCATTTGCCTCTTACTTATTCTGTGCAGCAAAGTAGATCTTTCTTTTATTATTTACAACTCCTGGACGTTCTTCCCTTTACATATTTTTGCTCAGAACAGAATATGTATGCTATTATATAAGTGACTATCAAGTTCTAAAGGACTCCTATTATAACAGATTTTAAGAAATTGCTGAGGTAATACATCAAAAAATACATATAACAAGTCCACATATAAATGAATGTTTCTCTCCCCCATCTTTGTCTTGTCTTATATACACAGTAAAATAATCTCTTTGATCTAGATTTCCAGTAGTATAATTTAAGAGTTCAAGCTTCAGCAACCATTGCACAGATTTTATAATCTTCCCTCCAATGTTTTTACCCAGACCATTCTGATTATTGAAATCACTAGAAACATTAGTGCATGATAAACACAGGCTTGTATCCAAAATACTGAAGCTGAAAAGGTAGGAAACTTTCCAACATGAAGGGTTTCTGGAACATCAGGAAAACAATTCCCAGACACATCCAGCTTTTTATGCGCATCAATGAAATCTTCATACGATGCACTGGAGCATTTCAATTCTTTTTTTTTTAAATCAGTTTTTCACAGAGCTTCAATTTTCAAACAGAACTATGACTCAAAGCTATAATGAGAACTAGTTCCATATGAACACCATGAGCACAGTCGAGTGTGTATTCTATTGTAATTAAGAGCAGAGATTCAATACCTATTGCTACTGGCTGGGTATCATAGCAACCTTGTGTCACTGAATTCTGCTGGAAAACTGTTCAGCACTAGCAAGACCATGCTTCAGGAAAATCTACAATGGCACTACAGATTGTCAACATCTGTGGGGGTTGTTACATGGAGAGCAACAAAGAAACCTGCTTTAAAAAAACCCTATACTTAGAAAATTGACAGGGATTCTACAGTAGCACTACAAAAAGAAAAAACGCAGAGGAAGGAAAGAACATTTTTTGTCATTAGTTACACAACTTATGCACCCACATCCTAACATCTACCCCTATAAATAGGGTTGCAATAATGCTGCATCATCACATTGTTTATGTATATCCACAAAGCACTGCCTTTTACTTTTTAACTAAACACAAGCATCATTCACCACCAACATTAATCTGGAAATAAAGCAGCCTCACTTTCAAAATAATATTTAAACTTTCACAAATGAACTCTAGATAGTCTTGTATAAATCTGCAAAAAAAAAAAGAGAAAACAGGTTACTATGAACAAGAACCCAATATTGATTTTTCTGCGGTGCAGTAAAGCATCTCCATTCTATTTGGCTGCTGTCAAAGCCACTCTTTAACAGCTGGAGTCAAATTGCACTATTTACAGCAAGAGCCCTTGTCAAGTGGACCATAAGTATTCTAACAATACACTATTCAAATGGCACTTTGCCACACAAATTGCTGACTTGATGAATACCCTATGTCAATGACTAAGGCCAATATAAAAGTTTCATTTTTATGAGAGGTTTTACATTCACATATTAAGTAAAGCTTTCTTGAAGAACTATTAAGCTATATATTTTGGGTCTTTTGACATTAAAAATAATTAAAATCTGTTTAAATATATCAAGGGGATTTGACAACATTAATATGGATCTTGTGTTAACTGCATTTGTCACAGTCATCTGTTATTGGTACTCCCACTGGCACGTGCAGCACAATAAAAGAATTAAAATGGTCAAAACACCATGAAATCAAAACATTCTGCTTTTGTATCCATGATTTACATGATGGCAAAAGTTTTGAACAAAAGCCTTTGGAGCTGGACTACTATGTGAGGATATTTATCTTTTTAGGATGGAGGAAAGAGACCATTATTTTGAAAACATTCTTTCAACTTAACTATAATAGGAAGGGTAAAACAATTTAAATATGGCAAGAACAAATGCTGAATTTTATTTGCAATCTTCATGTGGATCACTCATTGTACAAAAGGATCACTCTCATTTACAATACCAACAGGACAGAATACCCACTCATTTTTTCTGTCAGATAAATCTTCTGAAACTGAGTTCCTTAATATATACACTAAAATTGATGATGGGGTTTGTTGATAGAAAAATTATTAAAAATTTAGTATGTTCTTAAATTTCTAATGTACAATTTGCCAAAGAAGGAAATTGATAATGAAACACTCATTCTATATCAAAACCTTCTGATAATCTGAAAGCTTCATGATATTTTTATGTGTGTAGTAATTATATGCTTTAATTAATAGGGGATGGAATGTTGAAGCCTGATAGCCACAGTCCTCTCACTAATTAAATGGGATCTGAATTTCTAGACTATTTCAAGATTCTAAAAATACAATGATGTTAAAGAGTCAAAAGAGCACTTTTTGAAAAACCTGATAAAAAATTTTCTACACAAAACTTAAGAAAAAAACCAGACTTCATGGCAAGGTTTCAATTTAGCAATAACAGACCAGTGCTAAAAAAGCTGCAGAGTTCCACTTTCCTTTTGTGTAGCCAGCACTGGGCTTCTGCAATAGCACTAAGGGGACTTCCATTGTTATGTTTTTCCCTGGTTCAGCTACACTAAATACATTTAGACTCCAAGATGTCCCACACCAATCTACAGAACCCTTTCCCAAGCAGATGCAAGTGGGAAGAATCTCTGAATGTACTGGATGATATACGCTTGATGAAAGAAAATTGCTTTCCCAAACACAAAATCTAATTTATTATGAATTTAGACATACCTAACAAGTCTGTAGAGACAAAAAAGAAAAGAGATCTTAACACAAAAATTCTAAGAGACATCAATAGTATTCTTAATAAGTTTGCATTTCGACAAGGCAATTAATGAGAAATATTTAAACACGACAAGAGAATACTATTTTGCTAAATCAGAGCAGACACGATGTACATCAAATCAAAAAAGCATTACAAATGACTACATTTCCACGGTTTCCTGTTGTGACTTTTCTCCCAATTTAAGATCATAATTCCCAAAGCATGTTAAACTCCACATTTTAAAGTCTACAAAAAACTCTTTTCCCATATTCCATAATCAGCATATTTTCATTCCTCCCACCTCGTTAAATCCATGCAATTTTTAATTTAATAGACATACCTAAAACTACTTACCAAAGAACTACCAAAACTTTTTTTCTTTTGTTCCTATTTAAGAAGGCAAGAAGAAACTATTCCTTTTAACAAACTAACAGGGAGATCAGATTCTGTGTCAATGGCCAAGTAGTGCACCATCTGCCCCACAACATGCTCAGCAGGATTACGCGCTAATAAGACTTTTCAGAAAATGGGATCAAAAAGAACTTTAGAAATCAGACTAAGGTTAGTAAAAGGTCAAAGAAAAATATTAAGAGTTAAACTACAACCATTAGAAATTCAATGTTATATGTAAATTTGCTGATACAATGAGGAAAACTTAAAATTCCAGAGTGAGGACTTGGCTCAAGCTGTACTTTATCAGTTTTGCAATACCTGCTACTTCATCTCCTATAATTAATAAAGCTGCAATAAAGGCCAGAGACCATTCTGAAGGCTGTTTCTATGTGTGATGGAGGGAAAGAATTTTTTTCTCTCAATACTTGTGATAAAATACCTTCTATGTACACTGGAGCTTGAGGAACAGCAGACATGACTTCTGTTTATTGCAGAGAACAGAATTCCCAAGACCAATTAATTAAAAAGTGGTAAGCAAGAACAAACAACATAAAAGCCCTATTCTTAAGATACACTCTAATCAAGAGTTCAGTGAATGTACGACCTTGTGATGCATATAGAGGGTTTAAGAAAATAAGTTTGTACCATTTTTTCCCTACAAGAAAAAGGCAATATCCATCTCATTGAATTTAAGATTGTATTAAATTAGAGACAGTTAAAATAATCAGTTTTAAAATTAGCAAATACTACATTAAATTTTAAATATCTACCAATAATTGATAAAAATATAGATTTATCTAGACCACAAGAAAATAGAGTGACTATTACATTTTTAATCTTACCTCTCATGATTTGGTGTCTCAGTATTCATTTTCTCAGTTTTAACATCACATTAACACTACTTCAAGCATATTGTTTCCTTCTATTACTTATTCAAAGGAAAAAGGAGCACATCTTCTCCGTCAGTCTCAGTTAGTTGGTTTAATTATTTTGGCAGGAAAGTATTTCTAGATTAAGCTAAACACAAGTCTCTCCCTTGCCAAATCTTTCCTGAAGATGATCATATCCATTTGCAGCCCAGTTCCTCACACAAACACTAATTTAATCACACTAATAAAAACATGAGGCACTTGCAGTCTATTCTGTGATGATGTTAAGAGAAAACACACCCAATAAAAACTATCTGAATGACAAGAGGGATCTGTGGTCTCATTAGAGCAATAAGGAAAAGACCAACAGCATGGGATAGCTATGTGCCTGTTCTCAAGACATCCACAACTGAATGTGGATTTAAGGTGTACATTGAATGGGTGTAAGGTGTATTCAGCTGTTCTCAGGGTACTACTGACAGGTGCAGTCACTGCCAGAGGCATGAGGAAATGGGA
Source organism: Setophaga petechia (assembly GCA_024362935.1). Lineage (NCBI taxonomy): Eukaryota > Metazoa > Chordata > Aves > Passeriformes > Parulidae > Setophaga > Setophaga petechia. The sequence continues at coordinate 12,747,350 of JANCRA010000016.1, forward strand.
TCTAACTACAGGTAATAAGGTCTGAGAAAATCCTTTTGAGATTAGCTACTAATGACCTTGCATAAGGCCCTCTGCCAATTTTTCTCATTTATCTATGAAATAGGGTTGAAGGCATAAAACTGGGCCAGCCAGAAGAAGCCTTTATAAACTTTAAACCAAGCCACCATCCCATTTACTCATCAGTGGGTGATAGGGTAAATTGGAATCACCACTAATTGCTCTGAAAAATGCTCGACTCTTCACTCTCACCTTATCTGAAGATTTCTCTGTATGAGCAGGATAAGGGCCCATGCCATGCTTATATGAGCTGGAGTGTTTGTATCCAGAATTCTTGCTCTGTTTTGACTCCTGAGACACAGGAAGCAGAGCACCTGCCACCAAGTAATCTGAATCTTCAATGGCAGCAAGAATTGCTCTTGCTGTGTCACCAGTTTCATGTCGTTCCAGTGTTCCTAGAACAAACAAAAAAGTTGTAACTTTTTCAATGAACTATCCCATCACATTTCCATCTATCATAGTATTAAAATAGTACACTACATATAAGCAAATAAATCACAAAATATTTATAGATGAGGCAAATAACAGCTCTTTTTAAAACTAAAAATGTATTATACACTATTACTACTATAAAAAAGTAAAGCTCAATTTCTAAAGAAATCATTGCATCAAATAACTTTGTATCAGACCACAGACAGATCCAGATATTTTATACATTTGGAGTGAGATGCAGTTTTCAAAGGGAGCCAAAGATATTCACAAAAATATCACCTGCCCTAACTGTTCAAAACAAATTTGTTTTCACTTCACAAACCCCTCCCAGAGCATCTATATCATTAACAGTGTAAACAACAACACATTTATGTAATATTTTAGTGCTGTCCTCTAGTGTTCTGGATTACAAATAGCAAGAGATAGCTCAATTTTTTTTCATTCCATTCCTAAAAATTGTCAGACATAAAGAAGGTTTATACTTGAATATACATGTAGCTTAGTCATCAGGGATAAGAATGTGATATTTCAGAGACTATATCATCACTTGTGTGATTCTCTGGAATCTAAATCCTCTAAAGGTTATAGCCAGTTATATTACTTTAGTAAAAATCTTATCTAGCTATAATTTCAGTAATACTATTTTAATTATAACTAACATTAAAAACATCAAAACTGAGCTTAAATGTATTTGAAATGAGCTACTATTACATACTACACATTTCCTATAGGAATTAAAAGAAATTGCTGAAATAGCTTGTTTCCTATAAATATCAAAGATAAAATACATCTGAAGGGTTTTTCAAGTATTAAATATCAGCTATAAAATGAAATGTTTTTCCCTTAAGTTTGAATTCTTTCTACCCTCAAGTAATACAACATGAATTTTCCCTTTCTCTGCTACAAGAAAAAAATGTGTAACATTGAAGTTCTATCAGTAACACCTGCTAAAAATATTGGACTGGGATTGAGGGATCTCATACAATAAGTGTTTGTGTGTATATGTGTGTATAAAATCTCTTTATCTGAAATTATTTCTCTGAAACCCATCCATTTCTTTTCACTGCAGTTATCACCTCTACTACTCATATGACAAAGTCTTTGAATTCAGAGTAGAAGAAAACAGGGCACCTGATTTTTTGTCCCCTAATAAAAATCAGTTAAACACCACAGATGACTGCAATATTACACTGAAAGAAATAAGAATCAGACCCAATTGTTTTTAAAGTGCCATTTTCTTAACTCCTCCCCAGGACTTGCAGCCAGTGCCAGGGACCACTACAGAGCAGGATGGTTACAGAAAGGAATGTAAGCTGCCCAAAAGAACTCCATAGTTAGACTGTCTACAGAGCTCCCAAGCACTGACACCTTCCAGGAACAGACACCATGTTTACAGATGCCTACAAGGGATGATTGCATGGTTCATGCTGGACATGAGCAAACATTCTTAAAAGTACTACAGCATTGGCAAAGTGAAGAAGTTTGGAAATAATACAATCACTCAGTTAATATTATTTTAGCTTCTTTATATATGTAAAGTAGCCTTTCAAGCTATAAACATGCCACAGAACTATGTGGATTATTCAAAGTTGAAATATGAACAAAATTCAAATAAATCATTGTTCTTTTTACTTTTAAGTGTAGGGGTCGAAGCTTTCTCTATCCCCTTCTGTGGCAAATCCACTACTCAGTGAATATTTGTATGCATTTATACACATACATTTATCAAACCTTGTTTCTGTAACACTTTCTTCACTGCAATTCACTGCTGGAGTCCTCAAGACTATCATAATCTCTGTGAAACTACCAGGTCTCATGTTCCTTTTAAGAGAAATTACAATAAGTTTTTAATAAATCCAAGACTTCTGGGGGCATGGTATGAAATTTCAACAACCTGACTACGTACAGTCTTTAGTATTAGACAGAACTTCCAAACATGTCTCAGCAGCACCAGATGCACATGAGTGCTTCAGCAGCAGTCATCCCCCAGAGTCAGACTATTCTGTGGGACAATCTAGTGGATATATAACAGAATATAATTTAGTTAATGCTATCATATTGCAGACAGACTTGGGTTATTTTCCATATATCCGAGCTTTTCTCTGGCAACAGCTTCAGAGCCAATTTTTCGACTTCTGGTTGAAGAAAAAAAAATTAGTGGACAGAAAAAGAAACATACCAGAAGTAGCAAAAGGTACAGAAAATCTGACAACAGAATTTAACCTTGGGAGGCAATGGCCTGAAGAGAATATACAGGTATTCTCAACGTACATTAAAGCAAATTCATGTTTTATACATTTAACACACATCTTACTTCAAATAAATGACAGATATGCCTCTGTATATTGTAGACTTAGCAGATGAAAAGTGAGAAGCTACCAACAGGGTGTTGGGTTACTGAACATTTCTTCTGCTAACAAACTCTTCTCTAAGTGCATCAGAACAATACCATTGCAAGTATATAATTTTTGAGCAGTTTGGAGAAGAGAAAATTAACATATTATCAACTGAAAAAAGCTCTTCTGGGTTTACACTAAGCAAGAGACAGGGCTTGTCTTCTCACATAGAGAACTTATAATTGGTTTTTTAATTTTCATTTTTAATGTACATTTATAGAGAGGAATATTGAATAGCAAATGCCCTGGACAACCAGCTTATTTTCTTACTAACAGAAGATTATGACACCCTAAAATCAATTTGAAAAACTCCTGTTACATCTTTAAATCATTTATATATCTCTCATAACAGCTATCTGAAATGCCTTTGAAGTACCACCTTCCAGAAGATATCTAGTTTCCTTAAAAAACCCCATCCTTTCTTGCATATACTGCCCAATCATGTTCCCTATTATGAAAATCTGTATATACAGATTTGTGTGTACAGCTGGAGTTTCAATAAAATGGCACAAAATGCCTAGGAATATGTGTGATCATGAAAGTGTTATTTATATTATAAGCTTAACTTTACTCTTCTGAATAGTCCAAAATAGTCAATTACAGAGTAAATAGTTGGCAGAGATGAAATAAAGGAAGAGATCTATATTCTGTGGTGCCTGAATACATCTGAGAAACAAACAGAGAGGAGGAGAGGAAAGGATTTAGAAATCTGTATATATGACAAAGACTTTCTGACTACTGCAAACAGGCAAAGTAATACTGGGGCAGGTTGCTTATTATTCATAAACTGTTATTTGTTAGGAATATGCTTAAAAGAAAAAAAACAAAGAGTAAGAAAACACAAAGGTTGTAGATGAGAGTACAGGAAAGAGGACAGAATCAAAATTCACTCTCAAACCTGAAGTATTTAAATACAAATAAGTCTAAAGGATTTTGATTGAAGAGCATAAAATAACAATGGATGAACAGGAAGAGATAGGGGTGTCTACACAGCAGCAACACCACTGCTATGACCCCCTACTATACATACAAAATACAGGAAAAGAAAGTCTTTATCTCTCTAAAGCTGTGACCATGGCAACCAAGTCTCAGGAACAGACAAGAGTGGAGTATTTCACTCTCCTGGGCAGCTCTGGACCACCAGATGTGACTGGCTAGAGACTGCTACAACATCTTATTCTTCCTGTGGACCAAGTACTACAAATTGTGTCTCTTGGTGTTAGTGCTGCCCACAGAGTTCTCTGGGTTCTGCATACTGAAGGATGCATTTTCACTGGAGAGGTCACACAAATCTTCCTGCCTCGAGAAGAGGCACTCACTGGATCACATGACCTGTCATATCATCAGGCTCCAGTGCTCTCTGTGTTTGCTGTCACAGCTAAAGTATGGAAAATCCTCAATATCACACTGCTGCTGTGACCTACTAACTCAGATGACTCTTACAGCATAACAGTGCTCTGTGAATGAGAAATTATTTCAGAATTGATTGTATTTAAAAACAGCATGTGGTTGAGAACAAATCCTTTTCCTTACTAGTAGTCAGAACAGAAAACTCAGCATTGAGAACAAGTACCATCTGTAACATTAGTTGGTTTATTTTCTGTTAAGATCATCTTATCTATAAATACCAATTTCACCTGAAAAAACCTCTCCCAACACACTTTCTTCTATTATGGGAGAGTAAGGCATACAGAAATGTTACGCTCCTTGCTACCAAAATGCTTGAATTTCACCATACTACAATCTTGCTCCAAGACAGTTGGCAAGCACTTTGTTTGAAAAATTTCTCCTTATTGCTAGTGCTACCATTCCAACATCAATTGGCCCAAAGCAGATGGAACAAACATTGCATTAAAAGCATATATTCTAAACAATACCAAGACAAAAGTAAATGCCATCTAGCAAATAGAAATGGGATAGATTACACAAAATCCAGCCTCTTAAAGTACTCCAATAATATTTTAAAAGCTATTTTACTTTAAGGATGGGATTAAAAATGGAGATGCCCTGTGATGTGTCTTTGCAGACCCTCCTTACTCATTTGTGCATTTGGAAGATTTCTGTCATGTCCAACTCTGTGTGTTATTGACATTCTTCAGAATACACACTTTCAGAAGAGCATTAGCAAACTACTGTCAATATCCTTTGGCTGGAAAAAGGCAATGAACATCAACACAAAGAAAACCTCTGAAATGTAATTTATAATGTTAGTTTATATATGTGGGTAAAAAGAGCAATTCCCCAACACAGCCAGACCTTACATCAGGATTTCTGATGCAGGCACAAGACCCCAAAAGAAAGGACACTCCCCTGTTCTCTCCCTGACTCATCTAAACTATTCCAAACAGTAAAGGATAATAATACCTTGAATGAATTGTTAAGACATAATAAATGTACTAAACTGGGCTGAATGGAAGTAGTTACCAGCTCTGAACTTTGAAGATGTGCAAGCAGTTTCTATCTACTCCTGTATCACAAACTGAAAGATGGGATGAGAATCTGTCCCTTAGTGTCTGGAATGAAACCCCTCCCTGGCAGGCACTCTTGTGACTGCACTGGATCACAGCAGTTTTCAGTTACACTATATATATGTAAATACATATACACACATGCAGAAAAAAAATCTTATTAAGAATAAAGATCAATTGCCAGCTGGAGGGAACAGATACATACAGCCAAATTCCATACATGTTCCACCAAGTATACATAAAGTACATAACTGTACATGTGTGTATGCATAGACATAAAGATACACTCTTGTATACTGGCAAGAGTGAGGTATCCTCAGCTTCTGCAAACTAGGCAGAAGATGACACTGTCTTTTTTCTTACCCTGAGAGACTTTCCCAAGCTCCACTACCTTTTATTATTATACATCAATAAGTATTTACTGAACAATGACTCAAATTTAGAGAGCTATGAAATATTCAAGTACAAGCTACAGACTGACCTGAGGCTTACACAAATAAAATATAAGATGCAATAAAAAAAGGCAAAACATTAGTTAAGTTTTACCTTAAGACTGACAAATTAAAACAATTGGAAAAAAGCCCCAAACCCAAATGCTGAGTTAAACAAGGAATATATGTTCATTTTTAAATCTTGTTTTGAGATTTGCAGCTCTTAAGGCTATGCAAAACTCATTAAAAAAGAAACAAGAAGGTAGTGACTGCTATGACTTTGACCCTACATCATGGCCTCCAGCAGATCAAACACAACCATGGGATTTATCAGTTAGGCCACAATCACCCACTCAGATCTAATTCTGAGCAATGACCTGAAGAGAAAAAGAGAACAATGGAGGGATAGGGAAAATGAAAAAGAAATCAAAAGAGGCTGTAAATCACTAAATTTTACAAGGACAAAAAGTCACAAAAAACAATTATTCTTGGTTCTACAATTATCTAGGCATAAATCTTAAAGTAATGACCAAATTTACTCTGAGTTCAAAGTTTCATTAAAACTATACAACTTACTTTCTCACAGCCATCTGATGATCTAAGCCTTAACTTTCTAAACAGTTTAATCCCTAATTTCTGTGTGGGATGAGGCATTAAATAAAGGCCTACTTAGAAACAAAAAGCCAGCCAAGCAACCCAAACCCAGCCCCTCACATTCTTTAACTCATGTGATACCTGCTGCTTACTACAGGTTTAGAAGTCTCACTGTTGGCACCAATTATAAAAATATTGGAGCATATATAGCTACATAAAAATATCTTTAAACAGTGTTTGAAAACCTTCCAGCATGTTTGACTATCAATATGATCAAAGGCTTGATCCATAACATCACTGTCTGCAGAGTAATTTCATTTTCTCTATGGCAGGTGCACTTCTGAAACAGCAGAGGTTTTATGCAACATTTAAGTTTATTGATGTGGTGTTAACACAACAAGAAATACTTTCAGAGTACTTCTGAACTCTGTTCTATTTTTCACAAGGTTTTTTATGAACATATAGATGGATTAGACTAATTTTAGACACTGCATATTTTATTAGGGCTGAAAAACTCATTAAAAGGTTGGTTTATTTTATTGATACCTCTATACCTTTTAAATACTTGAGGTAAAATTTTCTATGATTGACAGCTATCTTAAGGTGGTATGATTTTTTCTTTCTCAGCAGAAGTGTCTCAAGCCATTAATCATTCTTGTTAAAGTCATGAAACACAAGTGTTCCAGAAAAACTTCATGCCTCAAAGTATGGACTCAAAGCTGAACATTACCTCCTGTGAACTGAGCCTCCAGGCTGACACCTTGCTCCCACCACAGTGACAGCACTGCTTGAACCATTGCTGCTTTTCCTGCTTGCTCAAGCAGGGGAGATCCATACAGGCCATTCCACATGGTGACAAAATCTCCTTGTAGTGAACAGACTTACCTCTACTGAAAACCCTGAGATAAATACATCAGTATCACCCTGATGCTACATTTGCAAAAACAGGTGGAAATAGCAAAGAAAATCTCTGAATTGAGGTAGCAGTATTTCTATGTACACTCTCTGGTATACTCAATAATCAAAAAATGAGGGGTTTAAAATTACATACCAGCTAGAGTGTTCTCAGAATAATTCTATACCAAACTGTCATTCTTAGGATTTCTGGTTTGTTTAGATGCAGACATTAGAAGTGAAGACAACTGTAATGCTTCTACACTTATAAAAAAATGGCAGAACTACTAAGCACTCAGATACTGTGATAACACATGTGTCAAAATACAAGGAAAAGTACTCTATTTAGAAAAGGATTCAGGCAGAGCACAAATAGGGAAAGTGATACACAAATAGTGTGGATAAAACAAAACACTGTCTATTTAGTTATCGTCTATCATTTATTGATGATTTTTGACCTTTTCTAGCAAGGACTGTAAGCAGAGTTAGTTTTGACTAGTCAGGAGATCTGACCTCAAAAATATTTTTAGGCATATGTTTCAATTTTTTTTTCATGTTGGAGCTAGCAGCATGTAAGATAGCTCTGAAAATTTGCACTCCCTGGGGGAGAATGAAAAAACCACAACATAGCCAGTGTAAAGCTAAATATCTAGTATGAGAACAGAACAATAAATTGAAGTTTTATTAAGTGATGATATTCTATCTTTAAACCCAAACTAAACATATCCTTAATAAAACAGAGCAAGGCTTTCAAGGCAAAATAAAGTAACAGGAAATTAGTAAATGATTCATTCTGCAAGTATTATGAACTTCGAGGAATAAATTCACTTTAAACTCATACTAATTGAAAAACAATTTATCATGAAAAATGAAGATTATTAACTCTGATCAAGGAAGATTTCTATTTAAAGCCCACCCATTCATTCCTCACTCTTAATACACATTGGATCTGAAGGCAGCTTGGTAGACATGCTGCCATATGCTGTACACAGTAAGCAAAAATCCTTTGATCCTTTTATTACTGTATCTTATTGTAATGATATTTACTTTTCTAAAAAAGCAAATACACCAAATGGTTACCTTTGCTTTTTAAGAAAAATAAATCCAAATGGTTAGGAAAATGTAAAAGCAATACAGATAACAGCTAATTTCCTTATTGAGAGGGTTTTCTAGTGGTGGCTATTGGAAGAAATATTCTGTACTTTAATTAAAATAAAATTTGTTATTGATTTTCATATTTGTCTTCTAGAACACAAGTTTGGAGAATATCCTTTACACATACTATATTAATATTCCAAATGTATGATTAGATCAATATTCATTGTCATGGAAAGATATTCCCCTGTAATGGAAAGTTGCTGTATCCATATATTAAAATTTAGGTAAAATGCATTAAACTACACAGATGATATTTCCTGGCCTCTGTATTGTTTTCTATACCACTACCCACATGCAAATGCAATATCAACATCTAAACTTAGAATAATTTCACTTTGCTCTGTGAATCAAGGGAATAAAGGACATAAATAAATGTATCTAATTCTAGACCTGTAAGAGCAACAGGCAGTTAATTTTTTTCCTTTTTATCCCCCACCTTTTTTAGACTTGTCTTGTAGTCAGTGGAGAAGAGATACAGACTTAAATTACACTTGAAGTCAACTATACTCCTAGTATTTAACATTTCAGCAGAAGCTAAGCTGAAATCCTAATTATTTAGAAGATATGTAGACAATTGTACTCAGAAAACTTTCCAGTGATCACATAAGATAAGGCCATCTTTGTAAAACTCATGGAAAGAGAGTACAAGTTAGAGTTTAATCTAGGACACAAATTTTCCTCTGCCTCATAAAGTGATAATTATGAAAGCCTCTTGGGACAAACATTTTTAGGTCTTTTGCAATGCTTTCTGTACAAGTGTGTCAACCTCTGTCACAGGAAACTGGACAATGACAAAATCTTCCATCTGCTCTAGGGGTCACTCAATTACCTGATGGAAGAACCATTCTAGAGTCAAAGTGGTACCAATTCTCTAAACTTCACTAAAGTCACCTGCCAAAATCAACCAAATTATTGCTGACTCTACAGCAGTGTAAATACTGAAATATTCATAGAAATTTCTTAATCCACAGCCTGAAATTCTAAACAGACTGGCTGTTTTCCCAGCTATCCATTACCTTTTGCCCAGGAACACTGTTCAGATCCATTTTTTTTTTAACTGCAAACAGTGATACATGAGTCTGGCACAACACTGCACTGACTTTAACTTAAAGGCAAAGCTGAAGTCATGAAGCTAACTGCATAGCCAGAAGAAATATAAACACTTTTTGACTGCAGAAACAATAAAAGCTATCTTATGTCCCTTCCCATAAGAGAATTCAAGCACAAGGCTACCACTCAGATTTTATCCTGTTTCACTGAGTCAGGGAACACATTCAGAGGAAACTTTGTAGGCAACTGGGACTATGTGTGGTTGCCCATTTACTGGCCAACAGATGAAATCCTAATGAAAGGTGCTGTGCTCCTGCAGAGGTGCCTCAGTGATGCTGTGGCATCTCTGTCACACATCTGAACAATGCTTTGTCTGCCTGAGTGCCACTGAAGTATCTACACAGCTCTTGATCTAGGGTCAGGCCAATTTCAAGGATCAATGCCATGACCTCTTGTGTTCTGCTGCAATACAGATGTAATTCAACATTAAAGCAGCTACAGTATATCCTACTAGGCTTTCTCAGGTATTGACCCTAGATGGCACCTTTTAGTCAGCAATGCATAACAGGAGCAACAACAAAAAAGATTTGTTAATTGCCACTGTAGAGCAAATAAAAGCATCTCTTCCTGTGTGAGGTGGTGACTGTGGCACTCATGCTTCCATAATACTCATAAAAAAACACTTTTAGTCATCTCTACCCTGTGTGAATATGCAGTATGCATGAGCAGTGGTATCAATTTTATTTCCTCTTTAATCTTGAAATAGGCAACGATTTTATGAGTAAAGAAGGAACAGTTCAAATATACTCTGATTTTTCCTGTTTTGTCTAAAGCAAACAGCATAGATAGTACATCATAATAACCTGTAAAATAAACTGTAATCTCAGGGCTCAGTTAGTAAAATTGCATTTTGATACAGTTTTAAGATGCTGTGCATTTCAGTGGCTCTGGACTCAATGCACCTTCCTCCTCTCAAGACACACAGCTCTGAATTGCCTGGACACTCTAGTGTCTAATACCATTATAACCCTGCATAGTCCTGTCTGTCCAAGCTCAAGTAAGTACATTTATTACCCATATGAATCAGCACTGCATTCTCAAATCACCAGGGAATCTGCAGTTTAACCTGAAAACACTTACCTTTAGTTTTGCTGTCTACACAGTTATGAGCTTTGCAATTATGTTCCACTATTAAGTGATCATCAATTAAACCAAAAGATCTCGGATCACAAATTTTTGGAAGAAAGCATAACTTTGTGCTTCAATTTGGGACAGTTTAGACTGAAAACATCACGCTTTTTAAAAAGTTTAATTTTTATTTATAGCTCTCAGGAGTATTCTACTCAATTGATGTTTAGCCACATCAGCTAAACTTCTGATTATCAGGATGGCCATTCTATTTTACTACTGGCATACCTCGAGCTGTAAGAAAATTTTATTTTTTCTTGCTTATATAAACATTGAAACTCTCCCATTCATATAATAAATATGTTAGCATTTCTACTAATGCTTTGGCCTTCTATAAATAACACCATGGGACAGAAAAACCTTCAGGAAAGTGACCAAAACATCAAAACAAATAGGATGACCCTTTGTGTTATTACCTGTTTCAATTTCCCAAATATAAACTGAATTGTCTTCACATCCAACAATTAGCACATTCTCAAGAGGATCAAATTTTATCTTCTTCACAGGAAACAGATGCTTTCTAGCATGTAAGAGACATTGTCTCTTCTGCAGGTGTAGAATTGCTACCGAGTGGTCACTGCACAGACAGCACACTATACTCTGGTCTTTTAACTGCAAAACAGAAAACTCCAGTTTCAACACAGCAACCACTATAATTCATAACCACTTCATTTAAAAAGGCCTAGGAAGAGAATTCCAGTGATTTTCTTCCCAGAACATACTCATATTACAAAATTGTGTTTTATGTGAGCCAACATCTTCAACTTGTTTTCAGCAGGCTGGCTATACAACTAATTTCCCGACAGGAAAACATACCTTCATCTTTGTTTTTCCAGTACTTTAACTACAGTAATTTAAATTCCATTTATTCACAATATTTAGCATATCAAAGAAGTGATTATATAATCAACTATACAGTAGCAGTTGTCCTAGAAGAGAAAGTAGCAAAATAATTACCTTAAACCAAACTGGTGTTCATGTGATATAAAATTATGTCAGGTCTAAAAAGCCAAGAGTAATGTATTTCTAAGAAAAAAATGAAGTTACAAATTCCTTACATACTGTATGGATCTGACACTGCAAAACCTTCCCTTCCTGCAAGTAATTTTTGGTGACACATAGAGGAATTCCCCCACAGAACAATTCAGCTCTTTAAACAAGACTGAAATACGAGCCAGGCAGGCATGAAATCCTACTCAGTTTTCAGAATAAAGATGAAAAGGAGCCTTACAAATATTAAAAAACTTTGTTATTGCAAACTTCTTTTTTGCCTACTTTATTTTGGCATGTAAGTGAACTGTGAGTCATTCATAAGGATCAAATCCATCTTCGCAGGCTTTGTAAGAGGAAAAATGGAAATCCCAGCCCCACAGAACACATAGTTTAAAAGTTACATAGAACATTCAGTACAGTACATTTTCACCTAAATTTAACTTCAAAATTTAATTAATTAGAAAACAACTTTGCATTTTATGATATTTAGAATAATTTAAAAACATACACACAAAGGACCAAAAAGATGTGTCAGGAACCAAAATGAAGTGTATATATTTTGAACCAACAGAGAAGATCAAAAAAACTATGTTCAAGCTCCTAGCCTCACTGAGTAAGTTGTTTAAATTTCAGGAGGAGTTAATCAGATTGGCATATAAGTCAATAATCATGATAATAAAAATGGTGAACAGAGTGTTAAGAGCTTCAAATTAATACGTTTCAAACACAAAAACTCAACTCCCTGCAATTAAAAGCAACTTTCAAAGACAACCATTAAATGAAGGTAAATTAAGCATAAAGCAGTGTGGGCTAAAGTACTGCCAGATAGTGTTTTATTTTCTTTTTGTATATAAATATATACACACAGATGGGTATACAGAGGGTTTTTTGAGACATTTTTATGCTTTTACTTACTCTGTAGTGTTCTGGGGATCGCAAGAGCTCTGTCACTGCACCAGACTGCAGATTAAACTGCTGTAGGATGCCTCCAGTAAATATATCCCAGCAGATCACAACAGAATCCTGGCCCCCTGATAACAGCCAGCTGGGATCAAATCTTACTGATTTGTCATGTGGATAAAGTAAGCAAGTGACTCTGCTACTGTGACCATTCAGAACCTTGTAAGGTAGATTATCTGAAACAAGATGACACATTATTTCTGCTCTTTAAGAATAGGAGTTCCATATTTTACAGCACATTTCCTGAAAGTCAGGATAAATATAACCAGACTTTACATGGTGTCAAAGAATGCCAAAACAGCGACATGCCACATATATCTCACTTTTAGAGGCTATCCAATCCCACAGCCATTCCCAGATTCCCACTACTGGAAAGCACCTTGGTAGTACTAAGCTGTGATCCAATAGATCAGCTATGGAAGGAGAAAGATCATCATAATCTTCCATTTTCCTCATTCCATTCCTGTCAGCCCTGCTTTTCGAAGAATTTTTACAAGGATCACTGGAAGTGATGCCAGAATTGTGAAGTCTCTTGTGTTTGAGATGAATCTGAACAAATTGTTAAAACTTACCTTTAAGAAAAGATATGTTTTCTAAAAGTCTTGCTCTTGCAGTTTCTAGACCTAATGTTACAAAAATTTTCCCATTTTCACATCCACATACAAGCTTATCAAGACCAGGTATGTACACAGAGGAACTGACAACTGCACTTCCAAATCCACCTTCAGATCCACAAAGTTGATCAATAATACCCTCTGACATGGAATGATGTTTATCAAAATTATCCTGAAGAGTCCACATGGTTGTAATTGGGATCTCTAGAGGGGAGGGCAAGAGAAGATTTTTTTATTTATGGAAAACAAAATATAAAAAGTAAAACTAAACAAAGTAAGCCTTTTCATCTCTAGATCACTTCCCCTAACTTATCCTTTCTGCAGTCTAGGGTTGGAAAGTCAGCAGCTGCCACTCCTCCTAACTTCAAGCAATCACTACACAATGATTAAATGAGCATCACTTTCTAGCGTAAAAAGTTTTTCATGAAAATTTTGATTTTCATAAAAATTGACTCCAAGACATAATGAATAGATGGTAGTAAGGAGCCAGAAGTGCCAAACCTTTTGGAGAACCATCAAGTGTTGACACAGGAACATCAGGAATGTGCCACAAAGTGATCCGTCCTGAAACTTCACCAGAAAAAAGAACCTTGTAGAAAGGCTCCTTCCTTTCATTCATGAAGCCCATGACAGAAGGAAGACTCTGTCAAAAACAACAGAAACTGAATATTTAGAAAGAAAACAGATAAAATAATATAAAATTGTAAATGTGAAGGGTGTTTCTTTCATCAAAAGCTGTAAAAATACAGAATAAACCACAGCTGATTGCTTATCTGCCACTAAATCCTGCTCAGACCAAGTCTACTCTGCCTGGTACAAACCCCTCAAGGATCACCCCCTGCTTTCCAAGTATTCTTGGCTAAACCCATATCCTAAATGGAAAAGTAGACTGGGAGCTCTCCCCAGCTTTAGTTTCACCAGCATAAGGACCAAGGACAGGCTGAAAAAACAATGCCGTGAAATATTGATAATCTTTGCATCAAAACAAAGTCAGTAAAGCTTCAGTGATCACAGCTGGCATAACTACAAATAATGAAAGGTAAGAATTATGTTTTTACACAGGTGTTAACCTATAACACCATCATTCAGTCATCAGGTGGTGGAGCATTCCCAAAGAGAATGAGGCTGCTGAAGGGTGTGGAGCACAATCCGGATGGGGAGCAGCTGGGGGAGCTGGTGTTGTTTACTTTGGAAAAAAAGGCTCAGGAGAAAGCTTATCACTCTCTACAATTACCTCATATGCTGATAAACTTATTTACAGTTCTACAGATTTACTTTTTCACAGATTTTTGATAATCAGATCCAAAATAATTAACTGCCGTGTAAAATAGTTCAGTTTATAGACTCAAAATGGAGTTCAAAACAGGTCACACAGGTTATTTGGTTGTCTCACAAATCTGCTATAAAAACTATTCAGGCAGTAAGACAAGTATTAAAGCAGAAATATTAAAAAAGAGCAGGTCATTATTTTTTAAAAAGAATATATTTGGGGGGAAGCATATGTGAACTTGGTACCACCACCACCACTCTATTATTTGCTAAGCCATGTGTTTTGGCTATTTCTTTTCCCTCACCTTTCCTGACCTTTTGGCATCCTTCAGCAGCTATCCTATCTGATTTTTAGATCACAGCTTTTGGGGAAAAGCTGAATGGCTTATGCTATTTCTATGCAACTGAAAATTAAATCTGTCAGGCTTCACAGGATTATGCAACAAGCATGCTTTCTAAAAGCCTACATTTGTCAACAGGAAACGCTAGAAAACCTCCCACAGGTATAAATTTAGCAATGTTTCTAGTCAGCTACAAATAAAAATCTGTTTCTGTTGCATATTTTCAGAAACTGCTTAACAATTTGCTTGAGCTGTCACACAAACACTCAAACTAAAGCAATTTCAGGCAGGAATTAAGTCCACATCTTCCAACAATTGCAACTTCATTAACAGCATTAACAAAAAAAAAAAAAAAAACAACCAAAAAACCCCCAACAGAACCAAAGCTACACAGAATAATCTGTTCTATTTGCTCTGGTTCATTTATTGCCCAAGTAAGAATGCCTCCCACATATCTTTCCTGACCCCATTCCCCAGCTTCCTAATTATAATGAATTCTTTTCAAATCATCGGGTTTTCCTTATTTATTTGTGATCACACAAAACACAACATAAAAAGTAAGTGAAGATGTAGGTTTCCAACACAGCTGTGTCCATTTGAGATACCTGTCTTCACAGTAACTTCAAATTTGAAATTGGTGTGACATGCTCTACTGAATATAAATTCTCAAACAAAGTGTAGAGATCAGCTACTTTTTCAGCTTCCTCTTTTCTTAACATTAGAGTCTTCTTCAGGCCAAGGTCATATGGAGAGAGTCACATGTGTCTCATTTGATGCACTCAGGGTACACCAGTCTGCTCACACTGCAAGCAAGTTCTGCATTGATTATGCTTCTAAAGGCTCAGGCCAGCAGTATTCTGGATAAAATGCCACAGATTCAGACCCCTTCAATTTCAGGTGGATACACAACCTATTTATATAGTTACATTGAAACATGCATACATTGCTTAATAAAACAAGAACTAAGTAATCTGCTCATATTTTGTTCATGGGTTACCTTTTTTGATTCTGGTTTTATGGCATGGTTGTATTTTTAGTGGGTTTTTATTATTTATTTTATTAATTTTTATAGATTTGAAAGTAGAAGCTTCTAAAAATATTTTAGACCACATCTTTGTTAGAAAAAATATATTTGTTTTTTGTCAAAATTAGAAAAAAGAAACAAGAACCAGTCTATCTACAATTGAAGATAAAGGCATTTTTACACTGTGTAAAAAACCTAAATACAGCCAAAAATCAGACAAAATACATTATGAGCCTCTTCAAGTTTGTAAGTAACAATTTTAAAATGAAGGAATAAATATTACTCCTTGTTTTTATTGAACAATTAAGTCTGCTGATGAATTCATAAATTCTTTTGGGATTATTCAAGTTATTGAAAACAGACAATAAACAAAGTTTCAAACCCTTATGAATTTACCTTATTTTCCTTCATAGCAGTAAAGCTGAGTAAATGAGGATAAACTGTTTCCTTCAGCACCTTCCCATCAGCAGGGTACATGCTTTTAGAAAGGCCACTGTATAATTCAACAAGAAATTTCAAACATACAAGCTTTAGAAAGTCATTTTTTAGAAAGCGGAACAGTAACATCCAAGATACACAAGTTCAATTAAAGGTAACCAAATAAGTAATTACAGGAGACTTTTTGAAATCACAGCACCAGCTGCCCAAGTTCTACATGGCTAATCTTATTCCTATGTCCCCTGCTGTGTCAAACAAAGACTGAGGGCTGTCAAACTCAGGGTAAATCTTTGAGTGCCAAAGTGGTTTTGTTCTGGTTTTTGATCATTTGCAACATGCAGAGATTTTCCATAGTAACCCTCCCAAAGTTCATCTTGTACCTGAACTTTTTGTGTGAATTTCCCATCTGAGCCCACCTGTTTAGCAGCTGGTAGATGTAACTGTGGCCATCTTCTGTCCAGATGATAAGTCTGTAAGCAGCAAGCACTTCCCCTCCAGCAAAGCACTGACCACTCTTACAGAAGTCAGTACAAAGCAAGGAGAAATCACAGTAATCATAGACCTAAGTTCAGGAAAACAACAAAATACAAACAAATAGTATTGGCAAATTCATTTTAACCTAAACTGGGTTTGGGCAGTAAATCAGGAAGTAGAATATGAGTTCAACTCATTAGAGTTAATAACTATTTTTAAAGCCTAACACATTTTGATAAACTACTGCAAAGTCAGAGTCAAACCATACAGTTCAAAGTTAAAGAAACTGACAGTTTAAAAAAAACCCTGAAAAGTAGCATTAGGGTCTTACAGTCTCATTATAGAAATTAATAGAAATCAATGGATGTTACAGATATTTTTCCATTGAAAGTGAAAAATCCATTCTACACATGAACTTTCTCTATAAATGCTTTTGTACAGAATTTAAGTAGCCCAAGAGACATCTCAAGGATAGTCTACAAGCACATTATCAGAAGCTGACCCAGATATATAGGAAATTTTTTGACCCATTCCTGTTCCAACAGAGATGTTGGAATCAGGTATACATGTTAAAATAACCCTGAGTGAATAATATAAGAGAAATTTTAGCAGTGGAAAAGAAAAATACAGATTTTTTTTTTACAATAAGTTTCAGTTGAAATATATTACGTTTTCTCTAAAACTGTTATTACTTTTTTTTTTTAATTTTAGTTACTTTATTATAGCTTCCACAAAAAGCAATATAGCCTGGGGTCTTGAGTTTTGCTGCTGCTATCAACAAACAAAGGTCCCAGACTACTGAGGTCTTGCCAACTGTGAGTACTTCTGTCATACCTAAACAGGGACTTTTATTCTTTGTCTCCCTTTCAAATGCACTGTGGAGGGGACTATAATGCACTCAATGCTCTAAAACTGTCTAATACTTAAATCCCCCTTCTATCCAGCCAATTTGGAGTTAAACTTTTAAAGCAGAAATACATTCATAAAAAATAAAATCTTCATCTCTTTCACACAGTTAAGATAAGCCAAGAAGTGTTGCAGGCCTAATTATATTTGACAATTTGTGAATGCTTTCTTCAACCTAAGGAGATAAACAAGTATCTGCATGTAAAAATCATATTAGCTTTTCAAAATTAACAACATTAACAGGAAGTGTAATTCTCAATAATGTACCTGCCAGCACATGGAGGACACAACAAGAAGGAGCCTTTCTGTGTAAGTACAAAATCTTACTGCTTGACAGTTTATGCAGTCCAGAGATTTTGATTCCTTCTCGCACACATTTTGTTTCTCCTTTACAGCACAGAGGGGAAAAAAAACCAATAAAATTTGTTTCTGATATCTGAGTGAGCTTTAAGTATAGAAACAACCCACTGAAAATCATTTTCTGTTAAGAGACTTTCAAAATTCAAAGCAAGGTATAATTCTCCATTAACAATAAAAACACAACAGGTTCACAATTAAAATGTAAACATTTGTGTGGCTCAGACTGTGATCTCACTTAAAGAAATGATAATGAATGTGGAGAAGGACCAAAGGCAGGCCATAAATAGAAACCATTGTAATGAGTATCTGCTGGGTATTCCTCAGTCAAAAAATAGCTACAACACCTATACAACAGAGGATCAGATACAGAAAACCTGATGAATATTTTACTTTCCCACTCATTCTTGTTGGAACCAGGACAGTCTGAGATGCTGGCATTGCCATATGCCCTGTTTGCTCCTAACACCTTTAAAGGCAGTGTAAAAGTAATTTTCTTAGCTTTGTATTGCTAAATGTTCTGTTAAAAGCAATGTATGTATTTTCACACTTTTTGTGGGAATATCAGACATATTAAAGTCATCACACTCAAAATTATTCTATTGGAATTATATTTATTAATTATTGATTAAATCACTTAAAATGGATGTTTTCTGTTTTTTAAGATACCAACAGTCTCAAAACCTCTCAGAGAAGGGCTACGCATGCTTGGAATCATGGCTATAAAACTGAAAGCCATTTTCTTATGACATCTTGCAGCTTCAGTTAATTCCAAGTAAATCCAACGATGTTTATTAAAATGCTGCTCTTTAGAATTTAGCCGGATTGTTCCGAACTCTGCAGCAGTCCCTCCACAAAAGGTGCCCCCAGGCAGTAAAAAGACTGCACCACACCATATGTTCCTCTGACATCTGTAATCAGTTGTTAGAATCCTCAGAATTTTTACAACACAGCAGTGGGGTTTGCTCTAGGAATGTTGAAAAGATGCACCCCAAAACACCACAGATAAATCAAAACCACCAGGATGGTATCAAACTTGACAGACTCTCCTCAGGGGCCTGATTTGACCTATAAACAAGTAGTGCTGCCCACACCCTGCAGTTTGTCCATGCAGTGGGTGAGTTACCAACATTCAGAGAACTCTGTTGATATTTTGCCATTTCTGTCTCACTGTAGAAGTCCCTTTGTGAATCTAGCTTTTAGAGTATAACTAGAACATAAAAATTGCATCCCAATTCTAGCACTTGCTCATGGAAGGTGACAGCTGCTGAGAATATTAACCCAAAAAAGATCGAGTTTGAAGGTAGAAAAATAGGACACTTGACACAGCAAGCATCTTTTCCAAGTGAAGACAGCATTGTGAAAAGCAGATCGAGGAAAACAAAATCTAAAGGACCATTTTGAAGAGAGTAACAAGGGTGAAGAGGGAGTACAAAGGCCAGTATTGAAGAGCTTTGAGTTTAAAGGAGAGAGTGAAGGGGTTCAAAGACACTATCAGGATAGCAGGAAAGCATTGCAACTTAAGCACCCTGGAATATAAAAGGACAAGAAGCCTGGCCAAAAGATAGCACAGTTATCAAGGCAAGAGCTGTCCAATGGGCCAATTTTAAATAATGTTATGAACACGTGTTTTCAGAATTTTCTACCAAAAGTAATAAAATCTATTTAATACACATCCAGAAGATGGAAACTTATTCATATTCTGTTTCAATGTAGCCTCCACTTGAGAACATTCATGTTAACACTGACCTGAATGCTATTCAGAGATGAAGACAGGTCCCATACTTTGAGGACTCCAGCTACAGACACTGCAACTAAAGAGTCCTCTGTGAAAAGTTAATGTGAGATAGTCAACTTGAAGCCAAGTTCAAACAGCCCCTATCTATTCAGCACCAAAACAAGGATTCTGCAGGATACTGCTTAGATGAAATATCAATTTTAGACAAAAAAAGTAAATTATATACAGAAATACAAAAGATGTAAGCAAGCAGTGAATAATGTATTAACAGAAGGCACAGAACTGTGGCATTGTGCCTTTAATTTTTCTGATATTACAAAACTTATTTATACTTAAATCCAAGAACTGAGCTGCTTACAGTCAGTATAGGTGGTTTTTTCTCTAAAACATTAATTAAAAGAAGAGCCTTAAAAACACCTCTTGTGCTATCAATGAAACCTTAGCATCTTCTGTGAAATGATTTGATATTAAATCAAGCAGGAATATACCATCTATACATCAATATTTAATCACAATTTAATTAACCTACATAAATACATAAAACATATACCTTGAATTCTTGCAGAGTGTACAACACACATACATTTTATCCAATCAGAAGACTGAGATGATGATAAAGTGTGAAGAACACCCAAAGTTTTAGCATCAATAATAAGAACATCTTGATATTCTCCACAACAAAGAAGCCAGCCTTCACCTGTC
Source organism: Setophaga petechia (assembly GCA_024362935.1). NCBI lineage: Eukaryota > Metazoa > Chordata > Aves > Passeriformes > Parulidae > Setophaga > Setophaga petechia. The sequence continues at coordinate 12,767,834 of JANCRA010000016.1, forward strand.
ATTCGGAATGAGCAATGGTAATACTGTCCAAGTGGAAAGCAGAGAGTCAGCACACAGATATACAAATGGCATGAAGATTTTTCACACTGAACATGTCATAATCAACACTTGTAGCATCACTAAAAAAAATCTAAGGCATATGTGAAACCATACCCAATATTACTAGTAACACTAGAAAGGCACTCAGCTTAGTAAAAGGTGCTTCAGACTGAAAGCAGTATCTGTCCTTCCTAAATATTAGAATTTTTGGAAGAAAGTCAGGTGTTAATTTTTCCTATAAATTTCTAAAGAGTTTGAGACTTGTTTCTCTGAGAGGCCTCTCTCCAAACATTTAATAAACCTCCTGTCATCAATAGTTGTATGAAAAAGAAGAATCAGATGCAAAATATTTGTAATTAAATTTTCATAATTACTGATTACTTCCAGGACGGATTTCTACTCCATAGGATATTCTTCATTCTGACATTAAACACCCTAGTGCTCAGAATCTTCTGAACACTATTCTCAGCAACCACAAAGGGAGAAAAACCAACAGACAAAGCAAAGGGACAGAGTGCAGAGTGACTATGAAGATTTTTTCTTTTGCTAGGCGTTCTATATGTGCAAGGAGATCTGCATTGCATGTCTAGCTGTAATTTTAAACAATCTATAAATGCTTAAGCAGCCACCTCAAAGCAGATTTACATTTATTACTAACCTTAAAGGGAACAATCATCTTGTCAGACAAAAATATCAGACAACCCAAAAAGCCGCACCTCATTTACAAATTTTCTGTAGAGTTTTGGTTATATAATAAGTCTTGTTTTTTTCAGTAAATTTACTGAAGTGGGTAGTAAAAATAACTGGAAATAGGATAAATTGTACTACAGATATTATGAATAAACAGAGGCAGAAATACTTAGAAATTACAATTACCATTAAATTAGCCTTGAAATAGAGATTTTTTATCGTCAGTAATTCCTCTGAGAAAATTCCACACTGGTTAAGAGCCACAAATGTTTAAGTGCTGACCCTGGTGTTGAATTTCATTTCAAATGGCAAATATTCAGTTTGCACTACTTGACATCTGCCATTCATAGTTAAATCATCTACACTGAACAAAAGGAACCTACTAGAGCAGATAGGTTAGTAGTTCAATTAAAACCAAACATTAACTACAGCACAAGCAACCGTTCCCCATGGAACAACAAGGAAAAAATCTACAACAAGACACAACAGAAAATCTACAACAGAAAAACACAATTTATTATAATTATCATAAGGCTGCATTTTGAGAACAGTTTCCCCTCCTGGCAACATCTACTTTTCCCTAAGCTTTCCTGCTAGAGGTTCCTGCTTTCCATCTTGCCCAAGTTATTAAACAAATATAATTATTAGCCACAATTAGGTTTAGCACATTTCTAATAGAGAGGAATTACCAATTTTCTGCAAGTATTTGTTACGCCTGTTTGAAGGGTAAGAATGAATATTCTCTCTCTGATCTTCACAAAAAAGAAATGTATAGATTGTCAGCTAATCAGCTAGGCCAGATTTGCCTTCTTCCCTGCAGAACTTATCCATAACTTCATCTATTAAAATCAAATTAAACACTAGAACATAGCAGTTAAATTATAATTTGAGGAGCAATATAAGGGGTTTTTTTGTGTACATACATCCATTTAAGGAATAAAAACACTTTAAACATATGCACAAATAAAAGTGTAGAATAATTCTTAATTTATACAGTTTTTATACACATACATACATGTAAAAAAAATTAAGAAGTTAATCTTCCATAATTTTTGTTGGCAATACATCCAAGCTATTTCCTCTTCCCTTTACAATGAACAACTGTATTTGAACTCCTCATATCAACCAAAGCAGTGTCAGGAAAAACATTTTCTTCTGGAATGGTTAAAAATTTTGGATTCCAAATTGGCTGTGCTTTGGAGTTACATGAAGGCTCAAACACCCATCATTTGGAGCCTTGGTTCCACCTTAGACTTCTTCACTGAAGAAAACCAGCATTTTAACTAGCACAGGAACCCAGAGCTTCTCCTCTACTAACACGTGCAGAAATAAGCCATGTCCCAGAATCAAACCCACAGATGCTGGGGCCCTCAATCACTCTTACATGTGTATTTCAAATTCTCCCACACTCCAAATACTAGATACTTATTTTACCTGGATACAGTTTCAACCAGAGAAACCAAATTATCTGAAGCAATATTGAAAGTCTCTGAAAATAAGGGATTTGTCCTAAAGTTCTGCACTGAATGAAAGTGTTTTTTTGAAAATGGGGTGAACTCTTTTGGAGGTCAGGAGCTCAGCACCAAAACCGTTCAAAAGCTTAAAAATAAGTCTTTCAGCAAATTGTCTCACAATGTTTGGCCAGATTACTTGTACTTTTAAAATGTCACAAAAAAGTCAACATCAAACTTGAAGCTTCCACACAATTTTAACAAGACAAGAGCAAAGACAGACCATTTCACTTGGCTACCTGATGCACAAACAGTAAGTTAATCAATACTGCATTTCAAATATTTGCAGCTTAAAAGTAATCAGCCTGATTTGATTAAGGAATGCAGAGAAACATAAAAGTCTCAATTATTTTCTTAGAGAAAAAAAAAACTGCAAAAGATAAAAAATACTTATTTTGTGACAGGGTGTTTTTTCCTACATTACAAGCTATACATTTAAAACTGTTTCTGAAAAATATCATGTTAATTAAGCAAAACTCTTGTAATGAACAGAGACCCCATGGAAAGCTGCTATACTTACATGGATTGCTGTGTGCCTATAAGGAAGTTTTGCGTTCTCAATGCACTGTCCACTAGTGACATTCCAAACACACATCTCCCTGCCAAAGATAACTTCATATTATTCTCTGTCATTTCCACTCAATTGGCTGGAATAATTTTGTGCCACCAAGTTTTTCTTTAGTGCTGTATTTAAGTGTAGTCTGGTCATTTATAAAGCTTTTTGTTACAGATTGCTGGGTAAGAAAATGTAGTCATTAGCAGGGGATGACATACAGTATCTGTTTCTTTTTGTTTTGGTAATTACACCCTGCTGCCTTGCAACCAACCTGACTTTAAGACCAACTCTGGTCTACAACAAATTGTAGGTATACTGCCATTACAGCTCGTCAACATGTCACTGTAACTATCTGTCACTGGAACTACATCCTCCTGAAAATGATTCATTTCACTGAACTTAAACCAGACGTTTCAAAAAGCATCATGCATCTTCTCCCACATCAGACTTCGGCTCTTGAGAGAAACAACGTTTGTTAAGAAGAAACAGTGCCATCATGAGGCTGTTCCCAAAATCTGCTCTCAATACACTCAACCACCTGACTACCTGTGCAATGCTACAGCTACACTTGGACACACTTAAGGTTGTTTGAGGAGACTTTGGCACACAGTCTTTATCTACACATTATTCAACATGCAGAGGGACTGGATTACAAGAGAAAATCAAATTAAATGTTGTAAATGAGGTTGTATGAGATATCATAGCTCAGGAACTGAATGTTAATCTAAACACATCAAAGTTTACAGATGAAATCCTAACAGGTCTTCAGACCCCAGATGAAAAGGTTATCAAATACTCTTAAGTGTAATCTAGCAGAAATGCAGGAAGTAGTTTGACTCAAGTGACAGGCTATGTCATAACACACACATAGCAGACAAGGTGCAAGATCAGGGCCCTCTGAAAGGATATATTCTCCAAACAGCACATCAGATGTAAATACAGAAAAGGAGCACATATGCCTTCAATTCATGGCCATTCTGTTTCCATACGTACTGACTGATAAACCCATCAGAGCACATCAGCCTCGTTTATTGGCTCATTTCTCAAGTCAGAGCTCAGGAAGAACGAGCACAATATTCAAATGCTGTTGCATTGCTGATACCCCCCAATAACCCATTAATTTCTCTTTGAATAGAGCCTAGTCAACACATTTGAATAATTCCATTTTCTGAATACTAAGTGGATATGTAAATCTGCCAAACCTTCCTGTTGTCCATGGGACAAGCTCTTAGCTGGACCATTGAATATTAACAATGTAGTCACTATCCTAAGTAGCTGCTATCATTTTAATATCATGGAAGTGGACTGAAACATTTTTGCAAATGCAAAATCTGACCTACACTTGATACACATTTCATAATTTAAGAAATGAATAATTAAATATTCAGTTACCTACCCATTTTCAGCAGCACTTACTACATATGGCTGTTTCTCAAACTCTCTTGCTTTTGCCAAACAAGTTACAGAAGCAGTATGGCCAAAGAGCATTTCTTTAGATGAAATCTAGGAGAATAAAATTATTTATCTTAAACAATTTCTATATAAACTAAAGATCTCTACAACCAAGAGGATATTACTTGTCAATCTACATAATTGTCAATCTTCTTCATATCCTTATGTTCTTCCATCATGTTTCTGGAATGCAGAAAGATGTGGAAGAATTTTTATGGAGTTTGCATAAAAGCTAAGTTTTTGTATTCACTGCATTCATCATCTGAAGAATGTCTGGAACATCAAATGTTATAAAACAGGCAATGTGCAGGACATCTCTGGCCTTCACCCTGCAGCATGCACCAGAAGGGGTACAGTGAAGTAGAAACTGATAAGCCAAAGCTCTTAAGCACATGTTTCATACCACACATTTAAATAACCTGATTATCATCACTGCATGCAAAGGTCTTAATTGGAAAAGGTAACCTCATAAAAGGGTAAACTTTCAGACTGTGTTTGATTCCAAATGGGGTAACTAAATATAAAAAAAGTTCTAGAAACACAGCATTAAAAAAAAAACCAGGAAGTGTTTTGACTCTGCTCCATTGTGAGGAAAATAAATAAAGCAATAATTTGCACCTTGGTTACGTCAAAAATACAAGTTCATCTTGCTGCTTCCATCTTAGTAGACAGATTTGGTTTTATGAACATTTTTTCTTTAAATGACAGGTCATGCTTAGCAATTGATTTACAAAAGGAAAAAAACCTTCACAAGATATGAATCATGATAATTGTATATATTTACTTGCTGTCACTGCTCAGAGCACAAAGTCTCAAATTATAATCCACAAGGCATGCTAATCTGTGAAAAATTCTCCAAAGTCTGCAAATTACAGGTTGCTTATACAGGCATTTCACTTTCTGCTTCACGAGTTTCCTATAACAAATATCACACTATCTTTTAAAATTCATCTAAATAAGCACAAGTCTGGATAATCCTATTGCCAATACTAAAAGATAAAATTCCAGTCTATTTAGCAAACTGCAGCACAGCGGACACAGACCTGTAAGTCTGATGAAAGATCCCAGAGACATATTTGTCCTTCTTGGCTCCCTGTAACTATGGTCTGCTGGTCATCTGTGATCATCACAGCAGTGATGCTGTGAGAGGGAGCTCTTCTCCCCCACACAGCCACAGCTGGTACTGATGCCTTCATGGTCAACACCTGAAAACAAACAAGTCATGATGATCCTAAGTAGGATTAAACATAAGGAAAAAGTCACCTTAAAAAGGGGGAATGTAATCAACATCTGGAAAGGGAAGCTATAAAACATTGCTGTAAGACACTGATAAGGCATTGAAACATTTTTTGCTGTTGCCAACATCACACTAACAATTCAGGGACCAGCACTAAGAGAATACTGAATCATCAGCAGCAAGAGTTGTGTGCTGCCCCACACAGCCTGGCTTAGCTCTGAAAGGCTCACGTTGTTCTCCCCAAACGTGGCTGGTGGAATACACAACACTTCCCCTGTTCCCTCCAACCAGCAGGAGCCAGCTGCTGGAGCAGAGGTGGCACAAGAGCAGGGTGTCAATAAAGACATTGTGATTTCAAGGAGGGTAAGACAAGAGAAAGATAATATGGCCAAAAGGAGAGAATGGGTGGTGGTGGGTCAGGGAAGAAGAGAAAAATGAGGCCCAAGATGGCAAAGCTATATACCTAACTATATACCCAACCATTCTGTGGCACATCCTAGAGACAAGAACAAAAGGCAGGGTGGCAGCAGAGTTGCAAGCTGAGAAACAGAGAATGAATAGACTTTGTTGCTCAAAACATGAGTCCCTTGCCCAAAAAAATTTATCTAATAGATTTGTCCCTACTAAAAAAAATTTGATTTAATGGGGTTGTCCACCTGGCTGAGAGCAGTTTTGACACCCATCAGCTGGGCAATAGACAGATTGACAACAGCTAATAGATTGAACATCATCAAAATTGTTTGTATACATCAATCACGCCAGTGTCAGTGAACAAGAAGGGACAGACTTTAAGCTGTTTCAGATTCACCATTATCTAAGGTTCTAAGGTCACTTAAACAAACATTTTAATATTTCTTTTCAAAAGTACTGTATGTCACCTATGTCATCTTTCTTCTAATCCAGACAGCAATAATATGATTGAAGGCATATTTCAGAGCAACCACTTTGTAGCCACTAAGCAAAATTCACCTTTCACAGAAGGTGTGCTCCAATTTGTCGTGGACAAAGAGACACCAGAGCCCTTTGCACATCCTTAGGAAAGAGGATCAAAAGGAAACAAGATGATACAGTAGTGCAACTGGGAGAACTCAGTCAAAAACCATGACAGCAAAGCTGAGCTGTTCTGAGGAGAGACAGGAAGTGGGCAGAACAAAATCCATGACAGCCAGTGAGTCAAAGGAAGTAACACAGGAATGATGAGAAGTGACATGAAGAGCAGTTCCTGTGATAATTCAGAAAAGACCACAGGACAGAAGCAGCCTTTTAAGTTATGCTTAAGCAAACTGAAACCCAGCACAAGAGCAGTTGAAAGCAGGGACACGGACAAGAGGGATCTTCATGACTACCACTAAAAGCCTGAAGTGACACAGAACTAAAGGAATGGTTTTGCTTCCTGACAGGAAAATGAGATAAAGGGCTCACAGCTACTGAGAAAAAAAGGCTGAAAAGTCCGGTATGGCAGACTATTGAGGTCCTGCCATGCAACCTTGACAGAATGCTGAGGGCAGAGGAAGAAGAATCTAAGAAAAAATTGAGGTCATGAGTTCATTAGGCTAAATCCCACTTAGTTCCATATAAAAGCTCCTTGTGGATATATAAAAATACTGAGACATTTTATTTTTCCCGGCATTAGAATCTGACTTTTCTAAAACTTTTTTTTTTAATCTCCAGTCATATGAAGCTACTGATGAACACTGAAATCCTTTTATCTTGCAGTTTATGCCCTGAAATAAAAGCTGTTCTGGACAACCTTTAATGACACGTTTTTAGTTATCAGGTAAGCTAATAAAGGTTGCCATTTCCATAGGGCTTATAAAGGGATGGCTTCCAAAAGAGTTTGATGAGCAAAATCCTGCATCTTTAAAATGCATTTGCTTGCATATCACATAGTCTTCTATACTAGTACCATGGGAGTGTTCAATTAGTGTAAAACAACACAAGGAAGCACAATTCAGGTTTGTACTGCATTGAATATTGAGTCATAAATTATATTTTCCTATAAGAGGAGCACAGAATCAAGCTCAATATTCTCAGCCTAAGACCTACTGCTGAGCAAGTGATTTGAGAGAACTCAAATCAGCAGATTTGAAAAAGAAAACAAGCTGATAGAATTTGTTAATGTGGAGATGATTTATCTGCAGACTGTTTAGTTACTCATGAGTAACATGAATAAAAACTACTGCTACTGTCAAAACACTGGTTGTAAGAGAATTAATTTAGACTGAATGTTACAGGAATATTTTGTATGCTTTTCTTTACATTATGACTGAAGCCCTAGAGAAGGAAAGCAGAAATTATATGAATTTTTGCATTAATACAGTCCTTAACTTTTTTCTCCACTTGTTTCTTGTTTTTTTTTTTTTTTTTGGATTATGATATTTTGATGCACAAGCAGTTTGAATGAAACCTTTGCTTCTTAGTGTAGCACGACTTCACTAGAAATGCAGCATATCCACATGGCCACATTTTGACAATACTTAGCTTTACCAAATTTTTAGTGATACTCATGGCACCTAAAGCAAACTTGTTTGAAATAAAATCAACAGATATTTATCAGACTGTTCTTTTTAAAAAGGTAAAAGCTGTTTTCACAAAGTCAAATATTGCCCAAGGCATATCAGAGCTGCATGTAGCTTATCAGCACGTGTTAAATTCCTCCAGCTCTGCCCACTCAAGCATGTCTGATTTGCAGAATTAACCCATAATTCAACTAGAAATCACATTTCTCAGTCCTACTGCCCATTTCCCCCTGCTTACAGCCTAATAAGCTTACTTGTGCTGCCCTTAAAAGCACTGTCAAACCGTGGTCTCTCATTACTGAAGAGCTCTGGTTTTAGTTAAAAGCATACCAGCCCATCTCACCACTAACTTGTTCCATCTCTACTATTCTGTCTCTAGTTCCTTTCACACTGAAACCAAACCATAACCATGGTTAACTTGCAAAATCATCCAAATTCTCACAGCTTCAAGGACTCTGGTTGTACTACTTTAGTAACTTTGGACCATTTGTGTAGTATTAAATCTTAATTTGGAAAGCTGGGTACACATTCTCTTATTCTACAGGAGCCATGAGATATTTAAAAGTCTAATCAAAGGCTTTAAGAGGCCAGAAAGCTGAAGGTCTGACCTTGAATGCCTTACTAAGCACATATTTATGCAAGGTCTTTTCCTCATCACTCAGCTTTTTTGACTAGGACTGGTTGTGAACTGATGAGAATGAAAAAGGTCAGATTATACCACAAAGAATTAGTGCCATCATAACTTAACATATACTTTCCCCATATATCCTAAGTGTATCTTGACTTTGACTCCTCTAATGACCTTAAAACAAAATGAAACAATTGTTAGCTTCTCTATTGGGCTCATCTCAGACTCCCCAATCACTGTTTCATAATTAGTGCTTATCCTCAGGCACACTGCTACATAATTAGTGCTTAACCTCAGGTACACATCCCTTCCCTGAGCTGCATTTTCTCAAAATAAAAATTATAACCTTAAAGCCAGTGTCCTGGGAACATAAAGGGTTAGAAGGGCAGAGTGGCTGGGGTCTCAGGAGGGTGCACACCCATGCACTCAGTGGTCTGAAGTGAGAAATCTGGGTCTCTTTTGCCCCACTGAAGACTGCAGCACACATTCCCTATTGGTTCCTTGCATTTCCAGTGGTTGCTCAAGAGCCTAAAGGAAGCCTTACTGAATGACACATCCTCAAGATGTTAAACTATTAGCTACAGTTGTAAGAATGACACTTCTTCATAAAGAAAAATACCCTGATGTTTCAATGAATTCAGAAATAACACTTCTGATAAATATATATACACCAAGGTCCTTAACATGAGGAGCTAAACTCCCCCCAGGGACCTAATCTCAAACAGCTCACCTTATAAAATGCTGGTTGTGACAAACTCTTTTCTCATCACTATAACCCATAAAAAACCTACCAAATGCAAATTTATAGCTTATTTATAAAAGGAGAAAGGTTTCTTACAACACAATATCACTTTACAGGTAACAGTTAACCTGTCAAACACCATTTTTGAATTTATAGCCATACTCATTTCATGCTTCCTACACCTTCCAAGCTGTCAATAGAAGGTCACTTTCTTAAAATCCCAGTTAAATGTCTGGCAATCAATGAAGGCACAAAACAAAACTGTGCAGAAATTTGCTTACAGTCCTAATAATATTAAGATAGTAGCAGAATTTGGCTGTTTGCATTGGATTCAATAAGCTCCCCCCATGCACACCCCATTATATTCATCTTTGTAGTAAAAGAAATCTTAGGAAGTAAAATTTAGGTAGAGCCTAAATTTTTTAATAAGCAGTTCCTATGGTTTTTGTGCTTTTAATCTATCTCATTCTCCTGTTCCTGTCTGTTCTTTCACTTAATCTGACACATTCTTTGTTTCTACACAAGAAAATAAATATTGGTTTTACTCTCAGTAAAAAATTAATATTTTTTCTTAAAAGTAGCTTTGCAGTCTGCTGGTCCATTCTACACTGATTTCACAACTTGCTATATTTTGTGATGTAAATTTTGCACTCTCCTTAAGGATGTTGCACACCATCTCTGGTAATCCATTTTAGGATAGGATGGGACTTTGCTCAAGACCTGTTGGACTTCACCCTGGAGGGCTGGAGTCACTGCTGAGTGACACCCACAGCTCCCTGGGGATGGGGATGTCCTGCTCCTGCAGTCTGAGGGAGCAGGGCACTGGGACAGCAATCGATACAACCCATTTTAACTAGCAAGAAGCACCTGGTAATACCTTGTTTGTATTTCTTGAACGAGTGACACAAGAAACACTTATTTCATTCCACACAATAATTCACCACAATCAGAAGGAGCACAGTAAGGGCAACACCATCTCCCAGCTGCTGATTACATCAAAGGTTTGCAGCACAAATTCAATTTTATGATGTTAATCTCAACCTGCCACTCAGAAATTTTCTCTGAGGGATATGACTTTTTTTCTCTGGATTTCATTTTAAGAATGATTTTCTTCTTCTACAATCAATAAAGATATGTTTTCATCAAAAGACTCTATCTTGGCAGAATTCAATTGGCCGTCTCAAAACCTTTTGGTGACACAATATTAATTAAGATAGTTTATGTTGCACCTAAGCTGGAAAATGGGGCAGTTGAAAACACAGCAACTCAACATTAGTGCTTTTCACACCATCATAAGATACAGTAAAACCATCTTCACTTCCTTGAAGTTCTTGCTTTACCTCATAAACAGTTACATTATATTAAGCTCCCCAGAAAAATATCACAGCACGCTTTTCTGCTAAGTAGATAAATCAAAAGTGTGTCCAAAACAACAAATTTCCACTTTCCTCAATGGTCATTAAAGGCTTCAACAACATAATAGCTGTTTAAACACGTTAAACAAAAATTAGTGCATGTGAGCAAACTTGGTTTTAAATCCCATATATCAAGGATATAAACTAAGTTTAATAAAGAAATATATATAATGCAAATATGTGTGTGAAGCTGTAAAAGACATCTTCTCTTAAAGAAAAAAAACACCCCACATTTACTGTCTGAAATATGGTGTCTGAATGTCCTATCAACTACAAGAATGGCTGTGTCCAGGAAATGCAACCTTGCTTGGGCACTATGCAGAACCACAGATATGTGAGGTATCTGTCACTCCTAAAGCATCGAGCATAGACAAAGTATCACCTTAAGTCATCTCCAGTGGAGTTACATCCAAATGGTGAAATGCTTTGCAGCAGCAGAGTTTCCATCAGGTTTTAGGACAATCACACATCCATTCTTACAGGAAAGCACATGTGACAGGAGGGCCATCAGTCTCTGCAGAATGCAAGCTTTGATTTCTATGAAATTGCATCTTATTCAAAGATTTTACTCTCAGTTTTATACACGTTCAGTCATGCCTGGGTTTATTAAAAGTAACAGTTTCCCCTGCAAGAAAGTGCCCCATCCTTATGCTAGTAAAGGAGCAGCTCCTTACACTTTCTTACTTATAAAGTGTTTTTTGAGCAGAAATACATTTATGCCCTTTAAAAAGCCAGTGATCTGAACATAATCCCATGTGAATCAAAGAACCTACTAAGGTAATGTCATCTCTAAGTTCATGCCTCCAACTTCAAAAGCATAGAGAGTGACAAACTTTGAGTCTGTGTCAAAATATCCCACAGATGTAAGCAAATCACTTGCAAATGACAAAAGCTTTGATTGACTTGCATTTTTAATGGAATATCACAAATTATGGCTAGTTCATTACAGAATGAGCCATAATGACAAAATCCATCTTTATTTACACTGCAATAACACAAAACACATACAATCTGGTAAAGTCAAGACATATGAAAGCTAAAACCAAAATTTACAAGGATCTCAAACTGACAGGCAGGGACTATGAATCAAAGTTTTAAGTCAAAAATTTCATCTTCCTTAAGTGACCTTGAATTCATTTAAGACAAAAAACCCTGTTGATCCTAGAAAGGTGATGTTTTTGGTTCAGCTACATTGTACTGCAGGATGTTTAAATAACAAACAAAACTGGAATCAGATGGCTAAAATAAAACAACCAGAACATTTCTCCAGCCCTTATTTTTTCAACTGTCATGTAATAATCATTAATCAGTGGTGTAAGCAATTGCATCACAGTGAGGATTTCTAAACTCTGACATGCTACTTTTTTGTCAATTTTACTCTTTGGATACCCTCAACTAACAAACAGATCTCTCTACAGTGTTCTTTGCTACAGGTCATGCAGCTGTTTACTGTAAACAACTCTGAATGATTTCTTATAGACACAGTCTAACCTGCTCTGTAAAGAGACACTGTTTATTAGGAAGCAGGATTGAAGTCCAAAACTTACTCAATGTATTGCAATGCATGGATTGCAGTTTTCTTGACTGTGAACTTCAAACTCTAGCACTGAAAAGTCTTTAAACAACAAAAACCCCTTAATGTCATGTAATCAATCCTACTGACACAAACCTTTTGAGCAGACCTACCTCAACAGAACAGCCAGTTTTGCAATGAGTAATCCCAAAAAGACCACAGTTCTGTACTGGGGACATCACTGACATTTTGAAACTTCATGATATATTAAGACAACTACTACTATTTTTAGCACCAAGTAGAAAAGTAATCATCACAGAAACGCTCCAAGACTCTAAGTGAGCCATCCTAATTAATTTTCAATTGAGCAAATCTCAAAAAAATCCCACCCTTATTTGTAAGAGAAAATGAGACTGCTGAAAAAAATTTGTACACTGATGCTTTGCATATACCCAGTAAGGAATACTCAATAATGAATCACTAAAACAGCACAAAAGCATTTTCACACTTCAGGGAGCTAGCATTTTGCACTGCATATGTTCTCACAGTACTAGTTTTTCCCAATAAATCCAGTGAAAAGATACATGCCAAGGCAACTGATGGAATCTGTGAAATTCACGAAACTACCCTGAAAACAGAAGTAACTGACATCTAACATCACATACCAGAGCTGAAAGTTACAACACCGATGCTACACACGCAGCAGACCAACAAAACCTCTCAGAAACAGATTAAATCTGCCCAAGTAAGAAAGAATAAACACTGCACCGGCTAAAAAGGCTTCTCACCCACTAAAACAGCTCTGGGGAACTCACTGTTGTCAAATCTGACCTGAGGAAGCGGAGCCTTACGGCCCCACAGGACCCCCCAGCGGGATGAGGGGCTGAGGGGGAGCTACCCCGGCAGGAAAGAGAGGGGCTGAGGGGCAGCTACCCCGGCAGGAAAGAGAGGGGATGAGGGGCTGCAGCCCCCGGCAGGAAAGAGAGGGGATGAGGGGTAGCAGCCCCTGGCAGGAAAGAGAGGGGATGAGGGGCAGCTACCCCGGCAGGAAAGACCGGGGATGAGGGGCAGCTGCCGGGAGCTGCCCTTACCTCCAGCGGCTCCCAGACACCGCGCACGGGGCAGCGAGGGCGCTGAGGGGACGAGGAAACAGCCGGGACAGGTTTTATCCCACTCGGGAGCGGCAACACCCGGCATGGGCCGGATCCGGCTGGCGCTCCCCGGCGGCACTGCCGCCCTCAGCCCGGCAAGCGAAGGAGCTGCTGCGGCTGCTCCCTGCCCCGGCTGCTCGAGGTGAAACATGGGCTGGAGCAAAAGTGCGTAGGGAACAGCCGGGCTGCAGCCGCTGCGCTCCCCTCACGGGGCCGCACTCAGCGGGACGGGCAGAGGGGCCCAGCCTGCCCCCTCAAAACTCCCTCACGGGGCGATAAGGCACAAGAAACTTCTCTTTTGCCCGCCCTGCCTTAAATACGGTGGAAGGAACATTTCCGCTGGCAGGAGGCGGGTGGGGTTTGATTTCCCGCAGGTGTGGGACCAGCCGCAGCTGAGGGAGCTCGAGGCCGTCACCCAGCGCGCTGCGTGCGCCCCTGGCGGCGTGAGGGCCGTGTATGGGCCATGGTACGTCTTGTAAGTTTCTCTTTGAAATAATTCATAATCTGCACTGAATGCATACCGTGAGAATGTGAAACGTGATGTATGTTCAGTGTTTTTCCTTTTTGTTCAAAGGTCGGTTTCAGAGAAGTTCAGGTCTGCAGGAGATTTTTGTGAGGAGCAGAGCTGAACGGGCTGTGTGGTGCACAGGTGAGTTTATCTTAACCACAGAATTATTTATTCACAGTCTCATCTAGGACTGCAAATGACATTATGCGATTCATTATATTAAAAAAAATTCTATTCTCTAAAATCCCGTCTTCCTACATTTGTTTGCCTAAAATCCACAGAGAATTGCAAGAATTCTCACCCCTAAGGAGTTGCAGCTGGGTCAATTATCAAAGATTAGGAACAGGCCTGACTGTAACAGGCCCCAGCTGTGCCTGAGAGAAGATGCTATAACAGAGTGATGAGAAGAAGATGCTATAAAAGAGTGGGGTGGCTGGATGAGAGGGGAGCTGGAGTCAGTTGGCTGCTTTGTGAGGAAGAGAGAGTCAGTGCTCTGAGGAGCTGCCCACGAGAAACACCAAGAAGGTATGGAACTTTTGTGACAAGGAGACAACAGTATGGAATCCCTGTGATAAGATAATAGCAATTGTGGAAAGCTTTAATAACTATTAGTGAAAAGCACTTCAAAACTTTGATAAAATCTGCTACAAATATAAAAATCTGAGCTTGTTTCTTATGATTTGGGGTTATATAGGTACCTGTACATTCATAGTTCTCACAAAAAATAACATTCACTATTTTATTAATCATTTAGACAATGTATTAATTTCAATCTCTGTTTTTATTGTTATAATCGCCCAATAATTCATTTCTCTAGTTTTTTTTCTCTTCATCTTCTTTTAAAGATTTTTCTCTTTATCTGAGCGAGGGGCAAAGCAATTTCAATGAACTGAAATATTTATCGGGCCTCAATTAGCAATCAAGCCATGTTTCTGAGATGAATAAGAGCAATTAGTGGTTAACAATATTGTTGACAGATATCACATACTGAAATATGAAACAGCATTAGCTTAGATTGCATTACAGGATAGTTGTCAAGTAGTGAGAATTTATTGTATTATCTTATGTATAATGTGATGAAATATTGATGAAAAAATGTCACATTTCATGTCAATACAGGTATTGTTTTGCAAAGATAAGCTATGGGTATGTTCACTATTGGCTAGACTTCTGGAGAATGCTGTTGATTAAATCAGCAAACCGTTATGAGAAGAAATATAATTTTACAAATTGCTGTCAGATAAGAGGGTGAGATAAGCCTGTACTTGTTACATTGTGGAAATAAAGGCAGGCAATATCAGGTAATGCAGAATTTAACATCTTAATAATTTTCTTACTGTGTTTACAAACATTAGTTTTTGTTTGAGTTTTTCCCTGAAAAATGACAAAACTGTAGACGCTAGATCCGTCAAAGGGATAGGTTCACAACGTTATTTATTTTAAAATGTGTAATAAATACAGGTTTGTTTGTTTATTGTAATTACCAAGGACTGTCATACCCAGCTTTAGCCACGAGAGGGAGCCAAGTGCAAACAGGGAGGGAGGTAAAACCCTCATTAATTCTTTCTGTTCGCCTGCAGAACGTGACTGTTATCGTTGAGTCGCAGTTTAAGGGCATTCGGAGCTCGCAGAAGTGACTTCCTTGCTTTGTCCCTCTCGTAAATATTTTTGAGCGCTTTTTCCTTGCTGTAATTCCTCAATTCACGCTTTTGCCTTGCAATATTTTATGTATAAAATGGATTTATTATACATTCTTTGTGCTTTTCTGAGGAAAAGTGTGGAGAGGGGGAAAAATGTAAGGGAATTTTTGTAACAACTTTTCCCAATTTTAAAAATGTCTCATTATAAGGATCATGATCATGCCTTTTCTAGTACTCTTGATCCTGTAAGACCACATATATTTGTTTCTAAGAATTCCTTGCTTAATGCTTTTGTGGGACCTGAGAATCCAAGAGAAAGTTTTTTTTTTTATTGTTTTTCTACAGGAATGGGATGGGAAATATTTGGAATTCTTGTAAGAGTGTATTTAAGGTGGCTTTAGGGTATAAAGGTTTTTTTTTTTAATAGAAGGCTGGAAAAGCTGAGCTATTATGGGTACTTTAAAATATTCATTTAAATATTTCCTGTGTATTTATTTAACAGATACAGGAAATAAAGACGTCTCTTTTTTTTTTTTATTTTTGCTATGGTTTCATGGTTTCTTATTAATGTAAATATTTTAAAGTAAGCTGAAGAGAGGATTATGATAATAAAAAGATGGGTACAGAGCTGATGTAGATTAAAAGTATACATTGAGTGTCCCAGGAATTGAGCATTTTTGAAAGCATTAAGAAAAGGTTTGTT
Source organism: Setophaga petechia (assembly GCA_024362935.1). Classification (NCBI taxonomy): domain Eukaryota; kingdom Metazoa; phylum Chordata; class Aves; order Passeriformes; family Parulidae; genus Setophaga; species Setophaga petechia. The sequence continues at coordinate 12,784,138 of JANCRA010000016.1, forward strand.
AAATTTGCAGCAAATGTAACTAATAGCAGACTCATAAGATTAGGTGGCTTAACTGGGTTAGAAAAAATTCTGCTAAGTATCTGAGTAGTCAACCTTAAACTGTTTGTTTCCTTAGGGGCTTTTTATTTTTTATTTTCATTTATGGTTAGAGAGGAAGTAATTACTGAGCCTTACCTAACTTTTTGGTAGGGGCTTTTTTCTGCCCACTTTTTTCACATACAGAGCAATACTACTGACACCAAGAGAACTGGTTAGGTTCAAGCACTCCATTAAATCAAAAGTTCAAGGGAATGTTATGTACAAACATGCATTTGAGATGATCAGGGCAAGATACAGAGGACAAAGTAGTTAATCTAGTGCACAGGATGAATAAATTTGAAGTTTCTGGAGAAAAATAATTAAGGTACATTTTCTACGGTACTAAAACAAAATAGACACATTTATTCCCTTGGTATGAATTTCAGAAAGAATGAAAAAAGGGATAATTTTTGTTGTTGTTGTCTCAAACTTTTCATATATGCTATGAAATACAGATCTGTGTTATATTAATTTCTTTTGTGAAGTTAACTGTTTACTATGCTATGGTTGAATAGATGAGTAAGATCTGGAAACCCACAAAGTTGATTTGGAAATACAAAGTCATTGCTGTTTTCCAGAGCAAGTCAGACACAAACCACTAGGTGTCTCTAAATGTTAAATAAAAGCAGTCAAGAAGGTAAGTGAGGGCACAAGGAGCAGCAATGAGAGACTGGAAAACATTTCCTTTCATAAGGAACAAACTGACAATTGGTTTACCGAGCACAGATGTTTGATTTGGCCTCTGATAAACTAAGGTTCTTCTGAAACTTGTTCCTTCTTTATTAATACAAGTACAGTTTCATTTTTGTGTGACAGCAAGCAATTTTACATAAATCGTACCAATGAGTACCAATGCTAACAACTTTCAAAAAAAAACTTTAGAAAATCTGGCTTAACTTAAAATAGGTTGTAAAAAAGAAAACCCCTATTTTTACAAGATTTATGTTTCCTTGTGTTATTTAAGGTCACTTTTTCTGAGCTGTCTCGCTGCACAAAGGGGTCAGCAGTCCCAATGACTGCATCACTGAAGAGACAGAGATTGCAGTGGGGGCAGAAATGTCCCCAGGTGTAAGGACCATAATCACACACTGTATGGGCAGGTGATCCTCTGCCTGCCTAGTGTAGTACAATGACAGGTTTGTACCTCTTCAGTTTCTATTAATGCAAAATATTAAAAATGTTTATCATTCTTTTCAATGCATTCTTGATTAGAAGATCTGAAACTGCTGTACAGGTGGTAATTGCAACACTATTTGCAAAAGGCAGAATAGTGGTCGTTTTCTGAGTATTTTTCAAATTTAAGTCAAGGAAGGAGAGATGTGAAATGACATGCAAAATTTGTACACAAAGCCCCTGAGGTTAATGAATGAATAATCTATTTATTTCTAAAGTTTAGAGCCAAAATAAAAATTATATGCTCTTCTCAATGCCTCTAAGTATTCAATTATGCAAAATTCTAAATTTGAGGCATTTATTTTTAGTTTGAATACCACTTTTCTGCAGTATAGTAACAAACTTGTGAGATAAGTCTATTTGTAGTCTAACAGCCTATTATCTCCTGTGACTATTGCAAATATGACAGGTAGAATATCAATCTATGAGAAGTTCTTGTATTTTTTTTTGGTGTTAAAAGTCTAGAATTTTTAATTGCTGTGGCTTGACTTCACTACAGTTTTGGAGATTAATAACAGATACTTCAATAACATTTGTTTTCTTGGTTTAATAATGCATAACATTTTGAAAGAGGCCCCTTCACAGGTTTCCTCTTGGTAAAGGGCCAATGGAGGGCTTTGAACTCATTTATCAAGGTGATTCTTGTGAAGCCCAGAGTACACAGTTGTGCCTGTCTTTTAGAGGCATGGACAAAAGTGATCTAATTTGCAGTTCCTATCTTCAATTTTCCTCATGGTATTTCAGGGTCAGAAATCAACTGATTGATTTTCTGCTTATCCTGTTGCTTTGATGATGTATCTCTTGATAGCATATTTTGTTACAGAGTTCATTATTTCTATCTTTTATCACTTATGAAGTCTACTGAAAATTATAGTATACACCTGGGAATACAGAATCCATATTTCTGAAAGATAGAAATGAACTGCCTGGGGAAAGTGATGATTTTTTCTTTTCTTGCTTTGCTGGTTGAATTCCTGTTCATGGGTTTCAGATTTCTGTGTCATAAGGATCACATAATGATAATATAGCTATTTATCTTTGGACTTGATCAGAAGAGTGTGTAATTTTTTTACTCATACTAGACAAAGATCTAGTTCTTATTTTAAGCCAGAAACTGAGGACTTCAAGGGGAATGCAAAAACCACTTCATGGCCCACTTTTTTCAGGTAACTGTCGTATTTCTTCATGGGCAAGTGTTAAGGAGGTTCTCATGAGTTTTGGTCAGCTGAAAAATTCACTCTGTGAATTAATTTGCAAAGGAGCAAATTTGCTTTTTCCTCAAGAGAAGCATTTCAGAAAAAGAATAGTTGAAATATTGGTGTTCCAAGGCCATAAATTCTTCAAAATCAAACATGAGTCAGCATAAAATTAGCCAAGAAAAGAGAGCTTCATGATGGTCTCAAACAAAAAAGTAGGGGATGCAAGGAAACTGTTCCTAACAATGTATTTGTAGTAACAATTGAAATTTGGATTTTTTTTTTTTTCTCACCAGGGTTTTTTAAAGTATTCTCTTATATAACTGAAATATCTTTAAACAAGAATGAGCTATGTTTTCGTTTTCCTGTGAAAACTGGGAGGTTGTCTTGCACATTTTTTTGCAGTCAGTATTCAAATGTGGTCTGTTTTCCTTTTGCAAAATAGCATATTAGAATCTATGAGTTCATGACTTAATTATTGCATTACAAGCATCCTGTAGAGGAGAAGCTTCCTGAAAAGAACAATATGTAGTTTTAATGCCAAATAGGTGAATCATCAGAGTGAAACACCCTAATAACAGACGTCCTTAAAAACAGCATATACCTAATTACTCTCTTCTGTGGAACACTGAACTGAAACTATAAGCAGTTTTGAGATAGTCCAGTTAAAAATGCAATGTAAGCAATTAATTTTGCTTTTTAAATTTTTTTTCTAAATTCTTGATTCTGCATATAGGTCTGTGATGATGGGACCTTTTAACTGAAGTCAACATGCAGGACTGAAGTGTTATATCAGGCATTAAATAATAACTGTAATGTTGAAAGGGAAAAACCTTGGGGAAGGCATGGCAGAGTGATAGGGTAAGTACTTGAGGTACTGAAGCATGGATTTTGTCCTGCAGCTTCTACTCTTATGCCCTTTAGCCAAACACCATCTTGACAGCTTGTTCCAGCACAGTGCTCCTCACTATTCTTTTGTTAAATATGATAAATGCTTTTTCCAAATGAAAGAGCATTTGTGCATGCCCTGTTCCCAGTCCACAGTGATCTTGTGCCTACGTTCAGGTATTCTCTTATTTCTTACCATAAAATCATAACATCTTTCTTAATTGCTTATGTAAAAAACAATCATGGCATCACAGTAAAGTAAATGAACAAAAAATGGCCACAGTTGTAGCTGCAATCCAAGGATTCAAGGAAGAAATCAGCATTCCATATGATGGGCCCTGATATCTGAGAATGGGCATGGAAGAAAGGAAGAGCCAGGTTTGCACAGCTCCAGATGGATACAGAGATGCACCTGTGTAAGTCTGATTCCTGCTAAGGCTTACTGTGAACTCTACTTACCTAACCTTACTAAGCAGGGATTAGGTTTTTGTTCCAAGTAAATATTGTGTTTCATGGGATCCAAATGCAGCCTTGGCATCAGTGCCTCATCCTGTGTGTACCAGACTAGCTTTGGTAACTTCACTAGAGCTCCATTGTTTGTGTAAGGTGGAAACTTGTCTGTAAGACTATCAGTCTGCTGTGGGAGACTTGTTCAGAACAGAACTCAGAAGAGAGATATGCAAATATATTAATCTAAAACACAAGACCAAAATCTAATATGTTAATAACTTCATATTATGGCACAGTAGCAGGACCCTGAAACAATATAAGTACTTCTTATGGCATTTCTGTGGAGGGAAAAAACCTACACACATGATGTATAGAGACTGTAGGCTTTCATGATCTCCTGAATTAAATTTACTTCAGTGTCACTCTTAATAATTTGACCTTGTGGACTATCACAGAATCACAAGTAAGGAAACTCTCAATGTCATCTAGTCCAGCATCCCTGCTTAAAACAGGGTCAGCAAGAGCAGGTTGCTCTGGATTGGGTTCAGTCATGTCTGGGATATTTCCAAGGGCAAAAAAAAAACTCCATAGCCTTTCTGGACAACCTATTTGAGTGTTAAACTACTCTCACAGTAAAAAAAAAAAAAAAAAAAAAAGGTTTCAGTTTGTGCCCCTGGCCTGTTCACCTGTTATTAGATAATAATCAGAAGAGTCAGTCTTGTCTACACCTCTCATCAGGTTTTTCTAAACATTGACTAAACTCACCCCACGTCCCCAAGCTTTCTCACAGCCTGGCTAAACAATCTCAGCTCTCACTTCTATTTTGGGGTGGGCCCTCTTCCAGACCTAGTTTCTTCAAACTGCAGACAGCCCCTCCTGAACTCTCTCTGATCTAAGGACACTCCCTTACTTGAATTCAAGACCTCAGCCTTCAATTATAATGATGAAGACTCAAAAATTTACAAAGTAAAATATTCTGTGTCTGTGGAAATATATGTACTGTTACCCACAATTAGAAACAAAACAAAAACCAAACAAACAAAAACCCCAACACAATATAATGTGAACAAGTAGCCATAAACCCCACGGTTTTTGTAATAATTTCAGTGTTGTTGAGTTTAATAATTTAAATATAATTGTAAAATGTTTTAGCATTTCGTGAGACTTCATTATCTTATGAATGGCTGTAACAGTATGAGAAATTAATTAGGTATAATGAAATGCAATTATTTGTGCAATATTTTTTTATATTATTTTATAAAACTACTTTTGCTTAGCTATAGCATAAAAAGTGTTCTCTGTGGCTCTGCAGTTAAAGAAAAAAGCCCTAAACTTTCTGTATTTCAGATTGGTTGCTTTGCAAGTATCAAAATCAAAGCTTAAGACCTCCAAGAGAGTGTTCTTAATAAAACAGTCGCACCGAGTTTGTTACTTCTGGAAAAGGTGGCGCTGGGAACTGTGCTTAGACTAGAGACAGCTGCGTACAGCAGATAGAAGCTGAGGAAATGAGGGTAAGGAAGCAGTTGTAATATTTCTCCTTTCCTCTTCCATGTCTGTGTGTAAAGAGGGAGAAGCAATTTGTCATTTCTGCTCCATCAGTTGGTTGGCTTCCCTCCATGTGAGCCATGGGAGGAGCATGCTGCAAAAGTGAAACACATGCAGTGAGAGAGCAGCAGCAGCAGAATAACTTAATTCAAGCCAAACTATTTCTTTTCGCTTTGTATTAAAAAAACCCTGAATTTCAATGTGTGGTCTTTAAAATATTTTTCTGCTGGAATGGAGCTTCTCTCTGTAAAAGGTAGGTTTTTCTTATCGAGCTCCTTCATCCGTGTGACAAGTATTTAGTATGTAGCTATAATAAGTAACTTCAGAGAGTGGAGTTGTGTGTTGCTTATTTATATGAGAATAGTTCTTGCAGTACTTCCTCCAAGGAAGTGTGGAAATTGTGCTCTCTCATAGAGCAGTTGAATTGCTGCAGTGTTTGGCCTCTGTAGCTCAGCAACTCTTAGGCCTCTCAGCATTTGCGTTGAAAGTTTCCTGAGCGTGAGACCTGATGGAATTATTTAGACTGACAGACATTCTGCAAACATGGTGCAGTTCCGTAGAGTTCTTAGGGTTTTTTAGGGAGAGATGAAAGCAGGAATAAGTAATAGGAAAGTACATGTGATTAAGAGAATGGAAAGGATATTGAAAAACAAGGGCAATCTCTTAGAAACCTTTACATTGTAAAGTAGAGGGCTCCTAATTATGTTGTGTTGGCAATTACTAGATCCTAAGTATAGCAGTAAAGTATATGATGTGTGCATGAATATATTCATAGAGCAGGTTGAATTGTTGTAGGACTACAGTGATGTTTCATTCAGGTTAAACAGAACTGTGGTACATGTATTGACATGGCATGGAAATGGAAAGAATATTTAATATTGTTTAAAAGACTAAATTCACTGAACTTTATTAGTCGGATATTTGATACAAAATTATGACCTGGTTAAATGTTCATACCTATGACTACCTGAATTGCAATCCTGTTAGATTCAGAGCATTTTTCATTAGTGGAAGAGAGATTGTAATGTGGAACTTTAAGCTGTTGAGCAAAATCAGAATTTGAAATGTTCACTTTTTATTTGGTAAGTTGTTTACTCAAGTATGTCCTTTCTAATGGGCAGAATAAATACACTGTAATAAAGGATTCATTGTAAAATTATAAAAGTTATTTTAGATTATTTATAGTCTTCTGGGACTATTATAGGGAAGAATTAAGAACTGGCATTATGAGGTGATGAATAATAAGTATAATACCCTTCCTGGACACCTGACCTCCGTTCTGCCCACTGTGTTTATTAAGTTCCTGCAAAGTACAAAGAGTTTTCACATGTCTTCTTTCCTAAAGAATTCCAAGCAGTCATATTATCTTCCCACAGTGATACTTTTTTAAGACTACTTGTTTTCATTTTTGGTTGAGTTTTTTAATACCACATAAATCCCTTAGATTTTTTTATTCATAAACTTGTTGGAAAACAGTGTTAAGGTGTTATCTGAAACTAATAACATGGTTTGTTTGATTTTTTTTTTTGATACAGTGAAAAAAGGAAGGTTGGATAAAACAACTGGTAAGTCTGGTTCCCTCTTTGATTTCTGCTTTACATTTTTCTTTCTTAGGCATGGGGCTCTGTATCACACTGAAGAATCATTTAGGGTTGGGATTACTTTGACACATTGGATCAATAGTACAGTACAAAATAAATGTGTAAAGAATTATGCATATATTTTAAAGATCAAATTATCAACCAAAGTTGTGAGCTGAGACAATTTTAAATTTTAAATTATGAAACTAAATTCTTGTCTTGCAAGTTAGTGATATTTAAAATATGTTTCAACTACAGAAAATTTTTACGTCATTTGATGACCTAAATTGGTCAATAGAAACTTTTTTTAACTAAGAAGAGTCCAGTACTATAGCTTAGCCAGGGTGGGGAGGAGAAGGTGTCTGAATTTTCCAGATGAGGAAACACAGACAGGAGACACTGATGGACAGTAATCAAGTATTACCCTAGGCAATAAATAGGAGCAAAACCAAGCTTCCAGGTCTACACAAGTCTGTCTCCAGGACCAAGGCAACCATGGTGGAAAAGAAACCCTGTTTTGGGTTGAAAGCTGAAGATATGAGCAGGTGGATATCCTGCCCTATTTCTTTTCACAAAAATTGCATTGTGTGCCTCCAGTTTTTGACTGGTAAATGGTTGGAAGTTGCAATAATGGCTTTGTGGAAACAGCACTTCCCATCATGTAGCAAAATTGACAGCTCCTCTCCAGTGCCAGGGTATTGTAATGATATTCAACCTTGACTGTGTTATTCTTCAAGAAGGTTACATATTCAGTTATTTAAAAGGTATAATATCTACATTTTCTTATTTGACATAACTCATGGCATTTAAAGAGGAGGGTGAATTAGTCAAAAAGCACTAAAGGATAAGATTTAGATCTAGAGAATAACCAAAGAGGCCAAGGAACTACTGGAGAAGGAACTATTTTAAAAAGGAGATGACAGGGTTTCAGGCAACAGTATAAGGCAGGCAGTCCAAGATATTTTTTATATTTCATGCTAGACAAGGAGCTACAAAAGGATACCAGGTGATTAGATTTGATCATCTGATGTGGCACGTAGCAATGTGAGATTTACAAATGGGAAATTGGAGTTGAATATGAAATGATGCAACAATGAAACAGGTTTCCACTAAAATTGTGGCTTTAAGTTTCTACCTTATAATTTATGGGTTCATTTAAAGGAGATTCATTTTATTTATGAGGGAAGCTGGTATTCTAGTTTTAATTTACATGGGTGCTCTGAATAACTGAAGTTAAACATTGTAAGTTACTATTTTTCAGCCAAGCACTTTAGAGTTCTTTCGAAAATTTCTCAAACTTTGAGTTGCACGTTCTCCCAACCATGAAAAAGTTTTGCAACTACAAAAGATTTTGCAAATTTTTTGTTTTGTTTGCCTCAGTTACACAGAATGGTGGTATGTGAACCATGCCTTGTTGATGCCATTTCTCACACATAAGTCACCAGACTCCTAAATTCATATTGACTTTGTCACGTTTTTTCAGTATAAAAACAAAGTTGTGTTTGAGAAGATTTGTCCACTGAGTTATAGAAAATAAATAGATAACATTGGGCACTGTTGACTTTTTTTATTAAAAAAAAAAATTTCCGTTACATGATATCTGTAGTTCTTTGGTCAAATATTCTAATCGGTCCTGATAATAAGATCTACATCCAGGATGTACACAGCCAACGCTTCTCCTTCACACCTTTTGTTAAGTGCAGTGTCATTTGATACAACCTATTCAACGATCTATTGTAGACACTGAGAGCTTCCCTCCAGCCCTGAGTGTTTGATTGACCTCTGGTAATACAGACAGTTCACAAATTCTGTTCTTGGCTATGTCGTATATATATGTATTTTGGCAGTGCTTGTATTAAAAAAGAAGTCTTTTTTCAATCATGTGTCAATGTTAATCCTTGCCTAGGATGCTGGAGGGTAGTGAAGGATGTGTTACATGCATGCAAACTAAAAAGCCATGATCGTTGAGATGATAGAATGTGCCTTTGCAGCCTTAAATTCCTGTGTCAGGCCCTACAGGATAGAGTTTTCCCTCAGTTCTTCTGCTTTTTTCTGTCAGTTATATTTTCAAGCACTTTGGAATTTTAAAAATTTTATTCTTTTTGCTTATTAGGTCTGATTTTATGAATACTCACACTGTGCCTTTACAGAGGAATTTATAAAAATCTATGACAGAACTCAATTCATACACAAAGACTGAATTACATGTCACAAGTCTATGGCTTTGCCTTAATTTGATATAAAAACCTGTTAGCTGTCCCCAGTATAATTGTATCAATTAAAAGGCAAAAAAAATTCCTAATTTGCAGAAAAGGAGTGTGCACTGGCTTCTTGTGAGAGCTGCTAGAGAGATTGATGAAGAGTAAAAAGCTGTGTCTGGAACCTGATCTTTAAAATACTCACATTTAGAATTATGTTCTCTCCCACCTGCCATGGGCAGAGATTTTCCTGTCCTAGTCCTACTAAAACTAATAAGAATTTCCTTTTTCACATCCATGTATTTGACCCACACCAGTGGAGGTGTATATGAGGGATGAGTTAAACCCTTGCTGCTATATAGTTGGTTTTCATCTTCTGGAAGGAACTAAAGTGGAGTTTAATGTGCTGGTTATTTGTTTTTCAGACACATCCAAAACTTACGTTGTTTTAAAAGTCCAAAATTTAAAAAGCACTACAATAGATCGAAGGGGAAGAGAGCCTTGCTGGGAACAAGACTTCATGTTGTAAGTAAAAGGGAATTCTTATCAATTGATTTTGTTGTATTTTTGCTTTATTTGTATCGTGTAGAACAATTTAGTGCATGTGAGGTCATGTACAGAGCACAAAAGCAAGGAAGAAGTATCCAGCTCAGAGAAAAGGTGCCAGACTAATTCTGGGAACACAATTTTGCAAGCCACATGGCAGATGAGGGCCAGCAGTCCACAAGGGGAAGAATTTGTCTCCAAATTTAATTTCATGTATGAAATTAAATTAAATATGTTTTAGGAATACAAGGAATGAGACAATAAACAACTGAAACCTATCCTCACACAAATTGATTTTTGTTCACTCAGTTTCATTATGAATTATTCTAATTTTATACATTAATTTATTTACCTAACAGCCAGTGTAGGTACTTTATTTATCATTGAGTCACACTGATTCTCACTTCTGTTTGCAGATCTTTGCCCACTTCACTCTCCATCTTGTTACTCAGTTTCTATTCTCTTTTCTATAGAGCCTTATATACACCTCACTGGTCAGGAGGGTCCAAACACTTTTACACTGACTGACCTTCTGAGGAAAGCTGCCTTCAACTTCCAAAGCAATTAAACCAAATAAATAAATCCCATTAGATTCTGAGTTAGTACATCAATCTCCAACGTTTTTGTTCCCTCCTTTTTCCCTGCACAAATCTTTGTGTGTGATCGCACCCTTCTTGTGGAAACATAAATTTTATTCTTGAGGTCTACAGATGGTTGAAATATGTTTACAGAATTAAACATTTAATTTGCTTTAGTTATTTTTATGAAGAATGTCCTTTTTACAATTTTAGCTTTTTTTAGTCCAAGTATTTTAATATTTTGTTGAAAGAATGAGTTGTTTTGCATCATTTTCCCATGCTTTCTGGTTATCAAAAGGTATAAATATATTTTGACTGTATGCTGAAACTGAAATTTTGATTGAAATAACTCATTCCTTCTTAATTTCACTTTATTCTGTATTAAAAATGGAGTTTCTAAAAGCTTCTCCAGTTTTCCTTCCTGGTTATTTCACATAATATACAATATTCTTTATCTCCTTTTAGAACTTCATCTTCATCACAGTTTCTTTTCTGAAGATAGTTGCTGATTTGAGAATATTCTTTTGGTTTCATGCAACTGATTTCTTGACAACTGTAGCAAACAGCTGTCTTGCTTAGCTGGAGACTCTGAGTTGCTGAAGAACATTAGGTCAACATATGTACCTTCTTTACATGCTATTTTCTGCATAGATAGAATGACATATCATGGAAGTCATAAAAAATTCTGACTTCTGACCACTCTGGTTGATGTGGGCTGACTCCTCCCCAGCACTCTGGTCAGCAGGCTTCTCCAACAGACTGTTCAGAGCCACAACCTCAATTACCCAAAGAGGAAGAAAATATCTGGCTTTGAAAAAGTTAAGAAAAGTTGTTATCAATAGCTGACCTTTTTAAACACCATTCTTACACTGCAGCTTTCACTTGTAGAAAAGATAGTTATGTTTCAGTGTAGAGGAATCAATCCTCTATGATAATACTCTGCTATGATATTATTTCAGAACTTTGCAGATTTAGACATAATAGTTCTATAAATCATTGGGCATGGATTGGATGACAGCGTAAAAATTTCTTGGGAAGTAGATCTATTGAACTTCAGCACTTGCCCTGTCTGTTACCTTTTGGGCAGGAGGAAATTAAAAAATATTTTAAAGTGAGGGTGTGTAACCTAACCTCTAAATTTTCCTGAGGAATGCATTATATTATTATTATTTAAAATATTTTATTTGCTCTTGTTTATATGCTTTTGTTCATATTATATGTTAATGAGTATTCCATGCTATCATTAAAAAAGACCAATTTATTAGGATTATTTTCTTAATTTTTAGTGTACTAATTACCAAAGAATACTAAAACACCTTTGTAGCAATTGCATTATGAGGTTGCTGTAGCTCCATCTTCTGCCTACTCATCTATACAATACAGCTGACTTTGAAAAGGGATTATAAACAAGCATTTACAAATATATTTATCTAGATTTTGATAAGAATACAGTAGTTCATTATCTTAAGTACTCTCACTCCATGCCTACCAGTAAAAATTGTTCCATTACTTGCAGACATTATCAGCTTGCATTTTAGAAGTTGCATATTGCCTGACCTTTCACTATTCAGTTGTCAGTTTAAAGGTTGTGGTCTAAAAATACTAGAACCTGAAAATGTGCAATTGGTCTCCTGTAACATATTTGTAAAGAGAAAAGCTGAATCAAACAAAAATTCAATTGCGGGAAGCAAGTACAACAAAAAATTAGACCTTGATGCAGGATGGTTTTTGAGAGCAATGTGATGATTTTAGTAGCTGTCTCAGAGGTGGCACCTACCATTCTCTGATCTCATTTGTTCTTTTCCTGATGACTTTAAGTACACAGTAATGTTTTGTGGTACCCCACACAAATAAGTTGAAGATGAGTTCTGGTGCTTAAAATTAACAGAGATTACATACAGTTAGTCCAGCAGAGACACCAATACCTACTTTATTATATTGTTCATATTTAACAGAACTGGTCTGTAATGGGGAACTTTCCCTGAGGAAATGACCTCTCTCTTAATATTAATTCAGTGTCATGAGGGAGTGATATGGTAAACGTTGATTTTGAATTCTTGAAAAATATGGTTGTTGTATGGTATTTTTTTGGTCAAAACCAGCTAGTAATAAAATGCATGTATCCCTTAATTACAGCTAAAATAGTGTCTGGATCTGCAGCTTTTGAAGTTGAGAGATGTCTTCCCATTGTTCCAGCAGAACTGTCCTCATCATTTCATAAGGGCAGTCCTGAGCAATAAGACTTGAGATTTGGCTTGTTCAGTCTCACATTTGTGTTCATCCTGCTAGTTTGTATTTTATGAGTATACTGACCCCCCCCCCCTTTATCTCCTGTAAGAAGATAAGAATAAATTGCTTTGATAGGTTGCTGAGCAGTTTAGGTTACATTTTCATTTTAATGATCTCTGTGTTCATTCTCTATAGCGAAATCAGTGCTGATGGAAAGGGCTTCATTATAGAGCTGTGGAAGAAAGGATTACTCTGGGATAGCATTTTAGGAGTTTTATGGATTCCCCTTGCCACTGTGGAATATGCAACAGATGTAAGTTGATTTTCTGGGAAATATAAAGTGCTGAGTAAATTCCAATAAATTTCCCATTCTTGGGCTCCCTGGATAACAACATTTGTGATCAATGTGTACTTCTAACTCCTTTGCTTCAGTTGTAATATTAAGGCATAATGTACATGTGGCTCTCCAAGTGACAACTGGTGTGCATCAGCTGTATGCCCTGGAGAAATGGCTCAGATCCTGGGCCAGGTATAACACAGAAGGTAAGTTAGGGTTCAGCAGAACTTAGGAACAATTAGAGAAGCAGGCATGTGTGGTTTATATGATTAGAGTGAAAGAATTTTAGATCAAGTTCCATGGTCTGCTCTTCATTTTGTGACCTTGGGTAAATCTCTATTAAAATGGGAAAAATATTGTTGTTCTCTTTCTCATGGGAATTGACCATGGTCTCAGAGAGGAAAACAGAAATGTACCCTGTGGTGCTGCAGAAGAAATTAATAGTACAGTGAGGACAAAGGAAAGGATGAGTCAGGAGACTGGGTCAATGCAGGAGTTACATGTCCACCATCACAATGTCTATACTTGCCACCAAATCACCAGTCACTTGGCCACCAAAATGGCTATACTTGCTTTCAGTAGGGAGTTCTTATTTTATAAAATAAAAAAAATGTTTCTAGGAGTGTGGAAATACTGAAGCAATCTGCAATTGCTGCAAAATTTTATAAATTTGGAAAAGGTAAGAGGTATTCTATTCTAATAATCCACAATTCTCTCAATCATAAATATGCTTTCATATGCATAGTCCCTGTAGGCTGTTTTTAAAGAAACTGAGAATTAGAGAAGATGAAATTAATCTTTGCAAAAAAAATTTTTTGCTTTCTTTAATACTTATAAAACATAAAAAAGGCAATTGAAGATAGGGAAAGGTAAGAAAATCAGAGAATAACTTAATGCAGTATCTCATCAGACACTATAGCCATTTCTTTTCAGGAGCTAATAAATATTAATGTATACATTGAACTGACATTTCAATGATTCTTCTCAGAAAATGGAAGCAGAGGAAGAAAGTAATTCCTGCTTAAATTAGAAGAGACTCTATCACAGCTGCCAAGTGCCATTTCAAGCCCCAGGGCAAGTTGTTCTGCTCTGCTGCCCAAGCTGTTGCTGAGTTACAACTTGCTGACACAGAGGTTGTGGCTTGCTTGTAAATACTGAAACTTTAAACAAACAAAGATGCAAGATAAGATATTGCTTCTTAATTTCTTCAGATCCTCTAAACCTTCATTTATAATTAGTCCACTGTGGAACATTCCTAGTTATTTATCCTCCTGGTCTTAACCCTGCAGTTCTGTTCTGGGCTTTGTAACTCAGAAATAACCTATGAGGGAGTGTTACTTTAGAAGCTCTTTTTTGGCTTGGTTATTAACTGAGATGGATTGTTTCAGTCTTGCTAAAGTGTACTTGTTTGGCACCAGTTCAAAGGGGAACTGGAAAATCTCTGTTGATAAGAGTAATTTTCAATATTCATAGTTGTGTCTTAATCATCTGGCAATCTTAATATCTATTTGTCTATATTGTCATGCAAATGTTATATTTTGAATTTGATGACTGAGAGAACTTGAAGTCCTGGCTAGTACATCAACAAAATCTGGGAAATATTATAATGGTGTTATAAAGGAGCTCATACTGACTTAGGAGAAACTTCATTCAGTAAAAAATGGATAATGCTATAAATCCTGCCCAGGTAATTTCCATAACCTGTTTTTCCTAGGAAGGCCCTGGTTCCTGGTGGAGATTGCATTCTGAAGTATTAAAAAATGGAAGTGAGATTCAAGGCACAAAAACACCAACTTCTCATGAGATCTTACTAGATATCTACTTTGCATTACCATTTGGTGAGTTACAAATTAAGGTCCAGCATTCCAACCATTCTCTCTCTCCCAAGTTCCTGTCATTTCACCTGAGTTCCTGAAATATACCAATAAATAGCAATTTTTCTATAGAATCCTAAATGCCTCTTCATCACTGGAGTATTTTCACAATCAGTACTGGTCACTGTTATGGGTAAGTAAGAGCCACATCCCACAGGGAGCTGGATGAGCAGTTTCAGTAGCTGGTGGTGATCCACATGGGGATTGCAGAGCTAAAGAAGGAAGTACCTCCTTCAGGGTGAGTACCAGAGCCCGTGTGTTACAGCTCTGCAGCACGTCAGCTTTGACCAGTGCACAATGTAAGTTTTAATGAAATCCAGGCCTTCACAGCATTGTTTACCTTCCTAGCAAAGGTTGTCTGCCCTTATTTTTAGTGCTTATGAAGATGGAAGCTATTTATATTTCTGTATATATGATTGTGGTGTAAATGAGGGTAGAAACTGAAACTGAACTTTAGATAATACATCACCACACAATACTTCCAGATATAATACAACAAGATTGATTTTACTAAGATTATCAGTCCATCCATATGACTTGGTCTATCTCCACTTAAAGTCACAAACATAATTTAGCTTAACAAATTAGCTTAACATTTTACTCTTTAAACAGTTTAATGAATTGTGTCTGAAAAGATTAATCCTAAAATTTATGCAAGAATAAAGTAAAAAAATGTGAAGTATGAATAAGAAACTATATGAAAAGGAGGTCTAGAAGTTATACCAATAATATGCTCTTTGATTGTCTAATTTATTTTAAAAATGCATTGCCTTTGATTAACCTTGGTAAATTGTTTTTTCTGCATGACTACACTCCTGTTAATACATCAGGTGGAATACATATCTTTTGACAAAGTGACTGTGGAATATTTTTTAGTTTCTTACAAGCTACAACATAGTCTACCTTTTTTTTCCTTTCTTTTTCATTTTCTTTTTTTTTTAACAAAATCTACTACTTTTCTACTTGGCCAAAAAAGTTTTGAACTATAACCTCTTCCCTAGGTTTTTGTTTGCTTTGGTTTTTTGATATGTTGAATTAGCAGAATGTTTTATGTCCTTACATCAGTCTAGAAACCTAGTGTAAATCTGGAATAGGAACTCTAATTGTATGTTTACAATATGTCAATTTAGAATTTTAGTTATTTCAGGCTGCTGCTTGGAGAGAATGTTGGTATGTATGTTGAAGCTTGTATTCTGATTTGAAACAAATGTATTTGAAAAAGTTCCCAAGGCAGGCCGGCAGGCCCTGGAGTGCTGTGAAGATCCTGTAGAGGTCACTCTTGCGCTGTAGTTTTTTCACTGAGGGAAGAATTCAAAAGCATTGTGTCTTGGTTATTGAGAAATCCAGGATTATCATCCACCTGGGGTTTGGTGAGGGCATTTTCATCGCTTGTCCTATTGAATGACTCAGCTCAGTTATGAGCACCTGAGAATCTCTCATTGGCTGTTGGATCAGTGCAGCCTCTTTATTATGACAATTTACACTGGGAAGGTAGAAGACTGCAGTTGCTTTTGACAATTCCTGGAAGATGTTCATTTGAGGGTGCCAGATAATGGGCAGAAATATGAGAGCCTCCCATGCTCCTTTAATTGTATGACTTCATTTGGACTTGAAATCCTGCATGAAGTACCATGGAAATGTGTTCTCATCAGTAGTTCAGTGCCTTTTCTAGAAGTATCATTTAATGTCAGTTATGGTAGCAATAAAGTAGACATTTCACTGTTGCCAGCTAGACTGAGCTGCATTAAAAGGCTGCTAAGTAAAATTAATACTACCATATTTAAAATTCTGCAAGCAAAGTCACAGTAATAAAATACTGACTTTAGATAAACACTGCAGTTGAATTACAAACATTTTTCATGTCTCTAAAAGTCAAAATTTTTAAAGGGTAATCAGAAGTTTATGAAATAAGATAATTTTCTTTCAGATTTTTTAGATTTTTTTTGTAGGCACACAGTTTGTGGTGATTGGGAGTGGGGCTGTGGCCCAGCCTCATCCCTAATGAGCTCCAGCTGTGAGCAGCAGGTGAGCAGCACTGCCAGCAATGAGCCAGGGAGTGCCCAGGGGCACTGACCAACCACCAAAGGGAGCAGAGGGCACACAGGTGCAGGGCATCAGCGTGAGGGGTATAAAAGGTTGGGCTAAAGAGCAAGCAGGGCAGAGGCTTTCAGCCTGCTGAAGTGGTGTTCCTCTGTATGGGCAGGGGCCTGAAGCCTTCTGATGAGGTGAGGTGTTACCCTGTATAAGTGAATGTTTAAAGCCTGCTGAAATTGTATGGGGATATTTTGTGCATTGTGCTGTCTCAATTGTGACATTTCTTGTAAGAGACAACAGAAGAAAATTTAAAGGACATGTCTTACTTTTTTCCTTGAATTCAGCATTAGAAATAGGTAGCTTGCTCCTAAACATTTTTATATCTTACTTAAAGAGTACAATCTAAAGAAATTCAAGGTAATTTTATTGAAGTAATTGGTAATAGTTGTAGTTTGGAAAATCATTTGTGTGTCTTGGGAGCTAAGATGTCATTTTGTCAAGTAGCCTACTAAAAGTTGACAAAACTTTTGCTTCATTAATAATTTTGGAAAATACCATGTAAAACTCACATCTTAGGCTTGCTTTTAATTCAACTCATTATCTCAAATTTCATATACATTAATTAGCAAGTGAAGTAACAAGAACAAAGTAGCAATGATGAGATTTAATCCCTGTTTCTGCATTAGTCACCATACTAATGCACTGATATGCCAAGGGATTAGCAAGTGAGAAAATTAATTGTTCTAATACAGCTTTGATCAGCAAAAACCAAAGTCCTAAAAATCATAATATACTGACTGTGAAAACTCATGCATTACTTTATAGAATTCTAAGTACAGACCACTTTAGTTAGTGTAATAATTCCCATATACTTAAAATTTAAAAGTCTGTATTAACATATGCAGTAGGAAAACTGAAAGACACTGTTTTCCAAAGTGTTGTCTTTATTTTTTGCATGTTTTGCCACAGTGTTGTGTTCACTTTGAGCAAAAGATATTGCATAAATTTCTGGCAGCTTACTAGTGATGATAAACAAAACATCATTCCCAATCTGTAAGCAAAACTTTAAAAATGGAAAAAAGAGGTGGGCACACAAATTTTTATCTACGTGGAAGAAAACTTCTTCACAATCAGGGTCAGATCGTGAACCCTTTCCTCTCACTAAAGCTAATAGGATGATTTATAGAGCAAAATGTTCTGCAGGGAATCAGTTTGTACCTCCAGTTGCAGACTTGTCATGTTTCTCCCAAGAACATAGAGCTGGGAGGAAAAAAAAGCCACTCAATTCTAGACCAATATCATGTGGAATTAAAGTAGAGCCTGATTCCCTACATAAAGTAAATACACAAAAACCCCCACAGAACCAAAATCCAATCAAACAAAAAACCTAGACCTCAGAATGCTTTGCATGGAGCCATAAAAAACAGATGTCAAGTTGAACTGGAAAACTTAAAAATATCAATTTTCTTTCTAATCTAGCAGAAGGTAATTTTTTAAGCTGCAAAATTAACTTTGTGTAACAAGAAAGTAGCTAGTATAGGTCTCTCAAAGTTTTTAGAGTGCCAGTCAGAAGATCATCTTGAAACTCTTTCTGCTGTCCTTGTAACAAGTTATTTCGTCCTTACAATGTTTGCAATTGATTTGCTAATTCCCTGTTACTACAGATTTAATGAATTAAGATAATTTTATATATTGCTTCCTCTTTTAGAAGTAAAATGTGCTGAAAGATTTCTAGCAGCTTTTTCCCTCTCTACAGATACCCACAGAGATCTAGATTGCAGAGGCTGGCACAGAGAGACACCCCTCCAACATACAAGATATTCACATCAAGTTACAAATGACAGTCAGACATCCATGGAAAGTGGGCTCAGCACACATGAAAGCAAACTCAGGTATTTTACCTTGTCACATCAGACCTGTGTGATATTTGTTGATTTTCATTTTTTTTAAATATCTGAATGTCAGCATGATACATACAAAGCTATTTTAAGCAGGAATATGCAAGTCTCTTAAACTTGAAAAGAAAATAAAGATATGTATTAGCTTTTCTAGGTTCTTTTATGATAAATACATGTGCACCTCTCCTGTTCTCATCCCTGAGCATGTGTCTGCATAGGGTTCACTATTCTGTAGTGACTTCTTGAAATATTAATAAAGGAAGCGAAGCAACTCCTGACATGATTTGGATATTGTAACTATTCTATTTCATCTGGAAAGCAGGAAATACATTTGATTCCATTTTTGAAGCTAATGTATTTACCTAGATTGGCTGCCTGCATTTTTGGAAGTTTTCTAGAAGAGAATTAATATTTCCCATCTCTTTCTTCTGAACAAACAAGAACGCAGTGGAAAACAAGAAAGGCAGGGAAAAGATAATTGCTGTCTTTCTGCTTCTGTGAATGTGCAAAATGATGATCCATAATGGTGGAAGGGGCAAGGAATAAGATGGCAACAACTGCATTATTTCTCTTCTGTCACCTTCTCAGTGGAGTTGAATGCTCAGGAGGGAGCCCAGTCAGCCTCTAAGAACTCTCAGCAGTGGTCTCTGTGCAGGGAGAACTTTCTCTGTGTTGGAGTAATCACTTCACTTCTTTTGAAAGGCAAACTGGTGAGAAAAAAAGCTGCCTTTACTGTTCATTTTGGCTTTCATAGCAGCTGTCACAGACTGTATTACATTTCATTCATAGTGTCTTTTTATCCATAGCAGTACAGGAAAGGCACTGTGAGCAGCTGACACTCCAAAAGGTGTTCTGCCTTGATGAGGGATAGAAAAGGCTCTTGGGAAAGGCAGCAGGAATATTTGGTGTGTCAGGCTCTTTGCTCATGTTTAAATCTTACCTAACAGCAGTGGTGCTAGAAAATTAGCTCAAACATGAGAGAAAATACAATAAAAACTAATACGTTATTAAGTTATGTATTCTCTGAGGCAGTAACATCTTGATGCCCTTAAACCACCTTTTCATGTACTTTGAAAAAGCAGGGTCCTGGTGCATGTAACTTCTACACAAAATTAGGAAATAAATGAGTCTACAAAAAGCTTAAGCTCAGGGAGGCAGTTAAGGACTGCACGTGGCCAGGGTGCCACAGCATTGCTTGGGTGCCTGTCAGCCTCACCATTTGCATTTCCCAGTCAGCCCTTGCAGGGTATTCACAGAGGAGTACAAGTGCTTCCTCAGGGTGAGAGCTGTCAGTAATGGCAGCACTCAGGAGCTGTTTCTCTGCGTTGTTCTAAGCACATGTCCAGTCATTAGCATATCATCTGTGCTGACCTGTCATTTTCAGCAGAGATCTGAGCCTCTGAGCAGGTTAAGCTAAACTAAAAGAAGCAAACCCAGTCTGACTATGGAAGTCTTTATCCTCTTTGTACCAAATAATTTTATTGAAATTCAATGAGCTTTTGTAGTACTATATTGAGGGTCAGCACTAAACTATTACTTTTAGATGAAAAGTTCTTTTATCTGTATTTATAGGTATCTATAGCTATATTTATATAGGTATAAATATAGATACTTACCTATATTTATAGGTATTTTATATTTATAGGTAGTTTCAAAGATTCTGAGCAGAAATGTGATTGTTTTAAAACTTAGAGAAGTGCATTTATTCCAAATAACTGCATTTATACTAAAAATCTGGGATGTGGATGAGGCTATTTCTTTTGAATAACTGCATTAAACACCAAAATTAACTGTCCTGTAAATATTTAAGTATTAATATGTTCCAAATTTCTTCCTTAAGTGTTTTTTTAGACTGATATTATTCATTAGTTCCTTGGTTATGTACATAAATCATTTTTATGGCTGCTGACTTTAAGTGTAGACTAATGACTAATAAGGTGTAACTGAGTAACATTTTCCCATAAAGCAAAAACTCACTAAATCAAAATTTGAAGGATGTGGTAAATTAAGTAACCTGTTATTGGAGCAATATTTTTTTCCTAGAGGCTTAAAAAAAGACCGAAAGAGAAGGGGAAAATATTAGTAAAAATACCCCAAAAGCCATAAATCTTCTGAGTTTTTCTATAATGTAATTAATGAGTGAATCACTGTGAATTTTTAAAAATCAGCAGTCAAGAATTTATTGTATACTTCATTGCACCTCTCCATAGTAGCCATAGGATAAATCAGTTGGTTCACTCTTTATGCATTATTAGTATCCAGTGCTGAATGCTACTGCTTGTAGGAAAAATAATTTCATGGTTAATCTCTGGTACCACTGAGGTAGAAATAATTTTGCTGTATATCCTGAATAGCCAGAAATGTACAGATATACCTGTTAAGCATGAACTAAAGTGAACAACATAAAATTGATTAGGGGCATTTCCAAAACAAGCAAAGTGGAGCAAATATTTCTTTTAAAAGCAACCAACTAACCCCAAAACCTAAGGAAGTACAGCAACAGGGACAAGGATCTTTCTTTTTAAAATACTGATTTGTCCTGTGATGCTTGTTTTCTCTGTAGAGCTGTAAAACAAATTGAACAAAGAGAAAAAGTATTACATTAAAAAAGGCAACTAAAAATCCATTTTTTAGATGTATAATAAACCATACATGTTTATTTCTTTCTGCCTGCATAGGCAGGTGAATAGATGTGATGTATACCTACACAGGAAGGGACATGCTGCCCACAGGACTATGCTAGATCTGCATAGATTGTATTGACAAATCTGGGGTTGAGTATCTTGTTCTAAGGTGTTTGGCTTTATCAGTGCTTCCTTTTTTCCAATGGCTGGGGTACTGCAACTGCTGTGTTAAAATGAATTATATTGCTAATATTTGACTTCATGACCTGCAGCCACTAGCAAAGTTGATTTTTATATAATCATTAAACTGATACTGACTAAACCAGTGATTTGTGACAGTAAAATGCATATTTATTTTCAAATAGATGAAAACTGAAAAGAAAGATTCAGTCTGATAGTATTAGAAGTTTCTTAATGCTTGAAACATCATGAGCATTAAATGGCCTCTTAAAAATGTAATTAATCTTTCCTTGTTTTCCATACAAGCAAACAATTGCTGAGGTCTAAATTAACTTGAGGTGACCAGTTTACAGCCATTTTTCCAGTAATCTGTTTCATTATTCATGCCTAGAGAACAGAAAAAAATGATAGACAAGCATAAAATTATTTCAAAACCATGAAAATTTCCACCTCCACCTCTTGGTTACAGGTTATGAACTCCCTAAACTAAAGCCATATTTCCATGTGTAACCATCTGTTTAAACAGATAGATATAAATGTAAAATATATACAAATATATAGTGTATATATAAAAACACTACTTGATATATATTTTTATTTTACACTTATTTTCTGTTTGGATCATTCAGTGCGAGAGTCCTTAAATTTAAATTACAGAATAGGTAAGCATAACTGATTTTCTATAACATGTTATTGCTTCTTATTTACTGCCAAAACAAATAAGGTCCAAAAGAAAAAAAGAGGCATTTAACAAATGTCACATGCAAGGCTTTTGGCTATGAACATCCCCTGGTTCCCAGCTTTCAGAACTGGCAGATTATTTTCAAAATATAAAAAGATGTTGACATTATAATTAGTGATTGGTGGTTTTGCAGTTAATTATTATTCATAGGCTGCTCTCTAAACTGAAGGTGATTTAAGTCATGTAACACTTGTGTGTTCCAAAGGCAAGGTAAAAGGATTGTTTATGTCAAAACTCATGAACCAAGAGGCTTCCCTGAGTCGGAGCTCTTTTCACATATTAAAGAGCATTCCTCTGAGCTCTTTGGCCTCCTGGACAGCTTTGTTCTGCTTGAGTTACAGAAAGCTGTGTGGGCAGGAAGGTATTCAGCTTGAGGTGGTGTTTACTCTTGTATAGTAGAGCAGTCATTTAAAACTGTAAATAAATGTTGTTATTAATTTCTATAATTACAGTAAGGCAGATCTTTTCAGTGAGAGTCTTATGTAAAATTAAACCCTTTGTGTACCAGCACAGTGCTGAGAGTTCATTCCCCTGTACCCCAGGCTTAATTCTCATCTGTCACTCAAACTCTCATGCTCATTGATGATCCTTCCTGCTCTGCTGCCCTTTCCTATTTCAGTTCCACCCTCTTGCCTTTCTCAAATGTGTTTGCTTCAGGTCTTCTGTGGCCTAAAACTATTGCCCTTGATTCCATTAAAAGTAGTACTTGAAAATGATTTAGGAATATTTTTTTAAATAGTCTTTTTAAGACTTACAGTAGCTCTGTACAGCAGAGGAAATACAAACAAAATTTAAAATCGGTGATGGAGAACGCTAAAACTCATATATAGAGTGAATTTGAAGTTCAACCAATTTTTATGGGCTTTTTTATGTCTCTATAACTATGGCAACTTTGCAATTCTTACCCATTTAATTAGTATATTTTAAATTTTTTTGAGTAAAAAAGTGGAAAAAAGGTAAGTTAACAGTTAACAATATAGAGAGAGAATATGTTACTTGAAAGAGATTGAGAAAAAGGACACTGAGATAACTGAGAAAAATTTAGGGAATTGAAGATTGTGTCAGAAAAAACCCCAAATAATTACATAATTACATATGAAATTGTTATGAAGTCTAGGATGGAACCAAACAGATTTATTTTGCAAGGCAATTTACAGTTCAGAACAAGTGATGGTGAGCTGATGTGACATGTTGATGTACATTTTCTTTCCTAAAGTTATCCCAAATAGATTTTGGTAAGTTATTTTTATTTGACTGGTTTGGAAGTCAAATGCTTTAACTGACATCCTGAAGTTCTCAGTAGAATCTGTTTAAAGTTTTTTAGTAACTATGAAGTACACAGCTATGAAGTCAATCTTTGTGGCACATCTGAAAGCCAGACTCCTCACACCTAGCTGGGTTTGTACAAATGAGCAGGATTAAGGCTGTAGGTAAGTGAGGATGAGCTGCAGCTCCCAAGGGGGGCAGTGAGGCAGGGTAACACAGCAGGGCAGGGCCAGGGCAGGCAGTGCCCCAGCCCAGTACCCCAGGCAAGCCTGGCAATGGCAGCAGGGGTCAAACAACAGAGCAGAAGCCTGTGCTGATGGAACAGCTCTGAGGCTAAACTGGCAATTCCTGGAGCTTGGGGTCAGGGCCATGGTGCAGCCAGGGCAGGGCACAGCAGGGTCAGACAAAGGTCTGCAGTGAGTCCAGGACAGGGGGTCCTGCTCAGTGGGTGCATAGGCAGAGCTGTGCTTGAGCCAGTATTCCAATCTAGGAATGAGACCATACTGAAAAAACCTCCAGTAAAGGAGGAATAGTATCTAGCTCTAGCACAAAACATAGAGCCAAATTTTATGTCCTGCTGTATATATGAAATAACCTACAAACCCCAATTATAAAATGGATTACACATTAAAATAAAATGCAAATATCTTTGGCACATAGCAGAAATTACTCTTGGTTTCATCCAGTACCCATCCCCACCAGTCCATACTGTTTAGCTTCTTCCAGTTATCAGATCTTAAGTCTTTTCACAAGTGTCTGTTTTGTTTGTGGTTGTTGGCAGTGTTCTGATGATTATTTTGCATCCTGATATGAGCTGATACTGAGCTTTAATTGGCTCCCTTATTAATATTCATAGTTTTATATTGTTTGCTATGGTGACAACTTTTCATAATAAATGAGAAGTCATTATGATGCTCCCTGAGATTCTGTGTAATGTAACATTATTCATGATAAACTCTTTAGGCTTGAAAGGAACAGGAAAGGCTTTTGACATTTTCTTTTACCTAGATTAATTAAGTTCTGTGCCTTCTTAGAGGTTTCTGATATCATGTAACTGTATTAAGTCTATTACTGTTATGCAGTTATCTTATCCTGGGTTCCCAAAAGGTTTACTTGCTATAAAGGTTAACACATTTTACTTAGACCTTACATAATGGTAAATTTTTAAGGTAACCTTGTTGGCTTCTGGGAACTAGTTTATCTAATTAATGCTTATAGCTGTGTGTAAAAGATTGAAAAGACTCAATCTCTGTGAAGGTATTCCCTTGAAACTACGAGAAAATTTGTTCATTTACAGAAAAGCTAAAATAGTTGTCAGTTATCAATTCTTCTGCAGAGAAATTCCCTTTCTGTGTATGACTTGAACTCTAAAAACAACAGCCATTTCAGGTGGGAGCTTAAGAACTCTACATAAAGAGCTACACAAAGAGAGAAAAAAGAGTTGCTGTGGGAAAAGCAGCAAATGTTTATGAAAAGTTTGATTGGACTCCTACTGCTGTGTCATATTTCATCTATGCACTGCTACCCTGAAAGATACCATTCTATTCAGAAGCAGGGTGAACTTCACTGGAATTAGTTCATTATACCTGCATAGCAATTTTTTTTGGTTTTTTTTATTGCATGCATATTGAATCAAATACTTTTATAATACTGATTTTAATGGCTTTTTAAGAAAATTGAAATACTAGGCATTGGTTATGAACAGAGAGATTCTGTATGAGAAAATTGAGTTTAATTGATTGAAGAAATATTCCTCTCCAGTAAATATTGGGGTAAAAAATACAGACACTTTTATTTTTTGAGTTGGGTATATTAGAAAAAAAGAAAAAAATTAATGATAGAGTATTGAAATAAGTGAGAAATTGGAGACTAACAAATAGCTGCATAGTGGCAAATCCAGGCAAAATCTGGAGAAATTCACGGAGTTTCCCTAAGTGTCAGATAGACATTGTTTGCTTTCTGGGAACAATCCAAGATGACACTTTGACAGACTCAAGATTGATTAAAAGCTGCAACTTCAGTGGACAGCAGAACAATGTCTTGATAATGTCTTATTCACATCAACATGTGTTTCCTTGTGTCACCTGTCTCCTGCCATAGCCTTTGGTCTTGTCAATCAGTTTCTGTCCTAATTGCACGTTCCTTTTGTTCAGATAAAACAAACATCTTGCAGTTTGGAAATCACTGATGTAGCTACTGCAGCACCAAGGAGATAATGTATCTTGCAGGGGTTTTTCAGGTGGCAGCATTGCATTGTAATACCTCTAAATCCATCAGAAAAACCTGGAAGTTACTTTGTAAAATGTTGATTTACTGTCTTGGCAGGCCTTAAAAAATAGAATCTTTCTCCAAAGCTTCTGTTCTGTGGCAGCATAGGGGGAAATATGAGTTATTATCTACTGTCACTGCATTAAGTGTACAAGATGAGTATCACAAGCTGTAGCTTTGATAATCTGAATGGCCATTTACAATCCAATTCATAGCTCTGAGTGGTAAGAATTGCAATTTTAGATGTTTAGGTATGGATTAGTGTAGTTGTGGTGGTTCTTTAGAAGACTGTTTAATAGAATTTAATAAATTCCTCCAGTTATAATGGAAACAGGATATCACCCTATCTTACAAACCAAATCTTTCAAGAAAAGGATATATTAATGTTTGGGAATAATAATTAATCAGATAACAAGAAAATCCCACAGTGTTAAATCCAAAATGCCTCTACATATTTTGAAGTCGAAACATTTGAAGGGGCCAAAAATAGAGTAGTTATTAGTTCCTTTTCCCAGTACTCATTCTCAGCTACCCAGAAGAGTTTCCTATTTCTCTTATCTGTGATGGAAAAGAATTTTTTTAAGGTGATATTGTAAGTCAGAACACTAAAATAATATTACTGCAAAGTAACTGTTAAAGCAAGCTGGGACTTTCTGAATCAGTTTTAGCAGAGACAGGAGCATCCCTTCAACAAGTCCTGCTGTGGTCAGACTTCAGACCCATCTAAGGAGTCCAAAGACACGAGGGAGAGGAAGGTGCTTCCCTTGCACCGAATTTTTAATGGTGCCCAAGGAGGGGAGTGGTGGTCAAGCTGCAGTAATTGATGGCTTATCTTTAGCAGCTGTGCAGACTTGGCTCAGGGTTATTTCTAAAAGCAGGAACAGATCTTTTCAGGAAGACACAAAGATCAACATCAATGTGAATTATGCCTATGAAAATATTGTGAAGAACTGGAGGAGGAATTTGAAATGGGAAAAAAATATGAGTCCGTTATAAAGGTTAATGCATACCTTCAGGCTTTTGTAATTTGCTCTATATGTGAGTCAAAAGTTGTAGCTCTTATAAAAGACTTAAATTCTTAATGATTAGGTAAGTAACCTGTAAAAGAGGGCTAGAAGAAAAACTGAACTGAAGGAGATATGCAAGCATATTTTAGGTTCTGTTCATGTATTGCTAAATTTTTGAATCTGAATGGCTAGAAAACAGATGTTATTGCTGTATTACATGTTTTGGGCACTTAAACAAGGTTATCTCTAAGAAATCAGAAAGTGTTATTTTGTTACTGTAGTAATGCTATTCTCAAAATTCAGACTTATAAAATTTAGTACCTTGTCCCAAAGAAACTAGGAACTTGTAATTTTAGTTTCAAGAACCACCAAGAACTCAGAACTATAAACTGTTTTAAGTGAAAGCAGTAATATAAATGTATGATTGAAGATAATATAGCTATGAAAACTTACTGTTTTAGACAAGAAGAAAGCAAAATTAAAAGAAAAATGTGTGGTCAGATTTAAAACTAAAATTTTACTGTAGGGATGAATGATTGGTTGCTGGCCTATGCTAAGTTTTGTTCTCTGCTCTGTTAGTTCAAAAATTAAATTTTCAAGAGCAGCTTGAATATCTGTAAAAGGGAACCTGTGTAGGGGTGTAGATTTAGTGCTACCAGAAGAGGTATCTTGGAGGAAACTTTGCTTTCTTTTGCCATTAACACATAAAAATAGCTATATGAGGCTGTTGGATGATACTAAATTAATCTCTGCAAGACTTCAAAAAAGTAAGTCTTACTGTGGCCTAGTTAACTGTGGAATGCCTAGATCGTTTAAATTTGCTTTGCAATTTTACCACATCATTAATTTCCTTTAAATGTGATTATAGCAAAGATGGACGAGTACTGCCTACAGTTCTTAGTGTTTTACTAAACAGCTACTTATTGCACAGCTTTTTAATGTTATAATTATTCTTTTTTCTATACTGTATAATTGAGGCCTATAAAAATTTAAAATTGAATTAGAGTTTTATAGTCTAATAATCCTTGATGGGATACCATTTCTCTAGTTCCATATCCCAGACACTTTCCAAAAAGAATAGTGTGCCCTTCCACTAAGTGCATGAATTGAGTTGAAAGCCAGTGTTGTAAAGCTCCTTGTTTTCAGCTGGAAACTATTTCAGTGCAATCAGCTTCACCTAATGACCAGTGCTGGAACAAGGACAGGCTTTTGTAGCCCAGGTGTATGGAATATTGCTCATGTGGCTTTGGCCTGGTGTGCAGACTGTGGCAGCAACTGCACCAACAGATATTCCCGAAGAACTTGTGCTGCTGCACTCTAAATTAGTAACAAGTGTGTGAATCCTCACAGAAATGTTTGGGGATGTGTTACAGACTTTCTTCCAATGCATGCTAAATTGTGCATGTTACAAAAGTTACAGCACTGGGAATGATACACTTGAAAGTACCATTCTTGTATTCTAAAAATCAGAAGCAGATATTCATCTTTGTGTATTCTTTTCTATCCCCCTCCTGAACTATAAAAGTATGCAGAATAAAACTCAAAAATTATCAGCCTTATCACATATTTGTACAAGAATGACCATTACTGGAATATTCTGAAAAGCACATTTAAAGGAGAAAAAAACCCAAACTTTTTTGTGGTAGTGTACTATCCAAGTATAGGTCTGCTTGATATGTCCATTGGAGATTGATTTAAGCACACAATTTTAGTTTCAGCCTGACTATTGCCAGTGGGGAGTGAAAATTGCCAAATAAAAAATGTCATAATAGAGTGTAATTACTTCAATTTTTCTTCCACAGTTTGTTTCCAGTTATATTCAAAGCTGATGAAATTAACTTTAGTGATGAATACATAGAAATGAATGCAGATGTTCAGGATTGCTATTACAAACAAATAAGCATTCAGAAGATGTCATTTTTTGTCTGTATGTGGCCACACTACAACTGCTCTATAATTAATTGCCTTACAATGAAGTCTGTAGTGAGATTAATTTTACAGGAGGTGCCATGAAAATGCAAATCATCACTGAAATGCTAGAGCAATTTAAATGTATTTGGCCAGCAAAATTAAGAGGGAAAATATCTATTAAATAAAAGTGTCAGTGTAACTTTTGTTTTCTATTAAAAATCCTTAGCTTTTGATAAGCCAGACTGAAGAGCCTTTGTGTTTATCTAGCCTGTGCATTCCTTTGCACATAGCTGTCATTGGTTGGTAAACCACTGCAACAAGATTGGTTATTTTGATCCTTCTGGCTAAAGATGTGAAAGCCTGCTGAGTTTGATGCACAGTGCATCAAAACTTTGACCCAGGCTGCTCGCTGAGCTGACCAGATCTGAATATTGCTGTACTGCTCCTGAGGTGTCTCTTGTAGTTCTCCTCATCTTGTTGTTCTTGTGGCCTGCGCAGCATCAGAGAGCACAGCTGGGCGTTTTGTTGTAGGGGTGGTGAATCAGTATGATTTTCAGGCACTCTTAAGGCATTTGTCATTTGTTTTTAAACTTTTTGTTGTTCAATCACTGGGAATATTATGCTTTTCTAATTATCAGATACGATAATACAATTGAATGCGATGCCTTTGTTTTTCAGCTTAATGCTTGTGTGAAGTTGCCTAATCTGCTGTTTGTTGTTTCAAAAAATTATAGTAATGCATTTGCCTGACACATATGTTCCTTGTGACAGTTCAGTTAGCAGGACAGGTGATTCCCAGCAGTATCTGGTGGGCTTTGTGTACCTGCAATTCCTGCAAAGCACATGTCATCAGAAGCTTTGTTTAGCATTGATAAAGCATTTTTCTGCCATGTAACTAATTAGTTTCACTAAATCTGAATAGAGCATTAACAACCAATTGTCCAAACTGGACTCATCACTGTGTCAGCAGGAAGTGAGTTTCTAAGTGGCATATTCAACTAAACACTGATCTGACTGCTCCACTCAGCAGTCTGATCATAGATTGGTGACTTCCTAAAAATACTACAAGCCAGTTCAACCAGTTTTTGTCCCCCTCTCTACATTATGCCTCAAAACTTAAGAATTCTCTTTTCCCTATTTACTTTTAGTGAAGGCAGAGAAAACTGTTTCTCTCTGTTCCCTCTGAATCAGCACTGACAACCCAATCTTCATCTGACCGTGAGGTTAATTACCCTGGTAATCCCTAAGGTTAATTTTTACCCAGTATTTCCAGTCTAGTTAACAACTGCAGGGTGGGGCAGACCAATTACTGGTATCACTTGGTTGATTTACCTGAAAACAAAATCCAGTTGTGGAGAGGGAAAAGGCTGGACCAGGAAACATGCAGCCTCAGAGATGAGGGCAGAGGAAGGCAAGCCTCTTCATACTCAGTTTGCATCATGTGCACTCAGCTGTGCATATCAGAGGGAACATTTTTCTCCTCAAATAAGAGAGCACTGTTCCAAAAGTCCAAGATAATTAAATAGTAATGTGTTAGACTGAGGGATGGCACTGATATATAATATAAATATACTGCAAAAGCTTCAGTTAGTAAACAGGCTTCTACTTTCCTCTGTAAATTTTATGTGTAGAATTTTACTGTATAATTTTATTCTGCGACTTTACTGGTATTGTACAAGGTAGTGGCTTTTGAATTACTTAGAATCTTGCAGGAGTGGTGGAGTCCGCACTAATTATTTTAACCTGTGCTTAACAGCCATTAATGGAATAAATATTTTTCAGTTTAAACCAACATTCTTCACAGGTGTGTTGAAATTGCTGAATAATGAGCCCTAATTATAACTGGCCTGTGCAAGTGTGCAACTTCTGTGTGAGGGCAGCCAAATATGCAACAGATTGTATCTCAAAGATTGGTTGGAGTAAATGTTAGTTTTTGTCTGGTGGTACTTTTTTGGGTAGAGGGAGTATTGTTTTTTTGTTATTTGGCTTCTCAATAGCTCCTTAAGTGCAGTAGGCAAAGACTTGGTGACAGTGGCTCTGCCTCACAAGGATAGGCGATAGGCCTTTACTGAGGAAATTCATAGGTTTCCTTTTTTTTTCACTGTCTTGGGGGTTTGGATTTTGTTGTTGTTTTCTGCCTCTCCTCCTGCTATTTGATATTAAAGACTTTGTAATCCTGATTTATGAGCCACTGTAACTGGGAAATGTATTCCTTTGCTAATGTTCTTTTGCACCTTGATAATACGAGGAGCAGGGGTTGTGTCTTTTCAAGCCAGTAAACTCTTAATGGAAGCCAGTAACTCTTTAATGGAAACCCCTGTAATCCGAAGGTGATATTGTGAGTTAGTTATGGACCTGACTTTGATCCACTCATCCATAGATTTATCAGATGTATTTTAATTATTTATTTTCTTACTTTTCTGTTCTGAGTACTTTTTTCCCCCCCTTTTCTACAGGAGAAATACAGACCAAGGTAATGGAGGTAATTTTGCAAGAGCAAGATGGGCCAGGGCTATCCAGAAGGTAAGAATGACTCTTAAAACTACTGATGTATCACTGTAATTGAAAAAATTTTCCCAGTGTCAAGGAGAATTTGAATTCATGTAAGCAGGGCCTGAGGATGTGACTGCCGAGTTTCTGGTAGTTGAGACAATTTCTTCCATTCGTTCTTAAATCTGTGCCATTCCATCACCTCCAGATGTTTTTATTCTGAAGCACAAAAAAGATGAGAGTTTCAGACTTTTAGTCTCAGAGGAGTGACTGCAGTTTGGCCATCTTACAGGTATTGCATATTAATCCAGATACCATAACATCACACATCTTTGTCTAAATAATTTTTGATACTTGGGAAGATCAGTACTTCATTGATAATTAATAAAAATTGTTTGAAGAACATTTTCTCCCAGAAAAAAACTTGTAAATTCTACTGATGATTTCACTGCCTCAACATGGATTTTTTATTAGGTGTGATAATTAAGGGAAATTAATGTGAGCACTTGGTATCATTATTGACCATATAAAAGATCAAGTATTTTCTTTCTCACTGTCACTGTTAAACTGCAAACCACTACCTTGCATCAGTTGTGAATCAGGGAATTCACATGTTGTTAGTTTTTACTCAGTCTTCCTGCATGGACTGTAGTGCAGATAACTTCTTAAAAATGCAGCAATTGTTTTTGGTGTGTACCTGGGAGAAACTGAAGAGTCACAGGCTTCCTGTTTCATTTGTGTGTGGGCCTTTTGGAAACACTACTTTTTCTCAGGTGTGCTGTAAAATATCTCTTCTGTGCTTTAATGGCACAGCCAAACTAGTTTCATGTAAATATGAGTCAAACCCCATCTAAAATACACCTTTGTCAGTTCATTTTGAGCTGGTTTTTTCCTGCTCTTTGGGGACCAAGTCCTATTGCTTTCTTTACTGAATTCTCTTGTCTTTATGATACTCCATAGACTGTGCCTGTGTGAAAAGAGTGGCGGGGGAAGTCTGTTTATGCTGGGGTGTTGTGGGAAGAGTACTTACCTGATTGACATGATCTCAGTTTCTGCATCCAATTCTGTCACTGGTTTGATCTTTTCCTTTTTTCTACCAATGGTAGCTCACTGAAGGAGACAGGCAGGAAGAATCCTGGTCTCTAACCAAACATAATGGTCAGACAAGTCAAATAGTCCAGTTTTTTTCTTGCAGACAGAGGCTGCAATAGCCTTAAGATAAATTCTTCTGTGAGGAGTTTTCCTTCAGTGTGTGCTTAATTGCCAAGTCAGTAGGATAAAGTTATTTCTGAGTTTAAAACCAAATAACTAATGCCATACAGTCAGCAACTTTAACTTGATGAATTAGCTGAATTTTGTTTAGATGTTAAAAGGTATTTGAATTAAAGCAGTAGTAGAATTTCATTTCTTCCCACTGCTGTTCTTCAAAGTAATTTTGAGGTCAGGAATTAGAAAATGGTAAAGTAAGCAAGATAATATGCATGAGCTGGAATCTTGGGCTGTCGCTGTGCCATTAAGTAGTTTTTTGTAACAAAGTAGTCAAAATATCATGGTGCACTGAAATAAGAGAAGACTGCTCAGCAGCTAATCTAGCATCAGTATGGGGCTGAAAGTTGTTGGCAAAGTTGTGTGACTTTTAAGAATTTGAAGATTGGGTGGATGGGAGGTGTAAACGCATACCTCATGTGAAACTCTTTTTGAAGGGGGAAATTTCTGTAAGTATTTAAAAGGCTAATTTAATTCCTGAGTAATTATTTCATTTTATTCTGTGACAAATTAATTTAGATAAGGTTTTTCTTCTGATAAAGTTATTGTCCCTGAAATACAGTTTTGTCTTTAGCTCTTTACGCTTCAACCTTGTGGGCTGCCTTGGACTGTTTGCTTTGTCTTTTCTCTCTGAAGATAAACTGGTTTTCAGAAACAGTACATTGGTATTATCTCAGCATTGATGTGATATTAAGTACCATTTTTTGCCCAGAAACTCTGAGATGTATGAAGGATGAATTTTTGCCAATGCTTAATCAAAATAAACTTTACACTTGCAAATATTATTGGGGCTATAAAAGACCATCAGTAAAAAGAAACGCTATGCAGCACAAGAGCAGAAGATTAAACAATCCTGACATATTTTGAAGGAGATACAGTACTCACGTAGCCTCATAGTGGAGGCATGCAAACAGATAAATTAAGTAGTATTCCATAAAAAGCAATCTCTTTATGTAGGTAACTCCTGTAAGATACAACCACGTGGACAGAACTGTATCTGTAAGGGGCTGGAAAAATAAATAATAATCTTTAGTAACCGTGAGATAGATTTTTAGGCATCAAAGTAGGCTTAGATAGGGAACTAGTCCCTGGAAGCTTTTAAGAACAGAGGAGTAACAATTTTTTTGTTTTTTTAAGCTATTCTTGGAGGTTTAGGACAGTGGCTTTAGCTTGGAACAGGGGGTGTGTAGTTTGTTCAGGTTGATGGCCTTCAGGTATTTCCTCATAGGTGAAACAAACATGAATCTTACTGTAATAGAAAGTATATTTCCAGGTATTTCCAGTAAAGTATATTACTGGAACCTATATATAGGTTCCAGTAATAGTATTTGGAATGTATGCTTTTAATGATAATCTATGGAAGTATGAAATTGAAATAAGCTATTCTGATCAGATATAAGATGACAGCCCAGTGGTTTTCCAGAGGCATTGTAGCTGATGAATATTTACTCAAACATTGACTAGATAGGAAAAGTGCCAAACTGTTTTGGAGACTGTTTCTTTTTAGGTAATGAATTGCCTTGCTGCATATTTGAAATAGTAGTAGTTAAACATTCTTCAATATATAAGATCTAACAGTGCTAAAATAAAAGCTTTAGGGAAATCCCTCCTCTCTTTGAGAGGGGGGAGAAATTGAGAATTTGAGGTAAAACTTAAGTAACACTTAATATAAATAGAAAACTTAATAGCTTTTTAAAAGACAGTGCAAAACTAGATAGGGTCTTCTAATTGTGCTTCTGCTGATTGATTAAAAAAAATCAAAACCACAATTCTTTTAAAATAATCCCATCCCAATGTCTGGTTTTCAGTTTCATGTTCACTGTATTCCAGGAACATTGAGGCTTTTATTATTTGCCTTAGTTTTCTAACAGCTTTGAAATAAGTGCTATGAAGTACTGCCAACAATTATGTAAAGATGCACTGGGAGAGTTTTTTTCTTGTAACTCAGTGTCAGCCATGAGTACAATCAAATGGGTTTTCCCCTCTCCCCCCTCCTACCCCAGCTGTATGTGTCACTTTGATTATATCTCTAGCTACTAATCCTTAGTGAAGTAGAGGCTGTTTTGCTGCTGAAATATATTGGAATAAATAAATGTCACCTCTCTGAGATGGATATGCTTTTTTTATCAAATACAAAGCATAGTAATTCATTCCTAAGGCTAACATTAAGCAGGATAGTACTCATGTGAGTTACTCTTTGTATCATTCCACAACTTTATTTATTGACAACAGTGAGTGTTGGAGACAAAAAAAAAAAACCAGTGACATAGTGGCACTGTATTGACTGGTTTTATCATCTGGAGATCAGCAGTGAGAGTGGCACAGATCTGCCTTGGTAAATCTTCCTAGCATACATTATTCCTGACTGCACAACGAGCATAATGCATCCATAGCTCACTAATTATTCAATAAATTAAATATATTGGTGTGTTCCAAAATTTAAAAAATATTAGGTAGAATTAAATAGTCACTGTGGGTTGTTGTAATGCTGTTCTTTGTGATTTGTGGTGAATTACATGATGGATGCAGTGGTGATGCTCAGTATGAGAACACTCACTAATAGAGAAGTTATCAGCAGCTTCATTTTGTCAGCTCTATTGATTTACTGTCTTATTCAGAAACAGAACTTGATAAACTAATACTAAAGCAGATATTGCACAATGACAGCAGTGGGCATTTAAGGCTGGGAAAGCAGAAATCATTCTTTGTTTAGGAGCCACAGGGCTATGAGATTAATGCCAAACTTCTCTTTAAAAGACATCAATAGACTCAAAGAATTCTTTTTTCTTTTAAAAAGAAATCTTTCAGTTGAGATTTTTTTTGTATTCCAAGTAATGCAAGCATGTCTTGAAATGGAAACAAGCAAGTATTTCCTTTTCATAAAGTATTAGTAATATAGATATTTTGCATCCTATGTCAACTAAAAAGTAATTATTATGTTCAAGTGACAATCAGCATTTTTACTGGGTGAAATGACTGTCGGCAAAGACGCTGCTTTTTTAGTTTTTTGAATTTATTTCAAGGAATAAATATTTAAACAAATAGTGATGAACTGACAATTGGAAAACCAAAATGAAGTGCGCTTTTCAATTAAATGAGTTCATCATAAGTGCGAATTTGCCAAGCTGCAGCTATTTTGACAATGATTTGAATGTTAATTGGTGCATGAGGAAAATCAAAATATACCTGATAAGTTAAACGAATTTCTGGGATGTTTTTGCTTTATAAATCACGTTTTTAATATATATAGTACGTGAAGAAAATTACTAATGGGTTACATCAAGCAGTCCTACTTCTATAATATAAAGAATTTTGACTGTCTTGTGTCTGAGCTCTGAGTTTACATGAAGAAGGTAGAAAGGTTGGTGTGGGGCAATTGGACCAATAGTCCCAAGATCACTTCATAGTTGCCTTGAAGGCTTTCAGAAAGTGGTGCTAAGAAAGTTTACTTTGACAAAAGGATGAAGGCAGAAGTTCAATATTTTTTTATGTATCAATTCTGAACAAATTGATTTTTGTTTCTTCTATTTCCTATCATTTTAGGTAAACTTTGTTTTTCCTTTTCCCTCTAAAATGGCAGCCTCTGAAAGTTTCTCAGGGAGAAATTATTTCAAAATCTTATATAATTGTGATGAAAATAAAACAGAGATGTCTTTTTATCTGACCAGAGTTAGTTAATTTACTTGAAGACTTATTATAACTTAGATCTTCCTACAGTATTGTGAGTTTAGATATTCTGTGTTTTACTCCCTGTCCCTCCTGCCTTAAATCTATGCGAAAGTTGAAAATTGTTTTCCTCAATTAATTGAAGGCATTAAGTGTTATGGACCCTGGGAGAAACCTTTGTGAGCTGCTGTATCATTGTTTGTGGATTCTGTTAGCCAAGCTCAGAAAAAGAATTATCACTGTTTTTCCCTTTGAAAGGTGATATATAATGACTCACAATAGAGAATAAAACAAATCTAAGCTTTTGCTTTTGACCATTATTATAGAAAATCAACAAACAAATGTAATGTGCTGTCTTCCACAATTAAACTTCAGTTCTCTCCCTTGCTTCAGAGTTCAAAAGGGCACCGTGGTAACATTTTTTTCTCTTCCTGCTGTTTCAAGTAACCATGTTTTAGCATTTTGCAGATTGTATTTGAGACTGATGTTAAATTATTTATTACTGATTTCATTGGTAACCTGTGGCTAATTCGCTGTGTTATAGAATTATACAGCTCCTGGTGCACATTTATGATTGAATTATTGAGTGTTTTGTGAGCATTTGAGGGAATGCTTAAAATAATGCTTCCAAAGACTGAAACTCAACAGGGTTCTCATCAGAGAAAGTTTACAAGTGACAGTGGATGTTTCACATAAAGCAGGAAAAATAAGCCAGTTAGTGTGAATCAGCTGGACTGATCTTCATGGGCACCCTTCTGTGGAGGCAAAAGCTGCCTTTTGGAATGCAGTGAAGATAAATAGGATTGTGAAGGCGAGAATGCCTTCCATTAGAGAGAATTGGGATCGTTAGTCATGAGGATTGGCAGAGAACCTCTCAGTGCAAAAAAGGGAAGCAGGCCCTAGGGTGAGGAGAGAAAAATACTGGGATAACCAGCAATCATTTCAGTGGGAGATGTAGGATAGGGGAGAGAGCAGCCAAGAATGGAGCATTGATGAGTTCTGAATCCTAGCACAAAGAGTGGCAGGTCATACACTGAAAAACTAATGAATTCTATTGATGGAATCCAAGCAGTAGCTGGAGGGAAAAGGCCTAGGGGAAAAAAGATCCAGGAGAGTAAATTGCCTTGCTTCCCAATGCATTGTAAAAGATGTGACTTCACAATTGTTGCAATCACTCATTTTCTTGAATCCTTGCAGCATCTGCCTTAGAGTTCCTACTTCATCACTATGGATCTTTCTTGTCATCTACCTCTCTTTACCTATTTTCAGATTTGCAGGGTTGAATGTTTTAATTCGCTACCAAATAATTTTTTTTTCAAGTTTGGTGGTGTGCTCTTTTTCTAAATCTTCCTATGCTGCTGCCACTCTTGACAAGTCTTGAGATGGCTCTTAATTAGCATCTTTAGTAGCACTATTAAATATATTCTTGAGTTTAAGTAAATGACTGAGCATCATATTGTATGGAGATGCTGTAACTCTTCCACTCTGTCATTTCTGTTTCAATAAGCTTTACCCTATTATTGTGCTTTAACCCCAGCCAGCAACTAAGCCCCACAGAGTTGCTCATTTATTCTCCCCCAGTGGGATGGGGCAGACAACCAGAGAGTAAGAGTGAGAAAACTTGAGGTTTGAGATAAAGGCAGCCTAAAATCAGTTCCCCACATGAGAAGTGGCAACTGAGTCAGATTCTTCATTTTTAAAAAGTTTTAGCAAGGATTCCACATTCTTAGACAAAAAAACTAAAACAGTTTATAGAGTGAAAACATTCCTAGAGAATAACAATGAATAAAATAATCATGAGGAAAAAACACAATGGGGAATTAAACTTCACAGTTAAGGTATATTGTTCCTAAGTTACCACTTCAAATACATTTCTCTTCGTTAAGTGCTTGATAAATCTGAATGGGGAGAAAGCTCACTTTTCCCTCCTGAGTAAAAAAAAAATTACTGGTGTTTCTTGATTTGTTCTTCAGTTATTACTGGGCTTTTGCCCCTGTATTTGCTTTTCAGCTATGATCCCATCTTATGATCCTGTCTGAAATCAGGGCCGAATTTTGATTAAATTGTAGCTGGCAAGAAGACATTTTTACATTGGTTGCCCGTTGCCCATTAATTGCTATTTTTAAAAAATCTTAAATGTGATTTATTTAACTTAATAGAATTCAAACTGCATAGTATAAACTAAAAAATTGGTTTTAAATAAGTCTGGAAAAGTTTTCATGTGGAATAAGAAGTAGCTTTAGCCTTCTGAACTTCAGAATCTTCGAAGTATTTTTCACAGTCATCTGAAGTACAGTTTAAACCAGCTCACAAGTGCCTTATGGAATACAAGAGCAGTAATTTTCTCTTTCCCCTTCCTATTGCAAGCCCTCCTTTCCAGAAGGAGACATTGAGCTTGGCAGCATAGAAAAATGATCAGTGTAGAGGAAATAAAACCCTTTATGGAGAAGAACCTACGGGACGCAGTGCGTGCCCCCCAGCGGAGCGGGAGCGGCCGCGCCCGGGCGGGTTCGGGGCGGCGCGGCCGGCAGGGGGCGCGCGGGGAGCGGCCAGCCCGCCCCGGGCCCGGGCGCGGCCCTGCGGCTGCTCCGCGTCCCTGGGGCACAGCGGCGCGATTCGAGAGCTGCCCCGAGAGACGGCTTTCTAATTGACGGATGGGATTCCGGAATTGACAGTTATGGCCTTTCTTTGATAAACGGGGAGATATAACCATCCCTTAAGCAAACTGGCAAGGTGATGTGCAGGAGAAAGATAGATTAGTTGTGTGACAGCTTTCCCCACTTTCAAGCTGAAATCCATCATGCAATACAAACTATTTCAAAGTAGTTCTCTCAGTTTACATCTGTCACCATTCAATATAAGTATTTTACAGTAGAAATAGTCAAATAATATCTAAAATATGCTAT
Source organism: Setophaga petechia (assembly GCA_024362935.1). Classification (NCBI taxonomy): domain Eukaryota; kingdom Metazoa; phylum Chordata; class Aves; order Passeriformes; family Parulidae; genus Setophaga; species Setophaga petechia. Next base: position 12,823,068 of record JANCRA010000016.1, read on the forward strand.
TTAATCCATTACGCAAAAGTAATTATGGAAATTACTGAAATATTTTCAGTGGACAGACTTTTATTTCTAAGACTTCAAGGAATCATCTCTGAAAGTCATGATCATGTAATTCTGGAGATAGGCACAAAGAATAGCTGCTTTCTCCATGCAGGCTTATAGCTTCCCATTGGGGTTTGGGGTTTTTGTTTGGGATGTGGTTTGGGGTTGCTGGTAATAGTGTTTTCTTTGTGGGGGTTTTCATTGTTTTCTCCATTAAGCTACAGGGTTTGGCTGGAATTGTGTAACAAGTTGCAACAACTCTATGCATGCATACATATGTACATGTAATTACACGTATTTCTTCTCTTCCTTCTATGTGTGGAAGTTACTTCTTTAACACTCTGCTTGGGAAATAGAGTAAATCAGTGTGAATCCTGAGAGTTCTTCAAGGCCAGCTTCATCAACATGTCAGGTTACTGCCAAGTAACCACTACAATGCATAGGGCCCACACACACAAATTGCTCTTTTATTTTACTTTTTCAAGAACTGGTGTAGATATTTTCTCAAGATGCACATGATTTTCATTCCAGTCACTGACTTAAAACTATCTGGGTTTCCAAACCCGTGAGAACTTCAGCTGTAACTCAGAATTAAAACATCTGCTCATAGAATTACTCTAGAAAGTCATAAACCTCTTATCTATGTGAGGAGTGTGTGAACAGTAGTACAACATAACTTTGTTTTGAATTTGGTTAGCTTCACTTGTAAGTAATTGGTATGTATTTATACATGAAATTGCATTCTTAATCAATATCATTACAAACAAAGTCACCATATCTCTGGCTTGGAGAAGTTCCCCACAGAACTTTAACTCCAGGGAAGACAAGCCGTGATGAGTTCTGAAGGTCTTTGGATTCATGTTTGCTTTTTTATTTCCTTCTGAAATATCAATTGAATAATACATCTGGTGGAGTAAAATGCCCTACTTATGATGGATTATCAAATAAGTTGAATAAATTCACCTTTCAGCTGAAATATTCAGCACGTTGGTAACACAATACATGAGCATAAACAGAGTCAACACTTAGGAGCTTCCTTGAAGATGGCAACATTAATCCAAGCATTCTGAGGTAATGTTATTGGTAAGCACATTTTTTATTAAATGACAAAACCTTACATTTTTGGGCAACAGTTCCAATATTTACTAGTTTTACTGTCTGTGGTCTTAAGGCCATTTGTTTGATCTTACTGAAACAGATTGTTATTTCTAAGTGTGTGACTACTGCAGGTGGGCATGCTTGACTAGGCAACCTGGTTTTTCCTTTTTTTCATCCTTATATAAGCAGTCCTGTTGATGTAGAGAGGTAATATGGCAGTTTTAATAAATAAGTTTATTCAGTTTAGACAGTGTATTGAGTAATGGCTGCAGGCAAATAACTACAGTAGGATTTGAATAATCAAGCATTCATTCATCTGTTCTTAACTATAAATCTAATTAATGGTTCGTTTATAGGTTGCATTTATGTCAGCAAGACATAATAAATATAATGATCCATAATTATTTTATAATTAGATGCAAAAAATCCAAATTATTAATTTACAACTTTATATAAGAGATCTGAGTCTAGATTTTTTGTTTATAAATTGTACATAAAACAGGGTCCCAGGATGACAGTACTAACAGCAGTACAAGGATTGCAGACAGTGAAAGCTATACCAATACCTTTTAGCTATTACTAGAAATTGTTAAACGCTATTAAGTGCTGCCTTTTGCTCAACATATCATTCAAGGAAAGTGTAACTGAATTGCAGACTTCTGCTACAAATGTCTGTTCTTACAGACTATCCCAAGTTTGAGGGTTTAATTTTTATACAGAAAAGATACATAGTTTAATAGTCACTGTGGCATTCCAGTCATGCTGTTTCCCAAGATTAAAGAGGATAATCACATACCTGAGGGTTTATGCCTGTATACGTTTTGTGAAACATTTACACTGGCTGTGTGTACTCTCTGTGGAATGGTTTTATATGGGCTCGTTCTGGATGCATTTCTGTAGTCCTTCATGTGTCAGTTTTAAATATATTTTCAATATGTGTAAGGCTGCATGTGGCCTGTTAAGATTTGGAAAAACACTCGATGTATCCTGTGCAGGATAATTTACTAACTGCATGCACAATAGTAATCCATTCTGCTGTTTGAATTGCAGTAAATAAAAGGCTGATTCCTACTACCTAGATATTCACTGGGGACACATTAGTGCTTTTCCTGGAAAGTGAGTGATGAATTTCTTGTTATGTGGAGCACCCTTAAGTCACCATGGAATGATAGTAGTTATGTAGGGTATTTAGCAGATTCAGTACAAATATTATCAGCTGTTGATGAAAGCAGTGCTGTAAGAAACAGCTACACAATCGTTTCTGCGGGTCATGTCAGACTGATGAATAAAAGGTTCGGTGGAACACGGCCCTGGCGAGCAAGAGCCGCTGTGTCCCGCTGTTCCCCTTGCGGGCACGGATGCGCACCTGGCAGCTCCCCCGACGCACTGCATGTGTTGTTCCTGCGAGCGGGGCTGCTCCGGGAGCCTGAGTGGCTCTGCGAGCAGAGGGGCTGCCTGCCACGCAGGAGGGCTGTGCCTATTGCAGCGGGTGCTGCATTCGGGAGCAGCGGCAGGAGAAAACAGCAGCGGGGGAAGTTCCCGGCACATAAATCCCCAGGATGATTACTGTTCTCTCGTGTTGATGTTGTTTTTGAACCGGAGTAGGACGCTGACTCCTGCTCTGCTATTACAGAGGAGAAACAAGCCTGAGCTGCAGAATGAATTAGTAGCTAACATCACGATCACTCTTAGCGGTTAGCACAAGTTGTAGGAGGGGGAAAAAAATGGGAAAGGAAGAAAAAAAAATCCCCATTTAATGCTGCCTAGGGAATACCGTGGAATTTAGAACAGATACCGTTGCAGACTAGCAGCATGCTTGACTGCACTTGACTTGAGTCACTGGGAAGCAGCCTCATGTTGTGTCATTTAAGGCTGAAGGAAGAACGGCAAAATAGTAATGGATTTGTGTACAGTGTTTCTGCATAAATGGAAAATAATATAAAGATGGTGGTATGTAATTTGTGTTTTATTTTTAAGAAGAATTTAATCCAGGTATGTATGCTCTTTGTATTTTTGTCTAGTCTGCATACAGTTTTCTGTTTCCTTTGTTTCCTTTGCTTATTTTCATTCTGAATGTACCTCCTGCTGTTCTTGCTAATGCAATGCATTGATTTGTAACTGATTTGCTTTCTAATGCTATAATGTTGATGAAACTGTCTGGGCTTCTGGAATTAACACTTCATTAAAAACTGGGGAAGGTTATTTTGTAAGGTTGGTAACTTCACAGTGTAAGTTGAGTAAGACAGTATGGTGTTGGGTTTTTCAATGAGTTGGTATGTTTAAATTGATATTAAAATATAAACAAAATAATTATGTGAATGCACAGTGAAAATACAGTATGTTTTGCTTATTTATGTCAGTACCTTTCTCCTAATTTGTGACAGGATTAGTAATAAATTGAGCTTTACGGATGCTTATGTATTTCTGGGTCTTGATTAATCTCCAAGATGAACACCCTGCAGCTTTCTTTTGAAGAGGCAGCTTGCTTAGACTACATGTTTGCTTCTGTTCCACAGCTAAATCTATGTCTTAGAATACCCTCTATTACGTACCTTCTCCAAGCCACAACCTAAAAACCACCAGAACTATTTCATACATTTTTGTCCATCTTTTAACTTCAAGAAGATAACATTAGTATTTTCCTTCTGCAATTTTAGAAGCCAATAGTAGCTGAAACTAATTTCTTACTATGAGATTGATGATTCATTTTGCTTTAAGAGGAAGAATTATGCAGATATAAAAATATGACTGCATTCTTTAGCTCTCACCTTTCTTCAGTCACCTGCCTCCTTTTGCTCTTTCTTATTAATATATTCTTTCAGCTGACACGTAATAACTGAAATAGAACACACAGCTATGTGCTCTTAAACTAAGGACACTGATAGTTGTCTTATGTCTAATAAAAATATATTAAAACACATAATGCTTATTTGATTGTTTGTTAGTCTTGAAATATCTTAAAACATTCTGTTGCATTTGTAATTTCAATGCAGCCCAGTTATAAGTATTTTTTTTATAACATGTTGATCCAAAAAGGTTTAATATTAGTTCCAGCATCGTAATACTGTTGTTAACCCCTGGCTGGCAGGAAATCTTACACCTTAAAAACATTCGTTGGTGTAACATCAGTTGCTTTCTGATTGAGAATAAACTGTCTGTATAGTTGTAGCTATTTTTCACAGAGAGGGTAACACTATACTTGTTTCCTGTTGGTGATTATATAAAATAGATGCTTTTCTTTAGTGTAATATACAACTGTGGTTTGGCAATTGAAAATGTAAGGTTACTTGACACATACAAATGTTCCAAAAGTCAGTGCTTAATCATCTAAATCAACAAACATAGTGAGAAAAGCAGTGAGAGAATGCTGTTAAGTCTAAAAGCACTAAGATGAATGAAAAGTAGAATTTAAGGCTTAAAGCATGTTTCATTCATCACAAATTCCTTTTGTAAGGGATATAATGTTAGGAATTATGATTATGAATTAAGATTAGCTGTCATCTCAAATTAGAACGCCATGATGTAAGATAAATGACAGTTCTTTAAGGTGAGTATGCACAACTTGGAGAGTTGCATAAAGGTTTTCTGTCACTATACCATTTGCTTGATCCTGCAGTGATGTCAGCACATTACCATAATGACTGTATGTTGCTGTGAAAACACTTAGGAAATCTCAGGTAAAGTACTGAGATTCCAGAGTGTTACACAGAAGGAGAATATTCATAGCTCAGAACATCTCCCAATTCACTAAAGCATCAATGAGGACTGAAAAGTCCAAATTTTCATTTAACTGTAGTGTTGTGAAAATCCAGGAAGAATGTAGTATAATAGCTTCTGCCTTGTGAGACCATTGCAGCTCTGAAGCCTAAAAATTCTTTGGCACCTAAGAAGGTTGTTACATTGGTTTTGTTTTTCTCATTTTGTCATTCCCATAGGTTGGTAGCAGAGGTTCTTGCTTTCAGGTACAAATCTGAGTATCACACTTGTCAGTATATTGAAGCAAAGACAGCAGAGGGGTTTTTTAGAAAAGTTTTTATTAAATTTAGAAACATGTTTACAGTCTACCATTCTTATCAGTCAATGTCATTTCAGGTGTTAAGCATGGTTTCTGTCTGTGTCTGCCTACTCATCCTAGTGTGTGTTGTTGTCAACAGTACTTGTAGTCATTTGTGCTTGTGGTATTTTTCAAATCAAGTATCACAGACAATTGCTACCATTTTTCAAATGAAAGACCACTTCATCAAAAAATTTCCTTTTCATAACTTTTTGTTCTAAAAGTTTGATGCAAGTATTCATTTACTAGATTTTAGAAAATATGTAAAATCTCTGTGTGCAGAGGAATGGAATCCAGAGGGCTTACTTTGCCCATATAAAGTTGTTCTCTTACTTGTAAGTAGTTAAAAAATGCCCCCAAACCCTAAAGAAAGAAAAAAATCAAAGCTGTAGAGTGATGTAGTGCACATGTGGTCACTGAGTTAATGGTAAACTGTCCAACAGAAATCTAAATCAGGGCAGTGAATTGTCCATTTCAAGGCTCAGGCAAGTACAGTTGGAGGAATAAAATTCTTGCCTCTCCCAAGAAAATGGGATGGGGTCTGTTTGTTTGTTTTAATTATCTTTTCTGATGGAATTACTATCCTGAAAAGTTGCTGAAATTTTTGATATGTTAGTATTAGAAGAAACTTTGAGTACACTAAGTATACTGTAAATACAGTCTCTGCATTTTTGCAATGCTTCAGTGTAAATTAAATCACTTGGGTTCCTAGGATGTAATGTTTAAAGGACCCTCTATTAAAACACAGGCAAAACTAGGGACAAAACTGAGATTGAATCAAAATTTATGTTGATACTTTCTGATTTTTAATTGGCACTAAATAGGTTCAGATTATTATACAGTAGCTCTTTTATTTATGGTAATCTGACATAATAGCAAGCTGGTAATAGTCTAACAAAGCTAATATGTCTGGTACTGACTTAGTTATACAGTAATCTCCATATAGTCAGCAAATAACTTTTCCCTCCCCATGTTTTTCATTACTTTAGTAGTCTGGATTTAAATAGAAATGAACTATTTGGTGAAATTGTTTCAATCTTAGCAGGTTTTGAACTGAGTATTGACTAAAAACAAGTTTTTGTATGGGACAGCATATGTCACGTATACAGCTGTAAGAGGGAGAAAAGGTCATTTTTACTGCCTGGTTATACACTACAGTGTAATTTTTTCTTTTTTTTTTAGTTGAGAAGGTCAAGGAAACAGCCAGAAAGATTAAAGAGAAAGAAGTCAGTACATTTAGTCAAATAATATTGAAGCTGTTATCCAAATCATCTGCAGTCACTTATTCTTGTGTGCACATTCAACTGGCCTACATTATCTATACACTCTCCAGATGGGCCACAATTTACCTTTAGAATCTGTTCTATAGCTTTTTACATCTCAGTATTAATCTACTGTATTTGGCACATCTCTTCTTGTTTTAGGTCTAGTCAAGGCCATTGACCTTTAAGTACAGTTGCTTCAATTACAAGTCTTCATGTTTGTAATGTAAATACCACACTACAGATTTGTTTCTAAAGAAATAGCATTCCAAATGCTTTCAACAATCTTATAACAAATTTTTGAATTGCAATAGCCTCAGTTGCCTTAACAAAACTTTGTAGAGAAAAATGAAAATATTACCAATACAAAGATGTAGAGAATAGCATAAGTAAAAATGTAAAAATGTAATTGCAAGTTATTATAAAATAGTGGGGTTTTCTTCAATTTGTCTGTCTTCAACAGTAATTACAAAAAAACCCTCCATTTTTTACTGAACAAAAAAATTCCTCTCTTCTTCCATAGTGGTCACAGTCATAGGGAAGCAGCGAAGATGACTTTTCTCTCCAGAAAAATTACTCATCCTATCTTGCTGGGATTTTACATTTTCTTCTAGGCTAATCCGAAGACAATGTTTTTCTATACATTGCAAAGCAGTTTAATTGCAACTGCTTAACTACTGAGTTAATTCACTAATGCAGAAAGTTCTCTCTATGATTTCTAGGTTAAATGTTCTAAATCACAATGAGCCAGTCAGGTTTAAGCATGTGCTGTTTCCATCTTTTTTCCTTAAACTCTATTAAGTTGTATGCTGACAGAAGAGATACATAATAGACATAAATGACCAGTCTTGCAGTATGACTGTTAAATTTTTAGATTGGAAGAAACTGTAGTGTGCCCCGTGAATATATGTGCAGCCTCCTCAGGTCAGCAGTAGGCCTTGTGGGTTAAAAATAAGTAGATTGTAGGCTCTAAAGACTGGGGTTTGAATCAGCAGTTTGGTGGTTAGTTTTACTTTTTACATTCTCATAAATAGAGAAGGCAACACATTCTGAGGGTGGTTAGGTATGCATAAATAGCAGGATCCATAAAGAGATATTACCAGGTAAATAAGCAGATGTAGTAAACTTTCCAAGTAATTTTGAAGAGCAGTAAGAACAGCTTCCTAGCCAAAGGGTGAGAGTGCTGATAGCACTCCATGCTCTTGTATGAATGTTGGAGGGACTGAAAGGATAGGCAAAGGTCTGCTGCTGTGTACACCTGGGGAATTCTTGGAACAAAGAGTAATTACCCAAAAGACAAAGCAGGTCTCTTCATTGCTCTTGGCCCTGCCTCTGCCGGGGTCTTCATGCAGGTCATCCACATAGCATATGCAGTGCTGAGAAAAATTCATTTTACCTTGAGACTCACAAATTACACAGATTAAAAATGTCAGTAGTGAAAATTATAAGGAGAATTTAGGAAAAATATAGAAGAGCAGATAAGTGCTCTAAATTAAGTTCTTCTGAATTAGGTCATCTGAGATGATTGTCAGTATAGTGCTCCTGTTATAGTAAATTAATGAAGCAGTGTGCACTGTAGTGCTTGTCAAAAGGAAGGGAGCATAGGTTTAACCCAGCAGACCTGAGCTGAGGGCTAGTGCACTTATGTCAAGATGACCTTATCCCCAGGCAAGCATAAGACTATTAAAAGACCATAATTAATAAATCTGTATATCTGAATTCTGTTATTGTTTCCTTATGTACCTGATGGCTAGAGAAACTCTCTTAGCCTCAGTTTTTGCAGATGCAGGATAGACTAGGCTTTTTTTTTTGTTATGTTTAATTAATTAATTTCTGGGGAGTATCTTGCATATCACAAAAATATGTTTCTGTCTGTAGACCCCTGTGACTATTTTGGCACAAATACAGGTTGGTATTGCTCCAGATGAAGACTTCTTGCTTTTGCATTGGTTCCCCCTACCATCTTGGAGTTGTGAACATGTACTGTCATAGGGTATTTTTCATAGAGAGAACATGCACTTCAGTCTCATCTTCCTGCCTGCTCCCTTTCCAAGACCCCTTGTAGTTGATCAATAGTGGGAAGGTTAAGCAAGGCTATGGTTCTGCCTGGCTCTTGCTTTATAAGAGGACAGTCTGTATCCATAAAGCTACCTCTTACTGGAGAGAGCTGCTGCTCTGCAGCTTCATTTACTAGTGTCTGAACAGAAACTGAGCAGTGATCTAGCTATTCTATTTAAATACTGAAATTATATTTTTAAGATGATTCACTTGTCTTTTTTTTTTTTTAAATAAAGGGCTGGATTTGTTAAAATAATTTTTTGAAATGGGGGTCTGGTGTTCAGATATGTAACTAAAACACTCTGTTTGCATTATTTAAAAAGCTATCATTTTTAACTCTGCCCACTCCTCCCCCCTTCTACCTGACACATTAGTTTTAGACTTGGAATAAGATCCTTTATAAATGATGCTTCCAACTGACATTTTTATTTTGACAATGCTTTGTTATCAACAAATCCAATTGAAAATGCTTGAAACTGGTCTACATTATCTGTTCACCATCAAGTTGATTGACAAAGCTATTTTCAGATTTGCTATGGGTCAAAAGTTGATGGACATGTCAGTTTGTCCTTTCTTTATATAAAAACCCCATTAAGAACTTATTTTAGTTCTAGTCTCCCAATCCATAACACTTGCCAGTTTCCTGCTCTATTGCCATCTAGCATAAAGTCCATACCTCATTGCTGTAACATTTCAACATGAATCCTTGTGCTTAGAATGGGTTAACCCAGTAATGTTGAATTTCATCATAAAAACTGTTTTCATTCAATAAACAAAGTGAGAATTTTAAAAATTAGGTCATAATGGTTTATTGGGAGACCTGGATAAAACAAGAATGTCTCCAAATGACAACTTGCAGCTGATTCAGATAATTGACTTAGTTCTAAGTGCTTCTTGAGAGACTTCGTTATCTTATGGAGTTTTAAATTTACATTGATTTTAAATGTTAAGAACAACCTGTGCAAATCTTTACAGAAAGAAATGGATGAGACCTGTAATGACTCAAACTTGATTCCATGTGTAGACATACTATTGTAGAAAAAGAGTTTTTGACAGAGCAATGGTAGGCTGTAAACTGATTAACAGATCATATGACTAATACAGCTGAGATGGAATAGAACTCGCATGAGAGAACATAAATCTGCTCCATTTAGCAGATCTCCCTGTGTTTGTAACAGTACAGCTTTTAATTCACTATGGCATTGTCAGAAACTGGGTTTAAATAAATTCAGTTCTGAATGTTCAACTATTTGTTGAACACTTTCAGTTATCTCTGATAAAATCATTGGTTAGACACTGGATAAAACACACACACACATATATATATATGTATATGGCTTGCCATGAAATCAAGATTCTTCTACAGAGAAGCATTAAACCTTATTGAAAGTGAATGGAAATGGTCCAGATTCCAGTGGTAACTTCATTATTTCTTGATGCTTTTTAGACTAAGACAGGAAACAAGCCTTCTGGCTTGTTTATACATTCTTGATTTGAAGTCATTTGAAGAATGTCCAAGTCATCTAAGTGAAGTTTATATAAGAAGGCACTTAAAAATCTGTGGCTATGTGGGCAAAGGAGGTAGGCAATCACACTTCAAATCTTGTTCAATAAATGGTTACAAGCATTCAGTGTAAGAGCTGAATGGTTAACAAGTGTTTCTACATCCAGAAACATGCCTTTGACGTTGAAAAGTGTCCCAAGATGGTTCCTTTCTCTACTAATAATATATGAAAACAAGGCAGCCTTGGCTCTAGTGAAAACTTCTCAATATTCTGAGAGATATCATTTGCATTCCTGGAAAATTGCATGCAGTCTCATTGACCATTCTTTTGCTTCCAAGTATTGCTTGCTCTTAATTCACTCTTGATGCTTTAGTCATAAGCCTGTAAGAAAAAGTGGCAAGGACTATGCTGAAGCCTGTGTGTTAAAAATGTGATTCATGTCCCACAGATATTTTGTCTTTTTATAAAATGATAAATAGCTACTTTGGGAAGAGTGAAGAATGTTTTCTTTTCTTTGGCTCACTCTGCATCCCAGTTTCTTATAACTGGAAAGGAAACAAGTCTGTTTACATTCTCTGTTCCAGGATTCCAGAAGCCAACCAGGCTTTTAGCAGCTTTGCCTGTGCTCTGTGCAGCACATTGCATTTTGCTGCTGCAGTATTTATTAGGGGTTAGTGTTTTTTTTTTACCATTACATATGTGTGTATATGTAATTAATAAATATATGGAGTATAATAGTAAAGTCAATGAAGACAAATTATGCAATGGAAAGACCATTTCTTGAGGTATGTCAGTGGACCATGATGTTTCATAGAGTGCCAAGATGTTTGCAGATAAGGACAGTTCATACTCTCAACTCCTCTTAGGACATCACAGAGCAATTTTTAACCCTTTATATATCCTTTATCTAAACAGACTTCTTATTCTGCCAAAGAATTTTTAGCTGCTTTGATACCAAAATAGCCATTTTAAGAACTTTGTCTTTGATGGATTTTTCAGAGCTTGTTGCCTTGTTTTTTATTCCACAGCTTTGAAATTGGGAGGTGAATGGTATGCTGTGCAGAGGAATACACTGCCATGTTTAAAATATATTGACTATGTTTCTATGGAATACAAGCTTTTGTAGTATGGAACAGAAACTTCCAGATACCTCCTGGAAGCCTTTTAGACTTCTTTTAGATCAAATAGCTTTCCTATTGTAGTGGCACCTGCTTATGTCCTGCAACTTGTAAACCATGTTTTGTGTAAGTTTGTGGTGCAGGGTGGGGGGTGTTCCGTTACCAGAAAAATGTCAAATTTAATAACCTGGATGAGAATTTCCATTAGTTGTCATTATTTTCTGTTATGCTCTATGAGTTACTTCTTAAAGAAGAGATACCAAGAAGATAAGCCTACTTCTGAGTCCTGGCTTGTCATAGCATGTTAAAATCCAGTGTCAAAGCAGCTATTTCACAAACTATAGTCATGTACATTATTCAAACTCAAGATAGAGCAGCACTTCATAAATACAATACTCACTTGTACATGAATCCCACCTTGTTCCAAAAGAAGCAAGAGAAAACTTTCTACTTTTGTTTTCTTAGCTAGTAACCATTTGTTACCCTGTCCGTTCTTTTGATCACTGCTGTGTATCATATGGATTTAAATTGAAATGTCAGTACTCTGAAAGAAAGCAGAGAGCATTTTAAACTGACTATCATTGTTAAAGTCAGAGAATTAAACTGGATGAAGAAGCCTGGAAATAAGTATAGCTTATTAACTGTTGTTAACAATATTACCTAAAACTGTTTTCAGCTTCCATTATTAATGAAAAAATCTATTCAGACAATTATGGGGAATTGTCTGTGTTTTCATTGTAACCTAGTTAAAAAATCATCAGTATTACTGAATGATAAATTTGCTTGCCAGCTATTGTAACGTCATTCCCTCCTTTTTAGACACTACAGGAAGCCATGTGCAACACAGTGAGATTTTGCAAGACATACAAAACCTCTTCAGGATTTTGTTTCGAACAAGCAGATGTGTGATATTTTTTTTTTAATTTTTCTGTCGCATTATTCCTGAGCATCAGTCATTTTTATGGCTATAGTCTCCATTGAAACATTTGCCAATGATCCTCTTGGAGATACAAATACTTCTCTGGATCAAAAATTGTGTTTTATGGAAACAACTTAACATAAATTGCGCTCCATGGTTTCTGCTCTCTTCAAGAGCCTGATCTCATCTTATATATATAAGATTTGCAAAGGAATGTTTACAAAGAAATCGGGAAATAGTACAAAAAGGAAAGAGAGTTGTCAGAGCAAAAGGGAACAAGACTTAAGTCATATTGGACAAACAAAAAATCCAAAATTTTCCAATACTTTAAAAAGCACCGTTAAAAAGATTGCCAAGTGCCCATCTGCCCGCAACTTATCAACTGAAGAAGAGGAAAGCAATAGAGAATTTTCACTTTCTCCAACATTCAGTTACAGAGTTGCTATTGCCAACGGACTGCAAAGGCATATTTTTGTAGCAAACACTAATAATGAAGATATAGTTCAAGACCTGTCTTCAAATGATAGCTCTTGTTCTGAGTCATTAAGTGAAGTAAAAACCAATAGCAAGAAAAGCGAGTACTTATCCCACACAATGCCTGTGCGACGCAACAGGAAAAGCTTGAGCAGCCTCGCAGCCTCTGATGGAAGTTCGGATGGAGAGCGCACTTTACACACACTGAAGCTGGGAGCCTTACGAAAACTAAGGAAATGGAAGAAGAGCCAAGAATGTGTCTCATCAGACTCGGAGCTAAGTTCGTGGAGGAAAACGTGGGGGTTAAGAAGTAAATCTCTGGACAGAACTGGCCGTCACCAGAAATCAAACACTCTTGAACCTGGCTTTAGTTCGACGGGTTGCATTAGCCAAACCCACGATGTTATGGAAATGATCTTTAAAGAGCTTCAGGGAATAAGTCAAATTGAAACAGAACTCTCTGAATTAAGAGGGCATGTTAATGCTCTGAAACAATCAATTGATGAAATTTCTAGTAGTGTGGAAGTTGTGCAAAATGAAATTGAACAATTGCGAACTGGATTTGTACAGTCCAGAAGAGAGACTCGGGACATACATGACTACATTAAGCAGATAGGCCACCCAGGAAACAAAGCAAGTCTTAGGTTTCTAAATGTGCCTGAAGAGCGGCTTGAAAAAGCTGAAAGCATAGTTTACAAAATATTAATAGAAAAAATGGGATTCTCAGAGGCACAAAGCACTATTAAAATTGAGTTTGCCCAAAGGCTTGGGCAGCAAAGAGACTGTCCAAATGCAAAGCCAAGACCCATTCTTGTTTACTTTGAGTCATCACAACAGAGAGATTTGATTTTAAAAAAGTCGTATAAACTTAAGGGAACTGGCATTGGAATTTCTACAGATATATTTTCCCATGAAATAAAAGATAAGAAAGAAAGAGGACTTCCTTCTTCTCAGACATATGAAAGCATGGATATGAAACATTTAACTGTGGAGACAAAATCTAAAATGCATGACTGGGAATCACCTGACAGTGATAAAGACTTGGAATCAGATATAAATAAGAACAGTTATGCAAAAATATCTAAATCAGCATTTCAGATAAAAACAAGCACTACAAAGGGGACTACTGAGTCCCCAAACACTAAAGACCTTGACAGAACTGCTGACAATAGCACCTTTTCACACAGAAGTTATGACAATCAGTCACCAGAATTTGACGCTATGGAAAAACAATCAAAGGCCTATTATTCAGATGTGACTCCTTTATGGCATTTACAGAATGACTTTGCAACACCAAAGCTTAGCCGTTCAGAGTCAGATTTCTCAAAATTGTGTCAGTCTTACTCTGAGGATTTTTCAGAAAACCAGTATTTTAGCAGAACAAATGGCAGCTCATTGTTGTCTTCCTCTGATCGAGAACTTTGGCAGCGAAGGCAAGATGATTCTCTAAACTGGTATGGCAGTTCCCAGGAACAGACTTTTGCCCAAGACATGCAGCAGTATCCTGAGCAAAATGAAACAGGGAACATAGAAACTGTTGATAGTGGAGTAAGCAATGGAGTAATCCATGTATCTGGAGATATAAACCATTATGATGATAGTCAGCTTTCTTTACAGGACGATCTTTCCCCATGGCAAAACTGGAATCAGTTGGAACAAGGGGCGGATTTGGGCCTAGACTCATCCACGCAGGAAGTTTTTGTGTATGATATGAGCAGCCCTTCAGACCAACAGACAGATTTTGGAAAGGGCCAAAGTTCTGACCTCCAGTATGATACTGAAAGCTATGATTTCACTCTGGATGGTACTTCTCCATCTTGTCCAGGCCTTGACAGTGAAACACAGAGTCAGTGGACTGGTCAATACGATGATTATCAGGAAACAAATTCTATCTCCTCTTATCAGAATCAAAACAAATTGCCTATGATGTACCGAAGTCAAAGTGAACTACCAAGTGACGACTCAGAGGAAACTGCCCCTAAATCATGGCACAGCCGATTAAGCATAGATCTTTCTGATAAGACTTTCAGCTTTCCTAAATTTGGATCTACACTTCAGCGTGCTAAGTCAGCTTTAGAAGTAGTCTGGAATAAAAGTACACAAAGTTTAAGTGGGTATGAAGACAGTGGATCATCTTTTATGGGAAGGTTTAGAACACTGTCTCAGTCTACTGCAAATGAATCAAGTACAACACTCGATTCTGATGTTTATGCTGAGCCTTATTGCTACAAAGCAGAGTATGAGGAAGAATTGATTGAACCATCTGGTGAGAATGAAACGGACTATGTAGAAGTAATGGAACAAGTCCTTGCTAAACTAGAAAATAGAACTAATAGTAGTGAAACCAGTGAGCAGGTCCAAGAGTATGAATTGGACCAGTCTTTGTATGAAACTCCATATGCAATGCTACCAGAGGAACAATATGACGCACAGTTTGACAGTGTCATCAGTGAAGAGATATTAGAAGTTGAAAGTGATGTGGTTCCTGAAGTAGAAATAAAGGAGGATGAAAATCAGAATGTCCCAGAGGTGATTACTGAAGTCACTGAAATTCCAAAGAAAAAAAGAATACGACCATCATTTAAAGAAGCTGCTTTAAAAGCATACAAGAAACAAATGAATGATTTGGAGGAGAAGATCCTTGCTGGAGGTAACAGTGTTTTAGTACTGTCTTTTAAGTGAAACATTGTTCTCATTCTGAATATGTTCAATGTCTTTCTGAATATGTTTAGTCAGACATGCTTGTAAGTAACTATATTTCTTTGAATTTCAGTAATTTTAAAATAATATTTCACAAGGTTTAAGTCTTAAAAAGAACTAAATAGTACACTGTTCTTGGTTTCCTCATAGTTTTATAAATGCGTTTATACGAGTAATACAGAGTGTTCAGATGCTACACTCTTGCTTTCTTCTATAGTTTTCAAGGCATGGTTGGTTCTGTGTTCATCCTGATGGGCAGTGTTCTCTACCCCATATGCAACCCATAAATTGTTATATACTTACAAGAGTAAAAGTCTAAATTGATTCTATGTCTGTTCTTACTTTGATTCTGTCCTTATTTGTACTCCCAACGAGTTCTCAAGAGTAGTCAGTCCCCAAAATGGGGTGAGAAGAATGTGGAAGAAAGACAAGAGTGTAAATGGTAGCATCCATGTATGAAGAAGTTCCTTTAGGAAGGAACTAAATTCACAGGAGGGTTTCACTCTGATTTTTTCATGATTTCTACCTTCCACATTATCAGACTTCAAAGCAGACAGTCATATATATAACTTTAATAATATACAAAGTAATTACTAGTAATAGACAAAGTAATATACTAATAATATACAAATATGGTGATATTCAATGTAAACATTAACTGTAACTCTAATAAAATTCAGTATAATATTGCATGTGCATTTAATTGGTAGGATCATAATGATTGTAGCTAGCCAGATGGTAATTGTCACCTTGACTGAATCTTTCCTTTATCTGCCTGGGAAAAATAATCATCTGATACATTCATTTTAAAGATGAAAAACTGTGCCTTTAGCCAAAAATTGTATTTAGTAGTAATGAGCTTGAGCTACTATGGTGTTTCTTTCTGTACATGAACTACTTTTATAATAAATCTAAAGTCAACTTGAAAGTCAATTACAAATGCATATAAATTTTGATAATAGTAGAGTTTACTTTAAAGTCTGTTTTTCATTTAAATAATGACACTCAATTGTGTACTTGTATTTTGCAGCTGTTTTTCATCAGTACTCTGTTAGATACTAGGTGGTGTGTATATGAATGAACAGCTATCAATAACTAGGATTTTCATTAGTTTTTCCTTAATTTGTGATGCATGAGAGAAGGGAACAACATTCATTTTACCTAGTCATTGTACAATAGGAATATAATGGTCTCAGGACTTAATTACAGAAACCACACAAGGAAGACCCCAAATGTTGACACTCAAATTGGTTCTACCATTTAAAGTCTGTGTGTTTGTGCATCTTGGTAGATAATAGTTGTTAGAAAATGAGAACTAACTTTGATACATCCCATGCAATCCTTTCTAGGAATTAAATGTATGTTCCTCTTTTAACCCAGCAGGTGAAAGACTTCTTTCAGTCTCTTAATTTATTGACATTTTTTCTTCTGAATAACTGAAACATTTCTTATATTTACAGAGAATCCATTTGCCACCAAGACCAGTTTATGAAAAAGTGATATTGAGTGTAATCGATGGGGAAAAGTGTCTGTACGGTTGCTAGATGTCATACTAGGACTTGGACTTATATTTCCAAAAATAAAATATTATAGAATATTATAAAAGAGGAGAGAAATAAAGGAGGAAGGCATCAGGGGCTTAAGGGGAATTTATAAATGAACTGCTACAACACATTACTTCTCAGCTTGTTGTGAGATCAGTGTGCATTCACTCTTGAGCAGCAGCTCTGTTTCCTCTTCACACTGTGTTTCCCATGCCAATATGAAAAGGATCCATGTTTCAGTCAGGAATTCTGTTGCAGCAGCCACCAACTGGTTGGTTATAAATGGGTCTTCAGGTCCTGTAGCCCACCTAGCAATACCTATTAGCAATACCTATCATTTTTCATGTTTTTTTATCTAATGATGAATATGATATTCTTACCTTTATGTCTGTCCAGAGAACATGTAACAGTTCTTCAGAATTTAAAACTTGCAAAATACATTTTCTAGCTGGAGTAGTCTACTCAAAGAATATATTACCTGAAAACTATTTCTGCTGAGTAACAGGTAGTATTTTTGGAGCAAAATCTTTATTTTACTTTCAGCTAACTCTCAGTGAGCTGGATAATGGATACAGTCAGTCTATTCACAGTGAATGAAATCCACAGGTGGGATGTCTGTCCTTGGAGATAGTCAAAATCCATCTGAACGTGGTCCTGGGCAGCCTGCTCTGGGTGGCCTGATTTGAGCAGGGTTCTTAGACAAGGCCTCCAGAGTTCCCTCCCAGCCTCAGCTGTTCAGTGATATGGAAATGCATTTTTGAATGCTTTGTATGCAGCCTTTGAAGAGGGATGTCTTCTTAATGTCAGTTTGGCTGCTAAGACAAAATGCCTTCAATTTCTGTTGATTAATTGAATGGCACAGTCTAGGAAAAAACATTTTATAAATCAGTTCTTGAAGGAGTTCTTCAAAACTCCCAAAACATATTTTTTAACTTCTCATTTTTGACAACCTGCCTTCTCTTCTTTATGTATATAATTAGGCATGTCCAGAGAATACTTAGTTTGTCATTTAAGCAAATAGTTGTTTGAGGTATTCAATCTTCATTTTAATATTTACTGGAGCAATAATAACTTTTTTTTAAAGTGACTGATAGCTGTTCCAGGGTTTATATCACTTTTATGAATGTTTCTTGGGTCTTATTACTCTCTTACCCCTGTAACTGATTCACAGTCAGCTTCAGATTTCTTACTTCTAGATGGGAAAGCATTGGAAAGAGAAAAAATTCCTTGAATTAATCTTCATTATATAATCAAACACGACCTATTCGTCAATGAATTGTTTCATCCCTCCATGTAAGCAAGAGTTGTTAGACAACAATCTGTCCAAGAAGAGGTAGAACTGTATAATATTGTAGTTTTAGTTCTCCAATTTAATACAAAAGAAAGTTTTAGAATGATATGATTTTCATTCTAGTAATGCATAAGGTAAATAAATCTTTGGTACATAAATAACTTGTTAGTATACAAGAACCCCGTAAGATATTCCTCTTCTCTGTCACAGTCTGGAGGAAAAATACACTCTGGGCTGATTGCTTATGTATTATTTATTAAAAATGTTTTTGGAGGCATACTGGAATGCCTAGGTTACACGAATGAGAGGAGACATGAGCAGTACAGGAGCAATCCTCAGATTTAAAGTTCTGGAAGGATGTAGAGACATTGCTTGGATGGATGTGTATCAGTGGAGGGATTGGTGGCTTAAAAAAATTGAAGAAATGCTACCCAGTTGTTTGTTTCTTTGTACACTGTAATTGAGAATGGCTAACATTTTATCCATTGTTCTAGTCCTCACATATTATTTTCTAGCTTTCTTTTTGCCTCATGGTTTCTTCCTTCTGTCCTATCTTTTACAGGTCCTTTTTAATCAGTTTGCTTTTGTTACAATGAAAGTAGTTTTTCATGTCTTGGGAATTCTTTGAAATCTAAGCATTTTCTGTTCTCATTACACCTTATTTCTTCAAGTATTTTGTTGCTAAAAATTAAATATAAATGTTATAAAATAAAATAAATAAAAATTCAGTCTAAACTGTCTTGAACTAATGCAGCTTTCAGTTGATACTGTATGGACATACTTTATACCTTTGAGGTGTGTGTTAATGTAAACACAGAATCCCCTAAAAAGGCTTGAAGCTGAGTTATGGCCACACTCTAAGTTGCCTGGAAGTTTAACCTCACCTTGTTCAAAGTAATGAATTAAACACTATTTTATGTGATCTCTTTGAGAAGCTTTTCCTGCACTCAGCCCAATGGCATTTTGCATCTTTCTAATCTCAGGCACAGTCTGAAGGGGGAAAAAAAAGTGACAGAGTGAATGCAATTAATCTTTGCATCATTGGGAAAGAATAGTCCAGACAGAAACACTCAGAGTTAATAAAAAGTAGCAGCATTATCAAGCCTCAAGACTTTTTGTTCTGTTTCAAAACATTGGACCCACAGTATTTAGTGATAGAAGGTTTTGTTTGATTTCCCACATCTCATTTATTTATGGTTTGTTTGGGTTTTTTTTCATAAGAGTGATAAATTGCTTCATTAATATAAGGACTGATTGTGCATTCCATGTGGCTGATGTAGTTCATCTGCAATGTTTAAGGAAAATGAATATATATTCACTTAATGTACCATCTATAAAGAGATGGATTTGGGGACAGAGTACTTTTCAACAGAAGGTGATTAATCTATTGCTCTTCTCTTCATGTGTAAATAATATAAAAAGGCAGATTCCTGAGAGTTTTCATCTGTGTAACTTCCCTTCTCAGTTTACATCAGAAGATGGTCACAGTGGAACAGATGTATTGTGTAAGCAGGCTGCAGAAGAAATGGTTACTCTTGCTATACATTTTAATAGATGTGTGGTACTGTGGAAACAAGATTATTGCAAGTTAAGGAATCTATTTTGGTGCTGTATTGGGAATAATAATGAACCACAGAAATTTAATAATCCAGTTTTTTCAACTGTTTTGGTTTTCTTTCTCAGCACCATGTTTGTGTCTGTCTTTTCATCAGATAAACAAAATTATGGATGTCTTTAACTCTTTTTTGGGGGAGATGGGGAGGTGGTCCAACAAGAAGCTGTACTTGTGCAGGATGGGATGACACAAAATACATTTTCAGATGATGTGGGTAGAAACTGATAAATATAATATTCCTGCACCCAAACTGGTTAGCCACATTTCCTTTTTCACATGTGTGTGTGCACTCTGAAAATCCTCTACTAATATTACATGAGGTAAAATAGTGTTCTAAAGAATTATTAACCACTCCATGAATTCAGTCAGGATGGGGCTGATGAACCAAGATGTATTGATTTGACTCAGTTTCCTGTGCTTGTTTCGTGCACAGCAGAGTGAATAAATTATTTTCTTGCTGGTTTCACTGGAGTCAGGCATAAGTCTTTATACCCTTCCCTTCCTATTTCTCTACTGTCCTTTGATGGAAAAAAGAGATATCAGAGACTTAAAACAGAAAATGGCAGTCTGTCCAGCTTGAGATTAATAGATTTGTAGAAAGGTTGCTTTTGAAAAATTATGACAGGAAATATAATCAGTTAGTCATGAAGATGATACATCCATCTTTTTGTCTGTGAAGAAAAAACAAGTAGTTACATTCACCAGCAAATCTAAAGTTGGTGCTTCATGAAAGGATGCTCTGTATCAGTTGCTTTCTACACACTCAATCTGTACTTTTTCCCCACTAGTTAAGTGAGTGAATTGATAAAAAACCTGTTTAATATATCTTCCAGGAAATATAATCATGTTCCTCTGGCTTATTGTGTTTTAATTCTGTGGTTACAGCATTTGTTCTTATCAGGAAATCTTAGATTATAATACTGGGTCTCTTTGTAAACAGGATAGTAACCAAATAGATTGAAGAGCAACAGTTTAATTTAGCATAGTAACTCCTGCTAAATCAGTGTGCATTACATCAGGGAAATGTATGTCACAAAAACATTGGTGTAACAGTCTCAGATTCAAAAAATTCTACTGTTACCAGATCCCTTTTCCTAGAATAGCTCCACCTATTCTTTAAGCATAAAAAACAAATAAACCAACCGGGTAAACAAACACAGACAACACCCCAAACAAAACCAAAAAACCCAACCAAACAACAACAAACCAAAAAAACCCACAACAAACTGGCCCCCAGCTCCTCACCTTGCCAACATCCTTAATCAGTAATGTTTGGCAGAAATCCATATTTTAGCTGTTTAATAAAAACAAGCAGACAAACCAAAAAAAAAAAAAAAAACCAACAAAGCAGAGCACCCCAAACCTCTTCTGTTAGAGAATGACTTCTGTTTTTAGGAAAAGTGATTTGTTAAAACTGCTGGTCTCCTCCATAAATGAAGAAAATCTCTGCTACTCTCTTCCTCATGGTAGCAGGAGGCCATTCAACACTATTTTAACTGACTTTGGAATTCATGTCGATTGATAAATATTCATACAGTTTGTCTGCTCTTTTTGAGCTTAAACAGATTTAAAGCTGCTAGAGCTGGGAGGAAAGCTGACCATGAATGTCAGTTCCAAGGAGTTTTTATACTGGTTTTGCTGGGAAAATGAACACAATATTGCATTATCCAGAATGAAAAATATTTTTATTTCCAAAATATTTAAGCATTTTCTTTAGATTGTTGTGTTTTAGAAGTGGAAATAACACTGCATAATTTTTGAATGCAGCTTTGGGATAAAGGAATCTTGTTATAGCATCTGGCTGAAAAAACATCTAGACATGCATTTAAAAAATGTAATGACTTGGAAAATGCGAATTTGTAAATAGGCTCAAGTCTTCCTCTCATGTATTAGTGAAGTAGAATATTACAACAGAGCCTGTTAGAGATTCTCTGTTTTGCTGTCAAAGGGAAATTCTGACTACTCCCATGGGACAGGTTGCAGGTTTTTTCCTTTGTGCACATTTTCCAGGTGATCAGTGGAACACCTCGACAGTTGTCTCTCAGGAACTCTAAATAGAAGGAAATACTGAAACCTCTCCAGTTATTGTTGATGCAAAATTATTGTTGACACTGACAGAACTTTGCTAATCATGAGTATTGTTTCCTTGAGGAGGTGTGAGTATTCTTCAGATGACCTGCAAGTTTTAGCAAATCTGAAAATCAAGACCTATGGCTGTGTTGGTGACAGAGCCATTTAAAAACGTCTTGGATGCTATGATAAAGAATATGGTGTGGAAAAGATACAAGTATACAAGTTAGCTAGAAAAAATACCACAGAAAATACTGTAATCTGGTTTTGCTAAATTAGTAGTGGCAAAGAGCAATCTGCTGACTGACACTCAAGTAGCTTCCCTGGAGTAGATTATTGGAGCAGCAGCAAGTGATTTGTCAATGCTGTCAGAGGCCCATAAACTATGGATAGCTCTGGGTATCACCAGTGCAGCTGCAGCATCACCAAAGGAATTCTTGTCCTTCAGCTGCATATATACCAAGATGGAATAAGGACAGTCAGATGTGATGGATGTACTATTATTGAATGTAAAAATGAACCAGGAGAGGGGAATATTTATAAAATGTACTTTTTCATCTTATCCTGTAGCTCTTCCTGTTTCATTTTGTACAAAGAGGATGGAGCTGATGCTCTTCTGAATCCATAAGGCAAGGAGGGTACTGCAAGCAGCAAGTAGGGGAATTTTCCTTAAGAACTTCTAAAGGCATATTGGTGAAATTTCCTTTTTCTAAAAAACCATGAAAGTAAAGGACAAGGAGACATGCCTTTTTCTATTAGCTATAAAAAGGGATTGAGGATTTCAGAAGGATTTATGCGTGTCCTATCAAGCAAAAAAAAGTCCAAAAGTACCAAAAGTCATCCTTTGAATTCCAGTGTACCAGTCTATAGTTCTTAACATCTGTGTCTCTCTTTGGTGTTTAGGCATAATTATTTCAACTTATTATTTCAAGCAGAGGCAAAACTGTAATTTGATTTTGAGTTTACTATGACATAAAAGATGACAGTAAATAACAATTTTCAGGGGTTTAATCCTAATCATATTATTTCAAATATCGGTCTTCTCTTGTATCTGTTAAGCTGGTTTCTTATCAAAAGGAGAAAATCTGATAACTTTGTCTTATCTCAGTAAGTGTTATTAGCTTGATGTCATCTTTTTATTTTGTATGTGATTATACATTGACTCATTTTTTCTTTCATTACCGTAAGTCTTGAAATTAGCTTAGGTAATCGAAATTTTTTTAGCCTTCTAGTTTGGTGGTTCTGAATGTTTGTACTGTTTAAAGGGTTTGAGATTGTTTTAAATAGTTCCTAAACCTTATCTCAGAAGTTTGTGTCAGAGGTGGAAACAACTCCACAGAAGAAGGAACAAGTTCATGCCAACAGCAGCTATGAATATTATACTCTGTGAAATATGTGGCTGTTGCTCAGACACTACATTCTGATCCTAGCTGTACATGTTATTCTTGCTCTTTAAGAGTACTATATTTATATGACTTAAGAATGTGTCACCATTAGCATTTATTTTACAACAGGAATACACTTTTGAAGCAAATCTTTGTCTTCCCAATTCACCACATTTTCTTTGATCGCTGGAATGGCTGAGTGGGATCTGTGTTTTACTGATGCAACCAAGCCAGATGTTGCTCTTGAAGATCACATCTGATGTGCTCAGCAGCTCAGCAGCTAATGGGCTTTCAGTCAGCAGGGCCAAAAATAGAACCAGTATGAAGTAAATGCCCCAAAACATTTTTGCTGTGAGCACTTGTGTCTTTGTCACCAACTGCTTTGACCTTCTGATCTGCACTTATGGCACTCAGCTCTTTGCTACTGCCCTCGTGTTCTCTGTGGCCCAGGGTGGACAGCAGCTCACCCTTCTGTCCCAGGCTGCCACCAAACATCCCAGCCCTGCTGTCCCTTCTCTCTATGCTGTCAGGATAAACCAGATTGCTTGTCTCAGTGCAATCCTTGTGTTCAATGCAAGGAACACGGTATTTGTTTGTTAGAGTCCAGAGGAACTATTCTCACATTTGTTCTCCAACCACAGGGCTGTTTGCTTGGATTTCTTTGGAAGTAATCCGATTGGATTTCAGCTTGCAACTCAGACCGTGATTCATTTGTGGCATTGTTAGCTTTGTGATGCAGAAAGTTTTGCAATAATCCATTATCTATTTGTTTTCACAGCAAATAATTAATTACTTGGTTGCATGTACTGTTATCATGTATATTGAGGGGGATAAAATATGCCTTTTCATCCTTTTTGAATAATCTATGTCTTATCATTTTAATGTTTTCTGGAGTGAGAAGAGAGTGCTTAAAATGCATGCTGATTTTTACTTCCTACCTCACTCTAACAAACCAAAGATTGTCAAGAGAGCCCAGTCTTTAGGAGAATGGTAGTTTTTTGAGCTCACCACATTCTGTAGTCAAACAGTTCTCACAACAGTCTATAACTCACTGTTCTAGAGATAAGTTCTAGAATTTGGTAGAAGTGTCTACTAGCTATTGAAAAACAATAGAAAACAAAGCCATTAGAAGTCTAATGGGACTCAATTTCTAAACACCAGAGATGTTTTTAAAGCATGTCCTTTTGTTTCAGATTTGCAGACCACTTTATTAATAGAGACACAAATGCAGTTTTCATCTTCACAAACTGACCTCCTGTTTTGACTCTCCATGTATCCGCTAGTAATTTTTCTACATCACTGCTAGTAAAGTGCTAGCAGCAATTCTTGTATTTCTCCTGTCAACCAAGCTTTATTCAAGTTTGACCTTCTCTTTGTCAGACAAGCATCACTCATCTCTTATGATGTGCTAGCTTTAATATTATCTTTCAAGCGTTATACGCAATCTCCGTAGAAGAAGCTTCAGCAATACAACATCCTCTGGGCTTACACAGTGTAATGTTCTGTTCTCTAGTGGCAATAATAGCTTCTGGGTGCAGCATTTATTATTTTAGCATGGCTTAATTTGTGTCATTGTTTTGGCCAATCTACTTCTTTTATGTCCTGCTTCTATTCAAACCTGGTTTTCATCTTTTATTTCCCTTTCTTGGCAATAGATACTAATTAAAATTGTCCATCTCAGACTTGAAACTACTTTTGACTGTGGGTACTTTACACATGTTATTTTCATGGAACAGCTGTATTGTTATCTAATTCCAGCAAGTATTTTGTCTGAAGGCTTTGCTTCCAGGAACAACGTAATTATCAGTCAGTTTGACGTTCTTGCAGCCATTTTTCAGAATTAAATATTGAAATGGTACTTTGAGAGAATAATGACCTTAAATCTTTTTCCTATTTGGTGTTGTGCCATAATGCACTCTTACAAGAGTGGAAAATCAATGTTTTGATTAATTTCAATCTTAGGATTTCCTAAGAGTTTAGATTTTTAGAACCTTGTTACAGTTCTTGCGCATGGCGCGGAGTGGAGAACTGAATTTTTGCAGTCATTGAAGAAAGGGGAGTGTATTGGGACATTGTTCTGCTGCTCAGAAAAGTGCAGAAGTGAAATAATGACACGAGACTTTTGAAGGAGGGTTATGACTGGGGAGAGAATCACCTGAACCTCTTTGATGGAAATACCTCTGCTGACTGATAGAGCCAATTGTATTTCTGATGGTGTCACAAGCTACAAAAGCAAAGGTCTGTCCTGACTTCCATATCTAATTACTAATGTACCTTTCATGCTCAGAAACTCTGTCTTTTCAGTATCCTTTGTAGATTTGGTTTTTCCTCAGAAAATTGGGTATAGAAACTGGTTGTCTTGCAAGATTAATTTCTAGTTTGTGTAAGAAGTTGCAGGTGACAACATTGCTAATAGAATGAATAAACTGGACCATGACTGAAAAGTGAAAACAGTTGTTAAAAATGTTAAGTTAAACTTTTCTCAGATCTGTAAATTTTATTTCCAAGACTAAATAGCAAATATGCAGTATTAATAAATATTTTTTGTAAATTTTACTTAGCCTACACTTAAACTGGTAGGTAGATAGAAAATAGCCAGGGGCTTATTTAAGGTTACTGAAAAAATGACAAGCCCCTCTCACTTCATTCCCCAGCCATACCCATATGTAAATTATTTTCAACAGAAGCCAAGATTTAGTGGCTATGCTGAGAATTATACATCTTTTTAATACCTTGAACTTATTAAAGGAAACTTAAAGACTAATTTTATCTAATTTCCTGCTTAGTTATCTAATTAAATGTAATTGACTGCCTTAAAAAATAAAAAGGGCTTGTGTGCACTTTCCTTCTGCCTTCAGTATTTGACATTAGTAAAAATAATTTTCAGTAGTGTGTAGATAGATGACCACCCTGCTCTTCATCATTCTGCTACACAGGTTTGTAAATATCAATGTGGACTGCACTGAGCTGAAATAGCAACAATTCAGGAGCAAAAGGATTTTTCCTATAATCCTAGTAAAAAATACATTCCTCTTATCTACAATGGCCTGTGGTATAAAGGCACAATCTGAAGGCTATTACTGGTATTTCATAATGTAACGAATTTTCAATTAAAAGGTAAGGAGAAACAACTAATCAAAGTAAGAAGGGTTAGCTATAAGAACCAGTATTTCCACTGCTCCTAGGTGCACTCATTACTTTTTCAGGTTAGTATTTTGACTGTGTGGATGACAGAAGTGAGTTACATGAAGATAAGCTCTTTTAAGTAAATCATTGTCATTCAGCAGTATAATCTGAGATGTCTAGCCTTGAATCCCTGATTTGAAAATACATTCAGTGGTCTCTTACATAATCACAGTTCATTTCTTATCTACATCAAGGAATGTTGCTGTCTGTTCTGGTAGCCTAACGACTACTAAAGGGAATTGCTTGGTGACTCTGTACACTTCCTGATTTGCTGCTCTCATACGTTCAGAGAACACTTCCACAGTTCAGATTATTTCGCTCATGGTGGGTTCATCAGAAGCAGTAAACAATGAAGTTTTCAAACTAATTTTGTCTCTGAAGATGCATTCACTTGTTACAAAGTAGAGATGTTCTTAAGATCTCTTTTTTGGGAAATTTGCGTCACTTGTCCGCTTTATGCAGTTTCTGTTGAGAAAAGAGACCTTTAGATGGGTGCAGGTTTTTTGTGTGTAGTGACTGCCAAGAAAAGCAAGTTAAACCAAAACCATACCTTTCCTCCTTCCTAATTTTGATTGTCATTCTCCTCACTAAATTTAGGTAAAATTAGGTTCCAGTAAAGGAAATGCAGTGAAATTAGATTAAGTTGGCTGAAACCAAGAGAGGTAAAGAAAATTTTATATATCTATCTATATCTCATGCTCTGAAAAAAATCCATTTTACGTAGAAGACAAGTCTCACCAATTTTTAATATAAGTTTTTTTAAAAAGTGAATTAATCATATCATTCCTGTGATTCTTTAGGCATTTGATAGCAAACTATCTACCAATATTTAAGAATTGCATTCCACATAAATAATACTGAGATTTTTTCTGCACCTTTGTATGTCAGTATTAACAATTTTGCTATGATGAGATTTTCTAAAAGAAGGTGCAGGTTGCATGAAAAGATTGTGGTGAGGCTTCTTAAATTACAAATAGTGTCTTGCTCAAATTTTCCCTCAGTCCCCAGATTTTTCTTTGCCTTTTGGACTCTTCCTTTTTTACAATTTGGAGAATGGATGCCTCTCCCTCTCCTACCCCATTGCTAAGTGCTGTCATGCCTTTCCTTTCATTGGTGTCCAGATGCTGCTCCAGCCCTCTGGGTTTTACTCTTTTCTTAAGGCCTCAGAAAAGCACACCCCACCCTGTTGCCCTGGCCAGCCCAGCTTACAGTCACCTATTTCCTCCTGGTTCTGCTTTCACCCTGCTTATGAAGTGCTATAATAATTTTGCAGTTGGGAGGTTAGATCATATGGCCCTCCAAATATTCTTTATATGCTTGAAAGAGTAGCCAATACTATCTGATATTGTGAGGCAAATCCATTTCACAAATATTTTTCTTAAATAGAATATTTAAAGAGTAAGCTCATTTTCATAAATCTAGTCAGTCAAATGCTTTGATCTTGTAAGCTGCCTCTGGAATTAGTGGCAGAATAGAGCCTTTTAGTTCCCTGACTGTCATTACTGTATGCTATGCAATTTACAGTTGCCAGTATATTTTGGATTTATGTGTTTGAGTGTCATTTTTTCCTGTATATAAACTCGTTTAAAAATTAAATGTGGCACATGTTTAAGGTGTAAATTGTTATTTTGTGATGTACATAACCTGAGATATCTCTGAACATCTCAAGAATATCCAAACGATTTAAAGGGTCCTTGAGCACTCCCTTTGGGGAGGTGGGAAGATCAGTAAGGTGACAATTAAAACGATGCTGTTTCATGCATGCACTGTATAATAAAGTACAAATGTGACAAGGCAATAAAATGAAGATAGTTTTTTCTGTCAGCTAATATTTTCTGTCTGATTGTAAATTTTCATGTTGTGCTCTTGTGTTAAGCAATTTAGAATGAGAAAAATATATATATGAAATAGCTTGCACTTTCACAACTGTAGTTCTGTTAGTATTTGGGGAGTCATTTCTGTCATTTTATGAGTAGCTGTGATAGAACAGTTACAGTTCAGGAGTTGGGCTTGATAGTGTGGTCTTTATATCCTTAGAAACAATTGCCTTTTCCTTGAAAATAGAGCATTTTTAATTTGAGCACTGAAAATATGTTAAATATATATTCATTATTATTTAAAATACATTTTTTAAAAAGTAATAAAATTAAAAATCCCATGGAGATAAGGTATAGTATGTGAAATATGTACTGTCCACACTGTCCTTCAGAAGTGGCAGGTCGTCTTATCTACCAAGAACATCTTTTTGTTTGTTTAAAATGTAGTGACAGTGATCTCACCCCAGTTATACGGCTAAGCACAGGTGTTATTTGGATTCTGGTCTACATTAACAGATTAAAACACTGACAGATTTTATAGCATGAGATTTTTTTCATAGACTGGTTTTTCTAACCTATATTCCCCTTCTTCCCAATTCTCTTTCAGATAGCGGTTCTGTGGATGAAAAGGTTTAAAATCACCTATTTGCTATAGGGATCATGTATTTTGTTGATGTTTGTTTGTGACTTATTTGACCTGTTTTGTTTCGTCATTTTAGTTGTGAAATCTGCATGGTTTTCCCCAGCTTTCCACTCTTTTGTTCTCCTTTGATTGTATTGCAAATGTGTTGCATTTATACACAGGGTAACCCTCACTGTTGTGCTTACCATAACTGCCAACACAGGGGTCTGCTACTGTCAAACATGATTCTGATTTTTGCCTCTAATTATCACCTACCCTGCATTCTCTATAGGATTTAAAGGGCAACAGTATTGGGGAAGCAATACCTTACCTTCCCATGGGTTCTTCCACGGTGTGTCACTAAATGCTGAATGCTATCAAAATGTTTCCCAAAGGAACAGTTAGTCTAGCTTTGGCCTGGAGCTGACCCTGCTAAACATTTTCATATGTCTTACATGTTTGATGCAGTTAAAATCTGTCCAAAATTTACTAAAAGCAACCAAGTAACTGTACTTTTTTGATCTCTATTAAAGGCTCGGTTGGTAAGTGCAAGTTCCTTGGATGCTTCTAAGCTTTATGCAGTCCAAGCATTTGCTGGGTAAGTAAAAGTATAATTGATAATTTTTTTATTTGTATCTGCAAATTATTCTTACAGCATTATAATATTTTTCCTAAGCTTTCTGTTTTAAATTGTATTATTTTAAAAGGAAGATAGTTTCATTATGTCTTCACCTTTTAATTTTTTTAATTCATTATTTTCTGAGAAATTAATGCAACAATTCCAATGGTGAGGTCAGTTAGATAACAGATTTTACCTCTTAGCATATAAAAGAAGTGTCCTTTAAAGCTGTAGCCCGATTTTGTCTTTGTTCTGGTAAATGTATAGTACTGCAATTCTAGCAACATAATATCACTCTAGTACTTGAAATTAAAAAGTCAAAGGAAAAGATCTTGCAGTGGCTGATAGTGTATATGGAAGAAACCTGTACATTTTGGTTTTTTGTCTCCAAATGAAGTTATCTTGCATCCAGTTCAAGGGATTCCTTCCTATTTTGAATACTTTCTTATTATTCAATCTGGAAAGGTAAAGAAATAAAAGCCTTTGGTAAAATTTATCAGTTATATTAGTTGCCTAATTAAAAGGGGTATTATCCTCTTGCTGGTGCACTCTGTAAGTACTTTTTTTTACTGTAATTACAATTTATTACAAAGACAAGGTGATGAGATTCAATTAATCATTCATCTTCAGCTTTTATGTCTGAAATGCTATACAATTGACACGATGAAGTTTTTCCTGTTTAGATTCCTATTTTGAGCTGAGGTGGGTGTCACTAAAAGGTAGTTATGGCATTAATTTGCTTAATATTATGCACTACATCAGATGGCTGGCAGTAGCTCAATATTAGCTCATGTTTTTAAATGAAACCTTACTTCTTTTGCTGACAAAGTTTAGACCTGTCCTTGCTTGGCTTTGCTGTCCACAGTATCTTTATTCAAGCCTCTGTTTTACTAGGCCTCTTTAAAAACAGTTAGGCAATTTTCATTTAACTTCTCATTCAGGCAAAGAATGCTATCATTCCAAAGACATTTGTGGCTCTGTTTTAATCACACTTCCCACTCTACTCCTTCGTGCAAAAACTAATGCTAATTTCTAGGATCCCTCAGTCTTTTTACTGCCAGCACAACTGACTGCAGTTAGCTCTGACTCCTTCTCCCTCTTAGTCTCTCCAAAAGGCTTTGCTATTTGAAGTGAGGGAGGAGATTTCTTCCCTCACAACCATTGTTACCATGCTTTATCTATGCAAAAATACCCCAGCTGACTCTCTTCTGTCTCACTCTTCCCTCTCTGCCATAGCACAATGCTGTGACCCCACTTCATGCACCAGCACCCCCAAGTCCATGGCAGGGACTGCAGCTCTCCATTCTCTGCAGTGATCTTCACTTGGTTGCATGAAATGAGAGAACAGCCCATGACAAGAAAGTAAAGGCAAAGACCAAAGACAGCATTTCTGGGGCTTCTCATGCAACTTCTCTGTTAAAAGGCAGAAACACCACCTTTCCTGGTTTTTCCATACCAGTATCACATGATAACATCTTCATTTTACTTTTCTTCACTTTCTTGAAGATGAGGCACTTTGGAGCTCATTATCGCCATGTTTTTAAAAAGTGAAAGTAGGTCGGCTGGAGTTCTCATCATGTGTATGGGTCCTGGGTAGTACTGTTTTACTTTTTCCAGAGACTTGCTCTTGTATTCATTTACTGCTTCCTAATGAGCAGTCAGAGACTGATAATTTTACCACATGGCCTAATCCATTCTGAAATTCACTAACGATACACAGATGGTGCTGCATGCAGATGATTACTCCTTTCCTTCAGTGGCATTGTCTCTATGGTAAATCAAATTTATTTTTCTTGAATTCTCTGACAAATTCAAATATATTACTGTTAGGCAGAATATTTCCAGAAGCACCAAAAAATAGTCAATATGACAGGGTTTTTCTCCGTGCCTTTAATGATAACTTTTATCAAATTATTATGATTACACTTCATCATCTTCTATGTCAAGTTATTGTTGAGTTATAATTGGAAGTAGGGAGGAGAGTAGACAATTCAATGTATAACCTACTTTAACATGAAATTTTTTTCCTTGCCACATTATTTCTTAATGATGACTAAAAGGAGTTTAGTAAGAACCTCTATTTTAGTCATATTTTTATGTTATAGAGCAGAAGAATAGATGGAAATCCTTTTACAGATATTGCCTCTATGTGAGCATAAGAATGCCTTATACACGTTAAGTTTTATTTACTGCTGATGGAGCTGCTCCTGAGAAGCAAAAAGCGCTGAGTTTATTTCTTGGTCTCTGTACATTTACTTTTCACAACCTCAGAAATGTTATTTTATTTCTATCACACTTTTTCTGGGTTTGTAATAATGTCTGGAAGCTGCAATTTGGGTCTACTTTGATCTTTATGTTATTGAAAAAGAATTCTAGTATCACAACCCAGCACGGAAAAATGGTTGTGGGAAAATACAAAGGAATTGCATAAACAGACTATGAATTCTTTTTCCTTTCTTAGAGAATGGTGTGAGTGTATCAGAAGGAACTGAAAAATTCTTCACTGATTTTAGTTATATCTCTTTTCACATAATAATTGGAACAGGTGTAAATAAACTTAGGGCTTTCAGTTGAGAAACTCTTCGAGGCAGTGCCAACAAAGGACCTTGCAAAGAAACATGTTAGGTCATGAAAAATCTGATATTCTAGCTTCTCTGAGAATTTCCAAGTATCTGTAAATTAGACCTGACAAGGTATATGGAGATCTTCCAAAACCCTCTGTGGAAAAATTCAGGAAGATACCTGTGTTAATTGTTTGGAAGAGTCAGAGAGAATAAGGCAAATTTGTTATCCAGATTAATATTTATTCTTTTAAATTCTGTTGGTGTGTTGGCCTTTTATTCTTTGAAGTGACTCCAAGTTGCTCGTTGTTGTTGTTTCCAAGTTCTATGTGAGATCTAACTGGGGTTTAATTGTGTGCTCAATTAAAAAGCTCAGATCAGGCAAGAGTAAAATAATGATGGTCACCATGGAATTATTTTAAAATGTGACAAGTTCTGTTTTCCACAGTTGCATGGAGTTATTTGAGATGTGATTATGTATTTAGCTAGATATTTTAAACCTTTTATCAAATTTAATACAACAATATTCATTGACATCACTGATGTTCAATATGTAATGAACATTATTACACAATGGTGGGCTGCCTCTCAACTACCAGATATACAAGAACTTATGATGGAAAGCTTCTCTTGTAATTTATAAATCAATGGTAAAAAGTTTTAGAAGGTATTAAGCAGCCATTTAGCTACTCTGCTTTGGGTGAATGCCAGAACTTAAAGCACCAAGAACACTCGCACTGATTTTTCAGTTGGATCACATGCCTTTGGCTGAGAACTGCTAATTTTGATTTTTAACTTTAAATAGAAATACTGTAGGCAGTTCTTAAGGATGTAGTCTTATAAGCTCCGTGTTTTTATTTTCTTATTTGCCTTTTTATTTTTCAGTCGTGGACTGTATGGAATTGACAGCATGCCAGACCTACGAAGAAAGAAATCTTTTCCCATTGTTCGAGATGTGGTGAGTGACTTCTGAAACTGTTGATTCATTTGCCAGTTGTGCAGGTCTTGTAATTACTACTGTGCAACAGAGTGACAGTTTGCAACAATTGTTTTATGGAAAAAAGGAGTCTTGACAGAGTGGATTGAGGGCAGTAAAAGTGAATGAGGCAGTTGTTATAATGTGCTAGATAAGTCTGAATATCTCTTTGGATATTTAGGTATTACTGGTGTAATCAAGTAATGTGCATTTCATGCAATAAAAGCCACTAATTTTCACAAAGATGTTGTTGTTTGGGATGTTGTTTCACTTGATATATTTTGATACTGAAAGCGAGAGAAAGCTCCTTTTAAAAAGCAGCCTTTTTCACTATTAATATTTTAAAGATTTGTGCATACTTTAGGTACAAGGTGAGGTAATCAGGATTTCTAACAGTCATTGTAAACAAGAATAATTTAAGAAAAGAAATTTCAGTGGAAAAGAATGGCAATTCCTTTGAGATTTACTCTGACTTCCAGTCTAAACAAGATTAAGAAGAGTCTCTCTGCCCCAAAAATTTCAAGTGCTATTCACATTTCTCTTTTTCTGTAGTATAGAATTCATAATTAAATAAAATACATATTTAGTCTTTAATGATGGTGAGTTCCCAAACCAATTTCTCACTACAAAGAAGTGATTGGGTGTCAGGTTAAGTAAATGATTGCTATTATTGTCATTAAAAGACCAGTCTTTGTCTATTATTGCTCAATGTTTTCTCAGTTTCTGTGTTCAGTTACTCTGTGGTGATCTGCCACACTGTCTGAGCAGTCAAAAAGAAAAAGCACAGCAACCATTTTAGAGTAGAATTCTTTCTGAAATTGATGAAAAATTTCACTGCACAGCATAGAAGAGCCTGCATTCATTTAAACCATTTTTTTGACAGCAGCTTCTTTGCTATTAGTTGTATTAAACAAGTATAGTCTGCAGTCCTGCTCTGATTCTTTAATGCATGTTAAATGGCACTCTGCTTTGTTCTTAATTGTTGGAAGTGCTTACAGAAAGGTATAGCTCAGAATACATTAAGACATCAAAATAAATGTAAATGATCCTTTCTTATGCTTACTTATGACTGTTTCAGAAAAACAGAAATAATATTGTTAGAAATGATTGCTAGACTCTTTTGATGCAGACTAAAATAAATATAATTTATTTTCTTTGTTGTGCAATGAATCTGATAAATTAATACTCTCTATAATTTCTTTCCTATCTTGTCTGGATTTTTAAGGCTATGGTAAGTACTTCTATATTTATAAGTGTTCTGAAATGACCATAGTAACTGTTACAGATTCCATTAATGTTGTGTTCTATTATGACCTTCTACTGGAAAGTTAAAATTATTTTACAACCAAGAATTTAATCATAAGGAAAGTGATGCCTTATGTGAATGTGTTCTCCTCTGCATCATGTATACCAAAATTGATGGAAGAAGTTTATGTTAAGAAGTGGTCAGTATATTCCAAATATCTTTCCTGATGATACAAGCACAAAGTTTAGGTCTCAAGCATGAAGCTTCCCCTGTGGTATTGGAAAGTCTTAGATAGCTAGAGAAAGAAAAGTTCAAAGTGTTTCCTACTTTTAAATTCTCTTGTATCAATCAGTTTTAGTTTTTCTTATTGTCCTAGTCCCTCTGCACTTCCAGTTTCACTCCATTATTTTCATGCTTTCAGCATTGTATCTCAATACAATGTTTATCAAAATTCTGTATGTTTTCTGAAGATAATATCTCGCTAACTCCCATTTGTTTTCATGAATTCACATTTTAAAAAAATCCAGTTTTCAACACAGAAGCATAGATTATGTTGAGGTGAAAAAGACCCACAAGGATTATCAGGCCCAGCTCCTGGCCCTGCACAGGACCATCAGGCTGATACTGTGACCACTGCCATGGGGAGCTGTTCTGGTACCCAACCACCCTCTGGAGGAAACACCTTTCCCTGGTACCCAACCTAAACCACCCCCCTGACACAGCTTCAGGCCATTCCCTTGTGTCCTGTCACTGCCACCAGGGATCAGAGATCATTGCCTGCCCCTCCTCTTCCCCTCACTGTACCTCAGTCTCCTCCAGGCTGAACAGACCCAGTGCCCTCAGCTGCTCCTCACAGGCTTCACCTCCAGACCCCTCACCACCTTCACTGCCCTCCTCTGGATGCTCTCCTCCTCCTAAACCACTGAAAAGTTTTTGTATGCAATTGCATTGGGAGTCTCTGCTTATTTTAGATTCAGTCATTAGAGAGGATAAGGCAGTGAACATCCACCTGCAGGAGCAGTTCTGTTTGCTGCAGTCATGGGTCATTATTAGACTTCTGCTAGAGCATATCTAGTACAGGAGAGGGAGAGTGCAAGGAGGAGTGATGGTTCAAGTGCAGTAGCAATACAGAGAGCATGAACAGATCTGTTTACTGTGGAGCCAGGAAAAAGAGTCCAGTACACTTGCTGATGGAATTGCTATAACTTCTGCTTTTAAAGAAAGATATTCTCTTTTGGATTCTTTAGAGCTTGAGTTGAGGTGAGAACCAGGGAGAGAAATAATTATTATAGTGGAGGTTAGAAGTTTGTATCTCAGTGGCCAAATAGGTGTGGTGACCTGCCCAGCCACAGCCAAAGGTAGCTCTATTTTACTGCCTTTGCTTCTGTTAATGCCAGTCATCATTTTGAATGTTATGAGGATTCTAGAAAATTCCTGTGGTTATTCAGTTTAAATGTGATTTTATACTGTGTAATCACTGTAATCAGGCCAGTTTCTTCTTTTGATCAATCAAGACTGTATTGCTCCCTAGCTTTATTATTTGATTATAAGAACATAAAAATAATTTGTGAATCTTTGCTGCTGTTGTAAAGCAGCCTGTCAAAGTGAACACACCAGATGAAACAACTGCTTGTTTCAGCTAAAATGATAATGCACTGCATTTTTTTTCTGTAAGTTTCTCCACAATGAAAACATTTATAGAGGCTGGAATTCAAATATGGTAATTTAAGATTCATATAAAGAAGATAGTCATTTCAATTGCATATGCCATATTCTCTAGTTTTGTATGTTGTCAGCTAAATACCTGGACTATTTTACATTAATTCTGCTATGAGTAGTTCATTAATTCTGCTATCAGTAGTCTTAACTCCTTTAATCATTGATAGGCAAATTCAGTTATATTCCTAATAAAAATATTCATACATAAAATAGATAAATCATAACATAGTAAGTATTTGTATATTTGTGAGGGCTTCTTTAAGTCTATTAAACGGAAATCATAACAATATAATTATCTTTGAGGCTGGACAGATCATGCTTTTTTGTCTGTGCTACAGATATGAAGAAAAAGCAGATGATGACAGTTATGTCCAGTAATGATTGTGTAGTGGAGCTGAAATGTCTTTTTTTCTAAATCTTCTTTCAGAGCTCAGTGCTGCAGTTCTGTTGAGTATTTCAGTATTAGACATCAACCTTTTAAACAGAAACATTGAGGGACAGGGCTTAGTAATTCCCCTCACTACCTTACTTCCTCTCCAGTTATTTTGTCTTCCTTCCTACCCCCTCCACCCCAGCACCCCAAAACACGGTACAAATCTGTCTTCCAAAATAATAAAGTTGATATCCCTAGAGTGATATACCTGTAGTTGCTCAAAAAGAAATAGTTCTGAAATTGTGCATGTTTTAAATGCTGTAAACAGTGAAATTTTTGTCACGTTCACCTCTAGTGTGTAACTTTTTTATATCACATAAAAAATAATATTAGCATTTCTAAAGTGATGAAAAATGGTTTGTCTTCAATTTTTTTCCTGCTGATAGCAGTGTGTAGATTTTTTTAAAGGAAAAAAGGAAATATGATGAAAAAAATTGAAATCCTCTATAAAACCAGAGGAATGAGGACTGCATGGCATAGCCAGCAGTCATGAACAGTGACATGAGCCTGACTGCTCCTCTGTGCTGTTTCAGCTGTGCAAGACACAGTTTGCCTATTAATTGTGATAGAGGACTTCTTCTCTTTTTTTTTTACCTCAACACAATTGATCATTTAACATGTAATTGTAGCTTGAATCCAATTTGCTTTTAGTTACAGTTGCCATTTTTCAATGTTTTTGCTAGAACGACTTCTAATTATATTAATTTATTTATTTAAGCTGCTAAGGCAAATTTGGAGATAATAAATTAGACAATGTAGATACAAGTTATTAGGTATTCTAGAAGGCCTTGGGCATAAAGGAGACTAATTTATTTTAAATCCTGTATTAGAGAGTTTCAAAACAAATTAAAAATTAAATAGACAATGGTCTGCTTTATAATCTCTTATTGTTTGGGGGTTTTGCTACGATTTTGGTTGTGACACTTTTTTCATATATTCATAATTCGACAACACTTAAAGTCCTTATGCTCTGCAGGTCAAATTTTTACCTAAGGAAACACATGGGGTAGTATCTGGACATCAGTTTGAGAGGGTACACAGGTATAACCTGCTGACAAGTTCTGTGTCCTGTTAGGGGAGAGCTGTGAAACGCTGCAGGATCCTGTTCCTCTCCGTATTCTTTTGATGCTCTGATGTTTTGGATTTGCTGGAAGCTCCAGCTGATGAGCTGTGCTTCCCTTTCTTTCTTGCTGCTGCTTGAAAACAAAGAGGCAATAGGGGAAGAACTTTTCTTGTTATGTTCATAACCTGTCACCTTGTTTCCCATAGATAAATCTGGCAGCTTTTTCCCCTTTCTCTTTCCAAATTGCTCATTCCTCCTTGTTTTGTTCCATACTTAAGAAGTGACACTGTTATGTGTTCAGTACTTCATGCTGTTGAATTATCACCAACTTCATTGTTTTAGAACAGAAGCATTGTATGGGCTTTCTCTTGTAGATGTAGTTTGTTCTGACAGTGATACATAAATGAAAATAATCCTTGTGGGTTTTTTTTTAAATAAAATCCCTGTAAATTTAATCCATATGACTTTTAAATTTACTGGTTTATCACAAATCCCTCTAGATATCACTCTCTTCCAACATGACAAACACTTTCTTGAGAACAGCCTAATTATCTGTTTCCTATTAGGTTTTGTTATTTTATATAGGGCACTGTGCTATAATTTTAGACACATTTCTGATTAAGAAGAAAATGGTAAAACTCCATGATTCCAAGGGCACCCCTTGGGAGAACTGGGCTTGAAGGACACATGGCAGGGTCAAAATTGCTTCCCCATTTTTTTCCACACAGGAAATAGTATCTGTTTATTGACTTACAGGGATAGCATGAAACTGCAGTTCTGCTGGCTCATGTTCTTTGGTATTGCTGGAGGACAGAACACAGCAGCAGTCATTGCCCTGTATTTGAGGTTAATGTTCTTATGCCCTTTGTGCTCCTGTCCTGACTAGTCATTCACATTGCTCTATGGCTTGGAATGGCCAGGATTATGCCACTGAGACCTAGAAGGGTCAAATCCCTTCCTAAGTGTAGGGGACATGGAAACTATAAAACAGGCATAGTGCAGGCAGGTAAATGTACATGGGTACTTGTCAAGACTGAGCAAAAACCCTTGCTTCAAGAGGGATCAGAAAGTTGATGCTCTTACAGTACATTGTTTTAAAACCCAGAACTCTACTGATAATGAAAATTGTTTCTTTTCCTCTTAATGATCCAAAAGCATTTTCACTTGCCATTTTTAACTTTGATATGTGGGTCTTGTAGCATTGTGTTTGATACAAAAAGTGTGAAAAAAAAAAACCTGAACACTAATCTTTCCTTGCGCTGTCAGTCTCACTGGCATGTAACCATGGCATTTCCCACATTCATAGAATTAAAGGATGGTCACAGAGAAATAAACAGGATTATTGACTTAATAATAACAGAATGGAGAATCAATAGCAAATTAATGACATAGAGTTGGTAAATTGCTGAGTTTAAAAGAGAAAAAAAAAGGGAAGATTCTTTGCAATAGGAGATGAATCAAATACTACTAAGCCAAGGATGATTTCTTACCCTATAATTGGTTTCACAAGATTAATAATTCTGTGTCAGTCTGGAAGTTTAATTATCATCAAGAGAAACGTATTGAAAATTGAATTAGGGAAAGTGAACATTTAAAATTAAAATTGAACAATCTTATAAATAAATAAATAGAAATCCATTTTAAATATACCAGTGTTTAAAATTATATAATTGGAAAAAATTGGAATTGTCTCTTCATCCAGAGACTAATGATGCAGTTCCTTTGCTGATGTAAGCCTAAATTGCTTCTGGCCCAGTGTGCATTTCAGAAAAATAAGAATGTCACATACAAGGTATCATTTGAACTTTTGCTGTGATAGTTCTGTAATTATGGACTACAGAGACCCACTTCACAGTTAGGTGAAAGTCTGTATCCTCACAACAAAGGCAACAACAGACTTGTGGTTAGTGGGTGGTATAATTGATCCACACCCTGCTAGACTGTGAGGGCAGCAAAGCATGACAAAGCAGATAGTGGATGACAGAAGAACAGAGATAAGGCACAAGTGTACAAACACACTTGGAATGATTTAGAATAAGAGAAAGGAGGAATGAAAACAAAACTCCAGGTGCAGTCCAGTAATATAACTGTATTATGGTTGATATTGTGCACAGTGGAATAAATCTTACCTGTTTCGTCAGGTCAAAAGGATTATTGATAGCAGAAGTGATGTTCAGATTTGAAATATTATTTGTAAAACACACAGAACTCATTCCCCCAGTGTCCTTTCTGATCATTACACTCACTAGTTAATTCTCAAGGACCCATTTAGATTTCTAGGGTATTGCAATAAGGAATATAAAATTTCTTTGTTTATTTTATATTAAAATTACTTATTTTCCAGTCCCTTTGTATGTACCATGCTAGCTCAAAGGGGTTCATCTCTGCAACCAAGTAAATTGTCTTCAGAAGCAGAAGTTTTCCATATACCAATAACATCATGTGGACAAATGAGGGTAGATTGACACAGAGTTCTGGTCTCTTTTCCTGTCTCAAATAACCAAAGTATTTCTCTGTATAGCTATCCATAGCATTGAATTAATATTTTCTTTAAGGAAAATAGCACTTTAAGATTTCTTGAGGTCGTTTTATTTAAGTAGCATTTTATATACATACAGACCATTTAAAAATGCTCAGTGAGTTAAAAAAATTATCCAGACTGACAACTTGAACCATAAGACTACTGCAAAATGATCTCCCATGTTGCTGCAGGCACAGTCAGCTTCCAAATTAGGGCAGGATGCCTATCCTTGTACCACATTAATTTGGTTGGCAAAGCAGAAAAACAGTGACAGCCTGTGGTTTAAAAAAACTGAGTCACAAACCTCGGAATTACAGGTTTTGTATTAGAAATGGCAATTCAGCTGGGCACTGCTGAAAGAAACAGTAATGATGATGGGAAGTGTACTTCCATTATGTACTGAAACCCTAAAAATTGTGAGCTGCAAACATTAACTAAAAGGTTTTGTATCTTCTACAGTTTTGTTTACATCCAGTAGTATAATCAAGTAGTATTTGCCTTCCATTAGATTCAACAGCTGCTGTTACTTGTATAAATGGTGACTCTTTTGCACTTGCCTTAAACAGACCCTTGCAGCTCGGAAATCTGGTATTTCCATGGCCATGCTCACCCGGACCTCCATAAACACTGAAGAGATGGTAAGTGTGTTCAGTGACAGGTTTAAGATGTTTAGGTAACTGAAATTTTTGTTCAAAGATCTCTAAAAATTATTTCAGTGTTATATACTCCAAACTGGATGAAATTTATTGTATTCCATTTATTGTGTAGGAACTTTCAGGGAACTTGAGCAGAATTTGCTGCCTGATCCACAGTAGCAGCACCAGGTTTGCTTCTGCTGACTCACATCCATGATGGTCGGAGGGGACTAACCAAGAAAACCTTTGATTTTCAAAACAGCTATCTGGGGAAGCCTTTTGTTTTAAATTGTCCAGCTGTACCATGTTTACCTGCAGTCTTTCATCATCTTTCTATCTTCATCACACTGTGAATACAATTAGAATGACAGGGCTCTGCAAGATGGGTTTTTTGATCATTTTTCCTGGTCCTTGGAATAATACTTGATTAAAAAAACAACCCAGAAAACTCATGCTAATAACATAAGTGATTCTAGAAGAAACATTTAATTCATACAAGAAGTAACCAAAAGAGTCTTTTGAAAAAACATACTGTCATAGCTAGTAAAATGCATGAGCTGTGGTTTTCCATTACTGATTTCACTTAGATTTGAAAAAGACCTTTTTTTGAACAAAAACACAACAGGTGCCATTTTCTTCAGGAATACTTAAAGTGTGATACAAGATTTATGTATGAACTAAGCAAAAGAAATAATTTGAAGGAATACAGGCCCATTTTGTGTTCCTCAAATCACCAGTGCATACATAGCCTTCTAAAATACAGCCTATTCTGAAGAAAAATGAAGAGTTGGATTTTTCTTACATTGTTGTCAAGGTGCACAGCAAAAGAATGAGAGAACAGAAAATACTGACACGCACTCTGGGAACTGGAACATGCAGCACAAATATTGATATCCATCATTCTTACCTGGTTTATTGTGAACTTCCTGTGCTTATATGGTAATAATGGAGTTATGATTTGGTGGTGCTCAGGGATAGATTGCTGAGGTGGAAAACAGATGGTGTTTGAAATGTTCTTCCAGTAGGGGCAGTAGTTATTTTATTCTGCTATCTCAAAATAGCAGCAAAAATTGATAAAAAGGAGAACTATGTGATCTTAACTACTGAATTGTGATTCAGGAGAAATGGAAAAGGAAAATTCATTTGAATGTATTTTTATACCTCTGTATTCTTTGTCCTCAATTTGAAACATGTCATTTGAAAAACTGTGTACAAGAAATAGTTGTTTCTTAAGCAATCTTGAAGTAAAAATCTAAGTCCAAAGGCTGACAGCAAATGTAATTTAGACACATGAAAGTTCATTTGATGAAAAAATGTAAAAAGTTAATTCAGAGCAGAGATGAATAAAAGAAGCCAGTCCTATGCCACCCTCACTACACATACCAAGGGCCAGGGAGTGCTCTTTCCCAGACAAATCTAAGGGTACAGCCAGTAAAGCCTCTTGCAAGATATTTAAAACAAGGGAAAGGCATTACATTTCTACTTTGCTAAGTAGCCAGCCAAACTTAATAACCTAGGGCATCATTACACTGGGTAGAGCAAGATTTGAAAGCAAAAAGGACAGACATTTTCAGGCATAAAAGAATTCTCCAAATACTCTGCACAAAATGAAGATGTGAAATGCAGATGAAGAAATGGAGTCACCAATGAAATTTAAGGAAAAAACTTCCCCTTTGGGCAAGTTATTCCTCTGATTAGGGCTTTTCTAGTTTTTACCTTCCCCCAAGTTTTTTTCTGGAGGGAATATTAATGACTCTGGTGGGTGTGGGTTATTTGGCTGATTAAATTCGGTATGAAAATTCTTTGAACTAATGCCTTTATTAAAACTCAAGTGCCACCTACTCAAAAAATTACACCCTGAGGTTAAGGCTTTGAGCTTTGCCACCTGTCACTGCTCTTCTTTTGGTACAACACACTCATGACACCCTGAGTTTGTGTGTTCTCAAGCACAGAGCCAGAGACATTTCAAACAGTGTAATACTTAGACATATGCTTTCAGTTGAGCACCCATTTAATTGCTTTGTTGAACAAAGATGGAGCTGCACACTTTTGAAAATTATACATCAATGACATCGTCAAGTATTTCAGGTAGAATATGACAGAAGTAAATTTCCCTTTAGAGGATAACCAGATAACTAAATAATTCTCCTATATATGACTAGCACTAACTGTTGCCAAACCAGTTTTTAGTTATATACTTATATTGGAAGTTATTAGTGCCATGTTGTTATGCTCTGTAGTTCACATAACAAAAACATTTAAACAGAGAAGAGTAATAGGAATGAAAGCCTCTAGACAGTAAGAGAAATAAAATTCTTCTTTGCAATTTGCTTTATTAACAACAGGGGAAAGAACATGTTCAGCAGCAAAACCAATCTACAAATTGTGTCTTTCAACTGAAAACTTCATTTACCCTCAAAGGTTTATTTTAAGGCCTGTTGAGGGTATATTTCATTACTTACTGACATTTCAGAAAAATGTAAAAGTTACTGGAAAAATTCTGAAAGTATTTATGATGTGAAAAATATTGAAGCTGAACAGGGTGAAAGGGCAGGATTTGTACTGAGGCTACAGGAGCTCAGGAGTGGAAGAGTGTAATCAGTGGTTTCTGAGAGACACTATTCCTCAGCAAGCTGTATAAATTCACTTTAGGTTGTTTTAAAGTTTCTTTTGTGGTCCCTGTAACATGGAAGGCAAAAGTGGAGTAATATACAAAAATTAGTTCTCCAGAGTTAGGTGGTCATTACTATCCCAGTTCTTAGGTTCTGCCACATCAAGCTGGTGCACACCTTTGCTTGCTTTCAGGGAAGTTATTAGGATAGGCTGAGAAGCACCCTGGAGGGCAATTCAGTATTTTTTTTTTTAGTTTTTTCTGCTGTTTCAGGCTTTTTTCTTAGTTCAGTTCTTCAGTGTTCTCAATTGTGCTCAGATCAGATGTCCATGAAATGTCTCACCATATATCTTTGGCCAGGCTCCACAGGATGGATATTGTTTTGAGCAGTAACTGCTAACTTCAGTAAGTGCTGTTGCAGCCTAAGCTACCTAATATTTGGGTTTATTATTTCTAGTGCTTGATCCTATGAATCAGTGGCTA
This sequence comes from Setophaga petechia, assembly GCA_024362935.1. Classification (NCBI taxonomy): domain Eukaryota; kingdom Metazoa; phylum Chordata; class Aves; order Passeriformes; family Parulidae; genus Setophaga; species Setophaga petechia. The sequence goes on from JANCRA010000016.1 coordinate 12,866,692, forward strand.
CCCTATGGCTACATGGTACTGGTTTTCCTGTGGTAGCAAAAGTCCTTTGAATGATGACTTTGTGCAACATTATGCAGATATGCACACAAAAGGAATATTTGACTTTTATCAGACAATCTATTATTAGCAGAATATCTAACAAGTTTGAGTAGAGATGCAGGTACATAAAACCAAGAATATGTCAGCATATTTTTAGACAGGTTAATATCTTCCATTTGGCATACAATTACCACAGCTGAATATGAAAGATAAGGGAGTGCTAACAAATGTTTAACTGAATAAGTTTGCCTAGCTTCTTATATTTTCAGAGCTGTGGCAGTGATGTTAAAAAAAAATAGACAAAGCACACAGATTCCAAAATCTTATTCCCTTCCCATGGCTTTATAGCCAGCATTAGAGCTAACTTGCATAATATCCAGACCAGAGGAGGGCAAGGTAGGACAGGCAGACTTTCAGAAATAACCCACTGTAATATGTTTTATAATACGGTTTGCTCTTTCTAAAATAAGAATATCATGATAGTCTGATGGTAGGATTATTATTTTATTCTAAAATAATAACATGGTGATATTTTTTGTAATACAGTTTCTTCTTTCTAAATGAAACAATTATTCCTTTATACGGGAATCTAGAACTTCTGATACATTCATGGCAGTCACGTGTGCATTTAGTGAACACCCACTCCCTAAAAAAGGCACAAACAACCTAAGCTTGGTGCCAAGTGCTGCATACAGGCTGCTGAGCTCTTCTTATTCCCAACAAATTGTCTGGACCTAGAAGATCAGGGTGCCTGAAAAAAAGCTCAAACAAACAAACCAGAGCATTGTGCCCATATAAGCCAAGGTCTTGTGTGCAGAACTACGGGGACTGCTTTGTTTTCATCTTATTAAGCACTAAGGAGCTGAGACTGAAGTTGTTACAATACTAATCAGTAAATAGCCAATAACTGTTCTTGTAGTACAGCTGGTCATGGGTTTAAACCAAAACAGTCCCAGAAATGGGTTTGGATTTTTGAGAGTATGGATCATTCTTGTCTATAGTAAAAAGCAAGTTGATGCTTAAAAATGGAACAGTAAGTATGCTATTATAGGAATACAGATAAAATGGAGCCCTACAATTGGCTTGCTTTTATTTGATGAGGTTATATAGACACTTGTTATTAGAGGATAGTGTTGTATAGAATCAAAAGGCATTTTGTGCAATATGTCTAAGTCCCTATAAGAAGTATTTAAATTTTCATCATTAATGTTAGGTAACTACTTAATATGCCCCAATGAATGTAATGCTGCTTTTTTTTAATTTCTGCCTCAAAATATAAAAATATATTTATATAAGAATTTGTGTTAATTGAATAACTTTATTCCAACTTAACTCTGCTGTTTGTGTAATCAGAAAAAACAGTCAAGCACAGTTCTTTGCAAAGTGTAAAGCAAAATGAGTAAATCAGTATTTTACAAATTATTTTATACTTCTATGTATATTCTGATATTTTCTAACATTTTAGGTGTAAATAGCATATAGTTTGAAACAGTTCACTTGTGTTATACAACACACTGAAATCTTTATTTTCTTACCCAACAGAAAATCCATGTTTTCAAGAAGACCCTGCAAGCTTTGATCTATCCAATATCATCAACTACACCTCATAACTTTGAAATCTGGACAGCTACAACTCCCACATACTGTTATGAATGTGAAGGCCTTCTTTGGGGCATAGCCAGACAAGGCATGAGATGCACAGAATGTGGTGTCAAATGCCACGAGAAGTGCCAAGACCTCCTAAATGCTGACTGTTTGCAGAGTGAGTATTTCATTATAGCTGAAGTGTTGTATTAATTCACACCTTTGGATTTTCTGTGTATGCTCAGCAATACCTTGAAATGAGGGACCAGATCACCCAAAATCAGTGAAGGTGTGTTGATGTTCCTCAGTTGAGAAGTTAGCCAGAAGCTGTAGAGAAAACCTACTGTTAGAAAAACCTACTGTTAGAAAACCTGCTCATTTTGCTTTTTTCCTTGAAATCTGTCAAATGTTGCTGGGCTTTTACAAAATAATGCTTGCTAACATCAGTGAATTATTTAGTTTCCACTGTCTATGGCAATATCTGGAGCAATTTATTACTTGACATAAACCCTCTTTGTTTTACTTAAGTCAAAGCACAAAAAATGTCAAAGAAAGTATTTTTAAATTATTCCTGCTACTTACTGTAGTCATATTGATGTGCTATAAAGTAGTCAAAAATATGAAACAGTAAGTAGGATCTTTTCCCTTCAAAATACTAGATACTGTATGTGTAAGGGAAAAAATTTAGTCAGTAAACCATTTGGCACTGGAATTAAAGCAAAGCAAGCAAAAAGCTCAGCTTGGTTCCAGCCACCACACATTCTTCTGTGAGAATATATCAGGTGTATTGAAACGATTTTTAAATTACAACACAATTATTATATGAGATTCTAAGCAATAGAAAATCAAGACCCAGAAGTTTTCTGATTTGGAGTGGAATGGGCTTCCATGCTCTGGAGTTATTCAACACTGTTCACTGTTGATATGTTCCAAGCTTCTACATGTAGTAAATCTACACAGATATTTCACTCAGTTCTTCCTTCTTTTCACTGTATTCTCTGTGTGAGGAGCTGTCATGCAGGATGGATGCTCAAGGTTTGCACTGCTCAGGAATCATTTAAAATTTCCCAGAGCAACTGACCCCATGGACAGTAAATCAGTGATCAATGTCTAAATCAAACTTCCTAACTGTGCTTCATTGTGATTCTGCACTGTGGTTGAAACTGGGCTGCTGTCCCCTGGCCCATATCACCAGCCCAAACAACTGAGTCTTAAAAGAACAAAACCCCCAGAAGTCAAATTGCAGATAAAATATTTAACAAGCCTAAGGGATGCCACTCTTCTCATTAGTATGCAAATGTTTCTGAGCATGCTGTCATACTTTTTGCAACAGATTAATTGTTCAGTGTTCATAGTATACTACTTTGAAAATTTCATGTTGCTTGTTTTCCACTGGTTAAATCTCTATTTCTGAGAAAGCTGATACTAACAGTGTCATAAAGTGAAATGTAGTTATTTTTATCATAGTCATTCTTTTGCCCACCTTGTAATCAGTGGGATGTATTCACCTTCAAACTTCTGTGATTTATTTCTTTTTTAATACATAATCATTGCTAATGTAGGCTGTAGAAATGAATTCACATCTCAAAATCTTTGAGCTCAATATATAAACTTGTTCTCAATTAGATTTAGAAAAAAAGCAGTAGCACTTTCATTAGCTCTCTCATCTTCAATAAGATATCCTTTCTAGTACTAGGTGCAATATTAAATTAGAATTGATTTCAATCATGTTGAGTTTGTATCAGTCCCTAGGGTGAAAAGAGCTTGTTAACTTCCTGTACAATGTAAGTTGCACTATTGTCTTAATTAGTTTGATCAATACTGCATGAAAAGAGTTGTTGATAGACAGCAGTAGAGGTTGTTAGCAATAGGGGACATAAAACTAGTTGCTATAAATTAGTATAAAGAGAAAGATATTTACTTAAAAGAAGTTGTGTTTTAACACATATTTCAGTATTATCTGTACAGTCTCAAAAATCAACAAGGTTTCTAACAGGAATATGTTATTGCCATTCAGATTGTGCCCAGGGTTTATCATTCAGTTATGTTGTTGCATTTCTACTTTTTAAGGAAGGGCAGAAAATAAGAGAAAATGAAAAAAAGTTCCCTCCTGCATCTTCTAAGAATGACCTGTCACGTTTTCCAGACAGCTCAGCAATCATCTCTTTTATAATAAAATCCCTAGAGAATTTTTTAACTGGTGTTTTGTTTTATGGTTGCACATAATTCTATTTCTACTAATTCCTAATTTTTCAGTCTGGATAATCTTTAATTGCTAGAATTTTGGTCTTCTATATTCAAAAAGATTAGGTACTCTGACCAAGAGATTTTCAAGAATTCTCAAGATTTAGTAGCCACAGAAAACTCCTTGAAGAAGCCATATAATTCAGCCTTTTGGCAGTCTGAGATCACTGGTACCTGGTATTTCAACCCACACTTAAACAATATTATAACATTATGCCTTCCCACTCTACATCTCTCTATAGATGTAGATACTAGTTGTCCTCAATGTGCTAAGAAACCTTCTGACACATTGAAAAGTGAAAAAAAACAAAGCATCTAATATTTGGTTTGTCAGACTTCACTGAAATCTTATGCTGCAAGATGACCTTTTCCAGTTCTATTTCTTTAGCCATTGCAAGCTGAGTGCCTCAACAAAAACTTCTTCAAAAGAAGGAGAATATCCCTTGATCTCTTCTACCATCCTCATATAATTACTCAACTTATCAGTAATGACTATTTTATTGGAGAGGGGAACCTTTCTGTTCCATACCTGTGATAAATTATTTTCTTGGGTAGGCTCTCTTTTCCAAAATGTCTCTGAGTTTAATACCACAGGCGTGGTTCTAATGATCAAGTTTTGAGATCACAGAACTTGTGCTTTCTGCTCAGTACACAGATGTTTCCACAGTAGTGATCAGCACTGAATAGTATTGGTTTAATAAATCATTTTATGTATAACACATAACACTGATGGAAGATGACTGTTAACCCCTCATGTTAAAATAAATCAACTGATAATTTTAGATATCACAAAGAATATATATATATATATATATATATATATATATATATATATATATATATGAGGTATTATTCAGGTGAAAGGCAGATCTCCTTCAGGTACTGCTGTACCAAGAGTTAACTGGAGACCTTAGAGAGGAAAAAGAACAAAGTTAATTTTCAATATCAATGGTGACCTTTTCTCTCATTTCAGGAGCGGCTGAGAAAAGTTCCAAACATGGTGCAGAAGACAAAACACAGAATATTATTAGTGCTATGAAGGAAAGAATGAAGATTAGAGAGAAAAATAGACCAGAGGTGTTTGAAGTGATCCAGGAAATGTTTAATATTTCTAAAGAAGATTTTGCACAATATACAAAAGCAGCAAAACAAAGTGTTTTGGATGGAACGTCCAAATGGTCAGCAAAAATAACTATCACAGGTAATTTTCTTCTGTTCTAAGAGTTTTTTCTTTCATATTCCCCTGATTCCGGAGGAAGATTTTTTTTATAAGTAGAGCTGGACTGTGTGTTCAATTGCATACTTGGTGCATATAAAAACAGTGGAATTTATAGGATGCCAACTGAACGAGTTGAGTTTTATGTTGCCAAAACCACTTTATATTCTATTGCTACAGGAAGGAAGACAAGTAAAAATAATGTATCTCCTCTACCTCCTACCAATATCTTCTGTGATGAGATTTTTGCCATCAAGTACAAGAGTTTAAGTTCACCAAACAAAAAAAAAAAAGGCTTTGCGTGATTTAAAAAAAGATTTGAGCTTGCAGTTCCAGATCCCTTTGGTTTTGAAACTTATTATCCATTCACGTTGCTTGACTAAGGGTGTGTTCCATTTTAGAGATGCTGATGTTGCATAATTCTGTTCACTCCAAACATATTCCAGATGGCTTCCAATTGCATTAGCCTGGTTGCTCATGCAGATTTCCAGGTCCTCTGACTTTGACATTTCAGTTTTTGAACTAAAACCTCAGCATAAATGGAGGCTATTCTGAAGGTTGAGAGGCGGTGGATGAAACTCAAAAGAATAATTGTGGAATTTTGGGACTGTCACCAAGCGCTGGGGACATATTTAATTCATATGTTTACTTTTAGTTCTACCTCTAAAGGATACTGAAGGCTGTCTAGTGTTCAGGGCACTATGTACATACAATTTAATCCTTGAAGACTTTCGCTAGGCTGTCCCCTCATTCTACTGCCTAAATAGAAGAGGGATACTTCCTTGTCTTCTAAACATTTCCCTGTGGATTTAGAGTGAATGGGGAAGACAAAATATGCTGTTTTATTCCTAAGAGTGTTTTCAGAAATTGGATGTGTTAAAGAATAGCAGAATTTTACTTCTTTCACTGAAGTCAGCACATATGACTGAACCCACACCGAGACCTGATCTGCTGAGCAAGGTGCCATTTTTAGGTAATCATTTTTCTGAGCACGCCAAGGGAGCTTCATTATCTGAGATGATTGACATTAGAGAATGTTAACTCAATGTTACCACTGAAATGATTTAAAAAATGTGTGCAAAATAACAAAGCCAACTGCTGCTGAATGGTAAGAGCCAGAGCAAGTGTTTCAGCTGCAGTTCTCTGGTTTGGTAGGCTGCTCTTTGAGAGTTCTGCTTTCTCCTGAGATTTCCATTTTATGAATTACGATGGAAAATCAAATTGTATGTATTTATTTTTGCTACTAAATTCATATCTATTAACTATACACCCACACTAACTGTCAGAAAGGATAGCAAATTGATGATGATTGATCTGAACTGTCACCCTCTCTGTGATAGCATAGGAAGTATTCTAAAAGTCATGGTTCATCTCTTAAGAAAACAGATGGCAGCAATGTCCCTCATGTTTAGTTCCATAAGCCACAGGGAACTGTGGAATATATATTTTCTATATTATAGGAGGTTTTATTTTGGAAATGTTAGTTTGGATCTTGGGAGAAATTTTGGAAATTTTTATTTATTTATTTACTGGGGGCAGGAAACTTTAGGGAACTATCAGACTGGAGACAAGTTATGCAACATTATATTCCTTGCCATTTTGACTAAAGCAAAGTTGCAGAAAAGTAATTGAATTATGTGTGAAAAGTATTTGTTTGGTGCTCAGTAGTGAATCTTTATATTTATTACTCTATTAAACTATATTTTTAAATATGATACAGTCCAGAAGGGTAATTAGACAAACCTTGTCAGTCTCCAGAGTTACAGACATTGGGAAAATAGTCCAGAAACCTTTTCTTCAGGATCCCTCATAGTGAGGCCTTTGTTTCCTGTTGCTGTTGTCATTCTCATTTACTTCTTGGCAATGAAGGCTGTGAGGTCTAAAGCACATTTCTCTCCTTTGTTGCAGTTCTTTGTGCTCAGGGCTTACAGGCTAAGGACAAAACTGGTTCAAGTGACCCATATGTTACTGTGCAAGTTGGCAAAAACAAGCGAAGAACAAAAACTATTTTTGGGAATTTGAATCCAGTATGGGATGAAAAATTCTACTTGTAAGTAGAGAAGATGCTGTTGATGTTGCTTTTTTAATCTATATTTAGATAATGTAACTCTACCAAATGAAATGTTGGCTTAATTTGTAAACATGTTTTGTCTGCACTATACATATTTATATCATTATGAAATTAGCAAGTTCTGAATGGAGAGAGCATCAAAATTTATTGTGTCTTTATCTTGTAGTGATCATGCAGCTTATAATTAAATCTTTTTTGGGATTTGTTGGTGGTGTCTAATTATTCTAGTCTGTAAGGGAACTTAAGTAACAGTTTTCATACTTCAACCTTACATACCAAGTATTGTTATTAGAAATGCTTTCCTATATGCCAGATACTGACCATGCAAGGTGATTGTGTTTTTATTTGGCATTGTGATTCTCTGAGGTGTTACTGGGTAATTTGGCAATAACTGTTGTGCTCCAGGCTCAGGGTTGGTGTGTTTGTAATGTCCATACTTTTAGAGAGTGTTGTCCGAGTCAAATATTAAGAGTACCATATGACGGCATTGTTTAGTTTATTGTCATATTTCTTTCCTCCTATAAAGAGGGAAGGAGTTGTCACTATTCCTATCTACATAAACTGTGCAGACAGTTTCTGTGAGGGTTCAGGCACTTGAAATAGAGCCCAGCTTTCTTTGAGAAGGTGCAATGTCAAAACATGACAGGTTAACTTCTTACAGTCTGGTACTTCCCTGGTTTTTGGCCAAAATCTGCTACTTTATTGAAGAAGAGGTTATTGTTTCAGTAGAGTGTGAAAGAGTTTTGGTCCAAGATGCTGCTTCTATTTGTCTGGAAAGGGAACTAGAGAATGCCAGCTGAATTAAACAATGTATGCCATTCCTTTCACAGATTCAAACACTTGTTTAGAAATGAGTAGGTACTTCAGAGAAAAGAGACACCTGGAAACTTTTTACAAGCTTCTTCTATCCAGAAAGCATTTTCTTTTTGAGTTAACTGTGTTACTGTGGTAACAGTTGAAGTGTCATACCTCACTGAATGGCTTTGAGTGTCCAAAAGCAGGACATAATTACTTTCTGGCATTTTAATTGTGGAATTGTGTAATGTCAAAACTTGGATGAGCAATTCAGAAAATTCCACGGAAAGTTTGTTGAATGTGGTTTCTCAAAGATGTGAGCCAAGCTACAATAAAAGCCCTTGAAACTTGCAAATATTTAATTTTTTTCCCCAGCACTAAGTATTATTATCATCTGCTGCCCTAGGAATATTTATACCCCCCCTCTCAAACCTTACTATAGCATGTACCTCCTGAGCAACTGCTTTGAACTGAATACATTTTCAGTATTACATTTTTACAGCACATGTGTTTTCTGAAATAATCTCCCTGACTTATTTAATGCTTTAGATTTCAGCTGAAAGTATATGAGAATTTCTGAATTGTATTAACTAAACTATAAACGTTTAACCAGAAGATTAAATCTAAAGTAAATCAATATAACTATTTAATTGACTCAGGAATTGTTATTTAAATTAGGCTGTATTAGTGGCAATTGATATTTAAATCCTGTTGAAAATCCAACATTAACCATCACTATAACTTTTAAATTATAAAATTTAGAAATAAGATGTCTCAAAAATCTTACAATCTCATGCATACTTATCGTACCAAAACATGTTTTCAAGTCCTTCCATCTGTTCCAAAATAAGGACTTGGAAAAAACATTGGCTCCCCACTGTGCATTTGCTCTGTCACAGCACATGGGGTGAGCTCAGTGCTCCTGTTCTTAGAGCCACACGTGACCCAGATATGATTGCATGGTAACAGTGAGAGAATGTTTCTGACACAATGCAGTCTGACCCCCTGCTAAATGACCATGGGACACTGGCATAGGTTTGAACAGGGGACCTCATAAAGGAGAACTAAAATAGAGCTTTGTGGTGCACAAGGTAGAGAAGTAAATAGGCCAGCAGATGTTCATTTAATGAATGTAACATAGGTGCTAAGGGCTTTGATCCTTTCTCCTGGCGTTATTAGAAATGAGATAACAGAGAAGTTTGGGGGTTTTTCAATGAAACATCAGTGATAGGAGAGTTTCTTTCAATGCCAGAGCAGAGTCCTGCAGCTGTCACCTTCTCTTTGTGGCTGATTGTGGCATCTGATACAGGAAAAGAGACTGCATTTTCTGGTTTGTTTTTTTTTTTTTTTAATTACAGGAAGATATATTTGGCTGTATAGTTTTCAACTGTAGAAACCTTTTTATTGATACACTATAATAAAAGTCTACTCTCATTCTTTTCTTGACTATTTTTGGTATGTTACTGACATACAGAAATCAGGTTTTTTCTGACAGTGTTGTCTAGGCTAGCACACATCTCCAAATCGCCCTGCTGGCTTTGCAGGTACCACATTTCTTCTGACCACTCATAAATACCTCAGATACAATTGTATAATGTAGACATCTTTCAAATAACTGGATGATTATTTGACATTATTTCTTTTTCCTATTTTGGCTGTCACTAAGACAGCATAAGGATTCTAATAAATATCTTCATTGGATTTATATTGCTACCTTCAGTGGATGAAAACATTTGCTCAAACTGATTTCTGTCATCCAGCTGTAGATGTTCTTTCTTGAGAGTTAGTTTAAAGCATGGCGCTCACACAATATTTAATCTGAAATAAATTATTAGTGGATTAATTTTACGCAATATTTACTGTCCATGGCCAAGAGGGCTTCACCAGTCCCTTTGAACTGTTATTTTGTGCATTCTTGATCAGCTGGACTGACATTTAAAAAATATTATCTTCACTGTACCTGAAGAAAACATGGTTGGTTAACTGCCTAAATGATGCTCCAGTTTCCAGTGCTATTTAAGCACAGTTTTCCCAGAATTGTTGAAATAGCTCAAGGATTGCCTCCTAGGCAAGAGTATATAACAAAGACTTGTATTACATAAAACTAATTGAGTAATAGAACCTACACATTAGTTTACTATATTATCCATTCCAAAAGTTCTTCAATAATCAGCCTGAGACATTCTGCTAATTAAAATAACTGTATCTCACAGCCTCAGCCCAAATCAAGAGAGCAGAACACCTCTAAGAAGCAATTCCAATGATAAATTGTTTGTACAGTGATGATATTTTTCAGGTTTAGAGTACAGCATGCATGGTCTGAGTCTTTTTTTCAAACTGCTGTCAATCCAGATTAATTATACAACTCTCTTTTTGTTATGACAGAGTAAAATAATGCAAGAAAAAGCATAATTAGTCTCATTCTACTTTATCAGAAAGCATGGCCCGTGACAACACTGCTAAAGAATTGGGACTGTCCAGACTAGAGAAGAGACAAGTAGTGGAGGTAAGGATGTCTTTAAACACATCCTTTCTCCTGCAAAGAGGAAAGGAATAATCTATTTTCCATGCTTACTGTTACAGTAGAACAAGAATAATAGAACAAGTAATAGTATAGTAGAACAAGTAATAGCCACAAATTACATTTAGAGAGTTTTAAATCAGACTTCAGGAAAATTTTGCCAACAGTTGGGCTAATGAAATTCTGGGAGACATATCCTGAGGGACCATGGAACTGTCTCTGAACACCTAAGAACAAGGTGGACATAGCAATGGTGTGGATCTGGTCCTGGATTGCAGTAATGGCAATAATACTAATAATAAACATGAGGGTAATAATAGCAATAAGTGGCTTCCTGAACTTACTAAGGGTAGCACAGTATCACCTAGCTGTCATTTTAACACTGGGTGCAGATCTCTCAGGGGATATGTACAATAAGGTCATGCCAATGCATCTAATATTAAATTTACATTGGGGTACTGTTCTAAAGATACTTTTTTATTCCAGTTTTATTACTCTAACCATTAGAATAAACTGGAATTCTATGAGGATTATTTCATGTCTGTGTGGCATTCTGGAAATGCAGAAGTAATGTAGTGTCACCAGATTGTTAGTAAATTATTAAAACTCTCTTCTGTCTTGCATCTCTGAATAGACTGCAAATTCTCTAGTTTTCAGAAGCATCAGTACCCTCAATTTTCTGTGTGCTAGAGAACAATTCATTTCTCATCTTCCTCTATCACACTCCTGTGAATGCTTTTACTGAGCACATAAAGCAGAGTGGTTAGAAGAGGAGCACTGAAACAAGCATATGTTGTCTAGCCTTTAATTCTCTGGGCTGATTTTCCTGGAGTAAACAGAAGTAGGAATTCCACGCAGAGCTTCTGGACAGATGTTAGCAGTGACTAAAGCAGAACATGCATGTCATTCCAGAGGGCTGTTTCTGAGTCTGGGCAGGTGAGCAGGATCATTCAGAGGCAGCTCTGGAACTTTAGCAGTAACTCCCTGCAGTCACACTGCCACAAGGCAGGCCAGGAGGAAATATTTGCTCATCCACTCTTCAGTTTTTAAACACAAATCCATGCTGGTTTTGTGGTCCTGAAGAGGAGCATTACAAAAGTAGCAGAGCTGACTCTGTGCTGAAGTTTTGACACAAAGATGAGCATGAGTTAGCACATTGGTCTCACCGCGTTTCACCAACCTAAGATTAAAGGACAAAAGGATGCTGAGGACAACTGAGGAGATCAGGGAATCCTGACCATCTGAATAAATATTTCTTTATCAACTCAGTGTATATCAGAGGGAAATTTATGTTGTCTCAGAAGAACAGAAATATGATGTTTGTGCTGAAGTACACAATGACTTTTTATATGCAGCATCTGTCAGAGAATCAAAGCAGGAATAAGATTCTGTTAAAAGCACAGGTTTGGTGATGAGGGTCACATAAATACCTCACCAGTGACAGATCTCCCTATGTCACTATAGAAATCTCCTGTCAATTATTTCTGTTGGGTGCACAGCTAAATGCAATGCTGGACTTTAGCAATGTTAAGTAGTAACTTAGAGCTACATTTTAGGAGAATTAAATAGCCTAGTTTCTCAAGGCAGCAATGCTTATTTGGTTCACCTCTATCTTCCTATATTTTGTATGTTCTTGCCAATAGCCTTTGAATTTTGTGATCAGTCAGAGAAATTTCCCATATTGCCAAATAGTGTGTCTGTAATGTTCTATGAAAATATGTGGTTAGAGAGAGATGAGATACTAACTGTTCTCAGTATGAGCTCATCCCATAACAGATACAGGAGTTCACATAAAGGGCTAATTTATGAAAACCCCAGCTATGGGAGAAGATTCAGTCAGGTGATTGTAGGTGGTTGGATGTCAGGGAAGCCAGTAATAAGACAAAAGGAAACTGTACTCTATTAGTTTTGCTAATCACAGAACAATGTGCATTTTAATTACCAGAATTATCTGCAAAGTTAAAATCTGGAATACAGACAGACACAAGGATTTCTGTGATACTGAATGATGTCACAGTGTGACAGAGTAAAAGCTGTGCATGCCAGTTTTAGTGTCTGATTAGCCTTGACAATAATAATACCATTTACAGCACTTTATACTTCCAAAGCCCATTACCACCACTAATTAATTCTTAGAATACCCCTGAGGGGTTCTGCTTGGAAGATAAGTTGGAGTATTACTGTTTTAACACTGGAAACAGAGACAGATCCCTAAGTAATGATAGTGCTTGGAATAGAATTTGAGTAAAAATTCTTAATCAACTGTGAAAGTAATGCCATGCTGAAGATGAACATTTGCAGCTATGCTTCAAAGTCGTATTTAAAGATAAACAAAGGTATGTAATATAAAAAATATTTCTGTAGCACTAGTGAATGATTAAAAACAATACTTGATATGGATGCATGGGTATGGTATGGATTTATTTAACTGATGCCAGCTCTGTACTAGTCAAACTTCAGCAGAAAGTTTTTCACTGACCCAAGCCTCTGCAGTCAGTGTTGGGATATTCCAATCAAGTCATCAAAAGCCATCACCAACCAATAGTAAACAGTCCTCATTGTACCTTATGGGAATAAGTAGTAATACAGTTTATTTTCCATTTCTGTGCAAATAAATGCAGGGTACAGCTGGGAGTGAAAATGTTTTTCCTCTGTGTACTCTGTAGATTGAAAGTGAAGCCACCTCATTCCCTCTCACATCCAGAACTTTCTCAAATCCACTCAACCCAGAAGGTGTTAGTAAGCCACTTAAATTTACAAGAAATTTTTTAGAACATGGCATGGTCCCTACTCTTTCTCTTTACCAGGGAATGGAGGTCTTGAAGAACATTATTGTATCTTTTTTAAAAAGCAGCTTCTTATTTTCCTGGGTTTTTCTGATTGCCTTTCTTTCCTTGCTGGGATGTTTGTGCATACTTTTTGGTTTTTAACAAAAGTTTCCTGACACACACTGGAAATATTCTTTAATTTTTTTCTTGCTTTTTGTATTACTCCAGAGTACTACTCGGCATTCCTAAACAAATAAGCCTGACCTAACTGTATCTTTCCTAAGATATTCATTACATAATAGCATAAAGAAGTCTGAATTTCAAATAAAAATTTTTAATAAGCAATTATTGACATTCCTAAATACACTCTTTATGTATATATAATTCAATCAATTTATTCTCTTTATATGTAATAATTCTCATATATAGAGAAAATTTTTTGTCTCTGGCAGTCTGGGTTGGCCTTGTTTTCCTCTGGATATTGCAGATTGTTTGTGCTTTGACATTTGGTGCAGTTAAGCAAGTGTGTGGAGATTGAGTTTAATGAATTAGACAGCAGTACAGAGTAATATAGTTTATATATCACTCACATTTTGTGTTTTTTGTTTTTTCAGTGAATGTCATAACTCTACAGATAGAATAAAAGTAAGAGTATGGGATGAAGATGATGATATCAAATCTAGAGTAAAACAGCATTTCAAAAAGGAATCAGATGATTTCCTTGGGCAAACAATCATTGAAGTAAGAACACTGAGTGGAGAAATGGATGTATGGTATAATCTAGGTATGATTCTTACTGATTTTTTTAAAAAAATTTAGTATTGAGTATTACTGTCTTTAACTTGGTGACTTCAAAATTTGTAGCTTTGGTACCAGTGACTTTTAAAATATGAAATATAACAGTTTGAGTTGAAAATGAGATAGAACCCACACTGCCCCATCCCGCTGTGCCACTGGTAGGGAGCGGGTGGAGAAAATCAGGAATCAAGTAAACCTGTGAAGAAGGGATGGGTGAAGGAAAGGTGTGTTTTAAGATCTGGCTTTATTTTTCATTATCCTTCTCTGATTTCATAATTGACTTTCCCCCAAGTCAAATCTGGTTTTGGCCATGGAAGTAACTGGTGAATGATCTGTTCCCCATCCTTCTCTCAACCCATGGGGCTTTCATTAGATTTTCTGTGCCCTGTCCAGCAGAGGAACGGAGGTGATGGAGCAGCCTTGGTGGGCACCTATCAGAATCAACCCAGCACACTCAGAGTAGTCCAGCTTGTTGGTAAAGTCTTCATAACTAAAGGAAAATAATAATAATTAGTACAGATGTCAGGTAGAAAATTACAGTAATTTCAGTTGAGAAGGGGAAAGTAGTAAATAAATAGCTGTGTAGCCTTGCTTGAATGTGGGAGATAAAATAAGAGATTCTTTACTTCATAGTTAGATATTCCATTTTGTGGCCTGAACCATGTGTGAGGTATTAAAATACATTCTTGTTTTCAACAGCAGGACTCCCTAGCTTTAAAAGATTAAACTAGAATGATTTATGAAAGCTTTTCATATGACATACATGTGTTCTTGGTAGTTACTAATGTATTATTTTTCCACACTTCAGAAAAGCGAACAGATAAATCAGCTGTCTCTGGGGCCATTAGGCTGAAAATCAATGTTGAAATTGAAGGAGAGGAGAAAGTTGCTCCTTATCATGTGCAGTACACCTGTCTACATGAGGTATGTTGGAAAAGTTATAGTATAGAGTATAGAAATTGCTGTTCAGTTGTTGCATGGATAAAGAAATAAGGCTACAGAACATTAGAGCACTGAAACAAATAACTGCTGCTGTACTTGAGGACAAGTTTATTTTAGATTTCCCATTCTGTATTGCTCAGGAAGTATCAGGTTCAGAGGCAAGGGTAGAACAACGTAAGACCAACAAAGAGATCATTCCTGCCAGGAGGTGTTAGAAAAAGAGGTTGAGCCAGGTAAACTATCCCTGTGCTGTTTCTTGATTTAGCCCTTTGATACATGATTGTTAACATCAGGAATATAGAAACATTTCTATATATTACAGAAGTATACTGTAAAGGATTTCTTTTGTTCTACAGTAATACATATTTTGGAGAGTGAGAAAAAAGAGAAACACAAACTCTAAAAAATCCAATTTTCCTTTCTTCTAGTTTGCTTTTGTCAACATTGAAAAAATAATCACTGATAAATAGGTGTGTCTTCTGAAAGGACTTTATATCAAGAAGATACAATGTGCTGAATCACAGCTTGCTGACTAGTTTGAGCCAGTCTTTGGAAAAACAATTTGAAAATTGATTAACAACGTATTGAAGACTATATATAGGATATATTTCAGAATGCTTCTTAAAAGCCAAACTTTCATTTATGAAACATTTCTTACGTTTAGAATCTGTTCCATTACCTGACGGAAGTGAAGTCGAATGGTGTGGTGAAAATCCCCGAGGTGAAAGGTGACGAGGCCTGGAAGGTTTACTTTGATGATGCTGCACAGGAAATCGTGGATGAGTTTGCAATGCGCTATGGAATTGAATACATTTACCAAGCTATGACGTGAGTATCATCATGGCTGGCTTTTTGCTTTGCTGTCAACAATGTCTTTGAGGGAAGTAACGAGTCTCAAGCCTTTGTGAATTCATTCACTGTTTCTCTTCCATTCCTGACTTTAAATTCTTATAACTTTGTCCATCTGATTCTCATTAAAGTGCTTCTCATCTGCAGTGGCTTTAAGATATAAGCATTTTATAAGCTGTTACTGGTATTACTGCTAATGCATTCCTTAATCCTTATGATACTGATACATAGCACACTTCAGAAAGACTTCCAGTGTCCCAGATGCAGCTGGAGCAGGGTTTCAGGAGCTCTGTACTCGTTTCTACTACTATGGAAGCCGGCTAGTGGCTACAGTGAGCTTCCATAATGTGTGTAAATAATTTATGCAAACCATTTTTACAGTACAGAGCACTATTACTACATCATCCATTCTAAAGTAGCTGTCTGAACACCTTAGAACACAGCACCATAGAGCCCAGACATGTGAGATCCATCATGTGTTCTCAATTTATCCAGCAAAAAGTTTTCTGGTGAAAAGGACTATATTCTGCTAGAGCTGTAGAAAAACAGGAGATCGAAGTGAGTCCTATAGATAAAAAATACAGGCTTTTCTCTCACAGAAACCTGGTACTGGGGGAATTTTAATCAGAACATCTCTCATATTTTTGTATCTCATTATCTCCTAAAAAGAAGAGTCTTATAATAAGTAAGAAGGTACATAAAAATCTCAAGTTTTCTTTTATTTTCAGAATATATTGACTCCACCTACTATTGCAATGAGCTTGTCTTTCACTTTATGCAGCTGTCTGTGAATTCTTGTATTGTTCATCTAATAGAAGTTCAGGGAATATATTTTGTAGTATATGTGTTTATAATGATCTTCCTTCAAGGAACTTACGCAGCATTGCAGAGAATAATTAATGATTATATGAGTAATAGTAATTAATTCTAACCAAGCCATTTTAAGTTAATTGACCTATTTTGCCTTGTCGTCTTTTTGTTCTTGCTTTCTTCTGTACCCATTCCTCCAAATTTCCTTGATGTTGTTGACTGCAAACCAGGTATCTGAGAGCAGATGTAATAAGAAAGTGAATTTAATATTAGATAGTCACAAGAAATAAACGCTAAGATTTCATTGTCCCCATTCCCACATCCTTTTATGTTTTAAAATGTTTCATGTCAATGAGCACTGCCTTTTTGAGAGAACGGCCCCAGCCTGTTTAAGTTGGGAATAAAATCAATGATGCATGTAATGTCATGTAATACTTGGAGAAAAATATATATTCATATACATTGTTTTGCTGAATCATCTGCAGACACATCTCAGAGCATTCAGACTTTGGGAAGAAGAGTAGTGAAGACACTAAGTCTATTTGTCATGAGGAATTTTCTTTTGGACTATTATGTCCTAGTTTTATTCTTTTTATGAGATTACCTTTTTCTTCTGGAACAATTTTAGTGGCTGGAAGAAAATGTACAGCTTCTTGATTTGGAAAATAGAATTATCAGATTGCATTTTGTAACAAAGATCTTCTACTAAAACAAAAGCAATTTTCTACTATACAACAGAGAGAGAATTTGAATGTAATCACTTTACCCAGAGGAATATTGTGTAAGAATTTTTTGCTTGAGAATCTAGTTGCAGAATACTTCTACTGCATGTCTCGTGGTAACATTGGAAATTAAAATGTTTGTGTTTGTAAATGCAAAACTGATTAAGCTTTAATACCCCGGGATCCAGACCCCAGAGAGCATCTGCATTTTATCAGGCTGCGTGAGTTTTAGGATGCTGGATTCATATTTGTTTTAAAGTTAGCTATTATAAAAAGTTCCAGTGCCACTAAATGATAGTCAGTCTTGACCCTTTAAAGTATAGATAGCTGCCATATGCTGGAGTAGGAACATATGCCTTTCTGCATTTCTACACAACATAAACCTGATTAAGCTTCTCTAAAGTACCCCTGTCTAAAGTGATTTGGCATCCTGTTCCACTACAGCAATAAACAATCCTGCTTGTCTATTATTTCTGGTTCATTATAGTGGCTTTATCATCTATGATCTCTTAATAAACCCTGAAGATTTCCTTCTGGCCCTCAGTAGTTATATCTATCTTCTCCTTTAGAGCACAGAAATAATATTTCAAAAATTTGGTCTTGATTTTCTAAACGCAGTGAATATACTCATACTGAAATGTGGGAATCAGGCCAGGAGATACCACACAGGTTACCTATCTGCTCTAATCAGTGTCCCTACTCAGACCTTTCTCACCAATTCAAAGATAATGAATTCAGGTGTGGTTGCACCTCTTGCTGGAGATAGGAACATCTCCACATTTTTATGAGATAAATGTAGACACTTTTTCCCTAAAGATGCTGACTTAGATGGAGTGTTTTACTCTCAAGATATGGATTGCGAGTGTACAGTTCCTGAGCAAGGAAATCTGCTTTAAGGTACAAATGTGGAATTCATGTGAATAGAAAAACAGCCATTGACCCAAAGTAAAATACAACAAAAAGACTGATTCTGTTGCAGTAATTGCAGCTCTTTGAAGTCTTGACTGTATAGGTTACATAATCCACTCTTCTTTCTTATGACTATTTTATAGTGCCATTCCTCATGGAGCCCGTACTAGGAAAAGAAAAGCGAGACCACTACAGTCATTCTTACATGGTTCAGAGGGGAATTTTTTTTTGTTTTTTTGATGGGTAACAGCGACACAGACACTGTTAGCCACACAACTGGTATGTGTAACTCCCAGAAGTACAAGCAGGGATGTGTGAGACAGTAGGGAGGAAAATAAGTATCACAGAAAGCAGGAAGAAAAATTAGGAAAACAGCACAGTGATCCAGCTGCCCTTTATTTTGATGACTGTGGTGACTGATGGCAGTTTATGCTGTAAATTCAATGTCTAGAAGGAGTCAAATTGAAATTTTATTTACCTACATATGTTAAGCCACACTCTGCAGTGAGGAAAAAGTAACTTTGTTCCTGTCATTCATCTTTCAACTTAATTTACTTCTCTTTAGAAGGCAAAAATCTGAGCACGTATTGCAACAGTGTTTGACTAGACGCTGAAATTACACATAATATCAGCAGCCTGAATTTGCTGTGTAATAGAGTCAAGTGCATTAAAAGCTCTATTAAGATCTTTACTTCTTACTGGCAAGAGTCACCACAGGTAGAACCTAATGATTCTCAATCAGCAACATAGCTCTCATTCCAGCAGGTTAATGGGCACTAACTATGTCATCTTGTTCTCCTGCTAGTTTTCAATTAATGTGGCAGCATTACAGAAAGCACACAAATCGCCCATTAAACTAATTTTTTATTGATAGCATTTGCTTACTGATGAGTACAGCACATCAATTAGACTCCTTTCTTTGCTAATTCATGCTAACAGAGATATTGGAAGAATCCCAGGCACTGTCTATTGGTCAGAAAATTGCTTAGTAAGAAAGTTGGAGCAAGCAGGGCCTGGCTTCAGCTTATGCAGTGCAGCCTTGCTTTAAAATGTGTGAGATCTAGCAATGGTTGCTATAACATCATGTGCCCACTAGAAATGGTTAATAACTGATGCTACTGGCTGCTGTTTTCAAAGCCCTGCAAAAACAAGGATAGGTGTTTACTTTGATTTATTCATTTTAGCAAGCAGAAGGAATCCAGGTATCTCACAGGCAGCACTCTGAGTCATGACCCATATTGTGTATTTAATAGGTCCTGTGAACATTAGAGATTTTAATTAAATGATGGAGAGAAACAGAAATCTGGCACACATGCTTTATTATCATTTTCACTAAGCACATTACAGGTGAAACAGTGAGTGATACAATAAGGACATAAATTACAGCAATTGCTTTAAATTTTCCTTTTGAAAAATTGGTACCATTAGAGTCTATTCTTAATATAAGAATTCAGTACAGGTAGCTCATTGTGAAATGCTTAGGGGAACCTTCAGAAGACACCCTAAAATTTTGACCCAGACAACATTTCCATAGTCTGTTTTGTTCCCTGAAGGCAATTGAGACAATCTCAGTGATTTTTTTTGCTGCTGACTGCTCCTTTTGCCTGCCTCCTCCCTCAGCAGAGCATGTGCTACAGGTATGACTCTAAGGCCAGTTGGGGTTATTAGTGCCTTTTTATCTCCAGATTGATGTTACTCGTGCACTAAGGACTTTTAAGTCCACTAAAAGACTTTTGGAAAATAAAGGTCATCAATACTAAAAGTTTTAATTATTTTGTCAATTTTTTGATAATTGGGTCTGATTATCCCTACCTATATTTCCCTAACTTGCTCATAGATAAGGAGATATTTCTGTTAGCTTTAAAGGTTGCCTTTGTTGAGAACCACCTGACATCACTATTGTATTTTATTAAAAAGGAAAGTATTATTCTTCTACTTGACAGAAACATGTGACATATGTTTTGAAAGATTTTTCTGAGGGGTAGAGATCTGTGTTTTTCTTTTGTTGAATTCACATTTCAGTCTTCAAAAGCACTTCTTGAAATTACTGGCTATGAATTAAAGTTTTAGTAACACCATTCCATGAGCACATAGCTGAGAATGCTGGACTCTAGTCCTGGCCCATGTGGTTGGTTTCTGAGTAGTTTTGAGCTGTTTCTCTCAGTTATGTAAAATCCAGATAATAGCACTTAATAATTGCCCCTACAGGAAAACAGTCTTGAATAATGCCTTGAAAGATGATTTGGGCAGTGACAATAGTTGAGGGTATTTGGCTTCAGTTCAGCAGGAAAGTTCCATTGTACCTTGTGTTAATTTTTTCTTGGAAGGGCATTAGTGCCCAGGTGGTTCAGGCCCAGCACACTGCTCTGCCTTATGCTCCTGAGGAGGAACAGGAGAGAGGAGCCAGAGACTCCAGCTAAGAGGAGCATGTGGTCAGATCAGGACCTTAAGTCATACAGACCCTGAGTGGAATTTCTTAATCCTCTTCTCTTTGTGCACCCATTTTTACCACCATCTTTTCCTAATCTCCTTAATTCTCTTTCCTATTTGTGTACATTTACTCTTTATCACTCTCTCTCTCCCAGTCCTGCCTAATTATGGATTTTGAAATTAGGAATTTATGTTTAAAATTATAATGTTCACTCTCCTCGTGTGTCAGACCTTTCATTCATTTGTACCTCTCAGGTTTTGTTGTGTTATAAGCCCTTTGTATGCTTCCAGCAGGCATCTCCTGTTTGATTAAACAAGTTAACAGTGCTGCTACATTGCACCTCTGGTTTTGGCTGCTTTGTGTTTAACAGACTGATTACCTAAATTTTACTGGCCTGGATCAAAGTGGAAGAGTTTCAGTTATGGCCTAATTCAAATCAAGGCAAACCCAGAAGCTGCTTGAAGCACCTTTCATTAATAATGGAGGGTAAAATAAAAGCCACACTAAAATGCTGGTTTGAATCTTTTAGTTGGCAACAATGAAATCTTTTTCTACTATAGATCTCTGTGACTTTCCATGATGATGAGTTAGAGTTTTCTTTTTAGGTTTTCTTTAATAATTACTGTTTTGTTTAATAGCAATTAAAATCATTGTCATGGTTTTGTGTTCAGGATTAACAGAGTAAGAACTGAATGTGAATCTAATGTGGCCAGTTTGAAAGTATCAGTGTGCAACAAGTGGCAACTGTATCAAACATGTCTGGATTATCCTCATATACATCTGTACAATTTTCCACGAGGTAGCCTGAAAGTTACATAATTAGAGTTAGAAAGAAATTATAATGGAAGAAGAAGCAGATTCCATGCCATATTTAATAACTGTTGGTTTGTTTTAATTTCAGGCACTTTTCCTGTCTCTCTTCTAAATACATGTGCCCTGGTGTTCCAGCAGTTATGAGCACATTGTTGGCCAATATAAATGCTTTTTATGCTCACACAACAGCAGCAACTAATGTATCTGCCTCAGATCGCTTTGCTGCCACTAACTTTGGGGTAAGTAGATTTTCTTTAATAGAGTTCTGGTCCTTTTTTTTCCTAGTATATTCCATATTAACTTCTACAATGATTTTTTTTTTAATTCCTCATTTTAAAGAGTAAATGTTGCTGTTAGCTTTTGAAAATTTTACCCTGAGTCTTTAAAATCAATCATCATAAAAGCCAGAGAAGATGCTGTTCAGCTCCTTGTGAGGTGCAGAGGGTAGAAAGCACTGGCACACATTCACAGCACTAAAATCTCTGACAAACAGGGTTTTGTTTTATTGCAGTGGGCCTTGCAAACTGGTAACTGCAGTACACTAAGTATTGCATGCAATTCCTTTCTTGGCTGTGTCATCAGTGAACTCCTGTTAACCTAATGGATGTAGCCATAAATGCTGCTCTTCTCACAAGGATCCATAATAATAGACTCTCTCTGATTTTTGCTGAAATTTTTGCTGGTGATTTGTCCAAGTCCTGGATTTAGGTATCAGGAATTTTAGAAGGAATAGTAGCATTTTAGGATGTGGTAATACTTCTTTTGTTATTGCTAAATTTTCTTCTGTGGATAAGTATCTCACAGCGTGGTCTTCCTAGTCTTTGAACATGATAATAAATAAATATCCATTCACTCCTTATTCTGATTTCTTCACTGACTTAGAGGAATTGAGAGCAGTAAGGCAGAGCAATAATTCAGAGATTGCCGTCATAGCTCTGGTATTACGCATGATACAGAGGATATAAACACAGTCTTATGCTGAAAAATGTGTTTATTCTTTCCTCTTTTTTCTTTTTTTAGTAAGGTTTTTACTTGTAGGGTTGATATCAAAGATGTATTTGATGTAGCAATTTTCATAAAATACCATTCATTGACATGAAATAAAATATTAATCGTAATTAAAATTTATTAAATACACATTAAAATTTCAGATTCAAAATTTTATTTGAAGTAGTGTTAGAGGCACTTGTACTCTTCTCCAGTATTAGAATAATGGAGGAATTATTAATTTCAGATTTTCAAGATAAAATTATGGAACTATACATTTGGATGCGTAAACCAAGAATTACTTAGTATCTTTGTTGAAACAAGTCTTGTCTTTCAATGTTCAAGCTTTATTAAACCTTTGACTTCGATTCAACTTTGGAAATTTAGAATGGTTTTGCTGGATTTTTATCCTTTTTTCCCATTTTTCTAATGAACATAACTACTTTTGTCCTCAGACTGGGCAGAGATAAGGTCCTTTCTCTGATGGTAAAGCCAGTTTCCCTCTGACGCAATTCCAGTCCAATTCTTAGTTCAACAGATGGATGGGAAAAGAGTAGTAGGCATCACTAAAAGAGATTTGGAGCTCTTTTTCAAACAATTGACTTATAGGCAAAATATGAAATTATTCTTCTCTCCTGGGTCAAAAGGCATTTGTTAGTGAATAGCTGCACATCATTCATCAAAAAGAACATCTCAAATTCAAGTCCTCAGGCTACAGCTGGGAATGATTTGGCTGACTGAATATTTCAGTAGAGCTTTATAACATGACAAAAAAAGTTCTCTTTTGAATGATCACTTAAGGGAACTGTGCCAAATTAGTGGGGTTTGCTGTAGGTTAGAGCTCCACTGATGAGAGACCGTGCACAGACTCTGTTTTCAAATTCCTGATCATCCCATTTGTATTGTACAGATACTATCAGTGCACTCTGAGAGCTTTCAGCTCCTGCTTCTTGCAGAAGTCTGCTGCTTTCACACAGGCTGAGATTTCACAGTTCTGTGCAGCAGACTATGGAATATGTTCTAACATGGTAATTAGAAACTCATTAGTATTACTTGAGAATGGCACAACTCAGCTGGAAATCTCACAGCAAAATACTTTCACTGCTCCTTCATCTATCAAGATAACAAGTTAATCTTCACATTTGAAAGGAAAAATATAATTTCATTGTAATAGTATTACTTACCTTATTCCTACGAAAGTCACTGTTTCAGAAGTATAATTTTCAATCATACTTTTCCACCAAATTCTGTAGTAAATGGGCATCATTTCTTACTTATTAAAGGAAGGGAGAGGTGCTTTCTTCAAGAGTTTAATCAGTTGCAAGGCAAATATAAGACAGGAAGATGCTGCATTGCAAAATCTTTGTGACCCCCCTAATGTATTGCACAGCTGCACAGTGTTTAATGCATACCAGGTATACAACATAGAAAGGGAAAGTGAATGAAGTGCATCACCTGGCCTTGAAACACAGGTGTTTCAAACCATTGCTTGTGTATGAAATAATGGAAAACAAATTATTTTCAAATAAGAGTGGAAAGAAGCTTTCTAAACCCCCAACAATTACAGGAACCTGCAAATTCTAGTACAACATGTTCTTCTTTTCTTTTTACAGAGAGAAAAGTTCATAAAGCTGCTGGATCAATTGCACAATTCTCTGAGGATTGATTTATCTAAATACAGGGTATGTGCAACATTTTCTATTTGAGTCAACATGAGACCCCCCAAATCCTTTGCAATAAAAGTTTACAGAATTTAAGCTGTTTAAGACAAATATTATTCCAATTTGACAAAAAGAAAAAACTTAGTATTTTCTTTCCAAAAGCTAAGAATGAGTCAAGGGGTTATAACATATTCAAGAAAGAGTAGTATTCAGCAACTTTCATTAAATTGGTTATTACTAGTCTTAAGTTGATGAAGTTAATTCATCTGGGAATTACCTTCACTGACTCAGGTAGTCCAAAGTGCAGTTACTGCTGTATTTTTTCTGGGAGCCTGACATCTTTGCTAGAAGTTGCATGCTGAGATCCAGGAAATGTTGAAAAAGTCTTGTCTCCTTGTTTTTCTATTTGGTAGGAATTCATTTCATTTCTGCCTTATGGAATCTCCTTCCACTGAGCTCCAAAGCCAGCCTTTCAGGAAAGCAGACCCTGGGTACCTGGCAGTTACCATTTGGTTCTGAGCTCTCTCTCCTTCTCCAGTCCACTGCATCATTAAACTTTTGGACAATACCTAAGTTAGGGCTTCATCACATGTGGCTCTCCTTTCCGCTTCTAGGAGTGGCAGCCTCCAGGTCAAGGATTTGTCTGTTCTTGTGGCCTGCTCTCCAAAACTGGAGGAGAAGGGGAATATTTAAAAGAACCCCAAGGCATTAGAGAGAATGGAAGTTGCACATACTTGGTTTTTAGGACCATAACCTTCATGAAGGAGATATGTTCATGCTAAGATCTTTTCATTTTGAAGAATGCTGTCCAGACAGTATCATAGCGTGAGGCTGCTATTTCATTAGTAGGAAGTTATTTAAATAATATTGCTTCACATCACTCTGTTAACCCAGAGATCATAGCAAAAATTGAATATATTATTTCTACATTAAACTTACTACTGCATTTATGCCTACAAATGATGTACGTGCCATATAAAACCCATGAATTATTTTCATTAGCAACAGTTTCCAGACTTCTTTTTATTCTGTCCATGTTTTTGAAATATCACAATAATTTGAATTATTCATATTACAAGTGCAGGAGCATTATCAAAGGTGTTCTTACTCATGTCCAAGGGATGCTTAACATTAACTACCTCACAGGCAGAATTTGGATAATGTGAACATCTCTAATCCTTCCAAACAGCACTTTATGTTTTCTTTGGGTGTTTTTAATTAGTTGTTCAAGGTTTTTACCTGTAACTCAAATTTTGCATGATTCCTCTTTCCCTGATTCACCAGGATAATTTTCCTGCCAGCAATTCTGAAAGACTCCAGGATCTGAAATCAACTGTGGATCTGCTTACCAGCATTACTTTTTTCCGGATGAAGGTATTGTCCTTTATTGCACAAATAAATTTCCTGAGAGAAACAAAAAATGTGCTTTTTAAATTAGTTTTAAGTCAAGTTACATAAAGCATAATTAGCTGAACTCCTTAGGAGTCATATAGAGTAAAGGTTTTCTACTGATATAATAAAATCACAAGTCAAACAATAAAATAGATCTGATAACTATTTGCCTTAGTCTAGGTTGAGATCTAAGTGGTCAAGCATGGAAATATTTTTGGAATGGAATGGTACACATTAATATTATTGAATGAAAAAAGAAAATCACAAAGCAACCTTTAGCATGTGATTCTGTTGCATTAGGCAACTACATAAACAGAATCAAAATAATCCATTAAGTTAAAGTTTGAATTAATGTATCCTGAAATGGAGTAAAAATATGAACTCTTTGCTTTAAATAAATAACTGCTATTTGGCTTGATATTGTAATTCAAATGAAAGCACATATTATACAGTTTAATTATTTCCTAAATAATAAAAAAACTGATAAAATGTAAAACCTAAGATTCAAAGATGTAAACTCTTGGGCACACATGCCTCTTTCATCATATAAGTATTTAATTTAAATAAAACTTAGTGATAAGATCTAATTGCATGTGTTTTAATTTATCTTTGAACAAAATCAACCTTAATTCAACGCAATTTTAATTATTTTTATCATTGCTTTATTTGAACACTTTTTGTCCCGTATAACAGAGCTCCATTCAACACTTGGATATTTGTGTCCAATCTAATTCTGACATTCTCCCATTTATGAAATATTTAATTAGGTCCTGGAATTGCAGAGCCCCCCTCGAGCCAGTACTGTGGTGAAAGACTGTGTAAAAGCCTGCCTGGATTCAACTTACAAATACATTTTTGACAATTGCTATGATCTCTACTCCCAGTTAGTGGATCAGGTAAGGTCAAAATGAACTTGTTCTGTGCTATTGCTCAGTCATTATTGTTTAGTTTGCCTTTAGTAAACAGAAAGTCTTCTGGTGTTCCTTCATATCGAAGCACTCAGATTTTCACTTTATTTATGTATGGAGGAGCAACATACCATAAATACACCCACAGACAGCTATGAACTCCAAAATGTTTAACATGAGTTTCAAAATGGACACGTTACCTCGTAATGTAGTCATCGAGTTGGACATGACTGTGAAATTGTCCAGTGGTTTTGGGTAAGATGACATTTGATTGGTTACTGTTCATTTAGGATCTGTAACAGGAAAATAGTTATTTAAAATATAGCATTTCACTTCTGTGCCTCTAGGGAAAAAAATTTAATTTGCTGAAAATGGTATAGTCTTTCCAGCCTTATATTTTAGAACCTATGATGCATACTTGGATCCAAGCTTTAGTAACTGCTTTAAGAAAGCAGAGGATTTCTTAATATTAGTCTGTCAGGTTGAGCTATCAATGCAAAATAATTATAGCACTTGTTGTGTTCCAAATGTCATGCAAAATCTTTGAGAATACTCTTTATTTTTAATATAATATGACCATTCTATAAGTAATGTTAGAATTAATTACTGTCTGAAAGGAGCATCACTTCTTTATCATATTATCACCTGTACCTTGTATTTGCTTTCTGGATGGTACACTGAAAAAATGGTAGTTCTGTGACTATTCCAGGCTTGAACAGAATTAACTACGTTCTTTGGCAAAGACACTTTTTTGTGTGTGTGTATAATTAATAGGAACACTCATACTAATGATATAAGACTTCAAATGAAAATTATTTGAATTTATTTATTTATTTAAGTGAAAGATATTTCTCTTAAATCCAGAATATGAATGCCTGTGTTTTAGGAATGGTGATATTTGCTGTTCAGTGTTTCTGAAATGAGAATTTATTTTCTCATGTTGGATTCCTTTTTCTGAAAAAACTTAACTGTAGCTTTGAATGTAAGAATTTCTGGCCAGCACACCAATAAGAACTCCACACTTACTGCTGATGTGTTTATCCTACCACAGATTATGTTGTAAGCTGAGTAGGAGTATAAATTAGTGGAAGGAGCAGCTTCAGGCATCACATCTATTTACGTCATAAACTGTTCTGTTTTCTCGCTAACGTTTACTCTGCAGCAATTTGATCTTGTCTGGTAAATATAATATGAAGAGCTGCTAGACTGGGTATTACATAAGCCTGCACTTTATCAGTAGATTCTAGTACTCAGTAAACAGCCAAAAGTGATGAAGTCTTACCTCTGCAAAGCATTGTGACAACTGCAAAAGCTTCTCTGTACTCAGAAAGTTCACTACTTTTTAATGTGAATCCATACAGTCATTTAGCCTGTCTATTTTAAAATATGGTTTTAAAGTGCAGAGATATTACAGCTTTTCTGCTTGGTCGAGAATGTAAAACTTGCTTAAGTAAGGGTTCTCTCCCTCAAATTATATTTGAGGCAAAACAGGCACTGTTGTTATTATATTTTTCTCTCACACAACTCTATTTAATGGTAGAGAAATAAGAAATCCTGAAATAAATTTTAAAAATCCACAAGTATTCACTTTGTTGGAAGACTGAGTTAACTGCATTTCACTGTATTTCTGCACCTCTTGAGTTCTCGTTCACAAGATTTCCAGCAGAGGCAGTTTTATATGGAAACTTTAAGCAGACAATTTTCTGTACAGTTACAATCATAAAGCAGTGCAAGAAACTTTAGTGAAGAAGTGTAAAACGCAAAATTTAAAATAAACAGATTGCATTCAAAATAATTTATTTCTAACAGTAAATCATATTAAAAAAATTCAAGCAACAGTCACATATAATCTGAATGCCAGACAGTAAAATTTTCTTTCCCAGAAGGTGGGAGACAAACCTGAGAAATATAACTGATCTAACTTTATTAGAGATAAGTAAAATTAATTCAAAAGACTCCCTGAATTCTGCATCAGCTCTTGGGTTGTACAAGGAGACTTTGTTTAGTATGATCCTCTTATGGTTTCCTATCAGTATATCCAAAAGTGCATTTTGTTTTAGGAGCACTTGAATATGCAGCTTGCTTGAACTTATAGCTCTGGAGGCCTTCCAGTGAATCCAGGTGACTGGTTTGTGGTACCACTGTTATAATAATGAAGCAGTAACCAATATTGTAATTAACACTTCATTAGCTTTGTGTCCCTTGGATTAGACCAGATTCCAGCGTTAAGCCTTCCTCAGTACCCTTCCCTTATCTCTGCTCTCTCCCCAGCAGGTGAGGTCCCCTCCTGTCAGAGGGAGGGAGCTCATGGCTCTGCACACAGGAGGTTCATGTTTTAGCTGCACTGCTGAGCTCTGGGCTGTGAGACTGAGAGCTGAGCCCCAAAGCAACAAGGAATGGTTCTTATGTAGGTCAGCACCTGCTCTCACTCAGGGGAAGGATGGCAGATGCTGTCCTGCTGAGGTCTGTGCATGCTCAGGGTGTATCTGTGTGTGACTCAGGGTAACCACCTTCTGCAATTGGTTTTGGCTGCAACCTATAATTCTCAGAGATGCCTGCCACAGTATTTCAAGAAAATATGCTTCAGGTCTGATTGTGTGGGATTGTTGAATTTTGGGGTGAAAATAGAGTAATGACTGTTAAAATTGAGGGGCTTGAACTGGAGTTTTTGGATATTTGCCACTGTGAACACAAAAATTAAATCACAAAATATGCTCAGCAGTCTCCAATTCCTCTTTTTATTACTCTCTACCTTTGTGTCAGACAGGCAATCACCGTTAAAAAGCTAATGTCTTGCAGCAAAATATCACCCCTGAGGATATTTCCTGGGGTGAAGCATTGCAAATGCTAACAGCATGCAAAAATGTCATACTACAGTTCCACACCAGAATACAGAGAACAGCTGATGGCAAAAAACCAATGACTACCAGAGGCAGTAAAACATGATAGCTTGACAGTCTTACTGCCATGTATATTGCTATCCTCATTATTGGAGACAAAGCCCTCTGATGAAGGACTGTCTAGCTCCTTATGCAGCACATGCAGTATTTTCTCTTTTTAATTAATAGTTATCTGAGTGAAGTGCTTAGCTACCCCATGTTAAAAAGACATATCCTGGAGAAGTAGTTTAGGAAGCTCTTTGATAGCTTTCTGACTCAATTTACAGATATGTCACTCTTTCTGTTTTCTTGAGAAAACAAATTTTGAAATCCTGGCTGGGGCTCACAGAGACTGAAGTCCCTTCAATAATTCTTTTTGCAGTCTTCTCCACTGACTGACACCAATGAAATGCAGACCATACCCTTCATGTTATCTGAAGAGCTCTTGATCAGCACAAATAATTTCATGACTGATAGCACCAATATATTGGAATAAAACACTGGAGTACTTTATATTTGACAGCAGCTCATCAGAACAGGCCTGATATTCTACCTGATGTTAGGGATCTTATCTCAGCTCTGCATGTTGTCACAGCACAGCTTGGTGCAGACAAGGAGTTAGCAAAGAGCAATTGACTCCTTCAGGAGCCAGGGGTGGTACAGCTGCAGCAGCACAGTGCTCTGCCTTGGCCATTCATCTCTCACAGGGGTACAGCACCTTGGGCTGGGTTGATAATGAGCAAAAAACATCCCAGATCTGGAAACTGGAGCTGTGGATGAGCACATGGATGGGCCTATGCTTTGGGAGCTGGCTCAGTTTTGCTTTACTCAGTTGTGAGTCCCTGGTCTTTGGGATTTGGGAATGCAAGCCTCATAGTTGTTTTTGGAGGTGTACTTTTTTCTCTTTAGTATAAATGACAAAAAAAAAAAAGGGTTAGATTATTAATTTCTTATAGAAATACTGCAAGAATTGAAGCATGACTGTGATCTGTGGTTTTCAAACATATTCAGAAGTATGAAGTGGGAAATAAAGGTCAGTAGCAAAAGCTGTTTACTACAGAGAGTTCTATTTTTCAGACGTGCAAATTTCAGTGTCAAGTAATAATTCTTGTGAGGCCCTTTGTTATATTTATGTATTGCTTTAGATTCACTGAAAAGGTTCTGGCCTGCAGAGGGTACTTAGAGCTCTCTCTTTGTGTTGCAGCATTGTGTTTGATGGGCAGCATGTTAACAACAGTTATAGAAAAACATTTGGTAAATTACCTCAGAACAGAAGGATACATTTTGTGCTATGGCATTTCCAACTCCATTCTGAGAATTCTCTGTCTGAAGAAGACCAGATCTTACAGATATAATTTCTTCTTAGCAGCTTGTCTGAGAGCACTGGTTAGGAAGTCAAAGAGCTTGCAATAAGTGAGGGGCTCACTTTGATCTTCCTCCACCTATTCCCTGCAGAACCAGAACTTTTCTGGGTGTGTGGGTCAGATCAAAACCACAGTATCACTTGGCTGGCCCCTGCAGAGCTATGCATGTTACACTGCCCTAAACAGTTAAAGCAACTCCTTTCACCTGCCAGTCCTTGAAGAAAAAAGCTGACAATTCTTGATGAGAATTAATCCAAAAGAATTCTGTTCCACTTCATTATACTGGAGAATGCATAAAGTAAAGTTTCCTGGAGAAGGTGTGGGTGCCCCATCCCTGGAAGTGTTCAAGGCCACTTTGAATGGGACTCTGAGCAGCGTGGTCTCGTGGAAGGTGTCCCTGCCCAAAGCAAGAGGAATGAAAAATATGATCTTTGACATCACTTCCAACCCAAACCATTCTGTGATGCTATGGTGATTCTTTAAATAGGGTTTCAGTTTCAAAGAAGTTAACAGTTTGGGAGTTGGTTACAGTGTGACAGCACTGCACAGGGAAATCCCTCACAGGTTTTGAATGCATGTCTGCAAGTGGTTTCTCACTTTAGGCTCTGTTGAGTAAATTCTGTAAGGCCGAATTTTCATTTTTTTAGATATTAAAAATATCATTTAAAATTATATAAAATCCTAAAAATTGGTAGATGTTATATGTGAATGTCTACATATGTTTTTCTACATATATATTTTATATATAGTGCATATTGTATATTTGCTGGTGGTTCTACATTAAGAAATATTATATGTAATGTAAGTAATAAATATGCAGTTTAAAATATGGAAGAATTGTTAAAATTAATATTTCATTATCTAAGATTGATCTGTAAAATTGCCCTCTGTAGCCTTGTGCTGATCAAGGCTACTGTGTTGGTTTCCATTGAATTTCCACTGAATCATTATTTATATAGAAAATTTTGTATTCTGAAACCTAGCTTGGGGCTTGCAGCAGACAGCAATACATAACTTTCTGATATCATAGGATTCAATTTATCAAAGTCACACAGATAATAATGGATATTGATTGCACAGAACATAACAAAATAAAAACAGAGAAAATTAAACCAGACATTCATCCAGCTATCTGGTAAAATCAGTGATGGGAGAAGTTGAAAGCCCTATGTTTCTCAGACCAGGCTTTACAGATTTGTCTCAGGGTAATAGAGATGTAGATTTTAATCTTGCTTCACACTGGGTCTGAGATTGCTTTCTCCAGTCTCAGCCACTTTTCTAGAGTACAAAATGTTTGTTTGTCAACAGTTTAGCTTTTTTTTTTTTCATTAAACTCAGAAAACTCCCTCTACATTTTATTTTTCTCTTTAAGAGAGTATCAAAACACCAGTAATGATTTTGGAGGCTCTGTGCTGCATGATCCATTGCTTGAATATGAATTCAGTGACTAGGAAATTGACATTAAAAGGGAATTGAGAAAAACATGATTAGGTGCAAATAGTTTATGTCGATTCATATCCTATGAAAAATTGTTTTTACACACTTCCTCTTTCCGATTTTGATGTCTTCTGTGGCAAAAAACAAAGAGTTATCACCTAGTTTGGATTAAAAAAACCCACAGAGAATCTCCAGTACTTAGTGTATTTGTGGATCTTAAGTGAATATCATGACTTCTCTCTTTAAGACATTTTTCTTAAAAGGTGTTTGCTATTGCTGTAGGGTGATCCTAAAGACAAGAAGCACCCAAGTCAATAAATATGAGAGTATAAAAACCTGTCTTGTTGGTGAGATGTCATCTGCTCTTATTGCTTGTTTGATCTGCCAGCAGAAGCCCCTTAGGAATGTCACTGTTGTGCCTTTGGCCAGTCACTCATTGAGCTTTTAAGCACAGGACATCTCATGGCATTTCATGGTTCTGTGCATGTGGGCAGCATTACCATCCAAAGTGATGCTACAGGAGGTCAAGATATTTTAAATAAGCTTTCTATGTGAAAAAGCTCATGGAAAAGAAAGTGATTCTGCTAATTGGCAAACTTTCATATCAGTATTTGGAAAGGTCTCTTGGTTACTGGAAGAGCAGTCTGTGATTTGAGCTTGTTCAGTGCTGTATCAAACAAAAACAGAAGACAGGGAACTTCAGAAACTCATTTATTTTAAAATTAAGAACCACTAATAGCATCAGTTTAATGATTTTGTCACCTTGCTATTTAAAGAATTTATGTTCCTCTTGAACTTTTCAGTTGTATTTTTAAAAAATTCTCATTGTTATCATCCTCTACAATAATAAGCACTATTTAGGGTCTCCTATAACTTCTCACTGTGTTTGTTCCAGTGTGGCACTAATTAGGTATATCAGCAGTTTAGTTCATGCTTTTACACCGACAGTTTCTTTCAAATGGGTGCAATGAGAGTGAAAAACAAAATAAGTTGAAATCAAATTTCCACCACTGTTTTAGCTCATTCTAACAGCACTGCACCCAGCCAGAGCTGGGGTAGCACTGTCAGACACACAGTGTGGTTTTGGACATTGCCCTGTGCAGGAATCCAAGAGCTGCACTCTGGTCCTTGTGGGCCCCTTCCAACTCAGAGTATTCCATAATTCTATAATGCTTCTACAAAGGCATCTGTTGTACATAAAGCAAATAATTGTGCTGACAATAATAAGGTAAAAAAGAGCTTGAATGGTTCTGAGCATGTCTAACACATTAGGTAGATTTTAGGATAAAGAATGGAAATAACAACTGGGGATGGGCAGAGTATGCACTTTCTATTCAGGACATAAAACTACATCTGTAATGTGAGACTCTTTTAAAAATACCTTCTCTGGGATTTTTGAAAAGGTCATACAGATTTCAAAGAGATTTCTTTTCCAGAGAATTATGGTAGAAAAGACCTCCTTGTGCAACTATTACATTGTAAATCAGTTACTTTTTGCTCTCTATGTTAAAGAACAGAATTTTGCATTCTGTGATTCACATTCAGAGCCATGAGAAGCTGTCTCAGCTACGTGTCACTTACTGTGAAATAGAGTTCTTGGATAAGATGCTGAGCTACATTTAAGGTGGCTTTGTCTTCTACAGCTGCCTTTCAGTTGGTTTGATTTAACAAGCTTCTGAGAAAAACATGGTCCATTAGACATACATCTGATGTAGAAACAAGGCCTTTTTAGTAGAAATCTAACGTATACCAGGGAAAGCCTTGTGAGTGACATTAATGCTCTAATGCTCATTTCTGTTTTGCAAAGCTCTCTCATTTACATGCACAGTTGTTAATTATTGGTGACACCAGACCCACCATCCTTTGACCTCCTTCTGAGCTTTATTTCTGCTGCTTTGGACACTGAGGTGGTACCCTTTGTAGTTCATCTGAGTATGTAGCAGTGTGATTAATGATACATGTCTAAAATATTCCACAGTGGCCACTAAAACATTTTCAAGTAGGTGTTGTTGAAATTCTCTTTCTGCCATTCTAAATGCTATTCATAGATAAAAGTTAATTGGGGTTAAATTAACATTTAATTAATTCACTGTGACACATATATAGTGTTAGGCATATTCAGAAAGATACCAGGTCCATTGAAGTGGTCATAGATGGACTAGGAATGAGAAGTACAGGAATATGTGTTTAACCTTGCAGGATCACAGGCAAGTTTATTTTCAGACTTACTAGCTGAGACCCCTTTCAATCTCACACAGCAGTATAGAAGAGCCTGTGTAGATCTAGCATGTGCAGACATAGCTCTGTGTGGCAGAAATTATTCATGTATGTGGCCATACAGAATTAAAATATTTCTTTTCATATTTGGGTCCCAACAATGAAGTTTTTTATTGGACATTGATAAGGAATCTGATCCTTCTGCCAAGAAAGGGAATGGAAAATACTTTTGCCTAGGAAATTTTAGGTTAAGAGTTAATAAATAAAAATTGTGGTGACAAAGTCTGTCTGTAAATGCATATTGTAGTAAAATTAAAGAATATAAAATTCTCAGTAACATAAAGGGAAATTCAACTGCTTCTTCATTTAGACCATACATCAGAAGCAACTGCTAGGCTGAATACCTTCAGCATATAATTCAAAACAAAACATTAAATACTCCTCAGCATTGATTTTTTTCAATCTTTATTGTGTTGGGTATAAAAGTTCTGCCTCAACAGGCAATTCTACCTGTGCTGAGTCTCAGCACAGCAAAGAATTTAATAATATATCTAATTACAGCGTGAGCATGCACTAAAAACCAAGTCTCTATTGATCTCCTTTGCTGACATGACAATCTTTGCACTGTGGTTCTTTATATTTGTGCACAGCCAAGTACAATTTTTCACATGTTCTGCTCTGTTGGTTAGCCAGTCTTGGTTCAAAATTTCTAAAGATTCTTAATATGTCACTCTTCCCAACCAAGGAATAATCTATAGGTGGAAGTCCCATAGTATTTTCTCTAATAAAAATATATTCAATCTTGTTTTAACAGAGTAAGAAACAAGAAGTTCCTAAAGAAGAACAGGGACCAACAACAAAGAATTTGGATTTCTGGGCACAGCTGATTACTCTGATGGTCACCATTATAGATGAAGATAAAACAGCATATACACCAATCTTGAACCAGTAAGTAATTACTTTCCCCAAAAAAAAATAAGAATCATGGATTTATTAAAATAAGTATAAGGAATACACCTGAATTAGAAGTTGTATTTTAAATAGATTCTAGCTAGAGATTTTTATACAGAATATTGTATTGACATAAATTGATAAAAACTTAGTGCTCTGATAATGGAGAGAAAATCTTTTGGTTTAGGAACATTAAGGACTGGTGATATATGAGTCATCTCAAAACTTTAGGTAGCAAACTATGCTACATGAGATATAAATGGACGGAAGGGAAATGTCAGTGACATTTCAGTGAAAGGCATTTTCAGTGTGATGATATTGATGGTATGGGAGCATCATGGTGTTCAAATCATGCTGAAACTCATTTAGGTATGGTTTCTAGGCATGTAATTGTAAAAAAAAAAAAAGAACTTCACAAAAAGACCCTATCTGAATTTATAATTGACTGGCCAGACTGACTTGGAAAATGTGTGAAGTGGAGAGCAGTATCCCAGAAATGAAATTTCACTTCTCAGAATTGAAGATGTAGCAGATGAAAGAGGTACAATCAATAACCAAGACAAAAGAAATAATTTAAGGTTGATACATGAATAGAAAAGAGAGAAACAATTGATAAACACAGGAAAAGAAGGCAGTGCTGAGCTTTGAACATGAAATATATAGAAAGAGTGCAAAGGAACATGTTTCACATATTACAGCAGGAGAAATGGGCCTTGCACCAATTGAAATGTGACGTGATGAAGCCCTGGGGAAATTTTTTAGCTCTTTGGAGCCATTTTACAGAGAGATTACAGAAAATCTGGGCATAGTCTGGCTGTGATGACTTCTGCAAAAGTTAACATTGAAACCTACATCTGTATTATGACTAAACAATTAATAGAGGTTTCTGCAACTGCATTTAATTGAATGCTCTGAAGGGGAGCAGGAACAATCTGGTTTTTTCAGCTAAAGTAGGGTAGATACTAAAAGGCACTCTATACATTGAGATGTGCTTGTCTGTTGATAAAAGGTGCCATTCTGTTTGTGACCCCACAGTAAAAGTGACAGAGAAACCTTCTGGTGATAACCAGAAGCTGAAAGACTTTGAAAGTCATTGACTTCTGACTCCTTTCTTTACTTGAAATAAATAGAGTATCACTTCAGTACTGGATAATATACATTTCTTTGTTAATTATTTCTTGCACTGACCTTATTAAGGAATAAGTTCTTACCCTATAGAGGAAAGAAAACTCTTTTCCAGTTTACTCCATTTTTATGTTGTACTGTCAAGTTTCTCCATTAATGAAGGTCAACCTTTTGTCAGGCAGGCTGTACAAATAATACAGTAAAATATATAATTGAGACAAATACATATATGTGATTCATTTCAGTCTCTTCATTGAAATTACACAAGTGTAATTGTGGGTTAAGTATCCTAAACATTGTTCTAGCTCTATTTTTATACAAATGTGAGGGAGAAAGTAAAGGCATACAGAACAGAGTTCCTCTAAGGGGATTAGTAGGTTCCCTGAAGTACAGATGAATGATTGTGTAAGATGTGAAGAGAGAATCTGGAGTGGACGGAATTGGGACAGAGTAAGGGAGAGAGCTTGTGTCTCTGCCTTCTCTCTGTTTTTTGCTGTTTTGTAAGTGAAAGAGTGAACACAGGGAATAACATTTCTTTTAGAAGTAGAGACATCAGAAGTAAAAGATGAAGAGGTTCTAGGTGGAAAAAAACTTGAAAAACTGTTCAGAGTTGCTTTGGATAATTTTTTTTTAAAGAAAAGCTTCTCCTAACACAAAAACAGCATGTAAAAACTGTTGAGACTGTAAGGCAGCCTCTTTCCCTCTGCCTACCCCAGAAGAGGAAATGGGTTAAAATAGATGAATGGGAAATATAACTTGAATACACAGGAAGCCTGCAAAAATATGACTCCTTATTAGAAATATATGGCCATGCAATGTCTCAGTGGAGTATTCAGGCCTGCATCCATTTGAATCCTATTTTAGAAATGAGGTAACCGAAGATCCCCAGGAGAGCATTCTGATAGAAATTTTCACAATTGTATAATATTGCTCAGAATTCTATTCCTCAGCCAGTTTTGGAAACCCTATTTTTATATCCACCTTAGAGGCAAAATTTACACTGTGATGGAGTAGTTTGAACTGTATCAGGTTATGAATCCAGATGAAACATGACATGATGGCTCAGCAAGCACTGCAGCCACTGACAGACCACACCAGACCACCCAGTGGGAGTGTGGGGGCAACCTGTAGTTCTTACATGACATGAGAAACTTGACAAGTTTGAGGGAAAAACATGGTCTGGTATTTATTTAAGTTATAGAATCCTCATTCTAGTAGTTAAACAATGTAAATTGTGTTAGAAACCTGAATCACAGGCAAATCCAGGGCTTCCTGGCACTTCTAACTATCCTGTGAGGCAGGAGAAATTTCTATCAAAATAAAATATCTATTCTAATAAAAGGAGCATCAAAACAAGGACAAAATCTTCAAGTGAAATATGCTTCTGTATTTTGAAAACAGGACCTAAACTTCGAGCCCTCCTTTTTTTTTTTTGGCATATATTCTCAGAACAGTCCAGTTGTCACTGTAGTGTAAGTTTAAGAAACAAGAAAGTTCTAATGGGACTTTTAAATTTGTTCTTTACTGATCCTCAGATCTTTGCAGTGTTAGGATCTGTTTTCTCTGTGATCACGTTGTGTTCCAACCAGTATGGAAAGGACTAACACATGAAATCTGCAGGAGCAGACCTCCTCATGCTTCAGGAGCTAGGATGTTTAACACCTCTGAGAAGTTGGGGATAGTAACTTATGATGTAGAAACAGCATAATTGTAACCTACATGTCAGTGAGTTATGAAATATAGGCCAGTGGAAAAAAAAATTATGGAAGGAAGTGAAAAAATCAGAGTACATTCTATCATGAATTGGGCTACATCAGGCCAACTTTAGAATGTTTCTTTCATGATAGAAAGTGTATCTGATGTGGTTTGTGCCTTGATGCTGTGGTATTCCTCATTACCAATTACACTTGATTCCATGGAAGCATGTGAATGTCACTGATTTGATAGAATTTGTGAACATTGTCCTGTGAACAAAGCTGTTACTCTTTCACCATACCCACTGTAGCTTCTCATGTAACAATGGAGCACTGACAGACCAGGTTAGTTATATAGACTACATACAGCATCTGTCTTGCCCATTAATTTTTATCAGGGAAAGGAGTGTTAAAAATAAGGCTTTGGATAGATGGAGGATCAAGCACAAAATATAAGAATAAATGAGCTCTTTGCTCACATTTAAATGGAATACATCTTTTCCAAAATCAAATAGAACTTTTGTCTTAGGAGTTGGTGAAGCAGAGGCCATGGCCAGCCCTCCACAGATGGTGTGATCTATCTTCTGCTGCATGCACAGCACAAAACTGAATGTATTCACCCCCTAGGACTGGTGAGATTTAGCACCTGGAAGAGACTGTAGCCACCAAGTATGGAATATGAGCTTTTCTGGGAAAGTGCATCTGAGGTTCAGAGGCTTTGATATTCTCAAGATGTA
Organism: Setophaga petechia; assembly: GCA_024362935.1. Taxonomy (NCBI): domain Eukaryota; kingdom Metazoa; phylum Chordata; class Aves; order Passeriformes; family Parulidae; genus Setophaga; species Setophaga petechia. Next base: position 12,905,556 of record JANCRA010000016.1, read on the forward strand.
GCAGACTGGAGATTTGACAGCACAAATTATGAAAAAGCATTTTTAATTGTCATGATAGAATTTTCTGACTTTAGGGTTGAACTGGAGACATACAGTATTGTCTGGGATAAATGCTTTGGGGGTTATATATGTTTCACTTATACATTGATTATTTTCATTTTTTTTAAGCTGAGTTCAATTTCATTCCATTGATCTGTGGTTTTATATATTGCCCTTCATTAGAACTAGCCAATGAGAAATGTATTCACTAAATTTTTGCTTAATTAAAATCAATAGAGTGAAGATATAAGTGGCTGTCTTGTATATACAATTTAGTATTTTTGGAAATACGTAGATATGGTAATGTACAGGCAACATAACTCTTCTGGATAAACTGAGATTTTATATAGTTCCAAGAATGACATAGAAATTGGGAAAATTATGGCCTATGGGGCAGAAATAACTGTAACAAAGGCCAGCTAAATGACTGACAGAGAACTCCACTGGTTGTCCTTTTGCTTTCACTGAAAAATGTGAAAATGCATGGCTTTTACAAAGATTAGAAAATGTAATGTATAGAGACTTGCATGAGAAATTTCTCAGATATTTTGCTCCTTATGGATCAAAATTTAAAGTAGTTTGAAAAAGTTTTCTTGACTAAAAATAAGGTGATAAAATACAAATAATACAAAATACCATACTTATATAGATGCTTTAGTATTTGACCTTTGATTATCCCTTCCCTTTAATAAGACAGCTGCCTGTTACCATTTATCTTTAGCATGTGGAATGTCCTGTCCTGTGTGCTTCTGTCATGCATTGGCTCTGTCACTTCTCACATACAGAAACTGCAAGGACACCTCTGGTAGTCCCCCCGTGCCCATGACTGGCAGCTGTGCAATGCCCACCAGTCTGTTAGAAGCATAAAAACTGGCACCAATTTTAGACTTCACCTAACTGGAGCCAGGTGGGATGTGTTGAACTGATTTAATCAACACTGATAATTGCAGTTTGTGTGTGTGTGTGTGCTTTCACAAGTTAAAATGCATGGACAAATCTATTTATCACTAATCAAGCAAGTGCATTTTTATCAGGCCCAGCCTTGCAATATGCTCAAAAGACAGGGTCAGTATTAAATCAGCTGTTAAATACTTCCTCAGAGCCACACCATCAAAGTTCAAGCCTGGTGCTAAGAAAAAACTCAGAGTGGATTGGAGATACAGAAGTTAAGACAGCTGAAATACATTTCAGTTTTTGAACAGAAATTAATTTTGTGGTAATAGAATTAATATGAAGTTCTTTAATTGAGCAGTCATTAGCATAAAGAGGGCTCAGTGAACTGAGCTAGCAACTGCTTCCTATTAAAGTGGCAGAGCTAATGAGCTGCTTAAGGACTTTTTCTTTGCAGATATGATCAGGGTCAAATAGGTCTCTAAAATGAATACATTGCTTAGATCCTACTGCTACCACTTTAAAGTTGCACATAATTCTCATTTTTTCTATGTCAAGAAGACCTTTAAAATTCTTACATTTTTACAGAAATTATTATGGAATATTTTCTGAATTTGATTAGTGCTTTACAAAAAGGTCAAAATGCTTTGTATTCAATTCTCTGCTAGTATATAGTGTAATAACCTCAACACAAAAGCCACACAGCTCTGTGTATTTCCTCATTAATATATTCCCTTCTTTTATGTTTCCTGGTGAACTGTGGGTGATTTCTGTGACTCTCACTGCACCCCTGTGCTATAAACAGCTGCTTTACCCCACAGGGAGATTCTGTATTCTACTTTTTGCTCTTCATCTGCCTGACCTGCCTGGCTCTTCCTCTCTGTCCTGAGAATGGCTCATATTAATGTCAGTTCCACACCTGCATTAGACAGCCCTTTTTTTAAGACCAAAAATGTGACAAAAACACAGTGTTGATCACTAAAATGCCAGCTTTTGCTAGTTGCTAACAGTGAAAATGGTAACTCAAAGATCAAGGCCTTTCTTTTGCATTGAATAAGAAGCAGCTGGGATCTATGAAAATTTTGTGTAAGAGTACTTAACTGGTAACAGCAGAAAGTATCTAAAAAGGATTTCTCAAAGATGACATGAAGCATGAGACCAAATCTAAAATTTTGAATCTAAATCTGCATTTCACTACTTGTTATAGTCTTTGTTATTTTATCCATACATCAAGGTAGAAGTCTTCAGTGGATTGGATTCTGTGAGTATATAAACAAATGCAGCTTCACAGACAACTTCATTTTTTTCCATTGTCAAAAGGGAATTAAGGAAAAGCTGTGGCTGCTAAACATCTGAGCCAACTGTTTCATGCTCTCCATAAGCCATCTGATTGACCTAAAGCTGAGGAATCATCTGCAAGATAGATGAATGTTTCTTGATTTAAAATGTCATATGAGGGAAGTTTTTATTTGAAGGTTGGATGGTTTATATAATTGTTACAAAACATAAGATGCAGTAAGTGCATACTAGGGGAATTATTTTGTGGAAATATTTGCCTTTTTGTTGTGCAGCTGTAAGCATCATTGCTAGCAGCAGGTGAACTGATGAGATGTGATTGATTGCAGGTTCCCTCAAGAGCTGAACATGGGAAAAATCAGTGCTGAAATCATGTGGACTCTGTTTGCCCAGGACATGAAATATGCTCTGGAAGGTAATTAGAACAAACTATTAATTACTTTAGTAAGTTCAGCAACACTGATTTCCACTGCAAGTGATTCCTGGCATCAGATTTCTGTGTGTGATTAGAGCTTTCTGGTGTACTTGTTTAAGATGTTTGTAAGTTACTGAAAAAGAAGGGTTACAAGGAATCAAATCATTTCACTGTGAATATATGAAGTTATCTGTGAAAGAAGAGCACAAAAGAATTGTGACTTGAAATGCTGCTTCTTAGATGTGATAAAAACCTTCAGTGTCCAAAGAGACCCACACATGTTTGCTAGAGAGCGCTGGAGATATTCTGATTTTTCTCACTAGCTGAAAATTGCTAACTTGCCCATAAGGAACATTTGTGGAATGAAATTATGGAGGAAGCACACACTTACAATTAAATCTTTTTGTGTTCAAAAGGCAGGATGTATTCATTCTAGTTCCAGCAGAATCAAATGCAGTTTCATTTTATCTCTTAAGATATTGTGGTTAACCATTGTTAAAATATATGGGGTTTTGCTATATAGCAGATTGTCTCCAACTAATGGCTTCAAACACACAATAAAATATTGCAGCAAACCAAGTAAAGATACTTGCATGAAACTGGCATTGTCTTTAGTCAAGTCTGCTACTAACTACAGAGTAAGGCTAAAAAGGGTGAGAAAAAACATATGAGGTTGAATTTTAAAAACAATGCAATTCAACAGGCATAAAGGATTAAAAACCCCAAATATTTGAAGATACACTTCTCTATTATTCTCTGCAGAATGTCTGATGGGATAATATCAGTGCAGTGGTGCTTTGATGACATGGCAGATTTTCATGATGATAATTGAAGTGAAGAGATGAGTGGCTAGAATGACTATTGGGGGAAGAACTGTCTTGTTCCTCTGCTGTTGTGTTACTTTATTTTGTTAATTGTGTTATTTAAATGTGGAACTTCCGTCCTAAGCAGAGCAGAAAGGAAGGAAGGTAATGAAAATATGTACAAAACCAGCAGAAGACATGAGACATCTTAGATCTGGGTAGGAGAAGAGATGTTCAAACTATTGTTTCAAAGTGCTGTTCTGTAGTCATGTCAGAGTGAATCACAAGTGCAAGTTTGAGAAGGGATGTCAGGCAGATCATCCTCTAAGAGTGATCAGTGAAAGCAAAAGCTTCCAAGCGCTGAGAAATGTGAAGACCAAGTGAAAGCCACTGGTTTCACTTAAAGCATAATCCTGGTTTCATCAGGGAATCTTCTGTCTGGAGAGGCTGTCAGTCAGGAACAGCTATCAGAAAACTGCTGTGCAGTAACTCAGTGCTGTGATTCCCTTACAGATAGCACAGATTACTGAGGATTTCTGATAGGCACCAACTGCCACGACTTCATGACCTTGGGGTGTAGTTATACCCTGCACACAGACATCAATCCACATGGGCACCCAGAGCTTTAGCCATTGAACTATAAACATTCTGCACTGCAAAGAAATTATCCACAAAACATCCCTCACTCTGTTTGTTCATTAGAGCACACTGATCACTCAAAAGGCAGCTTCAGAACAAGCCGTGGCTTGTTTCTTGGCTGTAAAGAATAGAACAAGAAGCTCATAAGAAAGACCTAATTATACAATATATAAAGTGAGGATGTTAGGACTGAATCAGGATTTTTAAATAAATTTTAATGTTAATATTAATCCTTATTCTGCAGAGAGAAATGTAGAAGGCATTTGACTTTTTATGTTCCAGACCAGTCCCTGAATGTGGTCTCATTTCTGTGTTGCTGTGGATACTGACTTTCTGAGGAGAGTAAATGCCATTGTTGGCATTAGGAATTCTAAACTGCTCCCAGAATCATTAGTGAAACACTTCCTGCATATAAATAATAATTAAAAGAAAATGAAATTAGTATAAGTTATTATTTTGAAATTAGTATAAATTATTATAAATATACAAAATTTCACCTTCTATTATTTCATTCCTAAGCAGGAACCTCAATAAATCTAGTAAAAAAATATAGATCAGTATACTGATCCTCTACCCAGCTTTGCTGGGATTTGAATTATGAATTCTTTCAATAGATATTCTACAAACGGGGTTTAACTCAGTTGTTGAGGGCAATAATATTTTTTTCTTTAGATTCTATAAGATTAGAAGCAAGCTCTTAAATATGTTCACAGTTGGTCCTCATGGTTTTAATGGAGTTCATTAAAATGCATTGCATTCTGCTATGCCACTCTCGCCTTCCAAGTTATTAACATAGGCTACCATCTGTTCATACCTAGTGTCCAGGGCTGTGATTGCAATCTTTCCCTACTCTAATTTAGTATTAATCTCCTGAAGCAGCATCTTTTGTGCTACGAAGTTGATTCCTTTCTGCATCCAATCAAGGAGCAATGAACTGGTCCAGCATTGTTTGCAAAAGGATTGCTCATGTGATAAAAAAGATTGGATTAGCTCATCCAAGATCCTGTTTCTGGTTTTACCCACTTTTTGTATTCACAAATATATCCAGCCACACCCATCAGCTTAAATTCAGGAAATAACAAGACAGCAAACAGTGGAGCATCCACTCTCCATTCTTTTTCCCTTTTTCTGAGTGCAGTTCAGAATGGCTGTTCAGGCCCTCTCCTCTCCCTGTACATCTGAATCCCTTCTGCATTTGCTCAGGGGGTGTGTGCACTGCAGATCTGCTGCTCTCCAGCAGTGCCCCCTGCCCAGCTCCTCTTGTTAAACAGCCCAGCAGCCCAGTGAGGGGCACCAGCTGGCAGCACACACCTTCTGCCTTCTCTCCTCCCTTGGTCCTTGGAGGACACTTCAGCAAGAAGGATGTGCTGGGGCAGGGAGTAGTCAGGGGAGAGCAGCTGCCATGGCAGAGGCCTTTGGCTAGGGAGGAGCAGAGCCATGGCTCTGAGAGTACCAAGGCACTAAACTGGCACTGGGGGAGCAGCTTGGGTTTTGGTGAGGGAGGAAAGGCCATCCCAAAGCACAGTTCAGTCTGCACAGCTGCCAAGATCAGGGCTACACTGTGCCAAGCTTACATGCCTTGGAAACAAAACTGTACTAAAATCTGGTATTGAGTTCATAATTCCATTCTAGATTTTCTTCCAATTGAAGTTAATTAAAATGTTTAGCCTTTGGATAGTGTTAAAAGTTTTATGCAAACTTGAACAAATTGAGTTCACAGTAGTTATGTTTCTTTTTTCTGGTCTAATGGATTATTTTCACGTGTAGATTTTGCATGAAAAATCACATTTCATTTTAAGAGTTGTCTTCATTAGATTTGGTCTCTTTGGGGTGTTTTTCTTCTTTGCAGGCTGTCCATGAAGCTTCAGTGGTTTGCATGATACATTATAGATTGTTGTTTGGCATTTAGTTTACACAAACATCTAATCTTATAGGATGGTAATGTTTTTGTTCTCTCTGATCCCCCAATTATTCCATATTTATGCTGCAAAAAAATGAGAACAGAGAGAGAGTTTCACCAACAGTGCATATGATTTGTTACTCACTTCATATGGTAAGAAATCTTATCCTTTACAAGTATGAAGATGCAAAGGTTAAAAGATGATGAGAGAGTAATAAGCTGAAATTAAACATGAGGTTGCAAAGTATCTTTTTTTTAATTTTTTGTCCTCAGAAATTTCTTTTTTCAGATCTTTCAGATCTCTAACTTTTGAATAGGTCAGATCAAATGTCTGAAACTATCCAGTCTTTTAGAAAGAGAACATCCTAATTGCTGTTATTATGATAATCTAATTCTGGTAGTGGCCAGAAGTCAAGACCAGAATTAGGCGAGAAATTAGATGGCTGCTGTGTAAATAACAGCAACAGACAGTCTCCATCCTGCACAGTTAAGATTCTAAAGGCCTTATAAAAATAGGAAAAGGAGATAGTCATTCCACCATTTGATGCATTTAATGTAAGTTTGCTTTTCAAGTCTGCTGTTGTCTTCAGTGCTTAAGAAGATACTCTTTTCCTGTTTCTCTGACAGATACTTCATCCATGACAGAAACTGATGAAGTGATTTGAAAGAGAAGAGGCAGGTCCAGGAGTTGATGCTGAGCACAGAGACAGCATAGAAAAAAATCCAAATCCACTGTTATTAGCTCTTACCCAGCTAATGCTGCCCAGAGAAAGGTCATGCCATTTGGTGGCAGATTTCAAGTCTATTTTCACTCTAAATTTACAATTTACAAAGCTCTCCTTAAGATGGAATATAGTCTTGGTTTAGAGGGAGGCTACAGAGGTGAGGGAAGATGAGACTAAGGTTTTGTAAAGGACAAGAAGGCAGCTTCCACAAGAATGCAGGATGTCATCACTATCAAAATATAAAACCTTTTTATTTTAGTCAGTCTCATTTCTGCATTCTGCATCACCTTTCAACAAATGTATTCCATGCTTATCTTTTCAGACACCTGAGGAATTAAGAGTCCTCTATGGCCACTCAGAGAGTCTGTGAAGGCAAAGTTAAGGAGATTACAGCTGGAGTTAAACCTTCCTTTGGCAGATAAGATAGCATGTTGCTGTGATTAGAGGAAGAAGGGAGTTAGAAATGTTCTTTACTCACCATAACAGACAAGGATGTTGGTAACAGCAGGTACACTCTGTACATCCTGAGGGGCTGAGCTTCCTAAGTATGAGAATTCACCTGTCCAGGGCAAAGCAGAGGTGTCCAGGCTTGCCCAAAAAGCACCACAGCCATGCCAAATGGCACGATTTTTTTGGCATTTATTAGACCCAGTAATAAAGACAGATGAAATGGACAAAACTGCTCCCAGGGACTGAGTTAATGCTTCTTCATATTGTGCTGTAACACTGTATCAGCTTGCTTGGAGCTACCTCAGAAATCTCTGGTGTGGTACAACCTTGCAATTGGGACTGTTATATCTATGATTTCCTTGCTCTCTAACCCATGTTCTTGGATTTTACACATTGAACTACCATCAGAACAATGAGCAGTGCCACAGTACAAGTCTACAGTAATCTTAGTAAGTTCAAGTTTCTCTATTTCTGACTGTAAGTGTATTCATGGTGCCAGATTTACTAGAAAACTCAATGCATCAGTGAATGCTTGTCTTCATTGTTCAGTCTTAAACTTGTCACTCAATAATAGCAGTGTACATTGTCCTGTACATTTAATAATGATAGCTGTGTCCCTATTTAGTCTTTTTCTAACCAGTGACTATTACTCTTTTTCTTAAACACTGTTATTAGCTCTTACCCAGGTAATCACTTATTGTAAAAAAAATGTATATAAACTTTTCCTGAACATTGCCTAATGTGACAAAGGCAATTTTTTGTTAGTCGGCCCATACTGGTACCACCATGCTGGATAGGTTATGACTGATTAATAATTACAGGTTATTTATAGCTCACATGGCCCTGCCTTTTCCACAAATGAGTGAGTTGAAGGGAGAAATGTTCTGTTCAGCTGAATGGGCTGTATATCACCTGTAGCAGCAGGGGCAGGCAAGACCTCCTCCAGAGTTTGTAGATATCTTAGCCCAGAAGAACTGGAGTTTTGCTACTTCTTTCTTCTTGTCCTTAGTTCTTTATCACTAAGATGATACCACTTTATTCCATCTCATGTTTTTACAAAAGCTAGACTTATATCTTTTGTCTGAACTAATTTTATAGCTGGGGAAGAAAAACAAAACCCCAAACAAACAAAACCTCTAGGCAAAAATGTGACTTTGTCCCCTTAAAGGACCAGCATTGTTTAGTGCAGTGCTGCATCTGCTGCTAGGGGAAAATTTTATCCTTTTGTTTTCTCAAGGATTTTCTTCCCCTTACCTCTGTCAGAATGCAGCTGCATAATTCTCACACTGCAGCAGTGGAATGTAGGTGCTGCACCTCTTCCTGCATTCTGTGAGCTGATCACACAATGAATCCCCTTGTATTTTGGACTTCCTTCACTGAGAAACAGTAACTAATAACAGCTTTCTGGAAAAAAAATACCTTTCTTTATCAACTAGAATACAATATTTGAGTTAAAGAAAATCAAAAATAACAAGCAACCTCTGCTATCTTTAATCATGGCCATTTTTACTAAGACACTGCTTTAAAGCTTTCCTCATGCAGCAGCTGCTCTCCTCGTCTCTGTTTTCTTAGATTGACGACTCAGTCTTTTACTTTCAGGACTGTTCCATAGAGTTTTACTTGTGTCTTTTTCTCCTATAGAATCTGAGGTCAATTTCCTCTTATGGGCAAGTGCATTAGTTCTAAACTAAACATTTGATACTGCTTCACCCCCAGGAGAATAGGATAAATCTGTTAAAACTGCTTGTTTCCACATTATCTTTTAATAAGCCTTAAGTGCAATTTGCTGGGTGAGAATTAGAAAACACCTCTCTGGTTTTGCCTTTGCAGGCAGAGCCAGATTGAACACAGGTAATTATTTAAGTGCAGCCTGGCATTTATCTTCCTGCTGGATTCTTCCTGCTTTGTACTTCATTTTACTAATTGCTTGTAAAATGCAAGCATGCCTGTTTGAAAAGGTTTTATGCTCACTTAGCCTACTAGTGATGAGGCAAAGAGCACAGAATCAGATCTTTATGGAAAGACACACTTTTTTAAAAATTAAGTAATAAGTAGATGGAAGAAACTTATCACAAAAATTACATTGAAGATGCGAAGCTGAGTATTCAATAATTAAGTTCCAATGCTGTTGAAGTGCTCTTTGTTGCCTTTATTCTGTTTTCCATCCCAGATTCAAGCATTATGCTATCAAATCATAAAAACATGGAGTGGTTTGGGTTCAAGGGGACCTTAAAAATCATCCACTTCCAACCCCCGTGCCATGGGCAGAGATGCCCCCCACTGACCAGGTTGCTCAGGGCCCAATCCAGCCTGGCTTGAGCACTTCCAAGGATGGGGCATATATTCTCTGTTTTGCAATTTTTATACATATTAGAGTTTTATGAAAGCTTAATCAATATAAATTGGATTCCTAGATTAGGATTACTTTTCTTCTTTTATTACTTCATTACTTTCATTACTTTCTTTTTTATTACTTTGAATAGATGTTGAAATATCAGTATGAAGTATTTGAAATTTCAATCATATTCTTCAGGACTAGAACTTTAATTATCATCATATCAGATAGGATGGACTATTTCTTCTGCTTCATTTATAGCTTCCATTTCCTTACACATTCCATGGTCAATAAATATACAAAGCAAGAATTCCATCAGCTGTAAAAAAGCACAGTTCAGATTATTCCACTCAATGGAAGTGCTTATCTCTTTTTGTATTCAATACAGAATTTTGTCTCCAAATGTTTATTCTTTGAATATTATCTATTTACTATCATGGTATGTAAATTTCAATCTGATAGAATATTGAAGAGTGAAATTTATACTGAGGTTGATTTGATCTTATTCATTTACTTGTATTCCTGGCATTTTTCTTTTCTTGTCAGCAAGCAAAACAGAGAAAGTTTATGCATAATCAAGCTGCACATCTTGCATTGCCCTTTTGGTAATAACCCATCCACTTTTCTGGAACTTTTGTGGAAGTATTTGGCTTTGGAAGTAGTAATTAATTGAGGAGTCTAATAGAAGTCATAAGGACTAAAAAGAAGCAGTAAAAAAATCAACTGATTAATGTTAATAAAATATCAAAGTTAATTTGCCTAAGTAATCTGAAACACTTGGGCAGTATAACACAGTGGGTGAAAATGGCAAATGCAGTGTTTAGAGTAGAAGATAGGGTAGTTTGCAGAAGGTTCATACATCCTGCATCTCTCAAGTAGTATATGACATTTATTGGTGTTTGATGCCCTTGAAGTTCCCATGAGACATTTACTTCTCCCAAGGAGCCATGCACATCTCTGCCTTTTCTGACACCAAGCAGGTGGCCCTGAGCTCTGCTGCAGCTGCTGTGAAATGCCAGGGTGAGCAGAGCACTGGGCACACGGCCTCCTGCTTGGAGAGCTTCTCCTTGAATGCAAAGGGCAGTGTCACATCAGCTTTTACAGTGCACTGCAGTAAGGCAGGGATTGATTAGCAGCTTCCACTGCAGGCAAGAAGACAAAAAAGGAACAGTGAACATTCCTCCTCACCTTTCAGAATATGACAGCCTGTCTGCCTTCCCTGATCTCTGTCACAGGATCACAGAATTGCCAGGGTTGGCCAGCATCTGTGGAGAACATCCAGTCTGACCCCTCTGTCAAGACAGGGTCACCTGGAGCAGGTAGACAACAGGAATGTGTCCAGGAGGGTTTGGAATGTCTCCAGAGAGGGAGGCTCCATGACCTGCCTGGGAGCTGTTCCAGTGCTCTGCTACCCTCAGTGGAAAGTTCTTCCTCACACTGAGATGGAACTTCTTGTGTTTCATGGCCATTGCTTCTCATCCTGTCTCTGGGCACCAGCATAAGGAGTCTGGCATCCTCCTCTTGGCACCTTCCTTGACATATTTATATGCATTAATGAGATCCCCCTGAGGCTTTTCTTCTCCAGACTAAACGGGCCCAACTCCTCTCCTAAATCTCTCCTCATAAGAGAGATGTTCCAGACCCCTCATCATCTTTGTGGCCTCCACTGGACCCTCTCCAGTAGCTCTTCTGTCCAGGGAGGAAATATGACTCCATAGTGAGGAAATCTTTGAAGAAGATCTCCAATGCCATTCTTAATTTATGCATCTTGCCTTAATAAGTGGACCTGGTCTCTTTTTTCTTCATTTTACACATTTGCACAGCTTCATCACCCCCAGATATGTTCCAGGTGCAGTCCATTATGTTTGTGAACTGTCCAAACATATTTTGATGAAAATTTTCAAGTAAATGCAGAGAAAAGATTGTCTGTTGTGAAAGATACAATATATTTTTTAAAGGAGCATTAGGGGGGGGGTTAGAGATAAATGTAATCGAAAAAGGAGGTAATGAGAGAAGTTTTTCAGGTTTTGGTTTATTATATTCATCTTGACACAAAGAGCCCTTTCAGAAAGGTCAGTAGTATTTCACATTATAAAAATTAATGTAAATTACACATAATTATCAATTAGTTGTGTTCTGCTGTGTATTTCAGTTAATACCCAGTGACTTCCATTGCCTTTAGCAAAGTACAAGAATCCTGGGATGTGATTCTAGTGGAGTGAAATGTTTTCTTCTAAATCAGTGACAAACTTTGAGTTAAATTTTTGCTTCATTTGTGGCCTGTGTGCTGTTACATTCATAAAATCAGAGACTTCATGTTTCTTTCAGCAGTATAGAGATTAAATCTAGAGCACTGTAAGTATAAAAGAGGCTGTGGCATAGCAACTGCTCCTGTATTCTGGGGAATTTGCACTGGGATCAGGTGCATTGAACACTAACTTCTACTTTTATCCAAAACAGAGCTGCATCATTCTGTGTAACATTTCCACAGTGATTCAGAGGGAGGAATACCAGTGCACACCCCATCCATATCATTCCTTACTGCAGCTTTGCTTCCTCTGCCTGTACTCAGTTTTGTGTTCCTAATTACCCTTCTCAATTATATGACTGCAAGTTTGGAAATAGGAGGTTTTCTAAAACAGCAGTTCTGGAAGCAATAGATAGCAGCTGGCAGTCTCTAGAAAGATTGGTAGGTAATTAGTGCAAATAATATGGAATTATGTCACAATGGTTGAGAATAACAGCTGAGTTTTGATGGGAAAATTTGCAGCTAATCCAAACACAAATCCCATATGCTTAGTCTCATCCATTTCTGTTTAATAAACTGTAGAGCAGTAGAATGTGTGTCAGTCAAACAAGCTGGATGTGATGAAATTAATTTGCTACACATAGATATTCTTTATAGTAGTTATTAATTCCTGAAACATTATTTATAACACCTGAAAACTGTACAAGTTTGGCTTTTTTAGAAAAATCTATTTATATATATGTAGTCAATTTGTTAAATTTTACAGACTAATTTCCTTGAAGTTCTTGTTCATAGATTTGAAATATACTTTAAAACCATATTATTAGAATCCTTCAAGCAGCTTAACTATATGTTTTTTACAAAAATATTGGCTTGGAAACTGCTGTAGAAAAAATTGCTCTGAGTTTTTGTACCCAAATAAAGAAAATCAGAGTTGAACAAAATATCAATTTGATTATCGGAATATTTAACATGTTCATCTTTTATGAAGGTTTTTAGATTACCCTTTTTTCCTTTTTTAGCAACTAATACATATCAAAAGTTATATGGAAACTCAGAGTGATGTTATTACCTCAAGGTTAAAAAGAAAAAAGGATTCTGTAGTGAACAAGATTCTATTCCAGTTTGTTACATGATATTGTCCTTAGTGTCATGTAGATATTTCTGCTTAGTGACTCATCATTATGACTTTATTTGTTGTTTTAAGAAAATTTTCTCAGCTTTCTTCAGCAATTGCTGGAAAAATGAACAAAAACTCAAGCATGACTCCACAGTACTGTTGTTTGGTCAGGGCCTGTGAGGAAAGTACCTTGGATTATAGTCCTTCCTATTATGTTTCTTTATAAATTTTTCTCTAAAAGAGCTGCTGCCTGCAATTAAATTATGTGCCAGATTCAGCATCAGCAGGGCTGTGCTGATTGCACCACACACCAAGTTCTTTTCCATATATTAATGCATTCCCTGTAAAAGCTTTTAAAAACAATCTCTCTTCATTCTTGAGTATACAAATAACATTGGAGCAGACTTTATCTCTTTTCCTTCAGTGCTGTTGCTTTCTGGAGGCCTCCTTAGGGGGGTTCCCATCTCTGTGACTGTAGCAGTGAGATGGAACAATTCCATTCAGTTTGCAGAGTGGTTGCAGTGCCTGCTGTGGAAGCCCTTGTGCACTACAGCATCACCCCTGAGGAGAATCCTGCCCCCACCCCCAGTGGCATCAACAATGTCAAAAAGTTACACTTGCTGGATCTGCAATTCCCAGAAGTAGCTGAAGTGCCCCATACACACAACTAAATTTACAGATGTTACAGTTTACAGGACTCTTATCAGCATTTTTTCATTGATGCATGACACAGTGATATGCAATATGCCATCATAGGAACTGAACATGACCTCTTTATGAAGCTTACTTGATGAGTAGGTGCCTATAAAAATATGCTGAACTATAAGGAATGTGTCAGAAAAGGAGCAGCACAAAATAAAAGACATTATCAGCATTAGGTTTGCTATACTGGAGATTTCCTTACCTAGAATCAGTTATGAGAATGGTCAGGTATTCCTGCCATCATCTCTCCAGAGAGCACATTTGCACACAACTGGCAGGTTTAGTTCCAGACTGACTCTGTAGGATAAGAATTTTGGAAAGCAAGGGTGAAGTTTTTAAAAAAAAGTTATATTGTGCAGCTATTACATTTGTCTTCCAGAAAGCCCAAAATGGATATGTCTGTATAGGGATACATGGCACTAGCTTTCCCTCCAGGAAAATAAACACAGATTTCCAACATGTATCCAGCTATCCTGTGCTCACATTTACATCAGCTTGTGCAAGATGTTCAGAAATTAAGGAAGCAATCTATTGGTCCTAATCTAAATTCAGAACACCTACAGAGATGTTGCTGCACTTTGCCACCAACATCCATGGTTGCCATGGATAAACCCATCTATTATCCAGTTAAAACTGTCACTGCTGACTCCTCTGGGCACCTGTTTGCTCCATTCTTTGGTTTATATGAACTGAAGAGGTAAAATGGGTGGATACTATTGACCTCATATGTCCTGTGAAGTGTTTGCTGATTATGGAAAATAGATTCGTAGAAAATTTTCAAAACTTGACAGAAGGCTCACATAGTATGTATTTGTATGTAAACTTTGAGATAAGAAATGTTGACTTAGAAATACTATAAAATAGGTCAGACATTGTTGAAAGAGAACAGCTGATGTTCTCATACATTAATGTCAGGGATTCTGGATGCATTTTTCACTTACTTGTAACTAGAAATAATATCCTTGGAGACTTCAAATATTCTCTACAAGGCAGAAAAGCCTGCAGAAAAAAAGTTCAGTTATTCCTGAATTACTTTTGTGCTCATTTTTAATGTATTATAAATCTTAACCTTAAAAAGAAAATACCAGTGAATGGTATGTGGAAGTTGCACCCTCCTGAGCAAGTTTGCCAATTAGTGGCAGTAGCTCATTTCTAAAATTGAAATAAGCATTTCTTTGGTTTGTGATACTATAGCAAACATTCTCAAGTTACATTGTACAATCTAACAATCCATTTATTAAAAGATTAAATGAAAAAAAGTGCTATTCATTTCAGAAATTCCATTCTTTGGGGATGCAATCTAGGACAGATTTTTAACAATGACTTAAGCAGCAGTTATGGAGTGAATTTCATACAAAAAACATAATTTTTGTCAGTGAAAGGCTGGTCTACCTTGTAAGAATAACTTTTATAGAGCAAATGTCATCTAGCTTCCTGTACTAGTTTGTAAAAAACCTGCTACCTTAAAAAAAAAGATTCCTCAGAACCAGGACAGGAGGCAAGATCTTTCTCTCTGTGGTTCTGTTTGATGCTAGTAACAATGAGACTGTGCTGGGGAGAGTTTGTAGTGCTCTCAAGTAGCATGAAGATGAATAAATGCAATATTTAGACAGAAACTGATTTAGTGATTTTTCTTGAGTGTGATGGAAAGGCAGTGAAGGTGAAAATGCTACTGCAATGCTAAAAAGGCAATAAAAGCCCACAGGGGCACTTCATAAGCCGATTTGCACAAAACTTAGTAACTCACTGCATAATAAAATACATCTGAAACACTTGTTGGATGGCATGGTGTGCTACTGGAGTGCTGATTTGGCATAATAATAAAACTAAACTTCTCCTTCTACTGGCTAGATCTGAAAACACAGAATGTGTCATTCACAGTGCATTTTCACTGACAGACAATCCAATGCTACATTCAAGTGTATGACAGAGGATGGGATGCTCCTGCTGTTACAGAAAATTAGGTTCCCATCCAAATATATGAGATTTGTATAATGCTGTGTTGCAAAGCAAGCTGAAGTAAGGAGCAAAAAGGAGGTTTGAAACTGATAAGTTCTTAATACCTAATATTTACACAAGAACATCATTCCTGCTGAGCACCTGTATTAGGTCATTTTTTAAGGGAGCTGGGAAAAGAAATTACTCTTTTGCTTAGGGAAGGAAGAATGTGCAAGTGACATGACATCTCAAACAGACGAGATCTGGGGAGATTTTAGGAAGCTGTGAGCAGTAAAGTTATGATTATTCTGCCCAAAACTTGTGGATGCCTGGTTTCATGCTGAGGGAGAAGGAAATGAAAGATTTGAGCAAGGATAAAGAGAGAAGGAATGGAGCTGTCCAGGTGTGCAGTGGCTGGGTGAAGAATGCAGAGCGTAGTGTACAAGCTAAAGCAAGGATCAAAATCCTGGAAGAAAGATTGACACTTGTTCCAAACAAATTAAATCAGGCTTTAAAAATGCCAAAAGTGGTTACAGGTGGCTGCATGATTTCTGCCACCCACCTCCATCTGCATATTCAGTATGTGGAAAACACGAGGACACTGAGAAGGTGAAGTCCATTTGAAAAATTTCAAAAACACTTTATTAAACCATCTTTTCAACTTGTGCCATAAATCAGATGGCTGTAGAGCTGTGGAGCTTTCTCCTCTTTTTTTTTTTCTTAACTCTGATAAATGTAGCTTTCACAGATTCCTGTAGGACTGGCATTTATAGTTGTTAACTTCCTCTGGCTACTGCACAGCTATGGTTGTGTTTTCTAGCTTGACACACAAAAGCTTCCTAACCATTTTGTAAAAGCCAAAGAAGGATCTAAAGAAGGGGAAGTCAGAAAATTTGTGGATTTTTTTTCTCACTGCAGTGAAGAGAGGGGAGAAACCTCATTTTTGGACTGGTCTTTATTTTGTTTTGTTTTTCCTGTGGGTGCTCAGATCCTGAAAATTGAAATGGTGGGTATTACTACATCGAGAAAAATCAAACCAATTATGCTTTAAAATGCAAGTCCTGTATTATTATGTCACCAGTGCACTGAGGCTCAAGAATGTTATTTACTGTTAGAAGGCTATTAAGTGCTTTTATTTCCACTCCTTCTATTACAGAACATGAAAAGCAGCGATTATGCAAAAGCACAGATTATATGAATTTGCACTTCAAAGTGAAATGGTTCTATAATGAATACGTGCGAGAGCTCTCTGCTTTCAAGGATGCAGTGCCTGAATACTCTCTGTAAGTGCTGTTTTGGGGAGGCTTCCATGAGGCTGGGCTTCATGCAAGGTTTATTTTGGTCAAATATTTATGCTCAGGTTTGTGCAAGATCTCAAGGTGTGTAGCACTACCTACTTTTTGCACTTCCTTCTCTTTAATTCTTCATTCTATCAAGTGAAAGAGTCCAGGTATTAAATGTGCAATTAGTTACTTCATAGGTTTCTACAGTTGTTGTAACTCCAGGTCTTCAGAGATGACAAAATGACAATATGCTTTGGTCAGAAAATGTCTGAGGAAAGTGATTTTGCATTTGTTTTATAACCAAATTTGGATAAAGCTGTAATGCTAACAGGATACACTACTGCAATAATTCTTACTGGATCAGGTCATACTCAGCTACTGGTTTTGTTTTCACCTGTCCCCCTGCAATAAATATATTCAGTCCTGTCCTTGTATAGGAGCTGTCCTTAATCTTCTGTAAGTCTGCTGGTTTGCTGAAATGGTTTGAGGCCTGTTATTTTTATTTTTTTTTAAGTAAATGAAAGAAAAATAAAACAGCTGATTTTTACTAAAACAAAGTTATATACAAGTTATAAATGTTCCAAAGAGCCATTATAGATAGAAGGTGCATACCTACCATGCTTCACTGGTAGAGAATTGGCTGCTGCTAATGTCATATTACCAGGGTACACCACTGAGACTATTGTGAAACTGAAGCCTGAAAAGCCTTTTGGTAGCTGCAGCATTTTGGTGACAAAAGTTTTTCCAGAGTTGTTGAAGTCTTTAGCAATTACAACATACCTAAAAACACAAGGTGCCAAACTGCTGGGTATTATAACATTTCTCCTCTTTATGAAGTCTACCTACTTCACAAAATTGCTTTTAATTTTCAGGTGGTTTGAACCATTTGTCATACAGTGGCTGGATGAAAATGAGGATGTCTCAATGGAATTTCTCCATGGAGCACTAGAAAGAGACAAAAAAGATGGGGTGAGCCCTTACTTTTTAAAGAAAAGAATAAATAAAGTATCAATACATATATTATTAAAAAATCAGAAGTACATTTGGTTCCATAACATTCTTCTTGGACTTCAAGAGATAACAACTTTTGGAAGATACCTTATAGAGAAATTCCTGTTCTAATTCCCTCTAATTCCCTCTGCCTAAATCCCCACAGAATTCATTCTATGGTGTCATTTCATTAACCTATGATGTGATAATGATGTCATGAAAAAAAGTTCTGGTTTTATTTTTAAAAGTTCAAAAGTACCAGAAAAGTGAAGAACACATTTCTTAGTATTACCAGGGAGCATTTTTTTCCTTTATTACTTTTTATGACTCTAGGATGAATTTCAAGTATAAGAATCAATCAATGCAGTTTTGATCTCTGAACAAATATTAACATTTGAATGTTCCTCTCTAGTTTCAGCAAACATCAGATCATGCCCTTTTCTCCTGTTCTGTGGTTGATGTCTTCACACAGCTCAATCAAAGCTTTGAGATTATTAGGAAATTGGAGTGTCCTAATCCAGAAGCACTATCTCATTTAATGAGAAGATTTGCAAAGGTAAATTAAAGTCAATGCATCTCAACTAAGCTTCAGAGAGAATGACACTGTGTTGCCATGTACTTAAAAGCAAAGTGATTCCAAGGCATTTTAGAATCAGTGTTTTCTACCTGATTGGGATCCTAAGAAAGACATGCTGTCTGTGGCTTAAGGCTGAGTTTTGTCTACTTTGTAAAAATGGTTTGCCAGTTTGAGTTATATCCTCTCTGAGATTTCACATTTATGTATTTTATGCACATATGTATGCATCAGTTGTTACCTTGCTAAGAACCAATTGCAGTTCCATTCAGTGAAATGCAATTAGCTAATTAGGCAGTGCAAGTGAAGGAAAAAGTCAAGGTATGGCAATAAAGTATTTTTGTTTGAAGTCTTGAGATGGTAGTTATTCACCTGCTGCTTGATAAACTCAACTCTGCCAGCTTTCTATTTGGATAGTTACATTTCCTCACAAGCTCTGAATTTCCATTTTAGTCCTGCTGGCTTTAGAAAAGTTCACATTTACATTTAATTCTGTTCTTTCATTGCAGCAATTCTCTATTTGCAGGGTTCTTATTTCCATGATTATTGTAAGGTAACTCATATTGCCAGGCTCTGAACAGTGCTCCTTTTGTCTTATATTTCCATTATATTTCTAGTCTATGTATTGTCACCCTGGAGGATTTTTTGAGCTTGCTACTCTTCCATTAATTATGTAGTACATTGCAAGGAGTGGAGTTCTCAGTGCTTCTCAAAAACAGTGCTGCTAAAATTAAACTATCTCTGCTATTGAAGATTGCTTTACAATTAGGTCTACCCACCATCTGCTGTGCAGGGATTTGAAAATGTGCTCACAGGATTGTTTATATTATATCTAAAAAATATAATACACTATGTGTGCAAGCACCTGTAAAACCTATCATTTATACAAACCTTTTCTTTTATTGTTTTCGGTTTACATTATGAAATTCACCATTTAAAAGAGTCTTCTCCTCTTCTAGACTATCAACAAAGTACTTGTTCAGTATGCTGCAATTATTTCAAGTTACTTCAGCTCCTATTGTGATAAAGAAAATGTGGTGAGTAAGAAGCTCCACAGCTTTTTTCTGCCTCAGAAATTGCCTTTAAATGACTTACTGTACTTTTTGAAAATGAAATCACTTCTTTATATGAAAAAAACATGAATGGAGCATGTTTTCCTAGCTGCTTACAGTGATGTGTAAAAAGCTGCAATAAGTGAAATTAGTTAAGAATCCTAGTTAATAATTTCAGTATTAATTGAAATTAATGTATAAAATAATTACAGCATGGCTACAAACATGCAGTGGATAAGAGCCTAACACTATGGTGAATGTATCTTGTTTCTCAGACAGAAGTTGAGGTTTTTGTTTAGGGTTTTCACTTGGCACTGCCTCTCTGTATCAGTTTGTGCACTGGAGAGTTCCTAAGCTCCCTGTTCCCTGTGTGCAGAGGTCTCTGCTGCTGCTGCTGCTCTC
The DNA here is from genome assembly GCA_024362935.1 of Setophaga petechia. Lineage (NCBI taxonomy): Eukaryota > Metazoa > Chordata > Aves > Passeriformes > Parulidae > Setophaga > Setophaga petechia. The sequence goes on from JANCRA010000016.1 coordinate 12,925,358, forward strand.
TGTGCTTTACCCTGCAGAGGAGAGGAGAAAATTGTGCTCTTTTGGTGCCTCACTGCTTACAAGGGAGTCCCTAATGAAGAACCAGATTGCCATGGACTCAGAAATAAATGAGAAATGGACACTAAAGATGTAGTTGAGCAAATGGAAACATTTTCAATACTTTAACAAGACCAAGGAAAAGTATTCTTGGGAACTGGCTTTTCAATATTATTGATATTCAATCAAAGCTAGTTCTCCCAAGGCAGGCAGCTTTTAGCAGCATGTCTGTTGTATTTGGCAGTGTTTTGTTCAGCTGCACCAATCTGCAGTTGGATCAGTAACTGCAGCCCCATCCTCACACTGTTCACCTCCAGTGGTGCAGCCCTCAGCCCATCTCAGATCTCCTTGTCCTTGTGTCATCCTGGGCATGACATCTGCCAGTGGTCTGTACAGTTAGGGCCAGTGTCATGGTCTACAGGTCACCAACATAAACACAATAATAGGATTTAGAAAGACATTTATTGCAGCTAAATATCAAATATTGGGAGTTTTTATGAATTTAATGTTAATATTTAATAAGGCTCACTGCTTTCTTGAAGAAAGGAGTTCTAATAAAGCATGGAATCATCAAGTCTAACTGTTTGTGTAGTCTATTGGTCTATCCCATGGGAGATTTTAATTGTTGGAGTGAGTAATTTCTGAAGTCATTCTCAAATACCTATCTTTATTAAGACTTTAGGTGAAATTAATCTCATTATGAATTAAAGAGTGGCTTGGGTTGGAAGGGAGCTTAAAATCATCTCCTTCCACCCCTCTGCTGTGAGTAGAGACACTTCCACTAGACCAGGTATAAAGTATTGTATCAAATGCCTTTGATGGACATAACTTTTTTTAACAGAATTTGCCTTACATACTTTTATCTTAACAAAAGTCCATTTGATCTGGTAATTTCAGGTGCATTAAAGTTAATAGAAGAGATTTAAATGAATACTTTTTATTATTCAAATTAGAATTGGGCATTCTTTTTCAAGTTAATACTTTTAGTAATCTTACTAAACACTACAAAATGTGCATATAAACTGTTCAAATAAAAGCATATAAAGATGCTTTTCATAAAGGTATTTATCTAATGTAAAAACAGCCTCTTATCTTCCACCTCCTGTCAGCATTTACAAACAAATGTGGGTTCTGGTATTGTACCTGCCACAATTGGCAGGTTTTACCTGTTGTTGCATCTGTTTGACTCCTGGAAACTGCTGCACAGACTGAAGGGTAGGAGATAATGAAATACAATGAGAATGTTTCAAGTCATGTTCTTTACCTGACAACAATAGCAAAGTTTTCACTGAACCAAGGTGGGCTTAGGCTCTGGAAGAGCCACCTGAGCCAGCCTCAAAGCAAACTTTGAAACTGCTTTTGTGTGAAGTGTTTCTCTCATAGCTTCAGTGTAATGCCAAAAGCATTTGCATTTGTTTGGAACAAAAGGAACAAGATGTTGTATTCAGCTACTTATACCCCCATCACAAATCATAATTCTCATAATTTTTGATTTGTGATATTGCAGATAATTTCCAAAATAATTCCTTTGTTAGAAGTCAGGAGATAGTACAGGAAAGGAGGATGCAATCTTAGTGATTGTAGATTAATAGAAGGTAGACAGACAAGTAGAAGTGGGGTTTGTGGATTTTTCAAGAGATGAGCAAAGAGGTGTAGCAAATTTCAGCTACACAAAGCCAGCTGCATTCTGTAGGAGGAGGAGCAGCACGCTTCACTGGGAAGGAATAATCGAAGTAGTAAGAAGTTAGACCAAATCTCTTTTTTCTCCTTCTTCAGTTGAGAAGTACTCTGACACCAAATTCCTATGAGAGTGATTTATTAATAATTAAAGCTCAATCATGTTATTGAGCCCATCATGCTTCAGCTCTGCATTGGAACATGCTATTAACTAGAAAGGTACAAATGAGTATCAATCACTGCAACCATTCCATCACCACCTTGTTGTCTGAAAAAAGGATACATGTCTTATTGAAATGCATTTCCTCAGTGTCTAAATTAATCCAGTCACACACTAGAACACACTGGCCCTGGCTGTGGCCTTGGCCACAGTTCTTTTGGTAAGTATTGTCTGATTGCTTCTTTTGCACCATAACAAACCAGCATATAAAGCCATCTAAGTACACAGGAGTCTAGTAATAGATTGTTCCTTGATTTTTTGTAACTAGCTCCTTATTTTTATTAATGTTTTACTTTGAACATTATATGAATACAGTAATTGCAGTCTTTTGTACAGTGGCTCTTTTGCAGTGTTCTGCCTTCAAAAATTTAGCTTAAACAGCAACATTTCTAGACTAAAATAATATGATTACAGAGTTCTATTGCATAATTCATTCACCAGCTTTTCAAGTAATGCAAAAATGCATATTTCTAAAATATTATTCTGTTATTAGCAGAACTGCCTCTTGATTTATTCAAATACTTAAGCATCAGCTATTAGCTGGGTTACAGTGTTGTCACAGCTTTCTGCAGAGACTGGGTCTAGCAAGCAGTGTGGCAACCCCTTTCCTGCAGCCTGTTGTCACTGCCAAAGCTCTTTGAGCATTGTTGTCTCTGCTCTCCACAGGATGATGATGATGTGCTACTGCATTAATCCACCAGATGTAACTGTATTAGGTATGACTAGAAATTACTTGGGATAGCACAGGATGGGAAATTCTGGGATCTGGAATCTGTGCAGCTGACTGGGAGATGGAATCCAGTTCCCTGTGGGGCAGCAGTGCCCTCAGTGGGCAGGCACAGGCTGAGCAGCAAAGAGAAGGGTCAGTTACAGGGCAAGGACAGGCAGCAGTGGGCAGAAGCTCCTCTAAAAAACACAGCTGTATCAGGGAAGATGGGCTTAAAATCTTTTCCAACCTTAATGTTTCTTTAATTCCATGAATGTAGGGCTGCTGAAGAATTGGTTGTGCACAGTCTCACATTTGATCTCTCTCTGTAGGCTTGTATCTTGATGAACAACATTCAGCAATTAAGAGTCCAGCTTGAGAAAATGTTTGAGTCCATGGGAGGGAAGGAGGTGAGTCATATCTGTCTCCTGGTTCTTTCAAAGTTCCTTAGAGATCATTAGCACCATGTTTGCAACCTAGTCAAAGTTTTCACTTCTACTTGCAAAGAAAATCAAAATGCTTTAAAAAAAGTCTACAAGACCTGTTTACTGTCCAGACAATACTGGAATGGCATAACTGTTTCACAGACACATGCTAATGATCTGTAATGTTTTATCAGCACTGGGTGTTTTGTGTTGCAATCTGTAGTGCCAGCTTTATTTCAATGTTTGTATTGGACTATACTTTGCTTTTTATGTATTGGTACGTTTTGTCTGTAATGTGTCATTGTCTTTGTCTAATGCCTTTGACTTGCAATCCACTGAGCAGAAGAAAGAAGGAGAGAGATTCTCTTATGAGGTTTGTGATAGTAAGCATCTTTTATTATTCCTGACCATATTTTCTAAGGCTAAAAACAGTCACATTTTCTACTTATTTCCATTGATGCATCTGTGTAATTCCCTATGATCTAAATTCAAAAAGAGCTATGCTTGGGCATTCAGTTGACACTAAACTGAAAAGTTTTACTATGCAGATAGTGCAATATCCTTTCAGAGTTTTAAAAAATCTATAAAACATTTTAAGTGCACTTTTCAATATCTGAGGGCCTGCTTGTATTCAAGATACCATTTCACCAAGATCTGTTACTCAGCAGTTCAAAACATCCTCAGCTTTACCCCCTTTTTCATTTCAGAAGATTTAAAAGAGCCTGAAGTCCTTTCCAACAGCAAGAGAACATAAACAGTGCTTCAGTACCTTCCAGACTGTAGTTTTTCACTGTTCTGAAACATGATGAAGAAATTAACATATCTTCATAGCCATAGAAAAAATCCTGTCTACTTGTTGAGAAGCAGTGTTCAGAACATGAATATCCTACCCATTTTATCAGTAGCTGGCTTTAAAAAGATAAGTTATGCATACATCATCCTTTTTCTTCTTGAGGGTGTAGCTGGATAGATTCCCAAAACTTTGATCTAATGTGGCCACACTATATGGAGAAAACTGGAAAACAGTATTTCATATTTCCACATCCACAGTGGGACCCTGCAGAGGTGGGATGGGTCCCCACACAAGGAGCTGAAGGCTCCAGATGCACCCACAGGGTCACTCCAGGGTGTGGAGGGTCTGCTGAGCCAGGAGCAGCTCCTTGAAGCTGCTCCAGATCACAGGGAATAAACTTCTGCAGCCTTGTCACTGCAAATTTCCTACCAAACTTTGAAAAGAGATACTCATCATCCAGAAGTGGTTGTTTTTGTGGTTCCTATTATACCCTTTTCCTTCTCTGAATATTACAAGTAATCTTGTCCTCCTTGCTTTTTATGTTCTGTACAAAGTACTTTTGTATTAGGTCTCGGATCCAAATTTAATTTTTAATGTCATGATTCATGAAAACAGGTAAATGACTATAAATCAGGATAATGACAAGGGCAGAGGAAAGCTGAGTCACATTTTATATCTATTTCTATCAAATTATTTTCTACCAGAATATTTGCTTGAATCTCTAAAATGTCTCCTTTTCCCTAAGAAAATATTAGTTTTTCATTTGCTCCTAATGCCTTATATAATAATATTTTTTAAAATAGGAATTTTTCATAGCAATTTTCTTTCAAAACTTCTTATGACTTCTCATCCTTTTTGGTTTCCTTTTGATGTTAATGAGGATGAATTATTAAGGTTGTTACAGTATCAAAGCAGAATTTCCTACAAATATGGTGTGACATGCAACCCACAGAGACAATTTGGATATATTTTCTATAATCCCTTCACTAGGTGTCTTAAGTGCATCTCTGATTCACAATCTAAGACAAAAGATCTTAAAAATACATTCAGACTTCTAAGGCAATTTCTTGAAGAAAGCACATTCATATTCAATTTTTTTTCACCCATATCAAGATGCCACTAAAATGTTTGTCCTCCAGTTTGAATCTTTTTTCCCCTCACTATTCCAAAGGCACAACTGCTAATGGCCAATTTGGCTTATTGAGCTGGTACTTAAAGAAACAAAGCCAGCAATAAAATCTGTAAGCAGTTTCCTTGAAGGGAAAAAACAGTTTAATATTTCACTTGTGGAGAGCATAAAAGTCAGATGATTTTCAGCAAAATAATGAGACCTATTTCAGTAGAAGCAAAACTAATTCTAAGAAAAATTAAATGCTGTTAATCTCCTCAGTGTCACACTGTGAGCAGTATGTCTTTCAAACTGTGCAGTCAAAATAAGCACAATCAAGCAGCAGTCCCTCTGTTCAGAGTAGGCTTATTGCACATTGCAGGCAGGGAGCTCTATAAATAGAGAAAAAACTGGTTTCTCAGATCCCCCACCATTAAAATAAAATAGTCTGAACAAGATGAGCTTCTTTATTAACTGTCCTCCTCTGCTGCAGCAAAGCAGGGAAGGTACTTACAAATCATATCAATGAGAACAGTCTGCCATAGAACGAGTAGTAAAGTGCATCCAACCCACTGTTTGTTTGTTTTTTGTAAATCAAGTCCAAAAACATGGGAACAGATCATCATCATAGAATTTTGGTTTAGCTCCTGTTTGTTTCATCCAAAAGGAATGCATATATTTGCACTACATATTTTTTCATGTCTGACAAGTTGGAAGCTGATAAAAGGGAAAGAGAAGCCAATGCTTGTGTTGCTTTACACCAGATGACAGAACATGGCAGAAATGAGTTACAGTAATTAGGATCAAAAAAAAAGGTGTAAAGCGAAAGGAGATTGTTTATGTATGACAGTATTGTATTAACTGTAGATAAATCATATTCCCACTTCAGTGAATTCAGTCCCAACTTTACATATAAGGCTTAGAAATCCCTGCAGGAATCTCTGTGTGGCCGTAAAGACTCTGGTGGGGTGGCAGAGGAGCAGACCAGCAGAATTGTTCTCAAGTGTCCATCCTGTACAGAGCCCCAAGTGCTTTCCAGTGCACTCAGAGCTGGGGCAGCCAAACATCTCAGCACAGTCCCCAGGCTGTGGGTGGAGGAAGGGAGATGTCTGTCAGAGACAGAAAGAACCCCTAAAGTGATGGAGCTGATAAACCTTTGCTGTACCTTTGCCAGATACACAGAAAATATGTAAAATTATTTTCTGAACAGAAGTAACCAGGTGGTCCCATTAGGAAACTGTAAGTAATTAGACCTGTGAAATTGCAGATAAATGGGATTCAGATTAGAGAGGTTCCATTTAACTCATGCAAAAGTAGTTTACATCTCTGTAGTTTCCTGTAGAAACACTACCAAATTTGCAGTTAACAAGATTATGTCCATACTAGCACACATTAAATTACAGCAGGAAATACCTCAATCTAACACACTGAAAGCAGCCAAATTCATCATATTTTAACTCTTTTCCAAGGCTTGTCTGTATAAAAAATGTCACAGTTTTAGACAGGCAGAATTTGGAAACTACGATGTTCAATTATTTCTTCTTTTTTCAGCTGTTCAGCAAATGCGTTGTCAGTTTTTGTGTAGCATTTAGAAAAAGTCAAATTTCTAATTATCTCTTTGATAATGCATAATCAATAGATGTGCCAACAAAATAATGAGTATATTCCCTTGTGGGTAAAACTTAATTCTGTTATTTAAGAACATGGTAAAATAACAGAAATATGAGCTTTGCAAAGCCAAGAATATTAAGAATTTATTAAAAAGAATGATTTACACATTATTAATGAAATAAGCCTGCTCCTTTAAAAAAAAACAATTTTGAAACCTGAGCAGTCTACCCCAATGTATTTTAAAGCTACTCCACACATGCTGGGAACTGAAAATGGAATCCAGAATACAATTGTCCAAGGGATAAATGTGTTGTCTTTTCTCTTTTGTTGCTTAAATTGGATATAGTCCACTAATGACAGTCATAGCTGGGATTTATTGTTGGTTTGTTGTTTTTTCTTCCCAAAATAATCAGGCTCAAGTAGAGCCTTTACTTTTTATTTTCCTGAAACATGTTCAGGGAAGTTTGTTAGTTTTCATTCCTTCTTCACCAAACTCTATGAAGCAAATGAGACTTGGAGAGAAAAAGAGAAGTGCCCAATACCATAAATACTTCATTTTCATGTCTGTTTCTCCCTCTCTGACATCAGCATTGCCTCTCACTTCCATGCTTCCATCTTAGCTCTGCCATATCAGGAAAAAGAGGAGATCATGCTCTGGCACATTTGGATGATGCCTGAGGACAATCATTAGCACATAGAAGGCACATGATTAAAAAAATGAAAAGTGCACATTTTAGTTCTGGTGAGACACCCAAATCACCATATTTTCCAGTACCCAGAGAGAGGCAGCAATTAAAACTCGTGCTGATGTCTTGTCAGCGATGCCAGCACGGCCAGTGTGGCACACCCGCCTGGCAGCCCGCATACCTCTTTGTGTCACCCACACTCCCCCCGTGCCACCTCATCACGGGCATCAGCATGTGGGCACACAGGCCTGGGGGCCTGCCAGATGCCTCCAGCTGTGCACACACAAACTTGTTCATGCAATTTGTGAGCACAAAGCCTCTAAAATGTTTAACAGTTGCATGCACCCTTCTATAATGTGTGTGATGTCCACAATCTGGCATTAGCGTTCAGTCCAGTTTTGGCTGGACTAAATTCTGTTCCAGGTGAATTTAGCAGATACATTGTGTTTTCTGGTTATCACCACAACCTCTGATAGAAAGTAACTACATTGACCTCTATAGGCCCAGTTACAAGGTGATTCTCTAGTTTGTGCATGATCTGCTAAGAAATTTTGAGTCTTCTGCTTGCCTGGTATTTTGTTTTCCTTGACATGTATCATGTTCAATGTGAATGCTTGTATGTTCTGTGTTTGTTAAATGTCTATATTCTAGTGGTCTTACATTTGGGGTTTGTGTGTCTCCCTCCAAAGGAGACAGTATGATTCCCTAGAGAAATCCATTTCCTGGAAAAATCTTTGCCTTTGATAGCAAAGTCTTAATTTGTTTACTGGTATAGACCTTGCAGTAAAATTAGCTTTTTAATTCCTGCTCTTCATATGAAGGAAAGCAATCATTTAAGTGTATGAATTGTCAAAGTGTATCTGCCAGGGACACTACTAAGATATAAAGAAGCTACAGAAGTTCTCTCAATGCAAAGTAATTCAAAACTAAAGCAGTAAGTAGTCACAGTAAGTACTTACAGTAATAAGTAAAGTATGAGCTTCTCAGAAGAGAACTACATGACATCAAGTATCTTCTAAAGGATGTGTGGTAATTCCCCCTTGCCACCTATTTCAGGTTCTTGTCAAAACCTGTAGTGAACATCTCAGATTTTCTATTATTTTAACCCACACATATCCTCAAAGGAGATAAAGGATGGTCTGAGATTAAAACACCATAGACCATTGGATCTATTTCAGTTTGTTTTTCTGTAGAATTCCTGCGTAGTCTCAAGTAAATTACCCAGTGTGCTGCAACAACTTCCCCTTTTCTCTGAAGTGTGATTAAAAGAACTGACCTGCTGTACCACAGTGCTCTGAAGCACCAGAGGAAAAATAAGCACCAAACACTACTCATGCAGTTGAAAGACAGAAAATAGAATCAGCCCTGATAATGTATTCTAAATGTGCAGTGTCCTTTGAAATTGCAAGAAGGTCTGTACCTGACCTTGCTGCAGAACAGAGTCCACAAATTAAGGATATCATTGGAAATCATTCCTTAACACTGTGATGTAGGCAGCTGAAAGACCTGGAACATCAGCTATTAATTCACATTCAGCTGTTGATCCTGATGATCATCTATCATATCCCAGAACGGGCTGTAATTATTTTTTCTGAGTGCTAAAGATCAGGGAGATCTAAAAAATTATTATTTTTTACTTGAAAAAGAATCCATAGCAAATAAAAAAGTTTGTTGATCAATATCAACAGGGTACCTTTTTGATTAAATATCTATGCATGTATCCTCATCCCTGTAAATGTAAAAATATATTTCTCCCCCGCATTAATTTTTTCCCTATGTTTAGAAAACCTGTATCAGAGTATCAGAATGTGTTGCTCTCTGCTTGAATTTTGTTTGCCCTAATGGCTTTTAGAAACAGCAGCACTGAAATTTGGTAGAGTCCCTTCCCACATCCTCTGTCAGTAGAATTGGCATGGATATTTTTCAAGCCATCTTTTTCAGTGCTGACTGTTCTAATTTTACACTGCATTATGGAAACATATAAAATATGGAAACAACTTCAATGCAAATCACCAGACAAAACACCAACAATAGTGAAATGTACAAAAAACAATAAAAATATGAAGGCATCTGCATTACTATTAACACAAGCACTGACTTTTCCTGCATCCTTCTCTTGGTGAGCCTTGTTGAATACCACTGGCCTGGTAATGGTAGTTCTCTCCTTTGTGACTGCCAACACAGTTTCCACAATCCTACAGAAAGTTATTTTTCAATGCCACAGTTTTGATTTCTAATATAAATATTCCCTGCTTTATTCAAATTTTTTTTTTCATTTTTTTAATGGTAATTGTATTTCAAAATTATTACTAAAGCAATTCAGTGTCACAACAGATGTTTCCACATTTGGTTTTCTGTAGTGCAGTGTATCTCTGCACATAATTCCTAATTCATTGATTGTAATGGAAACCCCAGAAACCTAGTGTATAAATAAAATATAATGTTATTTATCTCTTTGCAGCTGGATCCTGAAGCTAGTGTTGTTCTCAAAGAACTTCAGGTGAAACTTAGCAATGTATTGGATGAACTCAGTGTAACGTATGCTGCAAGGTAACAAACCCATTTTACTGCAAACCTTAGAGGAATAGTCCTGCTCAAAAATCTCCCTCGTTGATGAAGTCTGGGTGGTTATTTGGATGTCCTGAGGCATGGCTTGCTTCTGCCCTGATGGAGTGGTGTGAATTTGTGTGTGTATGTGTTTAGACTCTGAAACAAATAAAAACAACCTCGCTGTAAAGACAACTGAACATCATCTGTGAGCATGAACGTGTTACAGAGGTGAGGCTGATGGCTTTTGTTCTGCTTTTTGGGAAGCAAAGTCACTGGGGATTTTGCCTGTTGCTCTGTTAAACTTTCCTCTCTGACCATGTTTATGTTACTTCCTGAGACTGACAGCTTTTTCCAAGTGGCCTGCTTCAACAGGGATGTCTGCCTGTGTTTAGCCTGCTTCAAGTGGTCGTTGTGAACATCCTTCTTGGGTCATTTGTTTGCCTGTGGCTCTTCAAAAATTGTCTACTGAGCCTTACTCTCAAAACCTTTCATTAATCAGAGTGCACACTGCAGTCCTGAACGTGTATGGTGCTGTGCCAGCAGTGCTTGTGGTATAAGAAGCAGCAAGTTACTTTTGCTTCAAATTAGAAAGAAATCTAAGAAAGAGGGATTAGTGCTGTAGTGGTGCTCATTAAGCAAAGTCTGTAGTTGCTTATTTAATCCATTGATGGGCAGTCTGGGTGGACAGTCTGCTTTTTTCTGTGTGCTGTATTGTCTTGCTGTACTTTTGCTCCCAGGCTCTGCTTCTCAGATCATTGACAGTGCATGAATATTATTTCTTTCCAGGGCTTCTTTCTGAGTGAGCCAACTAGGTTTCTGCAACAGCAAACCCAGAATAGCTCAGTGTAGGATATGCTCCAGATAGCTACAACATTGCTCATGGGTCAGTTTACTGCTTGGGTCTGTGAGGTTAACAATGTTGGAAAGATGTCTAACGTCAAGAAAGGCAATGCATTATTTTGGCTTTTGTTGGAGGGACTGGTCCCAAGAATTTCCATGAGCAGTTTCTCTAGCTGCCTTATGTTGACTTTATCTAGGGCTTTAAAGTGTGTAGGTAAGTGTACTTCCAAGTGCATTCGGAAAAGTTTCTGATTTTTCCAGTGATTTCACATGGAGGTTTGTATTCTCTTTTTACAATTAGCTATGTCACTGAACAACCAATTGTTTCTTTTCTCTTGCAGTAAATTCTCTTTCACTTTCCTCAAGTTAATCTTTGCCATTTATCTGTTCAGCTTAACAGGCCCCATATATTTTTGGCCTCTGTTTTGCATTTCTGTTCATAAACTAATCCTAAACCATTTCAATCCATCACAAATCAACCCATAAACCAAATTACTGTGTGTGCAGAGACTCTTCCTGCCTCTGAGCTGGTGACTGATTAAGTGCTGTTCTGCTTTGTGTCAATATGTTGTCCAAAGATTATCACATCAATAGCACTTTAAGACTGTCAGACACTCAACCAGATCAGTTAGGAAACAGAACAGTTTTCAGAAAAGCTGAGCAGATACAAACTTGAGGAGGAAGAATGTGTTCACAGTCACCTTGAAGTGAAAAAGATTCCTCCCAGGAGGAAGAGGCTGAGTGCTTCAAAGCAAGGGGGTTCTTTGCAAAAGGATATTTTAAACAGCCCAAGTGTTTAGTTGCAAAGAAGTAACAATCCGTCTGAAGGCACCGACTGTGTGAAATCTGGAAAAAGTTAAATTGAGCCAAATAGGGCAGAATCAGTAGGAGTTTTTGATTTTACCTCAGGAAGAATATCAAAGCTTGGTTGCTATTAACCATCAAGAGAAAAATTATTTCTCATCACCTATTTGTATCATCCTTTCACACCAGAAATAAAATCTTGAGAAGTTGTTCCTAGCTGGCAGGCAATCACATCTAACCTATAGATTCTGATACATCTGTTGCTTTCAGAAAATAAATATTTGGCACATCTACAAGGCTATGAAAATTTTGGCAGAATTAAAGGCAGGGAAAAGATCAAAACATGGCATGAATTATTTATATGAGCTGTGATCCTCAATAGAACTTATTTTCAGACGGTAACACCACAGTATCTTCAATTTTGAATATTGCATCATTGCAGAAAATATTTAAGTCTTGTTGAGGAACCTGATGCAAAATCATCATTATTGTTTTCTCTCCCAGAATTATTTCATTCTCCTTTTTTTTTCTCATCCTGTAGTTTCCAATTTGTAATTGAAGATTGTGTAAGGCAAATGAGCAATGAACTGAATCAAATGAGAGGAAATGGGAATGCAGCAGCCAATAAGAACAGTGCAGCCATTGATGCTGAGATTGTGCTTCGGCCTCTCATGGATTCCCTGGACACAACGTGAGTGGGGCAGACTGGACTGGGTGCCAGGCTGGGAACTGGATGCTGCAGTCAGGCACTCTTGGTTTTACTCTGAAACCTGGAACCACTGTACAGATACCTGGAAGCACTCTGTAGTATTTTTAGTATTTCTAGTATTCACTGTGTGCAGAATCCTATTCCTAACCTGTTTACTTACACTGAGCAATTTTTACATAAGCTCCAGGCTTGTCTTTCCATGTCTTGTCATGTTTTGAGTCACTGAAAATGAGCCAGTGCACAGTCTCTCCTCCACAGGCTGTTATGAAGACGGTGCTGAAAAAAAAGAACAAAAGTAATTCCTACACTGAATTCTCTGGCATTTGTTCTAGGCTTGTACCCAATGTCCCACTGCTTATTGATAATGCACTTCTGTGTCACCAAAAACCAGCATCATCTAAACAGCAGCTTGATTTTTTTTTCATTTGGTAAAATACTAAGGTTTGAGAGGATCCTGCAAACTCATTCTGGCTTCTGTAAGTAAGCATAACTTATGCTTATCATCATTTAGCAGTGACACATTCTGAAAAGCCATGTGCAGCACAGGCACATCTGTAAGCACATGGGTGTCCTTGGTGCTTGTCAAACAGCAGTGGCCTTTTGCTGGAAGTGGCTGTGAGGACAAGCAGCCTGGCACTGACCCTGTACTCGAGGTCTCCAGTCACAAGTTACACAGCCCTTTGGCTCCTTAGGCAGGTTTTCCCCAGCCAGAAATTTTCAAAGTAAAGATGGAAAAGGTGCCCTAAAAATTTAATTTTACTGTAAGTAATAGATAGCAAGATTGCTCAGACATGTCAGTATATAGAAATAAATGCTTCCAAACAGTAGCTGCGAATTTGCATTAGCTGTCACCAACCAGTTCTACATCCCAGTAGAAATACAAAGCAAGAGAGACAGTTGTTCTTATTTTTAAGACATAAACAAATTATATACTAAAACTTTAATTTAGGGGCGTGGGAGTGCTAAATTGTATCATCCATCAAACTTTTAACTCATCATGATTTTGCATTTTCAATAAATATGCATCAGTGATATACTAAGCATTAAATTAGATAGAGAAGATTTTTATAAGTTTGTAATCTGCAAGTCTTTTTGCCAAAAATATTTACTGATAATATAGCAAAATAATTTAGCTAGTAAGAAATGTTTATTACTAGAGAAAAGATAAACCTTAATGGCTATTAATCTGTGCATGATAGAACACCTCTGAAGCCATAATGCTGGTTTTGGTGACTGTTTTGTGGTTGTTTTATTCCAGTTTAAGTGTCTCCGCAAAAATCTGTGAGAAGACAGTTCTGAAACGGGTTTTGAAAGAGCTCTGGAAGTTAGTCTTAAACAAAATTGAAAAACAGATTGTGCTTCCACCACTGACAGACCAAACCGTAAGTGTTCAGAGCAATTCTCAGCTGATACAAAGGACTGTAATACAGAGCCTGAGCAGGTGCTGCCAAGGGGTCTGACACTGTTCTGTACCCTGCCCACAGGGAGTAACACCTGCACTGCAGGCAGTGCCACTCTCTGGTGTCTCAGAGTCGTGCAGCCAACTTGCTCTTAGCTGGTGAGGAAGACTTCACTCCTTCATTTACTGCCTGCCCCAAATCAGAGCAGTTTTTATGAATGCAGGCATGTGAAAGAATGCAGTCATGTGCTCCCATACAAGGGGTTTCATTTAAATCCGATTTGTCTCTCGGCTTCACTGTGCACAGGAACATGAAGAGTGTTCCTTGCCCTTCCTAGTCACATCAGAAATTCAATCACTTCCATTTTTGTAGGTTTGAGAAAGCCAGGGATGCCCCATCCCATCCTCCAGCCCTGCCTGCTGTGCCATTCCTCATCTTGAGGCAGCAGTTAATTAACATCAGGAAGCTTCAGCCAAATATAGCACTAAAGATTTGGGGGATTTTAATAGCAGCCTTGACAGGAGGTCCTCTTTGGGCAGAGCTGCATTTCCAGCCTGCTGAGAAGAGGGAAGGGAGCTGTCCTTGGAGAAGGTGGTGCTGCACCGGAGCCTCTTGTGGGGCATGGCCTGATGTGAACCCTGGCGGCTGAGCCAAGGGAAACAGTGAAATCTTCCTGTCAGAGGATCACCAAAGAGAGCCTGGCTTTTCATAATTGCTTTTTTTTTTTTTAGAGATTGGGATAACATAACTGTTAATTCTTCTTTTATTCAATCTTGTTTAAAATAAATTGACCATCTTATTACAAGTTAATTGTGATGTTGCCACAGTGTGTCTTCAGGAACTTCACTGTGGCACATCCTATGGTACCACTACAGCTGATAAAAAGCTGTTGGTCAGGGTCCATAAGTTAAAGGCATATCATTAAATCTTACTATGATATATTGAAGATCCTTGGAAGAATATTGCTGGACAGGCAGGAAAAGCTCTAATAGAAAATGTATAAATGCTGTAGAAATAAAAATGAAATTACCTGACGTATTAAAAATTCTAGAGTAGAGTTGATCATGGCCAGGACTCCAGTCACTGAATTTGTTCATATATACTGTACTTGTTAACTATGCATAATTAAAAACAACCTCTCTTTCAATAAGTTTCAAATTTACATTTGTGAGATCTTTAATTTGCTTTTCAAATCTTTTGGTGCAAATATTATCTGTCAATACATAGGTAGCATTTCAGTTGCGTAACTTCATTTTCTGTTATGTGTTAGGAGCATTTATTGGCTTTATGCAGGATCAATTATTCATAGGACAATATGTTCAGAGGGGAGTTTCCTTTGTGGTACCCTCTATATAGAGTGTTTCTAGTAGGCATTGGGAACTATTCCATTTATTTTGTTGCTTTTGTTTACTATTGAACACATAATTACAGAAAATCTCTGAAAAGTAGGATAATGTGAGAGATTTTCTAGCTCTGAATATTTCTTTCTGTTTGAGGTTGAGAGGCAGAAGCATTCAGAAATGGAGTGTATTTTTTCATTTATATATATGAAGAAAACATACACACATATTTATCTTACTATTCTCACTACTAAAAATAACGAAGATTTAAACTGTTGTTCCGTATTACATTTTCTTCAATTGAAGCATATAGGAAGTAAAATTATTTCTGGAAAATGGAACTTTTTGGAATAGAAAGTCTAATGAAAAATTAGTCCAGTGTAAGTTGGATGAACCTTTTTCATGAAATCCACATAAACAGAACCATGTCTTCCTCAGCTGCCATGTAACTGCACTGGTAGTTATGTTGCCTGGAGTAATTGTGATAAAGGATGTGAGCATGGAATTACAGTAGGATTCTGTTTGTCTGAGACAAATGTGTAGGCCTTGGCCTTTGGTGTCATGCCACGATTTGGCTATTGTAAAATATTGCTTTAAATTCATAATATTTCAATATCTTTTCTTTAAAAAATGGCTCTGGCTCACAGTACACCATTGTGCTGTGCTTTACTCAGCTGAGGATTCCCCCTACACAGGCTTTGGCAGGTTCCTCAGGGCTGCTCACTGCCCAGCATGATTGTTCATGTTAGCACAGCACCTGAGAGCTACAGTTATGGACAAACATCTCCCTGCCACACACTGAGAACAATCACAGCCTTAGCTTTCAGTATTAAACACAAAATGAGACAGCAGAAAGAGAACACAAAACCACTCTCAGCAGAAAGTGCAATATTTGTATCAGCTATAGAATACTGGAGGGAATCTTGCTGCAGGCATTCAAGCACTTGGCCTTATGAACTGAATGAAAATGTGTCTCCTGTGCAACTGAAACTTTTATTTAGCTTTGCAAAATGATAACTTTGGCCAGTGTCCTAGCAGAAAATAAGACTGTGTTGACATAAAAAGCAAACATGCTGTCATGAGCCTGTTTCCTTAATTTTCAATGTGATTACAGGGGCCCCAGATGATATTCAGTGCAGCCAAAGATCTTGGACAACTATCAAAACTCAAGGTAATGGAGCCAGATGAAGCTGTGACTGGCTTGCACTACCAAAAAAGGAGGAAATATTAATGACTGAGGCCAAACCTCATGCTCCTTATTGTTCTTATATAGTATATTAAGATTGAATATGACAGTAACTACTCAGAGGTGAAAAATTATTGTACAGTTTCATCAAAACCAAATTATTAATAAAAGACTCTATGCTTATATGGTAAGTGATCACTACATGGGTCAAGCCATCATTCCCATGCTGCACAACCAGGCCTTACGAGCATTACACATCACAACAAAAAACCCAAAAAACCCTAAAGCTTTGCTTCTGGAAAAGCCCTTAAGGTGAGAATACCAGCAGTTTTCTTTCTGTGGACTATTTATGTACGTTGAAACATAGTATGTACGTCTGCAGTAAAGTCTTCAGCACCTCAGGGTCCACTTGATGGACAGCAGAGATGTTTGATAGTGATGTCAGTTGTTTGCCAGTCAATTCTGCAATTAGGATTTCAGATTTGTACAGAAATGTGGCATTTGGAGCCTCTATGAATGATTGTTCAGTTTGCTAGAGGAGTTAAAATATTACCTAAGTAAATCACTGACTGCTTATTTAAACAAAGATTTTACAGGAGTGTAGTCACTCTATGCGTAACATGTTCTAACAGGAACCCCTCTTTTTTGTAAACATAGGGCATTAACAAACATCTCTTAAACAGTCAGGTTTAGTATTAAAATTAATTACTTCTATATCATCTAATATAATTTTTAAGTTAAATTTTAACCTTTTCCCCATCCCTCAAAACAGAGAAAGAAAGCATCCTAGTAAAAGAAGTAATGCTCAGTATTAACCAGTGAATCTGGTTCTCTACAGTCTATGATTTCAGGAAACAACACAATTGCTCTAGGTTATAATTTGTTGTGAAAGGATTCTGAATTAATCCCTGTTAATCATAGTCCTTGGGGGGCATTTGGTGGATGTTTGTTTGTTTTGCAAAGAACAGACACTCCCAATGTTGTCTCTCTCCTGCCTTGCAGGACCACGTGATCCGCGAGGAAGCCAAAAGCCTGAGCCTGCGGCAGTGCGCCATCATGGACGTGGCGCTCGTCACCATCAAGGTACAGCTGCAGGGCTCTCCTGCTCCGGGTGCGATGCCCAGCAATCACTGACTGGTTTTTAGATAAAAGACTGGAGACTTTCATACAGTCTTCATGGAGCTGGTTTCTGGAGTCAAAAGAAATCATTAGGAATATTTATTATGTTATTAATTAATATATTATTTCATTTGCTTATCAGTCTTTTTCACATTGGCCTGGATCGTTATTCGGTGTAAATAACTTTAAAGCAATCAGTTTCTAGAATAACAGCATATTTTCTTGTCTGCTGGGAAGGGACAGCACATCAGGAAGGTAAGAAGGCAGCTATTGAAGTATAAAATTGAAGATATAAGTAAGAGGAAATACTTATGGTCAAGTGTTTTGCAATAAAACAGTCTCTAAGGCAAGCAAAAACTAACAGAGGGAGCGAGCTCCCGATTGCTATTTTTTGTATTTGTAGTGGAGACAATTAATTACAAATGTAATTTGACATTTATTGC
This sequence comes from Setophaga petechia, assembly GCA_024362935.1. Classification (NCBI taxonomy): domain Eukaryota; kingdom Metazoa; phylum Chordata; class Aves; order Passeriformes; family Parulidae; genus Setophaga; species Setophaga petechia. The sequence continues at coordinate 12,943,011 of JANCRA010000016.1, forward strand.
AGAAATAAAAATAATTGGGAATTAGTAATGTTGTGGAAGCAAATTGAACAAATTGAAAAATGGAACAAATTGAAGTACTCTCCCAAAGTAAGCTGCATGAAGTAAAGTATGTGAATCTAATAATTTTCTAAACACTTAAAAGCTGGGAAAAACTCTAACCTTGCTTAAATTTCCAGTGCTTTAACTTTTACAGATGGAGAAATAGGTGCTGACCATTTTACTAAAAATGCCTAGATTTGGAGGGAAAAGATTTAATAGAGAAAATCCCTTTGTTAATTCAGCAACCTCATATCTGTGTGCTAAGTTATAAGAGTTAATTCATAGCATTCATTAACTGAGCTAAAGAAAGCTTCCTGGGAAATCATTTTCAAATTGTAAGGCAATGACTGTGTGCATTATAACTGCCTGCTGTATTTACAAACTGATATGGCAAAATCATTTCCAAAATAGTTAACAAATAACCTTCATCATGCAGAAATTGGGTTTATACTGGTAGAAAGTAAAAAAAACGCAAACTTTATGAGTTAAGTCAAGAAAAAAGGCTGCTAAGTTTATTTAGGAATGTAGTTGATAAGTCTAATGATCAAAATATCAATTTTTTTGGTAATGCTTAGTAAATACAGCTTATTTAAAAGCAAAAATATCATGGCTTCCCAGATAAAAATAAGAGAATGGTAAAAATGCCTTGTGGTGTGTGTTCAGAAACTGGGTAGCTGATTAGGTAAGGAAGGGTTTTGCAGGGAGGAGTATCTCCACTTACAGTCTTTTTAATTTTTCCTTTCATTTAATTCACTGAGAATCAATCATAATTTAGTAGTGGATGGTGTTATTAATCCTTTGACAAACATAAATTAAAGTAATATTTTTTAATCTTGAATATATATAGCATATCATCAATCTTTTTACTTCTGTAAAAAGAACCGTAGCAATTTATATAACTATTTAATACTTTTCAGCTTAATTTGCAATTTACAGTTAGGAGAGGTGGCTTTCCTGCCTCAGTTAGCTCAGAATGAGTTCTCTGCTCCCTCATTGTCAGCCCAGAGGCAATGTCCATTGGCAATGCTGTCCCAGCTCTCTGTGCACCCAGAGACCCTCCACAAAGAGAAAGCAGCACCCAAAGGGGCTCGTGCGGCATTTGGCACTTTGGGCTGACACTGCAGTGGCTCCAGCACTTGACATCTGCCCCTTTCACTTGTCAGTGTGACTCTGAAATCTCTTGTGCCACCTACAAACCTACAGAGAGGAGCAAGAGTAGAAGGGGAATTATTTTAAGTTTTCCTTCTCTAAGGAACAGGGCAATAACTGATCCAGCTGAATCTGTTAAATCCTGTTTAGTCATTCTTTTTCTATATTCAGTTCCACACAGTAAGGATAGGTTCACATTGCTAGTTTGCTTGCAAAATTTACTATTTATGGGGAAAAAAAAAGTTAAAAACTCAGGAAAATAAGGGTTAGGTGTCTTTCTTTCTATGACTATTAGCCTTCATGAAGTTTTCAGCCATGTGCAGCTGCTACTGCAGGTAACATTTTACTGGGAGAGACAACTTCAAAAAAATCATAGTAATTGTCAAAATAGCAGGAAATATTAACAGATTTTAACACTTGCTTATAAATTGATTATGACTCTTAGTGAAATCATGACTGAACTTAATTAAGATGAGAGGGGTTTTGGAACATATTGTATCAAATAATTTGCTTTGAAAGACAGATTTATTCAGAACCTTTTAAACTGGCACTAACTGTCCCCATAGTATTAAAACAATATGAAATATTGCAGCCTCATGACTTCCAATCCCCTGTTTTGCTCCTACAGATATTTTTTTCCCTTTAACAGTCAGTAGACAGCAATACAGAAATGTAAATAATTGTTATGAAACATTTATAGTTCATCTCCTGCAGAATCTTGAGAAGCAGAAGATGAAATGTGTGCACTAAATGCAAAGGGCATATGTGGACTTAAGTCTGAGCTGTCCAGATAAGCTGGGATACAGCATTTAGTGCAGGTGTCTGTATGTGAACTGGAATGTAGATATTGCATTTATTCCTTTGGCAACACTGCAAAAAGGCAGGGAGAGTAAATTCTGCTTGCAGTCCCCAAGACTCCCTGTACAGAGTGGGCCAATATTGCATCTCATCAAGTAGTCATTCTGTTCCTGAAAAACATTGTTTATTTTCACTAATTAGCCATTAATGGGAGCTTTATTGATCTTGAAACTAGAACTGTAATGGAGGTTGCAAAATGCTTTGCAAGGTGTTTGAACAAAATGAAGGTATGTAGCACATTTATCTTTTCATTGTGGCTAACATGTATTAATTCATCAAACAGTGTCCTGTACAAAACTTCAGGAAAAATTCTTTGTGGGAGGAAAAAGGGAAGAATCTGTCCCCTAATTTTTCTGAACTCAGCTTTGGGATTGAAAACATAATATAATACATTTATATACATAGTTTTTTTATATACAGTTTACATAGTCAGCATGGCATCAAAGTCATAAGCATATTTATTATTTCAAATCTAGCTGTGCCTGTAGAACCACACTGCTTCTCAAAAACTTCACACTCTGGAGTATTTGCTCTGAAATTTTTTTACAAAGTTCCCTTTTCCCTAAAAAGTAATGTATCCTTTATATTTTATAAGCACTGGCTTGTAAACCATGCCTTCATTTGAGAGGGGTTTGTGATGTTTTTGGGTTTTTTAGATACAGAATTAAAATTCATTCCACTCTCTGCAACCTAAAAGAATGCTTCAAATGTTTTCCAGTTTTGGCGAATTAATGCTTCAGATTATGAAAACCAAAATCAAAATTTTGTCTATTTCTTCCCTTTATACTTAATCTTTTTACCCTTGGAAAGAATCTTTGTACTAGAGTTTATGACAGTTATGTCAATGCTGCAATAAATCTAGACATGCCTGTTGCTACTTCCAAACATTCATTTAAAAATTTTCCTTGAAGTTTTATGTCTGCAACTGAGGCCTTTTTTTTTCCCCTGTGAACAACCATATTTGTTTTGCATTTTAGCAATACTTCCATGCTGGAGGAAGTGGGCTGAAAAAGAATTTCCTGGAGAAGAGCCCAGACCTGCAGTCCCTCAAATACGCTCTCAGCCTTTACACACAGACCACTGACGCCCTGATAAAGAAGTTTATAGCCACACAAACCTCCCAGAGTAAGTGATCAGTAAGGGACACAGAAATGCATCCTATTATATTTTAAATGTTCTAAATTGTTGATTGCAGATTACATTCCCTACCCCCTGTGGTATTTTAGAGTTTATTGACACAAATTTGCCCAAGTGATGTTATTGCTGTTATCCCTTCTCTAATGCTGTTGTTGGAGCTTACCTGAGCGCAGCTCCTTTAGGGGCTTGTGACTGCACAGGGAGAACAATCCCTGAGCTCTGGGGCTCACTGAGCACCAGGGTTATTTGTAGGAGCACTGCACACATCATATTCCAAGCTCAATGTTTTCTTCATTCTGAAAACTGCACATTTTTGCATCATAGTAATCTTTACCAGATTTCTTCTGAATGTAATGAGTGTTTGTAAAAAATGACCTGCCTGCCACTTCATGTCTTTGGGAAATAATACAATTTACTGATATAATGAATTACCCTGCTCCAGCTCATAAGAATCAGAAAGTTTTAATTGGACAGTAAAGCTGGAAATAAATTGCTTTTACTTCTGAAGTACAAAATATTACTCACAGTATAAAAAGTATGAAACATGAGTTTTGCAGCTTGTCCCGAGATTATTTCTGAGGAATGATTTCCTAAGCTGTTTCCATATTAAAACTGAGATCTCTCTTAGTAACTGATATATTAAAAATGCAAAAAGAGATATAAAACTCTTATATGTAGGCAGTAGAGTCCTTTTTTCCCCCTCTGAAAAAATCAGCAATATGGATCCAAGCAGAAAATGAACTCATACCTTCATTGCAGCTTCAGGAGGAACAAAATAGTTAAGTTGTAGCCATAAGTGGTCTTTTATAAATCCTGAGCGACAAAATTGCATTTTCATATTTTCATCATGATTTCAGCCTGAGGTCTGTGCTCATTTCTGTGCACACATTACTATGCCTATATTTGCACACCAGTATTGTTAGAAATGTAGCCACTGGGAATGAAACTTAAGGAGAAGTGACTCAAAACTTTTCATTATCCTTTAATGCCTCATTTAAAATAACTAAATCCTCATCTATTATGATTTCCAGCCTCACAGCTATAACTGTATTATTAGCTTTTAGTTAAAATGACTCTGCAAATCAGAAATCTTCTCTGGAATAAAATTAGATATTTGGCCTATCTTTTCCACATTGCCAATCCATAATCAATAGACAATTTGATATAATTTTAAGCTCAAAGCAACTGAAAGAAGAATTTTGTAAATGTAAAGAAAATATCTATTATATAATAACTATGACTGTAGATAGAATTGGATGCTTGTTTTTCCTGTAATGACTACAAGAATCAGACAACAGCCAGGCTTACTTTTACCCCCAGGTTAAGATAGCTTCTCACACACCATGACTAAGCTGCAGCTACTCTAAGAAACTGAAGAGCAAAAATTTGTCTGATTGGCAAGATGATGAGAAGGGGGAGTTAACTCTACACACAGACAGGAAGTCTGAGGTTGGACTTCATGATCTTGGAGGTCTCTTCCAACTACAGTGATTCTCTAACTCTGAGATAATGGCTCTGTAAAAGTGTGTTATGGTCCTTGATACTTCTGTGTTCACGTAGGATCGCCTTCAGTAGGAGCAACCAAATTATCCAACACTATGATCCACGCTGTTCCTAAAGAAGGAGGTTTGCTTAAACCAGAGTTTTGTTTCCCAGACTTTGTGCCCACACATTCCTACAGTCTTGACAACATAGAAATTTTCATAAGATAGTAATAATAATAAAACCATTCCTAACTTTGAAAATGGTGACTCAGGGATTCATAGTTTGTCCTGTGGTGGTTTCACCACACTGAACAGTTGAAAGCACAATTCCTACTGCCTTTTTCAAATGCATCATGAGACTACATTGTTATAGTCATATGCTCTAAAAGCAAATTATCACACAACAGGAATAATTAAATTAACTTCTATAATCTTACTCTGATGATTTTTCTTTTCAAAGCACCACTATAGACTCTCAAGACTTCAAAACAAATAAGTGTTGGAATAAGTAAATGATAATGAGGAGCATAATCTGGCAGTAACTTTTTCAGTAACTGGGTTTTTAAAATTATTTTATTTTTCTCCATATAATGATTTGTTATGGCTGAAGGTCTTTTCCAGCTGTAATGATTCTATGCTGATGAAAGTTGTAAATTTAATGCTCACTCAGTGTTGTGAACACAAATCTGTAGCCACACTATGAAAATTGTAAATTTAATGCTCACTCAGTGTTGTGAACACAAATCTGTAGCCACACTATGAAAATTAAGGATGAAAGAAAAATGTTGTCTAATAAGTAGAGATACAGACAGACAGGTACCAGATTAGCTTTATCAGTGACACAGCTTATTAAATACCTGCCTCTGTGCCTGGCAGAGGAGGAGGGAGAGGTTCCTCTTCAGCTGTTATCCCAGATCTGCCACACACTTCCAATGTTTGCTTGGAGATTAAATCCTGTGGAAATTCTGATCATTACAGATTTTAATATTGGTATCAATAGGATAGTGAGGGGGATGTAATGTATGACTGCCCCTTTGTAGAAACATTTCCAGAAAATTGCTAAGCACTTGTCCTGTTTTATTCCCAACCCACCAATGTTAAACATGCAGAGCAGCATTTTCTTTTGCAAATAAATTATCAGTTTTGTTTAATGGGAAAACTTTTTATAATAACACATAGAATGATTTATAAACTAGTAATGAAATTTAGTTCCACCTATCTGGACTTCACATTTAATATTACCCAGAAAGGATTCAGCTGATTCTGCAGTGCCTGTTGTAAGCACATTCATCTGGATCAGTTTTCTTATTCAATCATACACAAGTGCTGCCTCTGCCAAGAACCATTCCATGGAGCAGGTCACTGCTGGAATCTCTAAAGAGGACATGGATACCCACCTAAAGGATTTTGCAAAACCTGAAGGCAGTTTAGTGAGGAGAACTGCATTCCAAAGCCTGAGTGACCAGTATTTAACACACTAGGAGGTCACTGATACCTTGCAAAGAGCACATAAAACAGCCAGATGAGAACAGTGTGCCATCAGTGCACCATCAGACCCGAGGTCCAGATCTCAGATTGATTTTATTTACTCTGGACTTAACTGTCACTTTATTTGTACACTAATAATAATAATAATAGTAAACATTAGTTCGTGCTGTAAAAGGTGGGGGTTTTCCTCTAAATTCAGCTACAGGATAACATTCTTGTATACATTCAGATTATTATATGGATTGCTTTCAAAATCTTTTGTAACCAAACCATTCTTTGTGCACTTAAGCCAAGCATGAATCAGCAAGCTTTTCCAAGCCTGACCTGCATACCCAGCTCAGTTGCAGGAAACTGGGGGTTCAGTGCTGCAGGGCTGAGAGCCCATGGTTGGTTCACAGCTGAGGGCAGGCAGCAGCCAGCCCAGAATTTCAAGGAACACTCCAAGACTTCTGAAAAGACCATGTATTGTGTACATTGACAAGAGTTTTAGACAAATTGGACAAATTTCAGGTCAAGCAGGACAAGATAATTTTAACTTGAGCTAAATTCAAGCCATTTTCCCAGTCAAGACAGAACTCTGAAAGCCAAAGGATGAACTCTCACTGTGCTCCTGCTGGCCCATTGCATGAACTCTCCCACTCCATGGTACACTGGACTTAGCCTTACTCTGTGCTGAGACCAGAACTGGTGAAGCTTCTCTTAAGTCACTCCTGAGAAAAGAGAGAAGCAGTCACCTTTGCAAGTTGTACCTTCCCCTTTTAAACTACTTAGAGCATATCAAAATGAAATGCCTCTGGTTTAGTTTAGCAAATGCCTTGAATCTTCAGTAATTTCATAAACTACAGCCAGTGCTGAGACTATTTACACTTGTTTAGCATTAACACTAATAACATTTGAACAAATATTATTTTAATTTTAGCAAACTACATAAAAAGACAGTCTCAAATAGAGTTTCCTGAATTAGCTCTCATTTATTGCCACTAATTTCTCCAAAGTAAACACCACTCTTGCATGTAAAATGGTTATTTACTGGACATAGGGAAATATTTTTTCTTACAAATTTACAGCAGCTCCAGTTCACAAATGTTGCTAGAGAATAAAAAATACATAATGGCAGGATTCTGCACTATATTTTTTTATTTTGACTTAAAGTAGTTTGTATCACTTAAGCAGAAAAATCAATACTCATCTCACAACACAGAGCTCATACTGCAAACCCTACCTATGTTTTTATAAGGCTGCAGAAAAGGCTTTGCTTCAGCTGGTCTGATTCAGATTTCTCCATTCTTATGCCAGAGAACTGAAAGCTAAAAAGGGAAGACATACCTGAAAACAAGAAAATATAATACTCACTTTAATTATGTAAATATGCTTATCTCTAAAAGAAACTCCATCCTTTTCTTGTGAAGTCACCAACACAGGGAAGGATGTTACACCTGCAAAAATGAAGACAAATTTTCAATTGCCAAGCCAAAATTCAGTTCTGTGTTCCATTGCAACTTGTAATTGTACAAAGAAAACATAACCTTAATATTTCATAAATAAATGGAATTGCATTAAAACAATAATCTGATAGTAACTATAGTTTAAACAAGCAGATAGATGACATCATACTACAGAAAATAAAAATTGCTTAAATTGTTTAGCAGCTCTTATAAGTGAAAAAGAAAGACCTTTTCTTCTTTGGCTTGTCAAAGCCATTATATTATTAACTGTCATATTTTGAAAGCTATACCTGTATTCTAACAGGAAATTTAAGTCCTACAGAGTATTTCCAGTTCTCTCATAACCCATACTTCAGACAGAATTTAACTCAAGAAATAATCCCTGCTTCATCCACTGTAGTTTCAAATTGAGGTCAGAACCATGTGTTACACAACCTTATTTCATGCAAAAAAAAAAAAACAACTGCATTACAAGCTGCAGAAATCAGCACACTATTGCAAGCAACAAACAGGAAAGATAAGAACAAACAAAGAAGAAACCTGCTGAATTACATCTAATAAAAGTACTCCAGCATATGCTGATAGCAAAGCAAATGGACTCAGAATAGTGGCAGAAAAATAATTATTTTTAAAGTCTTTACAAATATATTCACTTAAGAGGCTTTCACATTTGAAAATTTCTGGTTGTTCCTTAAATGAAATAGTAAAGCACCTAAATTAGAAAAAAGTTGTGTATCAGTTTCCTCTAGGTCTTCAAGAAAATAAACAGAAACTACAGGTATCCATCAGTTATATCATTCCAGGTGCTAAATAAGGAGGGATAAAAGCCTGACTTCTAGGCCCTGCTAGTCCCTGAGGAGCAAGCTCTTTGAGGAGATCTCCAGAGGAGATATTTTTATTCTTTACAGTTTATTTGTGGGAAAGAATGACTGCACTTTAAATGCTCGTGATCACTTTAACACCCACCGGTAAGAGGATGCTGTATTTTGAATAATATAAATACACCAACAAATAAAATGTAGAGCAGATATTAGAGAGCAAGCAGTAATAATTAAACATCCATAAGGTTTTCAAACATGAGGCAGAATCATTTATAAGTTTGTTAGCCTTCAAATGAGTTATATTAAAGTACTAAAGGAAGAAAAGTGCAATCATCCTCTGCAGTGCATGAGGAGATTTATTGTCAGCTAAATTGGCTTATTAAATGTAGTAGGATAAATGGACCTTTCTATAGTGCAGTCAGAATAACTAATTCCTGCTGTGACTGTTCTAGAAGTGGTAGCAAGAAAAGAAAACAAAACAGCAGAACTAGACAGATCAGAGGCTTCAAAATTAAGTACCCTGGCTCTTGAATGTCAGCAAGAGATGATGTAAGCAAATACTAAATGTCCTGGAATTGTATCTCTAGTTTGTTCAGCAGGTCAGAAAGAGAAAGATGGATGGGGTGACTGCTGAAAGAAACCAAGTTTATGTTCTAGACTCCACTAGAAATTGTCTGTGCTCACTGGGATGTTCTGCATGGGAGGTTTTCTCAGCAATATTTGATGTAGGGTCATTTCAATGTCAACTGCTTTTAGTATAAAACTGGGTGATGTTTTGCACAGATTTCTTTATAACCATGTCAAGCAGCAGGACTGTACATACAAGACCATTCATATATTTGCAGTACTGCTTGCAGCACTGTTGTCAATTATGGGCTACCAGGAGAAGGAAAGAGACACTTATTAGGAGACCTTTGCAAGAATATATTTTGCAAAAGTTAATAACAATGTTGAAGAAAGAGAACAAGTCTAATCTTGCATATTTGTAGATTCTTGTCCTGATGAAATCCTACCTGACATTATTAGAGGTTAGCACTGCACACTTCCCTACTACCACCATCCACAGGCTGCTCTTAAGGCTATCAAATAAAAATTATAATTGTCCTCTTTTAAAACTTTCCTGGGGTTTTGGGTTGGGCTTTTTTTTTAAGCTAGAGGCTAAAAGATGTAATTTAGACCCGCTGATCATTTCAGTGATATTCAGGATCAGCTTAACTCCACTGCAGCCAGGGGTAAATTATTATTAATCATTATTGGGAGAGGGTTCAAGAACTTCTCATTCTCTCTCTCAGTTTATGCTACTCATGCAGTGTCCCTAAGATTTAGGTGGTGCAAATTCCTGGTTCACTTCTCCTGTCTGGTTTGGCATTGAAAGCTTTATAATTGGAACAGAGTTACAGAATGCTCAACTCAAACTTCACAGCTGAAGGAAGGCTAGAGATGTAATCAACAACATCATTCATAATGAGGTTCATCCCCACAAAAAGTACCTGTGCTGAGGTTGAACTCCATGCATTATGGAACACTGTGAAAAGGTGGAATTTCACAATATGAAAGGATGAGACAGATTAATGCTCTAGGGCCTCCAGCCCCTGCTCTCTTTCATTTCCTTTTCACTATCACAAAGCCAATGAGAATACTCTATATATACAAACATATATAGTATTGAATTCCTATCCTGGGCAAGCTGCTTTCTGAATTACAGGCATTGTCTGCATTTAATCCAGGTAATCCACATAAATATAAGGGAAGGCTTTTTGTGAAAAGTCAGCACCCAGGGTTAAATGTAACTCCATTAAAAACATGCTACTCAGTGATGTATGGCCTAATGACACTGTGTTTGCAAGAGAAAAGAAAACCAGCTTTAACTTTATGACCTTCACCAAATGAGAATTTCCTTTCTCTTCCCAAGTAAAAGCAAATTTTACTATAGTCAGATAATACTTCAGTCTGTGATTCTAAATAAATTCATTTTATTATTCTTACTATTTAGCTTTTCTGGTCCATTTGGTTCCTACCTTTTTATATGAATTCTTTAAAAAATTTTGTGATATTTATTGTGAGCAAGCTTTAGAATGATTCACCAACTCAGAGCTTCCATATAGTACAGTTTTAAGTAATTATCCAAATACAAGAAACTTAATTACTGCCACTGAAGCTAAACCTCTTGCCATTAAAAAACTGATGTCTAATAAGTTTCTTATTTGCATGTTAGTGGTGGTCCAAACCCTCTGACTGATAATGAAATACATCTAACAGCAAAATTTGTACAGGTACCCTGCAATTGCTATGTTTGAAAAATAGGTTCACAACAATTCCAAGCCAAACTCACCTGAAAGTTTGGAAATGCACTAGAATGTTTAAATATTCTGAGCCTGTTAAATGATCCCTGAATCTCCACATTTTGATAGATCAGGTAACAAAAGGCTTGTTCTCTGAAGCAGTAACACTTGGGGTAAGAGGATTTGATTGACCTTGCAATGCTTGTGCCATGTAGAGAACATAATTACAGATCAGGCCAAAGCAGTGAATAAACATCACTGTAGAGCTCATTTCTAGAAAACCACTGGTGAGGGAATCCAGGAAAGAAAAAGACTGCATGATAAGAGAAAAAACTACTCTAGTTATAAACGAATTTCAGAAGGAAAAACACTTTTCCCATTATTATTACATAAGACACCCCTTCCTCTTCTGTGTACCCCTTCCCTAATTCCTACATGAACTGCTGCAGGAAAAATTCTAAAGGAATGTTTGCTTCCCCTCTCATATAGAGGGATGAGGAACCAATGGGTAAGGAATTTTTGTATAAGTAAGAGGAATTTAAAATCTTTTCTCTGCTACCCACAGAAATAGGAGCCTGTTTAAACAGGTAGAAATTTACTTTATTATGTGGTTCACAGGAGGTTACACTGAGGAGTAAGTACAGTTCTCCTGCCATCCCTCAACCTTCTTTTAAGTCCCTCTATCTGTGCCAGTGCAGAACTTCAGTAAATTGTTGAGACAAAATTTTCAGCAAAGCATTCATCAATAGAGATATAGAAGTAACTTTCCTAACATACATTTAGCAGTAAGATTTTTGGAAGGGTACATGAAAAGCTTGACAAACCCACCAACTTTGGCATTTCAAGAAGCAAAAACATCTAATGACAACCAGAATGGAGAGTTCCAGATGAACAAGATTTTTTATTTCACTGAGGCACTTTCTACAGATATTTGCAATTATCCAGTTTTTTGTGGCAAAATCATTTATGAATCTGTGACTGATTCTCACTGAAATGTGAAACACATCAGAAATTGTGATGTGTTTCTAAAGGAAAATAGCACTCACCTTTGGGTGTCTATTTCTCTGGATGCATTGAGAAGCCAGGTGTGCTAACCAGTAATTCTTGTTTCAGGTCAATCTGCTAATAATTCAGTGGGTGAGATATCTGTACAGGTGGATGTCTCTACCCACCCTGGAACTGGTGAGCATAAAGTCACTGTGAAAGGTAAGTTTCAAACAGCCAACTTTAAAAAGAAAGCAATAATAAAGACCAAACCTCCAAGCCCTACACTCTAAGTCAAACATACCAGTACTAAAATAAAAAGTGACAGGTATTATAGTACTTGAGAAACTCTGAGTACCCTTCAGGTGATTAGGAGTGCACTTCTTCCTTGCTCAACATCAGCAGAAACTCAGATTATGCAGGCAAGTACTGTCTATGCTTTTCTGTCTAGATAATTTAAAGTTATTATACTAAGTTATAGACTTATAAGTTAAAATGTGCCAAATTATACTTCTCAATTGCTTGTACATGATTCAACTTTTAAAAACTACAGCAAAGCTGAGTGGTGAATGACTACACCAAGTCTTAAGAAGCCGCATTTTTGATAAAATGCCTTTATTCTGCACAACCTGAATTTCAGAAACACAGGATCATTCAGATTAGTATAAGCTGATTTTTTTTTAATTGCTGTGAAGGTAGCAGGTAAAAAGAAGCTGCAAATGTAAAGGATTTATAAAATACACGTTTACATTTGATACTTCTGAACATAAAAGTAGTCAGACATCTTCACTTGGCAGGGAAGGGGCAAAGCATCTCCTAGGCTTACCAGGTATTCATATTCCACAGGAAAGCTCTCAGGTCACCTTTCACTGGCTATACCAAGTCATACAGGGTAATTAATTGGAACACTTCCAGTGGAATTGTATTTAATTTCATTTTTTTAAATCTCTTTATAGTTGTAGCAATCAATAACCTAAACTGGCAAACAACAGCTATGTTCCGGCCATTCGTGGAGGTTTGCATACTGGGTCCTAAATTAAGTGACAAGAAAAGAAAACATGGAACCAAGACAAAGAGCAACACCTGGTCACCAAAGTACAATGAAACTTTCCAATTGTAAGTCTTTTATCTCTAGGAGTTGCATATTTTTTGAAAATTTCCCTAAAATACTTTTGCCTCTAAACCATTAATAACAAGAAAAGCCATCCTAACATAGATACATAGACACCATTTCAGAATTATTTACTAATTTGTATTTTGTCGTATATGAAGATGAATGGCAGACACCAAGCTTTCAGTCCTACAAAACCTGGTTAAAATGTACAATTAATTTCCCTACAAAGGAATAACTATTTCTATCCCTAGGAATCTATTGGCCTAGGTATTTGTTTGGACAGAAGTATCAGTTATTATTCCTAGATAATGCCTGTAGAGATATCAAAATGTGTATTGGGTTGTGCGTGTGTTAATAGTATTGTTTCATTCAATCTTTAAATCAGTAAGAATCTTCCACCTAACCTGGAGTTTTAAATTTAGTACTTCTCTGCCCTTTCCTGAGATCAATTTATTTTCCTCCTCCTACCCTCCAACCCTGACTAAAATGAGTTCATTGTGTCTCACCACAAAGCTCCTTTTGATGCCTGCTACCAGGGATTTTCTGTATATTTTGAAGCTGGTTTAAAGTAATGGTGCTGACAGCTGGGGAACCAGCTGAACATTTTTTGTCCTTTCCAGGGGAAGGTAACTGCCCTAGCTATTGAGGGAATTCTGTTTCTGTTCAGGCTGCTGAGAACAGAGGCTCTGTCACCAATCCATCTGAAGGGTCACCTGTGTAGAAAGTTTAAAACTAGATAACCTATTGTAACAAAATGGAACCACAAAACTTAAACTACCACTCACTCTTACTTTAATTTGCCCAAGATTTCTAGAGAAAATTAATGCCTTGGGGGAAATTAAACTGAAGTCCTCATTCTAAATTCCTATTGTTAATCCTCCCAGCCTGCTGGGTAACGAAGACAAGCCAGGAGCCTACGAGGTGCACCTGTCAGTGAAGGATTACTGCTTCGCGCGGGAGGACCGCGTGATCGGCATGACCGTCATCCAGCTGCAGGCCATCGCCGACAGGGCCGGCTGCGCCGCCTGGTACCCCCTGCTCAGGAGCATCTCCGTGGATGAGACTGGCCTGACAATCCTTAGAATTCTCTCTCAGAGGAACAATGATGAAGTTGCTAAAGAATTTGTAAGACTTAAAACAGAAACGAGATCCGCTGAAGAAACGGCCTAAGATACCCAAGCAATGCAAGATTGTCACCGCCAAGAACATAAATACAACGCTGTTGTCTGACTAGTGCATGCATGTGCAAATCTGTGGGAATGTTTAACTATGTTTTCAGTGTTTGCCAGTACTTATGTACTATATTTGCAAGGTATGTCAAGGAGCTGTCTATCTTTTATACATATTTTGGTCTTTGGTAAAGTAATCGTTCCAATGAAGTGCCAAAACTAAGATTAAGAGTAAATGTTTCATCATATCTTTTTAAATGTTGATTTCACCTCATCACAATTTGATTATTTTTTACCATTTATTAATAAGTAAGTAGCTTTTTTAATTAATAATAGGTTATCGCGGTTAAACTGTGTTGCTTATTCTAAATTAAGTTACATCCCTCACTCTTCTTTTAAAAATGAGGTGTACCTAGTTTTCTTCAAACTCTCATGTTATGCAAGCCTCATTTTAGGTGTCTTACTGATGACTTTTTCTATCATTACTACAGATGCAGTTACTAATAGAAAGTGTTTGTAATTTTATAATTACCAATATAAAGTAATGATTTTTGCATAAAAACTGAAAAGGATGGAAATATTTTATGCTAATCTCTTTTTCCAACCTTTCATAAATATCACTGTGAAGAAATGCTGTTAAAGCAGGTTCTCAAGAAGCTGTGCTTATCAGAGTTTGTTACTGATGTTTGATATCTTGCGATAACTTTGTTCTTCAAAACTGCCACGGTAATATCATATTTGTATTAAAAGAGTAAGTCAGTATCTGTAGAAACAGGTTGCTGTACAGTACAGTATATGTGCTTTTAAAAAGTGATTTTTTAAATGATATGGTACTGTACAGGGGTAGAGTTTGGAATATGTAATGCCGGTGTGTGGTTTGTTTCTAGAAACTGTTGATGAGAAGAAAAGATGCTGTTAGCATTTTCACTCAGAGTTATTAACGTTGCTTTACATACTTAGCTGTAACATCAGTTAAGTGCTTTATTTCTTTAATTTTTTTTAGAAAAGTTCAACAGTTTGTACTTATGCAACATTACTATGTATTGCACTAAAGCAAACTCTGTGTCCTGTAAATATATTTAGTGAGGAATTGTAAAATAAAGTATGCAGAAACTGCTTTCCAGTTTTGTCATTTGATATTATTTATGTAACTCCTGGTTTTATGTGCATGTGAAGCCCATGGAGTGGGCTTACTATATAGCTTTATAATATATTAAAGTATGATTTGCACTGTCTGGAATCTGGCTGTTTTATAAGTGTAAAATTTGATATATCAATGTCCTAAAAAATATAATTAATTAGGTAGCTGTACATATACGCACACAAAAAATGTTGTGGAATGCCACACATTTGTCATTGGTTTTGCTCACAAGTGTTTCTCATTACACAGCTTGGAGTTTTCAGCTTTGCTTAGGGGAAGAGTAGCTGTGGGAAGGGAGGACACACAGTTTGTATGCTGCTGTCAGCCTCCTAACAACCTAACACACGACTCCATGCATGTAAACCAGATTCTTTCCAGGAGATATTGGTTAGATGTTTAGATGAGATTTTGAGGTGTTTAAATATCCTCAAAATTCTTCATTGAATGCTAAAAATTAGATTTGTCATAAGTATATTTAGACATTTAGAGAAATTATGCACAGTCTTTAGAGAGTTAAGAACACTCCCCTAAATCATAGATTCCAAATTGTGTTTCTCCCAGGTATAGCCCTAAGTTTCAACAGGAGGCACAGATTCTGTTTACAGTTAACAAGATTTGGTGTAAGAAAACATCATCACACTCAGTTTCAAATAGAAAAGGAAAATAATTGAGAAATGAGGTTGTTCCTGGTACAGAACACTTTTGTAGACAAAATGCAGAAAGAATTCCAGAATATGTCATTTGTGGCCCTGTGAATTAAACCAGAAAGACTGGAGTAAACAGCTTCTGGTTTTTTTACCTGGAGCACTTTCATCATATTTTTCTGTGGTTGTTTATTCTACTGTAAAATGGCACACATTTTAGTGCATAATGTAATCACCACCACTTAACTGTTTATCCCCGAGACTGGGGATAAAGGAAGAACAATGAAATCAGTCAAGGCAGGCAATTACTGTTGTAGTGGTCTCCCTCAGCTGCACGCAGCAGAAGCAATCAGGCAAGCTGGTAAAACCATCCCCTATAATCCACAGCTTTACACAGTATTCTTTAGTGTTTCACTGTTTCTGACAGAGAAATATTTATAGATCAAAAGTTGTCATGTGGAAGATCAGAGGAAAAAGCATTAACTCTATAGCACAGGACTGCTTTAAACCTTGTTATGAATCAAAATACAGGCAAATTAAATAGTGTAGCACAAGCAGCTGGACCTCACACATTTAATGAAGTCAAAATGATTGACATGGCAGAGTTTTCAGTGCTGTTTTAAAAGCTGTTATAGTCTCTTTTCAGAAAGTAAATATCCCATGAAAAAAATCAACTTGTGAGAATTTTCTTAATTCAGCTGAGCTAACCTAAGCAAACTGTCAGCTGTTCCTGCAGCTTCACTTCTCAGCAACAGTGATGCAACCAAAATCCTACATGGAATTCCATTTGCATTGGTCAGTTAAGATGGCAAATATACATGTAAGCTCTTAGGGAAATAAAGGAGGAAAAAAGACAGCAGAGAACAGCAAGATTAATTTGAGAACAAATTTTCCATTCTCCAAGGAAGAGTTACTACATGGAAACCATTTGATGTGCACCTGAAAAGATACATTCAGTGAAGTCTGTCATATGACAGCTCTTCAAGTCAACTGACAGTTTTACATAAAACTATTCAATAAAGACTGAGAAATATTTTTCCCTTTTTATTTTATTTGCTAGGATAAATATGTAAGAGCCAAATATAGAAACTGAATTAAATTTTCCTTAAAGCAATTTTAAGCTAATATCTGACAAAATAAGCAAAGATGTAATGTATTAATTAAAATAATATAAGAAACTAAAACTAGCAGCCATTCTGAATCTCAAACACCTTACTTAAAATACTTCTTTTCCTAATGCCAATTGAGGTGACACCTGAATTAAGAACACAGTGCTGGAACTGGCCTTTCCTTTGCATATGGACACTGAACTCAGGAAACTGCTAAAATACCAAAGGAAAAATCTGCAAGATGGAACTGGATGTGCATAGTTCTTCATGCCTTTTATGTCTTCTGGAGACTTAAATTTGCATCAAAATAATCAATTCATGGGTGTTGGGCTATCATCAGGAGGCTCAACCAGTCCTAGCAGCAAAATATGAAACGTTTTTTTAAATCATTTGTCTGTATCCTGAAAGAAACAGGATTCTTTCACAAAGAATTCCTGGCATGTGCAAACGTCACCATTTGGCTTAGGTAGACATGACTCTGGTGATTTACTTGAGAAGCTTACAAAAAGAATAATAATAATAATAGACCAATTATTTCCATTGTTTTTCTTCCATTTGTTTTACTAGTTTTCATTTATATTCTCATGCTACTGACTGTAGAAATCAAATTTGTAGATAAATACTGTTAACAGAATAATAATTTACCATTACTGTATTAGTCTGAATTAAATACACATTTCTCACAAATCCCTTGAAATCTAAAGACCTGAACAAATATGAGAAGAATACTAAGTTATTGTATTAAATTAAATTCAGCTAGCAGACATAAAATCAACATAAATGGATTCAATGTTATTTGTAAAATACAGCTGGGCAAGTGTTGGAAAGCATTCAGCTGTTTACACATGCTTATTTTGATGGTATTCTCATATTATTTTGCATTTTGGCACCAGATTTGTGTGATTGACTTGTACTATGAAAAATTCATAGAAATAAATCTTCAGGAGATAAATTCGAAATTTTTAAAAGAAATTATAATCAAGACCTGATGCAAACACAAAACTGAGAATAATAAGCAGAACTGGGATATTCTAAAAACGTGCCACTGCAAGTATTGGCTGAGAGAAAGAAAAATTACAGTTTGTGTCTGGAAAATATCTGTTTCTCCTGGGTGTTCTATGCTGAATGAATACGTTACACACACTACAGAGTAAAATGTATTTCTAAATGATGACTCTATAAAAGGTAAATTGAAGATAAACCCAATAGGCAACCAAGTGAACAAAAGTATCTTTTCAAACAGAGTCTGTAGCTGACAGCTTACCTAAACAAACTTCCTAAGTGACTCAGCCTATGACCATTTCATTGTAAGAACTCAGTTTCACATTTCAAAGACTCCAGCAATTACAGCTGAAAGCCTTCACTATCAATTTTAGCACAATGAATTATTCACTGCAGAATATGAAATAACAAGTGGGCATACTGCACACGTTGTAGTGAAAGCCATTAAAACATCATAGATGAATTTCCAACTAAATAAATACAAGATAATCAGAAAAGTTAATCCAAGGAAGTGAGGTCTGCTCTTTGATATTTTTCTGTTATTTCTACGCACTGCAGTCCCAGGCTCCCACCTGCATTGCCTCAGGCTCTCACATGGGTTAACACCCATTTCTCTGGGGGTTTTTTGAGCAGTAGTAGGAGTTCCAGGCAAAGAGGACAAGCCAGAGAGCAGCTCTGGCCACAGAACAGCTTCCTGAGCTGTTCCCAGCTCTGCTCTGTAAACTGGACACACACTGTTGTCTGACCAAATACACCAAGGAAAAAATAAACCCTGGGGAAAGCACAAGTGGGGCTGTAACAGACCAGACTGAGGCAAAAATCAGAGATCTCCCTCTTTACTTGCCCAAGATAAACAAGAGCTGCTAACAATTACTGAGGCAGCTCTAACTTGCCTTCCATTCAGGTCTGAGAGGGCCTACACATTTTGTTCACTCATGTTTACCCATTTAAGCAAGAGGATTTTTCTTGCCAGTGACAGCACTGACTGCAATGTGAGTTAAGCCTCCAGGCCTGAGGTCATGGCAGTGAGAAAACAAATGTCAATTACTGACTAGCAGAAACAAAAACTGAAAAGGAATTGTGAAAATATGCAGTTTAGAGTAGAACACTAATGGAAAACTACAGCAGAGTGAATCCATTCCCCTCCTCTAGATAACAGCCCCTGTATGATGCCTGCTAGATGGACTTGAACTTACAACACGTGGCCGGGCTTTGTCCAGAGAAATCACCCAGTGTTCCTGGGTATTACACAGCAGTCAGACATAAAAAACACTGCACAAGCAAATTGGATGCCCAGAATGGCTGGACTGTATGGGAATACACTCAGAGGAAAAGATGGAGAGGGAAAAAAAAGGAATGGATGTGGAGAAGGGCTGACGGGGAGTGTGGATTCAGACTGCATCCTACTCCTTTGCTCCTGGCAGAACCAGAAAAGGCTCTGTGATACCAATATGACACAGAAAGGTAGATTTGTCTGAATTTTTGTCATGTTCTACTCTAGCTCAAGAGTTACTTCTGTTGGTTTTAATTTCAGTAGAGGTACAAGACAGAATTTGGTCCCTGAGAGGGTCTCTCCCCTCTTTTTGTACTAAGTGGAGTCTGAATAAATGTGCTCTGCATGTCACTACCCCCTGTTACAGGAAGATAAACCTATTCCCAGCCCAGGAGCCACCATAAACAAGTTCAAGCTACAGAGCCTGCAGATATTATTTCCCTGAATAATAAACATCCAAGACACAACAACATCAATGAGGTGGAATATTCTCTTGAGGAGCTTAAGAAACAACAGCAATTTGGATCTAATGATGCATCAATGTATCAACATGTGAATTTGTACCCAGGAGACAAAAATAAATCAATATGCCCTTAAAACACTATCTGCTTTTCCTGTGTAATTTGCAGAGGAACTCCTGTGCCAGACTGAGCTTCCTCAGCACAGTGTCCACTCTGAAATTAGGTCAAGCCCTCCATTCTCCCCTGCTCAGCAGAGACAAAGCACTGCAGCAACTGCTGAAGTGAGCTGGAGTCAGTAGCAGCAGTGAACTTAACTCCTGCCAAATATGCTCTGTGATGTTCAACAGGCCATATAAAAACAGCACATCTTCCCTTTACTATAGAGAATTTCATTTCTGATCAGGGAGAAATTTCACAGCAGAAAAAAAAATAGAAACAAAGAATGCTGTTTACACTTAGCAACAACTTAATACACTTATTAGGTGGAAACAATGAAGAGTGTAACTCTAAGTACATATCCTTCTCTGGCAGAAGGAAATAAAACAAAATTCACTGCATGAATTGAATCTCTTCAAAAGAACAGAAATAACAAATACTTAGAAAAATACTCATAAGCTTTCAATTTATTTCAATTTTGGCAAATGTTATTAATTAGACTGGCTGGCTAAATAATCTGTGAGAAGGGGTTAAATCTTTGTCAAACACTCCAAGTGAGCTCCTGAGGTTAGTGCCAGCTAAGAGAGTCCTGGCTGGCTGGATGCAATGCCTAGAACCAGCTCATTGAAACACAGACCAGGTTTAAAATCCAGCTTGTCAGACATTGCTAATGGAAACAAACACAATCAACTGCAGTATTTAGAGAATAGCATCTGCTTTTGTGCAGAGAGCAAAGTGAACACAGAGGAGAAAACAATTTGCCAGACAGAGGAGGAAAGTCTGGAACAGTGTCATTACTTACAGCAGCAGCTTGTGGATGACAGTGTTGCATAAAATATTGCTGAAAAAGAGATACCTAAAAACCAAAACAAGAGACATTGCAGTAGAAGGGCAGAGTTGAAAGAAAAGGGCCCATGTAACAAAGACTGTGCTATTCTAAATCAGACCTGCCTCCCAGAGAGTCCTCTGAGTCCTTTAAACTGTAAATTATTGAAACAGACTGATAGAGGATAATTAGCACACATCCATATACCAAGGTGACTGTGAATAACAATAAGAAAGGAACAAAGGAAAAAACCAAAAAATCTCTTCAGACCATCCTGGAAAGGAGTTATAGCAGGAGGAATAAAGTTCTAGATTCATTCTGAATTTCCATTATAAGAACACTTTCAGTATGTCTTAGCCAATAAATAATAGACAAGCAGTGCAGGAGACTTTTCCCATTCTTTCTGCCCACACCCCAAACTCAGAAAAGCTTTGCTGTCAGAACACCTTTGCAGAAATTAAAAATGGCTTCTGAACTCATCAGCAGCAAACACAGCACAGCAACTTCTACTACATAAAACTATAGTCACACAACATTATCATACCAAATCAAAACCAAAATCAAGTTACAGGGACATGCACAGGTGCCCCAAAACCATTCCTGTGAGTTGACTCTGTGCAGTCAGAGGTAAGAGCAGAGTGAGTGCAGAGGCTGCAGGGGCACCTGGTCACAGCCTCCATGGTGCTTTGAGCTTATGTGATTTACCCATAATCAATCTTCTGAGGCCAGCAATGTCGCATCATTCACACACAGAAAGATGAGGAATAAGACTAAATTTTTTGTTTAAATTATAAAGGGCAGGCAACAACATCAGAATTTAAATTCAGGCAGCCTTAGATTCCAAATTTATGCTCCTAGCATTGAACCTTGTTTTTCACCCAAGGAAAAAGAAAAAATTCAATTACCCCAAAAGACTGAATGTTCTCCAAAATTCACAGAACTATTTAAATTCATTAAGCTAGAAGTGCAAATTGGCATCCAAATTTAAAATTTTAAACTGCCAAGATTTTAATTCTGATTTAACATGCTGTCTGATCTGTGATTATACTGAATTTTAAATTAAGTTGCAAAGAGCTGCATGATATTTTCCTCAAAAATAAAAAAAAAAAACAAGGAAGAAAGAATTCTGAGGTTGTGGTTTAGTAGGGGGGGTGTGATTGTTTATTTATCTTAGCATTTAACATAAAGAACAACAAATAGCATATCTGGTACAGCTACACTTTGCATAGGTCAGCTCTGATTTGTAGAAATGCAGTCAGAGGTTGATATTTTTGTTGAAAAGGGATTCCCAAAGCAGATAAGGCATCAGCCCTGGCTGCCACCATCAGCTCTGCTTCATTCTCACTGACCAGCCCAGAAACTGAGGGGGCTTCTCCTCACTTCTCATCAATGCAAATTGAACCAGGATGCTGCTAAAAATTATTTGGGAACATAAAACCCAGAGCACACAGGGTCATTTGGAAATACCACTGAGCATTTTCACAGCCCACACACACAATAAGGATTTGATCAATCTGTGTCAGAGTTCAAACTGGAATAAGAGAGCCTGCAAGTCTTATTAGTCTGAGCTCTTCCCAAAGCAATTTTCTGTTTCTTAATGTAAGAGAACCAACTGGAAACCAGTCTCCCCTACAATTCTAACAGACCCTAAGTCCAACTGAGACAATTTTTATTGTTAATCTTGAATTTTTCCAGTAATTAAATTGTAATGAAATATTAAACATGATCTCCTAAAGATGATCTATGAGTTTTGGAGAGCAGGAGGCAAGTCTGCTGGACAGTGAGGACTCAAGGCAATTCTTTTCATTAAAAATATATAATTTTTAGTTATTACCCAGGAGGTGCTCTTACGTTATGAATTAAACTTCACAGAAAATTACTTAGATTAAAAATAAGATTTCTTCAATCATTGCTGAAGTAATGAATTCCCATTGGATGATCCTGGGATAGCAGAATAAATATGTATGAAATAGGAAGCAAAGGCTGCACTCTGGCAAGGTTAGTCTGTCAGCTGGCAAGAGTTACACTGCACAAAAAAACCTTTTCAAAAACGAGGTGCATTTGGAGTCCAGCTTTAACTATCGAAGTAGTCCGTTCCTACACTTGAAAAACTGACATAAGTACTATTTAAGTAGTTTGGTTTTTTTCACAAAACATATCTGAAACATAACTTGTATTTACACAAAGTGGGTTAAGTCCATTTGGAAAAGGCTGCATGTATCATGTGGTGTCTGGGTACAGATATTGTAGATTAAAAACTTGGAGAAGAAATAAACAAATTTCAAGTAGTGGTCAATCCAAGGACTTGAGAAAGAAAAAAGACCAAAGAAGAAAGTCCAGTTTGAAGCTTGTCTGCAAAGTTATATACAAAACACATTCATTAAAGATTATTATTAACATAGGATTACACAGCCT
Source organism: Setophaga petechia (assembly GCA_024362935.1). Taxonomy (NCBI): domain Eukaryota; kingdom Metazoa; phylum Chordata; class Aves; order Passeriformes; family Parulidae; genus Setophaga; species Setophaga petechia. The sequence goes on from JANCRA010000016.1 coordinate 12,966,008, forward strand.
TATCTCCAACTGTATTTATTTAGTATAAAGCTCGCTTTAAATTCTTAACTACCCCTCAATTTCCTTTCTAAATAATAACACAAAGTACTCAGGGTTACTATTCTATTGTTCCCAAATATGCTTAAGAATAATCCTGAAGGAATTCTGCATCTATCTGAAATGGAGTGTTTCTGACCAAAAAAACAACTCTATTTTGAATGTGTTTGTATTACATTATATCTCTCCTTCAAAAACTCTTTAATTACGAAGAGTCAGAAACACACTGAGATGGCTCCAACCAGACACAAAGCTGACAACTCTCCTTTGATGGTGCTGAGGGTGCCAAGTGCAGACTCCTGTCCTGCAGCCGCAGCTGCCCGCGCGGTTTGGGCAGCACAGGGAGCCCCGAGAGCTGAGCCTGCAGCACTGCCACAGAGAACCCCAGAGCATTAAAAGGGGGCACTGGACACATTCCTGAACACCCTTTGGATCTGGAAAATCAAAATCACCATCACCTGAACACAGAAAAATGCATTCTGAAAATCGAAGATAAATTCATACAATGTTCTAGGAAACAAGGAGAAAAAACAACTAAATTATCAGAAACACGTTTAGAAAGTTAAAAGGAAAAAATCCAAGCACTCTTATCACCTTGATTGACATTTAATATTATATTTTAACATAAGTTACTTGTTCATTTATATATATTTGCAAGTTTTGCTAGTAGATTCAAAGAATATTAACTCAAAAGGAGAAAAAAACAATTATCAACCTGTAATTTTCAAATGGGCAACTCTTCTTCAAATTAGATGTGAAATAACACTGGCTCTACATAAACAGCAATTTTTTTCTTCAGTAAATACTATGTTTAATTAATATTACTATAGAAAACCATGTTATAATTTCCCTGACCCTCTCTAAATATGCAGCAGCACAAACACTTCCTAATTGTTTAGAGAATACCTAATCCACACATCAACCACTATAGCCTCCAGCCACGAGGCCCTCCTTTTGTTGGATTTAAAAAAAAACAGTTTATCATTTCTTCTTCTCAGCTCAGCTGCCGTTAAGTCACGCATCAGTTTCCTTTAATCACAACAACACAGCATTCCCATGTCTTCATAAGGGTTTTAAATTCTGGCTCAGCTGTGCTACAGCACTTTACATACTCTTAAAAACTATAAATGAGGCAATACAGACTGTCAGTCTCACAAGTAATTGCAGATGCCATCCTGCTAACAGCTGGAATCAAGAGCTCAGCAGAGCTACCCAAGCCCCTGCCTGCACCAGGAAACACATTCAACAATCATCCCATACTGCTGACACCATTTCCCTCCAATGAGGCTGAGATCAATGCCTAGGTTTGCATTTCCAAGTATGAAGCAGGCATATATGAAGTGTTATTTTGCAGACATGCTCTGAATTCCTGCTTCCCAGAACAGGTTTCACTGAGAAACATCCATACAAGACACAAACATAGCAGAATCAAGACTCTCATCTTGGAATTTTTGCACCCGTAACAGGCAAATGTGAAAAGGAAGGGACATTTGTAGGTGAAGTTTACAGGCTACACAACCAAGCTGAAGAAACACCACATGAGGAACTTTTTTATTTTAACACCACTGAGGGGTTGCTCTGAAACTGCATGGCAATTCTCTGAGGAGCACAGAGAAGCTCCTGTGCTCAGGTACTCAATGTTCATGGCAGTTTCTTAGTGAAGGTTGACTGGATGTCACAATCTCCATCTGGAAAGGGAAAACATCATACAGATAGAATTTCTTTTTTATATACAAGGCCTGACCTATTGCTAGTGATGCTTAATTTAATCTTTTTTCAATAAGCCTTTTTTCACTTGTATTTCGTTTGTCTGACTTTAAACTCTTCACTCCAAGGAAAACCTTTGCCAAAATAAACATTTTCAAAGGAAAGAAACAAAACATTTAGGAAAAAGGTTTGACTTTTTAAAACTAAAGACACTGATTTGTTCATCAAGTGGAAGACAGAAAGGTGATAGTGGAAAGAAAAGAAAACCTTTCTTCTGTTTACTGACTGAGGGTACAATGAATGGTGTTCAATTAAAACCACAGAGTGAAGGATGCCTTTCTGGAAGTGCTAAAAGCCTTGAGGAGAAGTTCTGCAAAGTCAAATCCTCCATAGTGGAAGCTTTAGAGAGAACAATAGTTATTTATAGACAAAAATTGATCCAAAAAGGTGGATCAGCATCTGGCACAGGGCTTGGGGTCTCATAAGAAACTCTTTCATTCAGGCTCCCTATAACAAAACTACAACCCTGCCATCACAAACTTCTTTCCTGTTGCTGGACCCACTGTCAGACTATTTCTAGACATCCAACACTTATCAAGACCTGATTCTTCGCTATTCTGAACTATAGGAGCAGCATTAAAAAGGTGTAAGAGAATCACTTAAATTTCTACACCTCATTTGTACTCTTGGATAACTGTTTTGGTCCAAAGCAGCAGGGAATTATATCCTCCTCACACTGATGGCAAAGGACAAAGGTGACTTTCCACTCCAGACTTCAGCAGCCACCTGTCAGCAAACCTGCCAGAGGCACATCCAGTTTGCTGCATTTTGTACAAGTACTCTTACCCTGCCCTGTGCAAAGGGAACTTTATCATTCCACAGACTCAAGGGACGTTGCCTCCTTTCTGAGTGTGCCACTGACAGAGTTTCACTCCCCTTGAGCAAATGCCTTCACCAGGGAGCAGCTCCTCAGGCTGAGGCAGGACCAGCAGGTTCACAGCCCTGCTGTCAGCAGGTAAACAGGGGCACCCCTCAGGTGAGAACATGGGGCACTCCAACTGCTGCCAGAGGCCAAGGTCACATTCTGCCCACAATAATATTGTTTGAAAGACAATAGAAACCTGAGTTCAAATAATTAAAGCACATGAAAATTAAAGGATCTTCTGTAGGTTTCAAAGCAGTGATCTTTGTCTGACTGAACCAATTCCAAGACATTTTCCAGCCGCCTGTCCTTGATTGTCTCCCTATGTGTGGCTGAAGTTTCCCATCAGAAAACAGAATGTATTTCAGCCCTGAGGTTAAAACACATTTTGAGACTGGGATTTCACATTACAAATGCTTCATTCTGCATTCTGTGGTGGAGTTCCTAGCTGGGAAAAGAAGGAGCTGTGTGACTGAGGAGAGACAGTGTGGGCATCTTGTTTTCAAGGAGTCACTCAGATCCATTTTGAGTTCATACAATCCAGTCTTACCTTTTCATAACCAGGCCCATACTACTTCAGGACAGCCTGAAATGGGGCACAAAGCTTCCAGATTCAACCACCAGAAACTGAATGTGCAGTCACTGCCTTGGCTTCCTATGCTCAAGCAGCCACTGTTTCAGGAAAATTAGGACACCCTCCTCTGCAGCACAGAAGAAACACTGTGCAGTTATAAACAAGGTAATAATGCAGAGATGATGGAGGTGGACACCATGGAGGAGATCAGCTCCAGTGCTGGTGACAAAAGTAATATGCAGAAAATACTGCTGTGTTGCAAAAAAATCCCTGCAAAAACAAGCTATATTCTGGCCCATCAATGAAAAAGCACTCACAAACAGTGCTTAGGTTTGGGTTTTTATGATGCTGAACAATAACATAATTTGATTTCATTACCATTCATTGCTATGTAATTGCCCTAATTTTCACAGAAGGTCTGGGGATGAACAGAAGACATTCTCATATTATCTGACTCAATTCCCCTTTACTTTCTGATACCTTTCTCTCTTTTAAGCCCTAAAAAACAGCTCCAGCCATTTACTGCACAGACAATTTGTCACTGCTGTGACAATAAACAATTCTTACCCTCCACAGACACAATTTTCTGTGGTAACATTCATTTGCAGAAGGAGGATTTCTGAACTGCATCTATCTGAAAGTCTCCCAAGAAAAGACACCTGCAAATCTCCCAAGGTTTATGATTCTCCTTGATGAAACAGTGGCTCAGGAACACAGCAGGATGAGCCATCCTGGGCCTTTTGAGATGCCTCATTACAATGTTTTAGATCTCAAGGACAAGCAAAACTTATGCAAGAAGTTTTATTGTGCATTTTCCAACTCTAAATAAGAGAGACCACAAGCAGGGGAGGAAAAAGAAAAAAAAAAGGAAGAAGAAGAAGAAGAAGAAGATCAAGAACTGAATTGTGGTAGATGCAGTTTCAAGGCCTGCACCTCTGAGTCAAGGCAAATAAAAGCTGGATTCAGCTGGATGCAGGAATCTATTATTGAAGATACCATCAACAAATTTGTTTTACAATTAGATCCCACAGTGAAGTCGAAGCCTGGGAGTTGAGGACTGTTTGTGCTTTATATAATTCAATTTATGATGTAACCAATCCTGGCAAATATTTGCCATTAGAGATTATATTAGCTGTTCTAGAAGTCACATATATAGAATCAGTTCTTACTTAGGCTCACTACAACTTATGAATTTCACCATCATTTGATATTCTTGAAGCTTGCCCACAAAGAATTTAAGCATCAGGAAATGCCACCTGCTTGGAAGGACCCAGAATACACAGCATCACTTTTTTTTCTCTTCTCCTTTCTTTCAATCTAATTTTACATGATTAATCAGATGCATGATTCCCAGCTTTCTACAAACTGCAAAGCAAGGCATTGCTATCATAAAAAGCTACTTTTGCATAATCAGATAAGATTTAGCATGCCATTCATCTTCATTATACAGCTGATAAGCAATTCCCAAGTTGCATGGTTTACTTCTCCAGCATGCTGATTGGTTATTATAAAAATAAACATGTTTTGGAGCATCCCAGTATGTCCATATAAATAAACAAGAGCTGAGATATAAAAAGGGTGGTAAACAACTATTTAAGTACAGTATGTACCCTGGAAGGATATATATGTCAGAAGCAGCAGAAGTTTTCCTTTTTTCCCCAAATATACCTTTATTTGAACTTCCCCTCACTTAAACACAGAGAAATTTATCTGACTAATGGGCATTTCAGAAGATGAAATGTGCAGACAAACTTCACATACTTCCTGGAAAGATGTGGAGGAAAAAAATGCAAAATTCACCATAAATACCTACAGAAAGAGAAGAGCCAACCTCAATATCCTGAAACCTCTTGACCCCAACTCCTCTCCAAAGTCTGTCTCAGGGTGCAGAGGGAAGAATAAAACTAAATATTTCTGATAAACAGAACCTAACATATTAACGATTATGGAATCTATTCAATTTAATGTTACAACATCTGCACCAGATACAGGCAACATAAAGCTGGATATTGAAAACTCAAGGAAAACCAGAGCAATATTCAGTGTAGCAGCACAGCAGAGGAAGAGTGAATTATTGCTATACATGTAACTTCAGGAAAACTATCACAAAATTATTCCATTTGTTCATACACCTAAACTGTATAACAAGATAATTGTTATACAGTTATTGTTTGTCAAACAAACAATAGCAATTTCCAGACTATAATTAAAAACGAAAAAGAAGAAGAAAAAATACAATCCAAGGTATCACTAAGAAGCAATTGCCTCTATCAACTTCAGTAAATATTCCTTTATCAGATTGTAAAATATTTACTACTGATGGCTGCCTGTCCTGGGGCTCTCTCTAATCATCACCAAAAAATTGCTTAGGTGAAAGGAACAGTGCTATGTTTATTAAAAAAAAATTAAAAACCAGCGTATTTATAGTGATGAATTAATATTTTTCTCTCAATTGACACAATACTGAATTACAAGATGCCCCTGCTCAAAACTCTTTCCTCACAGCACCTGTGAACATTTCATCTCTCCAGAGACCTGTTACAACCTCCCCAAGCTTTCCTTCCTGAGCTTTATTCTTCTGCAAACTTTGGAATTTAGCCTGAGGAGCTGGACAAATTTGGATGCTCTCACTCTTTTCTCAGTGGCTTTGTGCCTGTAAGTATGTGCTCCAGATAGAGGTTATTTTTAACCTCAATTAGTTTGCTGTATTAGCACAAACAAGGATGTGACATAAGGTTGGATAGGCAGACAAGTGCAGGGAAAATTCATAAACTAGTATTGCTCAAAATAAATGAAGAAAAAATAAAAGATGAGGGGGGTGGTTACACACACACACTTCATCCACTTATCCTGTCATTCTCCTCCCATACCTTTCTTCCTTCCCAGGGTAATTTTCTGATCCAGTCCCTGGCTCAGACATTAACAAAAGGATCATTAGGCTGCACAAGGACAGGTGAACACAGAGCAGGATTTCCATGCACTTTAAACATCAGAACAGGTTTTCATCCTTCACTGATACCTCTACCTCTTCACCCAGGGCTGTATTTATCTGTGTTGTCAAGCCATAGTGTATCTATGGCCGATGAGGAAATTAAATTTGCTTGCTAGAGCACACATATATTCAGTTGTTTATTTTTCCTTTGTTTTCTTCCTTAATAGAAGTAGAGCCTGTCAAATTTGCCAGACAGATCATTAGAATGAAATAACATGCATGAGATAATTGTAAAATATTTTTTCCTGGTTGCTCTTTGTTCCCACAGCAGCATTTATTCTGACACTGCCCTTCTGAATGATGGGGCCATGCAGGTCAGCTTCCTAAAGGAAGAGAAACCAGTGATGTCAAGTCCAGGTATAATTTAAGTGTAACTTGTTCTATTTATGCAGGGTCTCAGTTCTAGATTTGACAAAGAAATTACCAAATTGCCTCTGGGTGATCTCCTCCTTCAATAACAAGGCCAACAGCACTGGGCAGTGTTCAAAGAGCAGCTCTGCCTCAAGAATTGAATTTAATCAGAACCCTGGGCAGAGAGTGAACTCTCCTGCTGCTCTCCCAGTCCCTCTCCAGCAGCCTTGTCACTCCAGTGAGCCTTGCATAAGCAAGGCTCAGTGCAGCTCAGCACGCCCTGAACATATGGGCTAAGGAAAAATCCTCCTCCAGGACTGCCTGGAACTCCCATCTGGTGACACCTCCACAGCCCTGCTGCTCAGCACTGTCAGAGACAGCCCCAAAGCTCTCAGAGCCTTTGTTGTGCTAGACTTGCTGCAAACACAGCCCACACACGACAGCCAGCCTCTCCAAACATTCACCCAGGGCACAGAAGCACCAGCAGTTACTCACCAACAACTTGCAGAATGAGGGCACTTTTACAAGGTTTGCATGGAGAAGCTCTTCAGATGTATTTTTTCAAAGTGGGATGTTATGTTTTTAGATATCTAACACACAATATCCATGCTAAAGTTTCTTATTTGTGTGAAGTAATAATTTCCCTCATTTATTCTGAGTTTGTCTGAAGAGGGGGAATATATTTATAGCCAAGATTACCAGCCAGTAGCTGAGCTGAAACCTTGGCAGGCATCCACTGAAGTTGACAGTGATCCACTGAGCTATGTTAACAAGGACAGGGCACAGGGGAAAGAAGTGACCACAGAGGCAAAAACACAGCTGAGGAACAAAGCTACTGGACTTTGCTAAACTGATTTTACGAAACAGCCCATTAGAATGGTCTCTATTAAAACCTTTAAAAACCATAAAACTATTTCTTCATGATATGCCAATTCTAGTCAACTCTAGATCAAGTCCAGGTGGGAAAATCCAAGGTATTTCTATCTCTCTACAACTTATGAATTGGATTTCAGAATTAAAAGCAATTCTTTTTAGTACCCCAAAATAATCTGTAGACTAAATTGGTCCCTGAAATGTGATCAGTGAATATGATCATGTTTTTTGACTTTCCACGTGTTAAACAATGTTTAACGTTGTGCAGTATTATGGACTAGCAAAGAAAGAGGACAGCACTGGAAGGTGTAGCAGCCTGCTAACATATACAGCTTTACAACATGAGAGGCAGGGAAAATTATCTTCCCAGACATTCCACCAACAATTAGAACTGTGCACTAAAAACAGTAACACTACACAGAGTCAAGAAAACTCAGCATCTGAATTTCTAAATTCATTCATTGTCATTTTCACTTCCATAAACATTTTTTTTTAATTTATCACTTATTAACTTGAGTGTTATATGTGTCTCCAGCTACCAGTGATCCTCTATTTCACAAATTACAAGGTTAAATAAGGAGCTGGACCAGACTCATGAGCAGAATTCCTCCTGAACAACTGACCCCAAGGTTTGAAGTTTTTTCTAGACACATCTATATTAGAGTTCACTTCATGGATAAAAATCCCATATCTACAGAAATACCAGGTTAAAGTAAAACAATTATTATATCTTACAGTGCTATTTATCATACTTTGCTGCAGACACATGATCCCCATTATTGTTAAACTTATTAACTGGTATTCCCAGCTGGTTAAGATTCAAAGCATTCAAGCATGTAAAGCATGATCCATTGTCTTTTTACAGATTATTAAACAAAAAATGTTTTAAGAGCCCTGGAAAAAAGTCCAAACTCAATTAAACAATTAAAATCTAATCTAGTGCTAAAGTTCACTAGTGCTAAAATTTGGAACATGAAAATAACAGCAATATGGTTAAACATTTCACTCAGTTGTGTTCACTCAGTTTCTGTTTGAGACTCTTCCAAAGAAAACAACCATAGGTTTTACTGAACCAACCATATGAGAGAAACAGGGACAGATGGAGAACGAGGCTGTGGCAGTGCACTCACAGATGGAAGAGGTTGTAGACGATATAATAAAGATATTTTACACCTCTCTGTATTTTCAGTAAACAGTGAAAAAAGATAGCAAAAGGCTGTCACTGTTGGTGGTAGAAGTGACAGCTCCTATTTGCTAAACCATGCTAAAATCTATACTTGAACCACTTCACATTAAAGCAGTTTTGATTTCTGAAACTCCCCCATTCCTGAGAATTCCCCATTTCCAAGAGAAGAGTTTTAATAAATACTTAAAACAGTGGCTTAATCTAAACCAGTTCTAGATGGGGCAGATTCCCAGAAATTCTCTAATCAAATTTCTCTCAAAGGCAGGAATGTCAACAGTACTGGTCAAAAAGTTAGACATTCTCAAGACATTGCACAAACCAAGAATTATTTCTTTGAATGAAGAGATCATGTGATCTCTCCATGAAATGAATCAAAATGGTAACCTAGTTTATCTCAGCTATACAACAGAACTAAATATTTGCATTGCACCAGTTTTATATTTTAGTGTAATATTTTTTCTATGTCATTTTCATAACCATACCCAAGATATTACTGGGAAAGGGTATGAAGAAGTTCTCTCACAAAACATAATGGATAAAAAATTAACAAAAGTGAATGCAGCTCAAATTATGTTTACTTTAATGATTCTTTCCAGAAAAAAAAAAAATGTAATTATTAATTTACTTCTTCATAAGAGAAAGTAGAGCATTCATACAAATATGAACACTTAACAGCCTGAAAACAGTGAAGCATTATCCCAAAAAAATTTCATTAGTATTCATTCCAGGCACCTCAGCAATCTTTAGACAGTGCAGTATCTTTGTTTTAAGGAAAAAAAAATTTATTTGGTTTCCTAACTAAAAATACAAAAATTCTGTAACTTTGAACTAAGATTTACTAAGCTTAATTAAAGAAAGACTTGTAATTTATACAGATATATTTAATTTTAAATTCATTCTACTCAGGTTAATGGCATAAATGTATGATATAAATCAACAACACAAATTCTATGGCACTCTTAATTTTCTGTCTAAAATAACAGAACCTACCCCCTGCTTGTACCTTTATCACAGAACAGTACCTGCTGCAATAGCACCAGCTTTTATGCTTCACCTTCCTCTAGAAGGGAATTGTTATTTGCTGCAGTCTCTTGGCCAGATTCTACCTTTACCCAGCTGCATTATTTAGTATTTAGTCTAATCCCTGTCCTTGATTGCATTGTCCTTTATCCATCAGGGATGAATGTCAGGTTTTAAATATTTACAAATGTTTACACCAAGTATCCAACTCTACTCAATGACCAGAGAAAAGTGAATCCTATAAACTCTGAACCACATTGGATTACAGGAGGGATCTCACATATTAAGCAAAACTCTGTAGACTATAATGCAAGAAAGAAATTACAGCATCTCAGGTGGCTTCCAATGGAGCTGCTGAGAGCCACATATGATAGATATGTGCCACATGAAAAGCACAAAGGCACCCAAAGATTGTTCCTTCTCACAATTGTCAAACACCCTTCTCCTTCCTCATAAAATCTCACAACTGTCAATAGGTATCTACTCCTACTCCTCTGAAATATGTCATCTTAAAAATGTTCCTCATTAACACAAGTTCTTCTGTGGAAGATCATCTCTGGATGGCAAAGTGCTCATGGTGTGTCATGATTTTAGTTTGATGTCACATTTGATGAAACCTTAGCCCCAAACTTTGGCTATGCCTTCATGACCAAGCAGTGAGGACTGATGGCAGCAGATTTGCAGAGCAAACCCAAAGCCTCTAAGGTCCCAACATCCCCAAAAGACACACTTCCTGGGGCTTTACTTTGTATTTGTGCTGGTTTTGACTGGAATACAGCTCACTCTCTTCACAGAGGCTGCTGTGGGGCTGTGCTCTGGGTTTGTGCTGAACACAGGGCTGATAACACAGAGATGTTTTTGTTATTGCTCAGCAGGGATCACTCAGAGCCAAGGCCCTTCCTGCTTTTCCCAGGGCCACAGGAGGCTGTGAGGAGACACAGCCAGGACAGGTGACCCCCCTGAGCACAGGGGTGTTCCAGCCAGGTGACATCATCCCCCTGCATATAAAGTGGGGGGAAGAAGGACAGACGGACAGAGGACAACAGACAGGGTGGACATTCGGAGCAATCCCACTTGTCTTGCCAAGCCACGACTGCAGAGGACAGAGCCTTGCCCTCCTTGGGAGGGCTGAGCACCTGCAGTGAATTCATTCCCTGTTTTGCTTTGCTTGTGTGCACAGCTTTGCCACTCCCCACCCAACTTTTCCATTCCCATTCCTTTATCTGAAGCCATGAATTTTCAAACACCCACTCCAGAGTTCTCTCTCCCAATCCCACTGGGGAGGAGTGAGTGATCAGCTCTCTGGGGATCAGCTGCTGCTTGGGGTTAAGCCACAGCAGCAGTTTAGTCCCATGGAACATCATACAAAATTATGAAACTTTCATGTTCCATTTCATGAGGTGCAGCAATGAATTGCAATTTGGAATGATCAGGAGATTCACTTCAAAAGTATAAGCCATCCAAATTAAAACTCTACCTATAGGCATACCCTTTGAATTCTCCTTGCAAAAATCTAGGGTTCCCATTCTTTACCCTGTTAAGGTTTTCTTCCTGTAGAACTTGCATAATTAATAAAATTCCAGATTGCCTTTCCTCGTCTTAAAACTTCTCAGCTAGCCAGAGGTGCTCAAGATCTGCTATGATAAATAAAGTGGAATATTTATTTCAGTTATTTCAGACATTTTTTAAGTCTCATTTGCTTTACTTTTTGGAATGAAATACAAATAAAAGCCGCTGCATATTTTAGTGCAAGTGAGTAGTGGCAGTTAATTTTTGGTTCTTGTATTCAGGTGCTTGAAGTTGTAAAAAATTGCCCAGCTTTTCATGAGTTGAAATTGCAATCTGAAATCATGCCATTTTAATTTATTTATGCTGCAGAGTTATATAGAATCACCTTCAGTCAAGATTAGAAATAAAATAAACAATAAACAAATAACTGCAGTGACCCTACCACTCTGACAACTGCCACAATATCAAGGTGGTTTGCTAAATGAGATTAATAACTACCCTATCCCTGTTAGTAGTACAGTAGATCCATCTTTTCTGAAAGATCAATAAAACAAACTGAAAAATGTACCACTGTGTGGGCAAGGTGCAGAACATGGAAAGACTTGTTATTTCTCATTACTTATTGAACAACCTATAACGTAGAAAGCAATATGAAAAAGCAATATGGATAAGTATGCCTTTGCTTTGTCCTTTAACTCCAGCCTCAAATTAAGTTGATTCACTTACAAACCTCCTTTCAGTATCATTTGTTCCAGAATTGTCTCCTCTGCCAGGCACTCTCACTACAATAATCTCTTTTGATCAACTAGTGTAGCAGGTTTTCCTACAATTGCAAATTATGTCAGTACAATGCAAATTAATTTTTGTTATTTCTTATTCAAAAGACGTCATCCCAGGAGACAGACAGATACTCATTGCTTTGATCACCAATAGAAATGGCAAGAATTAAGCTTTTCATTTGTCCTTTAAAAGTATTTCTCTTAGAAATCTTTGTAAGTCAATATTTATTTTCTTATGTAATGTACAATTTGGATCATAAAAAGTAGCGAATAAAAATTCAAAAATATTGATGAACCAAGTGAAATACTGAAACCTTGATCAACTATTCGGCTGAAGCCTACACACAGTAATTCTTAAAGCTAAACAGGTCATTTTGCCAATAAGTAGTGTTGATGTTTATATGCTTTATAGAGCCTCCTCAGCTTTAAAACATTCTGTAATAACATTTTCTGCAACAGAATTTGACTGTTTAGTCCTAGACATCATGAACTACAATTACTCAGCAGCTAATACTATGTAAAATTAAATGTCATTTAGTAAAGCTTCACATCAGAGAAGGAACATATTCTGAAAATAAAAGATAAATGTAATAAACATAATATTAGCATTTATTAGCAATTAGCAAATGAAAGCAATAAACCATTCAAGATTAGAGGTACTCCAAGTTCTCCAGCTGAAGTGATGGAGCTTAAATACAGGCAATAAAGGTTAAAAGTAAAACCATCCCACTTTCCATTTTACCTTATACACTTGTTTGTATTACTGTGGAATAATCAAATAGCAGTCTCTGAGCAGTCATGCTTCTATGTGACAAGTAAGGAGCTTACTCCCACCTTCAATTTGCTCCCCTTGTATAAAACAGCAGCTGTCTCCCAAGACTGAACTCAGAGTGGAAGCATTTGCAAGCACTTGGAAGCTAAAACGAATAACATCACATCCATGTAATTGTTTAAGGGAAACAAATGTATTTCTCATGTTGCTACATGTCAAACGGATCAATTACCTCACCTCGTGCACCTTGTGAAACTGAAAACTGATCCTGCATCCTTCCAGGTCACACATCTCTTTATTTATGCCTTATAATGTTCAGTACTTTGAATGATTTATAGGTAACAAGAGGGAAGCTGCCCTGTGTTTTGCCAGACTAAAAGAAGAGTTCAGGAAGCAGCAGTTCCTAAGCATTTTCCCACCCCTTTTATTGATGCACAGTAAATAAACTTTATCAAGACTTTAACGTAAAACTTCCAAATTAAACCAATTATTGAGTTCTACACACTTTGAGTTCCCAAATTGAAAAGTCAAGATAAAATGTCTTCTACATATTAGCTTTGGGAGCCACATATTGTTGGCAGAAAAACTATTGTGGTATCATTCCCTCCTAGTGTGAGGTGACTAACTGCAGATCAAATGTATTAACTGTGCATCAGGAGCTAGCTACAATATTCATCTTATAATGCCATTCTGTTGATAGAACAACTTTTCCCATTACACTAAAAATTCCAATACTGCAATTAATGAACCTAGGTGATGTTTAAAGTAAATAAGCCCTTTTACTATAATAGGAGGAAAAGTATTTACATGTGGATGAGGTACAATGAAGCAACCTGTTCATAGGCTTTTGTGCAATTCCTCCATGCAATTATTTCAGCCTGAGAACTACAATGTGAAACCCCCAAATTAAATACAATTAGTTCTGTGGATTAACTTCACACCAAAGACACTTTAATGCTCCCAGAAGACTACAATCCCCTCTCCTACTAGTGTTCACATATTCTTATAAATCCTTTGAACTAGATCATTTTGTCTTCCTCTTCTGTGCTATCCACATTTATTACTGGCACTAGAATATCTCACTTCTCTTTGAATTCTGGGAGTCATCTGAGTAGTGCTGTGGCTGTAAATCAGTTACTGTTGGGTGGATGGAGGGAAGGACAAGGAGTAAATCAGCTCAGGGCCAGACACTCAATGGATGTAAGGAGCTCAGCTCCTGCTTGGATACTCATATCCCACAGAGAGATGAGAACTCCAAGGGTTAACCTTAAGCAGTCAAGTCCCCTACCTCATCCAGTGCATAATCTCCTCACCAGTATGGGCACACAAAGAGAGGAATATTATAAAACCACTACCATATGCTTCTGATTCAGGATGTAAAACACTCCAGGGCATGTCTGAAAGCAGATGGACTTCTGCAGAGATCATCTAAATCCATGGCACCCCGGGGACACTCCAAGGATGGCACTGTACCACGAGACTCTGCCTCCCTGAAAATGTATGGAGCAAGAGAAGAGATCCAACAAAGCACTCACCATGGCAGATCAGGCTATAATCAAATAACATTCCATCATACAAATAGGAAATTGGTCATTTATATATGTGATAAACTCAGATGCATTTCAGATCTGGGGCTATAATAGCTCATTTCATGAAGCCATCAGATTACTATGCAATGGCAGTCAAAAAGGAGTAAATTGAATTTTAGGCAGTGTTAAGAAAGAAACAAAGACCAAAACACCATTATGCATTTCGTGGCAAAACATCTTAAACACCATCAACTTTGGGTCTCCCCGCCCTCAAAATAATAGAATACAAAATAGAAAGTACAGAGCTAGCTGACAAAAAAGAGCAAAGACACTAAATAGTTTTGTATTAGACTCAAAGGCTCCTCAGCCAAGATCAAGAAAGAATTTTGATCGAAGTCTATAAAAGTCAAGGGTATCATGGAAAATAAAGCATATTAAATGACAGGCAGATGGCAGGTTACAAAAAAAAAAACCTGTGGTCCTTCACAATATTTAGGAATTACACTTAGCATTAAAAAAACAATGTACGCTTTTCTTCATTTATAGGAATTCCTTTTTGCCCAACATCTTGAGTAAATCTCAGAGAAAACCAAATCAAGCAAAGCATGAGTGAGTTCAACAGGGAATCATAAATCAGTAACATGAGGACTCCTTTAAAAATAGGTCAGGATACATTGCAATATTAATCCTTCTCTAAGTACAGTTTGCTTCATCTACATCCCGTTTTCTTATATTGCAAATGCTTTCAAGCAGCATATTAGTGTCAAAGCAGCTCAAACAGCACAGAGCTCTCAATCAGCACTGGAAGGTTTTCTCATTTTCCTAAACAATGGGGAAGGAGATGTACAAACACACCACATCAGGAGTTACCAATGAAGCAGAATAAATGGGTCACACAGTGTTTTTAAAAGTCTGTTACTGTGAAAATACATGCCCACTAATGGGATGTAAAACCAGGTTCTCAGTAAGTAGGTCATGCAGCATTTTTATAGACTATTAGAACATACACATGCATACTAATGGAATACAAAACTGGATTCTGTTAAAGTAAGAAGATTAGAGAGACCAAAAAAATCCTGTGACATGGATGGGTCTGAGGAGGTTGCTCTATTAGACAGCTGTATATATTTGTCAGGGATAATCTGTTTCCTGAAATATTTCTGTCTCTTTTCTTACAGTTGTTTGGAACAGCCTCTAGGGGAATTCTGCTTCTGTTAGCTGAGAGCAATAAAAATATAGCTCACTTCTAAAACTGGATGTTAAAAAGTAATTCTGCCTCTAGAGAGCACTACTGTAAGCAGTCCAAAGTTTGAGGAAAGGAAGCTCAAAGATGACAGAAACAAAACCAAGCATAGATATGTTTAAAGCCATCATTCATTCCCCTATAATTTTGTTGACAGACTAAACTTACGTGCAAAAATACAAAACACATTGAACTGACATAATGTATAACTATAATAAAACTACAGCAGCATAATATAGAGAATGTAAAGCAACGTGACTTAAATATAAGCACCTATCTTCTTTTATTTAGGAATACAAAATATTTATACTTAATGCTTATTTATTTGAGACCTACCAGACAAGTTCATCATTTCTATTCCTAAGATTGATTTGTCACAACAAAATCAAGATAGTTGAAGCAAAATATTTTTGACAAGTGAAAATACAACATCAATTTAAGCAGCACATTATACATCTCAAAACTGAAAATGCATTGATCTGACTAGTTACAACTTTATGTACCAGATAAAATCTGCACTGGGCTTTAACTACTGCAGAACCCAAACACATTCCCAGTTTAAGTGTGGATTCAATTGTTGAGTATCTTGGCCTTGCAGAAGGAATTACTTTTCTGTGCAAGTAGGCTGCCCTGAATGAAAGCAAGAATTCATCCAGCACGTTCTTCATCTTTCAGCATGGGGGGCTCGCTGAGGCCCCCAGTGCACCCTAATCTGAGAAGCACAAACTCCTTTAAGAATGACATCACATTACAACCTGTCACTGATGTGGTTAATGGCTGCAAGATAACACATCTGTACCTTGCCAGACTCCTGACTGCCCCACAACTGATTGGGATGGTGCAAATGTACCCTGCAGAGCCCCAAGGGTGCCTGCCTTGCTGCACAGACCAGCCTGAGCAGAACTGTTCATACAGGCAGAGTTCAATGCCAATACATTTTTTGGAGTTGACACTTACAAAATCAAAAAAGCAACCAAATCAGAGCAGTTAAATTTCCCATCATTGTTGTTCTGGGATTTAGTTGTTTTTCTGTATCATTCTCTCATCCTGACACTCTTAGATTACCACTAACCAAACAGCACAGCCAGTACAATCAGAACCTAATGGAGGAATTGGAATTGCTATTCCAGTTACAAATCAGAGTGATGCCAATAAGGGGAACCATCTTAGAAGCAGCAGGAATAGAAGATAATTAATAGTTTTCAATCCCAGAAGCCATTGTGAATTTCCAGGGGAAAAAACAACTTTTTAAAAATTAAAGATCAGTTAAAGGCTATCGCACAGAAAGCTGATGTTGTGCTAACCTTCATTCATTCACTGTCCCTTTCACTTCTTCCCTTGGATGATGGAAACTAGAACCAGGATGCAGCACAAAGCTGACATGAACCCAGCACAAACTGTAAGAAAGAAATCCAATTAAGACCCTCACAGAAAGAATTCAGATGAGACAGGTTGAGAGGACAGAATCTACATTACACATCTTTCAGGGAAAGCTGGAAAGTGCTGATATAACCAATTTATTTTATTAATATTTAATGTTTACTGATAAACATAGCCTTAGACTGAGAAGTGGCACCTTTAGTTTTCCATTGAAATTAATAAAGGAGCACACTCTCTGAAATTAGGCTGGCAGTTAAATTTTTACAGTTAACTATTTTAGCTTACAAACTTACCTCATCTTTTTTAGGTTAAAACAACACATTTTCACATTTTAAAAATATTTGCAAGACTTTTCAAGATAATTGCTGATTCAATGAACAGGTACCAAAACAAATTTAATGACAATAATATTTTGTAAATGCTTGTCCCAGATTTAACATTTAAGCCTTATAATTAAATGAAGATTTATGACTACCTTTGCCAAATTTATTTCTAGATCAAAACTTAGACTAAAAAAGTTACTCTGATGAGTCTGAGGCTTCTGTTCCTGCTATCCCCCAGTTCACAAGAGATAATGGTATTTTATGTCACAAACTAGGATACAAACTGGAAAATGTAGCTCTCTAAATAAATCATTCCATCAGTAAACTACCAAACTCAAACAATTCCCTCAATAGGTTTGATTTGCACAGAAACACAAAGGTTTTGGTGGGTATGGGATTGGTTTTGTTTTGTGCCACCCTCTCTGTCTCTGAGGACAAAGAGTTCACTCTCAGCAGAGGATGACCCCCAGCACCATCCCATTCCATTTATCTCCTGGAACTCTCCACTCCTCCATGGAAAACAGAAGTGATGAAATCCTCCCTGGCTCAGCACAGCCCCCGAGGTACAGAGAGGGCAGCTGCCTCTTCCCCCTCGGCCACCTCCCCCAGCTCCTCCCCAGAAGTGTTTCCCCCTTTCAGGGCACACCCCAGTTCTACTGAACACACCCCTGGTTTTAGGGGACACCCCAAACCAGAACAGGTTTGGTGATGGGCATGGCAACACCTTCTACAGCAAGTCTGTCTTCCTGCTCTGATTTAGAGTTTCTCCCTTGTCACATGAAAATCAGAATTTCTAATTAGCAACATCAACTGGGCAGGTTGTCTTTGTTTTTTAAGTCTGGAAACAAAAGCAAAGAAAGATAACACACTGAAATTGTGCAAGCTCAGCATGTGAAGAGAAGCAGAAATCACTGAAAAAAAGCAAAGATAAAATAGAAATACCAAGAATATACATTCATACTACCAAAGCTCATTTTGTGATGTAACTTGCAGATTATAGTCTATATCTAATATTCTATAATTAGAAAGCATAGATTTTAAAAACAAAACCTTTTTTAGCACCTAGAAACTCTAAAATAAAAACCCAATGGATCATTCAGGCACCTGGATGGTGCCTGGATCACTATAAGTAATTTCCTGTCATTTAATTTTTTGCTACCAGCAAATAACCCTTTAACAATCCAAGGCCCAGCAGTGTTCAGGGAGCAAAAGGAAATAGAGTAAGAAAATTTATAGCCTACATTCAACATGCAACTGGCATTACCAGAATTTACAGACCTGCACCCAGGTCTAAGCCAATTTTCAGCTCTACTCACCAGCCATAGGGAAGAATTGTAATATGCCACCTTGTTAAAAGTAAGAAAAATGAATTCTGTTCTGCATGTGGATGTTCAGGAGTTGGTTTCACTTACTTCTTGTCAGCTTATGAGCCTTAGGTTTTCCCTGAAGGTTTGATTTCAATTGAATTCCCAAAGTAAACCACTTCACAAGGGTTCTTGACTTTCAAGAGCTATAAAAAAATAACTCCTAGTGCTTGCAGAAACAGAACATCTTCATTTAAAATGACCTTCTCGTTTCTGATGCTTTCACCCTGAGCAGATTGCCTTAGGAATTAAAGGATACAAATGTCCATTCAAATATCTCTTTTTATTTTATATTTTGGGTTTGGTCTGACACAAAGTTTTTGACATGCCAAGAAATACAAATTTTCATATTATTTCTAGCTTTAAAAAATCCAGAAATAACAAGGGAAGAAAAAATATTTAAAATTCACTGTAAGCCCTCTGTGTGGAATACTTCCATGCCACAGCTAAGGCAACAGAGCACAGCATGTCAAATAATGTTAACATTGAAGCAGCTGATCACAAACAAAATTAAGCTGGTCTGAAACCACCACCAAAGTTTTTGCACAGTATTTTGCAGTAACACATGGGTTCCCATTCACTCTGCACAACTGTCTTCCAGTGTGAGTGGGGCTGTGAAAGAACAGGAAGTGTTCCAGATCCTGGATGTACAAATTCTTTTCCATGCTGAAGGATTGGATAAAATTTTTCTAAGAAATAATTTTTATTAAAATGCCACTACGTGACCTTTATGGAGCCATTTTAGTCATTAGTTTATTAACATTTAGAATGTTATAGGAACATTCTAGAAGTGTTCCTATAACATCTGAACAATTTAAAGTAGATCACTGTAAGGGGTTTTGTTTTTCTTTCTGAATTGCAGGGTTTCTATCCTGCCTTACACATGCACTGCCTGAAGGTGACCCTGAGGATCACTGGCAACAAACGAACGGCTCTTAATTCTCATGGGTGCATTTTAGAAACACAGCATGTGTGGAAAACCTCTGTCAGACTCATTAAGCAATTACAATGACTTCTCAGGGGAAAACAGCAACCACTCTAGTAGTAGCACCCTTAAAAAACAAATACTATTCTTATAGATGCACTGCTCTGAAATTCCCCCTTTCCTAGGCTGCCTCATGGGAAGAGTTCACTTTCTACTGTGCATTCACTCCTGAGCAGGTTCTCTCAGCACAAAGGAGCATTTCCAAGGTCTACTGGGATTTACCCTCTATCTCAAAGATTGTTTCATTGAAGACATTTTCATTTTAGTTTTGCTTTTTTTTTCTGTCCTGAAAATCATTCTTTTAGGGTAAATACCCTTATTTAATCATATATAACACTAAAAATCATGCTAAGAGTAAGATACAAAGTAAACACAAAAAATTTGGGTCACCAAAAAAAAAAAAATACTCCATAGAAATGCAAAGAGAAATAAAAGGAACCCTTCTCACCCCACACGTTTTCCAAATTTTCATTCATTGAATAATACTAAGCAAACTTATAAGTAGTTCACACCAGCTTTGGGTACTGAATAGGGGGTTGAGGGGGGGAAACAGGAACTGGGTTTTGTTTTGAGGAAAGGAGTTGGGCTATTTGTGTACTTTGTAATCCTCATGTGGTGTTCAATAAAAGTCAATTTGCAGGAAATACCCAGTTAATCTGCTAACATAAATTACTGATCTTGAGGTTTTGCGAAAACTGAATTCCAGAAAGTCTTACTTTATCTGCAAAAATATTCATTTCAACATTAAATCTCTGACGTTCTAAGCCAAGAACAGCTAGATTGCTCTTAAATTCAGAATAATTGTGAACTCATGTAAAGGACAGTTACTCTTTATAGGAAAATCTCACTGACCTCACTAATTCAACTAAAAAGAAATAGTCTCCTACCCATGTTATTTTAGACAAAGAAATATATTCTAGTCTGGTGCCCACCCATCTGGTTCCTCAGCATGAGCACACTTCCAAAGAGCCCAGGTCACAACAGCCACTCTGTCACAGGAAAATTCCACCCACGTGCTGTGAAACAGAAAAACAGGTTTGGAATATGACAACTCACACTCACTTTAATAAGTGTAGGGCACAAAACCAGTGTACAAAACAGATTTCACTCTTTGTGCAGCATCCTGGGAACATTCAGATTTTACACAGAACACTAAGAAATTAATGAAAAAGCAAAGCTATAGACTGACTGCAAAGGAATTTGGTCACAACAGGAGTCCTAATGCAGAACTGCATCACTTTTATTCAAATGAAGAATGGAAGTATTTTCAGGCTAACTTGCCTATAATGAAGAAGAACTTTAGGGGTAAATTAGTAGGGATAATTGCTCTACACTTCCAGCTCCTTTTAGCTGAAATGTTTACAAGTGTGTGTGATTAATGACAATCTGTCACCATCATTGCCTCTCAGAAGAGAAGGCCAATGTGCAGCACTTGTGCCAGCATATATTAGTTTGCAAGAAAAAAGCAGAAAATCTAAACCAGCCTTACACCTTGCAGAGCCACAAGTGCCAAAGACTTGAGCAACTGTCAGAGAGATCTCAGAAGAAAAGCTGGCTGGCCAAGTGGAAAATATTAGCCAAAAGCAAAACACTTCCAGCAAAACGTGTCTAAACAAGAATTTCCCTCATTTCTCTTATCAAGAATTTTCATAAAAGCTCATTAAAAAGGGGATAAAAGAATTGCAAATAGCTCACTGTAAACAGATTCTCCATAAGCTGCAAGGTACACTCTTGTTTTCACCCTTTTTAGCTCAATTCCTTCTCTCACCTTTCACTTAATGTAGTCTTTCAGCTGTGCTAACATGATGAGATTCTGCTGGGATGCAGTTATAAAGTCACAGGGACATCCAACTGACAACAACAAGCATCAGCAGGAGCTGAGAACGTGCTCATTTGTACCACCTGCTGTTTTGTCTTCTTACACCCCTTAGACATTGGGTTCTCCTCTTTTCATCCTCATCTTATACACAAACACACCTTAGAAATGTGGCTTGTCTATATTGCACTTTCTGTCTCACCTTGGAGTGTTACAATTAATTTCCAATTCATCTTCACCTTTCCTGTGAAAAGGTGGAATCTTCATGTAAAAGGATACTTTTACATAAAAACAAGATTCAGCTTTAGTTGATACTTTGATTTATTGTTTAAGGAGTCAGCAAATGTACTCATCCTCAGCTAAAGATTCCTATATCTGTCCTTGTTATGAATTTGGATGTTTCATTTCACTTCTCTCCCAGTTCATTTTAATGTAACAATCTTAACACACCTGCAATGTTGTTCATTGCTAGAAGAAATACTTCCACTTGTTAATAAAGAGCAGTCAAAAAAAAAACAAAAAAGGCAAAGCAGGAAGATAAAGAGAAAATGTTATCTAATAACTGATTTATCAAGAAATCCAGGTACATTTCCAGAAGGTAGCCAGGCAGCTTAGCAAACATCACAAATTAACCCGCTCCCCATAAGGAGATTTAGGACTACTGACACCTCTGCATTCATTCAAAAAGACAAATATAAGAGTTCAAAGGTGACTTCAGCTCCCTTTTGCAAAGTATTGCAATGAAAATTATTCAGATCCTACCAACTTTAACATTTAGCCCTGAAGTATCCCAAAACATTTGCTTTAGAGGCTTAAATCAATTTAAATATTTCCTTGTTAGCATCAATCTTTGTAAATACTGAGACACTAAAAATTTTTGCAGAAAAAGATATTGGACACTTTCTTCTCTGAGTCAGAGAATTCATGCTTTGTCTGTTAAGCAGTGGAAATATATTTCCTTTCCTTCCTCCTAGTTCCAGCCCTGTTGCCTGCTACCTTGTGTATCCCTTCTTAATAGAAATTCCTAACCAATTCTATCCATACCTATCCATTCTATTCCTTTGCATTCACCCTTAACCACACACTTTCTCCCCATTTTGTATCATTTCTATTTGATCTTCAAGTCAGTGAGGAGCTCCTCAGCAGCCATTGTGGTCTGTTTCTATCATTGCTATTTCACCTCCACGTTGTACAGCATGTACAAAAACCAGGACTCCCTCAGGAGCTGCAGTCTTTTATCCCTTAGCTGATCTCCCCAAGAAATCCTATTTAGCAATTCCCTGAATTTGTGGAAGTCTGTTTCTCTGAAATGTGTTATTCTGTTTCTGCAATACGTTCTTTTCCTTTAAAATTGAATTCTATCTTTTGGCTTTTTTTTAAACCTTGTGTTTTCAGCTTCCTTTCTTAGTTCCCCCATTAACCAGAAGCCAGTCTGAACTATCTGCTACAATAACATTTCACAGCTTTTGAATCCAATTGCCAGCCCATTTCAGGACTTTTTGTACTGGTAGCTATGGCACAATCTTACTAGCATGGCCATTTTTTGCACTTATTATTAATAATTAATATAGAATTATAAATAATCATTGCAATGAAATATAAAATACAATTATTTTAGTTTAATATATAGCATGTATAATTTTATTATGTGATTTGTAATATACTTCACGTTGCTATTCAAAAAATATGATATTAGTATGAGTGAATTCATACAAGTGGTTATAAAGCCCCTCAGAAAAAATTATTTAGAATGTTTTCCTTGATTAATCACACACACAGTACTCCCTCCTCTAGGGCAAAGATCACAGAAAAAGTATATCCAGAATACCAGAACATAATATACTCAGCCAAATTTCTATAAAATCAATCTTTCCTCGGAGAAAAAATGAAAATATTCCATCAAGACTCTAGGATAAAACCAGTCCTCTTGAAAAATTGATGAATGGTAAAAGTAAGAATTTATGCTTCACAACAAAATCTTTGCATCTTTGGAAATGTTTCAAGCACTGTTCTATATAATAATTTTATCAATTATTACTATTTAAAACACCTATTTTCCTCTGCAATCTTTTTCTATAGTTACTACTTGCAGATTATAGCCAAAACATGCTGTAATAAATAATGAAGTTTATATTTTCCTTCTTTCCAGACAGGGAATTCTAGGAGACAAATTATTTATGCATTATTTTAAATTCAGAACAACTCTATGGCTTCTCTTTATGCAGTTTCAAATACACCAGCTAGAGATTAACAGAAATGAGATGGATCTTGTGAAGTCAGTACAAGCTCTAATGCCCCTGATCATGATGTGAAATATAAGATGTTCTTTTTACTTGCTACAGAAAATAAGTTGTGCTGATAATCTAGTAGAAGCTTCCCATAATGTTTGTGGAAAAAAAAACCAAAGTAACTTACAGATAATTTTAAAACACTGCATTAGGTCTCCTGCCCAGGGAAACCCTTAAAATTCTGCTGATTTAGCATAAAGATGCATCTATTGTTCTTGTCAGTCCCAGAAGTAATGAGAAAAGAATCCCAAATAATCCAGAGATTTCTGCCAGCAATAACCACGTTCCTAGTGGAAAAAAAAAAAATCTCTGTAGTACAAGTAGCATGTCAATTAACAAAAAGCAGCCTGGCAGCAGCCTTAGCAATGCTGCTCAAGATTAATGCTGATATGCAGCTTACAGCACTTTCACTATTACTCAAAATCGGTCCTGCTCTGTAGGTGGGAGATTGGTTTTCCTAAAAACACTATTTTTCATGACTTGAAACATTACAGGGGAGTGGAAATCGTGGTTCAAAAATCCAGAGCTTTTAAAATTGTAGCAAAAATTGACATTACATGTCAGCATAGCCTCTGGTGATAGCCATTCTCTTCAGAGACTCCTTTGGAGCCCTCAATTAGGCTAGAAGTGCACTAAGAATACTTTTCTAGAAAAACTTAATCTCTTTAAATTCCACTACATATAAAACTTGGTTTATCTATTTCTCATTATTTAATAGTACCATGAATTATTTCCTGGTAACTAATTGCAGTTTATGAGCCATTTGAGAAGAGATCACTCTGTGCTTGTGATTTGCTGCTTAGTCATATAAATGGCAAATTTTATTTTCCAATTGAATAGTGTTGGCTTAAAATTAGGAATTCTAGACAGCAAAAATATGAAGTTAATATTTATTTACTATTTCAAAATAATTCTCTCTCCTCATATACCTAGCTCTGCACATTGATTTAATAAATAAGTACTATTATTTATACTAATAAAAAGGCAATACTTTCATTAAAGGAATTAAAACACAAATATGTAGCAAAATATATAGGGTGGTACAGGAAAGGAAGGAGCTCTCAGTGTGGAAGGGTGTGCTTAAAGGGTACTTCATAAACACCCAAATATTGAGTTTTCCTGGAGAAAACTCGAAGGAAGATAATGTTACAGCTGTTGAATCTGCTGTACCTTGCTGAAAATGGAAGTTTTCTCTGCTGCCAATGAGAAAAGTAGAGGACAGTAGAACCAATGATCCACATAAAGCAGAGTCCTCTGGACATGCCTGTTCAGAACCTCAAAACAATAAATCTTCATTCAGATTCAAACCTTCACTCTGCAGTGAAAATGCCCTCAGGAGAGCTGCAAAACATTTGTTGCAGCCATTCCCATCAGCTGAGAAAACACTCCTCAAACCCTCCCACAGAAACATCCTCAGTGAGACAAGGAAAACAAACAACAAATAAAGAGTGATGATGTTATTTTGGGTGAAAACTCGTACTTGGACAAGATCATTACCACAAAGTATTTGGTTTGTATGTTCAAAAGCAACACAGAACTCTTTCCTCTTCCCTGAGGAGCAGAAACACAAACCCTAGAATCAAATAGAATACAAACCTACCTGGACATCCCCCTTTTCTCCAAGCACAGCAATCCCAGCACAAGTGAACCAGGCTTGAAGGCAGCCATGAGGGAACCAACAAGGATCAGAGACAAGCTCAGCAAACAGTGGAGCCAGGTTAGCTGGACTGTCTGAATTAACTCCCTTGAGCAGAGCTTCTGCTTCAAACTCCTACTGAACTGACCCAGGGATATTTCCTCACACTGCAAAGAAATTCTGCCCTCAGAGCAAAAATTGCTGTTTTCTGGAAGGGCTCATGGTGAACAGCTGCAGAGTGAGTAAATGCTTGTGCAGAGAATACTGTTCTTGGAAAACATTTGGCTCGACATTTCACAGGCAGAATGAGCACAGTCTCACAGGATGAGCCTATATTTTTGGGATATTCAGAGACACAGGAAAATTCTATCACATTGCTGTACTGTTCACAACATTAACTGTAAGCAAAACAATTTAATCCAAATATTGTGGTGATCAATCATCCTCTTTGACCTTTTAAAAAAGTCACACTGAAGTTGACTTTTGACAATTGATCACAAAGTTTATATTTTTCCAACATTAGAAAAAAATCTGCCAAAAGTTGCCTGGAGCAGGGATGCAGAGCTTGGAGCTCCCCTAGATGAGCAATAAAAACACTGCAGAGTCAGGTACAATGCCACTGCTATTCATGCACTCCAGAAAAGCCATGTAAAAGAAAAGAATATGCAGAACTTGAGAAAAGCACAATTACTTCAGCAGTTACTAAAACCAGTGACTCTGAGGTGCTCAGGGCTTTGCAGGGCACCTGTAGAGGTTTTCACCTGTACAAGCTCCAAAAGAACACTAGTAGCATTTTAAACTCCAAGAAGACAAGTTTCATTGCAATTAAACTAAGAGTTGCCATCTTAAACAGAAAAGGCAAGAAGGAAAATTACAACAGAACACAATAAAAATGAAGTATAAACAATTCTTCCCAGCCTACTGTCCATGTTGG
Source organism: Setophaga petechia (assembly GCA_024362935.1). Classification (NCBI taxonomy): domain Eukaryota; kingdom Metazoa; phylum Chordata; class Aves; order Passeriformes; family Parulidae; genus Setophaga; species Setophaga petechia. Next base: position 12,992,227 of record JANCRA010000016.1, read on the forward strand.
CAAATCTTTAATTCTAGAATTGATTTTCCTAATCTTCTTAATTTTCTGAGCTGCAGAGAAGTCTGCTCAGCCTCAGGATAGGTCCTTCAGGTGCCTCTAAGGCCAGGGTGGGTGGTTCCAATTTGGGCCTTCTCACTCATTGCCACTACAGCCTTCAGAACCTCCTCTGCAGGCAGGCTCAGTTCCACCCACTTATCTTAGAGAAACTTGATGTCCTAGCAAGCAGAAAAAGAAATGAAAACATCAAATGCTGCCCATAAGAGAGAAACAGAAAAAGGAAAAGATGAAATGGAAGAAAGTACTTGGTGAGTTCTTATTTGTTTTCACAAATTCAGAATAAACTACTTTGCCTTCAGAATATTGCATAATTCAAGCACACATTCCCACACGGGAATTCTTAGTTGGTAGAGAGAGCAAAAAATTGTGCTTTTCAAAAAGAAGATACATCATCTTAGTTTCTAGAAGAGTTCCATAAAAGAATAAACAACTATTTTAAAGTCCTAATGGAGATTTTTTAAAGAAAAGGTATTTCAAGTATGACTTTTTTAGAGAAAATATCTCTCAACCTCCTCCTTTCTAAAAGGATCATTTAAATATTAGTAAACACTACAACATATAATACCAGTAAAGGATAGAGAAAAAAAAACCCTGAAGTAGCTCACCTGATGACATCTCAAAGGAAAACTTATAAGACCATGAACAAAAAAAAACATTTTCCTTTGACATTCCTTCAACTCCTTTCTAAAAGGAGGAGAGAGAGTAAAGGTGGGGGGGAGAATGCAAAGGCAAAACTAAAATGGGCTTTTGCATCATCTTAAAAGTAAAATAAATGATTACATACACTGGAATAAATGTAACTGTGCAAAGCTGCAGAATCTGGCTCTCTAGAGTTTCTGATTTCTGCTACAGCTTTACGAAACATTAAATATTTCCAGGAAGATACTGAAAAGCTTTTGGATCAAGCTGCAAGTGTAAAAAGCAAATCACCAGAAAGTTTCTCACGTACAATCCTGCATTCTCAGAGGCTCTCATCACTTTTCACCCCTACCACGTGAAGTGCCACTGTCCAAGCACTGTAAAATCCCTTCCGACACTGGTTATAGCAATTTGAGAGTTGGCGATTTCAATCTGGCACATAATATCTTCTGTCAAAATAATTACAGTCTTTTGGGAAAGCTTTTCCTGTACTGTCTGGATTTCTTTGTGCAAGGTTGTCCCCTTGTCATTTGCAACCACATCCATAACATTTTAATGGCAGCTGCTGGACCTTCCATTCTGCTACTGAGCTGTCTTGAGTAATTCTGACATATTTTATTCCCGAGACTAAGCCTGACGAACAGTTTGGGCTGATGAACCATACCAAGCAGCCATATCTGTAATTACCAAAAGCAGCTCAATCTTAACTATTGAAGCCACTGAAATGTTTCAAACTCAGAAGCTTATATAATAAGCTTCAGTACTCCCACTATATCTCTGAACAAAAATATTACAATTTTTTTAAAAAACCACACAACCATAAACAGGTATTCTCTGGCAGTGAATTTTTAAGTACTTTCCAGTTCCTTCCATACTGTTGCTACATTGTTCTCTTCCTGTTACATCTTTGAGTGTTAGACTAAAAATGAGGTACAATAATCTAATGCATTATGAGAACAGACATCAGTCTTTGCTTGCATTTATAGATCATCTAAAGACTACTAAATAAGGATAGAGAAAAACCACTAAAGAAGCTCACCTGGTGACATCTCTATCAAATAAAACCTATCTAGTAAGGAATACATACAAAAACAAAAAAAAAATTGTTTTCCTTTTTACTGTACTTCAGACTACAAATATGGTATAACTGCATTCCAAGTGTATTACGAGACGCCAGGAGCTGCGTCTTCCCTGTGGCCAGTAAACCTGACCTCAGAGGTTGGATAGATTTTTCATAAAAACACAATTTAATTCTGATTTAGCATCAGTCTCTCTCAATTTCCAATTCATGAAACCAGAGAATTTTGCTCTAAAATCACTGAAGTGCACCATTCCTCAAACAGAAGGTCCTGGGGTGGTGTGACAGTAATGGCAATTTGCTTGTAGGGCCAGTGAAGCACTGCAGACCCCCGGAGGGGCTGGCAGGGCTCCCCCCACGCTGCTCCCTGGGCAGAGGGCCAGGCATGACCCAGGCTGAGCCCTGAGGCCACCAGGAGCCAGGGAGCTCAAACCCCAACCTCAGCACAGCCTCATGGGGAGGGAAAGCAGGGTTCAGGACAGGCTGGGGCACTTCATGCCTTGAGGATTGAATTCAACACACTGTGGGGCAAAAGTTGTTTATGGGAAGCCCTCATGAGCTGTGACCCAGAGTTTCTGTTGTGCACAAACAGAACTGGCCCAGTACTGTCACCCAGCAATGGAAATGGCTGAACTTTTCTCATCTTCTGGAGACTTTATTTCAGAAGGAAATGTTCTAGCAGCTCCTGTTGCCAATTCCTTCCCAAGCAAGAGGAAAACCTGAAGACAAAGAGCTTTGACTGGAAGCAGCTGCAGCTCTGCTGGCTCCTGCAGAGCCTGTCCCAGGCAGGCAGCACCCATCAGCTGTGGCTGGGCACGGCACAGAGGCTGACACAGCTGAACCATCCTGAGCCTGCCCCAGGCAAACACCAGGACATTTCCCTGAGCACAGGGTGGCTCTGATCTGCTTTTTGTCAGCAATCCGTGCTGCATCAGGCATGGAATCAGCAACAGCTTCCTCTGTTCCCCACGTCTTGACTACATTTGTATTTTAAATTAAATAGAGTTTTACGTAAGCTGCTGTCTATGAGCATGTTTTGGTGTGCACCACATCACAGCATTTGAGGATCCATCTCTTGCATTTCTGTGGGGTGACATATATACTTCTACATCCTAAACGTTTCAGTTATAAAAGGGCAGAGGGAAAAGACTGAACATAGAAGTTTACAGTAATTAAACAATTATTTGCATTTTTTCTTTTCAGTGAAGAACAAGTTGAACTTAATTATCCCTTTCCAAAGGGAGTCTTCAAATGATTTTGATTAATTAGGATCAGTTTACAAAAATCTTTTATTGGCTTTCTGCTTCTTGGAGTCTGAATACAGAAGAGGAAGGCAACTGGAATGTCACCAGGAAGAATTACTGAGCCCACTCCTCTTGGCCATTACACTGAGCTGGCAGAATAAAAAGGTTTTCACTTCCTATCCTCTCATTGCAATAAGGATCAATTTGCATTTAGTTCATAAGTCTATGAAAGGCAGATTGTACAAGAGACTGCCTAAGAATAAAAGCTTCCAAAGCATTTTTAAATTTAAAACTACACAAAACAAATTATTTCTCCTAAGCTCAAAGAGATGTAATCTTTGTTTCTGTTAATCACTCCCGTGATAACATTGGCTTTTTTTATTTCTCTGGTCTTTGACTAGTTCCAGCTAGCAGATTTCAGTTAAAATGGAAAAGGAGTCTCTCATCAGATTATTTTCTTAGAAACTACTGAAGTGTATCTTCCACAGGTCAAGTTTCAAAGGCCTGAACATTGACCCAAGAGACAGAGAGCAATACAAAGATTAATCTGAAGCACACACAGCTCCAGAAGATGTCTTTTTGGTCCAGCATTTTAAAAATTACCAAGAATCAACCACTAGCAAAAAGGAATTTCTAACAACAGTAGCTAGAAGAGGAACAGGTCTTTCATGTAAGACAAACAGGATACTCCCAGAAAATGCATGCCCTCCATGTCTGCCAGCATCATGTTTATACACTAAACAAAATTAACAGCAAGTCTCTCAATACCTTCCATTCACTTTACCTCATTTGTACATACACTTAAATATGAAAGCCAATGAAATATCTGCAGCAAATAATCCATTATTGGTTTGAGGTCTTATCCACCAGATTAACATCCACTGACAAAAGTTTTACATATGCATTATAAAAATATTTTGAATTCTCAGCCTTCATACATACATCAAAAATAATGACAGCAATTTGCAGTATCTAACACATACAAACACACATTCATTTTATTCTACGTTTTGTCTGAAATGCATATTTCAATATAATGCTTTCAACATCCTAATAGACTAACACTGATAGCCTATAGAAAACTGGAATAAAGCAATAAATGCTCTACAGACTCTCACCAAAAGGATACAGATCATCAACATTTATGAGACAGGCACACAGGAGGGTAGAGGACTGAATGTTGAAATATCTGAGGAAATTAAACTGAGATATAGAGGTAAGATTTAGATAAGACAATATTCAGGTGAAACAATGATGAGAATTTTTTGAGTGTTCTTTTGTATAATAAAGCCTCTTGGACAATGAGATCATATCACCATCCTTCCCATCTGAGCACTGACACATTGAATACCTCCCACTGCAATGTGTTAAAAATGTCTGATTGGGAACATTTTTGTGCCAGAGGGAGAAGAGATGAGAATTTTCCAGCTTGAATTCATACTTTCAAAATCATGGGCGTGCTCTTAGCTTCACATTGAAGACCAGAATTACACTAAATTCCTCTTCAATTTTCTATATGTGAAGTATTTAGGTGGATCAGCTGAGAAAATACTGTTGTTGCTTTATAAAACACTGAGCTCTGTATGTACCCTCCCCAGGCAGGATTACAGAGGATTTAACATATGTGCCCAGTGCTTTTTAAAGTTTAAATATTATTTCCCAATTTAGGGCTTCAGTATAGGAGTTATACACATTTGCAAAACTTCACACACAATTTTCTTAATAAAACTTGATACCTGTGTCCCTGTCCTACTGAGATGTGCAACATAATTAGGAATCTATCTATTGCCCATGTGATGGATAAAGAAAGATCTAAACTTTTCACAACCATGAGATTAAAAAGAGCTCCACGTCCTTCAATTTTACATTGTGTCATAAAACTCCAGTGCATTTTCTGATATATGAAGTGGATATAAACTAGTCTAGCAGTCTCCCATGAGATTCATTACAGATCTATAAATATCATTCCCTTTCATTTACAGAGCTTGAATAAAAGCATAAAGTTTCTGCAGCTACAGAAAATATATGTATTTTCACATCTCATGCTTAACATTACAGAATTATATCTGAGAAACTACTAAATATTTCAAGTAAATCCTAAAAAAGCCTGAAATGCTTTCCAAAGGAAGAAACATTTAGGAAGTTAGATTTTATTAAATCTCAATGTCCTATTTATTACAGAACAGATTGTAAAATTATTAGAATACAGCTGGCATATTCTCAACTGTGTGATATCCAGGAGAAAGGTATTGTTATTTTTTCAGTCACTGACACAGCAAAATATTTTGAGTTATTTAAAAGGAGATTTTTTAAAAGCACTTCAAGCATATTTGAGTCTTTTAATAAAAGAAATATACTTAAATATTTTGAAATAAAATCCAAAGAATATCAGGTAATATTGGCAGCATTTTGAACAACTGTTTCATCTATCAGCTCACACATCAAACAGTTGTAGCCCTGATGCCATATGGCATATCTGCCACTAATATTTGATGTCCAGATTGATTTGTATCTGATCATTGTTTATTGGATATAATTACCATTGCTATTCCATCTTTTGTATAGATAAAATCTGGTTGGAAAGATGGTGTTTTAAATGTCTGAATGCTAGGAGATGCTAACACTGAATAAATGGAATCATGACGTAAGAAAAATTATTTTAAACCACACAGGTGTCAGTAATTCTATTGTTACCTTGTCATGCAACCATCCTCAGAAAATCACATCAAATTTAGTCTTTGGTTAAAGTCACTCACCTGCCCTGAGCTATATTGCTCAACTGACACCTGAGTGCAGAAGCTGATCCCAACAGAATATTTGATTCTTTTTCTGAAAGGACAAGTCTCTGAAAGCAAAGGATATAAAACAAGAAAGAAAATAAAGTCATTGGAATGTGAAATCATTTGGGGCTACCCAGGTGAAGATTGAACCAAGAACAGTTTAAGTGCATCTGGGTAGTAAACCCAAGATAGTGTGTCTGATCTAGACCTCCTTCTCATAGAGGAGAAAGCTACTCTCTATAAAACAGACGTAATACATTTATGGATATCACAAAAATTCTCCAATATGAGAAAGAACCTCAAGACATACACCTTAATTTTTCTTTTCAAATAGTTTTTTTTCCTAAACAAACTGAAAATCAATAATATTGTGCTTAAAGGCCATTATTAAGTTTTCAGCTCACAATCACTAGAGAAATGCTGAATCTATAATAAAATTCATCCATTTTGATCAGTGCAATTACCAACTATGAAAAAAATAACGAGTCAAATTTTAAGATGCAACCTTACATGTCCCATCACATTAGATTTTAAAGCTGAGTTAAATATCATCACAGTTTCCATTATATTTATTATAAATCACTCATTTATAAAAGCACATTTAATTTAGAGTGGGATAAGTAATTAATAAACTATTTCAATTAGTTAAAACACCCTGTGTAGGTAGATAGCAAATTACTGGTTACATTTCAACTCAAAATACTGAAAAACATTTTTCAAGGAATTAAATGTGAATATTTTGAACATGATCTGTTGTTACTGGGCAGAGGAAAATACAATCATCAAGGGGCTTCATTTACACAAATGTTTATCAATAACATTCATAAGTCTAAAAATGAAATTACTCAATTACACATCCACTGTATCATCAAATATTACAGTGATTTTTTTTCTGAAGAAATTTGGTATTTTGTTACAAAATTTAAGCATGCAAACATTTGCAAAGTGAACACAAAAGAAGTTCTAGCGAGGCTGAGAAGTCCCAGCAGAAGTGCAGACATGGTGATCTTACCCTGTTCAGCAGGATCCAGCAAACCCCAGCTCCTGTCCCAAACGCTGCCAGAGCCACACGGACACATCTACAGCCCCTCACACTCATTGAGGTTTAACATCACTTAAAACAGATCGTTCTCACCTGTGCCTCCTTGTGTTTGCACCTGCAGGGGAGACACAGGTGAAACCTATTAACGAACTGAAGGAGTGAAATCCTGACTGAACCAAAGGATCTCAATCACTGATAAGACACAGGGCAGGAGCACACACTCACACCTATCCACCCTTCCAGTTTTGTTGTATCCTGAATTTTAGTTACCACGTTATTCCTCAACCTGTGATTTTAACATCAGTATTGCTATCATCCTGAATATGACTGTATGAGTGACCATTCATTCACTACTAGAATCTATCTTTATGTAAAAAACCACAGATGTCAGATGAAAGTTCTATATACAGCAACAGTTGATGAAGTTAATTACTGCTATTTGAAGCACCTGTTGCAAGATACCCAAACAGAGATTTCTGGAAGTAGCCACATTATATGTGACACTCAAATCACAAAATCATACTGCTTCCCATTTCAGGTTTTCTGTCACAGGATATAATTTGGGAGGACATATAAATATGGCAAGCGTCAGCTCTAATATAAATATGTAAATAATAGACCCAGCATTTTGTCACTGTCTGCAGATTCAGAGTCCTAGCTCAGACAGGTGAAGTTTCCTCAAATACAATCTGCCTCTGCCACACTGATGGATTTTCATCAGATTTCATCTCCAAGAGCATCTTTGTCATTTCCAGTTAAGTTTCAATTTCATTTCTCATCTTGATGGACTGTGGAAACAACATTCTGGGGGAAGGGGTGGGGGGTTGGTATCATGAAGACCAAACTAGTTGTTGATTCTTCTGCTTTGTCTGTTGACCTAAATAAACACATAGGTATTCTCAAATAACAATTTGAAATACAAGTTAAATCTCTTCAAAAATTTTATACTAAATCTATTCCTACAGACTGTGAAGCCATTTTGTAATAGGAGAGTCAGAAAGACTTATCAATTGATTATCATCTTGTTTACACAAATACATATAAAATAAAGAGGCTTTAAAGAAAACAGCCAAAAAGCAACAGAAGCAAAACCTGAAATACTCCAGGGGTACCTGAAGTTCATTCATGGGTAACTTTTCAATGTGGAAATTCTGCATTACACAATTCTGCTGATTATTTCCAGGCTGGGCAGAGTGGTGCAGACCTTTGCATGTCCCAGTCTCAGCCACCCTGAGTGAATGGAATTGTGTCTCTCTCACTGTGCCAACCCAAAGGCAATCCAGAGGAGCTGGTTAGCTGAGGGCCAATAATTAGAAAATGTGTTCAGAAAAGCAATGGGCTGGTACCACTGTCAGGAGCTTTGTCTCACAAAAAATATGTAACTTGCCCCTGCCCTGCTGAGTGTGGAATTGCTCCCTGGCCTTATGGATCAGGCAGTCCTTCCTGCACCCTAAACATTCCTAAACTCCCTCTCCTCTCCCTGCCACCACACAAGGGAGCTGACAGGCTGGTTTACCCTCTGCTCAGCTACAAATGATCTCTCTCCACTTTCAAACCTGAATCCTATAACCGTGTGGAACGTGTGGTACCTGTAATCAACATTGTGAGCATCCAGGGGTTACATTAGATAGCAATGATGCTTAATACTGACTTCAGAAAAACACTGATATTCTCTCTTCCAAGGGATTTAAGGTTAATCTCTACAATCTCTGTAATCAGTCTAGTTCCTGAAATTACAGGTTATATATTATAAACTATATACTCAGTAAACTACTCAGAAAACATATTTTCCAAATATTAAGCTTAATCCTCAGAAGACAAATGTGTTAATGGACCTGGTAAACAACTTATATGAATTAGCCACATGAAATACATTGTAATGAGCCAAATAAATAAAGTTACTCTAATTCTTCAGTAAACTAGAGTAACTTTAGTTACTCTGTTCTTCAATAAACTAGTTCAGAGCTAGTTACTCTGTTCTTCAATAAACCTGAAAAACACTCCCTATATCCTACAGAACAAATCACAAGGGATTTGACTTGGAGACTCATAGAGAGAGGTAGGAAGTGAATTAAATGGGCAATGTTATCCATCAGTGGTAATAATAATAAAAAAGCTTCATGAATATGTAAGCTATTGAGTTTTTAGACTCATTAGGTTTTTAGATTTACTGAGTTTTAGTAAAGTTCATAGTTCATTTTGCTTATTCACAGCCTGCAAGTTCCTAGTTGGGTACATTGTGTCTGTATGGAAATTAAAACTAAATATTAAATAATTGTCATTTTCATTCAAAAATTATTTTTCCAAGTAAAAACCAAACACAATAAGAACTATGAGGTTTCAATAGTTACTCATTAATTGAGTCTGACTCTCCTAAGGTCTCAGTGGAGCACTTGAATTATTTGCATAATTAACTTCTGCTATCCATATTGTTTAAAGATTTTCTATGTAACTTGAGCTCTATTAGAAAGCAAAACTTTATTTCAATAAGAGTGTGGGTAAAATAAAATAACCTAAAAAATTAAATAAGACAGTCCTAGAAAATTACATCAGTTGAGGAGTTAAAAGTCTGGCACAAAACAAAGTTAAGAACAATCTCTAATTTGTGAATACAGAAGATGACTCTCAAAACAAGGAAAACCTTCTTCTCCAATTCCAGAGCATGGGCAACTTGCATCTTTTGCAATTATGCAAAATCCTATAAATCTGCTCACTGACATCAAATTAAGTTACCATTGTCCCAATTTACCCCCCAGAAAAAGCAAAGTTATGCATTATTAACATCTTGAAACACAAGTGCAAGCCAATGAAGTTTGGTCACTGAGTCAATGGCAGAGCTGCCTGGAGAACCCAAGCACCACAACCCCCAGGGAAGTCAGCCACCCTGGAGTAGGGAATTCTGTGGGAGATATGTCTTACAAAATCTGTTCTTTATAGTTCATTTCTCAGAAGAGAAACAAATGGACCAGCTGTACATGAAGCTTGTCCATATTCATAGAGATGTAATTGTCATTTTCTTTTGCTCTTTCCAGAATGCATTTTAACCTGCAGCTCTTCCTTACAGACACAAACTCACACAAAACAACCTACACAGAGAGCAGCCTCTTTCCAAGAGCTATTCCAGCAGTACTTGCAGCTCTGAGACTTCAGGCAAGGGCTTCCATGTGTGTAGTTAATTAATAAGAAACACTGCTTTTAATATGACAGAAACTGTATATGCTGCATGAACTGAGCTGTATAAGTCATATTCACAAGACCAAGTAGCAGATGGTAAAACCAGATTGTCCTCTTCCTTCACATTTCCATCACTTCTAATATAGTGAAGCTTTTACTCCAAGCAAGGTATTTAGGAGGGAATGAAATACAAATTAAGTAACAGTTTAAACAAACATAAGGTAAATGCTAAATTTCATAAAGGACATACATAACACTTCATAAAAACTAAAAAAAAAAAAAAAATCTGATGTATTTTTCCATTGTTTTTCATTTTAATAAAAGCCATTAAATGTCTTAAGCCAAAACAGAGCAATAGAACAAGTGAAACCTCTCCTAGTTGCACACATAGATATTAGTAAAGGAAAATGCAGCATAATAACAAAATATACCCCTTATGTCATACTAGCCCTACAGGCTCTGAAAACCTGCTACTGAAATCCCAAGTGTTTGTACTAAAGTAGGTGATTTATGACCTTTGTTTTCAGACATGCTTAAACATTGATCTGTTCAGCACAAGCCTCACGGTGAAAAAAGGAAATCAATTCTGGGTTTCAGTGAATGAAGCAGTTTAGTAAAGATTCATGAGCTTCACATATAATGATCTAAAAATCAAAGCTGTATGAATGAGGATCCACTCCCTTAAGTATCCTTCATAAAGTGAATGATGCCATTTGATAGTTATTTAGTGGTTTTAGTAGAAAAGAGCATTTACTTCAAAAGGATGCACTTGTGGGAGCAGTGTCCCATAAACCAGCACAGGGAGCTGCATTTCCATGCTGGCATGGACTGCACCACGTTGGAGGGTTTCATTTAAGGTCCCAGTGCCTCTTGGAAGGTTTCATTTAAGGTCCCAGTGCCTCTCTGCACCTTCAGAGTGGAAAAGGTGTGTGGGTCAGGCCTGACCTGCCTTCCCTGCCCCAGGGGTTTTGTGCTGTACAACATGCAAAACAGGCAGTGAGTGCAATGGGACAGGGGATGCAATTTTGACTGATCCCATTTGTAAGTGCATTGCAGCTCCAGGGCTGGGCTAACCATGAGCTGTCATGAGCAGGGAAACCTCTGCATGCACAATATTTTGCAGGTGTGCAAGACACTGCCCTGCTTTGAAGGATCTTCTTATGTAAAATATTCCCATTTGGAAATGTGACATTTTTTTGTGTCCCAACAGCAGAACTTTTATGGGGAAAAAAACTTAAAAGAAAAACTTGTAATCCAAAACTATAAATTCAGTAAAACTGCTTTTAGATACTCAGTAATTTGCACAGCATTGTTGAAGATAAGAGTAGTTTGTTTTTATTCTTACTGGCTCACAGATCTAAAGTGGAAGCTCATTTCTACCCTGCTTGTCACAAACTATCAGTGTCCAGGCTGGGTTTCCAGCACCTTTCAGTTATAATTTTCAGACAAAATCTCAAGGCAATGAGGCTGCACAATGAAGTGCAAACTCTGCATATCAAGACAGTGGAGTCAAGGGCCATAATATGGACTTAAAGAGCATCCAGAGTGATTTAAGCCAGGAAAAAAACCCAGATTTTAACCATCTGACTAGTTTTTCATTTTGAAAAATTACTACTTTTGCTCAAATGACAATAAAATATAGAGTGGGACTCCAGATCTATATAAATTATTCATAAAATAACAGATACACCACAGTCAGCACACTAATTATAAAGGAAAATCTTTGAGATTTTTCTAGACCTGGATTCTAGGCAAACAACTCCAGTTAATTTTGTCTGTAAAACAGAGACAAGATTTATCATGCTATAAAAATTAATCTTCTGTAAACAGGCTTCAGTCTACGTTTCCTCTGACATATAAATATATCTTTCACATAAATATTTAGATTCATTCCAGCCGGGAATGAAGAAAAAATCTTGAAAATGTCTCTTGTGACTAAGGTTTTGGATAAGAAAGATGTGTAAAAGAAGAAACTACAACTCTAAAGTATCAAAACAACCTGCAAGTATTCACTCTTTGGTTCTTATCACCCTGTTTCAGCTAAATTGCCTACTGCAAGTGCTTTGCTGAAGCCTCCTTTAAATTCAGGCCTTTGTTCTCCCATTTTTCCTACCATTAGACAAGCCTGACTGGCAGCCTAAGCAGAAGGTCCTGTCTCATGGATTCTGTCATTTGTAATATTCCCTCAATAAGTACCTGTGTTACAACTGATGTCATCCTTTCCCCACCTTACTGGGTAACAGGGACATCTCCTCAGAACAGATTTCTTTCATGAGGCTCTTACTCTGCACTTGCTTTTACTTTTTATTTTCTACTTACAAAACACAAAGCACAGTAGAGATTTCACTGCCTGAATTTTCTGCCTAAAGTCAGAATGAACTTGCTACACACTGATACTAACAGATGGAATAAAGCAAACCCCAATCCATCATAACCTTTTATATAAACTTTAACTTTGAACTACAGTCCTAAATTAAAAATAAAAACTAAAAACTTCTTTTGATCACCCAAATCAGGAGTAATCCTTAAAAAATGGTGGTGTTATTATTTATTCACATCTTAGATAGGGGGAGAAGCAATTCAGAACAATCTTCCTGTGCTACTCTCTTGTAGCTCTTCCCATGTTACAAAAATACTGTGTGAGTACATCACTATGCTTTGCCTAGAAATGCATTTCCAGAACAACCAGGCTGTTCCCATTGCTTTCTGGAAGTCCAGAGGTTATTAAAAAGAGAATTGTATTCATGAGTGAAGCTGTTTGGGAGCATTTTCAACTGCCTATAAAATGCAATATTAAAAAATCTATCTGTTTTTCCTAACTGGCACTACCATGATGACCTCAGGTCACTTACACTGCCTCTCTTTTCACATTTTATTGTCCCTGAGTTTACTCTGAAATCGTGCAAATATAAAAAATCAGTAACTGCTGTAATATCAGTAGATTTGCTACTGCTCTGGTTATGTATCTAATCAGGCTTTGAAATGGAAATAGATGGTGCTAGATTTTGATCCAAATATGGATCTAAAACTCAGCATTGTTTTCAGAATATGAATTATAACATTCTATTCCCTGATGGACAAACAGCTTTTTTGTTTTTATGAAATCTGATGCTATTAAAATACATTCTTCTTTCCACAAGCAGTTTCCTTACAGAGAGTCCAAAGGCACAACCACTTAAATGTGTCCCCCTGCTAGAGAGGTTTCCACATCTCCAATTACCATGTCTCTAATTACCTGGTTTATATCACCAATTATAGTCAGACTGGGTGGTTCAGCTCCACCACCCCCTGGAGCTCATTTACCCCACCATGCAATAGCAGGGCCAAGGATGTCACCTTTCCTTTTGTATCCCAGCTGCAGCATATCTGTTAGCAACAGAGATGGGTTCATGAAATTTAGTCAGAAATTAATAAACACTGCTTAGATATTGATCATGGCAGAACTATCACAGTCACCAACAAACATATGTGGGGGGGATTATTTTGTATAAATCCAGGGAATCAATACCCTAAACAAAAATGTACTTGTCACTCTACATAAGAGGGTAAATGTGTGTAAAGCTGTCATCAACATTGCTCGGTTACTGCTGCTTTTCCAGGCAATAACATAATGAGTCAAACAGAATAAAATAATAAAAAGAAGACAACTGTTTCTACTGATAATTTTTTTTAATTGTCAAAGTATTATACTCTGCCTTCAAACAGAACAAATGAAATAAATAAATTAGTTAGAAGCTTACTTAGAAAAAATCACTTGGTTTTAGGTTTGTTTTACCTCCTCTGTCTCTAATCCTATCTTAGAATTGGAATTTTTTCTCCATGCAGTTTCCTAGTATAGTTTGTAAAGTTCAGAAATCTGAAATTCAGCCTATTTCAGCCACAAGAAATTCAGAGCTGTCAATCAGAAACTATTAATGACAAAAAACCTATATTACTGTGAGTTTAAGCAGATACATTACCAAGAATGCAATACTTTTGGTAGATCTGAGACTGATTAATCAAGAATGTGAAATCCTAACCTTTTGTAAATGGAGTTCCATGTAAATTAACTCCATGTAAAATTGGCAACGAATGGGTGACTGTACCTGGAGCACAGGTGCACAGAAGGAAATGCCTTGGAAGCTGTCCAGCATTGTACAATCTGCCTGTCTGCAGCTCCCAGCAAAGCACTGTAAGCTGCCCTGCTGCATGGACAAGGTGCCTTTCACTTCTATCATCAAAATCTCCACAAAACTTCAGCTGCTGAAGAGAAAGTTTTATTCAAAAACAGGCCTGCACAGGCTGGTCAGCTAAACAATTTCACCTTTTTTGCAAGCTCACTGCTTTGTGAAAACTCACAGAGAAAATTATGTAAAATCCAAAAGCTACTTGAGGTCCAAATTATTTCAATTTCAACATACAAAAAATAATTTTTAAAATGAGAACTCACAGAATTTAACAGAGAATGAAGGAATTGGTTTGTAGCTCCTACAATCCTGAAGCCTGAAGGACCAACCTCACACAGAGTTAATTAAACACTCCAAAGGTAAATACAGACCCAGGAATTTACTATTCAGTGCCAGTATTCCAATTAGATGAGTTCAATGTATTTGACAGCCAGCCCAGCAAGTTCACAGTGGGACATTTTTGGACACACAGTAGATTCTACGTGACCAACATTCCAACCATTTTGTAGGGGACAAATATGGGTCTGGAAAAGCTCCCCACAGAGAGCCCCAGTTCTGTGTAATGGACAGAGGCCACTCTGCTGACATGTATTCCTTGCTTCCGTGCTGATGGATGGCCCTGGAAGGATGGAGATGTGCAGCGTGAGCAGATATCCATCATTGCCACTGGATCCTTCAGTGGACAGTACAGATCCCTTAAGGTTGCGCTGACAAATATTCCAGTCACCAGTGGCACTTAACTGCCATGGAGATTGAGTTTCTGCACAGCACCCAATATCTGTGAGATTTACAGGCAAGCCCATTGAAGGGCAACAGAAATTCAGTCTTTCCCTTGACAGGGCAGCAGGAAAAGAACTCCATGGGGGAAATGGAATTACCGTGGACTTTTACTCTCTGAGTTTTCATAGTGCAATCTGAGAACAGTATTAATGACTTCCTTCCAGTTTATTACTAAGCTGACAAGCCTCCTCAACATCCAGCTGCGATGGCCATTGTACAGATGGGGACATTGAAGTGCAGGAAATTAAAAGTCATATTTCAAAACTGTCTCAAATTTCATTACTTGGTTTCCAGAGGGGTTCTTTTTTGAGACAAATCTAGAGTTTACTTTCAGTAGTAATTGGTAGAAAAAGCAGGTGTCCAATTCTCTTGAAACCAGAAAAAGCAAATGGCTAATATTAGATAGCTGTAAAGCACGGGCAACCTAAAAATGAAGGTCACACTTGAAAACTTCTCTCATTTCCCAATGTCCAGTGTGAAATTAATAAGAAAAGTTTTGTTTACTTCCCTTTTTTCTGTATATAAATGAAATGGCTGTCAGGAGGGTAAATAACAGAGAAAGATTCAGTAACACCCTTTCCTGGGCACAGACACATTACCCAGGTAGGACAAGCAGAATCAGTTTGTTCTCTTTGGTTAAAGTTTGTCATCATTTCTGAGAGAGGCAGACACACATTCACCAGGCTAAGTTAAAAGCCTTGCACTCTAAAATGATAATTATTTTCTAATAATTTCCAAACCATGGGGGCATTCCTTGTTCTCAGCAGAGCAGAAAAGCTTTCCCCCAGCTGGAAATGCTCAGTATGGTTATCAGGCTCTGTTTCACCTCTCGCAGGTGATGTGACACAAATTCAGTTTGTACAGCTTGTGGTATATGTATTGCTGTCACAGTCAATATTTTGATATCTCCAGAGAAGAATACAGGGCTCTTTAAGTGCCGAGAGAAACCCCAGCTATCTAAGGAACAGATCACTGAAAGTCTGTGGGAGGTTTTACATTTGCACCTGTCAACACAAAATTCCATCACAGGGGAGGCTGGGATGGTAACTCAGCACCAGCTTTGCATTGCTAAGTTTTTTACATCAGATGAAGACCAAGAGCCTGTAATAGAACAGGAGAGTTTTGTTCCTCTCAATGAAGAATTTTCTTGCTCTGAAAAACCCTTCGGTTTGCCACCCTGTTTGAAGGGATATCAATGATATTCATTACACTGCTAAAGGTTAGTAGGTTGTTTTCTTTGATACTGTTTCATTTCAATGGCTGATTTCCATAGGCCAGATGGCATTCCTCATGCTCTTATTTCTCAGAAATAATATCTACTCCAAACAAGGAGACCAAGCTCTCCTTATTTCAGCCACCTCATAATATCTTTAATTTTTTTTTTCTTGTCCTGAGGGTACTGTAAATACATCATTCTATTTCTGAACTGCATGAAGTTATTGAGAAATATTACATTTGGAAAAATTCTAGAAAATGGAATTGTTTTCCTTTGTGTGTTTCTAAAAGTATTTTGAAATGGAAACTTTCAGCACTGAAACACAGGAACTGCTATTTGCAATAGCAGAGGGAGCAGCATTTCTGTCACTCTGCAAACCTTTATGCAACTTAGTAACTGCTGGTTTGCATGTGATTTGTTTCAAAAATCAAGTGGAAAAAAAAATAACCGAGCAAAAGAACCAAGTATCCAGCCTCACATACTTCAAGAGCAAAGATAGAAGTGTTTTATTAACAAACAGTTGTATTTTAATTTTTACAGGACTAGTCATAGCCTCTCCTGGAGTATCATGCACTATTGGAAGATTGTGCCTTCATGTATTTTATAACTAAGTATTTCATTTGCTTTGCATTAATTGATCCTGAGGCTTTCTATACTATTTAGATGTGGGTCTGGTGGCCTTTTAGACCAAAACCAGGTAGAGAAACTAAGGGCATCATCCATGCTGCTTTTCATTGGAGTGACCACGTGGAGGGTTCCTATAACATATTCAATTCTTTGAAAAGGAAGAATGTGAGAAACTGCATCAAAATTAACACACAGGAACAAGAAAGAAATTATTAAAAGTAGGGGGAAAATTACTTGGATCAGAAAATTTTCCTATAAAAGATAAAAAAAAAAACTTATCATGAGGATTTCAATGTGTTTCCTGTCAGAACAGTGGAAAGGAGAATGCCCTGTGTTAAAATCCAGAGAACACAATTTCAGTTCTAGAAAGAGGCAGCAGAAGGGAAGCACGGGGCAGAAGATGAGGACAAACACAGGAGGTTTGCAGGGACTGCCTTGCCAAGGGAAGCCAAGTACCTTTTTTTTCCTGGTGTACAGCTAAACTGTAAGCAGGTTTAAGTATGGCCCAGTATGTTTTAGAGACATAAGACCAAAAGGAATAATTAAATCAATGTACAGAAAACAGGCCCATTAGCTGCTTTTACACATACCAGTCCCTCTACAACTGTCAGCTCAGGAAGACCAAGTTATTTTCCAGAAGAGTGGTTTAAAGTTGGGAACAAACTGAGCTCCCAGTGTGAATAATGGATTGCTGGTGCTCCTCACATTGATGAGTGCCTGGCCTTGCCATATGGGCCACACATGCACAGTGAAAGATTGCTGATAGCACAGAATGTCACTAACTAAATCTGCTTTTTGTAAAACTTCATCTGGTATTTCTGATTAAAGTATTATTAAATATTTCTTTTCAATCTAAGTTAAGATATATAATTAGCAAGTCTTGCTCTCCACAGATCTTGAAAGGCAAGACAACAACCAGGTAATAAATCAGCTCTGGCCAGCTCCCAATCATGTGACCTTGCCTTAAATTCTTCCAAGCTGAAGCACAGTGCCTTAAAAAGAGCAAGTAGCTGTAACATCAGCTAGAACTCTTCCCAGTGCAAGTTCCAAAACTCAAAAATCCTATTTAATAAACTTGAAAGAGAGTCTAAATCAAATAGTTCCTTGGATTTTGAAAGAGAGTCTAAATCAAATAGCTGCTTGGATTCCCTCCTGATTCCAAGATGAGACAATGTTTCACTTTCAAATTATTCAATTGCTTCACCTTTCCCTCATTTGCATGACTTCTGTGCTTAGTTAGAAAGTTGAAACTTTAAACTAAAAATAGAGAAAAATCTTGACTGTACTCTTTTACCCCTGAATAAAACCTCTCTTGTATAATCAGCCTATTTTTCAGATATTTATTTTAATAGAGAAGTTGCTTCTTTTTGGGTTTGTGTTATTTTTGTATTATTTGTATTTAATACAATATTTATTTAATCCAATGTACTTTGTAACTTCTTTCTTCTGAAATTTAAAAAAAATAAAACTATTACAAAAACCACAAGAATTTTTAGTAGCCATCCCCCAAAACCTTTTCCCTTCCTATGTATGTATAATAGTAAAAACATCCCTGCCAAGAATACTACATTTCAAATTGAAAGCACTGGAAAAAAATCTTACTGGAAGCCAGCAATGCAGTAGATTTGAAAACAAAGGAAACAAAACAGACAGTTATTAATTATTAATCATCAATAAAATGTACTAGCATTAAAAAAAGGCACAAAGCAAAAGGTCAATACCCACATTACAATATTTATAACACCTGTGGCTGATAATAGACACTGAAGGAATCAATCAAATAGGCAATGGGGTCACAGACAACAACAACATCCTCTTAAAAACAAATTCTGAAAGCAAGGCATATGCCAGGTGCCTTACAAAGGTAGTACAAATACCAATTCATAAAATTAATATCTGCTTCTAAATTTTTTATGCTACATTTAAAAGAGAGCAGAATTGCATGGCCTATAATGAAAGAAGATGCATGGCAGCATCTAGTTTCCAGTCAAAAGGCACAGAAAATTAGCTGAGAAGCTCTCTGAACTAGTATAAATTTCTTTACAAGCCCAAAAATCTAAGGAAACTCCAAGTACAAAATGTTCTCAGTCTTACCACAGTGTTGTAAGAAATAAAAGTTGTGGCTGGGGAATTGGAAACTGGTCAGACTTCTGCAAAGCCTGGAACAGATAACTTGTACTGGGGAATAGAGATTCACACATCATCAATGCCAGCCAGCAGTCAAAAATAATAATGGATGTTTCCCTAGCAAGTCAGTCCTGTTAAAATCTGCTCTCTTCTCAACAAGTTGCACAGCAGTTTGATAAACACAGATGTGTCAGTGCAGTCCACCTGCACTCCTCCAAGCTACCTGGCTTAAAACAAAAACCTCGTTTGGAGGATTGAAAATAGAGTATTTATTAATTTTTAAACTTCCTGAAGCAACCTCAGAGATCAAACACAAATGTCAAGCCACAAACATTAGGAGACATTCATTCCAAGAACAATCATCTTACAAAGAGAGTTTGGAAATACACTGCACAAAATGGAGCAATGGAAAGAAAGGCAGTAGCAGGAGCTGCCTACACACCCAGGAAATTACTTGTTTTTCAGAAAAAAAAGTGTTGTTTTTCCATTTAACTTTGTCCTGTTTCATTAATACAGACACCCCTGAATATTCATTTTCATGGGAACACTGCCTGCTGTTGAATATGCAACACATCATTCTGCCTTTCTAGCTGGAACTGTCTCCATAAACCTCAACTTTCATCTGTTTTATTGACCTCCTTCTGTTATTCAAACACCAAGAGTAAAGATAGTTTAATACTGCCACATAATTTGTGGTGTCAGTCTGCAAAAGCAATGTTATTATTCTAGAGGAACCCAGGAACACAGCTATAATGGGAAAATAATAACCCACCAGGCTCAAGATACAGACACATACAGCAGATGCTAAGTAATATCATCAGCTTATAAAAGTCAGCATCTGCACAGAAGCAGCAAAAGATCCATGTCCTCTTTTCAAATCCTCAGAATAATATTTTACGTGGCAGTGATTTATTTCCTTTCCCATATTCGAGCTTTTTGCACTCTCACATTACATATTAACATTTCAATAAAAATACAGTAAAAACTCAGAGGATCTGAACTTGATGGATGAGGATGCAAAGAAGGGTGAAAACGTGAATGTAAAAGTGCCTTTGTGCTAATCTGCCCCTGAACAACCAATTTAAAGGGGTATGGTTCAAAATTGTGAAAAGAATTGAATTTCAATAGAACTATCTCTGACACTTTAGAAAATATATTCTTTAATGTCAGTGGGAAAAGTAGCTATTTCCTGTGCAATGTAACTGTCCAAAAATACCATTCATTAATACCAATAGAATGTGACAACGACAAACTGAATACTTATTCAAATAGGATTTGGAGCCCTTGTCTTTTTAAAAGTAAATATGTATTTTGGTGCTCTTACAACCAGAATTTATTCCCCAACCACCAGTATGTTGGAAAATATATTTCATTTCAGAAATCTCTATCATTATTTTAAACAGCTTTCAAAAACATTGAATCCATCTCAGACCCACAG
Source organism: Setophaga petechia (assembly GCA_024362935.1). Lineage (NCBI taxonomy): Eukaryota > Metazoa > Chordata > Aves > Passeriformes > Parulidae > Setophaga > Setophaga petechia. The sequence continues at coordinate 13,012,595 of JANCRA010000016.1, forward strand.
CCTCTTCTTTTGAATGCATTGAAATTGCAATAATAATCATGTTATTGCTAAATGAAAAAAATAGGGTCACATTATTTTAATGCTATTAGCTTTAGTGTTCAGACTTTTTGCACTATTTAACACCACTAACTTTATACTTATAATTAAGTAATTTTCATCAAATTACTCCATCACACAAAAAGCATAGTAGCACAAAAACTGATACAAATATATTCAGCCTGAATAGGAAGTTATAGCATGACATCAATAAAACCGGTATCTTCAGATTACTGAAAATTATTGTGACATATATACAAAAAGAATAAATACAATTTTAACATAACACTGTTGTTTTCTTCTGATCTCTCAAGATACAAATATGCAATTAACCTGCACTTCATTTTTTAAAGAAAGAAGACTCCTTCTGTTGGATAAGAGGGCATTTGGGGTCATGCTGGCAACCAGAAAGTGGAATGTAAGGTCTGGAATTCTGCTGCAGTAGCAAAGGTGATGCAGGAGAAATTGTCAATAACTCTGAGTGTTGACTCTGCATTTTCAGATTTATATTTACAGTATCTGTACTGTTGGAAGGAACAAAAATGTATCTTGATTCCTAATATACTTTCTTACCCCCCAGATTTTGCTCTTTATATATGTCTGTGATTTAAGTCTTTCAAATTCTTCAAATGGGATTTATATTGATTGAAATCTACCAAAGTGAAAGTTAACTGTGCAGAACCTAAAAGAATTTACATAAAGCTTGAAAAACCAAAGGAATCCACAAATGATAGAATTAAGAAACAATGGTTGAACATAGAATGAGATCTGAAACAACAATAATAAGATTATATCAGTTTACAACGTGTTTTATCAAATGCAAGGAATGTTAGCAATAATGTGGTATTTTTCTTCAAAAAGAAGATTTCTTCAGGAGCCAGTTAAGTCTGAAGAAAATCAGTTTGCTAAATTTAAGTTAAAAACATTTAAAGCAGCAAATCCTGGGTCTAATACATGTCAGAGTGGATAAATTCAAAGCTAGAGGCTCCCAATCTTCCAGCAAGGCTTTAGCTTTGACTGATTTTAACAAAACACATACACAGAGTGAAAGGGATCCAGCCTGAACACACTGGGTCATTTCTACTGTTTGGACATCTATTATTCAAAGTACAATACAAAGTATCTATTATTATTATTATCTATCTATTATTCAAAGTACAATACAAAGTATCAAAAGCAAAGTTAATCTTTCAGATAGCTGTTACTTTTTTAAATGTGTAAGTATTTAAAGCTATCAAACAAGTCAAGTAAAAGGACAGACAGTAAAACTATATGGTCAAAAAAAATCAGTGCCTCATACACCCACGATATTATCTAACTTTCATTAAAGCTAAATTAAAGCAAAACTTTTTTCTCAGTATAAGCAATACTAATAGTCCTCGGTCTGCTTATTTTTACAATACCTTTTCCCAGAAGAAAATGGGTTGGGTTGGGGTTTTTTTTCTAATGAGAATTCCATTATTTCACCTCAAATTAATTTAGAATTGATTGATGGGAAAATTAAACCTTGGACAGAAAGCAATTGTGGAGTTTTTAGCCAATAGGGAAGCGCTGTAGAAAATTCTGGTGTGCAGAGACAGCTGTTGCTATGGAAACTGTTTTGCAACCTTAAATGTAACAGCAAGTACCAGGCGTCTGCTGTAATGAGGTTGTGAGGTAATTACAAATTGTAAATAAAGTTTGCTGCCAAACTGGTGTAGCAATAAGGTGGATTTAAACCAGGTATGATCTCAAGACCTAAAGGACAAACTGTCTCTGGATGACATGCTGGGAGAAGGTGCAATTTGGTGGTGCCCACACAAAGCTCACTTGGCACTGCTGGGCAGGTGCTCCAAGGCCCAGGGGAAGGATCCAAGCTGGGCTGTGCAGGAGTTACAGAGCAGAGGGCATGGCCAGCAAAGAGCACATCTCAGGGACAAACAAGACACAGCAGAGCCACCAGGCTCGCCTTGGGTCACTCCCCAGGCTGGAGAAACCACAGCTCCACAGCACAGCCAGAGGGAAAGGGAAGCACCCACATTTGAAGGAGCCCAGCTGCAAGGGCCATTCCCCTGCTACAAACACACATCCCCTTCCTGCACTGGCTCAGCTTCTTCAGAATGCTCAGAAACAGGAACAGATCGTCTCTCCCTCTGTCCTGACAGTATTATATATCAAAATTACCACCTGCTTTTCTAGGTCATTTTAGAAGACTGTGATACATTTATTCCTGCATTAAAACAATGGACTTCCATTTCCAAAGCTCCAGTTCTTAAAATGCACTTTAGTAACTGGCACTGTGGAAGTTACTCACATCACCATTGCTGAGTCAGAGCCCAAATCTGGCATTGTTGAGAAGTCAGTTGAATTTTCTCTACATTAAGTCATTTTTGGTAGATAAATCTCTACAAACTTTGCACCAAAGAAGATTCTAAAAAGTTTCTCTTCTGAAATTTATCTGTGTTTCTACCAGACACTTTGGGATTTCTTAGGTCCTTGGGTTTCTTTCAGTGCTCAGAAATTCTGACCAGGTACATGGTAACAGATCCACCTCCAGGGGAAGAAAACTGTTGCTTGGGGTTTGGTTGCTGGCTGGGGTTGAACCATGACACTGCAACACCGACTTTATCTCTGCCAAGGGCATCCCACTCCAGAAAATGAGAATAGAAGGAAGCTCAGGCCCACCTGTCTGCACACACAGCAGCACAACTGCCCCTGGAACCAGCCTGGGGATGACCTTCAGGGATGACTCCTCACATGCCAGCAGTTACAATGTCCTGGGCTTGTTCAGGCATTTCTAAGCCAATATAAAATTAATAATTCGACCTGGAAAGAGATCCTTTGTAAAAAACAAAACCCCTTAAAACTTATGCAAGAGAAAATTCAATGCAGATTTTCCCAGCATTCTCACTTGCTATAGGGAGTCTCTGGTTGCTGCCTGATGAAATTTGTTTCTCATTATAACCCCATGAACTCCAAACCCCTCAAATTTGCATTTACTGCAATGCACATGACTATTTTTGGTCAGTTAGTACATGCTGCTAAGAGAAGCCCTGGAAGTCATGCCTTGTATTCCAGACACAACATCAATGTATTTGCTTTACAACAGTGTCAGAAAGTCAAGTAATGGTAACCTTGACAAAGAGCCAACCCTAAAAAACACAAAAGCACATTCATATGTCCCTGTAGTGCTGGGGGGTTGGAAGGAAGGGAGGAAGAGGTGCAGTGGAGCATAGTCATTTATCTCAATTATTGTCTGCTTTTCCTAAATCAGTTTTGACAAGAATTACATTTCATAATATCCATTATTCTCTTGCCTTGTTGGGTTTGGCTCTCTCTCTCTCTCTCTCTCCATATTAACAAGTTCACTGATGTCTCCCCAAACCACATCTCCTGCTATCACTGCTGAAGAGCAAACCCTGGCTGGGGGGACCATCAACACCCACATGCTGTGCTCTCACAAAAGGGCCACAAGTGATGCCTTTGCCCTTGAGCATGGAGCCCCCCAAGGGAGTGTTTGTTCCTCTGGGTCCCAGGCCCAGCCAGAAGACCTTATCTGCAAATGATTCATATGATTTTAACAGTGCAACAATTGAAAAAAAAGCAGGAACAGCACAGATGTGACTTCTTCCTAGGGAGTTTTCTTTAAAGATAAAAAAATGGTTTTCAAATTGTGCTGTAAGTTGTTAAAAATTGTATTTACTTCAAATACATGATGACCCTTTATTTCTATTTTTGCTCTTAGTGGAGTTATGGGATTCATAAACTAATGCATAACTGATTTCTTTCACATACCAAAAAAAAAAAAAATTACGTTTTCAATATTGGTGATTGACAGAGCTCTAACCTAAAGAGAATTACATTAATGAGGCTACTTTGCTAAATGAGACAATATACCTTTCTACTGTAATGCTATCAGGACCACAGCAATAGAGAAACTTTGATCTCACAATGGGGAAAATAGCATTTTAAAAAAAGGCTTTGATTACTTCTTTTTCTTTTTCAAAAAGGAAAGATATCCCAGCACAGTGCATGTTACAGTCCCACCATGAATATTAAACCTTGGTTCAATGCAGCTATTACACTTGTTATCTTTCTCTGTCTTTCAATCTCTTACCTTGTGGAGGTCCATCCTGAAATAAAAACACTAACAACAACCATTGCATGAATTGCTTTGCCTTTAACTGATATTGTTGAAGAGAGAACAGCTATATCCTTGTCTTAACCTTTCTATACTTGAAGTATTCAAGCATTACCATGATCAGAACATCTTCGATGACAAATCATTTCTTTATTCATTTAACCTCTACAGGGAAGAGCTTTTTTGCTGCCATTTGGTTTTTCATGTTGAGAGGCTAGAACAGGAGAACAGGCATAGCTTTATGTCCAGCTGGTAGGAACATCAATTTCTCCTTTTAACTACATCAGGTATCATGCTCCAATGAATGAGAGTGAAAAGACTTTTCATTTATTCGACAGTTTTCCATTTGTTTTGTTGTCTATTGATATTTCAATAGATCTCCAATGTTTTACTTCCAAAATATTGTCACTAAAGAAAACAAATTATGGCTGGTCCTGTCTTTGTTTCAGTGCCTTTCAGAGGGAGAAAGATTTTTAAATGTTATTCAGTGCATCAAGAGTTTTGGGATAGAATGATATCGATCAAAATTATTTATATGGAATAATTAAGTTCAGCACTTTATCAAGGATGCAGATGCTCTAGAATAACTATAATAAAAAGTGAGATGGCCACCTGAGAGACCAAAACCAATAGCAAGTAACATATTGGAAGCACTAAATATCATGATGTTCAAATACATCAGGAAGATTAAAAGAGACTTGCAGAAGGAAGATTATGACCTAATTTCTTTTCCTCTTCACTAGTGAAGTGGTAAATATAACAGTGAACTGCAACAGAGAAGTACCAGAACCTCTGGAAAGAATCTGATGCTGCTCTACGCAAAAAAAGTCACAAGGACAGAGGACATCAGCCAGAAAAAGAAACTTTGAGGAGCATTCAGTATAACATTAAGGACAGAAATTTTCCTGGAGCAGAAAACAAACAAAACCATGAACTGTATCTGTGTTGAACATGGTTAATGTGACACCAAAACCATTTTCCTTTATGCATGTATAAACAATGATACCAAGTAGTTCTGCAAAAGAAACAGCTTTGTTATTTAGAAGATGTCTTCTATAGAGCTCATAGGCCGTGTTTCAACATTTTTGTAGTACAAATTATACATTCAGAATGATCGAGATTATTATGAATGGAGAGCACAAGTTTCTCAGCTGCTTGCAATCATGTTTTCCTGTGCCCTCATTAGTCTTGTGAGCCTATGCAAGATACTTTTGGAAAGATCACATGGTTCAATATTTGGTCTTTCCCTAGGGACATTTCTGTTCCTTAGTTATGAGGCAATTCTCATAACTCACCAGAAGACATTCAGATTTGTGTGCCTCAACACATATAAATTTAATATATACATAGGAAAACATTGCAGCATTCTGTGTGTCCTCTGTTCCTTCTATTCTGTACTTCAGAGTTCTCTGCTACTCTTAAAGGCTCCCACATGGATGTCAGTTTTCCTCCTAAACAATCCAGCATCAAAAATTCCTAGACATTCACTGGTCCATCAGCTGCAGCTTGATTTATATTTCATCTTAGTACTATAGTTTTAAAAACTATTTCCTCAATGGGAACATTTTTTTCCTACCATTTCCAACAGAGAAAGAAAAATCAATTTAAGGGAAAACTTGCAAAGTACAGTAAGCAAAATGTTTTCAAAGTCAGAGCATCAGAAGGAAAATTATGGTTTTCTGTAGACAACACGACAATAGAACTCTAAAATGTTAAAACTCTAAAATGTAAACCTAAATAAATCTATTTCCCTAGTACTGCACCCTCAAGAAGAAACGATAAAGCAGCACATTTCACAGCCTTGACCTTGCCATATTTCTTACCTTATTATGTCACACTACTTAGACTTGATGAGCTGCATTACAGAAGAAAAATACACAAAAAAACACATGCATGCAGAGCCATGAATTTCCCTCTCATAAACGATGGTTCTCATGATTTTTATTCGTGATTCCAGGCAGTTGAACCACAAGATGTGTCTAAAAATCCATATCCATGTTCACCAATCACAGCAAAAACACCTCAGAAATTACCCTGAAATGGTTTTGATGAGTCAACACGTTCATAGCATTTCATGCAGCAGAAAATTCTGGTTCACTGGTTATTGGCACAAGGTTCCTGAACTATGAAGCTGGAAAGAGAATTAAGGGTAATCTGAAACTCCAGATAAACCAGATGAATACTTTCAGTTATATCTCTGACTTCTAGTTGCTCACTGTCTCCAGAACTGGAAGTTAAGGGCAATGGCATGGATGAAAAATAGTGCCCTGTATTATTTTACCTGCTAATCTAACTCCATTGAAACCAATTAGTTAAAATAATATTACCTTGCTCCAAGGCTTTCATCACTTCACCCTTGTCTTTCCTAATAAATCAAACATTATTAAAAAGAGAATTCAATAAAGTTACAGTTATATTTGGGGCATATTAAAAATAAATTAATGTGATACCAATAGACAAGTTGGTTTTTTCACTTATAAAATGCATAACACCATGGCAACCAATGGAATAAAGCAAAATAAAATTCAAGGAACGACATTTGAATTTATAAATTAGGCAAGTCTATAAAAGATATTTCATGCACATAATGGTACACAAACTGAAAATTCTTGCACTACTTAAATTGATTAACAAAAAATGTATAAAATTATGACTGAAAAACTGTAAAGTATAACTGAAACACTATTAGCAAATTTTTTGTTCAGTGATTATAAAGGTATAAACTAATCTATTATTCTCCTATGAAATAGAGAGAAAAAATGTACATCTGAAAAAAAATCATGAAAAAGACACAGACATTCACAGAATGCTGCAATTATGACTATCCCAGACTGTTGGCTGCTGGGCAGAGGTGGCTCCCCTGCAATTACTAATGGTCATGAAAAGATTAAATGCCTTCAACTGCTCTTTCTAAGTTTTAGAAATACTTTCCAGTTCAGCTCTTTTTACCATTCTTAAACTCTAGGAGATCAATGGAAAAGGGAAAACTCAAACACTAGGTCTCTGACCCAACCTGCTTGCAGGTAGTCAGGATATCAGAAGCCTGCAGTGATGGGTACAGTGCTATTCCTTTCAAAGAGAACCTGACAATGAAAGTTTGATGGCGTTCAGAGCTCTCACAACAAAGTTCTGTGCGAGGAGTTCAGTTCTGCTGTCAGAAGTGCCACAGTCAGCGCTGCCCCGGGGGCAGGCAGGGAGGGAGGGTTTCAGGAGGCTTTGTGCTGCGGTGGGAAGGGAGGAGCGTGGTGCCTCCCCCACACACACCGGCTCATCAGTCAGGCAGCTCAGCGAAGCAGCGCTGTTTGAAAATTCAGTGGGTCTGAGCAATGGCCAAACCAGTGCGGAATCACCACACTGAGAATGAAAGACGACCCGATTGAACCGTGCCCAGACAACCTCTCCAAGTTCAGAACCCCAGCGGCTCAGCCCCTGGACCAGGTAATTGCTCTGCCAAGTGGCTGAACAGCAGCCAAGGGCTGCAGCCTTTCCTGCACAGGGGCTCACTGCATCTCTGCAGCTCTGAGCATCTTCACCCAAGCTCTCCTGACAGCTCTCAACTGCCTTTCTTACCTTCTGGGAAGAACTGGAAGTTGGATTTGCTTTGCTCTTTTAATGTGTAACTTCTAGCAATGTGTTCATTGAAGATCTCTCAATAATAATTGTCGTAGGTTTCATTCCCTTAGCCCAGAGCATAAACCTGAGATTTCTTCAGTCATTTTCATCTCTGTATTTTCATTAACAACCTCCACTGGGAACATAAAGTTTTCAGTAATTCTGCTCTGCAAAGAGGGTATGGACATGCAACACTTTCCTCCTACACATCCAAAACATTTTCATGCAAGACACAAAAAAATATTATTAGAAGTATAGCAATGTATTTATCTGAATACTTTCTATGTTTCCTACAGCTATTTTTTCCACTTACAAAATGTTTTTTCCACTCCAGCAATTCCACAAAGATCCAATTAACTCTATTTAGCAATTACTACTTCCTTGACCTTTCTGACTTGCATTAACTTCTCCTGGTTTAGTTTGCATTTTCATATGCTAAAACACCTAGGAGGTATGCAGTAGTGGCTATAAATAGTCATTTCCAATTATTGTTTCTCTGACCTTTTTGTCTCATGTTCGTGCCAGTGCTGCCTCTCAGGGGAGCCAAATGACAATTTTGTCAGTAGATTTTGGATACACTCTCTTCTCTCCTCTACACTTTTCTGTTTCTCATATACAAAAAATTTCAGTGAGCTTTTCCAGTTAAATTATACATCTTCCTTTTTTTAAGAACAAGTTCTCCCATGCAGCTTCCAAACTATAGTTGAAATATATTTTACTGTACAAAACCTCACACTTTGCTCTTTTTCCCCCCCTCTGCTGTCTTCCTAGCCTTTTTGACTCTGTTTTTTTATGTCCAGAAAGAAGTAATAGATTCACCTGCATTATTTTAGCTTCTATTTATAGAGACACCTAGTATATGCTGATTTTTTTTAAATGTTCCTTTCTTTGTTTTCTAAGAAAAAACACTTTAGATTTTAACATACAAGTGCCTTAGGCCTGAAGTGCACAGAGAAATGGGTGAAAATTGCTATCCCTCCAACTCTTGCAAGATCTTGTGTGAGAAGAAGACCTGAAAGCCATTTCTTGCAATTACAAGTTCACTGCTTGAAAAATATATAATACATATAAAACCTTGAAATAAACCAGTTTTTCCAGCTGCAAGCACTTCTAATTTTTCTGACTTCAGAGCAATAAAATGTAACAACACAATATTCTTGAATAAGAGCTTAAAAACAAAGGAGTAACATTATTTGCAGCTGTTTATACACAGAGTAATAGAGCAGAACTCCTGCAAACTTAAGCATCAAAACACATCCCACTATAAAGCTCCACCACACACAGTCATCTGTTTTAGTGGGAAGCTTATTCAACATTTGAGGCATAAAGGAGTCATCAGTTTTAAGTTGTTTGGAACAGTGTGTGGAAGCAGCAGTCAGAAATAAACACTGCAGGTGGAACTGAGAGAACTGGGTAAGAATGAGAATGCTTACAGGCTTAGCCTGAAAAAGTTGAGTGAGGATTATTTACCTATTCCCTTGTTCTTTTAGGACTCCATTAATGCAGGAACACTCACACAAAGAGCTGTAAAACATGTCAGTCCAACCAAGGAGGGCCCCCATCCAACACAGGTTTGTGTGTGTACCCAAGGGTTTAGTCTGGTGATCTGTGGACCCCTGGCAGGGGCTCTGCAACATTTATAAAAGGTCTGCAATATGTAAATGAGAGCAGAAAGTGCATTATCAGTAGGTTTGAACTTGCAATACAAGAAACTAAATTCAACCTATAGTGGTCCTTTTTTAAGTGAAAAAAGGTTGAAAGTTACACACACAATCAGGTAAGGCTCTGCTGTAGGTTACAATCAATCAAATATAGCCCTTCTTCCATTAATATCATGGCTGTAGTCTATGAGGAGATGATAGATCAGAATTTTCCTACAAAACTGTCCTGATTTTTGTCAATATGTACTGAGCAGTTCAAGTGACATCAAATGTGTCTTACATTTATTTAAATTTATAGGTGCTCTGCAGGATGAACACATAATGAAATTGCCATATTTGCCATGCTGCTTAGGGGGAAAAAAAGAGGTTACAGCAAATAAGATCTATAATATTTTCATTTAAAGCTCTGCCGCTGACAGTCTAATCTGGAAAAAGTCAGAACAAATGTTTAAGATGTTCTCCAGTTTTATTTTATGTCTTCAAACCTCTGATCTAAGTAAAAACCTACACAATTTGGAATTCTTTTAAAATTGCTTCCAGCACTCTTCAGAGAGCAAGTTTTCCCATAGAACCATACAGACTAATGGCCTTTTTTCAGTCAGACAGCACAGCAAGTCTATTGGTAGAAGATACTACAGGAAATTCAGATTTGACTTCCCACCTCAGCTGATCAACAAATATAGCAGGATGACAGTTTACTGATCCACATTCACTCTAGAGAATACCAGAAAGGATTTAAACTTTCTGCAAAATCAATTTAAGAATACTTTATAAGAAGGCAACTTCCATATTTCTTCAATTGTGCAAGGCTTTTTAATTCACATGTTTATTGGTCTTTTTTTTTTTTTTTTTTTTTTACAATTTCTGATCTCAAATCCTATAGTTGTGAAATAATGTGAATGGGAATCTTCCACAAAACCAGAGGTGTTAGATGGGTTAATGCTAGTGATTCATAGAAATGTTCCTTTTATTGAGGGAGCAAATAACCAACAAGATCTCCTGGAATACATCAAGAGATGACATTCTGCCTAAGGAGTAAAGCCTGAGTCTTTGACATTTTCTCATCATTAAGATTTCATAGAGTCATTTGTAAAAGTCAGGGACACCAGTCCTTGCATGCTGGCACAACTCCAGTTTCTGCAATTACTGCCTGACAGCTTAAGCTCCCCTATGACTTTGGAATATCTTCCTGTTTTTGTATAAAATCCCTGCCACATTTTTATTTGAGAATATATCTGATTTTGTGGTTCGGACTTGTATACCCTGACTTCTAGATCAAAATTAACTTTACTGTTCTATACCCATCTCACTACTGGAAAGGCCACAATGTCTCTTGATGCATAACATGCTCTGATTTCTCTATAAACTGTGGCCCAAGAAGCACCAGCAAAACCAGAAGGTGATCTCAGCCACGCTCAAATGATTTCCATTAAAGAAATGGGTTAAATTGACTCCTAATGGTTGAGTCCAGGGAAGCAGGACTCTAAATGGCTGGTCAAAGAAACCATAAAGAAACAAAGACTCTGAAGTCTGTGAAGTTTAATTCCTAGAGTGGAAAGGCACAGAGAGAAGTCCTGGTTATAGGATATGAACTGCAAGTACAGTTGTTACAGAGAAATTTTTTTTCTTTGGTTTTTTCCTTCAAGCATTATGAGTACCTATTGTTGTTTTGAGATGTTTGTTTCCTCTGTCCATCCTTCCAGTTTGCTTCATACAGTTACTTTAAAAATCCATGTACAGTGGCAGGCCTTGCTAGTGGTACAGGGAGCTTTGGAATAAAAACTCTGAACTCTCCCACCCTACAACAAAAATACATGCAAGCTTGGATATATTATATTTATCAGACTTGTGGGGGTCTTGGGGTTTTAATACTATATTTAATAAAAATAACACCTGTCACACAGAATTCTGCAAAAGGAAGAATACCCAGGACACCGTGAAATTCTACTTTACCCTTTGACCCCACCACAGACAAGGCCTGGATAATCCCCACATGCTGGTCAATTTTACAGTAAGGTTTTAATTTGCAGACAGTGAAATTGGACTTGCTTAGATTTGATGCAAACCACTCTACTGAAACACTTCTGCTTAGATCTCAAAATCACTTTCTCCACACAGCAATAACCCTGCAAGAGCAAGAACCCTTTCATTCATGAATGTGAAATGGTCAGCTAATCTCTAGCACCTCTGTGAAAGAAATTAATTATTTACAGACAAAAGTAAAAATATTAAATATTACATTCAACTGCTTTGAATAGTTTCTCACAGCATTCTTCTGTCTTCTCTGCAGTCAACAGAACTACTCTCAGCACAAGAAAGGGTCTGAGCTTGAGGTGATTCTACACGGCCAGCCAAGGTCATACAGCACATCTGTGACCAAAATGGGCAGAGAGCCCAAACCTCTCTGACTCCTACCTCCTATGCCTCCTCTCACAATGACGTTCAAAAACTTCAGAGCTCTTTAAAATATTGATACAGTACATTAATTTCTAAAATATTTGGGATAATGGATATTGTCCAACAGTATGCATACAAAATAGAAGTCACAGCAAGGAGAAAGGCCATTCATAGGGGGCACTGGAGTTGGAAGCTGTACCACTGCTTTGCTACAAATGGCTCTGTGTCACAGTTATCCTAGTACCAGAGAGCTTGGAAAGGCCATTTGAGCAAAAGAATTGAACTCAGTATGCTCATGGCAGGGTCCATGCAGCCCTCCCAGGAGGCAGAATGGTTGTAGAACACCACTCAGGAGCCTCTCTTCAGCCACACATTAAAGTGTTCTCCTTGACTCACTATTTCCTCAGATGCATACAGCTATAAAGAGTTAGAAAAATTCTTATATAATTCTTTAAATGCTCCTTCTTGAATGCACACTTTGGAGCTATCTAATGCTAGAGCCATACTGACTTGTTCACCTTGAAATGTCACTTTGTATCTATTGCAGTCTGATGCTTTGGCTGATGACCAGATGCTTCTTGCCAGCTGCATCCACTGTTTGCATCTTAGTTTTCACCTTTTAACTTGAGCCTTCCTCTGCAACAATAACCTCAAACAATGTTTTTCTATGACATCCAGTGCTGTAATAATATTGGGCTTTCTTGCAAATTTCTCCCTGGAATAAATATGTCCCACAGCTCTCTGCTTTTGGTGCTTTTAGACAGCAACACCAAGTGAAGAACACTGCAGGCAGAATCATAACAGCCCAGACACCTCCCTCTGCTAACTGCAGGCAAGAGGGAAAGAGCTCATAAACAATGAGTGCCTGCTAAGCCAGAATTATTGTGAAAAGCTTTTTATTCCCACTGCTGAAAGATAAGCAATTCTGGCATTCTCTCGAGAATATTAACAGCTAAAGAACACCACCAAGAAACCTGTCAAAACAGCTGATTTAAACAATTTCTGCAAAACAAGTCCCCTCCCTCCACAGCTCCTTGTGCAGGTAGCAAGTGCAAAGAAGTTTTCCCATTTTTGACAACTAAAGTTGCTACAAAGTACAACACAAGGAACATGACTCAACATTTCTCTAAAGGCTGCCATACGGAAAGGCATCGAGCTGTTATCTTCCATGGACTTTCTAGGAGCTTCCATCTTTTAGAAGGGATTTGTGGAAGAGGGCATCTCCAGAAAGGATTACTGGGAGAACTCATTACCTTAGCTGCTCTGAGCATGCTGCTCATGGGATTGTGCATCCTGTTCTCCCTGCTAGCTCCACAAGGTGAAGACAGTACCATCCACCCCATGCCCCCACATCAGCCCCCACACTTAACAATTTTTCATATTCTAAGACAGTCTCACTCAAGAACGTCATTGCCAGAAGATATTTTCTTCTGCACTTTTACAAAGTGATGAGTTTCCTTCTGAAACTCCCTCATAAGGTACAGTCTGCCTTAGTCATGATTTTGTTTCTGTCTCTAATGCTGTATTCTGACATATAAACCAGAAAAACGACAGTATTTCCATGGCGTCAACAGCAGTACTGACAAAGTGATAAGTAACTTAAAGAACATTGGTATAGTCTTGTTAACATGATTTATAAAGGTAATTGCTGCTAATCAATTACGTAGTGAATTAGATACCCCCACAACCAGGCTCAGTGAAGGCCCCTTTATTATCTCTGGCATTTGCAGCAAACGGCACCAGCACTATGTGTTCCTCATTCCCATCAGTACAGCTTTACATCCTCTTGGCTTTCATAAAACAAAAGCTATCATGTCAGCACCTCTGTGAACCTGTGAACAGCAAAGTGAGTGAGCTTGCAGTGCCAGGAGTTAAGAGAAAATCTTCACAAAAACAGTGCAGGCAGAGCTCACATCAGCCATGCTGCAGCTCACCAGGTGTCTCCCTTGGTAACAATGGTTTATTTCAGAAATTGTCAATGGAGATAATCCAGATAACCCTACCTCACGTGTCAAAAGGAAGGGTATTGAAAAAAAAACCCAACATAATACTCTTATCTGAGTGTGAAACTAAAATAATTGTACCCATCTCAGCATTATTCAGAATACAAAAGAATCAAAGGTTCACAAAATTAAAATTGACTCTGATTTCATTCTTTCCTACAGAATAGCACAACTTAGCTATGATAAACATCATAATTCAATACATTAATTATTAATTTAAGAAATTCAGATTAGAAGTCTCAGAGCAGATAAAGGTCAGTAATTTAGCAACTAAATCTGAGCAAAAATTAAGCAAAGCAGTAAAATGCCACAGTTCAGACAAAAACTTAGTGTCACTGAAGTGAGCTGTGCTCCCCAGGCTGTGCCAGGCCCTGCACTCTGGAATCGTCATTATGTAACCATGCAGCTCCTCACCTGCCAGGCAAAAACACTCCAGAGGGACCCTTTGGGGAAAATTCCGTCATGATGAATTTCCACTGCCATTAATTACATCTTTCCTCTGTTGCGTATTTCTAGACCTTTGGAGCACAGCCACAGATTCTGAACAGTCTGCAGTACACCACAGCATATACAAGTGTCAGAGGTTGAAACTATTGCTCTCAGAAAAGAGGGCTGTTTATATTACTTTCATTTTCTTTTCGAATATTTATAACTATGCCACTAGTGCACTGTAGTGTAGATGAATGGTCTGTATTTCATATTGATCTTAGGCAACTCAGCAAAGGCTTTCTTTAATCTATAATTAAAAATTAAAACCTTTAGGGGAGCTATTCATCTGACAGTCAGTTTTCTTCTTGCTGCCCTCTGCCAGTAATTAAGTTTTGCTGGCACTTTCAATTTTTTTAAGGACTTGGTTTATTACAATTTTCTCTATATTTGTGGCCACAAAACACCAGAGGCTGATGTGACACCAACAACTTCCATTTAAAAAAAAACCCACAGTAATATGAAAAATGCATTCGAAGTACTCATATTACCGAGCTGTATTCTGTGAAAAACTGCACTGCATATCCCCCTTCATTACACTGTACCTATTACAAGTAGCAGCTACGGTTTGCAGAATTATGAATGTGAATTTCACCATTCTGAACTCTATTTTGTTTGTTTAAAACTGCCTGGCTTTACCCAGGAAATTTAATCCACCTGCTGGATAATTGGAAAGGATTGATACCACACAACACCACCAAGCTGTCACTCAGCAGTCAGAGACACCTGCTGATCAAGTCTTGGTACATTTTGCACAAGAGTATTCCATCTGTGCTGCCCCAAAGGGAGGAATGCTGATACTTGTATTAACTACAACACTTCTGCCCAAAAAGCTCAGAGCACTTCTCTAGGGTTGAGCACCATTTCCACTTCCCATACGGGCCAAGCACTCCCATGACTAGCCTGAGACTAATTCTAAAGAAACAAATGTTTCTGTAGATTTTCACCAAGCCTTTTCACATTAGACCAGTTAACATGCAGAAATGCCTTAAGAAAAATGCCTCAGTAATGTCAAACAAGCAGGGTACTGAACTCCCTTGCTGCCTAAAAAATATTTGACTTTCATCTCCACTTGTCAAATCAGAAATCATTTGTTTGCAACAGAGAAATCTGGCACTTGGCACTTTCCTTATTAGAATTGAGGCTGGGGAGGAAAACATGATAAGAACAGCTCTGCAGCAGCACGCCCCTGTGATTAGGAGAGAGGCTTGTGGTGCTTGACACTGCGGGTCGTGCTGGAAGGAAAAACTACAAAGCAGCCACCAGTCTTCCCTAAGCCTGCCTGCAATCGTAACCATAGGATTTAAAAATCCAGTAGTAAAGATAGGATCTGAATAACCTCCTGCTGGGTTACACAGTTACTCCAAAAGATTCTCAATCACTGCACTGAAAAATGTTATAGGAAAAACAAAAATTAATTTAGTAAAGCAGCCAGGGATCGTAACTAAAAGCAAGCAAAGCACTGTGCTGCTGCATTTCAGGGAGCATTTTGAATTTCAGCCCACACTACTTTTTTTTTTGTCAGTACAGATAAAGAAATATTAAAGAGTTTAGATTTTAACCAGATTTAGAGTGTCAAACCCTGAAGCTAAAATGTTCAATGTCATCAACATTCTTCCCACTTTTATAACATTTATTCAAATGCAAAGCTAAAGCAAAGCTACACTAGAGCAAAATAAAGTAGTTATTTAGAAAAAGTAATTGACATCCTTTTCATGCAATACCAAGAGGTTAAATATATCTGCATGTGCAATATAATTAGTCAAAACAATTCTGATATGAAGGAGATAAATATATCTTTGGTATTAATCAGAAAAACATAGAAAATAAAGTGTATTATCCAGGAGGAAATGCTGCAATTTTAGAACATGAGTGCATAGAGATAAAATTGAAATGTGGTGAATCTGATGTCAGCCTAATCCCCAACAGCTACTTGGTTTATCAGCTCCAATTTAAAAACACAGAGCTGTGGAAATAACTATTTTGAAAGATATTTTAATTTCTTATGAAATGGAATGAGAACATGAAAACAAAGGAGCCAAGTAATCTCAGCACAAACCCAAATCCTGTGACATAGACAAAGCCCTGAGGATCATAGCTGTAGCTCAAAAATAGAGTGGTGTATTTGTTTCAATTCACACCCTTGCATATTTATGAAGCCCAAGAAGGAAGTGAGGAATCTGTTTTGTAGGAGGGGAAACAGGATGCTGGGCCTGCTTGTTTTACCCAGGACAGGAGGATTACAGGAGGATTTCTGTAATCTGACAGTCTGTGCTCACTGACTCTCTCAGTTATAGTGGTTAGACATATTTAAACTTCAAAATAGAAAATTACATATGCCAAAGGTCTGTTCCAGTGACTTTTTTTCCATCTGAGATCTCTTGTATTGTTTTACTGTCTATTTTTCTGAGCTGAAACAATACATTGGCTGCTTGGACATTTCACCAAAGACAGCTTCTCTTTCATTTCCTTGCCTTTCAAAGAGTGAGTTTTTAAATTGCTGGATGTATTCCTCTACTCAGATTGCCACATGTTACAAGACCTGACCTGGTCAGTATCTCAGGGCAGAACTGCTTCACCACTTCAAAAGGCACCAAAGGTTTCCACTTTACAAACCAGATTTCATTAAAATGAAACATATGGAAAACTAGACCAAGGTAACCTTTTAAGGCACAAAGGTGTAGACCTGCCCCAACGGAGAGACCAAAATGAAATGACCTGTTTGCCTGACTGCCCTGCTGGAGCACAGCCTGCTCACCCTCAGTACGTGGCCACAAGGGAGCTGGTCAGTTGCCTTCCACCTCCACCCAGCCAAAACCTGTCCCTGCTCAGATCCAGCAGAAACACGACTGACTCTCTGGAGCTCCCACAGCAGCCCCGGGGATGGACTAGAGCTGCAGGGCCTCATGACAATATGTCACACTGAAAAAGAGGGAATGCAACACCCATTTCTGGGCAGGCCATGTGTTCACAGAGCAATTAACACAAGTTGTATAAAAGGCATTGTTGCATGGAAAGCAGTCCAGCACCCAGCCTCAATTGCAACAAGGACCATTCGCCTGTGCTATTTTACATTATATTTACTCATGAAAAATGCATGTTTCCATAAGCAAAAATAGTTTCATAGCACTGCCCTTAATGCTGCTTTATTTCACTGAAGCTGACCAAACAGTTCTCATGGAGAAATTACAGAAGCAGGATGTGCAATTCTGAGAATGTCTGTGTTGACCTTGTCAGAGGGGGGAAAATAAATCTCTGTGGCTTTATTTTTCTTCTAGAGAACTTCGACACTCTGCTGTTTCAATGCCTCTTTGTATGACTCAACGATCCATGATCCCAAAGGAATATAAAGTTTGGCAATTTTATTTTCTTTTCCTTCCTTGTTTTCTATTAGCTGTTACTATGAAGATATTGGATTTTTTTCTTTGATCCATCAGAAGAAAATCAATCTTTCTGCAGAAAAACAAGCAGAGAATTGTCTACTGACAATCACTGTTCATTTGACTTTTCCTACTACTTGAAAGACTGAAAATGCTTCACTCTGCTGTAACAGTATTTGTACTAACCCCAAGTAGTCTCCAAGGTTTTCCATTCTACTATTTAATCTAGAAAATTCCCTTTTCTGTTAGTTCAGGGTCTGTAGCAGTAACATCATACGTTAAAGCAAACACTGCAGATTTCCTGTTCAGTGATTAAGACATGACTAAGTTATAAATCAAACCTCAGGTGGAACAGAGCAGAAAATCTGCACTAGAGAAAAGGCTTTTAAAAAGTATAAATCTCACATGACCAAAGCATCCATCTGCATATTCCCAGAAGGGACCTGCCCCAGGAGCTTGCTGTGGGTGTGACCTGGGCACGGGCAGAGCAGGGTCACTGGTGCTCACTGTGCCTGCTGGCCCACATGGATGAGCAGCCCCCTTGGCATGGCAAGGGTTCTACAGCCCTTTGAGCTCTTCACTGAACAAATGGTTGAGAAATGTGCAGAGGACACTCTCCTAAGACAGTCCAGTCTTCTCTTGCTTTGTTGCAAGTTTTCAAATCTTATTTCCTACCTGCCAGTTTGGCGCTATTAGTTAGTAAGCATTGCCAAATATATTTTAAAAAAAATCAAAAAAACTTTTATCTGGTTAATAACCCACATTTCAATTAGAAAAACTTTCATGATGGTCTAAGGTGAAGTACATCATGACACAGAAAATAATTTGCACTGGAAAATTTGCAGAAACCGGTACATTTTCAATAAGTTTCCTCACACAAATACACAACAATCTTATTAAATTAAGGAAGAAGAAACAAAATCAACAAGAAAGTATATAAAGATTGATTGTATTCAACCATCATGGTATATATTGTTCTTTTATCCCCTGAGGTCAAATATAAAAGCTGATTTTAAAATTCTGTTCATCTGCCTCTATTAAAAGTGATCATCAGAAAATCTTGATCTCCCTCAAGTACAACCCCCTTTGGTAATGTCTCTGAAGAGCAGAAGGGAAGACATTATAACTGACATGTCAACAATACTGTAAATGGCTTTTCATACTTCAGAGAAGACAAGGGTGTAATCAAAATTCCATGCTTCAAAAGCAAAGCAATGGAAGGAAGACAGCTGCTATAACTAGGTCTGTCAAAAATAAATATACAAATACACAAAGAGACAGGATTTCTGAGAAACAGGGTATAAGTCACCCCCACCCCTTGGGGGGCAAGAGGTGGCTTCATTAATGGGTCAGCACCACAGAGAGGAACAATAGATACCATTCCTCTCGAGTATCTGCAAAACAAAAGACAAGATGGGTGTTTTTAACGACCTTTCAGTGTGCAAACTGCAGAAATCTACAGAGTTCTGACAGATCTGCAGCATTTCTTTTTTATTCCTTAAAATATGCTCACATAATTCAGGCATTTTCAGAGTGAAATTGGAAAATATGAGCTCAATTAGTCTGTCTGTAGCCGAGTCTAGCTAAGAACTGAGTGGGCACAGTTGCAGGTTTTATAGTCAGGGAATGCTGTGACTACCTCAGTCTTCTGGAGTGGATTCCCAGGGCCCCAGTGGAGGGTACCAGGTGCCCTTTGCTGAGAAGTTCTTGTCAGACCCCATGATGCTGCCCCACCTGGAGCCTGTCCTTGCCCTGCAGCCCAATGCAGGAAGAGCAAGTGAGGTGACAAATCCAGCCTGGCAGGGAAGGTGCTTGTTGTTCAAAAGCTGTGCTGTTCCTCAACAGACACAGACAAAAAATTTCCATCAGAAAATGCCAACCCAGCAAACCTTTTCAAGGGCAAGTCAGTTTAGTCAACTCTAATGACCAAACCTTCTTGGCTCCCAGCCCACTTGCCTGCCTCCTTGCCATCCCATCTGTCCCAGCCCTTGATGGCATTTCCTGGTTTCCTGCAACAGACCTGGAGCCAGGATGTGCCACCCTGAGCGGAGATTCCCAGGGCGTCATCCCTGCACAGAGAGCAGACATCTCTCATTATTACTGCTGCTGTTACTATTTTGACAGAAACACACTTTCAGAAGAGCCAATGAAAACATGCTGAGCATCCAGGTGTCTTCAGTAATCCTTTTATCACATTAAAGCCCAGAGCTCCAATATAAGCATCGAGGGAAGGGCTCCTCTCAAAAGTATCACTCATTTCCTCACCAGACATGTTAGAAGACATGTTTGTGGCCTAATTAGATGCTCTCAGGACTTCATTACTACTGTCAAAAGCAACCAGACAAAATTAGAAGTGCTGATGCTTTGCATAGAGATTTCTAAATATTTGTCTCTCATGGAAATGAGATCTTTTTCCAGTAAGATGAGAGGGAGAAAGACAAAAGAGAGAAGAGGAAGGGAAAGGAGAGGTTTTCATTCAAAGAAAGAAATTACAGCTTTCCCCCCATAATAAACATTTTTATTGTTGTCACAGGACTAAATAAATGGTTTACTGCATATACAATGTGTATGTTAACTTCAGTCTACTTTAAGTCAGTTTTGACTAGCTATAGGGAATCAAGAGTACAGTGTCTCCTAAAGAGCCCCTGCAGGATGCAATGCAACCAGAAAAGAGCATACAGGAAGGCTGTGGCAGTGTACAGAACTCCTAAATCACTGTCAGACATGCTGGATGATTGAAGAAGAGTATTTTAAATGGGTAACAGAAAAGATTTCCACATGAATTTACTATTAGATAAGGTGCTGGATTGACAGCAAGTCTCTACTTCCCTGTTTTCATTGCTCCTCAGTCCCTCACAGGCACAGATATTTGCTTTCATGCTCTCCAGGCTCAGTGGATGCCTTTCTGCACTGATGAGTTACCTTGAGAGCCAATATTTTGGTACCCTATGTATCTTGAAAAAAAAATCAAAACTGCAGAAGATATGAATACCTCCCTACAAAATGGAAGCCTTAATAATATTTAATTCCTGTTAAATTCCAGCAGGGAAAAACCTTTGGGAATCCATGCTTTTTTGTTCTAGAAAAATGTTTTTGGGAAGGAAGCTCTGTAAGTCTAGGTCAATTTCTTACTAGAGCAGGGCTAACAGTAATGTTTTTCTTTTTTTTTTTTTGTGAGATACTAACTTCCATCAAATCCAACTGCCACATATAGCAAGGACAAAGTCCTAAAAGTGTCAGAAACTCAGGGGAAAATCAAACAAAACCCACTCCAACATCAGTTATTCCAGCATGAACATCCATACTTTTATGCAAATGAAATTATCCCAGTCTGCATAACTTGCCCTTTGAATACTAAGTTTCTTCCCCACCCACACAGCTATGAGGAGTTGCTTTCCAAAGAAAGATTTTTGCAGGAATGCAGGGTCTTACATTGGCATAAGAAAATCTCCATTTTATTAACTGTTCATTTTCCAGTAGGTAGATAATTAGGGAGATTAAAGCATGCTTTCATACCCAATCTAATTACATAACTACATTAACTGAGCCACTTGTTATCTCACTCACTTCTGAAGCTGCTAATGTTTATAGCACTTCAGTGATTGCAGAAAATGACAATAGTGCAACTACTTATTTGCCTTGCTACAGGCTTTCCACAGCTCTGGGATATTGATTTATGCTGCTAGGACTTCTTCCCTTGTAAGGGCTGCAAACCCCTTGAGAGCAGCCAGGCTGTGTTCTGTGAATGAGGTGCTGACAGCCAGTCCAAGATCCAACCAAGTTCTCTCTTGGCTCTCTAGGCACAAGAGCAAAGCCCACGTGATTTCATCAAGAACAGAACTGTTGTAATAATGCAATACAAACATTAATTTCAGTGATTTATGGAGCACCTATGCTGTCATCTTAGCCCTCATGAAAGAGCCATCAATTACACAGTAGCAGTTTCATGAAAATAGCTCCTGGCTTAATTGCAAATGCAAGTTAAACATTCTCTGAAGCCAGCCACTTCAAGTCTTACACCATAAATTTTCCCTTAGTTTTCATCTGATACGAAACCAGTTTGCAAGGCTTACTGTTTTCCAATGCTCCTGTAAGTTGAGTTTCCTGATCAACTAAGATACAAATGTTAAAAATTCATAAAAAATATCAGAAGTAGCAACTGAATGTACCGAGATCTAACAGACATCACATGGGCAGACAGCTGCTGGAGCCCTCTGGAGAAGCACAGTCATGTGGGGATGGGGGAAGGAGGCAAAGGCCCAAGCACACATACAGAAACAGGGAAGAAAGAGCTGCTCAGGGCAAAACTTCCCAGGAACTACTGGAAACTGAGCAGAGTTTGCTGGTGCCAAAATTTACAGAGTTAGACAATACAAAGCTTTAGTCTATAGACTCAACTGCAAAGACCAAGGAACTCCATACAAGCTCTAATTCAGGCTCCACCTGCGCTGGGATTTTCAGATTTTTTGTTTTGAGCATTAAATCTTTGAGCTAAATTCTAATAAAACATTTTAGAAGGGTATGGTTTAAAACCTTTTGGGCATTCTGGGCACCTCACTCAGAAGACTGTCTAGGCATGTCCACTGCAAAGCTCTGTCTTCCCTGGAGCACCATCACACCTAAAAATAAATCAAGAAGTTATCTTTTTTATCATTTGAATGTGCATCTGTTAGTAGAGGTAAGCAGAAACAGTCAATTTTGTAAATATGTTGATTTTTCTTTGTTCCTCCCAAAGTCCTTTCTTCTTGATCCTCACTTTCCTAAAATATAGCCTTTGGTGTGGCAGTTACAAACTGGTGAGAATAATTTGCAGCCAGAAAAATAGTTCTATAGAAGATGACAGTCAGACCAACAAGGTACATGTGAAGGAATTGGCCTTGGTGGCGTAAGTTGGTATTGATGAAAGTCAGAAAACAAAGAAAATTATTGAAGGAGAACTCAGTGCTGCAGTAGGTCACAGAAAATACTGGATTTAAGTTAGGCTGGCCCAGAGCCACTCTGCTAATTGTTACCTGCTGTGAGCACCCACCTTTCTCCTATGTCTGTTGTTTGGGGATAGAAAACCAGCACTGTGTGATTGCAATCACAGCAGCTGCTCTGAGCACAGAGATGACACTGAAATATTGACCAGGGATCTGTCACAAACTCTGACTCTTCACTAAATGAGGTTCTATATCAACTTACAATTGTCAGTGCTGAATCTTTATGTTTACACAATAATAATGTCAGGTATATAGTATTTTTTAAATTATGGCTTTCTTGAACCTTTCATTCAAAATTACCCCCTGCCAAACCTGAGTTTCACCTTCCTTATAGCACAAATCATAGCACAGTACAGAGCATTAATACAGCCTGCCCTATTTATAACTGTCACCAGCTATATTTCACCCCTACTGGTGACAGCCATAAGCTTGAAAAATGCTCCAGAGCATTGTTTCACAATTTAAATTAAAGTGTTTGGGGCGGGGAAAGCTGCCTCTTGCCTGTCATTCAATTAATCCAAAACTGAAGCATATATCATCTTCTCTGATTGCATTTACTTTTACCTTCTTCAACAGAGAAATAATTTTAAATTCCTAACTTTTTTTTTCTGTTCAGGTTTTGAAGTCCCATGAGATTGCTGAAAGTCACATCATTTGTAACTGCAGTAATTTGGCAAAACTGCAAACTAATTGGTGCAATTTGTATTGATACTGAGCATTAGAAGCTCCATGGAGTGCAAATTAAGGGTGTATTTTTTGTGATGCTATGTCACAGTTGAGATAGCCACAATACACAAAATATCACCACACAGTTTCAGCAGGCTTGGAGCATTCACCCAAACACAGTAACACCTCACCTCATCAGAAGGCTTCAGGAGCTGGCCCATACAGAGGAACACCACGCCACTTCAGAAGGCTGCAAATACCTGCTTGCTCTTTAGCCCAACCTTTTATACCCCTCATGCTGATGCCCTGCACCTGTGTGCCCTCTGCTCCCTTTGGTGGTTGGTCAGTGCCCCTGGGCACTCCCTGGCTCATTGCTGGCAGTGCTGCTCACCTGCTGCTCACAGCTGGAGCTCATTAGGGATGAGGCTGGGCCACAGCCCCACTCCCAATCACCACAAACTGTGTGCCTACAATGCAACACCTTTTACAGAGTAGAAATTTTAAATTCATTGATGCTCACAAACAACAGCTACAGAATAAAGGATACCTCACCTAAAAACTTCTGGTTTTTGAGGGAATACATAAAACTTGCAGGCCTTGTAACATAAAGCTTCCTCTTTTACAAAGGGGAGAAGGAAGAAGAGGAAGAGATAACAGAAAGAGCTCGAGGTTTAAGACTACAGCATTTAACAAAATGGGAACAAGTGTTTCACACACATCAAAACTATAGAAAGACCAAAGGAAAAATTCTATAAATTGGTTTGAGTGTCTCTGTCTCCCCTCTTTAGTGGCTCTGCTGGAGTGCCATAGCCATTAACAGAGAAGAGCACAGTAAATACAAGGTTAATAGCTGCTACTATTATAAAACTACACTGTTACCAACATAAAACGAGTGAAAAATTCTTCATCACTGAGGATATTGATCCAAGCAGACTGATCTCACTTTTATGCATACAATGCCAAGTTGGAGAAAAGCACCTAAGAAAAATGAAGCATTAGTCAACCCTGAGTTGCAGTGCCCTGCAGCAGCCCCTGGTGAAGTGGCCGCCTGCCTCGCAGGCAGTGTAAAACCCGTCTGTCTGCAGCCATGCCAGAGCTCGAGGAGCTGCCATCGTTACTGCATCTCTGCCCAAATCCTCATTCGTCACAGACCAAATCAATTCCAGCACCAGTCTGGGTTCTCTTCCGCCGTGACTCAGTACTTCAATCCATTACAGTAACAGTGGAATGAAGGCATTATTTAAGGAGGTAACTAAAGTTTTATGCAAGAGAATGGAATAAAATTGAGAGAAAAAAGGCCATTAAAACCAAACTGCTTAAATAATAATTTTCTGATATTCTTTGTTGACATATGCAAATGAATAAGCCACTTAAAGCTAGAATATTTTCCTCCTTTAATCCCTGTGTATAACACATTGTTAGTATGTAAGTACCACTCCTAGAGGGGCTTGTTTATATATATAGGCCAAGATATTTAATGCATCATTGATCAGGTTTTGTTTCAGTTTAGTTCCTAGAAACAATGTACTCACAATGTAAATGGCTTAAAATAGTTTTATTATTTGAGATGATTTGCAATCTTCAAACTGAGGCACTTCAGTGACTCAAAAAATGAAAAGGAGTAATTGAAATGTCAATTATTACATTTATAACAAAATCTATTCAAATGTCTTGATTTCAAGACACGTGACTAGAACAAAAGCCCTTGATAAAACACTTGTATTAAAAGAGTGACTAAAACCTATGGAAAATGAAGTGGGTTCTATTTTTCTCATGGAAAATTGAGTTACAGTTCCTCCTAGTTTTGTCTCGATGGTCGTATCAGCACCATCCATTGCCAACATCAGGCTACATGCAGATTTTTATAAAACACATTTCCAGATCACAGAATCCACAGAGAGCATGAAAATTAAGCTATCAGCATACCAACCTGAAATTCTGCAATAAAACAGATTGTAATATTTTTGTTGAATTGGCCTAAACTGAACTATATGAAAATACAGTTTGTTTCTATACTGTCCAGGTATGATTATCAAAGTATTTGGAATGACAGAAAAAGCAAAGACTAAGAGGGAGTCAGAGTCATGCATTTAAAAATAAAGATTTCTAATTTGTAATTACAGCCTTAGACAAGAATAAATGAGCCATACCCCAGGGAGATAAAACAGTATTTAAAAAAACATTGTAACAAGCTCTATATTTTTCATATTCCTAGAAGAAAATATGCTCCCTAGTTAGACTCAGCTGGTTAAGGGCAATCTGAGGATCCCAACAGAACACAGATATCTGTCTTAAAGAATTTGGGTTGCTCTGCATTTCTTCGTGTCAGCTAGCAGAAAAGTAGCTGACAGACTACTGCATACACTTCTCATTTGGAGCCACACCATCGATATTCCCAGCAGGTTTCTGTACAGTTTGCCATTTCAAAGAGTCACATTAGATTGTCACTAAGTGGAATTTACTATATTAAAAACCTTTTCAGTGAAATAATAATCACTATTTGCTGAGACAGTCTCCCACATGAATCAGAAGAGACAAACATGTTCACCTTCCTCTAAT